>CM076999.1:112963071-114207619 GCA_039090855.1 Macrothele yani | reverse complement strand
CCCGAGCGCTGGCGTCCACTCAACTTTTTCAGCTGCCTTTTTCCCTGTCAAACCCGACAGTGGCTTCGCTATTTCGGCGAATCTGGGTACGCCCTCCTTATAGTGGTTGCATAACCCTAGTAACTTATGTACCTCCCTCTTGGTTTTGGTGGGATCCAGATCTCTGACCGCCTATAATTTTCCCGGGTCCGGCTGGTGACTTCCCGAGCCGACCACATGTCCCAAATAATCAAATTCCTCTTTGGCTAAGCAACATTTTTCTAAATTTCCTGCGAACCCCGCATCCTCCAAACCTTTTATGACCATCTGCATGGGTTCCTCTGAAAATACGGCTTCCGGATCCCTCGTATGCTGGTCCATCGTAACTATTTTCCACCGATGCCCCTTACTTGCTGGTGGGTATATCGGCCCAATTAGATTGACATTTTCTACCTGAAAAGATAGCGCGGGCCACCTAACCGCAGTTATCGGTACCCGGTCACCTCTTGTGATGGGGCGTCGTAACTGACACGCCTCACATGCATCACAGTATGTAAGTATGTCTCTCTCCATGGATGGCCAATAGAAAGAGCATCTTATCCTTTCTAATATCTTCTTATATCCCAAGTGTGCTCCGAACACAGAATCATGGGCTAGCTTTAATATTTGTTCCCTCCTACTCTCGGGAACTACTAACTGATTGGTGTTTTGCCCTAACACTTTTTCTTTATGATATAGTAATCCTTCCACATAGACATACCCTCCTTTTTCTTCCTTCGCCTACTCGCGTGTCTCTGCTACAGTTACGTCCTCCTCCTGCTGTACTTAGAATTTGCTGTGGTCTGACGCCTCGCCCTCCCGACTGCTCTCTTCATCCTCGCGGCATGGATTACCTCCAAACACCGTATCCTGTTCGCTGGTCTCCTCATCAAGCGCGCCCGGCCCTGATTGGCTGCTTGACCCTTCTACTCCTAAAGCTCCGCCTACTTCTCCCGGCGTTGCTCCTGTCTCCAGCGTCTCTCCACTAGCCTTCCCTTCAATTTGGTTAGCCCCTATACTGGCGCTAGTTCCTCGAGTCCGTAACTCCTGGGCTCTCGGTTTCTCCTCCTGGACTGAATCCTCTTCACATAACGCCTTCCCATTATCGGTGGCCCACTCTGGACTAGAATATCTCAACGTGGTCATCTTGGCATAATCATCTGGGGTAACTATGACCTCGTTGGTGAGATTCAGCACAATAGCGCAAATCATCTCACTCGTCCCTAAAGATGCGTCCCCGGCCTTCTCCAATCCCGTCTCCACAATCCTAACCTGTAACCTCTTAATTGGGAAAACAGCGGTACATCCATCAAACCCTGACAAAGTCACTTTCCCCCCTTCGTCCATCTGTTCTTCCCCTAATAGGCCTTGTCTCACACAATTGAACTCCGCTCCGCTGCCTACCAAAATTTTTGCCTGGTGCCCTTGCTCTGTGGCTACCACTAATTGCTCACCTACGGGTATCTCCATTACTTCCACACTACTGCCCATGGGACCCAATACTCTCCCCATTTTCGCACTAACCTTTCTCACATCCTGGACAAGGTCTTGCTTGGGTTCCCCTTGTTTTTCTACAATGCTTTCCTTCTCTTTCGCCGCTACCCGGCTTACTTTCTTAGCTGCCTCACTTCTCCAATTATATGGACTGCATTTACTGTAATGTCCCTGGGGTATCTTCTGCTTACAGTCAAATTTTCGGTGACCCATCTGTCCACATCGAAAGCATCTCATTCCCGCATCAAAATAGGAATTTCTCCGATTCCCTAGTGGTCTACTGTTTCCCACTGTACTTTGGAATTCCTGACCTGTCGTTGGAATTTTCCCTTTTTGAAACGGAACTCCACTAAATTCTTTCTTCGCAGTTCCCATTCCTTCCGAGCTATAATGCTGCCCCTTGCTCTTAGAGCCTACCTGAAAATTTCCCTTCACTTTTTCTTCACCCCACCCTAACGCTTCCACATGCACTCGTACTGATCCCCTAAATCCTTCGCTAAAACTAGCTTTCCCAGGGATCCTCTCTGTAGTAGATACGTTTTTAAACTGGGTGATAACAATATTTTGAATTTATCACAAACTAAAAGATTCATCAAAAGTAGTTGTCCCACTGTTCGCTACATAATATTTTAGAGTTCTTCCCATGCGTCCCGCCTATTGCTGGTAACTCTCTCCCTTATTCCCACGGAGTGCCTCGAATTGTCGTAGATAAATGTCCGGGGTTAAATGACATTCCCCCAAAATGGCCTCTTTGACGGTTTCGTAGCAATCATATTGCTCGACCGTAAGCCTCCGGAATAAATGATTGACACAATCTGAGTTAAATAGTGCTATGACTAATCTTCCTTGCATGTTTTCTGGGACTGTATGTAAAATGAACGCTCTTTCTAAGGAATCAAAAAGTCTAAAACCTCTTCAGGTTTACTAGGACTTTTGGGTAAGGTCTTTCCTAGTATCCTCATGTAATCGGCTAACTTCATTTGATTTTTTCCTTGTGCCAACGCCTCTTCCTTTTCCTGAGTTAACTGTAGTTTCTTAAGCTGGAACTCCCTTCCTTCCCTTTTATCTAAGAGCTGAATCTCCAATTTCATTTTTTCTAGTTCCCTTTGTGCCTCTAAATTCCTTTGTTCTCGCTCTGCTGCTAATTTTCTTTCCTCCATTTCTAACATTTTAAGTTTAAAATGCCATTCCCTATCAACTGCATTCTCTTGCGTTTTTCTTACGTTAATAGACACTTCATTACTAGAATTTAAGTCATTTTCCCCTTCACTATTTTCTTCTCCCTTCCCTTCGGACCACGTGTCCTCCGCTTCCTCACTCTTTTTCCCATTCAAAAGCTCATCCATTGTTATGCACTAAATATATTATTCAATACACATGCAACAATATATAATGACACTTTACAATTTCCCGACGATAGCCTTTGCTCTCAACCTTGAAGTACTAACTGACAGTTTTTTTTGTAATGTAATAAATTCCTAGTAATATTACTTATTTCCTTTCTTTACATACAACAAAACACTTTACAATTCCTACCCACTTTAAGCATTATTATTGAAATACTGACACTGAGTTTTCTAAAATTACTGTAACCTATTCTGTTACAAAACTGACAAAATAATTTTTTTTCTCGGCCTTTTGGCCCCTAACTGCCTAAAAAATTTTTTCTATCCTAACCTTTTACTCGGTATCGACCCAGGAATATAAATTTCGGCAACAAAGTGGTACTTACCGGAGCATCTCGGGCTCCCTTCAGCTTCTCTGTAGCGGCTTCGACCGCGACCCGCGAAGGAGCGTCCTAAAAAGGAATGTCGCCCGGTCTCGCTGGCCACGCGAGACGTAATTGTCCGTCCCTGGTTACGGGATTTTCCTGGTACTTCCAATCCTTGCTCTGGTTACGAGCGTTATTTGTCGACTTCTCTGGTCCACTGGTTCCGTCGCACAATAGTCCTTTATTGTAGCACAGTCCTTTGTTTGTCTCACCGTTTTCCGCCACGTGCTACAGTCACACTTTGAAGTTCACCTTGTTTCACCACTTTCCTGCCACGTGCTGCTGTTGCACTCAGAAGTTCACGTTGTTTCACCACTTTCCCGCCACGTGCTTCTGTTACACTTAGGCGTCCTCTTTGTCCGAGTCCTCGAACACAGTCTCTATTTTGCTGAATAACATTGCCCTAATTACTTCCACTGAACTCGCCTACTAATGATCCTACCGACTGCGCCATTTCCTATATATCTGCTGTAGGGGTGGAAGCTCATTATGTTAATTAATGGCTCCTCGGCCAAACACCCACTGGCTTCCAGCGCTGATCAAAATTTCCCCACAGCAGGAAGGAACACCATTTATAAGGTTCGTTGTCTAGAGACTGTCTATCAACGGTAGTTGAAGACAGCCCGGCGTTCTTTCTCTCCCAGTTTTACTATAAATCTGCTATTCAGGAGAGGGGAAGTAAAAATAATGGCAAGACACTACAAGCATGAATTCACTCTCAAGCTTGTTGCAAACTTAACAAAAGAATTTAATCAACAGAAAATTGTTCGGCAGCTATTGTTCCTTGACCTCGAGTTCCTGTAACTGCAGTTCCACGTGAAAAATGATCCGGGTATCAAATTATTCCAGAATACCCTTTCCTGCCAATACTCTTTGCCCGTTCTTTTCTATCACCGACGCGAAATGTTTCAATCGTCGTAACCTTCAGTTCGTCTCTCTTCCCTTGTTCCAGAAGCTATGCTTCGTGTTCCGTCCCGAACACGTGTTCTCTCCGAACGCTTCCTCCGTACGTCGTTCCAGACACACGTGTCTGATTCCAACTACGCTGGCTTTCCCCGTGCTCTAACTGGCACGTTCTATCACGAACTTTTCTTTACCCAGTGCTAACTCCCAGCACTATACAACCGTCCACAGCACATGCTGTCGTCAACCGTACTTCACGCTCGCTCCCCGTAGACTGTCTCCCACGCTCGCTTCCCCGTCGCCTGCCTCGTTTTTCCTTCCACTCCTACCCTGAAGTTTCGCCCCCTAACTTCACTAGCCTTCCTTATTGGCTCCTGCCTCACTTGCCTGAGGCTCCCTCTCTCTCTCCCTAGTCGGAGCCCTCCAAGAGCAGGCGACCCCCCTCGCTCTTCTCGGTGCCCCCCATACTACCTTTCTCTCCTGACACGTGTCTTCTGCCGGTGACCTGCACCTAATCCCTTCGTTGACCTCTAGCATGTGTGCCCAGCAGCTTGCATTGCCCCCTGGCCAGGAACAACAGCTGTGCCTTCCGTGAATACAATAGACCTGTCAAACAGGCATATCGAAATGTCACCTAGTCTGGTGCATTACCACGTGTTACACTCGTTTCCAAATAATACACATGGAAATATTTATTCAGAACTGTTAGTATCCGGAATGATCGATGGGATTTAAAAGTCCATCACACAATTCATATAGGGGCGTAATTTCTCGCCCCTACAGTAAGAATTTCATTAGTCAGTGCAGGAAAGCGTGAATGTGTTTCTTGAAAGCATTCTTATTATTTTCATTGGAAAATTGAAAAGGTCTGCATTTTTTTTTATTCTGTCAAAAAAAAAAAAAAAAGGTGCTTTAGATTTTTTTTATTTTTATACGGGCACTGCAGTTATCAGAAAGAGAAGCATAAGAATTAAATGCAGAAGATCCGGTTCGAAAATGGAAAAGTAGGAACCACAGTTTTTCTAGTGGAGTATCATTGAAAAATTTTAATTGCTTTTTCAAAAGTTCATTTTATGTCGATTTAAGGAGTAGAAAAGGTGAGAATACTTGGTACTTATAAGTATTAAATCAGGGAAGACAAATGAAATTTCTTTTAACGCTATTAAATAAGAAAACGATAAATAGTACGACGTTCTTGAATTTCTTTATTTTTTTTCATCCTAAAAGTTGACTCTTCTGTTTTTGGCTGCTTTAAGGGGATTAGGGCTGAGAAAGAACTTGATTCCCCCACGCCAAAGGGAAAAAAACAAGTAACAGCTGTAATTTATATAACAGCTGAGCAGTTAAACATCATTCGCCTTAAGCAATGAAAAGTGTGGGAAGCGTGAATCCTTCCTTCACCTACCAGTTAAGCATCATTCGTCTTAAACAATGAAAAGTGTAGGAAGCGTGAATCCCTTCACCTACCAGTTGAGCATCATTCGCCTTAAACAATGAAAAGTGTGGGAAGCATGAATCCTTCCTTCACCTACCATTTAAGCATCATTCGCCTTAAACAATGAAAAGTGTGGGAAGCGTGAATCCCTCCTTCACCAACCAGTTAAGCATCATTCGCCTTAAACAATGAAAAGTGTGGGAACCATGAATCCTTCCTTCACCTACCATTTAAGCATCATTCGCCTTAAACAATGAAAAGTGTGGGAAGCGTGAATCCTTCCTTCACCTACCATTTAAGCATCATTCGCCTTAAACAATGAAAAGTGTAGGAAGCGTGAATCCCTCCTTCACCAACCAGTTAAGCATCATTCGCCTTCAACAATGAAAAGTGTAGGAAGCGTGAATCCGTCCTTCACCAAGCAGTTAAACATCCTTCGCCTTAAAAAATGAAAAGTGTGGGAAGCGTGAATCCCTCCTTCACCTACCATTTAAGCATCATTCGCCTTAAACAATGAAAAGTGTGGGAAGCGTGAATCCCTCCTTCACCAACCAGTTAAGCATCATTCGTCTTAAACAATGAAAAGTGTGGGAAGCATGAATCCTTCCTTCACCTACCATTTAAGCATCATTCGCCTTAAACAATGAAAAGTGTGGGAAGCGTGAATCCCTCCTTCACCAACCATTTAAACATCATTCGTCTTAAACAATGAAAAGTGTGGGAAGCATGAATCCTTCCTTCACCTACCATTTAAGCATCATTCGCCTTAAACAATGAAAAGTGTGGGAAGCATGAATCCCTCCTTCACCAACCAGTTAAGCATCATTCGCCTTAAACAATGAAAAGTGTGGGAAGCGTGAATCTGTCCTTCACCAACCATTTAAGCATCATTCGCCTTAAACAATGAAAAGTGTGGGAAGAGTGAATCCTTCCTTTACCTACCATTTAAGCATCATTCGCCTTAAACAATGAAAAGTGTGGGAAGCGTGAATCCCTCCTTCACCAACCATTTAAGCATCATTCGCCTTAAACAATGAAAAGTGTGGGAAGCGAGAATCCCTCCTTCACCTACAAGTTAAGCATCATTCGCCTTAAACAATGGAATATGTGGGAAGCATGAATCCTTCCTTCACCTACCAGTTAAGCATCATTCGCTTTAAACAATGAAACGTGTGGCAAACGTGAGTCCTTCCTTCACCTACCAGTTAAGTATCATTCACCTTAAACACTGAAAAGTGTAGGAAGCGTGAATCCCTCTTTCAGCAAACCAGTTAAGCATCATTCGCCTTAAACAATGAAAAGTGTGGGAAGCGTGAATCCTTCCTTCACCTACCAGTTACCAGTTAAGCATCATTCGCCTTAAACACTGAAAAGTGTAGGAAGCGTGAATCCCTCCTTCACCTACGAGTTAAGCATCATTCGCCTCAAACAATGAAATATGTGGAAAGCATGAATCCTTCCTTCACCTACCAGTAGAGCATCATGCGCTTTAAACAATGAAAAGTGTGGGAAGCGTGAATCCTTCTTTCACCTACCAGTTAATTATTTTGTTTTGTTTTGTTTTGTTTGGAGGTTTAACGACCACCGTGAGCAACTCCCAGTTAAGTATCATTCGCCTTAAACACTGAAAAGTGTAGGAAGCGTGAATCCCTCCTTCACCAACCAGTTAAGCATCATTCGCCTTCAACAATGAAAAGTGTAGGAAGCGTGAATCCGTCCTTCACCAAGCAGTTAAACATCCTTCGCCTTAAAAAATGAAAAGTGTGGGAAGCGTGAATCCCTCCTTCACCTACCATTTAAGCATCATTCGCCTTAAACAATGAAAAGTGTGGGAAGCGTGAATCCCTCCTTCACCAACCAGTTAAGCATCATTCGTCTTAAACAATGAAAAGTGTGGGAAGCATGAATCCTTCCTTCACCTACCATTTAAGCATCATTCGCCTTAAACAATGAAAAGTGTGGGAAGCGTGAATCCCTCCTTCACCAACCATTTAAACATCATTCGCCTTAAACAATGAAAAGTGTGGGAAGAGTGAATCCTTCCTTCACCTACCATTTAAGCATCATTCGCCTTAAACAATGAAAAGTGTAGGAAGCGTGAATCCTTCCTTCACCAACCAGTTAAGCATCATTCGCCTTAAACAAAGAAAAGTGTAGGAAGCTTGAATCTGTCCTTCACCAAGCAGTTAAACATCCTTCGCCTTAAAAAATGAAAAGTGTGGGAAGCGTGAATCCCTCCTTCACCTACCATTTAAGCATCATTCGCCTTAAACAATGAAAAGTGTGGGAAGCGTGAATCCCTCCTTCACCAACCATTTAAGCATCATTCGCCTTAAACAATGAAAAGTGTGGGAAGCGAGAATCCCTCCTTCACCTACAAGTTAAGCATCATTCGCCTTAAACAATGAAACATGTGGGAAGCATGAATCCTTCCTTCACCTGCCAGTTAAGCATCATTCGCTTTAAACAATGAAACGTGTGGCAAACGTGAGTCCTTCCTTCACCTACCAGTTAAGTATCATTCACCTTAAACACTGAAAAGTGTAGGAAGCGTGAATCCCTCTTTCAGCAAACCAGTTAAGCATCATTCGCCTTAAACAATGAAAAGTGTGGGAAGCGTGAATCCTTCCTTCACCTACCAGTTACCAGTTAAGCATCATTCGCCTTAAACACTGAAAAGTGTAGGAAGCGTGAATCCCTCCTTCACCTACGAGTTAAGCATCATTCGCCTCAAACAATGAAATATGTGGAAAGCATGAATCCTTCCTTCACCTACCAGTAGAGCATCATGCGCTTTAAACAATGAAAAGTGTGGGAAGCGTGAATCCTTCTTTCACCTACCAGTTAAGTATTTTGTTTTGTTTTGTTTTGTTTGGAGGTTTAACGACCACCGTGAGCAACTCCCAGTTAAATATCATTCGCCTTAAACACTGAAAAGTGTAGGAAGCGTGAATCCTTCCGGCACCTATCAGTTAATCATCAATCACTTTCATCACCATCATCATCAACCATTATCATTCTACTGCTGGACGAAGGTCTCCCCAAATTTCTTCCACAATCGCCTCCATGTTACTCCCGAAAACTTTCGAATTTCATCCACGCATCCCCCATGTGGCCTTCTTCTGGGTCTTTTCCTGTCCCTTGGAATCCAGTCTGAAATTTCAGCTGTCCATCGATTGTGCGTCCTTCTGGCAATATGTCCAGCATATTGCCATTTCAGAGATTTTACTCTGATCATGATGTCTTCCACTCTTGTCATTTTTCTGATCCACGAGTTCCTCTTCTTATCTCTCTTGGTTACACCAAGCATACATCTCTCCATGATTCTTTGAGTTGTCTGCAGTCTTTGTATGTATCTTTTAGTTAAGGTCCACGTATCTGCACCATATGTAAGCACTGGAAGGATGCATTGATCAAACACTTTTCTTTTAAGACATAATGGCATATTGCTCTTGAAAATTATGCTGTTTCTTCCAAAAGCTCTCCTGGCAAGTTTTGTACGCCGATTAATTTCTTCATCAATGTGACCCTCACTTGATATCTGCTGTCCAAGACAAAGGTACGTGTCTGTAATCTCCAGCTTTTCTCCATCAATCGATAAATCTTCATTTCTTGTAAAAGCATTGAACATCACTTGTGTCTTCTGAAAGTTCACATTTTTAATCCCACTTCTTTACTCTTGTCAGCAAGTTCTTAGGTCATATTCTGCAGCTCTGATAGGGTAGTTGCAAAAATGACTACGTCATCAGCAAAACGAAGGTGAGTTAGATAATCTCCATTAATCTGTATCCTTTTGTTTTCCCAGTTCAGTGATTGAAAGATATTTTGCAATGTGGCGTTAAAGAGCTTGGGAGATGTGGTGTCACTTTGTTTCACTCCCTTTCCAATTTGTATGGGTGCTGTATTCTCAAATAGCCGAATCTTTGCACTTGCATTTTCATAGATGTTATTAATAATATTAATGTATGCATCTTCAATACCGCAGGATTTCAAAGCCATTGTAACTGCTGATGGTTTCACCGAATCAAAAGTCTTTTCATAATAGATAAAAGCCATGCACAATGGAAGTTCATATTCTCTCGCTCTTTCAATTAGTTCTCTCAGTACGTGGATATGATCTATTGTGCTGTAGCCACTCCTGAATCCAGCTTGTTCTCTCGGTTGAGCCATGTCCAGTGTTACCTTCAAGCGGTTTGAAAGATATTTAGTGAAGATTTTATAAACCACTGCTAGAAGGCTGATAGGTCTGTAGTTCCCGAGATCCTCAATGTCACCTTTTTTATGTAGCAGGATCATTGTAGCATTGTTCCAATCCTCAGAAATCTTCCCTTCATTACAACACCGAGTGAAAACTTGGGCGAGTACTGTTTTGATTTCTCCACTGGCTTCATGTATGATGTCTACGGCAATTCTATCTTCTCCTGGAGCTTTTCCCTGTTTCACGTTCTTGATTGCATGTGCAACTTCTGCTGGGAGAACTGGAAGAACTCTGGTACTGGTACTTTTCGTAATGTCTGGAGTACAGGTATAATCCCTTTCATATAGTTCTGAGTAGAAATCTTTCACTCTTGTCAAAATTTCACCTCCATTCCTTGTTACAGAACCATCTTCTTTTCTCAGAGACATAATTTGTTTTCTTCCCTTACTCAGATGTCATTTTGCTCACTTCAGGCTTTGGTTGTTTTCAATTGCTTTCCTCACTAGTCATAGTTGAATTTCCTTACATCTTCAGTGATACTTTTTTGTACCGTTTTGCATAGCTCTATATATTCCACTTTGGAAGTCACATCTCCTTTAGTTGTTCACCCTGGTTCCTGTTGCCGTGACCGAATTTAAATGCTGAAGTTTCGTTCTGTTGCTGTTGCATTACTTTCGCATTGAAATTTCCATAATGATCTTCAAGTGCTGCTTGCCTTTATTATTTAGATGGCGAATTTCCTCATAAAATTCTTCAATCTCTTCTTCAGGATGACTTGTGGTGGGTGCATAAACATGAATAATTAATCTGAGGCTGGTATCTTCTCGAGAGTTGGATAACAAGTCGTGCAACTCTTTCAGAGGAACTTTAAACTTCTGCAACTTTATCCTTCAGTTTCTTGTTTATTATAAATCCAACACCACTAGTTCTGACAGTATCTGTCCCACGATAATAGAAGGGATGTCCATTTTTCAGTTCAATGACATCTTCTCCTTTTCGCCTTACCTCACTTAGCCCGACGATGTCCCACTTGATCCTTTATAGATCTTTTTCCAATTCAAGGAGCCTTGAATCAGAAGATAGAGAGCGTCCGTTATACGTAGAAGTGGCATACAGCATCATAAACAGAGAGTTTGAAAGAGTCCATTCCCACAAATGTCTCTTTCGTACAACGTCTCCAAATTAGGGCGTGGAATCTCTCATTACTGTTCCGAGTTTTACCATGGCGACACTTGCGGAGTAGTTCCGTGGTAGTTAGTCTCTCATAAATATTGAATAGGTTTGACTAAGTGCATGATGTACCAAAGCACCAAACGATGCACGTGGAAAAACCATAAAATAGAATTAAATCCATTTTCTCCGTTGATAAGAGTTTATAAATATGAATATAACTCGAAAACTATTTCGAATCTGAAACACAATTACGGATTGTGAAAGTAGGAACAAGTTAGTAAAATCATGCAATGCATTGATTAATAATCAATAATTAATTATTATGATGCGCTTTCCAACATACCATAAATAATTACTCAAGGTATTACTCAAGTTATGAGGATAATGGCTGTGGAATAAATCTCACTCCTGTGCCCTGACCTTTGACCCCATTTCGATGACACTAAACAGAATTGGTTCAGTATACCTTCGAAACAGCATACTAAAGTTTTGTCGCAATAGAAGCATGTTTATTAAAGTTATGAGGATAATGGCTGTGGAATAAATTTTGTTCCTGTGTCCTGACCTTTGACCCCACTTCGATGACGCTAAATAGAATTGGTTCAGTATACCTTCGAAACAGCATACTAAAGTTTTGTCGCAATAGAAGCATTTTTAGTCAAGTTATGAGGATAATAGCTGTGGAACGGGGAAAAAATGGGACCTTTGATCCCATTTTGATGTTATTCAGCAGAACCGGTTCAGTATACCTCCGGAACAACACGATAAAGTTTTGTTGCATTCAAAGCATTCTCACTTAAGTTATGACGCATAAGGGCCATGGAATGGATCCCGCTCCTATGTACTGACCTTTGGCCCCACTTCACCCATTTTCAATAGGGTTCTTACCCATGTCGCCGCCTACCACATACTAAAATTTCATCGAAATCGAACCATTTTTACGCAAGTTATGACTCATAAGAGCAATCAATGGAATGGATCCCGCTCCTATGTCGTGACCTTTAACCCCATTTCGTCCATTTTAAATAGGGTTTGTCCTCAGGTGGTCCCCTACCACATACTAAAATTTCATCGAAATCGAACCTGCTTTAAGCGAGTTATCGTACGGACAGACGGACAAACAAAGCTGGAGCATATGCGCTTCTTCAACCTACGGTTGGAAAGCGTAAACAACAACAACAACAACAACAAAAATCCATTTATACGTCTTGGGGCCCGTTGGGCCCCGCCTAGTGCACCTAGTCGGAAATCCGGCCTTATTGGACCCCCATGTTCTGGAAATAAAAAAAAATTTCGTTTTGAAAGGCACTATTACTTTAAACATACCAAAATCAAATTCGTCTTCCACAATCGCTTAGTTGGAATCCGATTACTGTATTTAAAAGCTGAAGCAGAGGATAGAACATCTCCGTCGACTGGCACATATTTAAAGCCCTGATGGGGGTACTGTAGGTAATGTATAAAAAGTCGTTACATACAAATTCGAAGTTTGCAAGGGACAAATTTTTTGATCAAACAATGAAGTACAAGGAGTGTTCAAATGAAAAGGTACGAAACGACACTGTGGGTATAAATGAAGACTTTATTCAAAGTAAACACCATAGGCCGTAGCACAACGATCCCATTGATTAACGAGCCGAAGGATTCCTTGTACCCAGAATTCCTGTGGCTGTGACGAGACCCAGTCCTGCACAGCGTCCTTGAGTTCGTCGTCCGAGTGGAAGCGCTTCCCTTTCAGATGTTTTTTCAGGGGACCAAACACATGGAAATCGCAGGGCGACATGTCCGGGCTGTAGGGCGGATGGTCAAGCTGCTCCCACTGGAACTTGGCCAGTTCCACGTGTGGACGCGCGTTATCATGGAGCAGAACCGCACCGTCCGCGATGATTAGCAGCCCGTTTAACACCTTCCGCTGTCAGAAATCGGATAACGCCTCGCTGCTCCTCAATCGTCGAATTTTGCAATGTGAACGCCATCCTGTCCTCACACGCACTACCGCGTCAATTGGACGGCGCTCTTTATAAGAGCCTCTGCTCTCTCCTGCGCATGCGGGCGCCCGCGCATGCTCCGATCCACGCCGGCGACTCCAATCGCATCCCTAGATGTGTCGCTACGTTCTCCCATAGCGACATAGGCAAATATGTTAACGGTTACGTTCTTATGACGTTTCGCACCTTTTCATTTGAACACCCCTAGTAAGATATTCTGTAAGAATGATGCAATGAAAAATAATATTTTAAACTTCGCTGTACTTTTCGTTTGCTATAGGTTTTGTGTTGTGTCGCCATGCTAACTACTTGAATTACATATAGGTACACTTGCACTTTTAATACGTCAAACTTTTTTGCAACAGCGGCTTCAACTGTTACTGCCAATAAATGTTCACCTCAAGGATTTCTTAATTCCATATCGAAAATAAAAAGCTAAATATGGTAATTTCTTTTAATACCTACAGTGCTGGCCAAAATTGGGGAAACCTTTTGGCAATAGTGTATTTTTGAGGTGTGATGGCTCATAACACCACTTCTTTTTGGAGTAACACCATAAAATTGCATATAATGGAAAGATAATTTCATCAAGAATGTAATGCAACAATTTTTATGGAGGATTTTGCATTAGTACAGCAGTTATAAAGAAGAAAAGTGAAACACATAGAAAAAATGAGATAGACAAAAATTCTCACCATGTCAGTTAATACTTAGTTGCATAACCATTAACGTTAATTACGGCCTTACAACGCCTTTCCATGGAGTGAACCAAGTTTTTCAGTTCTGCAGCTGTTATAATGTGAAACCAAGGTTGAATTATTGGTTCTATGAATTGGATTTTACTGCTGGGTTGCTTCTGACTAACAAGTTTCTTTAGTCGGCTCCATAGATTTTCGATGGAGTCGAGGTCTGGGCTATTACCAAGCCATTCCAGCAGTGGAATATGATTATCTTGAAACCACTTTTTGCACACAACAGCAACATGACATGGAGCTGAATCCTGTTGAAATATAAATGCTTCATTATTTTGGAAAAGATGACGTGCTTCAGTTTGGGCTCAAGTATTTCATTAATGTAATTTTGAACATTTATATTCCCATTAATCACGCAAATTCTGCCGACACCTTTTGATGTCATACAACCCCAGATCATAACACCAAGTGGGTGTTTCACGGTACATGTAATGCAGTCAGGATGCAAATCTTCTCCGATTCTTCTCCTTACGTGTTTTATGCCATTTCTACCAAACAGGAAGATTTTGGTCTCATCACTCCACTAACACTGTCCCATTGTTCCGCGGTACAATTAACATGGGTTTTAGCCCAGTTTAATCTTTTCAACCTTCGTTTGAGAGATAAAAATGACTTTTTTTGTGGAATTCTTGCTTTTAGACCAAATTCCTGCAGTCTGCGCCGATAAGTCTTTGCACTCAACTTCACATTGCATTGCGCCATTTCATCTTGTATAACCCAGATGATTTTCTTTAGTCACCTAGGCACAGTCTCTTAATTCTTCTATCATCACTTGCCAATATAAATGTACAGTCTCTTAATTTTTCTATCATCACTTGCTGTTGTGCACCTTTTCCTGCCTTTACCAGTCTGGTTTTGTAGTGACTGAGTCTCCTTATACCTCTTCAAAAATTTAGAAATGCCACCTTCGGTTAAGTTTCAACTCATTTTTCTTCTAATTTCTTTATAACTAAAGCCTTGTTCACTTAATAATACTATTTTACATCGCTTTCTGGGCAACCAGTCAACTCTTTGCGCCATTTCTTTAATTTTATTACGTTTTACAAGCTCACTAAATGAAAGAACACACACACGCACGCGCGCGCGCCCACACACACACACACATACACACACAAACCCAACTTGATAGCAACCACATAACACTCTGACAAATGTCCTCCGCTTAGCTCCATTACATGACATCAACAACTGAATCCTACCGTGACCTGATTGACTCATTGCCATAACAAGATGACACCTGATTGGCTCTCTAAACACTCACGCTCATTGGCTACACTCAAATGAAGGAAAGCTACTTCATATCAACCTAAGTTGTGTTTCCTTTTTCTGGTTATCTGGCTATAACTTTTCATAGAATACAGATAATTGAACAAACATTATTGCATTACATTCTTGATGAAATTATCTTTCCATTGATATATAATATTATGGATTTACTTTAAAACAAAGGGATGTTATGAGCCATCAAACCTCAAAAATACACTTTTTCCAAAAGGTTTTCACTATTTTGGCCACTACTGTATATACACATTAGAAGAAATCACGAATGCTATACACATAGCAAGTGTCAGACTGAATGCTAGACATGTAACTCAAAAACGATTGGTTCCCAGCGAAATTTTTGCCAATGGCGTTTTGTATTTCACACGTGAACAAAAATATCACACCTACCCGGCAGTGCACAAAGGAGATTTTTCACCTCTATCAAAGTCAGTAAATGATTTTTCGATCCTTTTTAGAATTGAAAGCCTACCTGTGCCATGATTACAATTATATCTTAATTCCATTACAGGGAATAAAAAGCAAAATACGGTAATTTCTTCTAATACCTATATACAATGTATATTAGAAGAAATGACGAATGCTATACACATAACAACTGTTAGACTGAACATGTAAGCCAAAAAAAGGTTAGTTCCTGGCGAAATTTCTGCCAATGGCGTTTTGTATTACACACTTCATGATCAGAGATATTATACCTACCCGGAAGTGCGCAATGGAGATTTTTCAGCTCAATAAAAGTCAATAAATGATTTTTTGATACATTTAGAACTGAAAGCCTATCTGTATCATGATTATGTAATGTTCTGCAAGACATAAAACTTACCCTTTAAATCCTTATTCCTAATGAAGCGAATTTAGTCAACTGGACAAAAAACGTTGAAGCGCTGCCACACAACTCAAGGTTTCACACCTTATGCAATAGCGACGTTCACTCTCCACCAACCAAGATACGTTCTAAGGCACTACTCTGCCGCCTAGGGGCCAACGCACTCTGCGACTCTCCTCAATGATGTCCATATATGGAAATCCGTACAGGTTTCTTGCAACTTCGGCCAAGCAGCTGCAGCGTCAGTTCGACTGTGCGCTTGCGTCACTGTCGCGAAGCTCCCCCATCTCTTTGGAGATAACCGAAAGAATCTAAAATTCGATGGGGTTGCTTTTTTCTTTTCTTTTCGTAGTTGTTGTTTTAAGTACACGTGCACTGCTTGTGGAAACGTTCGATTTTTACGGGAAATAGAAATAACACTATCCCATTTATCTCGCACGTTTCCCACTGATTTTAAGTAGCTGTTTTGCGAGAGTTATACGGATAATACACAGTCGAGTCACATTATTGTGACCACCTCCTTCTTTTGACGTCAACAGCGCTTAGCCAATGAAAGGATGCACGTGTCGTGAGCTGGCTTCGAGGGTATATCAGGTGTGCTGTAGGCATTCTGAAAATATGGAGGGCCGCGGGTGGCCTGGTGGTCAACTTTCGTGACTGCTATGGAGAAGACCTCAGGTTCAATCCCAGCAGGTACGAACGCTCGATCCACTAAATACCCGCCCTGCGTCGGATAGGCACGTTAAGCCTTCAGACCCCGGGTACTGGCCACCCGGTAATAAATAAGGGCGTCTTCCTCGCCCTTTCTACTTCGCTTCCGTGTCACTTTCCTATCTGGCACACTAGCCCAAATCTCCTAGCTTCATATTTCTAAGGGTTCCCTTCCTAAAATCCTCTACATATGATCTCATCTGATATAAAAGTATGTGGGTCGCGGGTAGCCTAGTAATCAGCATTCGTGGCTGCCACGGAGGTAACCTCAGGTTCGATCCTGAGCAGGTACGAACGTTCGAACCCCTAAATACCCGCCGTGCGTCGGATGGGCACGTTAACCCGTCGGGACACGGGTACTGGCCCCCGGTAATAAATAACGGTATCTTCCTCCCCCTTTCTACCTCGCTTCCGTATCACTTTCCTATCAGGCACTCTAGCCCAAATCTCCTAGCTTCCTATTACTAAGGGTTGTTTAAGACCTATGGTCAGACAATCCCTTCCTAAAATCCTCTACATCTGATCTGATCTGATGTTCTGTATAGAGAGGGCTTCGGGTGGCCTAGTGGGCAACGTTCGTGACTGCCACGGAAAGAACCTCAGGTTCGATCCCAGGCAGGTACAGACTAAAATCCTCTACATATGATTTGATTTGAAAATATGTGGCTGCGTGTGGCCTAGTGGGCAACGTTCGTGACTCCCATGGAAATGACCTCAGGTTCGACCCCGGGCAGGTATGAACGCTCGATCCCCTAAATATCCGCCGTGCGTCGGATGGGAAGTTAAGTACTACCCCCTCCCCCGGTAATAAATAAGAGCGTCTACCTCCCCCATTCTACTTCGCCTCCGTGTCACTTTCCTATCGGGCACTCTAGCCCAAATCTCCTGGATTCCTGTTTCTAAGGGTTGTTTAAGGACCTGGGGTCAGACACTCCCTTCCTAAAATCCTCTACATATGATCTTGTTGGAAATAAAATTATTTAAAATAAATTTAGTCCAACATGCACGTGCATAGATAGCCCCAGGAGATAGCGGGAGGCAATCCCAAGCCTTGTGACGATACTTAGGCCCCAGGGGATATCGGGGGATAGCAAGGGTCGATGCGGTCAGTTCCCAAGAAGGGAGCGACGTGACCTTCACCTTGGGGATTAGATGAACCCCTCAGAAGGTCAAGTGACCTTGGCATCCGCGGACAAGGTGAGACCCAAAGAGGTGAGAGAGTGTTGAGTTCGAGTAGCAGCGAGGGACAGACGTGGATAGTGAGTGCAAAGAGATGATCATAGAGCGAGGTGACGAGAGATAGATGAAGTACTGCCAGCGCTGACAATTAGATAACGATTAGGATTGAAAACCTAAGAGACATATGGAGATTCCAGATAAATTTATTCATAACCCTATTTAGAGCACGTGGCGTGTGTAATGGTCATGATCAAACAATGAAAACCCAGTTAGCTAGGTAAAACCTTTAAGAAAAGCATAGAAGAAAATTAACTAAAAGTAAAATAAATCACTAAGCACTGCACTTATATATAAATATATGTATGCAGAAATGATCGGAGACGTTGTAGAGCAAAATCGTAATAATAATAAATTTTATGTGCATGGTATTGTTAACGGCTGCACCCTCGCACGTGGTAACTGAATGTTCCTAACTCTCACGTTTTAAACCATTTTGATTACTTCCACATAAGATTCCTGTTTGTTTTCCTTATAACCACACAAGACAAAAAATGAAGGTATGTGTAAACTAAGATATGTGTTTATGTTTCTAATTTCTTTTACGAGCGGCACCTTTATTCCTCCACCATTCCAGTGACGGGATAAAGGTGAATCACAACGCCGTGCTTTATTATATGCCAGTATATATAAGGGGCACGTTTTTTGTCCATATACGATCACTGTAGAACAAAAAGTCCCATAGTTATAGCATTGGCACATTAGATTAAATTTAATCGGTAAATACTCTGTAATTGATGCACCTATAATTCGTTCATAACAATAAATATAACATAGCTGCAACTAACCCATTGTGTTTATAAAATGAACGCATTATATATATCATTGGTGACGTTAACACGTGTTCCTTTGCGAATAACATTAACACGTGTTCTATTGTGAATAACATTGACACGTGTTCCATTGTAAATATACATATGATTAATCATTAAAGGTATACCACGTGAGGGTGAATTAGTCTTTTGTATATAACAATCTAATCTGATCTGAAAATATGTCACTCTCTGCTGTCATGGATAAAAGGAACGATTTGCAGAAAGGGGTGATTATCGGCTTTCGGGCTAAGGGCGGCAGTATTTCTGAAACAGCGCAGGTTGTGAACTGCTCACGTGCTGCTGTGATAAAAGTGTATCGTGATTGGAGAAATGGCATCATTGCAAAAAAATCGACGTGAAAACTGCAGAGCACCACGTGTTACTGATGTGAGAGGTGAACGTCGGCTTCGAAGGTACATGAGGGCCGATCGACACCCTACAGTGGAGCAACTCACTGGCCGAATGAACCAGGGGGTTACGGGAAGTGTGTCTAAAACGGCAGTTCAGCGAACTCTTCTCCGTATGCGGATGGTCACTGCACCTATGCTAACGAAAGTGCATCGGCAGAAAAGGCTTACATTTGGGATGGACGTTGGCGTATGTAGCGAGAAAATCGGAGAACAAACACTCTTCAACCATTCCTGAAAGAACACAAGTTTGTGGGGGCAGCGTTATTGTCTGGGGAATGTTTTCGTGGCATTCTCTGGGTGCCCTCATACCTGTGGGAGGCACCATGGACCGAATTCGTTTTAAATCAATTGCAGACCAAGTACACCCATACATGCTGAATGTCTGTTTTGGGGCGGATAGGATCTTCCACCACGACAATGCGATGTGTCACACAACTAGAAATGTCCGACAGTGGTTGGAAGAGCACGATGAAGACTTCAAAATACTTCCCTGGCCCCCTAATTCCTCAGACTTAAACCGAATTGAGCATCTGTTGGGACCACCTCGATCGTGTTGTTTGCTCTATGGATCATGCACCACGCACCCACCAGCAGCTGTCAGATTCACTGCAGTCATCATGGCTCCTCATACCTGTGAACACCTTCCAGCACCTTATTGAGTCACTCCCATCCCGTCTAGCTACTGTTAGCACTGCACACGGCAGTTACTCTGGATATTAGATGATGGTCACAATAAGGTGACTCGACCGTATACATGCCCATAATGAAATGCAAGTGTGATTTTTATAAACTACTGAGAATACTCATAGAAATTACAACAACGTCCATCTTCTAGGGGGTGGGGCTTGCTTGTCTTTCAACGGGGGCTGAGCCACCTCCAGCTCCCTCCTAGCAATGGTCCTGGGGGAGGGTAATCTCAAAGATATAGAATATAAAGAATTTCAACGCCATAGGCAGCAGATTTTCAGCGTTTATAAGCTACTCAATTCAACAGATTCTCTGCATGCATCCGCTACAGCGACAAACCTGTGTATAGGACAGGGGACAACGCAGAGTATTTTTTAAGTTGTAGTTTGTAAATACTGAAAATCTGCTTCCCATTCGGCTAGAAATTCTTTATATTTTTGGTATCAAGCCTCTTACACGCACAGGTTTCCTTCATTTTCACAAGCCCGCAGATAATTTGTTAAGCTGTAATTTATAAACCCTGAATTTATTTTGTTGAGTTGTAGATTATAAATTTTTTTTATAAACAACTAGCTTTACCAACCGGCTTTGCCCGGTATGTATGGGATCTGTAGAATCAAACAGACCAAAAGCGTTACGAATTATTTAACACGCGTCCAGGAGACACAGCATCAGATCACTGACTGAACAGAATTCATTAACAATTTGTTATCGACGATCAAATGCATCGCGTCCTTTCAGTTGTCTTTTACGGGCGAATCTCTGTGATAAAAAAGTTAGAAACGCATCTTTGCGAATATTTTATGAAACTGGCTGAAATTTTAATAAACACCACAAATCGTTAATAGGAACATGACCTCCAAATTTCGCCAGAATCGGAAAATGACTTTTTAAATTAGCGGTCAAAATTTTAATGGGTTGTCGGAAAAATCATGACGTATTTTGGCACCCGATGGCGGTTGGATGGGTTTGGAAGTACTAGAGGCATGTACAGCTCTGTTATCGCTGTGGCATTCGACAGGTGCCAGTTTTAGCTGCAGTCTAAAAGGAATAGTGAGCGATTTGGTTGATTTGCGGAGATTTTACATCAACTTGAAGATGGAAGACCAAACTGTGCATTTTCGCCATATTTTACTGTTTTACTTCCGTAAAGGGAAGAACGCGCGTCAAGCTTGTGAAAAGTTGCGTAAAGTGTACGGTGATAATGCTCTATAAGAACGTCAGTGCCAGCGGTGGTTCGCGAAATTCCGTGCTGGTGATTTTGACCTCAACGATGCTCCTCGGTCCAGGAAGCCCACCGAGGTTGATGACGACCAAATCAAGGCATTGATCGAGTCAAGCCCACGTTACACGACACGAGAGATTGCAGACACATTGCACATCCGTCATTCAAGCGTTCACGACCACCTGAAGAAGCTGGGATACGTAAGCAAGCTCGATGTGTGGGTTCCTCATGAACTCAAAGAAGCTCAATTGACGGCGCGTATAAACATATGCGATATGCTCATTAAACGTGAGGAAAACGATCCTTTTTTGAAGCGACTGATAACTGGTGACGAAAAGTGGATTGTGTACAACAATGTGCTGCGCAAACGGTCTTGGTCCTGACTTGCTGCTTCGCCTCAAACGACATCCAAAGCAGACATTCATCAGCGGAAGGTTCTGGTCTCAGTGTGGTGGGATTTTAAAGGTGTCGTGTTTTTCGAGCTCCTGCCACAGAACCAAACAATCAATCGAATGTGTACTGTCGGCAATTGGACAGTTTGAACGAATCCATCATCCAGAAACGTCCAGAGCTCATTCATCGTAAAGGTGTTTTGCTCCATCACGACAACGCGAGACCACACAAAAGTTTGATCACCCGCCAAAAATTATTGGAGCTTGGGTGGGATGTGTTGCCACATCCAACATACTCGCCTGACCCTTGCGCCGTCAGACTTCCACTTGTTTCGCTCTCTTCAACAGTCCTTGCGTGGTATAACGTTCAATTCAGACGAGGCTGTAAATCAGCACCTTGTACAGTTTTTCGCCACGAAAGATAGATCCTTCTATGGACGAGGCTTTCTGCAGCTCACTGAAAGATGGCACAAGGTTATCGAACAAAACGGGCATTATATCATTGATTGATCTTTGTTCTTTATATCAATAAATGACCTTTGCAAAACATGGCTAAAATACGTCATGACTTTTCTGACAACCCAATGTTAACCGTTTCTGCGTATATATTTCTGTTTACCGATGATATAAAAATTCCATGCCTATTTTAAAAAGTTTTGACCGGATTCCGGTGAAATTTTTGAGGGACTCCTCTTATTACCAATTCATGGTGTTGATAAAAATTTCAGCCCGTTTCTTTAAGATTTCGCAAAGTTCGTTTTTGCATTTTTTTTTTATGCACATTCTGAAAGAACACACACTACTGTGGATGTACGTGCGGCGGCCATGAATGCAGTCAGGTGCTTTCAGATTTGGAACAGATAACGATGACGTAGCAAACGACGCTGACTTTATTTATTAGCTTATTAATTAATTCATAACTTGCAAACGGAACAAAGTAGAGATCTTAAAATAGTTGCGTTGACCTAGAAATTCCAGTATTAATAAGCTATGCAAATTTCACGATGCCACAGTTCGGCGTTCGAGAGTTTTTGCTGCTTCAGACAAACAAACAGACGTTTTGTGTTTTATATAACAGATTACATTAAATATCGCAATTGAGAAAATACGAAATTTCGGAAACTTTATGTGAGTCAGATAACCAACCTCTGGAGCACGTGGCCACGGAGCAGTCAAGAACGCAATTTTTACACGGCCATTAAAATGTTTGTGGTCAGTTTTCCTACACCCATGAAAAGCAATTATGATCATGATCATATGTAGAGGATTTTAGGAAGGGAGTGTCTGACCCCAGGTTTTAAACAACCCTTAGAAATAGGAAGCTAGGAGATTTTTGCTAGAGTGCCCGATAGGAAAGTGATACGGAAGCGAAGTAGAGAGGGGGAGGAAGACGCCCTTATTTATTACGTGGGGGGGCAGTGCCCGGGGTCCAACGGCTTAACGTGCCCATCCGACGCACGGCGGATATATAGTGTATCGAGCTTTCGTACCTGCCTGGGATCGAACCTGAGGTCCTTTCCGTTGCAGTCACGAACGCTGCCCACTACGCCAGCCGCCTCTCCAAAATGTAGTCGGTGTCAGCGCACGAACGTGACCGCCATGAGTCACCTGTGTTTCTTTTTCTCCAAGAGCCTGACTCATGCACAGGTTCCTAGGTCCTGGGCCCTGTGTAAACTGTTTTTCAGAAATTCCTTTTCATCCAAATTTTATTCTACGCTAACGATGTTATCCCCAGTAAAAAGCAAAGCAAGAAAAAAAGTTATCAGGTGCATACTGTACGTAATATTTATTCAATATACACCGATGAGCCTTTGCATTATGACCACCTACATAAGCTGTGGGACCCCCTTTAGCCCGCAAAATGGCGAGTGATCGATTCGACGTGGTGGAGATAAGTATCGTGCGGTATCTGGTACCATAATGTCAACAGCAGGTCTTCCAGTTCCCGTGCATTTCCGGGTGGTGGTGATTTAGCGCGAACCCGCTTTTCCAATTCGAACCACAAATGTTCGATTGGGTTCATGTCAGGTGAATTTGGATGACAGGGTATTAACAGAAAGTCAATAGCATGTTCCCCGTACCACTCCTTCACAATACTGGCAGTGTGACATGGCGCATTATGCTGTTGGTAATAGCATCACCAGCAGAGAAGAGAGCTGCCATGAATGGGTGACTTTGGTTCGCAACGATGTTGAGATACCTGACAGCTGTCAGGGATTGCATTACTGGAATAATGCAGCCTAAAGTGTCCCAAGAAAACATCGCTCACAGCATAACATCGCCACCGCTGGCCTGTTTTTACCCAACAGTGCATCCAGGTGCCATAGCCTCCGTTGGCAATCGGCATATCCGCGCTTGACTGTCTACGTGATGCACTAGGAATCTTGATTCGTAAGACCAGTCCACTCTCTTCCCATCATTAACGGTCCAATCTCGATGGTCTTCGGCCCATTTCATGCGTTGTTCGCGACGACGTGCAATGAGCATGGAGATCCGACGGGGTCTTAGGCTGCGCAGGCCCATGCGCAGAAGGCTGCGATGAACTGTGTGATGTGGCACATTGCCCTGATCATCACTGTTGTAGCTGCGGGTGATTTGTCTTACTGTGACACTGAGGTCGCTGTGAACAATGCGCGAGAGTCTCCGATCCCCTCTGGAATCAATGAGATGCAGACGACACACGGCTGGACAACGGTTCGTGCCAGCTGTGCACCACTTCTGATACGTACTCACCACAGCGGCGCGTGAACAACCCACAAGCCGCGCCGTTTCCGAGATCGTAGTTCCGAGGCGCCGTACCATCACAATTTGTCCTTTATCAAACTCCGATAAATTGGCAGCTTTTCCCATTCTGACTTCGAACACTCTACTAACCGTAATCCGGCCTTCGAGTTAAATATATACTGGTATGTGAACTTCACCCGCGCCACCGTTCGGTCTCCAGGCGCGCTCATGTCTCTAGGCTGGGGGTGGTCATAATTTAATGGCTCATACGTGTACATTTGTATGTGGCACAACACTGTTAAAAATTTGGGGGTAGGTTGCACCAAAACGTGGTACTACTCCAGCTGTGCGACTTTCTGAGAAAAGATACACCATCGTGTGGTGCAAACAAAACCCAACAACAAGAAACAAAGTAGTACCAAATTATGGTGAAAGGTTGCACCATCTTGTTGGTTTTGTTTGAGCCTACACAATGGAGTATCTTTTCTCAGAAAGTGGTGCAGCTGCATTAGTACCACTTTTCGGTGTGTGACGTACCTGCCAGCAGGACGCACACGACATAAAGGCAGATAGGAATCAGAATAAACGTCTGCGTAGCTCAGTTGGCAGAGCGACTTTTTCCGGAATAAGCGGCCTCGGGTTCGAATCCCGGCGTAGACCAAAAAATGACGGATTAATTCACTTCGTTATAATGGCGCCCGAACTATCCGGATGACCCGGCCGTTCAAAATCTCGCATTGGTGTGATGTTATTTCCACACCGCGAGACAGGAAAAATCAGAGAATTCCTTCTCCAGCGCTTCGAAAAATAAAAATGTGTGATGTTGCATTCCACACAGCAGATTGACTGGGAGTTCTCAAGTGCACGTTCTACAGTGGATGGCTGCCTGCAACGATTCATGGTCACGGCTGACCCGTGGGCCATGCCCCCGGCCCTCTTTCGGGGGGGAGATGTGACGTACCTGCCAGCAGGACGCACACGACATAAAGGCAGATAGGAATCAGAATAAACGTCTGCGTAGCTCAGTTGGTAGAGCGACTTGTTCCGGAATAAGCGGCCTCGGGTTCGAATCCCGGCGTAGACCAAAAATGACGGAGAAATTTACTTCGTTATAGGTGCTACCTTCCTCGAAAATTTAGAAACCACGGATACCTTTTTAACGAGTTACTATCTCTCCACTATTTTGGCCTGCATGCGACTTTTTTTTTTAAACAAGTTTAAAAACAAGCAACCAATGACAAAGAACAAAGCGATATGAAATGAGGAGGTTTGCCGCCCTGGTGGCGCAGTGGTCTAAGCGATGGCTTCTGATCATTCGTCCGAGATAGGTCCGGGTTCGAATCCAGGTGAGAAATGGATGTTGTGTTTGTCTTATGGCACTGGCTCTCTCCCTTCCCTAGAACCAGTGTCCATAAATTAGGGACAAGCGACTGCTTATAGCCCATTGAGTTGCTCACGGTGGTCGTTAAGCTTCCAATAATAAAAAAAAAATGAGTTTGTACTCCGTCCCTGTTTTTCCCGTGCGGTAAAAAACAAAAAGTGCATTTATAATCTATTTAATTTTCTTGTAATTTGGATGCAGTTAAATCAGAAAAAATAAAGGGCACACACAGACGCCCTTCGCCTCCTGAAAATGCATGGCTATCGTCGCAAGAAATGATACTCTGGACACAGACGACGCATACATTGACGATTTTTCAACCGAAGCGGCAGCCATGGCGTCCCGACGTCACAGGAAGTTTCGTCATACTTTCCCGTAGCAGGCGCTGCGAATGGAGAATGTGCGGTGTAAGTCAGTGATTAAAGTAATATAACGGGAGCAGTCGCTTAGGCTTAATATGGCGGCTGGCGTTCACTGCTGAATCGAATAAGGGCGCTTAAAAAAGGTAAATCGGGTGACTATCTCAATTTTGTTTTGTGTGAATGTGCTTTCCTCAGAACTGAAGATTGTATTGATACCACTTTTAGCAAGGTCGGTCAGGAAGCAGAAGAGAAATTCATTAGTGGAGCGTATGTAGTTAAGAGTAAAGTCATACCGTTCAGTTCGAAACACACAGACACACTGCTTCCAAACCTGATTGCTGCTGACACACATGTTTTCCAACCCCCGTGGCCTTGACTGTGATATCACCTCCAACAGGCAAAACCTGGGGGGATGCCAGCACTCAAACTCGGGGGTAGACGAAACACATCCCGTGGAGGAATTGCTTTGTTGGTGTCCGAGCAAGCCCCTAGTTGCTGCTCAAGTCTTACCCCAGTTTTACCCTCTAAGGAGCAGACGTACCGATTTTGAGGCAGTGATTCTCATAGTTTTTAACAATGACGTGCTAGCCCTGTCTTAAAGGTAAACTTTACAATTAATTATTTGAATTTGTTGAAAATGAAAACTTTGTTTACCGTTCTAGATCATAAATCGTGAAAAAAGTGAATTAGATATATCATACATAGGATAGCACATGCGCCGACTACGGGCATGCCCAGATTTCTGCGAGAGCATCCAAAAATACCTTTCAGCAGCCACAGTGAAGTCACTGTTATACGATTTTCTAAGGGATTGCTTTGTATTAATATGTGTATTTGGATTAGCGGGGTGTTTTTTTCCACATGTTATTGGTTCTGTAATTTTTTTTTTTTTTTTTTTTTTGATTGGAGGTTTTGTAACGTACCAGGAGATGTGACGTACCTGCCAGAAGGACGCACACGACATAAAGACAGATAGGAATCAGAATAAAACGTCCGCGTAGCTCAATTGGTAGAGTGACTTATTCCGGAATGAGGGGATCCGGGTTCGAATCCTGGCGTGGACAGAAATGACGGAGAAA
Organism: Macrothele yani; assembly: GCA_039090855.1. NCBI lineage: Eukaryota > Metazoa > Arthropoda > Arachnida > Araneae > Macrothelidae > Macrothele > Macrothele yani. Next base: position 114,180,755 of record CM076999.1, on the reverse strand, counting down.
TTTACTTCGTTATAGTTTAACGACCACCGTGAGCAACTCAATGGGCTATAAGCTGTCGCCCTTCCCTAATTTAGGGTGACTGGTTCCAGGGAAGGGAGAGAGCCAGTGCCGTAAGAAAAACACAACATCCATGCCTCACCGGGATTCGAACTATTCGAACACCGGGATTCTGTTAATCCCTGTGGAGCTAATTGGCGCTACATAAAATACTTCAAGGGGATTGCTTTAAAACACGTATAAATATAAAAAATGGTATAAACGAAATTTCAAAACGTTAAATACTAATGTAAAATTTAAGCTTTAAAGAACTGTAAGATGTTCATTGATAATGATTTATTTAAAATCGAACTAGTGGCGACAAAAAAAAAAAAGCGTTACAAATTATTATTATTATTATTTATTTGAGGTTTAACGACCACCGTGAGCAACTCAACGGGCTATTATAAGCAGTCGCCCGTCCCTAATTCAGGGTCACTGGTTCCAGGGAAGGGAGAGAGAAAGTGCCGTAAGATAAACACAACACCCATGCCCGACCGGGATTTGAACCCGGACCCCTTACGGACGAATGATCAGAGGCCAACGCCTTAGACCACTGCGCCACCGGGGGCACAAATTATATTTCATCGCATCACAAAAATTTTAAATCCTATGAAAATCAAATTTCTCTGTTGACGACTGTATCTAAGTTTAATGTTTGTTTGTTTGTCCGCTATGCAAATCTACACTTTTGAATTTAGAACCACCAAATTTAGTATACTATCTCATGGTACTTAGACCGTAGACACGGTTTTTGTAAGGAGTCGGAGCCCGGGGTCAAGGTTCCCCATACAAAATTTTCGTGAAACGTTGCAGTTTTAACTTTTTTATCTTGAATCGAATTTACTAACCTTTTTTTATTTCACAGTTTTCAATTTAGAAATACCAAATTTGGTATACTGTCTCACAGAGCCGGATGGAGCTTTTGCAGTGCCTGGGGCGAAATTTCATTGCGGGGCTCCGGAGCAAAATTTCATTTCTGGCACCAGGAAATAAATCTCATATTTTAATAAAGTTGTTGTGTGAAAAATGTCCGTAAAGAACACACACGATGTGAAATTCATAAATTTCACTATGACAACAACGAACTCTCATCCCCCTACTGCGGAGCCGAATGCTTTACCAATTAAGCTAACCGACGGAATTTATCGCTGCAACGTTTCCGTCTTGCTATGTGCTTCACCTCTGTAGTACGTCATAACGAAAACTATCATAAAGACAAAATATTTATCTCAAAAAAATATTTGCTTTAAGTCTAAGAAAAAGACCATAATATGGATTGAAAGTTCCGAGAGAGAGAAAATAAAAACTGTTAAAATCTAAGATTTTCTTCCCAGGACGATAGAGGTTGTTTACGACTCTTATAAAAACTTCTTCACAAAATGATAAAAAGATCCCTGCGTAGCGAAAATTTTTGTATTGTGAATACTTCAGTGTAGGAAATAATCAGGATCCCTCTAAAATAAATTCATATAAATAGTTTTTTCCCATGACACATGTTTTAGTGATTGATTTTTAAGGCAAAATGGCATAAAATCAATCGGGGATCTTGATTGATTTTTAAAACTTTTTTGAAGCTTTTTTATACGCGCTCACATATGATTATTTTTTTAATTTCTAGTAATGTTTTTAAAGTCACTGAATAAATGGCCTTCATGTGTAGCCCGAAACCAACGTTGGTATTGTTCTTTTTATTTCTCAAAATTTAAGTATTTAGTTTGCACGCAAATTGTGAAATATATAAAAGTAAGGGCCACAAAATGATGAAATTTAATTTGCTATTTTGTGAATGCGGAAAATATTAAGGTAGTTACAATAATCACTTGAAATCTGCAAATTTCAGTTTTTGTACGGCGAAGGGCGATATTTTATTAGAAAATGGCGGGATTGGAAACAATAAAATTAAAAAAAAACATCTTTTTAAGGGCCTCGCACCTGAAAACTTACATACAAAAAATATTGTAAACAATTCTACAAAAATATTGTAAAAAATTCTACCGTAAATGATTTTATTCCTAAACTGCGGGGCCCCTTGAAGGCGCGGGGCCCAGGGCGACTGCCCCGGTTGCCCCTATGGTCCAGCCGGCCCTGCTGTCTCATGGTACTCTACTTAGACCGTAGGCGGTTTTTGGTAGGGGTCGGAGCCCGGGGTCAAGGGGCCATAAAAATTTTCGTAAAAAGTTGCATTTTTCACTTTTTTATTCTGAATTGGTATACTATTTCATGTTATTCTAACTTAGACCGTAGACAGTTTTTGGAAGGAGTCGGAGCCCGGAGTCAGGCCCCCCCCCCCACAGAAAATTTTCGTAAAATGTTGCATTTTTCACTTATTTATTTCGAATTCAAATTTAATACTTTTTTGTGTTCTAGAATTTTCAATTTAGAACTACCAAATTTCGTATACTGTCTCATGGTATTCTACTTAGATCGTAGACACTTTTTGGAAGGGCTGGAAGCCCGGGGTCAAGGGGCCCCCATAGAAAATTTTCGTAAAATGTTGCATTTTTCACTTATTTATTTCGAATTCAAATTTAATACTTTTTTTTCAATTTAGAACTACCAAATTTCGTATACTGTCTCATGGTATTCTACTTAGATCGTAGACACTTTTTGGAAGGGCTGGAAGCCCGGGATCAAGGGGCCCCCATAGAAAATTTTCGTAAAATGTTGCATTTTTCACTTATTTATTTCGAATTCAAATTTAATACTTTTTTGTGTTCTAGAATTTTCAATTCAGAACTACCAAATTTGGTATACTGTCTCATGGTATTCTACTTAGATCGTAGACACTTTTTGGAAGGGCTGGAAGCCCGGGGTCAAGGGGCCCCCATAGAAAATTTTCGTAAAATGTTGCATTTTTCACTTATTTATTTCGAATTCAAATTTAATACTTTTTTGTGTTCTAAAGTTTTCAAGGTAGAACCACCAAATTTTGGTATACTGTCTCATGGTACTGTACTTTTGACCGTAGACAGTTTTTGGAAAGGGTCGAAGCACGGGGTCGAGGGGCCTCGATACGAAATTTTCGTAAAAAGTTCCATTCTTTATTTTGAATTGTTACACTATTTCATGTTACTCTAACTTAGACCGTAGATGGTTTTTTGGAAGAAGTCGGAGCCGGGGTCAAGGGGCCCCCAATACAAAATTTCTTACTTTTTCGTAAAAAGTTCAATTTTTTACTCTTTTATTTTGAGTTGGTATACTAACTCATGGTACCGTAACTTAGACGGTAGACGGTTTTTGGAAAGAGTTGGAGCCTGGTGTCAAGGACCACGCCTTACAAAATCTTCATAAAAAGTTGCATTTTTCACTTTTTTTATTTTGAATTCGAATGTAATATATAAATATTTGTTGTTGTTGTTATTGTTCTATAGTTATCAATTTAGCACTACCAAATTTGGTATGCTGTCTCATGGTACTCTACATAGACCGTAAACACTTTTGGAAGGGGTCGTAGCCCGAGTCAAGGGTCTCTCCCATTTACAAAATTTTCGTAAAAAGTTCCATTTTTTATTTTGAATTAGTATATCATGGAACTCAGACCGTAGACGGTTTTTGGAAGTAGTCGGAGCTTCTAGTCAAGGGTCCCCCTATAGAAAATTTTCGTAAATGTTGCATTTTTCACTTATTTATTTTGAATTCGAATTTAATACTTTTTTGTGTTCTAGAGTTTTCAATTTAGAACCACCAAATTTTAGTATACTGTCTCATGGTACTCTAACTCAGACCGTAGATGGTTTTTGGAAGGAATCGGAGTCCGGGGTCAAGGAGCCTCCATACAAAATTTCTGTAAAAAATTCCGTTTTTTACTTTTTTATTTTGAATTCGAATTTAATACTTTTTATTGTGATAAGTGCAAGAACTGATTTTTTTTTGTGACAAGTGCTTTCCAGTGAAGAACTGTTACACAAAGGAACATTTTTGCTTCCAATGGAAAAACTAAAAATATTGTTTACCAAAAAGCGATTACCTAAATGAATTAAAATAAATTTACTGGAAAATTACAGGAATATCTTTTTCATTCATAAACTTTCACCCTCTGTGCTTGGTGATTCCATGAATAGTAATATTTAACCGGGAAATACCGGGTACCCCTGCTATATATTATATATATAAAAAAAATCAAACGGAAAAACTAAAAATACTGTGTGCCTGAAGACTACAGAGATTAAAATTCAAATTCACTGAAGAAATGAAATACAGTATTAGGTACGGTTCGTGCCGTAAAAAATTAATTGCTTTCATTTGATTTGTGCAAAATTTAGCCCTTGAATTATCACTAAATTCTCCCGAGCAACGCCAGGAAATTCAACTAGTCTGTCTATAAAAATCCTTATTATAGATTAAGTGAAATCCTCACTGCTAAGAATCTGAGACCAGTGCTTCGGTATGGAATTTATGAATTAACAGTTGTTGTTTTTTTCTTCTGCGGATCCAGACTGCATCCATTTCAAACCAAAATAATGGATACCATTACGATACATTTAGATTTTTTCCTACTACACCACGAAATAGTGGAGACACAAAGTTGCTTCCCAGAGATTTATCAATTTTTAAATAGCACATGTGTATGTGTGTTATTTAAAAATTGATAAATTATGGTATTAACTACTATAATTTCTATGTATATACATATCATCATTTTTTGAGCTTCGATACAACCAATACAAATCTGTCTTGTTAAATTATCTTATAAAAGAATATGTAGCTCAAAAAATGAGAGCGTGATTTAATTTGAAGCAGTAATTTACTGTGAAAATGTTTTCTCGGTATAAATTTCTGTTACATTTGTAAACACATTCAAACATTTCTGTAATATCAAAAAGAAGAATAATAATTATAAAAATATATAAAATAATGGATATCCAAAATATTGCTATTAATTTATTTAAGACATCATTTTCCAAATTTTCATACCAGCATATTTCGGACTAAAAGAATCACCAACAATAACTTTCCTGACCACTCCAACATTTAACATTTCCCTGTGTTATAAAAATAATCCAAATACATATTACGACTTTGTTTAGCTGCGTCGGTAGAATTTTTAGTTTCTTTTTGCAAGTCACAGAGTTACGATGCATATCTGTACTTTTTGAGCTTCGTCGTAGAAAGTCGTGCAGTATGCATGAACCAAGCACAATTAGTCTTAAGGTTTTCAGAGAAATATTTGTCTATGTGTGCAAAATCCTGAACGTCGAAGGTAAAAATCCAAATTCATTTTCCGACACCCTTCGACAACCTGTAGTTGAAAATTTGTTTATATACTGTATAATACTTTTCTTTCTTTCTTTCTTTCTTTCTTTTTCGTCTGCCGAAATTATTACTGCTAACGCTTTGCTCTTTTCTGCGGAAAGGAAAAACGACATTTTGTAGATTTCTGCTGGGAACGAAGATTTACTGAGATACTTGGGAATGGAAAGCGCGAAGTTTTCAAGTTTGTGTCTGTGGGCAAACCTGGTCAGGGGACGATCTCTCTAGGAAACCACAGGTGGTCAACCGTAATCCGCGCGAAGGTAAAAGTCCGTGTGTGTGTGTGTGTGGGGGGGGGGCTTTAGACTGAGTCACCCCCCGAAGTCGGGGCTATAAGTAATTCAATACGGAAACAGCAGAAGCCAGTCTTATTAAACCGGGGGCGGGGAAGGGCGTTCCCTGGCTATCAAATTCTCATTGTGTGAAACCTTGAAAGGACCCAGTGAAAAGGACCGCTATCCCCTTCCTGACAAAGAAAATTCCCTGATGCTATATCATACCGACCACAGAACGGGAGGTGGGGTGAAAGTCCTGGCTGGAAGGAGTTGTATTATAGAAAACAACGACGATTAGTCATAAACAACCTAACATCTCCTGTCTGTCTTAAACAGTAGGACTTGAATTCTCTCTGGTGTCGGAAGGAGATAGCAGGAAATTTCTTTTGCTCGAAGGACATCAGCGACTCTCACAGGTGGTCTATTCCGACCCTTCAAGGTCTCACCGGACAGCTAAGTAAACAGATCAAACAACGTGAACAATAAAGGTAAAAATAACAAAACAATTACGAAATATATGAAATTTTGTCTAGAATTCATGTTACGGTTAAGTAACTAACACTAGATCAAAATGGTATCCTAACAAGGCAAAAAGAATAATAGTCGGGGCTTAGTGTAATAATAATTATTATTATTTTATTTTTTCCCTCGACAATGCTAAGTAACTCAAGCCGTGTTCAGGGAAGCGTTGAACTACTAAGAATTTCTTGCTCTGAACAAAATCTTTTTTTAAAAAACAAAATAAGGTTTCCGGGACCCTTTTGGAAATATCTGTTAGGACATTTCTACAGGTTGCAGTTGAAGAAAAAAAAAATTCATGCATGCGTAAAATTTCGCTTCCAATGTACAAAGAAGGCAATTTCAGAAAAGGGCTTCGTAGCCTTTTTGGAAAAAATAATATCATTTAGAAAGCCTTCTGTATAGATTTCATTTGGAGTACAAAAGATGACACGTCTGATTTCAGTTGGGTTCTTTGAATACGCAAAGAAATAACGAATTTACTGAAAGAGCTCAGGGGCCTTTTTGGAAAGAAAAAAAAAAAACATTTAGAAAGCCTTCTACATATATTTCAGCAGGGAATATTTGAATACACAAAGACATACTGAATTTCCTGAAAAAGCTCTGGGGCCGTTTTGAAAAAAAAAAAAAAAAAACATCGCTTAGAAAGCCTTCTGTTTAGATTTCACTTAAGAGTACAAAAGATGACACGTCTGATTTCAGCTGGAAATATTTGAATACACAAAGAAATACTGAATTTACTGAAAGGGCCCCGGACCTTTTTGAAAAAAAAACATCGTTTAGAAAGCCTTCTACATAGATTTCATTTAGAGTACAAAAGATGACACGCCTGATTTCAGTTGGGAAATTGGAATGCACAAAGAAATGCCGAATTTACTGAAAGGTCCCCGGGGCCTTTTTTGGGGGAAAAAAAAGCCTCGTTTAGAAATCCTACTGTATTGATTTCACCTAGAGTACAAAAAATGACACGTCTGATTTCAGTTGGGAATATTTGAATACACAAAGAAATAACGAAATTACTGAAAGGGCCCCGGGGCCGTTTTGGAAATAGCATCGTTTAGAAAGCTTTATTATCAAGCCCATGAGCTCGCCCTTTTGTCGTGCGCCCTTTCGTCGCGTCGCTCTTTTGTCGTTCGCCCTTTTGTCGTGATACGTTTGGGGCTTTGGGAAGAAGACCCCGTGTTATAGAAGACACTATATAGGCCTAATTTTTTTAACATGCAAAATAATATTTTGGAATGTTTAATTTGTGACATACGTCGCTCTTAATCTCTTTGGGAAGAAGACCCCATGTTCTAGAAGACATTATGTAGGCCTAATTTTTTGAGCATGTAAAATAATATTTTTGAATGTTTAATTTGTGACGTACGTTGCCCTTAATCTCTTCGGGGCTTTGGGAAGAAGACACTATGTAATTTTTTTAACATGTAAAATAATATTTTTGAATGTTTAATTTGTGACGTACGTTGCCCTTAATCTCTTCGGGGCTTTGGGAAGAAGACACTATGTAATTTTTTGAACATGTAAAATAATATTTTTGAATGTTTAATTTGTGACGTACGTTGCCCTTAATCTCTTCGGGGCTTTGGGAAGAAGACACTATGTAATTTTTTGAACATGTAAAATAATATTTTTGAATGTTTAATTTGTGACGTACGTCGCTTTTAATCACTTTGGGGCTTTGGGAAGAAGACCGTGCTATAGAAGACACTATATAGGCCTAATTTTTTGAACATGTAAAAAAATTTTTTTGGAATGTTTAATTTGTGACGTACGTCGCTCTTAATCTCTATGGGGCTTTGGGAAGAAGACCACGTGTAATAGAAGACACTATATAGGTCTAATATTTTGAACATGTAAAATTATATTTTCAATTCTTTGAATAAAGCTCATGTTGAGAAATGGCTTCCTAGTTTTTCAATTCAATTACTAATCTAAAACAACTATTATGGGAATTTTACTAGGAAATTTTTTCATTTATTTGCAAATTTTCGGAGAAAACTCTTCTCCTTCTTCAGGCTGTCTTTTTGTTGTCACTTATTCCTGTCACTATCGCGGTTACGGTTAACCTTGACGGTTTAGGTTATTTTTCAACAAATCTTGCCAGATGTTAGGCAGGGAAAATCCTTTGCAGTCATTGATGATGGAATTTTGATTTTTCTCAATTTCTATTCCTCCTTTCAGCTTTCTTTTTTGAAAATTACTTTGGAAACTGATGACTTTAAAGGAATTCCAACCCATGCTGTGCCCCAGTTTATCTAACATGCCTATCTAATCCAGTCTCGTTGGAGCAATTTTTTATAGCTGCTTTATGCTCAGCTATACGAGTTTCTTGTCTGCGACCTGTTTCACCTATGTAAGATAGTCCACAACTACATTTTACTTCATATTCTACTCCTTGCATTTTTAAAATATCTTCTTCTCTTTGAACTATTTTAGGGAAATTTTTTTAATCTTGTTCTCTAAACTTCAATAGTGAACTTAAGGGAATCATCTAATTCATTGAATGAGTCTAGAATTCTTTCTGGAATAATTTCTCTAGAATTATTTCTGGAATAAAGCAGATACATGGATGACATCTTATTTATAATAGACAGCTCAGAAATTATTCCAGAAAGAATTCTAGGCTCATTCAATGAATTAGATGATTCCCTTAAGTTCACTATTGAACTTCAAAACGAAAGAAGAATTAACTTCTTAGATATTACTATCTATTATGAAGATGAAAAATTCCTCACTAGTTGGTATAAAAAACCAATGAATACTAACAGACTACTGGATTTCAATTCGTATCATCCAGTTTCTATTAAGAAAAATGTAGCAAGACAGTGTTTAGAAAAAATTAATAAAATAGTTTCTACTGCAGATAAAAAAGAAGCCCATAAAGAAGAGCTTAAAGTCATACTTGCAGAGAATAACTATCCTAAAGAAGAAATTGAGAAGCTTCTGAATTTTAATGGTACGAAGAACCCACAAAAGCAACAAGTAAAATTCACTAGAAAAATTTCCTATCACAAAGGTTTATTTGAGTCTTAAAGAGAATTAGTAAGAAGTACAATATTAGGTTAGCTCCCAGTTTAGAGAACAAAGGTAAAAAAATTTTCCCTAAAATAGTTCAAAGAGAAGATAATTTAAAAATGCAAGGAGTAGTCTATGAAGTAAAATGTAGTTGTGGACTATCTTACTGAGGTGAAACAGGTCGCAGACTAGAAACTCGCACAGCAGAGCATAAAGCAGCTATAAAAAATTGCTCCAACAAGACTGGATTAGATAGGCATGTTAGAAAAACTGGGCACAGCATTAATTGGAATTCCCTTAAAGTCATCAGTTTCCAAAGCAATTTTCAAAAAAGAAAGCTGAAAGAAGGAATAGAAATTGAGAAAAATCAAAATTCCATCATCAATGACTGCAAAGGATTTTCCCTGCCTAACATCTGGCAGGATTTGTTGAAAAATAACCTAAACCGTCAAGGTTAACCGTAACCGCGATAGTGACAGGTAATAAGTGACAACAAAAAGACAGCCTGAAGAAGGAGAAGAGTTTTCTCCGAAAATTTGCAATTAAATGAAAAAATTTCCTAGGAAAATTCCCATAATAGTTGTTTTAGATTAGTAATTGAAATATTTTCAATGTTTAATTTGTGACGTACGTCGTTCTTAATCTCCTTGGAGGGGCTTAAGCCCCCAAAGCCTCCTCCGTGTGTGCGCCTATGGATAAACAGGATCCAAGTAAACTCCCACACCGGTAAAGTCCTACACCTTTTTGTTTACTGGATAATTCAAAATGATAGCCCCGATTACAAATGACAATAACGTATTTATGAAGATAAATAGACAGATTATCCCTGCACAAGGAAGAAGGAACTTTAGAATTTTATTGGAACCTACTGATGTGTTGCTATGGTCTTCCGATATGGTATGGTCTTGCTACTTCTTCCAAACCATTGTTTTGGTCCTTGTGAACAAAACGACAGAGTTCTCTGCAAGTGCCTCCCCTCCGTGTCTCCGGACCTTACTCCTTGTGACTTCTTTTTGTAGGGGTATGTCAAAGACCATGTGTATGCGCCACATTTGCCGAGAACACTGCAAGAACTAAAGCCTGCACTGGCATAAGTGTCTACGGACATGCTTCATAATGTATGGCGTGAAATGGATTAACCTTTAGATGTTGTCTGCGTTACCCAGGGTGGTCACGTAGAACAATTGTAAGGTATGGAAAAGAGAATTCTAAACTTCCTTCTTTATTGTGCAACAATGCGATATCTCTGTATCTATGTTCAAAAACCAGGTATTGTAATTGGGGCAATCATTTTGAATTAACCGGTATAAGGTGAAGCACACAAATTGCGTTTCGTTCGGTGATACTGTCAAAATGTGGGAGTTTTCATAGTTGACCAAAACAAAACGTACGACTTCTCCTAATGGTGTTGGAAACAAAAATTATTTAAAATAAATTTTGTCCAACATGCACGTGCAAAAGTGAATAGCCACCAGGGGATATCGGGAGGCAATCCCAAGCCTTGAGGCGATACTATCCACTATTGCAACCCTCCCGATATGCCTAGAGGGGAGCGACGTGACCTTGACCTCCGCGGATAAAAGTGAATCACAACGCCGTGCTTCATTCAAAGAATATCTGATGCTTAAAGAAGGTCAACTCTCATAGCGATAACGTAAAACAGGCGGCATCAGCGCTACCACATCTTAAGAGGTAATATGCTCTGCGGGAAAGTTAACATTCAGGAGCAAAACACGTTAGGGGGGACTACGGCAGTGAAGCTTTTCTTTGATCCACGATTGTTTCCTTCGATCTGATGACTATTTGCTTAGAGCAGTTTTTTGTTGTTGTTGCTGTTTTCTGATATCCCGCCCATCCCTTATTTTGGTGAGAAAAATATGCAAAAACATTAGTAATACTATTTAAATTAAATTTCAGCAAATATTACAGTTAGGCCTAAGGATCCGTACAAAATGCAGACATCCCCTAGTATTTGGCATTACTGAAAATGTTTCTGAAAAACTGAAGAACAAACAAATGCGTTAGCTAACCCGATTGGCGTAACAAAACTAACATATCCGATTTGCAAAGTGATTCGCTGACTGTTCTTTACCCAAAGAATTGAAGTCAACAGAAATACGCATGCGCAGTCTGCTCTGTCTGCTCCGACATCAGCCTGTATGTTGGCTTCCGTGCACTGCATTTTTTCCCCTGAAAACATGGCGGCGCTAATTACGTCTCGCTGGGCCTTAACTTCTTCTCGTTAGATATTCTTTGCTTTATTATATGCCAGTACATATAAGGGGCACGTTTTTGTCCCTATACGATCACTGTAGAACAAAATTCCCATAGTTATAGCATTGGCACATTAAATTAAATTTAATCGGTAAATAATCTGTAATTGATGCACATATAATTTGTTCATAATAATAAATATAACATAGCTGCAATTAACTAATTGTGTTTATAAAATTGACGCATTGTATATAACATTGGTGACATTAACACGTGTTCCATTGTTCATAACATTAACACGTGTTCCATTGTTCGTAACATTAACACGTGTTTCATTAACTATAACAATGGATGCCGTTAACGTAAGTATATAACATTGGTGCAATTATTCCTTTGTTTATAACATTGGGGCCATTAATCCTTTGGCTATAACAATGGCACAAATGAGTATGTAAGATCACAGTGATTAGGGGCGAATTGGCGGTCGCAAAAGGGCCCAAGAAATTTTTGCAAACGGGCCCGTTCAGTTGTAGTTCTGCGGTACTATTGTATCACAACTGAAAATCACTCCATTTTATTTAAGAAGCAAAACAAAAAGCACAGTTGCTCTGGAAACAGTGGTAAGCACAGTACTGGGGTAGGGTAAAAAATACATGTCATCCTTAAATTGAAGTGGGTGTTGCGAAAAAATTTTCATCGGCCCATGCCAAGATTTTACTGCAGAAAAAATCTACTGCAATTTTTCTGTTGTGGACAATCACAGTTAGATATTTCAAGATATTTAAATATCGTGGCAAACTCACTTAATCGACGTGGAAAAAGCCAATAACCAGGTTTAAATCACTAGTTTAGTTAGTTATGTATGCAATTGCGCTGGAGAAGCTTCTAATTTTGGACACACTCAATATTTATATTTGTTTAAAATTTTTTCTTAAGAACGCTGAAGTAAGAACCTTATATTAAAAAAAAAAGAAATTGCTTATATAGCCTTTTCATGTTTGACAGATCGTAAAATAATCTTGATTTTCATACCTGTAGGGGTGGGAGCTCATTATGTTAATTAATGGCTCCTCGACCAAACACCCACTGGCTTCCAGCGCTGATCAAAATTTCCCAACAGCAGGAAGGAAAACCATTTATAAGGTTCGTTGTCTAGAGACTGTCTATCAATGGTAGTTGAAGACAGCCCGGCGTTCTTTCTCTAACAGCTTTACTATAAATCTCCTATTCAGGAGAGGGGAAGTAAAAATAATGGCAAAACAATTCCAAGCATGAATTCACTCTCAGCCTTGTTGCAAACTTAACAAAACATTTAATCAAAAGAAAATTGTTTCGGCAGCTATTGTTCCTTGACCTCGAGTTCTTGTAACTGCAGTTCCACGCGAAAATGATCCGGGCATCTAATTATTCCAGAATACCCTTTCCTGCCAATACTCTTTGCCCGTTCTTTTCTATCACCGACGTGAAATGTTTCAATCGTCGTAACCTTCCGTTCGTCTCTCTTCCTTTGTTCCGGAAGTTATGCTTCGTGTTCCGTCCCGAACACGTGTTCTCTCCAAAAGCTTTCTCCGTACGTCGTTCCAGACCCACGTGTCTGATTCCAAGTTACGATCGCTTTTCCCGTGCTCTAACTGGCACGTTCTATCAAGAACTTTCTTTTACCCAGTGCTAACCCCCAGCACTTCCTAACCGTCCACAGCACACGCTGTCGTCAACTGCCTCTACGCTCGTTCCCCGTAGACTGTCTCGTCTTTTCCTCTACTCCTATCCTGAAGTTTTCCCCCTAACTTCACTAGCCTTCTGATTGGCTCCTGCCTCACTCGCCTGAGGCTCCCTCTCTCTCCCTAGTCGAAGCCCTCCAAGGGCAGGCGCCCCCCCCTCGCTCTTCTCGGTGCTCCCCATACCACCTTTCTCTCCTGACACGTGTCTTCTGCCGGTGACCTGCACCTAATCCCTTCGTTGACCTCCACCTCACGGTGCCCTGCAGCTTACATGCCCTCTGGCCAGGAACAATAGCTGTGCCTTCTGTGAATACAATAGACCTGCCAAACCGGCACATCGAAATGTCACCTAGTCTGGTGCATTACCACGTGTTACACTCATTTCCAAATAATACACATGGAAATATTTATTCTGAAATGTTAATATCCGGAATGATGGATGGGATTTAAAGTCCATCACACAATTTATATAGGGGCGTAATTTCTCGCCCCTACAATACCTTTGAGCTTCCAGTTCTTAAATTTTCAACGAAGTGAACTCAAATTTGAGCAAATATTTGAGGGAGAGAGAGAGAGAAAGCTGCTACTACCAAAATTATATTGTAGTTGTAGCAACAATCCTTTCGTATAAGACATGACTTTTAAATTAAAATAAATGAAAAATCAATATAGAACTTTTAGTCTGTAAAATTTTCTATTTGTACTGCAATTTCGTAATGTTTCTATTGTGGACAATCACAGTTAGAAATTTAAATATTTTTAAATATCGTGGCGAACAGATTCTTCATTTAGTGATCATATATTCGTATGTGTTTCAATTACAAAACGTGATTTTATGCTGCAGTTATGTATTGTAAAGACATCTTACTAAATAACGTAAGCAATACATTTTTGCAACTTCTTTTTTTTTTTTTTTTTTTTTGATTGGAGGTTTAACGACCACCGTGAGCAACTCAATGGGCTATTATAAGCAGTCGCCCGTCCCTAATTTAGGGTCACTGGTTCCAGGAAAGGGCGAGAGCCACTGCCGTAAGACAAACACAACATCCATGCCTGACCGGGATTCGAACCCGGACCCCTTACGGACGAATGATCAGAGGCCAACGCCTTTTTTGCAACTTCAAGTTGAAATGATATATCTCAGCAAGTGCGTTCATCTGCAGCATTTGTCAGTTATCACAAGGAGCGTAAGCTGCGCAGGTAGGACATTTCGGGGGAAACGGATCGTATATGAACACCCCCGCAAATAATCTTACAGTTGTTTCAAAATAAGTGCTTGATATTATTAGCTTTCACTCTGAATTCTGTGTTGCCGCATAGTGGATAGTACATCCCATAAAGGAAGGATCTATAGAGTGGAAACAGACATAGGAGCCCTCTTATGTTTTCTTATGATAAATAATAATAAAGCGATTTTGAAACCATGGAAACTCCTCCCATAGAAAGTGGCGCCCCCACGGACCTAAAACAGAACCAAACTGTGAGGTGAATCCATCCCGTCGGCAATGGTTGCTATTGCAACCCCAACCCAGTGCTGGGGTGGTGAGGAGCATCTGCTCTGCGTCCCCCTTCTGTTGCCCCCCCAGTCGTCAACTGCTGTCCCAATCTAAACCAAGTGAGGCATCGGAAAGATGACAACGAAATATCCATAGATATTGAAACCAAACACGTACGTATCGAAACAGATGATAATGGAATACAAATCAGAATTGAACATAAAACTATATTGTAAAGAAAGCAATGACAAAGTACGCGTGAATGAAATGTGCAACAAAAACACATAGAAACCTAAGTAATTGAATTTACTAAGGAAAAGTTAACAATCAGTGAGGAATAAGCAAAAATAATGCCACTTATTAGAATGCTACAGGAAACTGGAAGATGCAAACCAAAAAGAATCCGGAAAATGATAGGTATATGTCTTATAAGTCGTCTTCCACTCTGCAGGGAGGTCCAACCTCAAATGGCCGCCCCGGTGGCGCAGTGGTCTAAGGCGTTGGCCTCTGATCATTCGTCCGAAAGGGGTCCGGGTTCGAATCCCGGTGAGGCATGGATGTTGTGTTTGTCTTACGGCACTGGCTCTCTCCCTTCCCTGGAACCAGTGACCCTAAATTAGGGACGGGCGACTGCTTATAGCCCATTGAGTTGCTCACGGTGGTCGTTAAACCTGCAATCAAAAAAAAAAAATCCCTCAAATGCACAAAGTCATGTGGTTCTCGGTGATTCCTGGGAAACCCAGCTGTCAATCAACTGTAGTTCTGTTTTAGGTCGCGGGTGCGCTGCAGTGGACTTCATGACGTCATGAGTTTCTGCTTAATACAGGCAGTGTCCTCTTTATGTATCCTTCCTTTATGACCATTATCTAGCATTGTATCCTTCCATAATGACCATTATCTAGCATTGTTCTGAAACGTTATCAAATATGGGTGAGTATTTTCTCTATTGTAACTAAAGTAGTGAAAAAATTAAGCCCTGTTTAGCCCCCAACCCCAATTGTGTTTACATGCGTAGATTGTTGTGCGTCCCGATTATTCCCGATGCCGGGCGCCTAAACATTTCAGGATGAAATGAATGGTGAAAGAAACTATATAAAAATTGTAGATAGACATCCCTTCCCCACTCCGTAGTTGAGAAAGACATATGTTAATTGCACGTTGAGGAAGGAGTGGAAGTTTGGAAGAGGAGATTTTTTAAATACCTAAACAGATTAATCATAGTTTTCGGGCCCGGGCTCCATCTTGCAATATAAAATTCGCGCTAGAGCTGGCGTACTTCGGGCTTGGGCTCCATCTTGCAATATAAAATTCGGGCTAGAGCTGGCGTACTTCGGGCCTGGGCTCCATCTTGCAATATAAAATTCGGGCTAGAGCTGGCGTACTTCGGGCCCGGGCACTTAAAATGGAGCCCGAACTCAGCTCTTATGAGCACAGTACTAATGCTTCCTACGGTGTCGTTGCTTTTGCTGCCGTTCGTACTATGATTACCCCCCTTTTGAGATAAAACAAGGCTGCCGCTTTGTGACTTTCAGACTTCCTAGGAGTGTCCGCTTTCCTTTTGTGTTGTTCCTCCACCACTGATTGCCCGAGGGAGGCTAGATGTCGTATGGTTTAAAAATCGCCAAACCTAATGGGACACGTGGACGAGCCGCGGATGGCTTAGTGGTTAGTGTTTCAGACTATCGATGCTGGGTCCCCAGGTTCAAGCCTGGGCTGATCTTTCAGAGATGGTGTGATTTACTAACAATCGCTGAATATCCGCCGTGCATCGGAAGAGCACGTTAAGTGACGGCCCTCAGGCTGGACCCACTGGTTAAATGGGTATCCTTTCCTATGTCCTCCCTGAAATTCTCTCACCCATCTATGTGCAATATCGTACTTGTACGGTGGCGCCATCTACTGTGCTCTAATCTCACTACAAACTGTTCTGTCAAAGTCGCTAGACTTGCTCTCATTCCTTCCGTTTCTGTGTCCTGCCCAAAAGGCGATCTCGCTTTAGGTGGCTGGGACCTAAACTCTCCTCCCTGTGGACGTAAGTCCTACAAGAAAATGACGCTGAGCCCCTACCTAGGTGGGACACGTGGACTACCAATTCGTTTTGAGTGTGCATCGTTTCGGATCTTTAGCAATGGAATCTTTCGAAGTCATTGAGATAACAAAAAAAGAAAAAAAAAAGCGTGTGAAGCCTAAAAATGGCCGCCCCGGTGGCGCAGTGGTCTAAGGCGCTGGCATCTGATCATTCGTCCGTAAGGGGTCCGGGTTCGAATCCCGGTCTGGCGTGGATGTTGTGTTTGTCTTACGGCACTGGCTCTCTCCCTTCCCTGGAACCAGTGACCCTAAATTAGGGACGGGCGACTGCTTATAGCCCATTGAGTTGCTCACGGTGGTCGTTAAACCTCCAATCAAAAAAAAAAAAAAAAAAAAAAAAAAAAGAAGCCTAAAATGTCAGAACGATGATCTTGAATTGCGGATTTTTTTCAATGCACAACGTCGAAGCTACAAGGCGTAAATGCAGATGATATCGAACTAAAATTTTATCCCATATCATCACTTCTAAACATCCGACTGAAAAATTATTTCTGCCTCTCGGTTCTATTATTTAACATAACGAAGGCTAATTGGGGTACAGTTTCTTTTTCAAGTAGTGCATAGTTTCTTCCGTCTACCGAAGAGAGGACGTAAAAGTAAATTGCAATTTCCGCGATATCTGTTTTTAAATGGACGATTTAAAAAAATTATTTTTGCAACGGCGGGAGCTTTTGGTGGAGAATTCTCTGCATATAATTTCTGATTTTTGGTAAATAAAAGTTTTGTCACTAAAGGGCGTAAGTGTATGTTTCTGATGTATTTGCAGAAATATCTGCGCTTCTGAAAACTCGGTTGAAAAATTTCTTTTGCGTTCAGATACCTCTCACTACGAGAAAACTCTCCAAAATATCTTCTGCTTAAAATGATGCATAGTTTTTCCGCTATGGGTGTAGATGTATATCTTATATTTGTCAATATCTCTGCTTCTAACAGTCCGATTTGAAAATTTCTGTCTTTGTCGGAGAGCGTTTCTAGTGCGAAATGTTTTGCTTATAATTTAAAAAAATTCTTAAAGTAAAAGTTTGCCACCAGAGGGCATATGTTCACGTTTCTGTTCACAGCATGTTTACATCAATTCCGCGAGTCTAAAAAGCTGATTGAAAAAATCATTTTTCAGTCAGATGCTACTAAATACGAAAAATTGTTGTGGGCATTTCCTTCCCGAAATAATGCACAGTTTTCCCGCTAGGAACGTAAATGTTAGTGTTTTTCTTGCTATCATCATCATCATTGTCAACCATTATCAATCCACTGCTGGACGAAGGTCTCCCCAAGTTTCCTCCACAACGGTCTGTCTTGTGCCAGTCTCCTCCATGTCACCCCTGCATACTTTCGAATTTCATCCACCCATCTCCCATGTGGTCTTCTTCTGGGTCTTTTCCTGTCCCTTAGAATCCAATCTAAAATTTCGGCTGTCCATCGGTGATCTGTCCTTCTGGCAGTATGTCCAGCCCATTGCCATTTCAGGGATTTAACTCTGATCATGATGTCTTCCACTCTTGTCATTTTTCGGATCCACGAGTTCCTCTTCTTATCTCACCTGGTTACACCAAGCATGCACCTCTCCATTATCCTTTGAGTTGTCTGCAGCCTTTGTATGTCTCTTTTAGTTAAGGTCCACGTCTCTGCACCATACGTAAGCACTGGAAGGATGCATTGATCAAACACTTTTCTTTTAAGACATAATGGCATATTGCTCTTGAAAATTATGCTGTTTCTTCCAAAAGCTCTCCAGGCAAGTTTTGTACGCCGATTAATTTCTTCATCAATGTGACCCTCACTTGATATCTAAAAATATCATATAAATCAATCAAGTCAGCGTCGTTTACTCAAATAGCTACACGTTTTTAACGTCATTCATATCCTGTTCCAAATCTGAAAGAATGTGATGCACTTGATCGCTCATGGTCACTAACACGTTCTTTACATATTGTTGATCAAATATTGTTCCGTTTGCTCAAGTGGCATACATTTGCTTATTGCGTAAATATGGTTTGTGTGTGTGTGTGTGTGTGTTGCAGGGCGGCGAGCTCTAGTATATAAGATGTGTCTTCTATATTTTGCTGAAGAATAAATAAATTAAAATTTTTTGGTTATTGTTGCTTTACGCTTAATTATCTTCTATTCCTCTCCATTTATAGCTACATCAAATTCCCGAGGAATGGATACATTTTTAAAAATTGTTAGTTGTGCATTTGAGCCTTCCTTGTGGGTATGTAATATTTCTGAACTCCTTAGTTTTTTACTGAATTAATTTATTTTGTGAATGAAGTTTTCTATTTATGAATACACTTTATTGAAAAAAGTCACCGTACACCCCTTCAAAAGCAAACGAACGGATCCGCTGCGTTGTTAAGATGCGCGATACGGCTGCAAACGGCGTAAAAACAAGCCTGCAGCTGACAGCGACCATATCGCACTGTGTGGTTCAGTGAAAATATTGTGACGGGAGAGAACTGACTTTGAGAAAGGAAAGATTGTTGGGAGTTATATTAGTGGGTTGTCCATAAGAGAAACCGAGAGACGTTTAAACATACCCAAGTCAACTGTTTTCGATGTGCTGAATAAGTGGAACACACATGGTGTGCCTGAAGCAGCAAAACGTACTGGCAGACCAAAGAAAATCAGTTATAGAGACCGTTGAAGACAGAGGAGAGTCGTTACATCTCATCGACGGAGTACTGCACACGACCTCAGTGTACAGGTGAGTAAAAATGCTGGAACCTCAGTATGTACACGTACCATTCGCAGAGCACTTCATTCCATGGGTTACCGTGGTTGTACTGCTCCTCATAAGCCTTTCATCTCCACTCGGAGTGCTACTCGTCGTTTAGCATGGTGTAAAGAACATTTATCGTGGACCGTAGATCAATGGAAACGGGTCATATGAACTGATGAATCCAGATACACGATTCATCAGTCTGATGGCAGTGTGTGGGTATGGCGGTAGCCGGGTGAACCCTATTTACCACAGTGTACTGTTCCTACGGTCAAGTTTGGAGCTGGCAGTGTACTCGTGTGAGGGTGTTTTTCGTGGTATGGTCCCAGCCCATTGGTTATCGTGAACAAACCTGTTAACCAGCACGTCTACCTCGATATTCTGGGCAATTATGTCTTACCAACTCTGTGGCAATACTATGGAACCGAGTCTTTTTGGCACCAGCAGGATAAGGCATCGAGCCGTAAAGGAAGGTTTCAAAATCGCTTTATTATTATTTATCATAAGAAAACATAAGAGGGAGACGTACAGTATTGGGCGTCTAACTGGGAAATAATACAAAACTGTTAAAACATGATGGTATATACACTGCAATGACAATGGGGATGAATAACAAATGCTGCAAGCAAAGCTTATTGAATAAAAATTGCAGAAGTGACAGAGAGAAACACATCGTGTCACATGACATTGGCTGGGCATGATTTACAGGATAACACAGGCGAAACAATAGCACACAATTAGAAAAAAGAACAGCACAAACACCGCCGTGAAGGTAAAACATTACAAACATGAGATAAAAACACAGCGTGCACAATTGTGCAAGTTATTTAATGAGGGCACCAAAGCAACATAATACAGGCGGGGTGAAAGTAAGTAATGTACACGAGTAAGCATGAAAATACACTGAGATGGCATTAGCATTCACAATTCAACGGTAGCGTGGATTGCACGAGTCGTAGAGTGGAGGAGGGGCATCAGGGTGCCACGGAACTCAGCAAAGGAGGTGTAGAATGTCCTAGGGTACTGATAGGTGTAGCAGTCCAGAATCAACCGCAAACCATGGAGCGGCCGGTGCCCAGGTAGCATAGAAGGTGGCTTCTCGACGACTGGAAGAAGCCGACTGGTACTCCAGGCGGAGTCGAGAAAGCAATCGATCTTGAAAATGGCACAAAAGTGCTGCGCTGGCCTGGTGTAAAGAGACCGGCGAGGAAACGCTGCGGAGTTGTTGAAGGTATACGTAAATAACGTGTTTAACCAGCACGAAAAGATAGGCACATACTGACGGAAGAGGCGTAGGTGGATGAGCCCGCAGAAGAAGATGTCTGTAGGCAGTGAACGGAAGATCTTGAGAACAAGAGCGACTGGCAATCCGGAAAGCCTGGTGGAGGAGAGGCATCAGGATGGGACAGTAAAGGTAGACGTGAGAAACGTCTGGACTGTTACGGCGTGGTTTGACGATAATTCCGTATCGTGTGTGGACTCGCCAGCACAGTGCCCTGATCTTAATCCCATAGAGCACCTATGGGATGATTTAGAGCTCCGCATAAGAAGTTTGGAACCGAGGCCTACTAGTAAGCAACAATTAGCGGCAGTATTATGTGCTGAATGGAAGCGTATTCCTATCGCTGTGTTCCAAAACCTTGTCGAAAGCATGTCTCGAAGTGTCAGTGCATGCATTAAGGCCAAAAGGTGCACTGACACCGTACTAATGTATGCCAATAAATGCTATGTTGTGTTTCTCTTGTGTCCGGTGTCTTTTGTCATATTTACTAGGGCGAGTTATAAGTTCGTAGCGTTTCGCTGTACAGATGGAGGAGCACCGCCAAAGAGGTGGGACATGCGCAGTTAGGTGGAATGTGTCCCACGCCTGATTGGTTGACGTTCTGCGCTGCTCAGACAGGTAGGCATGCGCCGGGCACAACACGTGTGCGCCGCTCATACGAGACGAGAATGTCGGAGGAGAAACTTGTTGTTCGTGTGTTCCTACGCCATTATTGGAAAAAAAAGGGTTTAACGCGACGGCTGCAGCAAAGGAAATTTGTAGTGTAGAAGATGAGAGGACAGTGCACTAGTGTCTCTCTCGGGGGACGAGAACAACTTACGAACACGCATTCCGTTATCTCATTGGCACCCACCAATCGGCGACCGCAATTGTGGTGAGCTTGGATTTGGGATTTGGAAGTGTTTCGATTTTTTGCGGGGACAATGGCTACTGCGAAGAGGTATGTTGTTTCACGTGTATCTCGTGCTTTTTTTTTTTAATTTAGTACAATCACGATTGTTTTTTTTTTTTTTTTGCCTTCCCATCGGAACACTGGAGGACTAAGCCTTTTGAAGCAGCTCTACAGGACAGCAACAAAACTGAATTCTAGAGAAGGGGGGGGGGGGGTGTTGAATCATTTCACCGATACCTGTCACTAACGATTTTGGTATAACATTAGCCAGTCTCCAGAAGTTCATAAAAGCCAGCCAGTGCTGTCCATTTTATTTTTATTTCTGGTTGAAAACACCCAATTCAAAACATTTTTATTTTTCCGATAAATTTGACCACAAACAGGGTAGCCATTGTTGCTTTCAGGAGGGGGCAAAGAGAAATTGTAACTACGAAGGGCATATATACAAACATCATATAAAAATTTCTACTGTGGACCCCATGCTATATGGTCCACAAATGCATAGATTTATTCTTTCAAAAGGCTTAGTTTTCCACTGTTTCGATGAGAAGGGGAAAAAAAATCGAGACAGCGTTTCAATCGAGACCGTGTATTCTGAAGATCAAAAAAGAAGCACGAAATGACGATACAAACTGAATGCATGCAATATGATCCACAAATACATGTTTATTCCTTCAAAAGTCTTAGTCCTCCAGTGTTCCGATGGAAAGGCAAAAAAAAAAAAAAAAAAAAATCGTGATTGTACAAAATTTAAACAAGTTAGTAAAAACATGCAATGCATTGATTATGATACGCTTTCCAACATACCAGAAATTATTACCCAGGTTATGAGGATAATGGCTGTGGAATAAATCTTGCTCCTGTGTCCTGACCTTTAACCCCATTTCGATGATTTTCAACAGAACCGGTTCAGTACACCTCAAGAATAACATACTAAAGTTTTGTCGCAATAGAAGCAGTTTTACGCAAGTTATGAGAATAATGGCTGTGGAATAAATCTTGCTTTTGTGCAATGACCTTTGACCCCATTTCGTTGATATTCAACAGAACCGGTTCACTATACCCCGGAACAACTTGATAACGTTTTGTCGCAATCGAAACATTTTTTGGTAAGTTATGATGTACAAGAGATTGTACTAAATTTAAACAAGTTAGTAAAAACATGCAATGCATTGATTATGATACGCTTTCCAACATACCAGAAATTATTACTCAAGTTATGAGGATAATGGCTGTGGAATAAATCTCGCTCCTGTGTCCTGACCTTTGACCCCATTTCGATGATATTCAACAGAACCGGTTCAATACACCTCAAGAATAACATACTGAAGTTTTGTCGCAATAGAAGCAGTTTTACGCAAGTTATGAGAATAATGGCTGTGGAATAAATCTTGCTTTTGTGCAATGACCTTTGACCCCATTTCGTTGATATTCAACAGAACCGGTTCACTATACCCCCGGAACAACTTGATAAGGTTTTGTCGCAATCGAAACATTTTTTGGTAAGTTATGATGCACAAGAGCAATGGAATGGATCCCACTCCAGTGTCCTGACATTTGACCCCATTTCGCCCACTTTCAGTAGGCTTCGTTCCCAGGTGGTTCTTTACCAAATACTAAAATTTCATCGAAATCGAACCATTTTTACGCAAGTTATGACGCATAAGGGCAATGGAATAAATACCGCTTTTATGCCCTGCCTTTGACCCCATTCGCCCATTTTCAAAAGGGTTCATGCCCAGTGGTTCCCTACCACATACTAAAATTTCATCGAAATCGAACCATATTTACGCATGTTATGACGCATAAAGGCAATGCAATGGATCCCGCTTTTATGCCCTAACCTTTGAACCCATTCCACCCATTTTCAATAGGTTTCGTTCCCAGGTGGTTCCCTACCACATACCAAAATTTCATCGAAATCGAACCATTTTTACGCAAGTTATGACGCATAAGGGCAATGGAATAAATCTCGCTCTTATGCCCTGCTTGACCTTTGACCCCAATTTGCCAATTTTCAATAGGGTTCGTGCCCAGGTAGTTCCCTACCACATACTAAAATTTCATCGAAATCGAACCATATTTACGCATGTTATGACGCATAAAGGCAATGCAATGGATCCCGCTTTTATGCCCTGACCTTTGAACCCATTCCACCCATTTTCAATAGGTTTCGTTCCCAGGTGGTTCCTTACCACATACCAAAATTTCATCGAAATCGAACCATTTTTACGCAAGTTATGACGCATAAGGGCAATGGAATAAATCTCGCTCTTATGCCCTGCCTGACCTTTGACCCCAATTTGCCAATTTTCAATAGGGTTCGTGCCCAGGTAGTTCCCTACCACATACTAAAATTTCATCGAAATCGAACCATATTTACGCATGTTATGACGCATAAAGGCAATGCAATGGATCCCGCTTTTATGCCCTGACCTTTGAACCCATTCCACCCATTTTCAATAGGTTTCGTTCCCAGGTGGTTCCTTACAACATACCAAAATTTCATCGAAATCGAACCATTTTTACGCAAGTTATGACGCATAAGGGCAATGGAATAAATCTCGCTCTTATGCCCTGCCTGACCTTTGACCCCAATTTGCCAATTTTCAATAGGGTTCGTGCCCAGGTAGTTCCCTACCACATACTAAAATTTCATCGAAATCGAACCATATTTACGCATATTATGACGCATAAAGGCAATGCAATGGATCCCGCCTTTATGCCCTGACCTTTGAACCCATTCCACCCATTTTCAATAGGTTTCGTTCCCAGGTGGTTCCTTACAACATACCAAAATTTCATCGAAATCGAACCATTTTTACGCAAGTTATGACGCATAAGGGCAATGGAATAAATCTCGCTCTTATGCCCTGCCTGACCTTTGACCCCAATTTGCCAATTTTCAATAGGGTTCGTGCCCAGGTAGTTCCCTACCACATACTAAAATTTCATCGAAATCGAACCATATTTACGCATATTATGACGCATAAAGGCAATGAAATGGATCCTGCTCTTATGGCGTGACCTTTGACCCCACTTCACCCATTTTCAATAGGGTTCGTCCCCTGGTGGTCCCCTACCACATACTAGAATTTCATTGAAATCGAACCATTTTTACGTGAGTTATCGTGCCGACAGACAGACAGACGGACGGACGGACAAAGCTGGAGCATATACGCTTCTTCAACCTACGGTTGGAAAGCATGAAAAAAAGCACGAGATACACGTGAAAGAACTTACCTCTTCGCCGTAGCCATTGTCCCCGCAAAAAATCGAAACACTTCCAAATCCCATACCCAAGCTCACCACAATTGCGGTCGCCGATTGGTGGGAGCCGTTTTGCTGGTGCCAATGAGATAACGGAATGCGTGTTCGTAAATTGTTCTTTTCGCCGTCGAGAGACACTAGTGGACAGTGCACCCTGCAACAGCAAAAAAAATGGTTCCAACGCTTCTGGTCCGGAGACACAGAGTTCGTTGATAAATCGAGGTGTGGTAGACCAGTCAACACCGAAGCTCTGTGTCTAGCTCCTGAACAACACCCATGAAACAGGAGGTCCATGCATCACAAGCCACCATCATTCGTCACCTATGTAATGGTGGTGATTGTAAATAAGCTTTTACTAATAACGTAATTTTATTTATTTATTTATTTTTGTTTTTACATACCCTTGGAAGAAAAAAAAAAAAGAGTAGGGAAAAAAGTTGGCAGTTCATAAGTGATGGGCATTAACTGTAACAACAGGGAAGACAAGGGAAAAGGCCAAAATGGCCTGACATAGCCCTGTACTCCCCGTAGAAGAAACAAATGAAACAACAGATAGACACATCAAGTCAGACAAGCAGAACACGTTTTGCCAATAGTTTCCTTATTTTTTACCACAGCCACCATGGTGGGAGGCAAACGTTGTTGGCTACCGTGGTGTAAGGCTAACACGCTCGGCTAGATATCGAGGGATCTGGGATTTGATTCCCCAGCGGTGACCGTATAACAATTTTTATGTTGCTGTGTGTTGCTAAAACGTGGAAAGAGCGATGTCTTTGTTTATTCACTGACGCCACGTATTTGGGGGATTTTTACTTTGGATCTTGCCCTTTGGATTTACTGCTATAATTAATATATAGCCAGTGCCGTTAATGCCCACCAGATGGAGATGTCTCAGTATCTGAGCCCATCTTACGGATTTATGATGTCAGAAGCTGATAGAAAAACACACATAGCGCCGTGGATTGTTGACCACCGTGGTGTAAGGTTAACGCGCTCCGCTAGATATCAAAAGATCTGGGATTTGATTCCCCAGCGGTGACCGTATAACAATTTTTTGGTTGCTGTGTGTTGCTAAAACGTTGAAAGAGCGATGTCTTTGTTTATTCACTAACGCCATCTATTTGGGGGATTTTCACTTTGGATCTCGCCCTTTAGATTTACTGCTATAATTAATATATAGCCAGTGCCGTTAATGCCCACCAGATGGAGACGTCTCAGTATCTGAGCCCATCTTACGGATTTATGATGTCAGAAGCTGATAGAAAAACACACATAGCGCCGTGGATTGTTGACCACCGTGGTGTAAGGTTAACGCGCTCGGCTAGATATCAACAGATCTGGGATTTGATTCCCCAGCGGTGACCGTATAACAATTTTTCGGTTGCTGTGTGTTGCTAAAACGTTGAAAGAGTGATGTCTTTGTTTATTCACTAACGCCACGTATTTGGGGGATTTTCACTTTGGATCTCGCCCTTTAGATTTACTGCTATAATTAATATATAGCCAGTGCCGTTAATGCCCACCAGATGGAGACGTCTCAGTATCTGAGCCCATCTTACGGATTTATGATGTCAGAAGCTGACAGAAAAACACACATAGCGCCGTGGATTGTTGACCACCGTGGTGTAAGGTTAACGCGCTCGGCTAGATATCAAGAGATCTGGGATTCGATTACCCAGCGGTGACCGTATAACTATTTTTCGGTTGCTGTGTGTTGCTAAAATGTGGAAAGAACGATGTCTTTGTTTATTTTTAGTCAAGAAATTACTAAATATTCTGTCAAGGCTTCCTGTCTCAACAGCCAATCGGAAAGTACATTTTCTACTCTCAACCGCCAGAAAATGTATCTTTGAAGCACAATGCCTAATTCAGATCAGATCATATGTAGAGGATTTTAGGAAGGGAATGTCTGACCCCAGGTCTTAAACAACCCTTAGAAATAGGAAGCTAGGAGATTTGGGCTACAGTGCCCGATAGGAAAGTGACACGGAAGCGAGGTAGAAAGGGGGAGAAAGACGCCCTTATTTATTACCGGGGGGGGCAGTACCCGGGGTCCAACGGCTTAACGTGCACATCCGACGCACGGCGGGTATTTAGTGGTTCGAACGTTCGTACCCGCCCACGATCGAACCTGAGGTTATCTCCATGGCACGCACGAACGCTGACCACTAGGCCACCTGCAGCACAATGCCTAATTCTCAACTTTCTAGGCTTTTATTGCTGAGCATTCATCGAGAAGTAGAAGTAAATACAGGATCCACATTTTGAAGGCCATCGCGGCAAAGCGCAGTTACCTTGTACAGTAATGCTAAGATATGTAAGTACAATTTTATTAAAGTACTAGCAAAACTTTCTGCTTTCAATATTTTGCAGTATTATTTATTTCATACAAAAACTAATTTTAAAATTGCACCTTTATAGATAACTCCCTGAAATTGAATACTGAGAGAGAAACATTCTATTTTACATTAACCATATTTAATAAATATATTATAGCTCCCCCATTACGTAAGGCTTTATATCAAAATTTTGTAAATCAGTATTTTAATTATCAATAAAAATTGTTAGCTTATTATTCAATTTATATAATTATTTTAAATAATGAATTATTGATAACACTGCCCAACACACACTTTGATGCCTTGAAAGTTAAGCCTAATCTTCAATATATTTGGGACGCTGATTTCAAAAATGGCATCAGTTATGCCCGATCAGCTCTAGTTTTGGAGATAGGGCATACCCACCCTATATGCTGATTCCACCGGTCTTCCGTCAAAATTCAGGATCCTGCATCGCACGATCTGTTATTTTTGACATGATTTTGACAAATATTGATGCTATTAATATTGCAGACTATTTAAACAAGCACATATTACAAAATCTTGGATATATTTGGAAACATTTGAGGTGCAGAGTCCACAAATGGCATCAGTTTTGCCCTATAAGCTCTAGTTTTGCAGATAGGACATACCCACCCTATATGCTGATTCCACCGGTCTTCCGTCAAAATTCAGGATCCTGCATCGCATGATCTGCTATTTTTGACATTATTTTGACAAATATTGATGCTATTAATATTGCATACTATTTAAACAAGAACATATTACAAAATCTTGGATATATTTGGAAATATTTGAGGTGCAGAGTCCACAAATGGCATCAGTTTTGCCCTATCAGCTCTAGTTTTGCAGATAGGACATACCCACCCTATATGCTGATTCCACCGGTCTTCCGTCAAAATTCAGGATCCTGAATCGCATGATCTGCTATTTTTGACATTATTTTGACAAATATTGATGCTATTAATATTGCATACTATTTAAACAAGCACGTATTACAAAATCTTGGATATATTTGGAAATATTTGAGGTGCAGAGTCCACAAATGGCATCAGTTTTGCCCTATCAGCTCTAGTTTTGCAGATAGGACATACCCACCCTATATGCTGATTCCACCGGTCTTCCGTCAAAATTCAGGATCCTGCATCGCATGATCTGCTATTTTTGACATTATTTTGACAAATATTGATGCTATTAATATTGCATACTATTTAAACAAGAACATATTACAAAATCTTGGATATATTTGGAAATATTTGAGGTGCAGAGTCCACAAATGGCATCAGTTTTGCCCCCTATCAGCTCTAGTTTTGCAGATAGGACATACCCACCCTATATGCTGATTCCACCGGTCTTCCGTCAAAATTCAGGATCCTGAATCGCATGATCTGCTATTTTTGACATTATTTTGACAAATATTGATGCTATTAATATTGCATACTATTTAAACAAGCACGTATTACAAAATCTTGGATATATTTGGAAATATTTGAGGTGCAGAGTCCACAAATGGCATCAGTTTTGCCCTATCAGCTCTAGTTTTGCAGATAGGACATACCCACCCTATATGCTGATTCCACCGGTCTTCCGTCAAAATTCAGGATCCTGCATCGCATGATCTGCTATTTTTGACATTATTTTGACAAATATTGATGCTATTAATATTGCATACTATTTAAACAAGAACATATTACAAAATCTTGGATATATTTGGAAATATTTGAGGTGCAGAGTCCACAAATGGCATCAGTTTTGCCCTATCAGCTCTAGTTTTGCAGATAGGACATACCCACCCTATATGCTGATTCCACCGGTCTTCCGTCAAAATTCAGGATCCTGAATCGCATGATCTGCTATTTTTGACATTATTTTGACAAATATTGATGCTATTAATATTGCATACTATTTAAACAAGCACGTATTACAAAATCTTGGATATATTTGGAAATATTTGAGGTGCAGAGTCCACAAATGGCATCAGTTTTGCCCTATCAGCTCTAGTTTTGCAGATAGGACATACCCACCCTATATGCTGATTCCACCGGTCTTCCGTCAAAATTCAGGATCCTGCATCGCATGATCTGCTATTTTTGACATTATTTTGACAAATATTGATGCTATTAATATTGCATACTATTTAAACAAGCACGTATTACAAAATCTTGGATACATTTGGAAATATTTGAGGTACAGAGTCCACAAATGGCATCAGTTTTGCCCTATCAGCTCTAGTTTTGCAGATAGGACATACCCACCCTATATGCTGATTCCACCGGTCTTCCGTCAAAATTCAGGATCCTGAATCGCATGATCTGCTATTTTTGACATTATTTTGACAAATATTGATGCTATTAATATTGCATACTATTTAAACAAGCACGTATTACAAAATCTTGGATATATTTGGAAATATTTAAGGTGCAGAGTCCGCAAATGGCATCAGTTTTGCCCTATCAGCTCTAGTTTTGCAGATAGGACATACCCACCCTATATGCTGATTCCACCGGTCTTCCGTCAAAATTCAGGATCCTGCATCGCATGATCTGCTATTTTTGACATGATTTTGACAAATATTGATGCTATTAATATTGCATACTATTTAAACAAGCACGTATTACAAAATCTTGGATATATTTGGAAATATTTGAGGTGCAGAGTCCACAAATGGCATCAGTTTTGCCCTATCAGCTCTAGTTTTGCAGATAGGACATACCCACCCTATATGCTGATTCCACCGGTCTTCCGTCAAAATTCAGGATCCTGAATCGCATGATCTGCTATTTTTGACATTATTTTGACAAATATTGATGCTATTAATATTGCATACTATTTAAACAAGCACGTATTACAAAATCTTGGATATATTTGGAAATATTTGAGGTGCAGAGTCCACAAATGGCATCAGTTTTGCCCTATCAGCTCTAGTTTTGCAGATAGGACATACCCACCCTATATGCTGATTCCACCGGTCTTCCGTCAAAATTCAGGATCCTGAATCGCATGATCTGCTATTTTTGACATTATTTTGACAAATATTGATGCTATTAATATTGCATACTATTTAAACAAGCACGTATTACAAAATCTTGGATATATTTGGAAATATTTGAGGTGCAGAGTCCGCAAATGGCATCAGTTTTGCCCTATCAGCTCTAGTTTTGCAGATAGGACATACCCACCCTATATGCTGATTCCACCGGTCTTCCGTCAAAATTCAGGATCCTGCATCGCATGATCTGCTATTTTTGACATGATTTTGACAAATATTGATGCTATTAATATTGCATACTATTTAAACAAGCACGTATTACAAAATCTTGAATATATTTGGAAATATTTGAGGTGCAGAGTCCACAAATGGCATCAATTTTGCCCTATCAGCTCTAGTTTTGGAGATAGGGCATACCCACCTTATATGCTGATTCCACCCGTCATCCGTCAAATTTCGGGATCCTACAGCGCATGATCTGCTACTTTTGGCGTGATCCTGACAAATATTGATACTACATACTATTGAAACAAGCACATATTACTAAATCTGTATATTTCAACACAAGAGCATATAAACTGATCAGTCATTCAACATATGAGAAACGTCTTTTATAGGATTTTCTAGAGTGAGATCAACGAGGAGAGTCTTGCTGAAGGTACCAGCAGTAATCTGCCATCCAGTGGGTATCCCACATACCCTGGTATCTGTCTTCCATAGTTTTCATGTCCTGGTGAAATCTTTCACCTTGCTCTTCGCTTACATCACCAAGGTTTTCTGGAAAGCGATCTAGGTGGTAATGGATCTTGATGCTCATATTGCAGCCGAGCTTTTTAAAATCGGAGAGCATGTCATTAACTAATTGAAAGTAGTTGTCTGCTTTATGTTTGCCAAGAAAGTTTCTGAAAAATAAAACAAACGCAGTCCAGGCACAAGACTCAATGTTATCCATTGAATCGATGAAATATGGATCTTTTATAAGCTGCCTTATCTGGGGACCATCGAAAATCCCTGCTTTCAGTTTTTCCGTGCTCAGTTCAGGGAATGTACGTGATAAATAGCCAAAGCACAAACCTTCTGTGTTCTACGCCTTTACAAATTGTTTCATTAGACCTAGCTTGATATGTAAAGGTGGCAGGATAATTTTGTCTCTGCTTACCAAAGGTTCCTTAATGACATTTTGTTCTCCAACTACCGTATCTTTTCTGAGAGGACACACTTTTTTATCCAGTGGTCGTGTTTGGCTCAACTGTCCCAAAGACATGTAAAGCACAGATATTTTGTGTAGCCACTTTGCTGACCAAGAAGAAAGTTCACCATCTTCAGATCTACACAAATGATCCATCGATGTTCTTGATACTTTAGGTTTTCAAAGACTAGAGAGATTGTCTCGTACATCTCTGTCATACTGGCTGAAAGACCAATTGGAATTGAGACATATATGTTGCCATTGTGTAAAAGGACACATTTTAAACTCTGCTTGGAGCTATCAATGAAAAGGCGCCATTCATTTGGCGACTATGATGACAGACCCATTTTCCCGAGAAAGCCACTGACATCATTGCAGAACACTAGGTTGTTGTCCTTGGAAAAAAAGGGCAGCAAATCCTTTTCTCTGCTACAGTAAAACGTAATGTTGGTCACAAATTGAAGTAAATTCTTTTCATTCAACCCGGAGGCCAGCAATTCTGAAGACTCCTTGGAGAGGTTCAGATCCCTGATGAGATCACTCAGCTCATGTTGGTTAAAAGGTTAAGGACTTGATAAAGTTCTTACGAAATCACTGTCACTTTCCCCACTGCTGTTATCTTGTATGTGATCAGACAAGCTTGATTCCTCATCCTCTGGCAGATCTGTTAGGTGGATGAAAGGTGGAATGGGTACCTCATTTAAATGTGGATGCTGTCGTCTTGCTGAATCGAGGTCAGGATATGGCCAATTGCTTAGATTGTTTCAATTGATGACTTTGTTGTTGACAAGACAAAAATAAGTGATCATGGTGTTTTTAGGTTCCCTCCACACCACTGGTATTCCAAATTTCAGAGAGCTCCTTTTTCCATTTGTCCACGGCCGTAAATGCTCCGTGCAAGTTTTGCAAGCAATATGTGGAGCCTACAACTTATCTTGCTCTCCAAGCTGAACACCAAAGTAACCAAGATATGCCCTCTTCACAAACTCAGAAATGGGTTTCCTACTTTCTTTAAGGGTGTACTAGCCACAAATGTATCAAAAGACATCTGGATGATTCAAGCAACTTCTTCGTGGAGAAGCCATAGCGTCTACTTAATCTGCAAACAAAATTAGATCACATTAGATTATCTGGCTGTAATAGTTGTTCACAAACTCCCAATTAGACTAACAGACTCTGGCTTCACACTCATAAAATAACAATATATACTGACTATACGCACATTAAATAACAATATTTCTGCACATCGGCATATAGGGTTTGTATGCCCTATCTCCAAAACTAGAGCTGATAGGGCAAAACTGATGCCATTTTTGGAATCAGCGCACCAAATTTATCCAAGAATAGGCCTAACCTCCGAGGCACCAGAAAATTTGTTGTTGTAGTTGGGCTGTGTAATTAATGCTTAATTATTAATTGATTATTCTAGATTAGCAATTATTTCTGGTGTTTGGGTGTGAAACTACTTGATCCCTCCCTATAATTTTTGAATTGCTACGCCCCTGCGGTTACGCATGCACCTATGACGCCGAAACGCTAATCATTTCTGCGAAATTGTCTGGAAGCATATCCTGTGACAATCAGTCAAAGATCGATCCTTTTAGGTGTTTTTTTTTTCTTTTTTTATCAACTTGGGTGTAGTCGTGTCTTGTAACTGACTGAAAAAAAGAAACCCCAGAAATCTCACGAAAAAACTAAAGCCAAAAAACTAGCTATTTTTTCTGTGATTGTTGTGATTGTGCATTTCAACTCTAATAACATTTTTTGTTTTACTTTTTTAATAGTTACAAGAAGCACTTGGATGGACGGCGCAGGAGAGATACCGGAAGCGAGAAAAAAGCAAAATCCGGGAAACAGTGAAATTGAAATACCGAAAGGTAAAATTCATCGAAGGTTTTTTAGATTGATTAGTGTGTTTTAGACAGTTGCCCTGGTTGTATACACTGAAGTGCCAGAAAAACTGGTACAGACGAGCTTATGCAAAATACATAGCAACGTCACCTATGCGCCTACTCGGTTGCGTCCGCCAGTGCGTATATAAAGCGATAGACATTCTTGACAGCTGTCAGGGCATTTTTCGACATTAGAATGACAAGTAATAATGATTTAAGCGATTTTCAACGCGGTGTCATAGTTGGCGCTCGTGAGATGGGCCATAGTATTTCGGAGGTAGAAACGAAGTTCGGATTTTCACGGACGACCATTGCAAGGGTGTACCGTGAATACAAGAATCCAGGCAAAACCTCCAACCTACGATACCAGTGTGGCCGTAAAAGGCATTGGGTGAACGTGGCCATCGTTCGCGTTCACCCAATGTCTTTTTACGATTCCCCGACGGCGGCCGCATAACAACCTTTCGGTTGCTGTCCGTTGTTTAACGTGAAAAGCGCAATTGATTTATTTATTCAACTGATGCCACGTGTACAGAGGATTTTCACTTTGTATCAGGCAGATGGAAGGATTCGTGTGTTGCGCAAACCCCATGAAGCCATGCATCCCGCCTGTCAACAGGGAACTGTACCGGCTGGTGGGGGGGGGTAATAGTATGGGGTGTGTTTAGCTGGACTTCACTGGGACCCCTGGTACGTCTACAAACTTTTGTGACCGGCCAACGCTATGTGCCCATTCTTTCTGACGAGGTGCACCCGTTCATATCCTGCATTCATGCTGATGGGTTGGGCCTGTTGCAACAGTACAGTGCCCCTCCACACAAGTGTCGGGATTCCACTTTATGGTTAGAGGAGCATTCATCTGAGTTTTGGGTGTCGCCATTCCCACCCAAGTCCCCAGATCTGAACGTGATAGAACACATTTGCGATGCCATGCAACGCGCTATCGAACACAGGAATCCGAGACCTCGGAATACACCCGAATTGTGGAACGCTCTGCAGGAAGTATGGTGTGCATCGCCTACAGCATATTTCCAGAAGCTAGTGGAGTCCATGCCCCGTCGTTTTGCTGCAGTCCTGCGCTCCCGTGGGGGACCTATTAAGTATTAAACTGGTGTACCAGTTTTTCTGGCACTTCAGTGTATGATTCCTGTAATTAACTGTTTAAGGAGTCATATTCTGTTTTTAGGAACTCGCTTTCATTAAGGAGTCATGTTCTGTTTTTAGGAACTGGCTTTCATCTTTTCGTCATTTGCTTCCAGTTTCTTCATACACAGTAAGACATATTAATTGAAAATTTTAACTAACTAGCAGGCGTACCCTTGATTTTCCTGGTAAATATTACTACTCCTGGAATCACCAAGTTCAGCGGGTGAAAGTTAATGAATGGAAATTACACTATATTGACAAAAGTCACCGGACACCTAGAAGAGAAACACAACATAGCATTTATTGACATACATTAGTACGGTGTCGGTCCACCTTTGGCCTTAATGCAGGCACTGACCCTTGGAAACATGCTTTCGCCAAGGTTTTGGAACACAGTGATAGGTATGCGCTTCCATTCAGCACATAATACTGCCGCTAATTGTTGCTTACTAGTAGGCCTCGGTTCCAAACTTCTTATGCGGAGCTCTAAATCATCCCATAGGTGCTCAATGGGATTAAAATCAGGGCACTGTGCTGGCCAGTCTACACACGATACGGAATTATCGTCAAAACACGCCGTAAAAGTATTTGCTTTATGGCTCGGTGCATTCATTATCCAGCTGGTACCAACATGGCTCGGTTCCATGGTATTGCCACAGAGTTGGTAGGGCATAATCGCCTAGAATATCGAGATAGACGGGCTGGTTAACAGGTTTGTCCACAAAAACCAATGGGTCGGGACCATACCACAAAAAACACTCTCACACGAGTACACTACGAGCTCCAAACTTGACCGTAGGAACAGTACACTGCCGTCCCGGTGGCGCAGTGGTCTAAGCGATGGCCTCTGATCATTCGTCCGTTAGAGGTCCGGGTGCGAAACCCGGTGGGGCATGGATGTTGTGTTTGTCTTACGGCACTGGCTCTTTCCCTTCCCTGGAACCAGTGGCTCTAAATTAGGGACGGGCGACTGCTTATAGCCCATTGAGTTGCTTACGGTGGTCATTAAACCTTCAATAATAAAAAAAGAACAGTACACTGTGGTAAATAGCATTTCCCCGGCATGCTGTCATACCCACACACGGCCATCAAACTGATGGATCATGTATCTGGTTTCACCAGTCCACAGGACCGGTTTTCACTGATCTACGGTCCACGATAAATGTTCTTTACACAATGCAAAAGGACGAGTAGCATTCCGAGGGGAGATGAAAGGCTTATGAGCAGCCGCACGACCACGGTAGTGCATGGAATGAAGTTCTCTGCGAAT
Organism: Macrothele yani; assembly: GCA_039090855.1. Classification (NCBI taxonomy): domain Eukaryota; kingdom Metazoa; phylum Arthropoda; class Arachnida; order Araneae; family Macrothelidae; genus Macrothele; species Macrothele yani. Next base: position 114,145,147 of record CM076999.1, on the reverse strand, counting down.
GGTACGTATGCATACCGAGGTTCCAGCATTTTTACTCACCTGTACACTGAGGTCTTGTGCAATACTCCGGCGATTAGCTGCATCGACTCTCCTGAGGCTTTGACGTCCTCTGTGACTGATTTTCTTTGGTCTGCCGGCAGGTTTTGCTGCTTCAGGCGCGGCGCCACGTGTCTTCCACTTATTCAGGACATCCAAAGCAGTTGACTTGGGTATATTTAAACGCCTCTCGGTTTCTCTTATGGACAACCCACTAATATAACACCCAACAATCTTTCCTTTTTCAAAGTCAGTTCTCTCCGGTCGCGACATTTTCACTCAAGCTAACAGCGTGATATGATCGCGATCAGCTTCAGGCTTGTTTTTATACCATTTGCAGATGTAGCGCGCATCTTAACAACGCAAAGGATCCGTTCATTTGTTTTACAAGGGTGTCCGGTGACTTTTGTCAATGTAGTGTATATTCCTGTAACTTTCCATTAAATTTTATTTTAATAATTTAGGTTACTGCTTTTTGGTAAACAATAATTTTGGTTTTTCCATTGGGAGCAAAAACATAGAGATTTTTAGGATTGCTAACCCTTGATTGAGTAAAAGGCGTAGACTTAACCGTGTGAAAAGCAAGTAAGGTTCCTGCAAATTAATGCCAGCCACTGACAGTGATTCGCTGATGCAGTAATATTTCTGCTAAAAAAAAAAGCCGTTATGGCTGCAAATGCGAAAAAAAAAAAAATGATTCAGTTACCTCCGTTTTAAGGAAAAAGGAGGCAGGAAAAATCAGGAAACCAAAACACATTCATTCAACGAAATATTGGCCGTTATCATCTATGACCTTTTACCATTTTTCAGGCAACAAATGAATGCCCCTGTAATAGAAGGATTCCGATTTTGAGCTGAAGAACGTAGTGACGAAATTTTCTACCTCTGGAACTGGGGTAAACTGCTGTTGGGTTAGGGAATGTTGCATAGAGCGAAACAGATGAAAGTCTGAGGGTACAATGTCCGCGGAGTAAGCCGGGTGCGCTAAAACCTGCCAGTGTAACTGTTCAAGGGTTGATTTCGTGAAGGCACCGACATGTGGTCTGGCATTATCGTGTAACAGGATGACTGGGCGGCGTCCATTACCGTGCGAATGGGCATTTTTGCTCGATTGCGGCGTTCAGTTTCATCAACTGATCGCCATATCGTTTTGGAGTGATTGTTTAGCCCGGTTTCAACAGTTCGAAGTACAGCACTCCATGCATATCCCACCTCACACACAGAACAGCACCTTTCCCCCGTAGATATCCTGTTTCGCAGTGGACGTTGATGGCTGGCCTGGGTCGACCCAGGATCGCTTGAGTACAGGGTTGTGACAGTAGACCCATTTTCATCCCCGGTAACAACCTTCCACAAGAAATTCGTCCCTTGCAACCTCCTCAGAAACAACATGCTGATGCTCAATCGTTGACCAATATTACGCTCCGTTAATTAAAGTATGCTGAACCCACTTACCAATATTCTGGATCTTCACCAAGCCCTGTAGACGCCTTACCACCGTCGATCGAGCCACTTTCAAACGTTTCGCCAGTTGCGTGGTCGGGTTGTAACGTATACTCTAGATTCAGTTGCTTTTTGATTTTACTATCTCTTGTTATTTTATTTTCCTATGCAAATTATCTTCTCACTGAACGAGATGTTGTTTCTCCCGCTGAATTATATGTGGCAACGAGTGTAAGTCATGACGTGGTGGTATGCAGTATATATAGGCGCGCTCAAGTATACCAAAGAGCTTCGTTTTATATGTGATAGGTTCTTCCTGATTATTGATATGCGATTTATCTACGTTTGTACGATAGTACGAAAGTTCGGGCTATCAGTAGTTGTGTTATTTTGGTGTGTATTTGAGTAATACCAGGAGCTCCCCAATAAAAGGTTAAAAGTGAGTACGTTTTCTTAGTTCATTTTATTGTCAGACCTCTGTCTGGCCGTTAAGTCTATTTCATTGAGTGTTTACGTTAAGTTCAGGGTATATTGTGTTTACTGCTCTAATAAGGAGCCTTCAAGTTACTAATGTACTAAAACCGAAGTTATATTACTGATATTCAAGATAATGAGGAACGCTGAGTAAAAATAAATTCCATATTCTTGGAATTTATTGCACGTGCGTGTCTTACCTAAACAAACTCTAGCACTTTGAAGATTAAGCACACTTTAGCTACGTCAAGTGACCTTTCAATAACCCTAACGTGACTTAACGTAAGCTTTCCTGCACTACACGTCCAGCCGGAGAATTTTATTCATTATAGGTTGTGTGGCATCCTCTTGCAGCACCGATTCCAGCTCCTCGTCTGCGAGTTCCTGCGGTCTACCTGCACGTGGCTTGTCTTCCAAGTTTACATCAACTTTTCTTAAAACTAGCAGGCCATTATCGACACGTCCGCTCACCCATAACCGTTTCGCCGTAATCCTGACATATTGAACCGTATGCTTCACTCGCACTTTTCCCTAAATTAATATGAATAACAAACAGTGCCTCAAATGAACTTTTCCTACAGCCATGTTCGGCTTCATGTACGAACTGACAGCACGGGTCGCCGGCCGGTTAGACACTTACAGCGCCCGCTATAGCGAGGGCGTCGAAGGCTTTTGCATACCTCTAATAGTTTTACAAAACAAAAAAGAGAGGTAAAGGAATGGAAATACTTACCTTCGAGGAGGCATCTATAGAACTGCCGTACATCCAGCATGCACTTCTGAGAATCCCTCAACAATGAAATGCAATGTACCTATGTCATGTTGCGTGCATGCGACTTAACATTGGCATTGATCATCCTTTTATTTACCGTTCCGAATTTTGATATCGAGAACTCCCTATTTACATTACATTGCATTTCTTCCTGATGAAACCGCCCGTTTGTGGTGAAAGCTAACGTTTATGCATTTGTGTTTTTAATACATCATTAATCGAATATTTTTGCACTTTAATTGTTATCTACGGTCTCTAAGTTAGACCATAGATAGGGTATTGGAGTGCTGAATTGTGTTGCAGTTCTTAAAAGTAAGAAATGGAACGTTTTACGAAAATTTTGTATGGGTGTTCCTTGACCTCAGGCTCCGACCTCATCCGAAAACAGTCTACGGTCTAAGTTAAAGTACCCTGAGATAGTATACCAAATTTGGTTGTTCTAAATTGAAAACTATAGATTTTACAGAAATTTTGTATGGGGACCCATGACCCATGACCCCGGGCTCCGACCCCTTCCAAAAACCGCACTGCGAAAAACGTTTTGTTAATTCAACAAAACATTTTTTGTTGATATTAACAAAACGTTTTTCTCAATGTGACGAGGATGGAAAGTCAGATAATATTCGAAAACTTGAAAATTTCGTCTTCCTGGAGCGGGAATCGAACTCGCGTCGCCCAGATAGCGCCCGGCTATGCTAACCACTACACCACCCAGAACGACCAAGTCTCAAGTTTCCGATCAATTTGAATATAACCACCACAGGATTCGCTGGTCGAAGCAACCGGCATTCATGTTTAGCGAATCTGGAGGTCATATTCAATTTTCAAGTTTTCAGATACTATCTGACTTGCCATCCTTATCACATTTAAACCAAAAAAAAAAAAAACGGGTTGTCATCTTCAAAATTTGTATTGCATTGTGTAATCCCGTATTCCATTCATGATCACCGAAGAAATTCAGGTTGTGACGGCGGACGTACTGGCAAGGACTTTCCGCAATACGGTACGCCGCGTTCAATGCTGTCTGGACGCAAATCGTGGCCACTTCCAGTACATGTTGTGATGTCATCACATTTCGCACGAAGTGAGGTAAGACCACTTCAAATTTCGTTGCAATACCTTTATTGGTGTTAATATTATTAACGAAATGTCCTGCATACAGTTCCTGTTTATTAATTACTTTGATTAATCGTACAATCATCTGTACAATAAGTTAAGCACCCGGTTTCGTACAATAACGCAATATACAGGATGCATAGGAAAGTCCCTTTACCCTGGAATAACTTGCGAACGGAGAGAGGTACAGTTATGCAAGTGAGATAACGGTATAGCAAAGCGAGTACGCCCGATCGCACGCAGCCGACAGCAGCGCCTCTTGTGGCGAAATGCGGAAGTTAGCCATTGAAATCAAAAACGGAAAGAGATAGAACAAAATTTCGAACTACAAAGTTCTAGAGCATCAATTAATTAGTACAAAACGACATTTATTTCACACGGATAAGATAAATTGTTGCCTGAATACCCTAAAATGTCCGAAGTCGTTGTGCGACGATTCGAATTTGCATATTCACATTTCGCAAATGTAGTCGTATGCAAATACAGATTGTGACGTTGTACCGTACCTACGAAATGAAAACCAGTAGCAGGATGTACCCTGATCAGAAGTTTAGGTCTACGTACAAAGGCTGCACACAACTTAAAGATGCATGGAGAGGTGCATGCTTGGTGTAACCAGGAGAGACAAGAAGAGGAACTCGTGGATCCGAAAAAGGACAAGAGTGGAAGACATCATGATCAGAGTTAAATCCCTGAAATGGCAATGGGCTGGACATACTGCCAGAAGGACAGACCTTCGATTGACAGCCGAAATTTTAGATTGGATTCCAAGGGACAGGAAAAGACCCAAAAGAAGACCACATGGGAAATGAGTGGATGAAATTCGAAAGTATGCAGGAGTGACATGGAGGAGACTGGCACAAGACAGACCGTTGTGGAAAAAACTTGGGGAGACCTTCGTCCAGCAGTGGATTGATAATGGTTGACAATGATGATGACACTGTGTGAGAATGGCGAGCGTGGATTTCTGTGATTACGTAAAAAATCAGATGTATCTAACAGTGCCTACTAGTCTGCTGGATCTACGTCGTCGTGTTACAGACGCCTGCAATAGTGTAACATCTTCCATGCTGAGGGATGTGCATGCAGAGTTGCTTTCACGAATACAAATGTGTATCGTGGGCAATGGCGAACTCTTCGAACATACTCGACATTAACTTTATATCACTGTGCGCTAGTCTGCCTTTTTTGTTTTTGTGTTGTCTGACGTCATCGAACTGTATTGACTTACTGTGTAAGTACGCATTTATGCAATAAATGGTGTGTATTTTCTCATACCTATGGCTGTTCCCTTCGAACGTTCACACAAAAGGTCGCGCATCGATTTCGGACATTTTAGGGTATTCAGGCGACAATTTATCTTATCCGTGTAAAACAAATGTCGTTTTGTACTAATTAACTGATGCTCTACAACTTTGTATTTGGAAATTTTGCTCTATCTCTTTTCGTTTTCGATTTGCAATGGCTAACTTCCGCATTTCGCCACTAGGGGCGCTGCTTTTGGTTGCATTCGATCGGGCGTAGTCGCTTTACTCTACTGTTATCTCACTTGCATAACAGTACCTCTCTCCGTTCGCAAGTTATTCTAGGCTAAAGGGACTTTCCTAAGCACCCTGTATAATATTTGCATGCTGAATTTTCCAGTTTTGCATCACGTTCTTCGCGGTCTTTCATCCTCTAGTAGCTGTTCGCTGACTTGAGTGTCTGGGTATTGCTGTTGCCATTTGTCATACAGTCTCGTCTGGTACACTGTCATCTCTGTTTCCAATGTATAGTCATTTCATAGTGAGTTCGTAGCATGTACATGTTCATTTCTGGACTCCATCTCATATGTTGGCCTGTACTTCGGTCTAGCTTAGTTTTGGGTTATCCCCAGGAACATCTCCGCCTGTTTGTTGACCATTTCTTGTGATGGTCATGGGTGGGGCAACGCAACTTGCTTCATTGCTTCCTCCGGAGACTGTAACTTATTTGTCGAACGGGTTCCTCTATCAAAGGCTCGGAAGCGAGTGGTTTTATCACGCGCCATACTCAATGCAGTATGTGCTAATCTCTTTCTTACTACGTAGTGCGATCAAAAAGTTCCGAAACGAGGTACGTTGCGCGCCAACAGATGGCAGGATGCGGATTAGCGAGCTGCGGTCGAGGACAGTGACCTTCACGAGTCATTGTGCCGAGTGGCGTCGTTCTGTGAATGTCGGTAGCTGTGCGATACGATAGTTGGTGACCACGTGCAGAACACAGCTGCAATTTCGGTATGAACAGCAAACTAGAGCAGCGAACGAACATCAAATTCTGCGACAAACTCGGCAAATCGGGAACGGAGACGAATGAAATGTTGCGGCAGGCTTATGGCAATGAGTTGCGGCAGGCTTATGGCAATGAGTCGTGGTAGGTGTTTTGAGTGGCACTCGCTCTTCAAGAGCTGCACCGAGAGGTCAGGACGACCGTCCACCAGCAAAAACCACCGAAAATGTGGATATAATTAGGGAACTGGTGTATGAGAATCGTCGGAGAAGCATTCAAGACATTGCTACCATCGTCAATGTGTCATACGGAAGAGTGCAAGGAGTTCTGACGTCAGTTTTGAACATGCACCGCATTGCTGCAAAGTTTGTGCCAAAGATTCTGAACCCCGAACAGAAGGCGCTCCGTGTCGAACTCTGTCAAGATCTTCTTCAGCAGGTGGTGAATGAACCAACGTTCCTGTCGGGGGTCATCACTGGGGACGGGACTTGGGTCTACGGTTACCACCCCTGAGACCAAAGAATAGTCGTCACACTGGAAGAGCCAGGCATCTCAACGACTGAAGAAGCCCCGACAAGTCCGGAGCGCAAACAAAAGCATGCTCATCGTATTCTTTGACGTTCATGGGGTTGTACACCGTAAATTCATCCCCCGGAGCCAGACCGTCACCGCTCCTTTTCATTACGATGTTCTGCGGCGTCTTAGGGAAGACATCCTCCGCAAACGAATGCTGCGCAGGAGCAATTTCCTGTTCCATCACGACAATGCAGCAGCTCACAGAGCGTTAGCAACACGGCAGTTTTGCAGCCGCAACAGCGTGACTACCCTTCCTCGCCCGCCTTACTCTCCGGATTTCGCTCCCTGCAACTTCTTTCTGTTTCCGAACATGAAGCTGGAGATCAAGGGTCGCTGTTTGGAAACCGTGGGCGAGATCAAGAGCTAGTGGCATGAGATTTTAGTAGTGAGATGGTACATACCAAGAACAGAAGTGATTACAACATCGCAGCAGCAGGACAATTTCCCGCGGACATACGGTATACATTCCGGTCAGCGTTAGAACCGCGTCGGACCGCCTCGTGCTCGGATACATGCGGTGTAAGTCAAAGAGACGCAGTATGTTATCCTGGGATACATTACCCCAAACTTCTTGCAACTGACGCTCTAAATGACGAACACTGGGACATGGAGAAAGCTGGCGTCCCATCTGGTCCCACGCGTGCTTGATGGGTGAATGACCAGGCGATCTGGCAGGCCACGGGAGCATCGAAACATGACGAAGAAAGTTCTGAGTTACCCAAGCCGTGTGCGGACGGGCGTTATCTTGTTAGAAAATTGCTCCGGGTCGCCCCGCCAGGAAAGGTTGCACATGGGGCCGCAGGATCTCCCGTGCGTAGCGCTGGGCTGTCAAAATTCCTCGGATCACTGCAGGGGAAGTTCGGCTGTTATACACAGTGACTCCCTAGAATAGCACGCCTGCAGTTTGGAACGTGTGCCGCTGTAGTGAGGTTGTGATTGTAGCGCTCACCTGCGGTCCTCCACACTCTTGACACGGTGGTCGTCCGTTCCAAAACAGAAGCGTGATTCATCGCTAAACACTATACGTCGCCAGTCCGTAGCATTCTACCTTGCTCGCCGCTGACACCACTGCGATCGACGCCGACGGTGGTCAGGTGTTCATGGAAGAAACGTAAGGGCCGTTGAGAATGCAGATTCGCCTCTGCCAGGCGTCTGGAAATGGTTCTAGCGGACACAGAGGTCCCTTGTACAGCAGCCACATGTCTGTGCTTATTGGACAAGGACGTCGTTGCATCTCTGCGTGCCGCTCACACGATCCCACGGCCTTCTCTGCTGGTGGTGTGTCTGTGTCGTCTAGAGCCAGTCCATCGTGTCTGGGTACTTTCCACGTGTCCGTTGCTTCCAACACGATAGCACCGCACTGTCCGACCGGCCCAAATGGCGTCCAATTCGGCACGTCAGCCACCCTGGCTCTCTGATCCCGACGATACAACCTCGTTCAAACTCCGTCAGTTCCCGTACACACATCTACGGCGGGTCCTCGGCATGTCTAACGCTCGGTTATCTCACCTGAGTGACCGTGTGCTTCGGCACGAAAGTGGAGTTCAGATCATATGTAGAGGATTTTAGGAGGGAGTGTCAGACCTCAGGTCTTAAACAACCCTTAAGAAATAGGAAGCTAGGAGATTTGGGCTAGAGTGCCCGATAGGAAAGTGACACGGAAGTGAGGTAAAAAGACGCCCTTATTTATTACCTGGGGGCCAGTACCCGGGGGCCGACTGCTAAACGTACTCATCCGACGCACGGCGGATATTTTCAAGCGTTCGTACCTGACGGGGATCGAACCTGAGGAACTCTTCTGCGTGGCAGTCACAAACGTTGACCACTAGGCTACCCGCGGCCGCTACGAAAGTGAAGTCTCCTGCGAGGGTGCCTTATAAGCCCCAAGGATTGAGATTGCAGTGTCGGTCTTGGACGTGCGGGCTTGCAGAATCACACTAAAATTTAATCATTTGCATGTCTGCCCTCTACGTAGCTATCTCCTAGTTTCGTGTTAATCGCCCAGTTTTCTCTTGGTGCGCGGAATTTTATGACAATGAGTGTATATAATTTGATTCTAAAATTTTGATTATTCAAAAACATGTAAAATGGCCAGCATTTTCCTGAAACACAAGATGGCAGAGGAATGACGAAACTACATAAATTAGTATTTTTTTTTCTTTTTTTTTTTGGATATTTTGACTATTTGGTACTAAAGAAAAATTGTATTTCAATGTGTAGAAGAAAATTATATTTATTTATATGCCTACTTTAAAATGTTCTATTAATCATTTTTTTCATTTTATAGATCAGTGGCTCGAATAAAGAGAGAGATCGGTCCTACTGCCCAGTTTGCGTAGTAGACTTCGAAGATGGAGCAGAAGTGTGGTAAAAATCTCATTTAATCTTTTTCCTAGTTTAACAAAAAAAAAAAAAAAAAAAAGTTATTTTTTGAAAATAACACAAACTCTCGAAAAAGGCGAAATTCGTTTTTGTGGCCTTTTATAGAGATTTTCTTTTCATATGGCCAGACACCAGTTAAAATCAGAGAATGCTGACATCGTACAGCAGTAAATAAAGAGCTTGCTTGTTAAGAAGATGAGTTTTTAAATATTGCAAAGGTCGTTCCATAAAAATTGAGAGTCATATTTTTTGAGTTGGCAACAGTGCGAAGGGGAAAAATAACCACGCAGACGACTAACTGAATTAAGGAAGTATCTGTGGCAACAGTTATTAGCCACGGCAGACGATTCTGGTTTTGTTATTGCGCAGTTGTTTAAAGTGTACGTCTAGTGATTTTGGTGGTATGTAAATTGCTAACTAGAGTGAGTAAATTGCGAACTAAAATAAGACCGCCATTAAAACTCTATATGTAAATTCCGAATCTACTTCTCTGAACATCTGCTGGAATTGCCTAAGCTAGCTCGTCTGTTTTAATTGCTTTGCTTTAGATATATATTTTGTTGTTCGACAACTTTTACGACTGAAGTGACGCTCTGAATCTCTGAAAAAGAAAAAGATTTGTTAATCGTGGACGCCTGCAAAATAAAGATATTTTCGTGAATACACTGAATTAAGTACAAATGCACATATATTAAATATGGAACATCACAGAGAAAATTAACATGGCCCCTGCGCAAGGACGAATGATTTTGTAGTTTTTGTGAATACAATGAATTAAGTACAAATGTACATATACTAAATATGGAACATCACAGAGAAAATTAACATGGCCCCTGCGCATGGACGAATGATTTTGTAGTTTTTGTGAATACAATGCATTAAGTACAAATGTACATATACTCAATATGGAACATCACAGAGAAAATTAACATGGCCCCTGCGCAAGGACGAATGATTTTGTAGTTTTTGTGAATACAATGCATTAAGTACAAATGTACATATACTAAATATGGAACATCACAGAGAAAATTAACATGGCCCCTGCGCATGGACGAATGATTTTGTAGTTTTTGTGAATACAATGCATTAAGTACAAATGTACATATACTAAATATGGAACATCACAGAGAAAATTAACATGGCCCCTGCGCATGGACGAATGATTTTGTAGTTTTTGTGAATACACTGAATTAAGTACAAATGCACATATATTAAATATGGAACATCACAGAGAAAATTAACATGGCCCCTGCGCATGGACGAATGATTTTGTAGTTTTTGTGAATACAATGCATTAAGTACAAATGTACATATACTAAATATGGAACATCACAGAGAAAATTAACATGGCCCCTGCGCAAGGACGAATGATTTTGTAGTTTTTGTGAATACAATGCATTAAGTACAAATGTACATATACTAAATATGGAACATCACAGAGAAAATTAACATGGCCCCTGCGCAAGGACGAATGATTTTGTAGTTTTTGTGAATACAATGCATTAAGTACAAATGTACATATACTAAATATGGAACATCACAGAGAAAAATTAACATGGCCCCTGCGCAAGGACGAATGATTTTGTAGTTTTTGTGAATACAATGCATTAAGTACAAATGTACATATATTAAATATGGAAAATCACAGAGAAAATTAACATGGCCCCTGCGCAAGGATGACAAACTAGTTTTGTTATTTTCGTGAATACAATGAATTACGTACAAATGTACATATACTAAATATGAAACATCACAGAAAAAAATTAACATGGCCCCTGCTCAAGGATGACAAACTAGTTATGTTGTTTTCGTAAACACATTGCTTCAAATTGTTTTAATCATTATTTTTTCATACTGGTTTATTTTTTGATATCGTCAGAATGGGCGCAGAAAAGTTGGTTCGCAATTTACACATCGAGTCTAGAAAAGTTGGTTTGCAATTTACACAAAGGTGTCTTGGCTCTTAGTTAGCAATTTACATAACGGGGTTGAGAGCGGTCCGATTTTAGTTCGCAATTTACACACTCCGAGTGATTTTGCTTCCTATACTTCCAATGGGCAAACTTCTGTACACATTTTCATCACAATTAAGGTGCTCCCAAGGATGAAAATCTGAACATCGATTAAAATAACTTCATATTATAACTTGGAATACATAATATTTTCTAAAACATTACCATAATTTTATTAAAATTCAATAACTTTTCCTATGGTGGTGTTGATACCAGAAAAAAATGGCGCGAGAAAAAAGATGGCGTTGATGACGTCATTAGACCAAAAATGTTGGTTTGCCTAATTATGGTTATGTTTTAGAAAATATTAAGTATTCCAAGTTATAATATCAAGTTACTTTAATTGATGTTCAAATTTTCATCCTTGGGAACGCACTAATTGTGAAGAAAATGTGTACAGAAGCTTGCCCATTGTAAGTATAGGAAGCAAAATCACTAGACGTCCACCTTAAGGTACGTCTGCATTTCGCCATACAGTTATGGAGGTGAGTGATTCAGAGTTAAGAAGTGAAATTTGTTGTGCGTTAAAATTTTGCCATCGTATGGGTAAAACGTCTCCAGAAACAGTTGGTTTAATGAAAAAATGACCTGTGAAGACATAGAAGCGTTAACTAATATTTTAAAAACGTTGGCATTCCGCATTCTACACGACAAATTACTGCTGCATCGTGTGTGTTCCAGATGAGTACCACATCACCTGACAAGAAAACAATTGTTAGCGAGAGTTCAGGTGTGTCATGAGTGGAAATCAAATGATTGCAAAGGATCCAAATTTTCTAAACACAACAATAACTGCCGATGAAACCTGGGTCCACTATTTCGACCCCCTCACGAAGCATGCAACGAGTGTCTGGAATGACACAGGCTCGCCACCTCCGAAAAAATGCCGCTAAACCAAATCAGCTGGGAAGGTGATGATGATAATTTTCTTTGATGATAAAGGTGTAGTCTACCAGCATGCCGTCTCTCCACAAATTACGGTCAATGCTGAGAAATACAGGACGTCCGAGAGTTATTGGACGCATTTCAAAATATATAAAAGAAAACATTAAACAGATAGAAAGAAACTGACTGTACTAACTTACAATGTAACTACACAAGTTAATAAATTTCGATGTGAGATCCCTGGGTTGCTCGTAGTACGTCCAAGCGATACTCGATTTCATGCCATGTATTGGCAAGCATCTGAGGCGTTATGGAATTAATAGCAGCTGTGATACGCTGCTTTAGTTCCTGCAAATCAGTACAAGGCGTCTGATAGACACGATCCTTCACATAACCCCAAATGAAATAATCCAATGGAGTCAGATCTGGAGAGCAAGGAGGCCACGGAATGGGACCACCACGCCCAATCCATCTGTTGGGGAAATGCTCATTTAGGCACTTACGTACACACATTGACCAATGCGGAGGTCTTGTTTGAAAACGACGTCCTATCTTTTAATCTGGAGTATAGCTAAATTTTCTAGCATATCCAAGTAAATGTTACCGTTTATGTTCTTGTTTTTTTCGCAAAAGAAGAAAGAGCCAATCACTTATCTTTTTTATAGGGAGCACCACACATTAATTTGTGGAGAATCACGTTTCAGTTCAATAACAGCATGGGGCGGTTCACTGCCCCATATCCTACAGTTGTGACGATTCACAATACCTGATACATAAAATGTGGATTCATCACTAAAAATGACAGTACTGAGAAAGTTTTTGTCGTTTTCCACTCGATTCAGCATATCCACAGCGAAATCGTATCGCAGAGTGTGATCATTGACATACATTTTTTGCATTATTTAAATTTTATAAGCATGAATCTTTAATTCATGCAATTTTTTTTTTAGGAAAAAAAATCCCTAATTTTTTGTTGTACTATTTTCGAACTTTGCTTTTTTGCGGCTAAATCCTTTATTCTTTTCAGTAAGAGAAGTTGAGTTGAACAGCACTCAGCTTGTTGTGGAAACCAAGCCATGGCAGTCTCTGTAACGTACCAGGAGATGTGACGTACCTGCCAGAAGGACGCACACGACATAAAGGCAGATAGGAATCAGAATAATCGTCTGCGTAGCTCAGTTGGTAGAGCGACTTGTTCCGGAATAAGCGGCCTCGGGTTCGAATCCGGGCGTAGACCAAAAATGACGGAGAAATTTACTTCGTTATATCTCCAATGCAGTGAATGCTTCAGCATGAGTAGGACCTGTGCTTTTTAAATAACTTTCCTCCCGGCTCACAGTGAACAGTGGGGCTGAAGGATGAAATAAGGGGTGATACTAGGGATGTAGGAGTAACCAGGGCCATAGAAGAGAAGGGCTGGTCCTTAGAGGTTAGAGGTAGCTCCCCTGAAGCCGGAAGTTGGAGGTGATGACGTAGGCATGCTGCATCAGTAGCATGGTCCTGGGTTCTCTGAAGCCACTTTTGCACAGGAACTGCGAACTAATCAGTTCAAAAAGGCAAAAAAAAAAAATTACATAAGCCTGAAGCCCTGGAGTAAAGAAAACGAGAAGAAACTAAACTCTCTGTCATCATCGTAATTTCCAAGAAACAAGATATTCTCTAATAATATGTTTCTAACATTACAGTATTGGGCATATCGAACTGATTCTTCGCGAAAACGCAGTTGACACATTTCTTCAAAGTTTTTAATTTGCTTTTCTTTTATAAAGTACTTATATTTTCATCGCGCTTTTTAATTGCTAAATTTCAGAAATTAGGGATCTAAAAGTAGCCCATCTTTTCGATCGTTGAACAGAAGCTTTGCGATATCTATTTTTTTTTCTTCCTTTTGATTTGGAGATCTTTCTTATGTATTGAATTTTTTTTTTTTCATTAAATTAGCATTACAGATTTGTAAAAACAATGCAGTTACGGCATTCCGTCTTCTGTGCATTGACACTGTTTCCCCATTTTGTACTAGAGCATTCTTTTCACCTTTAGTATCCAGATTAATTTTCTTTTGGCTTAATTCACTTAATTGTTCCAAATCTCTTTGAACATATTCTTTTTCCACTGTGTCTCTGGGTCCTCTGTGTTATTTCTTCAGAATTTAAAGAAGGTACATTTACGCTGGACACAGCATCAGATTTGAGTTTTCACATTAAATTCATAACCACAACTCCGAAATGTTTGCTAAAATTTCTGGCGTACTTAACATTAACAGAGCCCAGTCTTCGACACTTCTTTATTTAGTATTTTACCAGCACGGATTTGTTTCGGAAAAAGCACGCAATACAGTATACAGGGTGCCCGAGAATTATTGGACACATTATAAAATTATGTACAAAAAAAACAACAAAAAAAACTATGAGCATTGTCTGTTTTTCTATGTCACATATTACTAACACGGTTTCTATATTTTTGTTTTGCAGAATTGTTATTCCCAGAATCCGATAGATGGCGCTAGGTGTGGCCTGATGAGAAATGTATGAGAAATGCGCAATCAGTAGTCATGTCATCCGTACAGCAGAAGGCGATGTGTGTGTTATGGCTTGCGGAATTAAAGTCTGTTATTAAAGTTAAAAGACGGTACCGTTTAGAGTATGGTTGTAATCCTCAGTCAACGAATTCAGTTAAAGAAACTGGCAATGTGGAACATCGTGGAGGAGCCGGTAGGCCTAGCGTCAGCGGTGAGACGGTTAACCAAGTTAATGAAAGTTTCCGACGAAGCCCCAGGAAATCCGTTCCTAAAGCAAGCAGAGAACTGTACATTCCGAAATCGACAGTTCACGGTATCTTGCACAAGAAATTAAAGTTTCATGCTTATAAAATTCAAATAGTGCAAAATATGCATGTAAATGATCACACTCTGAGATACGATTTCGCTGTGGATATGCTAAATCGAGGGGAAAACGACGAAAACTTTCTCAGTACTGTAATTTTTAGTAATGAATCCACATTTCATATATCAAGTATTGTGAATCATCACAACTCTAGGATATGGGGCAGTGAACCGCCTCATGCTGCTATTGAACTGGAACGTGATTCTCCAAAAGTTACTGTGTGGTGCGCCCTATTAAAAAGAGAAGTGATTGGCCCTTTCTTCTTCTGTGAAAAAACCATAAATGGTGACATTTACTCGGATATGTTAGAAAATTTCGCTATAACCCAGATTAAAAGATATGACAACGTCGTTTTCCAACAAAACGGCGCGCCTCCGCATTGGTCAACGTGTGTACGTAAGTGCCTAAATGAGCATTTCCCCAACAGACGTGGTTGTCCCATTCCGTGGCCTCCTCGCTCTCCAGATCTAACTCCATTGGATGATTTCATGTGGGGTTATGTGAATGATCGTGTCTATCAGACGCATTGTGCTGATTTGCAGGAACTCAAGCAGTGTATCACAGCTGCTATTAATTCCATAACTCCTCAGACGCTTGCCAATACATGGTATGGCATACATGGCATGATGATATGAAAGAGCATGTGTTAAATAATTGTTTGTGCTAAAAATATGTGTAGGAGATTTCTTTGTAGTTCTGATAAAGACAACAAGCTGATCAAATAGTGCAGAACTTGCGTTCAACCCTGGGTAGTGTGTGGGCAGCTGGTATCTTGGCTATGATATCACTACAGAGTAAAGCGTCAGCCATGTGAGTAAAATAAGTAGAGTGATGCACTCGCAAATTGTGATTTTTTTTTTTTTTAATTGGAGGTTTAACGACCACCGTGAGCAACTCAATGGGCTATAAGCAGTCGCCCGTCCCTAATTTAGGGTCACTGGTTCCAGGGAAGGGAGAGAGCCAGTGCCGTAAGACAAACACAACATCCATGCCTCACCGGGATTCGAACCCGGACCCCGTTCGGACGAATGATCAGAGGCCATCGCTTAGACCACTGCGCCACCGGGGCGGCCAAATTGTGATGGGCTCCTGTTTACTGTGGTTAGGCATGCATTCTTGCCTGAGGGTGGAATTTCCAGGAATTACTTCTGCTACATGCGTGGACCCTTTCGTCTTTTGACTGCATCAAAGTCATGCATCAAAACTAAAAGGTTAAAGCAAACAATAAGTGTTATACCAGCAAATAAATACGAAAACAGTGTACCCTTTCAAAATATTTTGCAAGATAAAATGATTTCGAAAAATACCAAAACACAGGGGCAATTCAAATTTAATAAAATAAATGAACTGTGGGCAAGGAGTAATGGCAGGTCGTTGAAGGTGTGCCTGCCCCAGCTAAGATTAATGGTCTGAACTTACTAAATACCTACCTACTGACCGACCGACAATACACACATATGATAATTCGGGTTTTAAAAGTCCTTGAATTTATTTTGCTTGGAAGAGTATGAACATTACTGTGTCCATACTGGGCAATGTAACTGTGACATACCTGCCAGCAGGACGCACACGACATAAAGGCAGATAGGAATAAGAATAAAATGTCTGCGTAGCTCAGTTGGTAGAGCGACTTGTTCCGGAATAAGCGGCCTCGGGTTCGAATCCCGGCGTAGACTAAAAATGACGGAGAAATTTACTTCGTTATAATGGCGCCCGAATTATCCGGATGACCCGACCGTTCAAAATCTCGCAATGGTGTGATGTTATTTCCACACCGCGAGACAGGAAAAATCAGAGAATTCCTTCTCCAGCGCTTCGAAAAATAAAAATGTGTGATGTTGCATTCCACACAGCAGATTGACTGGGAGTTCTCAAGTGCACGTTCTACAGTGGATGGCTGCCTGCAACGATTCATGGTCACGGTTGACCCGTGGGAAATGCCCCCGGCCCTCTTTCGGGGGGGGGGGAGATGTGACGTACCTGCCAGCAGGACGCACACGACATAAAGGCAGATAGGAATCAAAATAAATGTCTGCGTAGCTCAGTTGGTAAGCTCAGTTGGTAGAGCGACTTGTTCCGGAATAAGTGGCCTCGGGTTCGAATCCCGGCGTAGACCAAAAATGACGGAGAAATTTTCTTCGTTATATAACGATGTTTATGTGAAAATGTGTACACGAAATTGAAATTTTTTTATCAAAAAATTTTCCGGTGCATTTTATTTTATTTAATACATGAAAAGTTTTTTTTTTCCTAATTAGTAAACACGCTTCATTTTCGTTTTTTAGGCGTCTTCACTGCTCCCATATCTTCCATTGTACCTGTGTTGATGAATGGTTCAGGATAAATCTGACGTGCCCCGTTTGCAGATACAGAATTTCGAGGCATCCCGATGACTTGCAGAGTTTACAACTCAACGCTATACTAGTGGCCTTAAGACAACTGTTTGACTCATTAAGGTCACCTTCAGTTGTAGGTGTCAACATCTTTCATTTCTAATAGAGTCATGAAATTGCTCTGCGTACAAAATTATAGTGTTCCTATATTTCTCCCGACTTGAGTAAGTGGTGAACACAAATACGCCCCCCCCCATCTATATCTCATTATCATTAAGAAACATCTACGATTTTCTGTCTGAAAGACAGGTCAGACAAATGGCCACCGGACAAGTGGCCACAAATGTTTAAAGGGCAGTATAAAAATTTCTATTTCTTGCCCCTATGATGAGAGTGAATTAAGAAAACGTTTCCCATAAGACTAGGGACGATTATACTTGAATTTGGGGAAACAAGAGCACATTCGTGAATACAAAAGAAATTACATAGCGCATTTCTTAAACCTGCATGTTTCAGCGAAACAAAAGAATAACAGCAGAATTCATACTATGTTAGCAAAAGGGCGACAAGGTGGGATTTTTTTTTAATAAAGCTGCACTTTTACTTAGGCACTAAATATTTACATAACATGTCAAGTTATTAATACACTGCTGGCCACACAAAATGCAACACCAAGAAGATGAAACGATTGAGCTTGCAGGCCCGTGCTACTTGCGGAACACGCAGACATCAATAGTTCGCGTGCCAAAATGGCTGGCAATAAGGGCCACTACACGCCGCGGAATCAAACGAAAGAGGCTTTGGATGTGGGCTTAGGTCCAGGCTGCTTCCACACGTTGCCGCCACAGTTCATCAGGCATAGCCGCGGGTGGTGCTTTCCGAGCCACTCAATTTGCCGATCAGCGACCAGACGTGTTCGATGGGCGACATGACACCTGGTGGGCCGTGAAGAATTGTTGCACGATGCGTGCCACGTGCGGGCGGGCATTGTCCTGTTGAAACGTGGCCGCTGGCAGGTCCTGCAGGTAAGGGAGGACTACAGGCTCCAAAACGTCGGATATGTAGCGGTGGCTGTTGAGTGTACCGGCGATGCGTACCAGAAGGCTGCGGGTGTCATATCCAATTGCGCCCGAAACCATAACTCCAGACGACGGACCGGTATGGCGATGCATAATGCAGGCGTCATACAGTCTCTCAGCGGTGCCGCTACACGCGGTTCCGACCACCATGGTGTTGCAGGCAGAAGCGGGATTCGTCGGAGAAGACAATGTCGTGCCATTCCGTAGTCCAGGTGCTGCGTTACACGACCCACTACCGCCGCACTCGCCGGTGGTGTAACGTCAATGGTAATCGGAACAATGGGCGTCGTGCGACAAATCCCCGCTCTTTCAGAAGACGTCGAACGGTACGTGCTGACACAGGTTGTTGCGCAACACACCCTAATTCCTGCGCTAACGTTCGCGATGTGGCGGTGCAAGCCGTCAATGCCCGGCGCACAACATGCCGGTCCTCTCGTTCGGTGGTGTGCCGTGGCTGCGGCAATCACTCTCGTCGGTCCGTCCATCCCTCCTGCACCCACCGAATCCATACTCGCCTCACTGTGGCTGGATGTCATCCCACACGGGCGCCGATGTCTCGGTACGATAAATCGCTGTCACGATAAGCCACTATTCGTCCTCTGTCGAACTCCGAAACGTGCTGGAATGAATGCCGTATTCTGCGACGAGGCATCAGGAAGCTTCCCACGCACAGGTCTGGCAGCACAACACACTTCCACTACTTACACCCCGCCTTCTGTGCACCCTTCTTATAATGCTTTTAGGTGGCGTGCCGGGCGCACGTGATTTGCATATGCCCTGCAATGCTAATCGTTTGCATGTCCTCTCGCGGGCGACGCATGCTGCGAATTTCAGGCCAATCCGATGCTTCCTTCTTGGTGTTGCATTTTGGGTGGCCAGCACTATATTTCTCTTTAACTACTTAGGCACTAAATATTAATAACTGTGCCTCATCTGCACGCCCTTTGGACATTTTTAACTGTACCAATATCCTAATATTTACGTATCAACTCAAGGCAATCACATTGTACTTTTACTAAGGCACGAAATACAGTCAACTCTCGATATAGTGAACTCTGTTATAGTGAACCTAAATCATTGGTCCCGACCCTCAACATCGGAAATGTACATTAAAAATTTCGTTTATAGTGAACCCTCAACTTCGGTTATAGTGAATCTAAAAAAAAAAAAAACTTCAAAGAAAAGAATCTACTTACAAGTACATTCATGAAATTTCAAAACAAACCTTCTTGTAAAAATTTGAAAGAATGTGTTGAACAATAATATAAGCCAAATACTCCTTAAGTGCATTGAAGGACAAAGGCAGGAATAAAAACCTCAGCAAAATCGAGCTGGTGCTCCTGCCTGCCAACACCACGTCAGTCCTTCAATCCATGGAGCAAGGTGTGATTCGTAGCTTTAAAACCTATTACAGAAGGAGCAAGGTGTGATTCGTAGCTTTAAAACCTATTACAGAAGGAGCAAGGTGTGATTCGTAGCTCTAAAACCTATTACAGAAGGAGCAAGGTGTGATTCGTAGCTCTAAAACCTATTACAGAAGAAGCAAGGTGTGATTCGTAGATTCAAAACCTATTACAGAAGGAGCAACGTGTGATTCGTAGCTCTAAAACCTATTACAGAAGGAGCAAGGTGGGATTCGCAGCTTTAAAACCTATTACAGAAGGAGCAAGGTGTGATTCGTAGCTCTAAAACCTATTACAGAAGGAGCAAGGTGTGATTCGTAGCTTTAAAACCTATTACAGAAGGAGCAAGGTGTGATTCGTAGCTCTAAAACCTATTACAGAAGGAGCAAGGTGTGATTCGTAGCTCTAAAACCTATTACAGAAGGAGCAAGGTGTGATTCGTAGATTCAAAACCTATTACAGAAGGAGCAAGGTGTGATTCGTGGCTTTAAAACCTATTAGAGAAGAAGCAAGGTGTGACTCGTAGCTTTAAAACCTATTACAGAAGGAGCAAGGTGTGATTTGTAGCTCTAAAACCTATTACAGAATGAGCAAGGTGTGATTCGTAGCTCTAAAACCTATTACAGAAGGAGCAAGGTGTGATTCGTAGCTCTAAAACCTATTACAGAATGAGCAAGGTGTGATTCGTGGCTTTAAAACCTATTAGAGAAGGAGCAAGGTGTGATTCGTAGCTCTAAAACCTATTACAGAAGGAGCAAGGTGGGATTCGTAGCTTTAAAACCTATTACAGAAGGAGCAAGGTGTGATTCGTAGCTCTAAAACCTATTACAGAAGGAGCAAGGTGTGATTCGTAGCTCTAAAACCTATTACAGAAGGAGCAAGGTGGGATACGCAGCTTTAAAACCTATTACAGAAGGAGCAAGGTGGGATTCGTAGTTTTAAAACCTATTACAGAAGGAGCAAGGTGTGATTCGTAGCTCTAAAACCTATTACAGAAGGAGCAAGGTGTGATTCGTAGCTTTAAAACCTATTACAGAAAGAGCAAGGTGTGATTCGTAGCTCTAAAACCTATTACAGAAGGAGCAAGGTGGGATTCGTAGCTTTAAAACCTATTACAGAAGGAGCAAGGTGTGATTCGTAGCTTTAAAACCTATTACAGAAGGAGCAATGATTCGTAGCTCTAAAACCTATTACAGAAGGAGCAAGGTGTGATTCGTAGCTCTAAAACCTATTACAGAAGAAGCAAGGTGTGATTCGTAGATTTAAAACCTATTGCAGAAGGAGCAAGGTGTGATTCGTGGCTTTAAAACCTATTAGAGAAGAAGCAAGGTGTGACTCGTAGCTTTAAAACCTATTACAGAAGGAGCAAGGTGTGATTCGTAGCTTTAAAACCTAATACAGAAGGAGCAAGGTGTGATTCGTAGCTCTAAAACCTATTACAGAAGGAGCAAGGTGTGATTCGTAGCTCTAAAACTTATTACATAATGAGCAAGGTGTGATTCGTAGCTCTAAAACTTATTACATAATGAGCAAGGTGTGATTCGTAGCTCTAAAACCTATTACAGAAGGAGCAAGGTGTGATTCGTAGTTTTAAAACCTATTACAGAAGGAGCAAGGTGTGATTCGTAGCTCTAAAACCTATTACAGGAGGAAAAAGGTGTGATTCGTAGATTTAAAACCTATTACAGAAGGAGCAAGGTGTGATTCGTAGATTTAAAACCTATTGTAGAAGGAGCAAGGTGTGATTCGTAGCTTTAAAACCTATCACAGGAGGAGCAAGGTGTAATTCGGGTCGCCTAGTGGGCAACGTTCGTGACTGCCACGGAAAGGTCCTCTACCCCCTGCTGATTCCTGAGTTAACTGTGCACGTGTCCAAAAATAGAGAACATTCTCTCTACTCTTGCAGATATAGCTTTGCATGTGTGAAGTGCTTCAATAACTTCAAGTCCTTTTCCAGAAACACAGTCCTTTTGCAAAGCTAATGACCTCCATCAGTCCAGTGTGTACCCTACATCCTTTCTTTCCAAGATCAATCTTTGTAGTAAAATGGCACCAAATTGGATCTTTCTTTCTCCCAGCAGACATATTGTAAAGTATATAAGAACATACAAGGCACTGGCTATTATTAAGTAGAAAATACAAATATTGTACTCTGTATAAAGCTGAGTACCGAGGAACAAAGGCAAACAATGAACAACAGCAAGAGACCCTTGTACTAGTCTAGAAGAACAATAACCTTGTGATTTGACAGGTCATTGAGCAGAAGATAAAAACCTGTTCCCAAACTAAAGGGATTGTTCCTTCTTCTACCCCTACAACTTGCATTGCAGTTACCCCTTTTGCCCTGAAGCTGAATGGACTACTCCTTAATCCCTATTCAAAGAGCCATGCATGGCTAATCCCTACTTCTAGACTCTAGAATAAGATACATATGCCCTCTATACTCTGTCAACATGTAGCATGTTTTGAGTTTTGTTTACCAGCATGAAAGTTCTTCCTCAAGGATTCAAAACTCATTTTTTCACTTCAGCCACTTTGACTAATCATGTTAAAACTAATGCTTAAATCCAGTTTTGTTCGAAGTCTTAAATGCAGATATAAAAAGTAAAAAAACAAACAAACATAGTTTGATTCAATCATAAAAATAAACAAAATATTTGATTAATCAGTGATTTAAAAATACATTTGATTAATTAGTGATTTAAAATATCATTTGATTTAAATCAAGTGATTTAAATTGTGCACACCCTGTGTGAAAATATTAATATTGAGATATTACTCAAACAGGAAATATAAATTATTTTTGCTAACGTCTAGGCCTTTCTAACATTCCGTTATTCACATATTCATAAAGTTTACATAAGAAGTAATGTCAATATTATTGCGCTTTTATTTATGCGCCATACACTATTTAATAGACTGTATGCCAAGGCCTTTTTAACAAAGTTGTTCTGTGACGATGTCATATTCGTAAAGTTTGCATCAAAAGTCAAGTTAATAGCTTTGCGCTTTTACTTAGGCATTCAATATTAATTATTACGCCTTAGACCTATTTCCTTCACATTTTGAATTCCAGTAACTAAAGGAATTTAAAGAGATATACCCTAAGAAAGATGGAATTATTTGCGTGATCTGTAACGTTTTCAAATTGATGTGACTAATAGAGTATCAGCAATAGTATCCGAAATTTGTTTCATCAAAAGAACAGTTCTACGTACATCCTGTCTTCAGAAACACCTAGTGGTCGAATGAAAATTGCACTTGCCCTCTTACACAGAAGTTTGAAATCTGACTTACAAGTTTACACAATTTCATGTTTTCTTGAACGTCGAAGATGGTGGATGAAATTCGAAAGCATGTCGGAGTGTCGATTGGACCGACTCAAGATAGAAAATTGCGGGGGAAAAAATTGGGGAGACCTTCATCCAGTAGTGGATTGATGGATTCATCCAACAGAGGATTAATGGACGGCACGATGAAGGCCTGCAGAAGTTTTTCCTCACATGTCTGTCTTGATCCAGTCTCTTCCATGCTTTCGAATTTCATTCACTTATCTCCCACGTGGTCTTTTGGATCTTTTTATGTCCGTTGGTATCCAGTTCAATACTTCAGTAGCCATGCGTGATCCGTTCTTCTAGCAATATAAGAGACTGGATCTTATGGATCCAGTCTCTTCCGTGGAACCCAGGCATGCTTTCGAATTTTATTCACTTATCTCCCACGTGGTCTTTTGGATCTTTTTATGTCCGTTGGTATCCAGTCCAATACTTCAGTAGTCCATGCGTGATCCGTTCTTCTAGCAATATAAGAGACTGGATCTTATGAATCCAGTCTCTTCCATGGAACCCAGGCATGCTTTCAAATTTTATTCACTTATCTCCCACGTGGTCTTTTGGATCTTTTTATGTCCGTTGGTATCCAGTCCAATACTTCAGTAGTCCATGCGTGATCCGTTCTTCTAGCAATATAAGAGACTGGATCTTATGGATCCAGTCTCTTCCGTGGAACCCAGGCATGCTTTCGAATTTCATTCACTTATCTCCCACGTGCTATTTTGGATCTTTTTATGTCCGTTGGTATCCAGTTCAATACTTCAGTAGTCCACGCATGATCCGTTCTTCTTGATGAAGGCTTGACATAAAACGGCACGAAGAAGGCCTGCAGAAGTTTCCCCCACATGTCTGCCTCGATCCAGTCTCTTCCGTGGCACTCAGGCATGCTTTCGAATTTCATTCACCTATCTCCCACGTGGTCTTATGGATCTTTTTTTATGTCCGTTGGTATCCAGTTCAATACTTCAGTAGTCCATGCATGATCCGTTCTTCTTGATGAAGGCTTGACATAAAACGGCACGAAGAAGGCCTGCAGAAGTTTCCCCCCATATGTCTGCCTCGATCCAGTCTCTTCCGTGGCACTCAGGCATGCTTTCGAATTTCATTCACCTATCTAACACGTGGTCTTAGGGATCTTTTTTTATGTCCGTTGGTATCCAGTCTAATTTCATTCACCTATCTCCCACGTGGTCTTTGGATCTTTTTATGTCCGTTGGTATCCAATCTAATACTTCAGTATTCCATGAGTGATCCGTTCTTCTAGCAACATTACCAGCCCATTGCGATTTTGATCATGTCTTCCACTTTACTCATTTTCCTGATCCAAGAGTTCCTCTTCTTATTTTTCCTAGTTATACCAATATTAATAACGTGAGTTGATTCGTAATTGTTATGAATATGACATCCGTAGAATGAAAACTGTTAAAAAGGCCTTGACCTAGGACCTGTGAAACAATATTTTGTGCTTGAGCAAAAGCGGAATATTATTGACTTGAGTTGATACATAAACGCTATGAATATGACATTGGCATAATAAAAACTGTCAAAAAGGCGTACGAATGAGGCATGGTAATTAATATTTAGTGCCTAAGCAAGTAAAATAAAAATACTGATAGCCTGGTATGTTATGTAAATATTTTGTGCCTAAGTAAAAATGCAGTGTTATTAGAAATTCCCACCTTGTCGTCCTTTTTGGAACAGAGTATGAGTTCGGTGCAATTCCTTTGTTTCGTTGAGACCCGTAGCTTTAAGAAATGTGCTATGTAATTTTTTTTATTTTTTTTTATTAACGAGTGTGTGCTCTTGTTTTCCAAAATTCAAGTATAATTGTCGCTTGTCTTGCAGAAAACGTTTTCTCGATTCAATTGTCTTCAGATTGCCAAGAAATGGCAATTTTAATACGGCCCAAACCTTTTGTGGCCAGTTGTTCTGGTGGCCAAGTGCCCGTGTGGCCAGATGTCCGAACCCCGTCTTGCATGAAGAGGGCGTACGGTCAGAATGAGAATGATAATGAATTTGTTAATGCATTTCATTTACGCACATTCTCTACGTATCAAGTTGTTCAACTATGTATTCTCTTGTTAAGATGTAAATAAACACTAATTTGCATACATGAGTCGATTTATTCCTGACTGCTTTTTTTTATTGGTAAAATATATGTAACAAAAGGAGCAATGTTAATAATAATTGTATTGCTATCCACTGAAGAGCAATTGAATTAGAGACAGCTGGCGTTATGCAAATGAGGCGCTGTGGGCGGCCCTGTAAACGGAAAAGACATGACGTATGCAGCGGTCCGACAATATAAGGAGTAATGCGACGGGAATTAGTAAGAGTCCTACGTAGTATGGGTAAGACGAAGGATCTAAGCGCATTTGATCGTAGGCAAATTGTCGGGGCCCGACGAATGGGTCACTCTATCACGGAAGTCGTGCAGGGACGGGGATTTTCACGAGCCACTGTGTCACGGGTGAACCGTTAATACATCGAATCCGGTAAAACTATCCCTGCAAGGAACAACAGCGTGTGGATGAGGCCCTGGGTCATCGTCGGCTAGCTCGCGTTGTAACAGCATATAGACGGGCTAGAGTGCAAGAAATAACTCGGCAAATTAACGCTGGTGCACAAAAAACGTGTAAGCAGCCACACCATCCAGAACCATCTCCTTGCTATGGGGTACAGCAGCCATCGTCCCACGAGGGTACCGTTGCTGACCGCACATCACAGGGTGCAAAGATTAGCATGGGCGCGGGAACATCACCACTGGATCCTAGACATGTGGAAAAATGTTGCCTGGACTGATGAGTCGAGATTCACGTTGGTACATGCGGATGGCAGGATACGAGTACGGCGCAAACCACATGAAGCGATGGATCCTTCTTGCCAGCAGGGTACTCTTCAAGCTGGTGGGGGTGGCATTCTCGTATGGGGACTGTTTACGTGGACTGAAATGGGACCCCTGGTATGTGTGACATCGTCCCTCACAGGTCAACGTTACCGGGATATCCTGGACGACCCTTTGCTCCCGTTTGTGCGTCTTCAACATCCCACTGGGGACCTCATCCGGCAACAAGACAATGCAGCTCCCGAATTGTATCCGAATGGTTGGATGAACACTCCACCGACGTGACCTTGCTTCCTTGGCCAGCTAGGTCACCTGACACCAATCCCATCGAGCACATCTGGGATGCCATCGAGAGAGATGACCCCCTCCATCAAATCTTCGTGAACTGCGGGAGCTTGTTCAGGGGTCGTGGTTCCGTATGGCTTCCCAACGCTTCCGATGTCTTGTCGAGTCCATGCCGAGACGAATCGCCGCCGTCATCAGGGCGAAAGGTGGTGCTACACGTTACTAGACAGGTATCTCTAATTCAATCGCTCTTCAGTGTAATATGAGCACAATACTCATTGTTCCAAGTATTAACGTTTCTTATGCATCTTTATGCTTGCACAAGAGTATTATAGGTGAAATCCTGATATGAAGTACTGTAAGGAACCCCAGACCATGGGCCCCCCGGGGTGGGTAGTATTTCCACTTCGGAACACAATGATGGGGACGTAAGCCCCAGACAACCGGATGAACTTCCGGAGCACGGATTCGAACGCTGAACTCGTAGAGTAGGAAGAATCACAGGAATGATGGGTTCTCTAGAGAGTCCAGCATGGCTGTGTATGAAAGTGTAATTGTACCTACTCTGATGTATGGCAGTGAAACATGGGTACTACAGAAGAAACATAGGAGTCATTTGTGTGCTGGAGAAATGCATTACTTGTGGCAAGACACGTTCCGATTGTGTGAGGAATGAAGATGTGTTGCAGTTGTGTAACTTGAAGCAGAATGTTATTAGCAAGGTGGAGACTAATATGCTTCGGTGGTTTGGCCTTGTTGGAAGAATGAGTAATGAGATGCTTACCAAGAAAATCTTTTTAGCCCAAGTGGCAGGAAGGAAAGGCCAAGGAAGTCATGGGAAGATCAGATCCAGGAGTGTCTGCATGAGAAAAAAGATTACGAAGTATAGAAGGTCTTGTGTACTGCGTGTGATTGATGTCAGTGAAGTCCAAGTTATATGCTAAGATCGCTGAAAATGGAGAAGTTTGATACAGCAACATTAAATATATGGTAGTTCGTATTTCTTTGTGGAGCTAACCTCTGAATCTCAGGGAACAGCTTAGTGATATGCATGTATGCATATATGAAACACGTAGGTACCTAGGCAATCAGATCCCGTACACTGTAAAAATTCAGATATTCAGTAGGTAAAAGACACTTTTTAATAATTAGACTCAAATACACATACAGAGCAATATTTTTTAAGCTTCGCTAGGGCTACTAAAACCGCAGGACTTGCTGCGAGACCCTCTAGCGTCAACAGTGTCTAAGCAGAGAGCATGAGAATTATCTCAGTTCGCATCAGTACACAGGGTTCCCACTCAACCTGGAATTCTCAGGGAATTTGAAAATGGTTCCAAAAATAAGGGAAAGTTACCCTTTTTTTGTAAAAATCAGGGAAAACTCAGGGAAAGTGACCCCAATTTTTTTTTTGTAAAAATCAATGGATAATTTATTTTGCCAAAAAAAATTATTTTTTCAAGATTTCAAATTTTTTGCTTGCAATTACTGCCTGTCTAGAATTTGGTAGATCTTACTTTCAGGTATATTAAGTATTTCCTTTATTCTCTAAAAAAAGATGCAAAATTGAATTTTTGAAATTGCCAGTTATTAAGCTTTTGTTCAATTTCTGCAGGCAGTTGTTATAACACGGAACAATTAGGCACGATGGCTCCAGCTTGAAGAAACACTTCACAAGAGAACCAACCAAATGATGGATCAAAGTCCTTTGTCTGTTGGTTCTCTTGAAACATGTTTCTTTGAACAGAGCCATTCCATCATTAAGCTGAGCTGCATTGTGTTATAGAAAAACTGAAACTATTCAACTGGCAGATTTTTTCTTAGATATGACCTGTTTCTATGGGAATGTATTTATAAATTCCGTGTGGGTAGATTTCACAAAAGTTCATGAAACTTTGGTACAGAAAATAATGTGCAGTTAGTTGTTATTAACGAAAAGCAGGTAATTTTATAAAGACAAATTACGTAAAGAATTTACAAGTGTGTGCTTTGGCGAGAAAAATGAATGGAATGGAATGAAATGTAACAATTCTTTGCAACATGCCACTCTGGAAAACTTTAAAAACCAACTGGAGAACCTGGAAAAGTCAGGGAATTTTTTTATTACTTTTGAGTGGGAACCCTGGTACAGTTCTGGTGTTTGACTTGGTGCTGCACCTCTCACGTAGATAAAAATCAGACATGAAAGTCAGACATCAGACTGACCAAGGAACAAAAAACCTGATCTTTTCAATCGCGCAAAAAAAAAAATCAGAACTTGTGAAAAGAAAGTGTGAAAAGAAAGTGTGAATATAGTAAAAGCAGCATGAGCAAGATGGTATTGTTTACTGTATTCACAATATAAAATTACTGAATTCACAATATAAAATTACTGAATTCAAAACAAATTAAAGGGATTTTAAAAGACACTGCTTCAAACACATCTCTCCTGTTTTTTTTTTTTTTTTGTACTTGCTAGAACATCATCTCAATTTTCCTCTTGTGTTGCTTTCTTCTCAGCAAGTTCCATGGCCATATTTGTCTTTTGTTGACTCTGCAGCTGAACAGCAATCTTTGCTTAGTTTTTCTTTCTATTGATATAATTCCCTTCCTATTTCTTCACCACTTTTCTTTCTTCTTCCCCTTTTATTCCCTCAGGTGACAATTATTTATCCATCATGCTGAAAGAACTTTCAGCCTGAGGACCACGAAAGCATGATATCAAAGCTTTCGCTATTTTATTGTAGATAATTGATGAGACTTTCAGAACATGAATACTTTTGAACACATACATCAATTCTAACAAATTTTCAAACTCTCTCACTTCCGTTTTTGGAAAAATTTCCCTCCCTTATCAAGCTTAAGTGCAGACATTTATGAGGAAAGGACAACTTAATAACAACACAGGATAACATCGCAGGAAGAGAAAAATATCCGATTTGCGGAGAAATCTTCGCTCCGACCGACTTCCGTTTTGCGGGAACTTCTTCCTCCATTTTTAGGTTGAAATGCAGTATTTGTGGAATAAAAGGATATTTAAGCATTACCCCCCAAAATTCTGTTCAGTTGTGCATTGATCTCGAGAATGCCCAAAATGATAACGGAAATGGCGGAATTCTTCGTATACACGGAAGAATCTTTCTCCGAAGACTACAAGGAAATCTTCGATCCGTCTTAACTTCCGTTTTTGGAAATCGTTGCCCACAGTTTCATGCTGAAATACAAGCATTTATGCAATAAAATTACATTTAATACCAATATTGGGAACGAACAACATCGTGAGAAAAAAGAAATTACGATTACGGGGGAAATCTACACTCTGTTTAACTTCAGTTTTCGAAAGTTTTGAAAGACGAAGTACCATACCCGGACCGAAAACGACCCCTCCCCCTCCCATTTCTCTTCAGTTCTGCATCGATCTCGAGAATGACTTAAATGATGACAAAAAAAAAAAAAAAAAAAAAAAGAGAACGGAATCCGCGGAAGAATATCATGTATGAAAAATGTACTTACAGTAGCTGAGACTTTTCAATTCACACGATTGATAGACGGTAGTGCGATCACGTGGTCCCGCGCTCCAAAGGATTTCACCTGCGTGCGAAGCGTCCTCTCGCCTTCGGACGGTTGTCTGCGGGTGCACACGCACACACAACACACATTAGTGTTGGGTATAATCGATTGAATTTAAGAATAGAAAGGTTACAGTCGAGAGATCTGACAAATCGAGATATTCATTCGAAATAATCATTCGAACGATTTCTAATTTTAGAATTTACCGGTAGATGGCGCGATACGCTCAGTGTCGCCGGCTGCGTTTGACGAATCGAGATATTCATTCAAAATAATCATTCGAACGATTTCTAATTTTAGAATTTACTGGTAGATGACGCGATACGCTCAGTGTCGCCGGCTGCGTTTGACGAATCGAGATATTCATTCGAAAAAATCATTCGAACGATTTCTAATTTTAGAATTTACCGGTAGATGACGCGATACGCCCAGTGTCGCCGGCTGCGTTTGACGAATCGTGATATTCATTCGAAATAATCATTCGAACGATTTCTAATTTTAGAATTTACCGGTAGATGACGCGATACGCTCAGTGTCGCCGGGTGCGTTTGAGAAATCGAGATATTCATTCGAAATAATCATTCGAACGAATTCTAATTTTAGAATTTGCCGGTAGATGGCGCGATACGCTCAGTGTCGCCGGCTGCGTTTGACGAATCGAGATATTCATTCGAAATAATCATTCGAACGATTTCTAATTTTAGAATTTACCGGTAGATGGCGCGATACGCTCAGTGTCGCCGGCTGCGTTTGACGAATCGAGATATTCATTCGAAATAATCATTCGAACGATTTCTAATTTTAGAATTTACCGGTAGATGGCGCGATACGCTCAGTGTCGCCGGCTGCGTTTGACGAATCGAGATATTCATTCGAAATTATCTTCCGAACGATTTCTAATTTTATAATTTACTGGTAGATGGCGCGGTACGCTCAGTTTCGCCGGCTGCGTTTGACGAATCGAGATATTCATTCGAAATAATCATTCGAACGATTTGTAATTGGTGCTATACGCTCAGAGTTTTTTTTTTTTTTTTTTCCCCGGACGGAATGACGCTAAGGACCAGGGACTGCGAAGCGGGGGTTAAACGGGGGCGCCAGATTCCGGATTCGGCAGGACGCCTCAATCAAATTTTTCGGTTGATAAATAAATGTCAGTGACGTGGAAGAAGTCAGGAAAACGTTTTACTGTGAGAAATCGTAATGCTACGTGGCACGTTTATTTTTTTAGTAAAAATGAGTCGTTTATAATTCAACAGAAATCGTCTTGAAATCAGAGAGTAATTTTTACTATTTTGTTCAGTAACAGATACCGCGGGCAAAGAAAGGATTAAAAATTCTTTTTCTGATTTTTTTTGTTTAAATCTTGAAGATTTCACAGTTCATGATATGCGAGACCCGCGCTATGACAATGGGGCCAATATGAAGGAAAAACACAATTAACTTTAAACACAGTTACACCACATAGTAAGGTAAGTACATAGAACATTTTTTAAATCCAATTTAAATACAAGACCTTAGTTAATTTAATTTGGTCAAGCATTTGGAAAAAAAAAAAAAAAACATTTTAGCCAATGGATATTGTTGAGGTCAACTTTAAGAGCGAAATAAATTTCTACATGCCTACTGGCCATTATGGTAACACTTCTTGTTTCATATTAATCTTTTTTCTTTTTTTATTGGAGGTTTAACGACTACCGTGAGCATCTCAATGGGCTATAAGCAGTCGCCCGTCCCAGGGAAGAGAGAGAGAGCAAGTGCCATAAGACAAACACAAAATCCATGCTTCACCGGGATTCGAAACCGGACCCCTTTCGGACGAATGATCAGAGGCCACCGCTTAGACCACTGCATCACCGGGGCGACTCATATTAATCTTCTGGAGGAATTATATATATATATATATATCATCATCATCATCATCATTGTCAACCATTATCAATCCACTGCTGGACGAAGGTCTCCCCAAGTTTCCTCCACAACGGTCTGTCTTGTGCCAGTCTCCTCCATGTCACCCCTGCATACTTTCGAATTTCATCCACCCATCTCCCATGTGGTCTTCTTCTGGGTCTTTTCCTGTCCCTTGGAATCCAATCTAAAATTTCAGCTGTCCATCGATGATCTGTCCTTCTGGCAGTATGTCCAGCCCATTGCCATTTCAGAGATTTAACTCTGATCATGATGTCTTCCACTCTTGTCATTTTTCGGATCCACGAGTTCCTCTTCTTATCTCTCCTGGTTACACCCAGCATGCACCTCTCCATGATTCTTTGAGTTGTCTGCAGCCTTTTTATGTCTCTTTTAGTTAAGGTCCACGTCTCTGCACCATACGTAAGCACTGGAAGGATGCATTGATCAAACACTTTTCTTTTAAGACATAATGGCATATTGCTCTTGAAAATTATGCTGTTTCTTCCAAAAGCTCTCCAGGCAAGTTTTGTACGCCGATTAATTTCTTCACCACTGTGACCCTCACTTGATATCTGCTGTCCAAGATAAACGTACGTGTCTGTTATCTCCAGCTTTTCTCCATCAATCGATAAATCTTCATTTCTTGTAAAAGCATTGAACATCACTTTTGTCTTCTGAAAGTTCATTTTTAATCCCACTTCTTTACTCTTGTCAGCAAGTTCCTGGATCATACTCTGCAGCTCTGATGGGGTAGTTGCAAAAATGACTACGTCATCAGCAAAACGAAGGTGGGTTAGATAATCTCCATTAATCTTTATCCCCTTGTTTTCCCAGCTCAGTGACTGAAAAACACCCTCCAATGTGGCATTAAAGAGCTTCGGAGATATGGTGTCACCTTGTCTCACTCCCTTTCCAATTTTTACGTGTGTTGTATTTTCAAACAGCCTAATCTTTGCACTTGCATTTTCATAGATGTTATTAATAATATTAATGTATGCATCTTCAATACCGCAGGTTTTCAGAGCCATTGTAACTGCTGATGGTTTCACCGAATCAAAGGCTTTTTCATAATCGATAAAAGCCATGCACAATGGAAGTTCATATTCCCTCGCTCTTTCAATTAGTTCTCTCAGCACGTGGATATGATCTATTGTGCTGTAGCCACTCCTGAATCCAGCTTGTTCTCTCGGTTGAGCCATGTCCAGCGTTACCTTCAAGCGGTGTGAAAGAACTTTAGTGAAGATTTTATAAACTACTGATAGGAGGCTGATAGGTCTGTAGTTTCCGAGATCCTCAATGTCACCTTTCTTATGTAGCAGGATCATTGTAGCGGTGTTCCAATCCTCAGGAATCTTTCCTTCATTAAGGCATCGAGTGAAAATTTGGGCGAGTACTGTTTCGATTTCTCCACTTGCTTCTTGTATGATGTCTACAGTAATTCCATCTTCTCCTGGAGCTTTTCCCCGCTTCATGTTCTTGATTGCATGTGCAACTTCTGCTGGGAGGACTGGAAGAACTCTAGTACTGGTACCTTTCATGATGTTTGGAGTACATGTATCATCCCCTTTCATATAATTTAGAGTAGAAATCTTTCACTCTTGTCAAAATTTCGCCTCTATTTCTTGTTACAGAACTTTCACTCTTCTTTTCTCAGTGCCATAATCTGTTTTCTTCCCTTACTGAGATGTCCCTTTGCTATCTTTAGGCTTTGGTTGTTTTCAATTGCTTTCCTCACTAGTTCACAGTTGAATTTTGGTACGTCTTCAGTGATACTTTTTCTTACTGTCTTGCATAGCTCTATATATTCCACTTTGGAAGTCACATCTTCTTTAGTTGTCCTCATCTCTCTTCTTTTTTGCATCAACATTTTCGTTTTTCCTGATATATATATATATATATATATATATATATCATCATCATCATCATTGTCAACCATTATCAATCCACTGCTGGACGAAGGTCTCCCCAAGTTTCCTCCACAACGGTCTGTCTTGTGCCAGTCTCCTCCATGATATATACTGTACATAAATAATCAAATTTACAAAATACGAATGGATATCTAAATTAAAACATCTAAATTGAAAAACAGAACGAAAGAAATGAAGTTAGTACCATGAGAAGTGCCAAAGACAGCTGTACCTCATGTAATAGCATATATTGAGTGAATTTTTAAGAATAATAATAAAATTTAAAGGAATATTTTTTTTTAGAAAACACAAAATTGAAGTTCAGAATTGAAAAAAACAACAACATGTAAAACAAAAAATAGGTTGCCGTCGTCAAGAGAGCATCAACCTGCGGGAGTGTCCTTTCTAGTACCAACAACCGATAAGGAGAACCAAAAATGTCGGTTGGTAATGCTCCCTAGTCCACCAGACCAAACACTAACCAGACCTAAGATCTCATATTGCAGCAATGTAAACAATGATAATAAAGGCTTACCGGAAGACCAAAGAGGTCAACGCCACGAATGAAAACTAAACGACGATCAACAAGAACAAAAATATATACCGAATCCTAAAGACCTACTTGCGTTACTCGTTGATCATCGCTCGCCAGACAGATTCTCATAATCGAAAGAAGAGAATCCGCTCGTGTTTTTTTTTTTACGCTTTCCTCGATTTCGATGAAATTTTAGTATGTGGTAGCAGACCACCAGGGGACCAACCCTATTGAAAATGGGTGAAGTGGGGTCAAAGGTCACGCCATAAGAGCAGGATCCATTCAATTGACCTTATGCGTCATAACTTGCGTAAATAAGGTTCGATTTCGATGAAATTTTAGTATGTGGTAGGGGACCACCTGGGTACGAACCCTATTGAAAATTGGCAAATTGGGGTCAAAGGTCAGGCAGGGCATAAGAGCGGGATTTATTCCATTGCCCTTATGCATCATAACTTGCTTAAAAATGGTTCGATATCGATGAAATTTTGGTATGTGGTAAGGAACCACCTGGGAACGAAACCTATTGAAAATGGGTGGAATAGGGTCAAAGGTCACGCCATAAGAGCAGGATCCATTCAATTGCCCTTATGCGTCATAACTTGCGTAAATATGGTTCGATTTCGATGAAATTTTAGTATGTGGTAGGGGACCACCAGAGGACGAACCCTATTGAAAATGGGTGAAGTGAGGTCAAAGGTCACGCCATAAGAGCAGGATCCATTCAATTGCCCTTATGCGTCATAACTTGCGTAAATGTGGTTCGATTTCGATGAAATTTTAGTATGTGGTAGGGGACCGCCTGGGCACGAACCCTATTGAAAATTGGCAAATTGGGGTCAAAGGTCAGGCAGGGCATAAGAGCGGGATTTATTCCATTGCCCTTATGCATCATAACTTGCTTAAAAATGGTTCGATATCGATGAAATTTTGGTATGTGGTAAGGAACCACCTGGGAACGAAACCTATTGAAAATGGGTGGAATAGGGTGAAAGGTCAGGACATAAAAGCGGGATCCATTTCATTGCCTTTATGCGTCATAACATGCGTAAATATGGTTCGATTTCGATGAAATTTTAGTATGTGGTAGGGAACCACTGGGCACGAACCCTATTGAAAATGGAAGAATGGGGTCAAAGGTCAGGCAGGGCATAAAAGCGGTATTTTTTCCATTGCCCTTATGCGTCATAACTTGCGTAAAAATGGTTCGATTTCGATGAAATTTTAGTATTTGGTAAGGAACCACCTGGGGACGAACCCTATTGAACATGGGCGAAATGGGGTCAAAGGTCAGGACACTGGAGTGGGATCCATTCCATTGCCCTTGTGCATCATAACTTACCAAAGAATGTTTCGATTGCGACAAAACGTTATCATGTTGTTCCGGAGGAATAGTGAACCGGTTCTGTTGAATATCAACGAAATGGGGTCAAAGGTCATTACACAAAAGCAAGATTTATTCCACAGCCATTATTCTCATAACTTGCGTAAAACTGCATCTATTGCGACAAAACTTTAGTATGTTATTCTTGAGGTGTACTGAACCGGTTCTGTTGAATATCATCGAAATGGGGTCAAAGGTCAGGACACAGGAGCGAGATTTATTCCACAGCCATTATCCTCATAACTTGAGTAATAATTTCTGGTATGTTGGAAAGCGTATCATAATCAATGCATTGCATGATTTTACTAACTTGTTATATTATAGTGGTCGCGGTTAAATAACATCCTAGCAAACCAAAAAGTGTGTGAGATGCCGAGATGCAAAACTGTTTATATAAATGAAAATCTTCAGCCACTAGGGACCTACCAGTTGGCGCTTTATATTGCCTGATTTACTTAATATTGTTAGGTCCTGGATTAGTAAGGTGGAGTTCGGACATTTGGGCACCGGACATTTGGGCACCCGGACATTTGGGCATATTCCCTTTTAAAGCAATGAAATTGCGCTGCGTTAAAAATTATAGTGTTCCTATATTTCTCCCTACTTGAGTAAGTGGTGTGCACAACATTTTTTTCACTTATTTCTCATAATCATTAAGAAATTGAGACATATTTACGATTTTCTGTCTGAAAGACGGGGCGGACATTTGGGCACCGGACATTTTGGCACCCGGACTTTTGGGCACAAATGTTTAATAACAATTGCCGTTTCTTGGCCCAATAGTAAGAGTCTGACCGAGAAGATGTTCGCCGTAAGTTACTTAGTCACCAAATATTTACATAACATGTCAAGTTATTAATATTTGTCTTTTACTTAATTAGGCACTAAATTACTATGCCTCATTCGCAGGCCCTTTTGACAGACTTTTTTCTACAGATGTCATATTCATAACGTTTACGTATCAAATCAAGTTAATAGCATTGCGCTTGTACTTAAGCACTAAGTATTAATTCATAGACCCTAGGCCTTTTTAACAGTTTTTGTTCTAAAAATTTATCGTCCAATCGGGAGATTTTCAACATTTACAAGCTACAACTGGACACATTATTTGAGCGCACGTGCGTACCCTGAAAACGTGGCGGCGACGGCGGCGGCGTTACAATGGCTTTTCAAGAGCAATAGCAGTTACAATGGCTTTTCAAGAGCAATAGCAGTTACAATGGCTTTTCAAGAGCAATAGCAGTTACAATGGCTTTTCAAGAGCAATAGCAGTTACAATGGCTTTTCAAGAGCAATAGCAGTTACAATGGCTTTTCAAGAGCAATAGCAGTTACAACGGCTTTTCAAGAGCAATAGCAGTTACAATGGCTTTTCAAGAGCAATAGCAGTTACAATGGCTTTTCAAGAGCAATAGCAGTTACAATGGCTTTTCAAGAGCAATAGCAGTTACAACGGCTTTTCAAGAGCAAAAGCAGTTACAATGGCTTTTCAAGAGCAATAGCAGTTACAATGGCTTTTCAAGAGCAATAGCAGTTACAATGGCTTTTCAAGAGCAATAGCAGTTACAATGGCTTTTCAAGAGCAATAGCAGTTACAATGGCTTTTCAAGAGCAATAGCAGTTACAATGGCTTTTCAAGAGCAATAGCAGTTACAATGGCTTTTCAAGTGCAATAGCAGTTACAATGGCTTTTCAAGAGCAATAGCAGTTACAATGGCTTTTCAAGTGCAATAGCAGTTACGATGGCTTTTCAAGAGCAATAGCAGTTACGATGGCTTTTCAAGAGCAATAGCAGTTACGATGGTTTTTCAAGAGCAATAGCAGTTGCAATGGCTTTTCAAGAGCAATAGCAGTTGCAATGGCTTTTCAAGAGCAATAGCAGTTACAATGGCTTTTCAAGAGCAATAGCAGTTACAATGGCTTTTCAAGAGCAATAGCAGTTACAATGGCTTTTCAAGAGCAATAGCAGTTACAATGGCTTTTCAAGAGCAATAGCAGTTACAACGGCTTTTCAAGAGCAAAAGCAGTTACAATGGCTTTTCAAGAGCAATAGCAGTTACAATGGCTTTTCAAGAGCAATAGCAGTTACAATGGCTTTTCAAGAGCAATAGCAGTTACAATGGCTTTTCAAGAGCAATAGCAGTTACAATGGCTTTTCAAGAGCAATAGCAGTTACAATGGCTTTTCAAGAGCAATAGCAGTTACAATGGCTTTTCAAGTGCAATAGCAGTTACAATGGCTTTTCAAGAGCAATAGCAGTTACAATGGCTTTTCAAGTGCAATAGCAGTTACGATGGCTTTTCAAGAGCAATAGCAGTTACGATGGCTTTTCAAGAGCAATAGCAGTTACGATGGTTTTTCAAGAGCAATAGCAGTTGCAATGGCTTTTCAAGAGCAATAGCAGTTGCAATGGCTTTTCAAGAGCAATAGCAGTTACAATGGCTTTTCAAGAGCAATAGCAGTTACAATGGCTTTTCAAGAGCAATAGCAGTTACACTGGCTTTTCAAGAGCAATAGCAGTTACAATGGCTTTTCAAGAGCAATAGCAGTTACAATGGCTTTTCAAGTGCAATAGCAGTTACAATGGCTTTTCAAGAGCAATAGCAGTTACCATGGCTTTTCAAGAGCAATAGCAGTTACGATGGCTTTTCAAGAGCAATAGCAGTTACGATGGTTTTTCAAGAGCAATAGCAGTTACGATGGCTTTTCAAGAGCAATAGCAGTTACAATGGCTTTTCAAGAGCAATAGCAGTTACGATGGCTTTTCAAGAGCAATAGCAGTTACAATGGCTTTTCAAGAGCAATAGCAGTTACAATGGCTTTTCAAGAGCAATAGCAGTTACAATGGCTTTTCAAGAGCAATAGCAGTTACAATGGCTTTTCAAGAGCAATAGCAGTTACAACGGCTTTTGAAGAGCAATAGCAGTTACAATGGCTTTTCAAGAGCAATAGCAGTTACGATGGCTTTTCAAGAGCAATAGCAGTTACAATGGCTTTTCAAGAGCAATAGCAGTTACGATGGCTTTTCAAGAGCAATAGCAGTTACGATGGCTTTTCAAGAGCAATAGCAGTTACGATGGCTTTTCAAGAGCCATAGCAGTTGCAATGGCTTTTCAAGAGCAATAGCAGTTACGATGGCTTTTCAAGAGCAATAGCAGTTACGATGGTTTTTCAAGAGCAATAGCAGTTACGATGGTTTTTCAAGAGCAATAGCAGTTACGATGGCTTTTCAAGAGCCATAGCAGTTGCAATGGCTTTTCAAGAGCAATAGCAGTTACAATGGCTTTTCAAGAGCAATAGCAGTTACAATGGCTTTTCAAGAGCAATAGCAGTTACAATGGTTTTTCAAGAGCATTAGCAGTTACAATGGCTTTTCAAGAGCAATAGCAGTTACAATGGCTTTTCAAGAGCAATAGCAGTTACAATGGCTTTTCAAGAGCAATAGCAGTTACAATGGCTTTTCAAGAGCAATAGCAGTTACAATGGCTTTTCAAGAGCAATAGCAGTTACAATGGCTTTTCAAGAGCAATAGCAGTTACAATGGCTTTTCAAGAGCAATAGCAGTTACGATGGCTTTTCAAGAGCAATAGCAGTTACGATGGCTTTTCAAGAGCAATAGCAGTTACGATGGTTTTTCAAGAGCAATAGCAGTTACGATGGTTTTTCAAGAGCAATAGCAGTTACGATGGCTTTTCAAGAGCCATAGCAGTTGCAATGGCTTTTCAAGAGCAATAGCAGTTACAATGGCTTTTCAAGAGCAATAGCAGTTACGATGGTTTTTCAAGAGCAATAGCAGTTACAATGGCTTTTCAAGAGCAATAGCAGTTACAATGGCTTTTCAAGAGCAATAGCAGTTACAATGGCTTTTCAAGAGCAATAGCAGTTACAATGGCTTTTCAAGAGCAATATGCCATTAAGTCTTAAAAGAAAAGTGTTTGATCAATGCATCCTTCCGGTGCTTACGTATGGTGCAGAGACGTGGACATTAACTAAAAGAGACATACAAAGGCTGCAGACAACCCAAAGCAGCATAGAGAGGTGCATGTTTGGTGTAACCAGGAGAGATAAGTAAGCATATTCTTAAAGATAAAATTTCTCTTAAAGAATTTTCCAGTAATTATGTAACCATCAGGTTTCTAAATAAAACCTGTGATAATCTCAATGTTAGGAAGCTGTTCTACAATAATGCAATTTTTTTCCCATCCACAGGCACCAGTCTATTGTAAGTTTTAAATATGTTAAGACCTTAGGGTCAATAGTTAAAAACTACAAACTTAATTCTTCGAGTTACATTCCTGTAATTACTACATGCTCTTGTGATGAACATAAAGAAACAGTTCACTATGATAAAAATTACAACCATATTATCACCGGAAACTTGAGATTTGCTGAAAATGAAAAGCTTAGGAATTTATTAGAGTATGGTTCTAAATTTAGACCTTCCTTCACAATTTCCAAAGAAAGGATTCTTGAGAGCTTCACTCAAGATGTTAATAGGTACATTGTAAAAACCAGTTTAACATACAATCAGCCTATTGAGGCCTTCGCAGAATGGAAATATAACGTAATCAATAGCTTCGCTTGTGAGTTGGCAGGTCTGGACTTTTGTTTCGATAGAAATCTCTTTTTCTCTGGAGATGCTAAAAGGTCACTCTCCAAACTACAAGACCTATTTATTTTTACCACTACTGATAAAGCTAGCAATAATTTTGTAATTATCTGTAAGAAGTTCTATTTTGAATTGTTAACTATGGAACTCAATAATAGAGTAACCTACGAGCCCGTAAGTTATTCTACCAAGCAGTTAGAAAATCGGTTTAAGGCATTCTTCAAGAAACTTAAAATTCCACAAACTAGAAGATATGAGCCTGAATTTCCATTTCGTTTTGCAACGGTTAAGTTTCATAAAGATCCTGTGAAGTTCAGGTTCATAGCTAGTGGAGTAAGGAGTCATAAAAAGAAAATAGATCTTGCTTTTGAAGATATCTTAAAGAAGGTTTTGAAACACATTAGAAACTGTACTAATTTGATGTACAGAGATTTTTGGATAATTAATAATAATGCAGAAGTAATTTCTACTATACTCAAAGTAAGTCCCTTAGATATTAATAGTTATGATTTTGAGAACCTATATATTAATCTGCCTCTATCAGATATAATCACTACCTTTAAAGAGCTGTATGCAGAATTTAAACTTAACCAATTTGTTAATGTAGGAGCCTGGAACTCTTATCTCAATTGCTGCATAAAAAATAACCATATCTTATATAATAATACTCTCTATAAGCAAGTGAACGGTATACCCATGGGAACATCAACCTCCACGAATATTGCTAATCTATTCCTGTTCTTTAAGAAATATAAATTCATTAAAAATCACCCCACCTGCTCAGATAACTACCTTTACACATTTAGATATATTGATGATCTGCTGTGTATCAATAATTCAGAAGTTATAGAGAGTGATTTTGATAATATCTATCCTAGCTCTCTTAACTTATGTAAAACCAACCACAGTAATCAGGAACTTGAGTTCCTAGACTTAAGCATTAAGCTCAACAGAGGTAACCCATCTATTAGCCTCTTTGATAAAAGAGTTAATTTTCCTTTCAAAGTAATTAAATATCTACACTGGAATAATAACATATCAACCAAAGTAATTGAGAATGTACTAATTTCTCAGGTCCTAAGAATTTCAAGAATTTGCAGCAACAATTTGGACTTCAATTACCACATTAATATACTATTAGATAGTTTTCTAGAGAACGAAATTCCTTCTTCTTTCATCAAAAGAACTTTAAGAAAAATTATTCTGAATAATAGAGTAAGGTTGGCAGATCTGCTTTAATTTTCTACACAGTTAATAATATGATTCTGACCAATCAAAGCCGTAAGGAAGTTGGCTAGAGGATGCCTATTAACTACTAAAAGGAACCTTAGTGCTATGGATATGAAGGTCCTATTAAAACAAAAAATTAAATAATATAGACAAAATCACACAAAAAAAAAAGCTTAAAAATCTGTTTATAAAAGAAAAAAAAAACAAATAAAAAAGAAAACTAGTTATTCACTCACTAGAATAGCTATACTAAAAATAGTAAAACTAACATTAAAATTAATAAGATTCTGAATAATCTATAGAAGCTCACTAAGGTGATTTAATACATGCAAAGATTATTAAATACACCACTTGTGTATTTTATATTATTTCTCATGTATTCTGGAGAGTTAATTCTGCTCTTTCTGATCATACAGGTCCACAGTCTTAAGTATATATATTTTTTTCTCTGGTTAAAATCTCCGCGAGTCGGTTTCTTTCAGTGTGAGGAGGCCATCAGCCCCACCCACACTGCCCCCCAGCGACTAGTGAGTGGCAGAGGTGTTTGGACGTTTGGGGAAAAGGTCAGCCATGTTTCCTCTTGTGTGGAGAAAGTTTAGTTGCATAAGAGGTAAGCTCTCTTCATTGTCTTTGGGTTTTAGGTTTTATAAGTTCAATGTTTGTACTTCTTGTACTTTTCTCTGTTGTTTTTTGCTTTTTAGCATTTAGGCACTGGCTAGTCTGTTAACATTTTTGCGGGTTTTAACTCTTTCTTTTCTTGGTAACTTTGCGCGTCTCTTAGGAAACTTAGGCCCAGCAGCTGGCTAAGCATAGTTCCTTTACTTTGCGCTGTATTTTCAAAGTAGTTAAGTTCTTAATAACTACTTAATTATGCACTTAAAGCACTGCTGAAATACTTTGTACATATTGCAACTAATTGTTTATGTCATATAACTTTCACAAAGCTTTTCTTTAGTTAATTATTGTCTTTAATTTATTCTCGTTTTTGTGTTGTCAGAAGTTGTGGAGTAGGGGTTTTAGAATCAAGTTTTCTTTCAAAAATCTGAGTTTTAAAAAATTAATATTTCCTTTTTTAATTGCAATGTAAAAATTTGGAATTCTTTTGCATTGCTATTCAGGTTTAAATCTCTCTCAGGCGAACTTGGCATTTCGTTATGGCTGAAAATTATTTCTAATTATTATGTCACTCTCACAACTTGAGTTCTCTTTAATCTTCTTCTCTCTGTTTAATAGTAGCAGATGAAGAGCATGGGTCGGGCCATGAAAGTTATGGATGCAAGCTAAATTGTTAACTAGAGCTAGGTCATACAACTCTGCGGAGGTCATGACATATATATATTTTTTAAAACAATTTTTGGTGGGCTTATTACTTGCATCTATGGCTTTGCAGAAACCCATTTCCAACTAGGTCTTTGTGGAAGTGAGAAAATGCAGAGTTTTTGCTGGTCCTTGATAAAGCCAAGGCTCAGTATTCTCGACACTTTCTACATTCAGTTGTTTTATTTTATTTTTTATCTTTTCTCCTTTTACTCACACCGGTAGATACATAACCTTTTCTATGTTGTACTTGGTATGAGTCAAAAATATATATTTTTTTTGCTTAGGTCTCTTCTTAATAGAATGTGAATTCTGAATTTTCATAACTGCTGCGTTGCGCGTTTTGATCTTCAGGTTATTTTGCAACTTTCGTTTTAAATTCTAAAGTTTTTCCTTAGTTTTCAGCTTTGCTCTTCAGTATATATATATATATATATATATATAT
Organism: Macrothele yani; assembly: GCA_039090855.1. Taxonomy (NCBI): domain Eukaryota; kingdom Metazoa; phylum Arthropoda; class Arachnida; order Araneae; family Macrothelidae; genus Macrothele; species Macrothele yani. The sequence goes on along the minus strand of CM076999.1, from coordinate 114,102,159 downwards.
AGTTTTAATTAAAATTAGTTCAGATATTTTTTATGACAGCTAAAAACAATGACATAGTCTTTGAAAACATTCTCCCACGATCGTTCATTCCTGTTACTAAAGTTACTGACTGAAAAAAAAAACAACATACGGAATCCGCAAATTGATTTTCAGATTTAAAAAACGGGAGCTACCACCGTGTAATAATTTTATTTCTCATTCTTTTAATAAAAAAAATATGTTAAACATTTGCAGTTATATGTCACATTTGTGATGCAATTTTTCACTACAATACCGAAATCCTAACACAACGATCATGGCCACCAGATGGTCCGATTCCAAAACATTCTCTCACGATCGTTCGTTCCTGTTACTAAAGTTATTGATTGACAACAACAACCAAAAAACATACAGAATCCGCAAATTGATTTTCAGAATTAAATAACGCAAGCTGCAATATCATAAATAATTAATTTGCAGCGATATGTTGCATTTGTGATGCAATTTTTTACTGTAATACCGAAATTCTAAAACAACGATCGTGACCATCGGAAATATGCTCCAATGCGCCCAGGCTCTCTCTCTCTCTCTCATGGGCTGCGACCAGTTGCGTATATTCGAGTCTAGCTGCGAAGCCCAGAGAATGCACAAATAAAATTTAATTAAATATACACAAATAAAAAGTCAATTATCAACGGTATTAAGCTATGTCGATGCTTTCGGTGCGAAAAAAACGCGAGCGGATTCGCTTTTTTTCGATTATGGGAACTAGTCTGGCGAGAGATGATCAACGGCGTAACGCAAGTTGGTCTTCGAGAGACTTCGCTGTTCTGATGCGAAGAATTCAATACTATCACCTGCTAGCGTTTCCATGACAACACGAATGAGCTACGGAGCTCGTGAGTGGCCATTGCTTTGGCCAAGGGTTCGCTCCGAAAAAAGAAGACTTCGGACTACCTCAGTCCCTCGATGCTTCCAGCGCATGTTTTGCGAGAGTTCTTTCAGTTTGTTTGAATGAATTAAAATCAGTGATATTATATCTTAAATTCGTGGCTTTGTTGGATTTGAACTGTTTTGATAAATTTTGTGAAAGCTTCCCTGAAAATCTACTATCAGAGGTTAAAGAACTCTATGCTTCAAATTTTGATACAGCTCGATTAAAAAATGAACTGAAGGTGTTTAATTCCCTTGATGAATACAAAAAAAAATCAGTAAGAGACATTACTTGTTACCTAAAGTTGAATAATTGGACATAGTGTTTATTGAGGTGCACAAATTAGCAGATCGAAATGTTCATCAAAAACTGCCGAAAGAAGTTTTTTCCGTATTAAAAAGAATTAAGATGTATCTTAGAGCCATACAAGGACATGCACATTCGAGTAACTTGGCTGGTTTGTTAATAGAAAAAAACATTATTTTTAAATATGAAAAATTACTCGGAAGAAACATTTTTCTGAAAGCGTAACACTCAAGTTTACACAAAAGGAAAGAAGAATTGAGTTCATGTACAAATAAATGTTCAAATCCTAATCCTCATAATTATTTAGTATCATGTTAATAATAGCAGGTTCCTAAAATTTAGAAAAAAAAATGTTACTTCTACTACTTAACAATTAAAAAATAAACTTCGCAATTTAAAAAGAAACAGTACTCTGTGTGTGTGTGTGTGTGGGGGGGGGGGGGGTTTGAGATAGCCCAGGTCTCGGACTTGGCTGCAACTATCCACCGCCAGTGACGTCACAAACCTGTGCCATGGCCTTCTCTCTCCGGGGTCCACGGCTGTACTCCTGCAAAGAGAGAGAAGCCGTGGGAGTGGTCAGATCATTGTATGACGTCATACTCTTGCTCGCTCGCTCGGTGTAGTGAATATGCTTTCTTAAATACATTACAGATCACGTTTTAATTGAACAAATATCCCTACGTTTTATCAGTTCACCCATTATTTTAAAGTTTTATGTCCGAAATGTATCTTTTATCAGCCCTGTTAATAGGCGAAAGTGGGAACTATATTGCAATGGGGGAATCATCCTGCTCTAAGCTTTTCACCCGTTATCAGGTTAGGTGTGCCCGAAGGAAGCAGTCGTGTATGCGACCGGGGTTGAAATGGTAGTAAATGCGACCGGCTTAACTCAGACGGCTGGGGAAAGAAAGAAGGGAGGTCAGATGAGGGGAAAGAAGAGGGAGTGACCTGCTGACCATACGGCGTGACGAAACGAGTAGTATTTGCGACCATCACGTGAACTACGGAAATACGTTTTGTTATATTGAACATTTGGATTATTAAAAAATTCTGTTTTACCGAAGCAATCAATTGTTCCCTCTCTCGGGGATAAACATTTGGCATGCGTGCTCCTACTCTACTTAAAGTGCCTGCTGCAGCATTGAGAACAAATTGTTGTGCCTTTAAAAGGTCAAAACCAACAATGACATCATAGTCTGATGATAACCGAGTCTGGGTGACAAACACTTTATGCCTAAAATTCACCCCAGACAAACAAAATTTTAATTCCACATATGCCTTAATATCCAGGTGTTTACCGGAAACACCCTTGACCACTATGTTGGGATATTCCACTAATCTCTTGTATCCTGGTAAGGAGTTGAGACAACCCTCGGTTATTAAGCTGACTGACGCCCCCGTGTCGATTAGTAGTCTCAAGGGTTTCCCACTAACTACTCCTTCCAGAATAGGCATGCCAAACGAGTGATTGTTGGTGAAACATGAGCCAATTGGAGCCTTTACAAGGGATTTTTTCTTAGAAGATGACTCCCAATATCTTCTCCCCACTACCAGTTTAAAGCCTCCGACCTGTTGTGTTGATTGTTTCGCGAGTGACTATTTCTACCCGGTGGTCTTTTTCTAGGAAAGAAATTTCCGAAAAGGGGTCGAAAGAATTCGCTGCTTTAATCCCTTTTTCTGGGAAACTTAGAGCATTGACCGCTAACTGTTAAGGAGGGGTGGGGGTACTGCAGCTGGCTTACAAGACATTTTACACGTTATTTCATACACTGAACAAAGCAAGAAATACAATTTTTTCGTCATAAATATTTTTAATGAGCATACTCCAGGTTTATTCTCTTTCTATGATTTCTCTGAACAAAAAAAAAAAATAATTAATTTATTTGGTTATATGCCAAGGGGAAAGAACCCCTTTTTTTAAATATTATATTTGCTCTCGCTTTTATGATAAGTCTACTTGGCCCAAACTTATTAAGTGAAACATTACTATTATAATACCTTATCTCTTGAATGTTTCGAACTCGAACTTTGGTAATGCGTCATATAAATGCTACATTTTTGTTCACACAATAAAGGTAAAAGAAAGAGAAAAAAAAATATTTACACTACTCTCCACTCAAAATATTACATCCCTTTTTTTCTTGTGTGCACTGTCATTTCCCTTCTGCTGGGCTGAGTAATTTTGAAAGCAATCACTAACTCTTATTTCACAATTTATGTGTTTAATTTTTATTTTTTGGAACTTAACCCAAAATTCCTAGGCTAGCCCCAGAGCGATGATAAATACTGAATCGGAGGGAGGGTAGCACTTTGCTACTCTCTTATCCCTTAACAACGTAAAACACCCATTTTGTACATTAAGCAGAGGAAAAAAAAACAACGATGAGAAATATAATTTCTGCAACTTTTTCTTGACTTTCTCTCTGGACCTAAAGATCGAATCCAGGGAGGTGAAATTAAGTTTTCGAAAGGTTTAACAACAAATCACTCCAGGGAAGAATCGTCACCCTTTCCTGAACTGATCACTATTAACCCCTCGATTTATTTATTTTTTTCTTTCAAGAAAAACGTGGATAATGTTGATGAAAATCTGAAAACATTGATCAGGTGTCCACAGATTTTCAGCAACATATCAGTTTTTTCTACACCATAAAAGAAGTTGCTTTGTATCAAAGTACATACTTGAGTTTGAACGCGACGGAACTTCATTGTTTTAAACGCATCCGGGGACTCGCGGTTTCTCTCACATCAATTTTAGATCTCCAGAAAATATTAAATAATAATTTGGCTTTGATTCATTTGTCATTGTTAAGAATAGCGTATTTATGCACTGACTTTATTACAACCACATAGTAACAATTGGTTAGAAAATGTGGAAAATATAATTCCCCAAAAAACATTCCTACCTTTACCCTCTTTTAATTCCTCTTAGATTATTTTACACGTATCCGGAATTATTATTCCTAAAAAACCTGCAGAAATAGCTCTTGTAAATATCAGATCTTCATACGAAAGCTCAGTATCGGACTGGCGATCCATAAACTGGCCTGGAAGCAGATTTTTTGCGGATCACTGTTTGCAAAAAATATCCAAGTGCCCAAAACCTAAAATTAGCGGTAAACCTAAAATTACCATTTCCTGTTTAATAGTCTTTTTTAGCAAACGTTTGATAATTATTGTATTGTTTGTATTTACAAAATAAGGTTTTACTCATGTTTCTGGATTGCAGCTGAAGATACCCCTAGTAAAACTTGATCTGTTTATAAAAAATAAAACACTTCCTTTTCCCAAGCAATAGCCATAGTACTTTCTCTACGACAAACTGCCGGAGATTTTATTCTATTCGTGGGCGAATTTTATTGCGATAGCTGTATTCAGAATTAATTGTAAATTTCTTCGCTTTTAGTAAGAAAGAAAATCCAAATGTTCCCAAATTTATTTATTTTTTATTTTCAAGACTATGGAAAACGAAGTAATTACGAAAGCATAAAAACATCGATGACAAAATTTAAAATTTCTGTTACTGCAAGAATTTCAGTGGTGTTTTATATATAAAGTAAGAGAAATGAAAGAGTGCGAAAATTGTTCATTCAATTAATTCCTACAAACGTGATCTGCTTGGCGCTGAACCCCCCAAGGTTAGCAGAAAAGACTACTAACCTTGGAACCCCTCCCCCCTCCCATCTGACCTTTCAGCCCGGTCGCATTGACCGTTGGAAGACCCCAGGTGGTCAACATCTAAATTCCCCACCCTGCCTCCCTCCATACTTCCCCACTCCTATTAACCCCTACCGGTCGCATTTGCTACCATTTCAACCCCGGTCACACATACGACGACACTCCCCCCGACAGCTTTGAAGTCAGGTTTGCCGCTCCGGTGGCGCAGTGGTCTAAGGCGCTGGCCTCTGATCATTCGTCCGTAAGGGGTCCGGGTTCGAATCCCGGTCAGGCATGGATGTTGTGTTTGTCTTACGGCACTGGATCTCTCCTTCCCTGGAACCAGTGACCCTAAATTAGGGACGGGCGACTGCTTATAGCCCATTGAGTTGCTCACGGTGGTCGTTAAACCTCCAATAAAAAAAAAAAAAAAAAAAAAAAAAAAAAGAAGTCAGGTTTTGGAAGAATAGGGGGATTACCCCCACCACTCTCCCCATGGAGTGTCTATTGGGTGTAGCAGGGTTCACAGCAGACGTGACCTCACCCTGCAGAAGGTCAAGGTACAGTGCAGTTATCTATAAGAAGATTATTGAGAGAATTACTTCTGGGATATTCTACACGCCCTGTTTAACGGAACTGGAAATTTAGATCCAATACCGATCAGGAGAGGAAAGCACTTACAACTATATTAGTGTGCTATTTGGTGTAACTGAAGTTATTGAGAGAATTACTTCTGGAATATTCTACACGCCCTGTTTAACGGAACTGGAAATTTAGATCCAATACTGATCAGGAGAGGAAAGCACTTACAACTATATTAGTGTGCTATTTGGTGTAACTGAAGTTATTGAGAGAATTACTTCTGGGATATTCTACACGCCCTGTTTAACGGAACTGGAAATTTAGATCCAATACCGATCAGGAGAGGAAAGCACTTACAACTATATTAGTGTGCTATTTGGTGTAACTGAAGTTATTGAGAGAATTACTTCTGGGATATTCTACACGCCCTGTTTAACGGAACTGGAAATTTAGATCCAATACCGATCAGGAGAGGAAAGCACTTACAACTATATTAGTGTGCTATTTGGTGTAACTGAAGTTATTGAGAGAATTACTTCTGGGATATTCTACACGCCCTGTTTAACGGAACTGGAAATTTAGATCCAATACTGATCAGGAGAGGAAAGCATTTACAACTATATTAGTGTGCTATTTGGTGTAACTGAAGTTATTGAGAGAATTACTTCTGGGATATTCTACACGCCCTGTTTAACGGAACTGGAAATTTAGATCCAATACCGATCAGGAGAGGAAAGCATTTACAACTATATTAGTGTGCTATTTGGTGTAACTGAAGTTATTGAGATAATTACTTCTGGGACATTCTACACGCCCTGTTTAACGGAACTGGAAATTTAGATCCAATACTGATCAGGAGAGGAAAGCACTTACAACTATATTAGTGTGCTATTTGGTGTAACTGAAGTTATTGAGAGAAATACTTCTGGGATATTCTACACGCCCTGTTTAACGGAACTGGAAATTTAGATCCAATACCGATCAGGAGAGGAAAGCACTTACAACTATATTAGTGTGCTATTTGGTGTAACTGAAGTTATTGAGAGAATTACTTCTGGGATATTCTACACGCCCTGTTTAACGGAACTGGAAATTTAGATCCAATACCGATCAGGAGAGGAAAGCACTTACAACTATATTAGTGTGCTATTTGGTGTAACTGAAGTTATTGAGAGAATTACTTCTGGAATATTCTACACGCCCTGTTTAACGGAACTGGAAATTTAGATCCAATACTGATCAGGAGAGGAAAGCACTTACAACTATATTAGTGTGCTATTTGGTGTAACTGAAGTTATCCTCAACTGTGCTGGAAGATTTGAAAGAACACTGAGTATATTTCAGCAGGTAAGATTATAACTTTTCTGCATGAATTGTGCACGATAGAAACATTTGTAAGCATGCCGATAGTGTTTCCTTTCTTTTTAACTTCTTGATATTTTTTAATTCGTTTGCGTTCAGTCGAAGATACAGAAAAACAGATGAGACGTCCTAGTAAATTTTAAGGTATGTTTTTCGTGTTGAGACAGTTACTCAAGAAAATTAATGATGTCACTACTAGCAGTGGAGCATTCAATAGAAGGGTCAGCCGCGCGTTCATAGCTTTATAATTTTAATATTTCTATACGTGGTTTTATAATTTTCATATTTTTGTTATGATCAAGTATTTATCGGCTCGGCTTCTTTGTTTTGACTTGTGATGATCACTGTTTTTCTGCGTCTTACAATGGTTGTCAAATTTGCTTTACTTGTACAAAAAGTAGTTTTTCTACATGTGATCGTATCAGTTCTGACTTATTCCAACATTCGTTTTAAAAACGGCATTCATTCATACATGTATTTCCGTGAGAGTGTGTGTGTGTTTCTATTTAACCGTACACTGAATTAGGTATATATATATATATATATATATATATATATATGCCGCCCCGGTGGCGCAGTGGTCTAAGGCGCTGGCCTATGATCATTCGTACGCACGGGGTCCGGGTTCGAATCCCGGTCAGGCATGGATGTTGTGTTTGTTTTACGGCACTGGCTCTCTCCCTTCCCTGGAACCAGTGACCCTAAATTAGGGACGGGCGACTGCTTATAGCCCATTGAGTTGCTCACGGTGGTCGTTAAACTTCCAAAAAAAAAAAATATATATGTATATAAGAGAGGGAGGGAAAATGTATGCGTCATTATGTATATACACTATCTACCAACAAGTAATTTTTTTTTTGATTGGAGGTTTAACGACCACCGTGAGCAACTCAATGGGCTATAAGCAGTCGTTCGTCCCTAATTTAGGGCCACTAGTTCCAGGGAAGGGAGAGAGCCAGTGCCGTAAGACAAACACAACATCCATGATAGCAAAGGAAATCGAAGTTTATTCACCTTCAATAGTTGGTGGAGCCTTCACGAGCAGAGATTACAGCAGCGACCCTCCGGGGCGTACTCTCAACCAGGCGTTGTACGACGGCTAGTGGTATTTTCTTCCACTCGGCTTGGAGAAGACAGGTCAGTTCCTTCACCGATTACGGAAGATGAGGCACCCCTTAAGTCGACGCTCCAACTCGTCCCAGAGGTGCTCGATAGGGTTAAGTTCCGGGATCTGTGCAGACCAGTCCATTCGATTAACCCCATTGTCACCATACCAAGCCATGGTGGACCTCGCAACACGACAGGTGGCATTGTCATCTTGAAAGTAACATGGGTCCACCCCGTAAAACTGCCACAACGTAGGAAGCGCATGGTCATCCAAAATGGCGCAGTAGGTCTCGGCGTTGAGTCTACCAGGAATTGCGACCAAGGGTCCCTTGCCATACCAGGAGAAACACCCCCATAGCATAATTCCACCGCCGCCGAACTTCACAGTTGGCACAATACATTCCGGCAGGAGGCGTTCTCCAGGCAGAGGCCAAACCCAGACCCTGCCATCCGAACGGTAGAGGGTAAACCTTGATTCGTCGCTCCAAAGAACCTGTTTCCACTGTTCAACGGTCCACTGTCGACGTTCTTTGCACCACGTTAGCAGAGCAGCGCTATTGGACTTGGTGATCAAAGGCTTGTGGGCGGCAGCACGTCCATGATAACCGAGCAGATGGGCTTCCTTACGGATGATATTCATCGAAAGAACACTCCCGGATGCCTGTTGAAACTCCTCGCGGATGTGGCCTATCGATTTGGTGCGATTCTTCCGAATTTATCTGGCCAGCACCCGTCGGTCTCTAATTCCCAGTTTAGTGGGTCTGCCGGGTCGGGGCACATTCCGACAGTCACCTCTCATCTTCCACTTGCCAATCACGTAGGCCACTGTCGACTTTAGGTACTTCAACTCGCTTGATATGTCACGTATGGATCGGCCATTTCTGTGATACCCGACGATTACACCTTTCTCGAAATCAGAGAGCTCCGTACTGCGTGGCATCTTGCATGCGACTGGTTGCGTTGTTGTTTCCCACACGATATTTAACAGCGTCGGCCGTGACGTGTAACATGAATGCAGATATCGTCGATTGCAGGGGTGTCCAATTACTTGTTGGTAGATAGTGTATATATATACCATTTAAAAATGTAGTAAGGTTGTGTAAGGCTAACGCGCTCGGCTAGATATCGAGAGATTCGGGATTCGATTCCCCATCGGCGACCGAATAACTATTTTTCGTTTGTTGTGCGGTGCTCTATGTGGGAAGAGCGATGGATTTATTTACTCAACTGACGCCACGTATTTAGATGATTTTCACTTTGGATTTCAGTTCGCTAAAAATTCACCGCCCTGATTCCTTCATACGCAACTCGGTTTGTTGCAATTTTGAGATAATTGAGACTGCTCTTTTTTTTTTTTTTTTTTTATTGTACTTAAACCCTGACTTAAACCAGCAAAGATTAATAAATAATTTACTCGGCTCTAATGCTAAATCAACAGGTGGAAAACTGCTTTGAAAAGAGCGGTGCCTGTAAATAAAAGATGTGTAATATGGCTACTGAATATGAATTAAAATCGTATTCAGATTTACTATCTAATATATACAATACACATAAAAACTGGAAAGGGAGTGAGACAATCTCCAAAGCTCTTTAACGCCACATTGGAAAATGTCTTTCAATCACTGAACTGGGAAAACAAAGGGATAAAGATTAATGGAGATTATATAACCCACTTTCGTTTTGCTGATGACGTAGTCATTTTTGCAACTACCCCATCAGAGCTGCAGAATATGATCCAGGAACTTGCTGACAAGAGTAAAGAAGTGGGATTAAAAATGAACTTTCAGAAGACAAAAGTGATGTTCAATGCTTTTACAAGAAATGAAGATTTATCGATTGATGGAGAAAAGCTGGAGATAACAGACACGTACGTTTATCTTGGACAGCAGATATCAAGTGAGGGTCACATTGATGAGGAAATAAATCGGCGTACAAAACTTGCCTGGAGAGCTTTTGGAAGAAACAGCATAATTTTCAAGAGCATATATGCCATTAAATCTTAAAAGAAAAGTGTTTGATCAATGCATCCTTCCAGTGCTTACGTATGGTGCAGAGACGTGGACCTTAACTAAAAGAGACATACAAAGGCTGCAGCCAACTCAAAGTAGCATGGAGAGATGCATGCTTGGTGTAACCAGGAGAGATAAGAAGAGGAACTCGTGGATCCGAAAAATGACAAGAGTGGAAGACATCATGATCAGAGTTAAATCCCTGAAATGGCAATGGGCTGGACATATTGCCAGAAGGACAGACCATCGATGGACAGCTGAAATTTTAGACTGAGATTCCAAGGGACAGGAAAAGACCCAGAAGAAGACCACATGGGAGATGGGTGGATGAAATTCGAAAGTATGCGGGAGTGACATGGAGGAGACTGGCACAAGACAGACCGTTGTGGAGGAAACTTGGGGAGACCTTCGCCCAGCCCTGTATTGGTAATGGCTGACAATGATGATATGAAAGCTAAAAGTTTTTTTCTTTCTTTTTTTACGTATTGAAAACATGAAATCGTTCAGATGCCTTAACCTAGATTTTATAACGAAATTAGAATAAAAAAATCTATATAAAGGTCAAAATAGACATTAGGTAGTACACGAAGTATTCGCGTATGTATATTATAAATTAGCGTAACATAAAATTACGAGTCTCTCCTCGTCTTTTTTTCCTTTTGGATGTATTGAAAATTTTACAATAATATTTAAGATTTTGATATTTCTTTTATACGTTTTTGAACGCCATACTAGAGGTGGGTACGCAGTCACGTCACGGTTATTTTGTAACGCTACTAAAATGTCACTGTCACGGTTTCTGATCAGCGGCAAAAATCACCTCAAAATCACCAAACAATTACCGTTCCAAAATAACGAGAACACTTAGGTTCCTAAATTGTTCCAAATTCACGTTACTTTCGTGGTACGAAAGTAACGTGAATTTGGAACAATGAATTTCGTGGTACGTTACAAATCAAGCTACTTTCGTTAACCGCTCCTAAATCACTGGATATTAAATATAGATTTTTTCAAGCTTTTTCACTCAGTAATCTCACTTTTAAATCAAGCTACTTTTATTAACAGCGCTCCAAAAGCACTGATATTAAATATAGATATTTCTCAGTTTTTAATTCAGTAATCTCACTTTGAAATCAAGCTACTTTTTTATTAACTGCACCAAAAGCACTGATATTAAATATAGATATTTCTCAGCTTTTAATCCAGTAACCTCACTTTTATTACAAGCTAGTTTTTTACTAACCGCTGCCAAAGCACTGATATTAAATATAGATATTTCTCAGCTTTTAGTTCAGTAATCTCACTTTTAAATCAAACTACTTTTTTATTAACCGCTCTCCAAAAGCACTGATATTAAATATAGATATTTCTCAGCTTTTAATTCAGTAATCTCACTTTTCAATCAAGCTACTTTTTTATTAACTGCTGCCAAAGCACTGATATTAAATAAAGATATTTCTCAGTTTTTAATTCAGTAATCTCACTTTTAAATCAAGCTACTTTTTTATTAACCGCTCCAAAAGCACTGATATTAAATATAGATATTTCTCAGCTTTTAATTCAGTAATCTCACTTTTAAATCAAGCTCCTTTTTTATTAACCGCTCCAAAAGCACTGATATTAAATATAGATATTTCTCAGCTTTTAATTCAGTAATCTCACTTTTAAATCAAGCTCCTTTTTTATTAACCGCTCCAAAAGCACTGATATTAAATATAGATATTTCTCAGCTTTTAATTCAGTAATCTCACTTTTAAAGCTACTTATCTGACGGTGTTGGATTTTTATTTTAAGTGATATTCATATATGCTATTTTGCACCCAAACCAATATTCATTGAAGTTCTGAGCATCAAGATTTTTATTTTAGGGCTGGAGCACAAAATTTCAGAAAAATTCAATTATTGGCTAAAAATATACCGGAATAAAAATCTTTTTTGTGTTCAGGTCTGTCTGCAGACCAACAGACCGTATAAATGAATTATAAATAATAATTAATTTATCTTCCAGTTAAAAATTTTTCATATACGAGCTGGACTACTCTCTGCTCTTCAGGAGTTAAACGATTTCATATTTAATGTTTCTCCGTTACTTACCTATGAAAAGAAACTAAGAATACAAGTGCCTAATTAGTCTGTCAGTGGAAATTTCGGAAATACCACGAACACGAATCCTCTTGAGAACTCAGAACGAGAACTGCGAAATGAAGTAACGATTAATGAAAGATTCCTGTGGATTGTGATTTCGCCATGTGACTAATTTCAGCATACAGATACAGGTGTTCGTTCTTGTCACAAACAGTGACTTTGTCACCGTTACTTGTCACGATTACTTTTTTGGAATGTTACTGAAAAGTCACTGTTAAGCCCATCCCTAGGCCATACCCTTGAAAAGCATATAGAACTAATCAGGTACGCAGAAGTGGCCACCGGTGAACTGGCCACATTGCAATTTCATTGCCATAAAATTGTTTGTAATAAACAAATATTGGGTGGCCATATTTCCCACTACTTGAGCAACTATTGTTCACAAAACATTTTTTTAAATATTTCATTTTCAATAAGAAATTTAGACATCTCCATGATTTTCGAGCAAAAGGCAAAGCGGTTAGAACTGGCCATAAAAATTTTAAGGGACCGTATAAAAATTGCGTTTTAGACCGTTTAGTGCCCCTGTCCCCAGATGTTGGTTATCTGAGTCACATAAAGTTTCCGTATTTTCTTAGTTGCGATATTTAATCTAATTCTTTATTTAAAAAATGTTTAGAATCTACAACTAAATAAAAAAAAAATTCAGAGTATAAAACTGTAGCTCAACAAATTCTCTGCGGGCGTGTGCAAATTTAGAAAACTTCTCTGGGTGGGAGGGTTAATGTCAAAAATATTAAATATAAACAATTTCTGGTCCGATACGGAGATTTTCAGCGTTTGCTAACTAAAACTGTACAAATTATCTGAGGGCACGTGAAGCACAGGAAACATGTCGGGGAGAGGAAGGGGGGGGGGGGTTAAAACCGAAAATATAAAACAAAAAGATTTTGTACCTCAAACGGAACATTTTCAGCATTTATAAACACTGCAACTCAACAATTTCTCTACGGGCATGTGGAAACCTAGGAAAGCTATCCGGGGGTTTAGGGTGCTGAAAACTTAAAGAATTTCGGATCCGATTGGGAGGTTTTCAGCTTTTAAAAATTATAACCCAACAAATTATCTGACGGCGCCTGCAAACTCAGAAAACCTGTTGGGAGGGTTAACACCGAAAAAATAAAATGTAAAGGATTTGTAATCCAATTGGGGGAATCGGGGCTTCATACCGAAAAAAGAACATATAGGGAATCCTATCCGGAGGTTTTTAGCGTTTGCTAACTATAGCTAACGCAGAAAACCTGTCGGGGACGAGGGAAGCTTACTATCCGACAAGTTTTCTGCGTTTACACGCACTGTCAGACATCTTGTGTACTTGCAATCTGTACACGACGAAAATCTGTCGACTGGGTTACAAATTTTTCGGCATTTAGCCTCCCCCCCCCGCCGACAGGTTTTCTGAGTTTCCTTGCACGCGCCGTCAGATAAATAATTTGTTGGGTTGTAATTTGTAAACGCTTAAAACTTTCCAATCGGACCAGAAATCCTTTATTCTTTGAGCATTAACACCCCTCCCCCTCCGACATCTTTTCTTGCTTTGCACATGCCTGCATAGAATTTGCTGAGTTGGTAAACGCTGAAAATCTAAAATCTCCTGTTTGGGATACAAATTCTTTATGCCGCCCCGGTGGCACAGTGGTCTAAGCGATGGCCTCTGATCATTCGTCCGAACGGGTCCGGGTTCGAATCCCGGTGAGGCATGGATGTTGTGTTTTTCTTACGGCACTGGCTCTCTCCCTTCCCTGGAACCAGTGGCCCTAAATTAGGGACGGGCGACTGCTTATAGCCCATTGAGTTGCTCACGGTGGTCGTTAAACCTCCAAACAAAACAAAAAACAAATTCTTTATGTTTTATATTGTTGGTCCTAAGCCCCCCCCCCTCAGGTTTTCTGTGTTGGCACAATCGCACCAGAAAGTTTTTATATTTTTGGTATTAAGCTCCCCCACCCCACCCGGACAGGTTTTCTGACTTGTAGTTTATATACCCTGAAATTCTTTTGTTGAGTTGTATATTACACACATTCTTTTATAAAGAATTACATTAAATATCGCAATTAAGAAAATACGGAAACTTTTTTTTTTTTTTTTTTTTTTTTTTGATTGGAGGTTTAACGACCACCGTGAGCAACTCAATGGGCTATAAGCAGTCGCCCGTCCCTAATTTAGGGTCACTGGTTCCAGGGAAGGGAGAGAGCCAGTGCCGTAAGACAAACACAACATCCAAGCCTCACCGGGATTCGAACCCGGACCCCTTCGGACGAAAGATCAGAGGCCAACGCCTTAGACCACTGCGCCACCGGGGCGGCTACGGAAACTTTATGTGACTCATATAACCAACCTATGGGGACATGGCCACGAATCGGTGGAAATCGCAATTTTTATACGGCCCCTTAAAAGTTTTGTGGCTACTTCTACACCCAGAATTAATTATATAATGCAAATTGTAAACTACATGGGACTGCAATATTGGAACTCACTACCACATGAGATTACTGATTTGAATAACTTTAATATTTTAAAGAGGAAGAAGTTAAAACTTCATCTGTTACATAAAAAATTAGACAAGAGGGGGAGGTGACGGGCGTATTAATATGAGAAGGTAGGGAAAAAGTGAACGATATAGTGAACATAATGGGGGATTAGGGGAGAAAGATATTTACATATCTTTATTATTATTATTATTATTATTATTATCTTTTTGTTATTTTTTTTACCTAATTGTTATCTGTTCTTCTTTCCTTTTGAATAAATTAACATGCTTACTAATTTACCCTAATAATTCGGATTGCTGTCTCTGTGGTGCTTAATTGGATATATGTACGTAGGGAGACTGGTGCTATGTTAGGACTCTGTTTGATTTTTCCCCCTCTCTTTCTAGCTGTTTTGTGTTAATAAACATAATAATGGCAATTATTTTACCTGTACACTGGCGGAAAGTGAAAAAGAACACCAAGAAGGAATTGGCGGACGATCATGAAATTTACATATGTTAATGGGGTCGAGTTTACGCAGGTGTGATGTTAATTTCGGGACCAACCGGTGAGCGCTTACGCCACAGCACGGCATAATATGCAAATTATCGTTGGTGGTATTTAAGGAGTACGGCGAAGTGAATGTAATCAGTCGTCGGCGTGCGGACACGTGCGAAGACCCTGAAGAAACTGCAATGTCTGGACATGGAAGACGTGTACGATTTCAGCAGTTATCGGACTTTGAGCGAGGTTGTCTAGTCGGACTCCGCGAGGCCGGGTGGTCGTATCGTCGTATTGCGGAGCGAATGAGACGGGAAGTATCGATGGTGATACGATGGTGGCGTAGATGGTCCGAGGAACATTCCCACACGAGAAGAGGCGGAATCGGTAGTCACAGACGGACGATTGAGCGGACCGATCGACGCATAAGAAGAGCGGCGTTGTCAAGCAGAACATCCACTGCGACGCAAATCCGAGCTGCCGTTGCACCTGAGGTGACTGTGCGAACAATCCACAAACGTCTACTGGATGCAGGACTACGTGCACGTGGGCCTCTGGCATGTGTGCCTCTGACTCCAGCCCACCGTCAGGAACGTCTGCATCGGTGTCGCCAACGTCTGCACTGGTGTCGCCAACGTCTGCACTGGAGAACGCAATGGCGATCTGTCGTGTTCAGCGATGAAAGCAGATTCTGCTTGGGAGCCTCCAATGGGCGTATGCGTGTTCGCAGACGCACAGGGGAGCGTTTCCACCCTTCTTGCATCCGCCAGTGACACACAGTGCCTACACCTGGTCTCCTGGTGTGGGGAGCGTACACAACTAGTGTTTGTACCGGGTACGTTAAACAGCACCTCCTACATCAACAACATCATTCAGCCCGTTGTTGTGCCATTTGTAAGGTCGATCCATCGTGGTGTTTTCCAGCAAGATAACGCACGCCCACACACGGCACATGCAACGCAACATGCACTTCAGGGTGTGATACAACTTCCATGGCCTGCACGTTCACCGGATTTATCCCCCATTGAGCACGTGTGGGATTTTATGGGACAACGACTTATCCGGTCTCCACGGCCAGCCACGACCATCCCCGATTTACGCGTCCAGGTTGAGGATGCCTGGAACTCAATACCCCAAACTTACATCCAACATCTGTACGACAGACTCCATGCCAGAATTGCACAGTGTGACGCAGTTCATGGCGGTTCAACCTCGTACTAACCATGTTACATGGAAATGTTATTTTTCAGTTTACCAGCAAATACAGCTGTGTTTTGCCATAATGTTTTGATCACGTTATCCTCTGTGTTCCGTTATGTATAAATTTCGTTGGTATCGGACGTCTCCTTCTTGGTGTTCTTTTTACACTTTCCGCCAGTGTATTTGTATTAAAACGGCTGAAATAAAACAACAACAACAAAAACAGCAACTGAGGTTCCACTCCATATATACATAGAAGTAAAATGCGTCAGGTTATAGCTCTCAAGAAAATATGGAGCGTTTTGCTTGTCACGTGGATTTCTTGTTGTACGCCCTCCCCCGACTTGAACAAATTCTGTGTGCACCACTGCTAGGTAGGAAAGCATTATTACTGGACATAGATGATTGGTCCAATGTTTTGATGATGTCTTTGAATGCTTTCAAATATAGTTTTTAAGAGTTTCCTCATTTTAATTTTTTTTTCGAGGGTGGGGGGGGGAGAGCTACCGACAGTTATGAGCAACTCTGAAGGCTGTAATTTATTTGCGAATGGTGGCTCTAGAGAAAATAGAAGGCCACTACCGTGAAGAAAACACACCACCTATTAATCGCTCTGGATCACCAGGAGTAGAAGTGGCCACCGGGCAACAGGCCACAAAAGTTTTAAAGGGCCGTTCAAAAATTGCGTTTTTGACCGCTTCGTGGCCACATGTTGGTTATCTGAGTCACATAAAGTTTTCGTATTTTCTTAATTGCGATATTTAATGTAATTCTTCATAAAAATGTTTATAATCTACAACTCAACAAAAGAATTTTACGGTTTATAAATTACAGCTGAACAAAATTATTATATGCGGGAATGTGGAAACGCAGAAAACCTATCGGGGGGGGGGGGTATACGAAAAATATAAAATGCAAAGGATTTCTGGTCCGATCGGGAGACTTTCAGTATCAACCCAACAAATTCTCTGGGGGCATGTGCAAACGCAGGAATACTATTGGGAGGTGGGGGAGGGGTACTGCCGATAGAATAATTTCTGGTTCGACTGGGAGATTTTCAACGTTTACAAATTAACAAAACTTCTGCGGGCATCTGCTACCGCAGGAAACCTGTCTTGGGGGGGGGTGCTTAACACCAAGAGTAAAGAATTTGTAGAGCTGTAGTTTGTAAAAGCTGAAAATCTCCCGATCGGACCAGAAATTCTCTAGATTTTATATTTTCGGCATTCCTTCCCTTCCCAACAGGTTTCCTGCGTGAGCTCATACTCGGAGAGAATTTTTTGAGCTGTAGTTTGTGAACGCTGAAAGTATCCCCCAGATCGGACCAGGAATTCTTCTTGTTTTACATTTTCGGGGCTAAGCCGTCCCGAAAGGTTTCCTGCGTTTGCACATGTCCACAGTGAATTTGTTGAGCAGTAGCTTGTAAACGTTGAAAATATCCCGGTCGGACCAGAAATTCTCTATATTTTACATTCTTGGCATTCCACGACAGGTTTCCTGCGTCAGCTCATGTCCTCAGATAATTTGTTGAATTGTAGTTTGTAAACATAGAAATTCTTCCAATCGCATCAGAAATTATTTATATTTTATTTTTTCGGCAGTAACCCCCTCCTCCCCGATAGGTTTTTCCTGCCTTTGCACATGCCTGCAGAGAATTTGTTGAGGAGTTGTACACTGTAAACGCCGAAAATTTCCCGATCGGACCAATAATTCTTTGTATTTTATATTATTGGTATCCCCCCTCCCTCGATAGGTTTCCTGTGTTAGCACATGCCCCTCAGAGAATTTGTACAGTTGTAGTTTGTAAACGCTGAAAACCTTCTCTCGATTGGGTGACAAATTCTTTGGAGTCTATATATTTTGGTATTAACCCCCCCCCCCCCCCCCCCGACAGGTTTTCTGCGTTTGCACATGACCGTAGAGAATATGTTCAACTATAGCTCATAATCCCTGAATTTTTTTTGCTGAGTTGTAGATTATAAATTTTTTTTATAAAGAATTACATTAAATATCGCAATTAAGAAAATACGAATTTACGAAAACTTTATGTGAGTTTGATAACCAACCTCTGGACACCTAGCCTCGGAGAAGTCAAGAATGCAATTTTTACACGTCACCCCTGTGAGGGCCTGTTCTTTGCTTTGTCTTGGACCCCAAAATAATAGAAATGTCTACATTTCTTATTAAAAATGAAATATTAAAAAAACTTGTTTTGTGAACAATAGTTGCTCAAGTAGTGTAAAATATAGCCACACGATAATTGTTTATTCAGAGCAATTTTATGGCACTGAAATTGTAATGTGGCCAGTCCTCCGGTGGCCGCCTCTGCGTAGCTGCTTCGACCAAGGCTTTCCATAGGGAACGAGTATACTGAAAGTCACTGCAGATTTTTATGACGTCTGTACCGCGAGGTTCACTAACTAAAGACCCATGCGGGGTTTTGAAGAATGGCTTAATAAATTAGGTGCAAAAATAAGTTTTAAAGCGTTTTAAGACAACGCAAGGTGTAATTTGAGAGAAAACAACAATACCTTAACGAATAAAAATATGCGCCGTCATTATCTCTTACCTTCCGCCATCGGTCGGGTAGCTGACGGATTCCAGCCATGAAGAATACTTCGTCGTGTGACGCGATGAAGTCGTCAGCCCATTTTTGCACTTCGCCACATGTCCGGAACCGTACAGCAGACAAACCATGTTGCACCGATCGGAACAAATGGATAGTGTGAAGGGGCTATGTCGGGACTATACGCCGGGTGCTCCAAAACTTATCAATTAACGTCAATAACGTTTCCTTGACAGATTTCGAGACATGCTACCTAGCGTTGTCATGCAGTAATTTCACTGGACGCAATCCTTTGCCTGTGAATAGACATTTCCGACAGATTTCCGGGTTCAATCGCAGCAATTGTTGCTTGTAGCGATCAGCAGTAACAGTTCAAGCCTTTTCCAATAGTTCATAATAGAGCACATCTTCATTCATATCCCACCAGATGCACAGCAGAACTTTATTGGAGTGAATATTGCGTTTCGGTGTCGAAGTCGTCGCTTCAACGGGGTGTACCCAGTGATTTTTTGCGTTTGGGATTGTTGCACCATGTCCACTTTTCATCCCGCGTAACGATTTTCAACAGGAAAGACTTTCTATGATGTTTATTCAACAGACTACCTCTGCGCATGTGCTCACGTGACTCACTATGGCTCATCTGTCTTGGCCGGCCGCTTATATCTCCGTGTGGTCGACCTCATCACCTGTATAGTCTGTGATGCGCCTGGGCTGATACACTGATTCCAGGAGTGGTCATATTATTCTGACACGACCGTGTATACTGTATTTATTGTGTTTTCTATATTCGGCTGAAGAAAAAATAAATTAAAAATTTTTGGTTATTGCTGCTTTACGCTTAAATATTTTATGTTTCTCTACATTTATAGCTGTATCAAATTCCCGAAGTAGAAATGGATTCATCTTCAGGGCTCCCTGTTCGTGAAAATAGGTCTCACAGGCAGGTATGTAATATTTCTGATCTCCTTATCTTTTACTGTATTCATTTATATGATGAACGAAGTTTTATGTTTATATATGCGATAGGAAGGGGAGGGAGGGGGACCCTGAATCGTTTATGGCTTAGGGCTCAAAAAATCTGAACTCGCCTTGTGTGACGTATTTGTAAAATATCACTTGTAAAACGGAACAGAATTTGTGGTAATACAGACATTTGACGTGGACTAGGAACATCAAACAGAGCTCATCCCTCTTTTCTCGTTTATAAGTGAGTCACGAAAAAATTCTCATTGGCCTCCACCGGGAGTCGAGCCCAGGGTCTCCCAGTAACGCGCCGGATATGCTTCCACTGCACCACAGCGGCCTCGAATTCCTCCAGACTCACATACACTAACTGCCAGGCCAATTTGGCAGGTTGCTTCCTGGAGCCCCGCACAATACTGGAGATTCACCACAGATGGTAAGCAGCAACTGAACAAATAATTGGAAGGCAAATGAATAAGTAATACGGACATTTGACGTGGACTAGGAACACCAAACAGAGGTCATCGCTCTTTCAACGTTTTGAAGTGAGTCACGGAAAAATTCTCGTTGGCCGCCAGTGACGGCCAATGACGGATGAGCCACAGTGACTCACTTATAAACGAGGAAAGAGCGATGATCTCTGTTTAAGAACCAGATGAGCTACTTTCAGATACAGAGGGTGAGTCGAATGTTTTGTGCCATATTTGGATCACTTTATGTCTTCATACGTACATCTACGAAGAAAGCTGGCTATCATTCAAAGTATAGGCCATCGTGTTGCACCGTCTTTAGCCATCTGTCTGCCAGTTCATCGATTCTACAGAGGGTGAGTCGAAAGTTTTGCAATATTTGGATCACTTTATGTGTCTTCATACGTACTTTTACGACGAAAGCTGACTATCATTCAAAGTATAGGCCATCGTGTTGCACCGTCTTTACTCATCTGTCTGCCAGTTCTTCGATTCTACAGAGGGTGAGTCGAAAGTTTTGCAATATTTGGATCACTTTATGTCTTCATACGTACATCTACGAAGAAAGCTGGCTATCATTCAAAGTATAGGCCATCGTGTTGCACCGTCTTTAGCCATCTGTCTGCCAGTTCTTTGATTCCGCAGTGGTACCAGTTCTTTTCCTTCCAGGCGAATAACTCGTTCACCCCAGCTGCCACATCCTCCTGGTTGTTGAATTACAGCCCGCGAAGGAAGTGGGCCATGGACCGGAACAAGTAACAATCCGATGGGGCAAGTTCCGGACTATATGCTGGGCGTATCATCCGTACGATGCTCTCAAGGTCCTGGAGGTTTGCCCGGGTCGTTCGAGCAGTATGTGGCCGATCGTTGTCCTGCTGTAGGAGAGAGCGCTTTCTACTTATTAAATTGGATGCTTAGGTCAATGCACTCTGCTCATTAAATTGGATGCTTAGGTCAATGCACTCTACTCATTAAATTGGATGCTTAGGTCAATGCACTCTACTCATGAAATTGGATGCTTATGTCAATGCACTCTACTCATTAAATTGGATGCTTATGTCAATGCACCTATTTAAGTTGGATGCTTATGTCAATGCACCTATTTAAATTGGATGCTTAGGTCAATGCACTTTACTCATCAAATTGGATGCTTAGGTCAATGCACTCTACTCATTAAATTGGATGCTTGTGTCAATGCACTCTACTCATTAAATTGGATGCTTAGGTCAATGCACTCTATTCATGAAATTGGATGCTTATGTCAATGCACCTATTTAAATTGGATGCTTAGGTCAATGCACTCTACTCATGAAATTGGATGCTTATGTCAATGCACTCTACTCATTAAATTGGATGCTTATGTCAATGCACCTATTTAAGTTGGATGCTTATGTCAATGCACCTATTTAAATTGGATGCTTAGGTCAATGCACTTTACTCATCAAATTGGATGCTTAGGTCAATGCACTCTACTCATTAAATTGGATGCTTGTGTCAATGCACTCTACTCATTAAATTGGATGCTTAGGTCAATGCACTCTATTCATGAAATTGGATGCTTATGTCAATGCACCTATTTAAATTGGATGCTTAGGTCAATGCACTCTACTCATGAAATTGGATGCTTATGTCAATGCACTCTACTCATTAAATTGGATGCTTATGTCAATGCACCTATTTAAGTTGGATGCTTATGTCAATGCACCTATTTAAATTGGATGCTTAGGTCAATGCACTTTACTCATCAAATTGGATGCTTAGGTCAATGCACTCTACTCATTAAATTGGATGCTTGTGTCAATGCACTCTACTCATTAAATTGGATGCTTAGGTCAATGCACTCTATTCATGAAATTGGATGCTTATGTCAATGCACCTATTTAAATTGGATGCTTAGGTCAATGCACTCTACTCATTAAATTGGATGCTTAGGTCAATGCACTCTACTCATGAAATTGGATGCTTATGTCAATGCACTCTGTTCATTAAATTGGATGCTTAGGTCAATACACTCTACTCATTAAATTAGATGCTTATGTCAATGCACCTATTTAAATTGGATGCTTATGTCAATGAACCTACTCATTAAATTGGATGCTTAGGTCAATGCACTCTACTCATTAAATTGGATGCTTAGGTCAATGCACTCTACTCATTAAATTGGATGCTTATGTCAATGCACTCTACTCATTAAATTGGATGCTTATGTCAATGCACTCTACTCATTAAATTGGATGCTTAGGTCAATGCACTCTACTCATTAAATTAGATGCATGGGTCAATGCACTCTACTCATTAAATTGGTTGCTTAGGTCAATGCACTCTACTAATTAAATTGGATGATTAGGTCAATGCACTCTACAATTGGACGCTTAGGTTTAACGAGAGAACAAATTCGTAATGGATTATCCTCTCGGAATTCCATCCGATTCAGAGCATCACCATTTCCCCGAAGCGCCCACGTTTGGCAACAGGTTCAGGAAGCTGGCGGAGTTCAACCACTGCCGTTGTGTGTTACGATTACGGTAATAGACCCACTTTTCATCGCACGTGACAATTCTTTTGAAAAACGTACATCTCGCGGGTTTTCTAGGAGTTTCGTCCACACTTCCACTCGGCGGTTTGATTCAGCTGGTGTCAGTTCGTGAGGGACAGTGAGGAGGCTCCGGCAGACTTGGCCGAGGGCCTGCAGGTTACGGACCACGGTTGTCTGCGATATGCCCAGCTCGCCTGATAATCTCCGAGTGCTGGTTGTTAGATTTGCCTTTACGGCAAGGCGCACGGCCTCCGAATCCACGGTTCGCGGCCTACCTGACTTTGGTTGATCGTCGAGGTTTCTGTCACCTGAGCGAAATTTCTTGAACCATCTGTTTGTGGAGCTGTGGTCCACGGAACCTTCCCCTTTCGCACGACAAATTTTTCGTGTTGCTTGAACAGCGTTGTGGCCGAGTTCAAACTCGTAAAAAAGTTTCCCTAATTAGCGGGTTTTTGTTGTTCATCTTTTAGGCTTCCCAACCACAGACAGAACAACGACGTGCATTGGTGTTCACAGCAACGACTACCACTTTATGTCCCTTTCGACTGAGTACAGTGCGCGACTTGAACTAGTTTAGACACGTGACATACCCGCCGCAGCACATGCGTTTGTATTAATATTGCAAAACTTTTGACTCACCCCTCTGTATTAGACTTTATTTAAAATTCATGAGTCGCTCTCCGTAAGTTATTTCGTGAATTAACTAAGCATCCATGAATGACGAGAAAAAAATTTGAATTTCATGGATTTTTCATTATTTTAGAAAATTCTGAATTTTCAGAAACTTTCCCCCAACTCCTTTCCTATATTAACGGGAAACTCCGTCTGTACTAGCCTATAGCGCGTCCTAAGACGGTTGTTTTTAAACTTAGTATAAATATTAATATATAGGGAATGTTTCCCGTCCTAAGACGGTTGTTTTTAAACTTTGTATAAATATTAATATATAGGGAATGTTTCCCGTCCTAATACGGTTGTTTTTAAACTTTGTATAAATATTAATATATAGGGGATGTTTCCCGTCCTAAGACGGTTGTTTTTAAACTTTGTATAAATATTAATATATAGGGAATGTTTCCCGTCCTAATACGGTTGTTTTTAAACTTTGTATAAATATTAATATATAGGGGATGTTTCCCGTCCTAAGACGGTTGTTTTTAAACTTTGTATAAATATTAATATATAGGGAATGTTTCCCGTCCTAAGACGGTTGTTTTTAAACTTTGTATAAATATTAATATATAGGGAATGTTTCCCGTCCTAATACGGTTGTTTTTAAACTTTGTATAAATATTAATATATAGGGGATGTTTCGTCCTAAGACGGTTGTTTTTAAACTTTGTATAAACATTAATATATAGGGGATGTTTCCCGTCCTAAGACGGTTGTTTTTAAACTTCGTATAAATATTAATATATAGGGGATGTTTCCCGTCCTAAGACGGTTGTTTTTAAACTTTGTATAAACATTAATATATAGGGGATGTTTCCCGTCCTAAGACGGTTGTTTTTAAACTTTGTATAAATATTAATATATAGGGAATGTTTCCCGTCCTAAGACGGTTGTTTTTAAACTTTGTATAAATATTAATATATAGGGGATGTTTCCCGTCCTAAGACGGTTGTTTTTAAACTTTGTATAAACATTAATATATAGGGGATGTTTCCCGTCCTAAGACGGTTGTTTTTAAACTTTGTATAAATATTAATATATAGGGGATGTTTCCTGTCCTAAGACGGTTGTTTTTAAACTTTGTATAAATATTAATATATAGGGAATGTTTCCCGTCCTAAGACGGTTGTTTTTAAACTTCGTATAAATATTAATATATAGGGGATGTTTCCCGTCCTAAGACGGTTGTTTTTAAACTTCGTATAAATATTAATATATAGGGGATGTTTCCTGTCCTAAGACGGTTGTTTTTAAACTTTGTATAAATATTATTATACAGGGAATGCTTCCCGTCCTAAGACGGTTGTTTTTAAACTTTGTATAAATATTAATATATAGGGAATGTTTCCCGTCCTAATACGGTTGTTTTTAAACTTTGTATAAATATTAATATATAGGGGATGTTTCCCGTCCTAAGACGGTTGTTTTTAAACTTTGTATAAACATTAATATATAGGGGATGTTTCCCGTCCTAAGACGGTTGTTTTTAAACTTTGTATAAATATTAATATATAGGGGATGTTTCCCGTCCTAAGACGGTTGTTTTTAAACTTTGTATAAATATTAATATATAGGGGATGTTTCCCGTCCTAAGACGGTTGTTTTTAAACTTTGTATAAACATTAATATATAGGGGATGTTTCCCGTCCTAAGACGGTTGTTTTTAAACTTTGTATAAATATTAATATATAGGGGATGTTTCCTGTCCTAAGACGGTTGTTTTTAAACTTTGTATAAATATTAATATATAGGGGATGTTTCCCGTCCTAAGACGGTTGTTTTTAAACTTTGTATAAATATTAATATATAGGGGATGTTTCCCGTCCTAAGACGGTTGTTTTTAAACTTTGTATAAACATTAATATATAGGATGTTTCCCGTCCTAAGACGGTTGTTTTTAAACTTTGTATAAATATTAATATATAGGGGATGTTTCCTGTCCTAAGACGGTTGTTTTTAAACTTTGTATAAATATTAATATATAGGGAATGTTTCCCGTCCTAAGACGGTTGTTTTTAAACTTCGTATAAATATTAATATATAGGGGATGTTTCCCGTCCTAAGACGGTTGTTTTTAAACTTCGTATAAATATTAATATATAGGGGATGTTTCCTGTCCTAAGACGGTTGTTTTTAAACTTTGTATAAATATTATTATACAGGGAATGCTTCCCGTCCTAAGACGGTTGTTTTTAAACTTTGTATAAATATTAATATATAGGGGATGTTTCCCGTCCTAAGACGGTTGTTTTTAAACTTCGTATAAATATTAATATATAGGGGATGTTTCCTGTCCTAAGACGGTTGTTTTTAAACTTTGTATAAATATTATTATACAGGGAATGCTTCCCGTCCTAAGACGGTTGTTTTTAAACTTTGTGTAAATGTTAATATATAAGGGATGTTTCCTGTCCTAAGACGGTTGTTTTTAAACTTTGTATAAACATTAATATATAGGGGATGTTTCCCGTCCTAAGACGGTGGTTGTTTTTAAACTTTGTACAACTATTAATATATAGGGGATGTTTCCCGTCCTAAGACGGTTGTTTTTAAACTTTGTATAAATATTAATATATAGAGGATGCTTCCCGTCCTAAGACGGTTGTATTAAACTTTGTATAAATATTAATATATAGGCGATGTTTCCCGTCCTAAGACGGTTGTTTTTGAACTTTTTATAAATATTAATATATAAGGGGTGTTTCCCGTCCGAAGACGGTGAAATTTTTAATTGAAGCAGATGGAAAACAAATCAAATAGACGCCTGCTTTTTTATAAGGAAATATAGTAAAAACTTATATAATAAGAAGTCATTTATGTTAAAACTTAAAATTATATGCTATTTATTTTCGTTTTTCAAAAGACCTCGAGATAATTATTCTGCGCGAAATATTTGTTCAAAAATTTTCCTTGTAGTCCAGTTGTTTTCGCGTAAACTTACCTTAATTACTTTTGCTTTGATTTTTCGCGTTAAATTACTTTTTCTCAGGCACACATGTTATTCCGCTCATGGCTTGTTTTAGGCTGTCCTAGCCGAAGTTTAGTTTGAAGCTTCATACCGAAGCCTTTTCTACAAAATAATACAGTATCTGTTATTACAAATCGGAACTATGTAAATTCTCGACACTGTGCTATTTGGGCGACATCTGCTTTTTGATGCAATCTTGCTCACTTCGACATCGCTTGTCCGTCCGCATGATAACTCCCGTAAAATGGTTCGATTTCGATGAAATTTTAGTATGTGGTAGAGGAGTCCTGGGGACGAACAATATTGAAAATGGAGTCAAAGGTCAGGGCATAGGAGCGGGATCCATTCCATTGCCCTTATGCGTCATAACTTGCGTAAAAATTTTTCGATTTCGATGAAATTTTAATATGTGGTAGGGGACTACCCGGGGACAAACCCTATTGAAAATGGACGAAATGGAGTCAAAGGTCAGGACATAGGAGCGGGATCCATTCCATTGCCCTATGCATCATAACTTGCGTAAAAACGGTTCGATTTCAATGAAATTTTAGTATGTGGTAAGGCACTGCCTGGGGACGAACGCAAAATTGAAAATAGGGTCAAAGGTCAGGACATAATAGCGGGATCAATTCCATTGCCCTTATGTATCATAACTTGCGAAAAAGTGGTTCTATATCGATGAAATTTTAGTATGTGGTAGAGGACTCCTGGGGACGAACAATATTGAAAATGGGAAAAATGGAGTCAAAGGTCATGGCATAGGAGCGGGATCCATTCCATTGCCCTTATGCGTCATAACTTGCGTAAAAATAGTTCGATTTCGATGAAATTTTTATATGTGGTAGGGGACTACCCGGGGACGAGCCCTATTGAAAATGGGCGAAATGGGATCAAAGGTAAAAACATAGGAGCGGGATCCATTCCATTGCCCTGATGCTTCATAACTTGCGTAAAAATGGCTCGATTTCGATAAAATTTTAGTATGTGGTCAGGAACTCCCTGGGGACGAAAAATATTGAAGATGGGAAAAATGGGGTCAAAGGTCAGGACATAATAGCGGGATCAATTCCATTGCCCTTATGCGTCATAACTTGCGTAAAAGTGGTTCGATATCGATAAAATTTTAGTATGTCGTAGGGGACTAGCCGGGGACGAAACTTATTGAAAATAGACGAAATGGGGTCAAAGGTCAGGACATAGGAGCGAGATCAATTTTATTGCCTTATGCGTCATAACTTGCGTAAAAATGCATCGATTGCAACGAAACGTTATCATATTGTTCTGGAGCTGTACGGAGCTGGTTCTGTTGAATATCATAGAAATGGGGTCAAAGGTCAGGGCACAGGAGCGAGAGATATGCCACAGTCATTATCCTCATAACTTGACTAAAAATGCTTCTATTGCGACAAAACTTTAGAATGTTGTTCCGGAGGTGTACTGAACCGATTGTGTTTAATATAATCGATATGGGATCAAAGGTCAGGGCACAGGACCGAGAGTTATTCCAGAGCCATTATTAAATAACTTGAGTAATTATTTCTGGTATGTTGGAAAGAGTGTCATAATTAATGCATTGCATGATTTTACTAACTTGTTCATTACATACAGAGAATAGGTGCACACAATTTATTGTAGCAACACGTGACATTGATATCACGTGGTACTTCGTTATCACTCCAAATATGTAAAACGGGGATATCCTTAATGCAAAGCCGACTCGGAGTATTTTTCTTTGTGATATGAAAATTTCTTCTTCTTCTTATTTTTTTTTTATATCCGTTTCATGCGTTTCAGCAATATTTTTTCTCTTTTCTAGTTGAGGATTTTTGTATGCCTGAGGTGGCAAACAATACATCCGCTGATTAGTATTTATCGAAACCGACGACGATCAAGAGTAATTCCATCGGTAAGTTGTTTCACAGATTTACTTCTTAGTTCCGGACACATTTTTGTTTTGTTTTCTATTGGAGGTTTAACGACCACCGGGAGCAACTCAATGGGCTATAAGCAGGCAGCCGTCCCTAATTTAGGGTCACTGGTTCCAGGGAAGGGAGAGAGCCAGTGCTGTAAAACAAGCACAACATCGACGTCTCACTGGGATTCGAACCTAGATCCTTCTCAGACGAATGGTCATAAGCCAGAGCTTAGACCTCTGCGCTACCGGGGAGATGGACACATATTTTTTAAAAACAAATGAAAATGAGTAGTTTTGGTTTAAATTGATGTGTATATATGTACAGGGTGCATAGGAAAGTCCCTTTAACCTGGAATACCTTGCGAACGGAGAGAGGTACAGTTATGCAAGTGAGATAACGCTATAATAAAGCGACTACGCCTGATCCAATGCAACCAAAAGCAGCGCCCGTAGTGGCGAAATGCGGAAGTTAGCCATTGCAAATCGAAAACGAAAAGATATAGAGCAAAATGTCCAAATACAAAGTTGTAGAGCATCAATTAATTAGTACAAAACGGCATTCGTTTGACACGGATAAGATAAATTGTCGCCTGAATATCCTAAAATGTCCTAAATCGATGCGCGACTCTTCGTGTGAACGTTTGAAAGGAACAGGCATAGGTATGAGCAAATACACACAATTTATTGCATAAATGCGTACTTATGTCTATACAGTTTGATAACGTCAGACAAAAAAAGACAAACTGGTGCACAGTGATTAAAAGTTAATGTCGAGTATGTTCGAAGAGTTCCCCATTGCCCACGATACACATTTGTATTCGTGAAAGTAACTCTGCAAGCACATTCCTCAGCATGGAAGGTGTCACACTATTGCAAGCATCTGTAACACGGCGACGTAGATCCGGCAGACTTGTAGGCGCTGTTGCATACACCTGATTTTTTACGTAACCGCAAAAATCCAAGCTCGCCCTTCTCACACAGCGTACGTAGACCTAAACTTCTGATCAGGGTACAACCTGCTACTGGTTTTTATATCGTAGGTACGGTACAATGTCACAATCTGCATTTGCATACGGCTACATTAACGAAATGTAAATATGCAGATTCGAATCGTCGCGCATCGATTTCGGGCATTGTAGGGTATTCAGGAGACAATTTATCTTATCCGTGTGAAACAAATGTCGTTTTGTACTAATTAATTGATGCTCTACAACTTTGTAATTGGAAATTTTGCTCTATCGCTTTTCGTTTTCGATTTACATGGCTAACGACCGCATTTCGCCACTAGGGGCGCTGCTATCGGTTGCATTCGATCGAGCGTAGTCGCGTTACTGTACCGTTATCTCACTTACATAACTGTACCTCTCTCCTTTCGCAAGTTATTTCAGACTAAAGGGACATTCTTGTGCACCCTGTATACTTACCTACATTATTTGATGACAGTAGAGCGAGCACTGTTACTTATGGAACTCGGGGGTCAACGTTGCGTCAAATCTCCCATGATAATGCACGTCCATCGGCAACGACCATCACCTCCCTTATAGCTACAGGACCGCACACCGAATACCGGAAGCTGGGTGACGTAGGGAAGGGCAGTGTTGTCATCCGTGGTAGATAGTGGAGCTTACTCGAAGATTAACAGCTAACGTTCAAGTAATCAAATTGTGTTTGTTATACACTATCGACTACACAAACATAATTATTTGTACAAATGCAGTTATCATGAATATTTCTTAAAAATCCAATTTTGAGAAATTTATGCCAATAAGTACTCGTATTTTTGTTGATAAAAAGAAATGTTTATATTCTGGATCCAAATAGTTTTGCTTAATGCTACTAATATACAGGGTGATTCATAAAGAAGTATACAGTTTCTAGATGCTGTAAAACAGTAACAGTTGAAGACACGGACCACAACTGCGAACCGTTAGGTAGATATACTCATAAAGTTTGTGTCTCGCTACTGAGGGAAGTGACGTAGGCGATAGCGCGCGTGTCACTTGACTAGTCAGTCAAAATTGCAGCGTCTGCAGTGGAGAAGGCGGTTTGTGTTCTTGAATTGAGCAACACGGAATCTGTAACTGCTGTGCAACGGCATTTTCGATCACGATTCGGAAAACAACCTCCAACCAGAAAATCTATCTACGATTGGCATAAGAAAATTTGAAACTGCTTGTGCAAACTTAAAAGTCCTGGACAACCGTGTGTGTCGGAAGAAGTCGTCGATAGTGTTTGCACCGCCATTCAACGAAGCCCGGGAAAATCAACGCGGAGGGTTAGTCGTGAAGTGCAGATTTCACAGCCCACTGTCTGGGGAATTTTTAGAAAGAAGCTGACAATGATTCCTTACAAAGTGCAGATGTTGCAAAATCTCACTCACTCAGATATCTTACCTCGCGTTTGGGCGGAAATGGATTACCGGCTCGATGTGTGCCGTATGACTAAAGGTGCGCACATAGAACATCTGTGACTGTCTCTAAAAAAACTTGAAACATTCCCCTAGAATTCTGTTACAGGTAACATAAAATATCTTACATTGTTCTTGTTTTATAGTGCGTTGAAACTGTATACTTCTTTATGAATCACCCTGTACTTAATACAGATGTCTTAAACTTTGACAAAACTTTTTTAATTAGTGCCAAGGAAGACAAAAATTATAAACTTTATATTTGTTTAAGAGAAAAACGCCGGATTTCGGGGCTGTGATGTTTTGCGATCTGTGACGAACTCACTGCAATCCACATGACTGGCAGTCTCCCAGATGGAAGCAATACAGTCTCTCATGCCGGTAATGCGATCACTGTCGAACTCGCTGATGTAACTGTTCTATTGTGTTAGATGAAAAGCAGGCGTCTTTACCATCTACTGACCAAGCACTAACATGACAAACGAGCCAAGCAGCGCTTATACGAGAAAAACGGCGGATTTCGGGGCTGTGATGTTTCACGAGCTGATCTGCCTAGATGCAGTGCGCATGCGCCTATGACGCCGAAATACTGATCTGCGATATTGCCTGGTCAGCATATCTTGCAAGAATCATTTATAGCTGGACTCCTTTCAAGTGTTCTGTTTTTTACGCTTTCCAACCGTAGGTTGAAGAAGCGTATATACTCCAGATTTGTCTGTCTCTGTCTGTCCGCACGATAACTCGCGTAAAAATGGTTCGATTTCGATGAAATTTTAGTGTGTAGTAGGGGACAACCTGGAAAGGAACCCCATTGAAAATGGACGAAATGGGATCAAAGGTCAGGACATAGGAGCGGGATCCATTCCATTGCCTTTATGCGTCATAACTTACGTAAAAATGCTTCGATTAGGACAAAGCATTATCGTGTTGTTACGGAGGTTGTGACGTACCTGCCAGCAGGACGCACACGACATAAAGGCAGATAGCAGTCAGAACGAACGTCCGCGTAGCTCAATTGGTAGAGTGACTTATTCCGGAAGGAGGGGACCCGGGTTCGAGTCCCGGCGTGGAAAAAAATGACGGAGAAATTGACTTCGTTATAATGGCGCCTGAACTTTCCGGATGACCCGGCCCTTCAAAATCTCGCAATGGTGTGATGTTCTTTCCACACCGCGAGATAGGGAAAATAACAGAATCCCTTCTTCAGCGCTTCGAAAAATAAATGTGTGTGACGTTGCATTTCACACACCAGATTGACTGGGAGTTCTCAAGTGCACGTTCTACTGCGGATGGCTGCCTGTAACGATTCATCGTCACAACTGACCCGTGGGCCGTGCCCCCGGCCCTCTTTCGGGGGTGGGAGATGTGACGTACCTGCCAGCAGGTCGCACACGACATAAAGGCAGATAGCAGTCAGAACGAACGTCCGCGTAGCTCAATTGGTAGAGTGACTTATTCCGGAAGGAGAGGACCCGGGTACGAGCCTCGCCGTGGACAAAAATGACGGAGAAATTTACTTCGTTATAAGGTATACTGAACAATTCTGTTTAATATCATCGAAATGTGGTCAAAGGTCCAGGCACAGGAGCGAGATTTGTTCCACAGCCATTATCCTTATAACTTGAGCAATAACTTTAGTAATGATTTCTGTTATGTTGGAAAGCGTATCATAATCAATGCATTGTATGAGTTTACTAGCTTGTTTATCAATATTAGTGTGTTTTGGTAGTTATATCTTGGTAACTGAGAGGAAAAAAAAAGAAATCGCATAAAATAAACAAAACTGTTTGATTTTGTTTTTTCTGTGATTGTTGTGATCCTGCATTTCAACTATATTAACTTTTTTTTTTTTCGTTGCTTTGTAAAACCAGGATCAAGCAAATGGAACAACGACGACAACGCTTCCCGAAGAAAGAAGAAATGACGAAGGTATTTCACAAATAATTGAGAAGAAAACAGTGAAATTCCAATACCAACAGGTAAATTTTTTGGATTGATTAATGTTTTTTTCTAGGCAGTTGCCCTGGCTATGTGTGGCTCCCGTAATTCACTCTTTCGAGGATCATATCTGTTTTTAGGAATCGGCTTTCGTCTTCATCATTTGTTTCGAATTTCTTGATGCACCATAAGACAAATTAATTAACATTTTTTAAACTAAACCGAAAAGACTCACGCAGCGCTTGTTTACGGAATAAGCTCTACTGAGAAAAATACCTTTGTAAAATTTAGGGGGCTACGCAAGTTTCCGCGAAATTTCATCAGTGTAGTTGCTGGATAAATTTATTATGTTTCAAATTATTGAAACTTGAGGTCAATATTCCCGTGCGTAGGGTCGGATGGAACTTTTGCGGAGACCGGGGCAAAATTTCACGGGGGGGGGCATGGAAAATAAATATCACTGTTTAATAAAATCGTTATGTGAAAAATAAGAACACGAAAATTTTCATAAAGAAGATGGTTATTTCAAATTACTGTGAGCTTAAGAAAAAGCCCATAATATGGATTGAAAGTTCAGAGAGAGAGAGAGAGAGACGGACATGCAGAGAGAGAGACAAAGACACAGAGAGAGAGAGAGAGAGAGAGAGACAAAGACAGAGAGAGAGAGAGAGAGAGAGAGAGAGACAAAGACAGAGAGAGAGAGAGAGAGAGAGACGGACATGCAGACAGAGAGAGAGAGACAAAGACACAGAGAGAGAGAGAGAGAGAGAGACAAAGACAGAGAGAGAGAGAGAGAGAGAGAGAGAGAGAGAGACGGACATGCAGAGAGAGAGAGACAAAGACACAGAGAGAGAGAGAGAGAGAGAGACAAAGACAGAGAGAGAGAGAGACAGAGAGAGAGAGAGAGACAGAGAGAGAGACAAAGACAGAGAGAGAGAGAGAGAGAGAGAGATGAAAACACAGGCAGAGAGAGAGAGAGAGAGAGACGGAGATGCAGAGAGAGAGAGACGGAGATGCAGAGAGAGAGAGAGAGATATGCAGACAGAGAGAGAGAGAGACAAAGACACAGAGAGAGAGAGAGAGAGAGAGAGAGAGAGAGAGACAAAGACAGAGAGAGAGAGAGAGAGAGAGACAAAGACAGAGAGAGAGAGAGAGAGAGAGAGAGACAAAGACAGAGAGAGAGAGACAAAGACAGAGAGAGAGAGAGACAAAGACAGAGAGAGAGAGAGAGAGAGAGAGAGAGAGAGAGAGACAAAGACAGAGAGAGAGAGAGAGAGACAAAGACAGAGAGAGAGAGAGAGAGAGAGAGAGAGACGGACATGCAGAGAGAGAGACAAAGACACAGAGAGAGAGAGAGAGAGAGAGAGAGAGACGGACATGCAGAGAGAGAGACAAAGACACAGAGAGAGAGAGAGAGAGAGAGACAAAGACACAGAGAGAGAGAGAGAGAGAGAGAAAGACAGAGAGAGAGAGAGAGAGAGAGAGAGAGACAAAGACAGAGAGAGAGAGAGAGAGAGACAAAGACAGAGAGAGAGAGAGAGAGAGAGATGAAAACACAGGCAGAGAGAGAGAGAGAGAGAGAGAGAGATGAAAACACAGGCAGAGAGAGAGAGAGAGAGAGACGGAGATGCAGAGAGAGACAGGTAGAGAGAGAGACAGACAGGGATATAGAGATAGACAGATACAGAGGGAGACAGGTAGAGAGAGACAAACAGAGACAGGGTGAGACAGATAGAGAGAGACAGAGGAAGACAGGTAGAGAGATAGGCAGAGACAGAGGGAGACAGGTAGAGAGAGATGGACAGACAGAGGGAGACAGAGAGAGAGAAGGGAGAGAGAGACAGACAGAGACGGCGATAGACAGAGAGACAGACGGACGGAGAGAGAGAGAGTAAAAAGTGATTAAACCTACGATTTTCTTTACTGGGAGAAAAGGGATTAGGTTGCATTGGGATTTTTATAAAAACTTTTCCGCAAAGTGATAAAATGATAACTTCAACTAATCTGCGTAGCGAATATATTTCCATAGCAAACATTTTTGCGTAAGAGGATACCTCTTAAATTCCTTTTTGCATATATTTCACCTGGCACACGTTTTAGTGATTGATTTTTTATGTACAGTGGAATAACTGGCAAATTAGTGACTTTTTGTACCTTTTATACGCACTCATGCATAACAATTGCTCCCCCTCCTTATTTTTTTTTTATTTAATTTTCATTACTGTTTCTAAAGTCACTGAGTAACAATCTTGATATTATTCTTTTTTTTATTTTTTTTTAATTTCAGTATCTAGTTTACACACAAATTGTTGAGCAATAGTAAAGAGTCACAAAATGTTATGAAATTCAATTTGCTATTTCATGAATGTGG
The DNA here is from genome assembly GCA_039090855.1 of Macrothele yani. Taxonomy (NCBI): domain Eukaryota; kingdom Metazoa; phylum Arthropoda; class Arachnida; order Araneae; family Macrothelidae; genus Macrothele; species Macrothele yani. The sequence goes on along the minus strand of CM076999.1, from coordinate 114,067,100 downwards.
AAAAGTTTAAGGTTTGAAAAAGTGAGAGGAAGGATTATGCATAAACAAAGAAAAAACATTATAGAAATATATTTTGTGCCACGCGCTCCCAAAACTTAAAAAAAAAAAAAAAATAGCGATAAATATAGAGAATTCTAGCAAAAACGATTTTGTTTTTGTTTTCTAAACTGCGAGGGCCCCGTTATGGCGCAGAGCATTGGTGACCGCCCGCGATGCTTCCACGGTCCATCCGGCCCTGCCCGTGAGAAGATAAAAACAAAACCTAAGCATAACTAATTTCTTTTGTCTGAACGTTTGTCCGATTTTGTTGGCACCAAATTGCGCTTGCTTGTTTTAAATCTTGAATCCCAAACAATATGTTTTCTATTTGTTGCTGTAAAGTTCATTGTTTCATATTTTGGAACCCATCTGTTTCACTTTGACGAAACATTGTTTCGTGTATTTTTGTGACACCCCATGTCAAGCGTATTTGCAACAAAATATAGCCAATCAGCACAGCGCATGCGTGTACCACTTTGTTTTGTTGTCATAGCAGCAGAATCCGATTTTTCACATCTGCTTTATGGGACTAATATGGTCTCAGCAACGTTTTTACGTTTCGTCAGTTGGTTTTACTTTGTCGTTCATATACGACATACAGAATTTTTCATTTATAATCCTATCGTGTAAAATTTAATTTTAAGATTCCCCTTGCGAACCCGTTTCAGATTGTCAAACCCGTTTCCTTTCTCATTTAAGTAAAAAAATTGAGAGTTCCAATGCATTAGGTAACAGTGTGTTATAATTATTTCATGCGTTTTGTGAAGAAACATGTTTTGGGTATACTTTCTTTTTCCTTAAACCACGAAATTCTCAGAACATAACTAAATTTTTTTTTCGCAGAATATAAACAGGTATTCTTTTATTTATATCTGTGGAAGAAATGAAAAAGAAAGAAAAAAAAAGAAAAAAAAAGAAAAGAAAAGAACAAATAGTGTTTGTGTCTATGGGCATGTACTACCATAAAATTTTATAGCATTTGCAACTGCGCAATTCTAAGTTTACAAACAAAAAGAAAATACCTGTATATACAACTGACGGAAAAAAAATCCTAACACCAAGAAGGGGTTGTGTTAGATAAACGACAGTTGGTAGGCGGTGAGAGTAAATCTGTAAGATGACGTCTATGCAAATTTCGCCCTCGGCGCATACGTGTGGCGCTAGTAGCGCCCCTCGAAACATGCAAAGCAGGTTTGCTGAAAATATGCGCTGTAACGTTCGTGAGCGTTAGTTATCGTTGAAATTCGACGTGGGGTGTTGATGTTAGTCAAGAATGCCTTTAAGAAGACGAAGAAGCCATTATCAACAACTCACGGAGTTTGAACGAGGTCGTGTAATAGGGCTACGAGAAGGTTGGATTTTCTTTCCGCAATATTGCAGAACGACTTGGCAGGAATGTAGCCACTGTGCGTCATTGTTGGCAGCGGTAGTCAAGGGAAGGTACTGCCTCAAGAAGACCGGGTTCCGGCCGGCCACGTGGCACTACTGAGAGGGAAGACCGCCGTGTACGACGTATCGCCTTGGCGCATCGTACCGCGTCTGCGACAGCAATTCGAGCTGCAGTTGCCACCATAGTGACACAACGAACTGTCACAAATCGGTTACTTGAAGGACAGCTTCGAGCCAGACGCCCTGTAGCGTGCATTCCACTTACTCCAAACCACTGCCGTTTGCGACGTCAGTGGTGTCAAGCTAGAGCTCATTGGAGGACGGAGTGGAGATCTGTTGTGTTTTCTGAAGAAAGCCGGTTTTGCCTGGGTGCCAGTGATGGCCGTGTGTTGGTTAGAAGGAGGCCAGGTGAGCGCCTACAACCAACCTGTCTGCGGCCGAGACACACTGGACCTACACCTGGAGTTATAGTCTGGGGAGCAATTTCCTATGACAGCAGGAGCACTCTCGTGGTTATCCCACGCACCCGACGGCACAGTTGTACGTCGGTCTGGTGATTCAACCTGTTGTGCTGCCATTCATGAACAGCATTCCAGGGGGTGTTTTCCAACAGGATGACGCTCGCCCGCACAACGCTGTTGTAACCCAACATGCTCTACAGAGTGTCGACATGTTGCCGTGGCCTGCTAGATCACCAGATCTTTCACCAATCGAGCACGTATGGGACATCATTGGACGACAACTCCAGCGTCACCCCCAACCAGCATTAACCGTCCCTGTATTGACCGACCAAGTGTTACAGGCATGGAACTCCATCCCACAAACTGATATCCAGCACCTGTACGACACAATTCACGAACGTTTCGTGCTTGCATTCAACATTCTGGCGGTTACACCGGTTATTAATGTACCAGCATTTCACATTTAAAATGGCTCTTCTCGCGATTACAATAAGCTGTGATCTTGAAACCTTAATTGATTAAATATGTTACCTATACAAATGTATTGCCGCCATTTCATTCCTCTACAACTATTTTTTCGTGGTGTAGGGATTTTTTTTCCGTCAGTGTATTAAGGTAATACAACGTAATTTGTCACAATTATTTATTTTATCAAGCCGACCATGTTTTCGCCGAGTATTGACCTAGCTTCATCAGGACGAATGGCATGTAAATATTCAAATTATATATGACATTATAAATGGTGTTTACAGTCACGTGTTTTGGTTAGGTGCTTCCAAGCGCTTGATAGAAATGGCGTGGATGCCATGTCATTAACAAGTTGCGAAGTTTTCTGATATACACTGAAGAGCAATTGAATTAGAGATACCTGTCTAGTAAAGTGTAGCAGCACCTTTCGCCCTGATGACGGCGGCGATTCGTCTCGGCATGGACTCGACAAGACACCGGAAGCGTTGGGAAGCCATACGGATCCAGGACCCCTGAACAAGCTCCCACAGTTCACGAAGATTTGATGGAGGGGGGTCAGAGCCTCGAACATATCTCGATGGCATCCCAGATGAGTTCGATGGGATTGAGGTCAGGTGACCTCGCTGGCCAAGGAAGCGAGGTCACGTCGGTGGAGTGTTTATCCAACCATTCGGATACAATTCGGGAGCGATGGCACGGTGCATTATCTTGTTGCAGGATGAGGTCCCCAGTGGGATGTTGAAGACGCACAAACGGGAGCAAATGGTCGTCCAAGATATCCCGGTAACGTTGACCTGTGAGGGACGATGTCACACGTACCAGGGGTCCCATTTCAGTCCACGTAAACAGTCCCCAGACGAGAATGCCACCCCTACCAACTTGAAGAGTACCCTGCTGTCAGGAAGGATTAATCACTTCATGTGGTTTGCGCCGTACTCGTATCCTGCCATCTGCATGTATCAACGTGAATCTCGACTCATCAGTCCAGGCAACATTTTCCCACATGTCTAGGGTTCAGTGGTGATGCTCCTGCGCCCATGCTAATCTTTGCACCCTGTGATGTGCGGTCAGCAGCGGTACCCTCGTGGGACAATGGCTTCTGTACCCCAGAGCGAGGAGATGGTTCTGGATGGTGTGGTTGCTTACACGTTTTTGTGCAACAGCGTTAAATTCCCGAGTGATTTCTTGAGCTGTGGCCCGTCTATCTGCTGTTACAATGCGAGCTAGCCGACAATGACCCCGCTCATCCACACGCTGTCGTCGACGACAGTTGGCCCTTGCTGGGATGGTTTTACCGGATTCGATGTACTCACAGTGCACCCGTGACACAGTGGCTTGTGAAAATCCCAGTGCCTGCATGACTTCCGAGATGGAGTGACCCATTCGTTGGGCCCCGACAATTTTCCCACGATCAAATGCGTTTAGATCCTTCGTCTTACCCATACTGCGTGTGACTCTTACTGATTTCCGTCGCATCACTCCTTATATTGTTGGATCGCTGCATACGTCATGTCGTTTCCGTTTACAGGGCCACCCACAGCGCCACATTTGCATAATGCCAGCTGTTTTTAATTCAATTGTTCTTCAGTGTATATGGAAAGCTTCCAAAATATCAAGTTTGGGTGTCTAATCTGGTTTGTCAATTAGTTTTGCTTCTTCAAAGAGAAATTTGTGGTCCTTTTCGTAACAGTGTTTAGCCATCTTTAAATCACAATTCCGAATGTAGATCTTGTGCTTCTTCAATCGAAAACGCAAGGCTCTACGGGTCTGTCCTATATACGAAGCGCCAGATTCACATGGAATTTTATAAATTCCCCACAAGTTTTTGTCTTCCACATAATCCTTTGATCCTAAAATTCTCATTTTATTTATGAGTTTAAAAATCACCTTAAAATTAAAGGTTTTGAGAACTTTTGCAATTTTGAAGGCAATGTCACGAGAAAATGGAATAATGGCAAATTTTTTTCGCAGTGGGCGCATTACAGGAGTAGACGTGGAGATAGTCTTCGGTTTCCGGAATTTTGTTAGAGCTTTGTCTATAATGGAAGGGTTGTATCCTCGCTCTACTGCAACACGTTTAAGAAAATAAAGTTCTTTTTCCAAACTGTCTTAATCTGAACATATATGTATCGCACGATATACGCAAGTGTAAAAGGCGCTGAGTTTTTGTTGATAAGGGTGATTGGACTTGGCATGTGGAGGTGAGAAGACAGCGAAAGGCTTCCGATAAATTGTAGTTGCGAGAGATCCATTTAAGCGAGTTACCAGGATGTCAAGGAATGGTAGGCATCCGTTATTTTCAGTACCTGAATTGAATGTGAGGTTCAATGGAATTTATAAATTTGACTAATTCCGGAATTTCAGAATGTTTTCCCTTCCATAGAACGAAAGTATCGTCTACATATCGTATCCATAAGTCAAATTTCACGAGTTTAAAAAGTTTTTTTTTGAAATCGACACAGGTAGATTCCACATAATATGGGAGACAGTGGGCTGCCCATGGCTAGACCTTCCGTCTGTTCATAAAACGTTCCAAGGAAACTAAAACTGTTCTGTTTTATGCAAATGTCCACTAGTCTTGTTATTTCCTCAACTTCAGGTTGGCTGTAATGATGCTCTACAAGACTTGATTTTAGAGATTCTAGAGCTCCTTTTACTGGAACATTGGTGAACATAGATACCACATCAAAGGATACCATTAGTTGATCTACGTAGGGATGTAGCTTGAGTCGATTGGTAAACTCAATGGAATTTTTTGCAGATGTTTCGTTTGGAGTGGCCAATGTAGATAATTTTGAAGATAAGAACTTGGATAACTTATTTGCAAATGTAGATAATTTTGAAGATAAGAACTTGGATATAACTTATATGCTAATGTAGATAATTTTGAAGATAAGAACTTGGAAATAACTTATATGCTAATGTAGATAATTTTGAAGATAAGAACTTGGATAACTTATATGCTAATGTAGATAATTTTGAAGATAAGAACTTGGATATAACTTATATGCTAATGTAGATAATTTTGAAGATAAGAACTTGGAAAACTTATATGCAAATGTAGATAATTTTGAAGATAAGAACTTGGATAACTTACATGCAAATGTAGATAATTTTGAAGATAAGAACTTGGATAACTTATATGCTAATGTAGATAATTTTGAAGATAAGAACTTGGATATAACTTATATGCTAATGTAGATAATTTTGAAGATAAGAACTTGGATATAACTTATATGCTAATGTAGATAATTTTGAAGATAAGAACTTGGATAACTTATCTGCTGCTGTGCCGATATTACTTACTATAGGCCGGAAAGGAATTCCAGATTTATTTATTTTAGGGAGAGCATAGAATCTCGCACAACGGGCGTATGAAGGTTTCAGTTTGTTTTTTATGTTTTGATTCTGAGTTTTCCGTCAATTCCTGTATTTCTTTCAATTGTTTATCTGAAGGATCATTCTTTAGAATGATCCTTCAGATAAATAATTGAAAATGGTGTACCAAGCCTATCAGGCTAGGTTTGAACCTGGGGTCCCTTCATCAGTAATCTGAATCTCTAACCACTTAGCCATCCGCGTCTCAATTTCAAATTTGGAATACATGTACTCCATATTTATTCATAGAAACAGCTGGAAGTATATTATTCGATGGCACATCTGGGATGATAGATATACTCCTCGTCACATGCTGGGCAAATGGACAGCAAAATTTTATGACGAATATAGTGATGAAGCGACAATATATTATTTATGAGATTGACACAAATATAGTTCAGGTAAAAAACGTAAGCAAAGATACTTTATGCATAATTAAATTGGTTGCGATCCAGCCCTTGCGAATGTCAGTATCCAGTGGCCACATGGCGACCAGATATTTTGTAGTAGCTAGTAAATTTTTTGACATAGCAGCCAACGATGGCCAGTAGAGTTTTTCCCCAAGTGAGCAACTGTTTCGTCCAACTTTTCTACCCACTGGTAAATGGATAGCGAGTTTAGTTTTCTCGCCTGTGTTCCTGCAGCTGTTTCGAAAATGAATGGAAGTGAAGATGGGCTTCGAGAGAAACTTGATCTACTGACGGATCGGCCTGGTGCAACCTTAGGGTGAAGGTTACTAAAGCAGCCTTTGCCATGGTATACCTTTCACAAAGTATGCCATCTACAGGTAAAAGAATTATCTTTGAATCTCTGTTTAGCCACATATACACAGTGTGGCAAAGCATTTTTAAGACTGTGTCTGTAAAATGAAATAGAAACAAGAAATTATAATTTGTTTTGGTTTGTTATTCAAATTAAGTCCCTCCAGCTTCAATACACTTGTTACACCGATTTAATAATGATTCGAATGCCTGTTCCAGTTCACTTTGCGGAATTGCCTCTAAAGCACGCGTCGAAGCTGTTTGTATGGTCGAAATATCATCAAAATGACACCCTTTTAACGCCATTTTAAGTTTTGGGAATAAAGAAAAGTCGCAGGGCGCTAAATCAGGCGAATACGGTGGTTGATTTAACACCCAGACGTTATCTTTCGCCAAAAATGTACGAACAAGAAGTGAGGTGTTACTGGGTGCATTATCGTGCAACACCAACTGTTTTCATCCCGATATTCTGGATGAATGCGACGAATTCTGCCCAACGAATGCCTCAAAACATTTAAATAAAACTCACCAATAATTGTTTGTCCACTTGGAACAAATTCTTTGTGGATAATACCCTTACTCTCGAAGAATGTAATGAGCATTGCTTTGATTTTCGATGGAACTTTTCTTGTTTTTTTTGGCTTGTGGCGAGTTTTTTGACTTCCATTCCGCACTTTGTCGCTTTGTTTTAGGATCATATTGAAAACACCATGTTTCATCACCTGTAACAATCGATTTTAAGAAGTTTGGATCATTTTCAGCGGCTGAAATGATGTCTCTGCAATGTGCACTTCTCCTTGATTTTTGTTCATTGGTTAACGTGTGTGGAACAAATTTAGCACAGACTTTTGTTTTACCCAAATCTTCATGTAAGATAGTTGGAATCGTTTCTTTGTTGATGGTTAAAGACTCTTCCAACATTCTTAGTGACGCACATCTATTTTTTGCCACGAAATCACGCACTTTTTCAATAATCTCAGGTGTCCTAGATGAACTTGGTCTTCCGGTATGCTTATCTTCTTCTAGCGTCTCTCTTCCGTCCAAAAAACGTTTGTGCCACAGGAAAACATTTGATCTACTTAAACAAAACTCACCGTAAACTTGTTTTATCATTTGGTACGTTTCCGAGGCACTTTTACCAAGTTTTGCGTTAAATTTAATAACAGCCCTTTGTTCCATCTTAATAATTCAACGTGAAAAATATTTTACTTCTCTAATGAACGGACGTTTCGTTTGAGTTACTTTAACAACTGCGCAGTACTTTTGGCAGAAAGCAAGCAGATGGTCACTGTTTATAACGCATTCGCGATTACACTGGTGGCGTTACCGTAGGCTGAAATCTAGCGCCAGTCTTAAAAATTATTTGACGCACTGTGTATGCTGAACAAAAAGAAACAAACTGTTATGGCAATGCTTTTGGGATGATGCCGCTGCTACATCTAATGGCATGCACTACTGCTTCTTGTAAGTGTGGCATTTCAGCAATGAACCTCAAAATGAATAATCGATTAATCGGGCAGGTCTGAATAGTGACACTTTAAATTACTTAATGATGATCAGATGCAATGGCTCTTCAATTGAAGATTTCGATCCTCAAAATGCTATTCGATTGTGGTGGGCAGATACCTCTGATGCAAAGATCAGACATGGTACGTACATATCAGCGGTAAACTGTATCAAAATTATTAGCGCCACTTTATGTATATATATTCTAGCTTTTGTCCCTTTGTTTTAAATATTATTAAAGAAAAAGGCATCTAACTTCAGTGGCCTCTCGAAAATAAATTATGTACGTGTGAATTAAGATAGTAACGATATTACAGCACTGAAAATAAACTGTCAAAAAATCATTTTGGAACAAAAACATATGTAGTCAATCTAATGATTCTGTGCAGTAACTGCTCTGCATCTGTTTTTATGAAGTAACTGGGGGGGATCTCTCATTAGAAAGGAAAAAAAAACATTTACCCATTTAATTTCATAGAAATGTAAGTAAAGAAGTTACTGAATTATTATTTTTTTTTTTTTACTTTGCATGGCCAGTAGATTTTGCCATTTGGCTAGTAAAGTTTTTATTCCACTAACCACATTGGCTAGAGGAAATTTTAGCAGTTTGGTGGTGACTTTGTTGTACTAATTATTTATGTGTGTCACTTTACACATTCATTAAACAATTTCTTTTGAAATCTATGATACCAGAAATGAAGTAATACGAGACAATATTTATATTTATTGACGCAGTTATTTGTAAGTACGTATGGATACTTATCTTTGAGCATGTCATGTACTCACGATATGTTTCCACTTAAAAAAAAACCGCGTATGTTCAGGATCTCGTTTTTAAGTAGATTTTTTTTAACACAGCAGCATTTCCCTGCAGCACAAGTTGCAAGAGGAAAACTGAAACTGCATAAATTAATATTTTTTGCTATTTTGACAATTTGGAACTAACGAAAAATGTGTATTTCAGTGCGTAGGAGAAAACTGTATTTATTCATATGCCCACTTTAAAATTTTTCATCAATAATTTTTCACTTTATATCAAGGTATCGGATGGAGAGGAACAGCGCCTTTGCTGTCCAGTTTGCCTAGTGGACGTCCAAGATGGGGAAAACGTGAGGTAAAAATCACCTTTTATCTTCTTTCTAGTTTAAGAAAAAAAAAAGCTTATTTTTAAAAAATACACTATCTACCAACAAGTAAGTGGACAACTCTGCAATCGATGATATCTGCGGTCCTGATACACGCCACGGCCGCCGTCGTTAAATATCGTGTGGGAAACAACAACGCAACCAGTCGCATGCAAGATGCCACGCAGTTCGGAGCTCTCTGATTTCGAGAAAGGTGTAATCGTCGGGTATCACAGAAATGGCCGATCCATACGTGGCATGTCCAGCGAGTTGAAGCACCCAAAATCGACAGTGGCCTCCGTGATTGGCAAGTGGAAGATGAGAGGTGACTGTCGGAATGCGCCCCGACCCGACAAACCCACAAAACTGGGAGTTAGAGACCGACGGGTGCTGGCCAGAGAAATTCGGAAGAACCGCACCAAATCGATGGGTCACATCCGCGAGGAGTTTCAACAGGCATCCGGGAGTGTTCTTTCGATGAATATACCATCCGTAAGGAAGCCCATCTGCTCGGTTATCCTGGACGTGCTGCCGCCCACAAGCCTTTGATCACCAAGTCCAATAGCGCTGCTCGGCTAACGTGGTGCAAAGAACGTCGACAGTGGACTGTTGAACAGCGGAAACAGGTTCTCTGGAGCGACGAATCAAGGTTCACCCTCTACCGTTCGGATAGCAGGGTCTGGGGTTGGCGTCTGCCTGGAGAACGCCTCCTGCTGGAATGTATTGTGCCAACTGTGAAGTTCGGCGGCGGTGGAATTATACTATGGGGCTGTTTCTCCTGGTATAACACGGGACCCTTGGTCGCAATTCCTGGTAGACTCAACGCCGAGACCTACTGCGCCATTTTGGATGACCATGCGCTTCCTACGTTGTGGCAGTTTTACGGGGTGGACCCATGTTACTTTCAGGATGACAATGCCACCTGTCATGTTGCGAGGTCCACCATGACTTGGTATAGTGACAATGGGGTTAATCGAATGGACTGGCCTGCGCAGAGCCCGGACCTTAACCCTATAGAGCACCTCAGGGACGAGTTGGAGCGTCGACTTAAAAGGTGCCCACACCGTCCGAAATCGGTGAAGGAACTTACCTGTCTTCTCCAAGCCGAGTGGAAGAAAATACCGCTAGCCGTCGAACAACGCCTGGTTGAGAGTATTGCCCGGAGGGTCGCAGCTGTAATCGCCGCTCGTAAAGGCTCCATCAACTATTGAAGGTGAATAAACTTCGTTTTCTTTTGCTATCACAGGTGTCCAATTACTTGTTGGTAGATAGTGTTGAACGAAAACTTTCAAAAAAGGCAAAATTCGTTTTTGTGGCCTTTTATGGAGAATTTTTTTTACGTTTCCAGGCACCAGAAGATGCTAGTATAGTAGAGCAGTAAATAAAGATCTTCTTTCTAAATGATCATGCGCGAAAAAAGGGAGGTGGCGTTTTCTTGAACTTACAGTCCAAATATTTACTCATATTTCGGTTCTTACCCGAAAAAGCAATTTCAAATCGAATTTTTTGCCACCCCGGTGGCGCGGCGGTCTTAGCGATGGCCTCTGATCATTCGTCCGAAAGGGGTTCGCGTTCGAACCCCGGTGAGGCATGGATATTGTGTTTGTCTTACGGCACTGGGTCGCACCCTTTCCTGGAACCAGGGACCCTAAATTAGGGACGAGCGATTGCTTATAGCCCATTGAGTTGCTCACGGTGGTCGTTAAACCTCCAATCAAAAAAACAAATAGAATTTTCCAGCATAAAAATAATCGCACAAACGATCTTTTTGTTCTTTTTCTGTATAAACTGATTATGGGAAATTTAAGGTTTTGGAGAATTGGACATACACAGTCGAGTCACATTATTGTGACCACCTCCTATTTTTGACGCCAACAGCGCATAACCAATAAAAGACGACACGTGTCGTGAGTTAGCTTTGAGAGTATATAAGGTGTACTGCAGGCATTCTGAAAACATATCACTCGTTGCTGTCATAGATAAAAGTAGCGAGCCATCAGATTTACAAAAAGGAAATGATTATCGGCTTTCGGGACAAGGGTGGCAGTATTTCTGAAACAGCGCAGTTTGTGAACTGTTCGCGTGCCGCTGTAGTTAGAGTGTATCGTGATTGGAGAAATGGCACCCTTGAGAATAAGCAACGTGGAAACTGCGGAGCACCACGTTCCACCGATGTGAGAGGTGAACGTCGGCTACGAAGATGCGTGAGGGCCGACCGAAACCCTACAGTGGAGCAACTCACTGGCCAAATGAACCAGGTGGTACCGGAAGTGTGTGTGTGTAAAACGATAGTTCAGCGAATTCTGCTGCCTATGGGATTCCGATGCAGACGTATGGTGACTGCACTTATGCTAACGAAGGTGCATCGGCAGAAATGGCTGATATTTGCACGGCAGTATGGGAATTGGACCTCCGCTGATTGGCAAAGGATTGTCTTCTCCGATGAGTCATGATTTCTGCTTCATCGAACGGATGGACGTTGCATATAAGGCGAAAAACATCGAAGAACAAACACTCCTCAACCATTGCTGAAATAACACAAGCTAATGGGGGCAGAGTTATCGTCTGGGAAATGTTTTCTTGGCATTCTCTAGGCCCATTCATACTTGTGGAAGGCACTATGGACCGAATTCGTTATGAATCCATCCTTGCAGACCACGTACACCCATACATGCTGGTTGTCTTCCCTATAAAGGATAGAATCTTCCAGCACGACAATGCGACGTGCCACACAGCTGCACATTTCCGAGAGAGGTTGGAAGAGCACAATGAAGATTTTAAAGTACTTCCCTGGCGCCCTAATTCCCCAGGCTTAAACCCAATTGAGCATCTGCAGGACCACCTCGATCGGGTTGTTCTCTCCATGGATTCTCCACCACGCACCCTCCAGCAGTTGTCAGATGCACTGCAGTCAGCATGGCTCCACATACATGTGAACACCTTCCAGCACCTTATTGAGTCACTCCCAGCCCGTCTAGCTGCTGTCCGCGCTGCACACGTCAGTTACTCTAGATATTAGCTGTTGGTCACAATAATGTGACTCTAGCATGCATTATTTTCTGCTTAGTAAGAAGGGCCATTATGGGAGATTTCAATGCAAAAATAGGGCAACGGCTACAGAATGAAACTTCAGTAGGTAAATTCGGTCACGGCAACAGAAACCAGCGTGGAAATACTCTCGTAGAGTTTGCAGAGGCAGAAGGGTTTTTCATCTTGAACTCCTTTTTCAAGAAAAAGCCACACAGGAAATGGACATGGAGACATCCAAATGGGACGACAAGTGAAATTGATTTTATTATGTGTAACAAAAAATTCGTCATAGAAGACTGCAGTGTGCTAAACAAGTTCAACACAGGCAGTGACCATAGATTGGTGAGATGTAAGATGCACCTCAACACTAAACTTGAACGTAGCAAGCTCATAAGACAAACAAAATGTATTGACATAACAAACCTTAAAAAACACCATAATACCTTCAAGTTGGAACTGAAGAACATATTCTCTGCTTTAGAAGGCCTAACATCGGAAGAAGTGGATATTTCTGAAGTTAACAGAAAAGTAACCAAAGCTCTTATGGAAACAGCAACAAAATTAGCTGGGTCTAAGAACAAATTGCATGTGAACAAATTATCAGGAAAAACCAAAATGTTGATGCAAAAAAGAAGAGAGATGAGGACAACTAAAGAAGATGTGACTTCCAAAGTGGAATATATAGAGCTATGCAAGACAGTACGAAAAAGTATCACTGAAGACGTAAGGAAATTCAACTGTGAACTAGTAAGGAAAGCAATTGAAAACAACCAAAGCCTAAAGATAGCAAAGGGACATCTCAGTAAGGGAAGAAAACAGATTATGGCACTGAGAAAAGAAGATGGTTCTGTAACAAGAAATAGAGGCGAAATTTTGACAAGAGTGAAAGATTTCTACTCCAAATTATATGAAAGGGATGATACATGTACTCCAGACATCATGAAAGGTACCAGTACCAGAGTTCTTCCAGTCCTTCCAGCAGAAGTTGCACATGCAATCAAGAACATGAAACTGGGGAAAAGCTCCAGGAGAAGATGGAATTACTGTAGACATCATACAAGAAGCAAGTAGAGAAATCGAAACAGTACTCGCCCAAATTTTCACTCGATGCCTTAATGAAGGGAAAATTCCTGAGGATTGGAACAACGCTACAATGATCTTGCTACATAAAAAAGGTGACATTGAGGATCTCAGGAACTACAGACCTATCAGCCTCCTATCAGTGGTTTATAAAATATTCACTAAAGTTCTTTCACACCGCTTGAAGGTGACACTGGACATGGCTCAACCGAGAGAACAAGCTGGATTCAGGAGTGGCTACAGCACGATAGATCATATCCACGTACTGAGAGAACTAATTGAAAGAGCGAGGGAATATGAACTTCCATTGTGCATGGCTTTTATCGATTATGAAAAAGCCTTTGAATCGGTGAAACCATCAGCAGTTGCAATGGCTCTGAAATCCTGCGGTATTGAAGATGCATACATTAATATTATTAATAACATCTATGAAAATGCAAGTGCAAAGATTCGGCATGTTTGAAAATACAACACACATAAAAATTGGAAAAGGAGTGAGACAAGGTGACACCATATCTCCGAAGCTCTTTAATGCCACATTGGAAAATGTCTTTCAATCACTGAACTGGGAAAACAAAGGGATAAATATTAATGGAGATTATGTAACCCACCTTCGTTTTGCTGATGACGTAGTCATTTTTGCAACTACCCCATCAGAGCTGCAGAGTATGATCCAGGAACTTGCTGACAAGAGTAAAGAAGTGGGATTAAAAATGAACTTTCAGAAGACAAAAGTGATGTACAATACTTTTTCAAGAAATGAAGATTTATCGATTGATGGAGAAAAGCTGGAGATAACAGACACGTACGTTTATCTTGGACAGCAGATATCAAGTGAGAGTCACATTGGTGAAGAAATTAATCGGCGTACAAAACTTGCCTGGAGAGCTTTTGGAAGAAACAGCATAATTTTCAAGAGCAATATGCCATTATGTCTTAAAAGAAAAGTGTTTGATCAATGCATCCTTCCAGTGCTTTCGTATGGTGCAGAGACGTGGACCTTAGCTAAAAGAGACATACAAAGGCTGCAGACAACTCAAAGCAGCATGGAGAGGTGCATGCTTGGTGTAACCAGGAGAGATAAGAAGAGGAACACGTGGATCCGAAAAATGACAAGAGTGGAAGACATCATGATCAGAGTTAAATCCCTGAAATGGCAATGGGCTGGACATACTGCCAGAAGAACAGACCATCGATGGACAGCCGAAATTTTAGATTGGATTCCAAGGGACAGGAAAAGACCCAGAAGAAGACCACATGGAAGATGGGTGGATGAAATTCGAAAGTATGCGGGAGTGACATGGAGGAGACTGGCACAAGACAGACCGTTGTGGAGGAAACTTGGGGAGACCTTCGTCCAGCAGTGGATTGATAATGGTTGACAATGATGATGATGAAGAAGGGCCAGATCAAGCCTGGGCAAATAACAGATCATAGATAGATAGGAAGAAAGAGAGAGAGGTTTGTAAAAATATTTTTAATTTTGTCTTGTATCATTTCCACCTGGTTAAAAAGAGAGGCTGGCAAACGAACAGATTTCAAGGCAATAACTTACAAACGGTAAAGATTTCATGTCGCTGTGTACAGCGGGTTGAGCAAGAGAGTTTCATCTTTTCCACTACCTTCCACCTACATCTCCCAGTTTTCACTGGAACCTTTAATGGTCAAAGTCCTCTGTGGCTTCACATTGCATTACAAAAAAGATGCACTCAAAAAGTATCCAATGTTGAAACATTAAAAAGTCCATGACACAGTCTAGGAATCTTAAGCTTTTAACGCATGGTCTTATGCGAACAATCGAAATTACAGTGATTTTTTATGGCAACTCTGCAGATATTTTATTTTGAAGTTGCACTACGTATTAATTGTCACAAGCATATTGTTACAGTTTCCTGTTTTGACGGATTTCATGATGATTCCTTGTCGTAATTCTTTGGGAGCCCACTCAGATGACTTAGTCTTGGGGCCCTTTACTCAAATGTCTTAGCCTAGGGTCCCACTAAGGCTTTAACCCTTTTGCTTCCACAACGCCCGATATGCCCGGCCATTCAGAGGACCACAAGCACCCAGGTCGCCCAATAACTGTACAAGGATTTCGTATCTCCCCCCCCCCCCCCCCGTGCTCTTTGAATTTGCACTGTGGCTAGGGGATTATCAGAAGTCAGCCTCAGTCGTCTTTGTTGTCGCTGAACAAAGAAGCGAACCAGGAGTTTGTTTGTCCCGGGGCAATAACATTAAGCCCTCTGACATCGCTCAGTAGAACTGTTATTCTGTTGACACGTGCTTCGTAAAAATAATTTATATAAAAACATTGTAGGACTGCATGCACTGGAAAAATGATTTGCAACATTTTTCTGGACACCTAAGGATTGTTGGAACAAATAAATTTACAAATGACATTTTCTGGAAAACTAAGGGTTCGTGGAACAAATAAATTTACAAATTACATTTTTCTGGACACCTAAGGATTGTTGGAACAAATAAATTTACAAATGACATTTTCTGGAAACCTAAGGGTTCGTGGAACAAATAAATTTACAAATTACATTTTTCTGGACACCTAAGGATTGTTGGAACAAATAAATTTACAAATGACATTTTCTGGAAAACTAAGGGTTCGTGGAACAAATAAATTTACAAATTACATTTTCTGGAAAACTAAGGGTTCGTTGGAACAAATAAATTTACAAATGACATTTTCTGGAAAACTAAGGGTCGTGGAACAAATAAATTTACAAATTACATTTTTCTGGACACTTAAGGATTGTTGGAACAAATAAATTTACAAATTACATTTTTATGGATACCTAAGGATTGTTGGAACAAATAAATTTACAAATGACATTTTCTGGAAACCTAAGGGTTCGTGGAACCAAATAAATTTACAAATGACATTTTCTGGAAAACTAAGGGTTCGTGGAATAAAGAAATTTACAAATTACATTTTTCTGGACACCTAAGGATTGTTGGAACAAATAAATTTACAAATTACATTTTCTGGAAAACCTAAGGGTTCGTGGAACAAATAAATTTACAAATTACATTTTTCTGGACACCTAAGGATTGTTGGAACAAATAAATTTACAAATGACATTTTCTGGAAAACTAAGGGTTCGTGGAACAAATAAATTTACAAATTACATTTTTCTGGACACTTAAGGATTGTTGGAACAAATAAATTTACAAATTACATTTTTATGGATACCTAAGGATTGTAGGAACAAATAAATTTACAAATGACATTTTCTGGAAACCTAAGGGTTCGTGGAACCAATAAATTTACAAATGACATTTTCTGGAAAACTAAGGGTTCGTGGAATAAAGAAATTTACAAATTACATTTTTCTGGACACCTAAGGATTGTTGGAACAAATAAATTTACAAATGACATTTTCTGGAAACCTAAGGGTTCGTGGAACAAATAAATTTACAAATTACATTTTTCTGGACACCTAAGGATTGTTGGAACAAATAAATTTACAAATGACATTTTCTGGAAAACTAAGGGTTCGTGGAACAAATAAATTTACAAATTACATTTTCCTGGGCACCTAAGGATTGTTGGAACAAATAAATTTACAAATTACATTTTCTGGAAAACTAAGGGTTTGTGGAACAAATAAATTTACAAATTACATTTTTCTGGACACTTAAGGATTGTTGGAACAAATAAATTTACAAATGACATTTTCTGGAAAACTAAGGGTTCGTGGAACAAATAAATTTACAAATTACATTTTTCTGGACACTTAATTTCGTACACGGACATACGGCCCTGGTAGCACACATCCTTGCAATCTAACGTACGCCCAACACTGAGCCACCGTCTTTTAGAAATAGAAGCCGTTGGCATAGTGTTGGGCCTACGTTAAATTGCCTGGAGGGCCGGATTCTAACCGACTATACACAAAATATTCGGACATACACTGACAGAAAAAAAAAAAAATCCCAACACCAAGAAGGGGTTGTGTTAGATAAACGACAGTTGGTAGGCGGTGAGAATACATCTCTAAGATGACGTCTATGCAAATTTCGCGATCGGCGCATACGTGTGGCGCTAGTAGCGCCCCTCGGAACATGCAAAGCCGGTTTGCTGTAAATACGCGCTGTAACGTTCGTGAGCGTTAGTTATCGTTGAGATTCGACGTAGTGTGTTGATGTTAGTCCAAGAATGCCTTTAAGAAGACGAAGAAGCCATTATCAACAGCTCACGGAGTTTGAACGAGGTCGTGTAATAGGGCTACGAGAAGGTGGATTTTCTTTCCGCAATATTGCAGAACGACTTGGCAGGAATGTAGCCACTGTGCATGATTGTTGGCAGCGGTGGTCAAGGGAAGGTACTGCCTCAAGAAGACCGGATTCCGGCCAGGCCACGTGGCACTACTGAGAGGGAAGACCGCCGTGTACGGCGTATGGCCGTGGCGCATCGTACCGCGTCTGCGGCAGCAATTCGAGCTGCAGTTGCCACCACAGTGACACAACGAACTGTTACAAATTGGTTACTTGAAGGACAGCTCCGAGCCAGACGCCCTGTAGCGTGCATTCCACTTACTCCAAACCACTGCCGTTTGCGACGTCATTGGTGTCAAGCTACAGCTCATTGGAGGACGGAGTGGAGATCTGTTGTGTTTTCTGAAGAAAGCCGGTTCTGCCTGGGTGCCGGTGATGGCCGTGTGTTGGTTAGAAGGAGGCCAGGTGAGCGCCTGCAACCAACCTGTCTGCGGCCGAGACACACTGGACCTACACCTGAAGTTATGGTCTGGGGAGCAATTTCCTATGACAGCAGGAGCACTCTCGTGGTTATCCCACGCACCCTGACGGCACAGTTGTACGTCGGTCTGGTGATTTAATTTGTTTTGCTGCCATTCATGAACAGCATTCCAGGGGGTGTTTTCTAACAGGATAACGCTCGCCCGCATACCGCTGTTGTAACCCAACATGCTCTACAGAGTGTCGACATGTTGCCGTGGCCTGCTAGATCACCAGATTTTTCACCAATCGAGCACGTATGGGACATCATTGGACGACAACTCCAGCGTCACCCCCCAACCAGCATTGACCGTCCCTGTATTGACCGACCAAGTGCAACAGGCATGGAACTCCATCCCAGAAACTGACATCCAGCACCTGTACGACACAATGCATGAACGTTTGCGTGCTTACATTCAACATTCTGGCGGTTACACCGGTTATTAATGTACCAGCATTTCACATTTAAAATGGCTCTTCTCGCGCTTACAATAAGCTGTGATCTTGAAACCTTAATCGATTAAATATGTTACCTATACAAATGTATTGCCGCCATTTCATTCCTCTACAACTATTTTTTCGTGGTGTTGGGATTTTTTTCACGTCAGTGTATATTCTGTAGCTATTACAGCAAAAAAAAAAAAAAAAAAAAATCGGGCGTCATAAAATGTTTTTGTACTACAAGAAAAAAAGAGCTCATTTAGCAGAAATATAGTGATTTTCAGCCTCAAAACCAGCATAAAATACTAATATTTAATTTCAAATAAACTGCGGTATCTTTCTTTGTCCTAAAACCAGAGTTTATAAAAGAAAATTTGCGGTAAAAATTCTTTCATATTTGCTCAACGAAATAAACAGATTGAGATTATATTTTTTACAAGAAAGAACTAGAGAAAAGGGGAAAGTAAAGATTTTCCAGCTGTAACCACTCTCATCTTAGGGTCTCAGTAGAAGAATTCAGAGACTGCCGCAGGCAAACGTCCAAAGGTCAACGCATAGCAAGCCTAGAGATCCGAAGTTTCGAGTAGTGACCCATCACTAATCCTTTTTTAGTTAACTTGACAAAGGGAGGGGGAATGAAATTCGAAAACGAGCAGCAGGCACTTTCGGGCCCTGTGGTATTCTGAGTGACAAAACCTTATACACTGGCTTGCAAAAATTAAGGACGAGACGGTTTTTCGAATGTAACGTCGTGCAGAAGTGCTCCACATCGACTCAAATCATACCATAAGATCCCCAAGATGTAAGAATATGGGACAAGTGAGCAAAACCGTCCAAACAAGGAATCCAAAGGATACAAAGGCACTTTATTGAAAAGGTAGCTTCGAGCACAACTGGACAGAAGACAGAAACGTCTATGTGACAGGCGGCTACCAAGAAAAAATCCAGTCTTTAGTAGGGGATATGATCACCTCTGACTGCGTTGCAGGATTTACAACGTCTGTCCATGCTGAGGACGAGGTTGTCAAGGAGCTGTTGAGGCATAGCGGCCCATTCCTCTTGTAGCGCCAATCGCAGCTGCGGAATCGTTGCTGGCGGCAGGTTACGTGCTGCCAAGCGTCTCCCGAGAAGGTTCCACATGTGTTTGATTGGAGTTAGGTCCCGGGAACTTGCGGGCCAATTCATGCGTTGAATATCTTCACCCTCCAACAGTTCTGCGACAGCCACTGTACGATGAGGTGTAGCGTTGTCGTCCATGAAGAGGAACTCAGGACCCACAGCACCTCTAAACAGACGCACGTGAGGCAGGAGAACCTCGGTACAATAGCGGACACCAGTGACTGAACCTCCTTGGAAGATGTGGAGGTCGGTACGGCTGACAAGCATGATACCGTACCAAACGAGAACTCCGCCACCTCCAAACCGATCCCTTTCGATGATGTTGGAGGTGTGATTGCGTGTTCCCTGCTCTCTCCAGATGTGTATACGTCCAGAATCGCTCGTCAGACTAAATCGGCTCTCATCCGTAAAGAGAACTCGACCCCATTGCTGATGTGTCCAGTTCTTGTGTTCCTGGCACCACAGAAACTGCCGTCCCCGATGAGAATGCGTTAATGGCACACACCGTACTGGTCGTCGTGCAAATAGACCACCTTTGTGCAGCCTCCTGGCCACGATAAAACGCGATAACGGACGTCCAGTTGTCTGTTGCATGTGCCTTGCGATTTCTCCGCTGTTTGCCGTCTGTCTTTTCTCGCCTGTAGGAAAATATACCGGTCGTCCGCCGCCGTGGTTGCTCGTGGACGACCACTGCTAAACTCTTGGACAGCTGTTCCTGTCGTTTGAAATGCTCTCCAAGCTCGTAAAACGATGGTGTGAGCTATCCAGAACACCTCGGCGACATTAGTCACACTTCGACCTTCTTCCAAGTTCCCAATGACGCGACCTCGGGTAAAGTCATCCAGATGTCGTCTACTGGATTTCCTGTTGGCCATATCACACGGTGGCAGAACTCGACGTCGTTCAAACGGATGTGCACCGTGCAATAGCTTCCACCGAATTGCTGAGCGTACACCGCCAGTGTGGTTTTTACCCTTCCGACACCCCCCCCCTACGTCATGCTGCATATATGCCAATGCCCTACCGTACCGGACCCTAGTCTATCTCCTGAGTGGTCTTTCGGTCCATTCTGCCTGCTCGTTCCGCTGTTATGCTAATTTCTCCTCTTCGTCCCCAATTTTTGCACACCAGTGTAGTATCGTGAAATCTGCCTCTATTAGTAAGCTAGCCCCCTGCGGACGCCAATGATTTTACTTACTAAGGCGGATTTTATGCTCCTAATGTACCAGTGGATCTGTTGAAGTTGCAATCGTTGCCATTTTTTTCGTCGATGTATCTGATTTTGAAAGTTTAACTAAAATTTTCAGCAACAGTCAAAATATTTCGATTTCTTTTCTCTACAGTTTTTTCCAATGAAATCGTCTATATCGACTTAAAAGTGGTTAAAGTCAGCGATAAAACTTTAAGTACGGTAATTTCCTTTTATTATGGGTGCCTTTTTTGCTTCCCTAAGAGAGATGATGTCCCTGTGTTCACAGTGTGCAATGTAACGATGTTTATGTAAGAATGTGAAAACGAAACTGCCATGTTGTTTTTTACTTTGTGATTTAATTTTGTTTGATACATGAAAAGTTTTCTCCTAATTAGTAAACACGTTTTCTTTTTGTTTTTTAGGCGTCTTCACTGTACCCATATTTTCCATTGTACCTGTATTGAAGAATGGTTTAAGAGAACTCTGAGCTGTCCCGTTTGCAGGGACATAATTTCGAGGCATCCCGATGTTTCGCATGAACGGTACGGAAGATCGGAATGAGAATGATAATGAATTTGTTAAAGAACACTTGGTGTACATACTCTCTACGTTGCAAGTTGAACAAAAATTCATTCCTTGTTAAGATGTAAATAAACACGAATTTGCATACATAAGTCAATTTATTCCCGACTGCTTTATTTTGTTGGCAAAATATGTGACAACAAGAACAATGATAATAATTGCATTGTTATAATATCATGTGTTTTTAAACTGTGTATAGATTTCGTTTTTTAGCTGAATTAAAAATCATCGTGCAACAAGACGGATTTCTTTTAATACTAGTTGTAATATCAGCACAATACTGATGGTTCCAAGTGTTAACGTGTCTTACACATCTTTATGCTAGATCAACAGAAGTATAGGTGGTATGAAGTATATAGAGATTTCGGTGCGCTAAACCGGGGAGGCGGTTTTCTTAACGACTTCCGTGGGGAGGCGCAATATTTTGTGGTTTGGCCCGGGCGCAGAAATGCCTAGTTACACCTCTGATTATACATACATCAAACAACAAAAGTATATATATATATAAAAAAACATATACGTATTATAAGGAAGTAAATTTCTCCGTCATTTCTATCCACGCCGGGGCTCGAACCCGGGTATCCTCATTCCGGAATAGGTTGCTCTACCAATTGAGCTACGCGGACGTTCGCTATCTCCGCTATCTGCCTTTATGTCGAGAACGTCCCTCAGGACGTACACGACATAAAGACATAAGGCCACAAAAATTTTCGGTGTTGGTCAACTGCATGCAAGAAATGCAAACGTAGGCAAACTGCATGAGAAGGATAGAAAAAGGTGGAATTAGAGATAGTCTGAACTGCACGGCTTTCATAGCCTCATAGCGCTACCCAGGGGACACCACGATGAGGTTGGTTCTGCGTCCTCCACAATGTTTTTTTTTCCATATATTTATCTATTTTATAATTTTCTACAAAATTTTCTGTAACATAACACATTCTACAAAAAGATTAATTACAAACATACATTAATTTCTGTAACATAACACATACACTGGTGTGCAAAAATTAAGGACGAAGAGGAGAAATTAGCATAACAGCGGAACGAGCAGGCAGAACGGACCGAAAGACCTCTCAGGAGATAGACTAAGTTCCGGTACGGTAGGGCATGCGCATATATGCAGCACGACATAAGGGGGGGGTCAGAAGGGTGTAAAGCACACGGGCAGTGTACGCTCAGCAATTCGGTGAAAGCTATTGTTGCATGGTGTATATCGGTTTGAACGACGTCGAGTTGCTGCCACCGTGTGATATGTCCAACAGGCAATCCAGTAGACGACATCTGGACCATTTTACCCGAGGTCTCGTCATTGGGAAGTTGGAAGAAGGTCGAAGTGTGACCGAGGGAGTCCATGATCGCTCACAGCATCGTTTCACGTGCTTGGAGAGCATTTGAAACGACAGGAACAGCTGTCCGAGAGTTTAGCAGTGGTCGTTCACGAACAACCACGGCGGCGGACGACCAGTATATTTTCCTACAGACGGGAAGAGACAGACGGCAGACAGCGGGAGAAATCGCAAGGCACATGCAACAGACAACTGGACGTCCGTTATCGCGTTTTATCGTGGCCAGGAGGCTGCACAAAGGTGGTCTATTTGCACGACGACCAATACGGTGTGTGCCATTAACGCCTGTTCATCGGAGACTGCGGTTTCTGTGGTGCCAGGAACACAAGAACTGGACACATCAGCAATGGGGTCAAGTTCTCTTTACGGATGAGAGCCGATTTAGCCTGATGAGCGATTCTGGACGTATACACATCTGGAGAGAGCGGGGAACACGTAGTCGCACCTCCAACATCATCGAAAGTGACCAGTTTGGAGGTGGCGGAGTTCTCGTTTGGGGAAGTATCATGCTTGGCAGCCGTAGTGACCTCCACATCTACCAAGGAGGTTCAGTCACTGGTGTCCGCTATTGTACCGAGGTTCTCCTGCCTCTCGAGCGTCTGTTTAGAAGTGCTGTGGGTCCTTAGTTCCTCTTCATGCACGACAGCGCTATATCTCATCGTACAGTGGTTGTCGCAGAGCTGTTGGACAGTGAAGATATTCAACGCATGGATTGGCCCGCAAGGTCCCCGGACCTTAATCCAATCGAACACGTGTGGGACCTTCTCGGGAGACCGCACGCACACACACGGCACGTGCAACGCAACATGCACTTCAGGGTGTGAGACAACTTCCATGACCTGCACGTTCGCCAGATTTGTCCCCATTGAGCACGAGTGGGATTTTATGGGACAACGACTTATCCGGTCTCCACGGCCAGCCACGACCATCCCCGATTTACGCGTCCAGGCTGAGGATGCTTAGAACTCAATACCCCAAAATTACATCCAACATCTGTACGACAGACTCCATGCCAGAATTGCACAGTGTGACGCAGTTCATGGCGGTTCAACCTCGTACTAACCATATTACATGGAAATGTTATTTTTCAGTTTACCAGCAAATACAGCTGTATTTTGCCATAATGTTTTGATCACATTATCCTCTGTATTCCGCTATTATGCTGTATAAATTTCGTTGGTATCAGGCGTCTCCTTTTTGGTGTTCTTTTTTCACTTTACGCCAGTGTATTTCCTTCGTAATTAATGTATTCCCAGGGATGAAAATTTGCAAAACTAAATTTAAGTTATAGCATGGGATATTTAATTCTTGCTAAAACATAACCATAACTAAGCAATCCAGCATTTATTTGTCTACTGACGTCATCAATGTACAAGTCGCGCCATCTGTTCACAGGTCTAACATTACTCGAAGAAAAATGATTGATTTTTTAATATAATTATCGTTATGTTTTAGCAAGTATTAAGCATCCGATGCTATAACTTACTTTAAGTTAGTTATAACATCGGAGGTGGAAATTTTCATCCTTGGGAATTTTTTTGATTGGAGGTTTAACGACCACCGTGAGCAACTCAATGGGCTATAAGCAGTCGCCCGTCCCTAATTTAGGGTCACTGGTTCCAGGGAAGGGAGAGAGCAAGTGCCGTAAGACAAACACAACATCCATGCCTGACCGGGATTCGAGCCCGGACCCCTTACGGACGAATGATCAGAGGCCAACGCCTTAGACCAGTGCGCCACCGGGGCGGCCCTTGGGAATACATTAATTACGAAAGAAATACGTAAAGAAGTTTTACCACTGGAAACATGAGGCATCGATTTTAGGTGGAACCACCTTAACGGGTTGTGAGCCGCCCCGGTGGCGCAGTGGTCTAAGCGATGGCCTCTAATCATTCGTCCGAAAGGGGCCCGGGTTTCGAATCCCGGTGAGGCATGGATGTTGTGTTTGTCTTACGGCACTGGTTCTCTGCCTTCCCTGGAACCAGTTACCCTAAATTAGGGACGGGCGACTGCTTACAGCCCATTGAGTTGCTCACGGTGGTCGTTAAACCTCCAATAAAAAAAAAGCGATGGCCTCTGATCATTCGTCCGAAAGGGGTCCGGGTTCGAATCCCGGTGAGGCATGGATGTTGTGTTTGTCTTACAGCACTGGCTCTCTCCCTTCCCTGGAACCAGTGACCCTAAATTAGGGACGGGCGACTGCTTATAGCCCATTGAGTTGATCACGGTGGTCGCTAAACCTCCAATCAAAAAAAAAAAAGCGATGGCCTCTAATCATTCGTCCGAAAAGGGTCTGGGTTCGAATCCCGGTGAGGCATGGATGTTGCGTTTGTCTTACGTCACTGGTTCTCTGCCTTCCCTGGAACCAGTGTCCCTAAATTAGGGACGGGCGACTGCTTATAGCCCATTGAGTTGATCACGGTGGTCGCTAAACCTCCAATCAAAAAAAAAAAAAGCGATGGCCTCTGATCATTCGTCCGAAAGGGGTCCGGGTTCGAATCCCGGTGAGGCATGGATGTTGTGTTTGTCTTACGTCACTGGTTCTCTGCCTTCCCTGGAACCAGTGTCCCTAAATTAGGGACGGGCGACTGCTTACAGCCCATTGAGTTGCTCACAGTGGTCCTTTAAACCTTCAATCTAAAAAAAAAAAAAAAAAAAAAAAAAAAAAAAAGAGGGTTTGCATTTTTCGCCACCAAGACTGGGTAATTTGAAACCGGCACCCAACAAGTCTACATGCAGATTCAACACTTTTCATCGCTGTTTGAATCGATATTTCGAAGTCGACAAAAAGAGTTTCTGGATGAAAATTGAAGCCCATTTCCCCACCTAATTTCTTTAAGGCTTGAAATGCCTATTCATATGCCGAAATTTGTTTTGAAGACAGGAGGCAAAATACAAGAGGTATATAATTTGAATTTTCCGATTTATGGATTGTGAACAATTGGCAGAAGTAATTTGCGCAACACGAAAACGTTCCATTTACAAATATACAGGGTGTCCGAGAATTATAGGACACATTACAAAATTATATAAAACAAAACATTAAACAGATAGAAAGAAACTGACTGTACTAACTTACAATGCAGCTATGCAAGTTAATAAATTTCGATGTGAGATCCCTTGGTTCTTCGTAGTACGTCCAAGCGATACTCGATTTCATGCCATGTATTGGCAAGCATCTGAGGAGTTATGGAATTAATAGCAGCTGTGATACGCTGCTTCAGTTCCTGCAAATCAGTACAAGGTGTCTGATAGACTCGTGTCTATCAGACATTCACATAAACCCACATGAAATAATCCAATGGAGTTAGATCAGGAGAGCGAGGAGGCCACTGAATGTGACCACCACGCCCAATCCATCTGTTGGGGAAATGTTCATTTAGGCACTTACGTACACGCGTTGACCAATGCGGAGGCGCGCCGTCCTGTGGGAAAACGACATTGTCATATCTTTTGATCTGGGGTATAGCGAAATTTTTTAGAATATCCAAGTAAATGTCACCATTTATGGTTTTTTCGCAAAAGAAGAAAGGGCCAATCACTTCTCTTTTTGATAGGGCGCACCACACATTAAACTTCTGGAGAATAACGTTCCAGTTCAATAGCAACATGAGGCGGTTCACTGCCCCATATCCTACAGTTGTGACGATTCACCATACTTGATATATGAAATGTGGATTCATCACTAAAAATTACAGTACTGAGAAAGTTTTTGTCCTTTTCCACTCATTCAGCATATCCACAGCGAAATCTTATCTCAGAGTGTTATAATTTATATGCATCTTTTGCTCTATTTGAATTCTATAAGCATGAAATTTTAATTTATTGTGCAAAATATCGTGAACTGTCGATTTCGGAATGCACAGTTCGCTCCTTGCTTTAGGAACGGATTTCCTGGGGCTTCGTCGGAAACTTTCATTAACTTGGTCAACCGTCTCACCGCTGACGCTAGACCTACCGGCTCCTCCACGATGTTCCACATTGCCAGTTTCTTTAAACTGTTTCATCCGCCGCTTAATTGAATTAATTGACGGAGGATTACAACCATACTCTAAACGGTACCGTCTTTTAACTTTAAAGACAGAATTTAATTCCGCAAGCCATAACACACACATCGCCTTCTGCTGTACGGATGACATGACTACTGATTGCGCATTTCTCATATATTCCTCATCGGGCCACACCTAGCGCCATCTATCGGATTCTGGGAATGACAATTCTGCAAAACAAAAATTGAGAAACCGTGTTAGTAATACGTGACATAGAAAAACAGACAATGCTCATAGTTTTTTTTGTACGTAATTTTGTAATGTGTCCAATAATTCTCGGACACCCTGTATTTTTCTCTTCGCACAAATAAGTAAGATTACTTTGAGTTGAAAGCATATAAAATTGTTTTCTGTATCGTTGATTAATACCACTTCTTCACCTTGGTAAGATTCTACTTTAAGTAAATATAGGGCTGAATGAACATCATTCAAATGGGATTCGGACATTTGGGCACAAAAGTTTAAGGGCCGTTGAAAAATTGCCGTTTTTTGGCCCTCTCATGAAAATTGAATCGAGAAAACGTCCCGAATAGACCAACGACAATTATAATTGAATTTTGGGAAACCAAAATACATTCGTGAAAGCAAAAAAAAATTACAGCACATTTCTTAAACCTACGGATTTCAACGAAACAAAACAATTACAGCAGAACTCCTAGTAGCCGGCGCAATGGTCAAGGAGATGGCCTCTAATCATTCGTCCGAAAGGGGTCCGGGTTCGAATCCCGGTGAGGCATGGATGTTGTGTTTGTCTTACGGCACTGGCTCTCTCCCTTCCCTGGAACCAGTGACCCTAAATTAGGGACGGGCGACTGCTTATAGCCCATTGAGTTGCTCACGGTGGTCGTTAAACCTCCAATAAAAAAAAAAAAAAAAAACTCATAGTAGGTTCGGAAAAGGACGACAAGATGAGACTATCTAATAACGCTGCACTTTTACTTAGGCACTGAATATATACATAACATATCAAGTTATTAATATACAGTCGAGCTACATAATTGTGGCCACCTCCCACTTTTGACGTCAAAAGTGGGAGGTGATTCTAGCTCACGTTGTCGGGTGCTGGCTTGGAGGGTATATAAGGTGTGCTGTAGGCAATCTGAAAACATGAGGCGGCGGGTGGCCTAGTGGGCAACGTTCGTGACTGCCACGGAAAGGGCCTCAGGTTCGATCCCAGCCAGGTATGAACGCTCGATCCACTAAATATCCGCCATGCGTCGTACGGGCACGTTAAGCCGTCGTACCCCGTGTACTTCTCCCCCCCCCAGTAATAAGTAAGGGCGTCTTCCTCCCCCTTTCTACTTCGCCTCAGTGTCACTTTCCTATCGAGCGCTCTAGCCCAAATCTCCTACTTTCCTGTTTCAAAGGGCTGTTTAAGACCTAGGGTCAGACATCCGCTTCCTAAAATCCTCTACGCAGGATCATGATCATCTGAAAACATATCACTCCTTGCTGTCATGGATAAAAGGAGATATTTATCAGATTTGCAAAAAGGGACGATTATCGGCTTTCGGGCCAATTGTGGCATTATAATTGTGGCATTATTTTTTAAACAGCGCATTTTGTGAACTGTTAGAGTGCTGCTGTGGATAAAGTATATCATGATTGGAGAAATGGCACCATTGCGAATAAACGATGTGGAAACTGCGGAGAACCACGTGTCATTGATGTGAGAGGTGAACGTCGGCTTCGAAGACGCGTGAGGGCCGATCGACATGCAAGAGTGGAGCAACTCACTCGCCGAATGAACCAGGGAACTACCGAAAGTGTGTCTGAAACGACAGTTGAGCGAACCCTGCTGCGCATGGGGCTCTGATGCAGACGGATGATCACTGCACCTATGATAACGAAGGTGCTTCGGGAGAAAAGGCTTACATTTGCACTGCAGTATCGGAATCGGACCTCCGCTGATTAACAAAGGATTGCCTTCTTGGATGAGTCACGTTTTCTGCTTCATCGAACGCATGGACGTTGGCGTATAAGGCGAGAAACATCGGAAAACAAACACTCTACAGCCATTGCTGGCAGAACACAAGCTGATGGGGGCAGCGTTATGGTCTGGGGAATATTTTCGTGGCCTTCTCTGGGTCCACTCATACCTGTAGAAGGCACTATGGATCGAATTCGTTATGAATCCATCCTTGCAGACCACGTATACCCATACATGCTGATTGTCTTCCCTGAGGCGGATGAGATATTCCGCACGACAATGCGACATGTCACACACCCAGAAATGTCCGAGAGTGGCTGGAAGAGCACGATGAAGACTTCAAAGTACTTCCCTGTCCCTCCTAACTCCCCAGACGTAAACCCAATTGAGCATCTGTGGGACCACCTCGATCGTGTTGTTCACTCTATGGATCCTTCACCACGCACCCTCCAGCAGCTGTCAGATGCACTGCAATCAGCATGGCTCCACATACGTGTTAATACCTTCCAGCACCTTATTGAGTCACTCCCAGCCCGTCTAACTGCTGTCCGCTCTGCACATGGCGGTTACTCTGGATATTAGCTGGTGGTCACAATAATGTGACTCGACCTTGTATACTTATACGAGCAAGAACGTAAATCCTTCTTTAGCTCTTCCAATAGTTTCTTTTTTTTACGTGCACAGTGTCTAAAACGCTTTTCACATAAATTACTTATTAGGAGCTAAAAAAAAAAAAAACCCTGCCGTTAAACCTTGCACAAGTCGCCAATGAAAGTACATTAATATGTTAACCTAGAAAAAGCGAACCCTAGGGAAATTAGATGGATAGGGAAAAATCATCTGCTAAAGAGCTCAAATCAAAAACTGCTTTTAACAAATTAGTGTTTGCGTAATTTATTCAGTTGAGGAGAAATAGTGTTTGCATTAAAAAAAATAGGTTTAAAATTGACAAATATGTTGTTATTGTTTTTTCTTTAAAATTATAGATTTTTCTCTCCGTTTTTCTTTTATTGCTTTACTGTATACAATATGGTTGGCCTTCAAAATTTAATTTTCAGTATTGCTTTACTGTATACAATATGGTTGGCCTTCAAAATTTAATTTTCAGTATTGCTTTACTGTATACAATATGGTTGGCCTTCAAAATTTATTGTTTTTCTTCCATACAAGAAAATTTGATTTGAAATTGCCTGGGAGCTATAATAAATTTTGACCTCAAATGGAGTAATCATCATGAATGGAATACGGGGTTACACCACAAAATTCAAATTTTGAAGATGTTAATTCACATCTTCAAAATTTGTACGGAATAATCATATTGATTTTCTTTTTATTAAATTACCTATAGAAACATTGGTATAATAAGTAACATTCTGACTGATCGTACAACTAAAACACCGATCTCATTGTGTTACACATTATTTCAAACTCATATTAATTATTGCATACTATCTTGGGGACAAACGACACAATACAATATTAAAAAAACACAGATTTTACAAAATAAATATATTAGACTAATTGATCTCAAATCGCAGCCTAGTACTCGACCTTTAATAAATTTTAGAACAAAAGTATATCCTAATAAATACAGTATACTAATTATTAGCTATATTGCTATATTATATCAGCTATATTGTTTTAATTTTAGTCAAATTATGTTCAAACGAATTGCATATAATGTATATTCAGATTTTATATTACTTAATACACATGAACATTCTTATGAGACAAGGAATGGATTACAATCAAAATCTATTTTTCCAAAAACGAAATCAATGAAATTTACCTTACATTATAGAGGTCCTAAATACCGGAATTCCTTAGCCAATGACCTGACTAATTTGAGTAATTTTAATTTATTTTAAAAATATCAAATTTCCATCTTTTTCAATAACTCAAAAAAAAAAGAAAAAAAAGAAAAAAAAAGAAAAAAAGAAAAAAAAGGAAAAAAAGAAAAAAAAAGGAAAAAAAGAAAAAAAAAGAAAAAAAAAGGAAAAAAAGAAAAAAAAAGAAAAAAAAGAAAAAAAAGAAAAAAAGGAAAAAAAGGAAAAAAAAGGAAAAAAAGAAAAAAAAGAAAAAAAAAGGAAAAAAAGAAAAAAAAAGAAAAAAAGAAAAAAAAAGGAAAAAAAGAAAAAAAAAGAAAAAAAAAGAAAAAAAAAGGAAAAAAAGAAAGAAAAAGAAAAAAAAAGAAAAAAAGAAAAAAAGAAAAAAAGAAAAAAAAAGGAAAAAAAGAAAAAAAAGAAACAAAAAGAAAAAAAAAGGAAAAAAAGAAAAAAAAACGAAAAAAAAGAAAAAAAAAGGAAAAAAAGAAAAAAAAAGAAAAAAAAGAAAAAAAGAAAAAAAAAGGAAAAAAAAAGGGTAAAACTCATTTTGATTCTCCGATGTGTCTATGTGTTGTTTCATTTGTTTTTCATTTTTCTTTTTAGCGGAGTAGAGGTGTATATCAAGCCATTTTCGGCCTTTTCCCTGTTGTTTCTGTACATGATCGACATCTATGAATTGCCAATTTTTTTTACTTTTACTTTTTTTTCTCAGAACCATGTAACAACAGAAATAAATAAAGAAATGAAATGATTAAGACGATATCACCTTTAAATTTGCCCCGTTTCATTAAACATAAAATAAAATACAAATAAAAACACGTTGCTTATCATAAGTATAATTCTGCTTCATCCAAATTGCACCAGCAGCACAATGTAAGTTACCAGAAAACTGAATAATGTTGAAATCATTTGACTAGTAATGGGAAACATTTGCAAGAGCGTTAAACCCAAGTCCTGAGAGCATATAAGGTTTGATAAGATAGCACTAGTATATTCGTCTTTGGTTTGATACATAAGGCTTGGCTTACATTTCATAAATTGCTTCGAC
This sequence comes from Macrothele yani, assembly GCA_039090855.1. NCBI lineage: Eukaryota > Metazoa > Arthropoda > Arachnida > Araneae > Macrothelidae > Macrothele > Macrothele yani. The sequence continues at coordinate 114,035,582 of CM076999.1, read as the reverse complement.
AGATTGCGATTTTTTACATGCAGCTGAGAAGCCGACATAATAAACAGCAACAAAGAGATCAGAGCTCCTGGAAAGTGCAAAATAGAAAAGCATAAGAGAAACGAATTATTAGCGTACCTTAACAAGAACTGTATTGAAGTTACCGAAACAAACAGAGAGCATATTTGGGAGGACAACATGAGAAACACTGGTACATTAAGCACTGAATCCATTTCTACAATCAGAATTTGAAGCTGGTCATAAATTTCTAACAATGCTTTTACATCAGCTAATCTAAATGGGGCGCCAACTTTGTTTGAAAGTATGTCTTTGCAGATATCTATATATTTGCAGACTTCCAGACACAGAGAAGAAAAAGCAAAGATGAATAGCAATTAAGAGTTAGAAGATAATGAAAATTGTTGGAAATGAATACAATTATAATTGCGTACTCGGTTATCCAATGCGATGTAGCACCAACACCGATAATACACGGACGTACAATATCTAGAAAATCAACTTTCATGATTATAATTGCGAAAAGGGAAGAAATAGATATAAGCACAGGCAGGAGGGAAATAAAATACGCCGCTGGTTTTAACCAGCTCAAGGAGGAAAGATTCTTGTTTCCAAAGCAGCTGCTAACTTTAAGTTCAATCAATTTGAACTGCGTTAATAATTTCTGAAATGCAATTCCTTTTAGTCTCAGTGACACCCACAGTGAAACGGAAATTACCCATAAGAGAATTCCAGACATGGGCATAGTTTTGGATTCGGTGACCGTTACTTTGCATGCCAATGTAAATAGAAAGTTAAAGTAAGCCTGCAAATGCAATAGGAAAAATACTTTGGACAAAACTACCTTAAAGGGATGTTCTGAGTTGTCTCTCTGATAGCAGTTAATTCCAATGTTAAAGAGGCAACACGCAACAGGCCGTAACGTTTTTTTGATATCACTTCGATCGCACAGTTGATTCATATTGCTAAAGAAATTCATAAATTTTAGAAAATTTTCTTTCGAAGATGGATAACGGGCGAAGCATAGTAATGTTGCTCGGGAGTTTTTAGAGAACACTTACTTTTGCAGTCCAGTCTATTTGCGATTACTCAGTCGCAGTAACCTGGATTGTTCGTACTTAATACACTCGGTCCCAAACACCATAACAAATTTCAAGCTTTTCGCACTTTTTGTTATGACAGCCTCAAAGCATAAAAAATAAAGAGGAAACGAACTGCATCTGGCATTAAAAAATCTTCTGCTCTTCACAAAATGTTAAAACTCCTTCAAATCTGAAAGCATCAAAATTTCAGTGATTTCCTTTTTTTTCGTTGATATTTTCTAAATGGTTATCTGTTGCATTTAAAAGATTCCATGATATTGTATTATCTCTAGTTCAAATAAGATGAAGCTGGCAGATATTATATTTCAAAGGAAATTCAAAAGTTTATTCAATTTTTTCCAAAACTTTTGTTGTACGGGAGATTTTAAGCTACGTTAGCGACCCGTGTTTCTCTTCTTTTATTCTTTGCTTTATTTTCCTCTGTGATTCTACGAAATATTTCCAAACGGTGTCATAATATCATTTACTTGGCAAGTTTCTTTAAAATTTCGTTTACTTCTGGAAATAATAATAAATCTGGTGTTGTGAATTTATATTTGAAATCTTGAAACATATTTTTTTTAATACGCTTGTAGTTCAGTGTAATGCTCTTAAAACTCAGATGTCTTTTGGCAGAGCCATGTATAATGTTTTATTAAATTCTGCTGTCTCATACCAAGTAAAGTTTGGATGATCTCAATCTAACATTTTTTTTCTCAATTTCACCTTATCATATTTTATTTCAGAAGTTCTCTGACGAGGATTATTTTACAAAGCCATTACCAAACGAAAGTTTTCGCTTATAGCAATATAGGAAATGATGTTTTTGTAGAGAAACCTGGGATGCACTAAGTACTTCATAATCCTTCGAAATGAATAATTTTCTTTATCAATAACTAATTCTTTCAAAAAGATATGAATGTTAATTAACGTCTTAGTTCAGTCTGATTTCACATTCTAAGAGGTATGTGCACTTAGGATGAGTCAAAGACCACCATGAAAAAGTAGAACCAAATTCTTGTCTTTCAAAGGAAAACTGTAAATCCGTCGCAGTCGGAAAACGAGAATACATGCAAATTTTCTGCATTAGTTGAGCAAAACATAACAGTAGTACATGGATGACGCGTGCGTGTGGTTACTGCCAGGGATGATAGCAAATTTTATTGCGAGATTCGATAAGACCGTTTACTTTCTTCCTTCAAGATAAGGAGTCTGGTTTGAAATAAGAAGCTCAATATTATCGATCGAGGTAATTTATTAGAGGCCTTCTGTTTTGTTTGTTATCGAGTGAAAAGCTCGTCACAAGAATCGAGTGAAAAGCTGTTATCGAGTGAAAAGCTCGTCAAGTGAAAAGCTCGTCACCGAAGAAAGCTAAGAGTATTGCGCTTTTTTACCATATCAAATGAAAGGAAGACCGAATGTATTATTTCACGCATCGTTTTCAGGAAAAGGAAAAGAAACACCTTTCAATATGGAAAATCGCTCTTCAAAAAAAAAAAAAAAAAAAAAAAAAAACGAAGCAGCACTTTTCAGTATTATAACGCCAAAGTTTCCTTCTTTGTTTATGAAATATCATCAGAAGCTCGAACGTATATCTCCTTCCATTAGCGCAATTAAAGAACGAAGGTTTGTCCAGAGTGCATTTGATAAACAAGTCCACAAACGACCTTGATTGATAAAAACGTTAGGTACCTTCAGTCCATTAAATTTATTGTCCAGTTTTCCTCAGAATAACTGTTTCACTCAAAGACGGTTATAACAAGTTAGTAAAATCATGCAATGCATTGATTATGATACGCTTTCCAACATACCATAAATCATTACTCAAGTTATGAGGACAACGGCTGTGGAATAATCTCGCTCCTATGGCCTGGCCTTTGACCCCATCTCGATGTTATTCAACAGAACCTGTAAAGTATACTTCCAGAACAACATGCTAAAGTTTTGTCTCAATCGAAGCATTTTTACCTAAGTTATAACTCATAAGGGTGGTGGAATGGATCCCGCTCCTATGTCCTGAACTTTGATCCTATTTCGCCCGTTTTCAATAGGGTTCGTCCCCATATTGTCCCTTACCACATACTAAAATTTCATCGAACTCAAACGATTTTTAAGCAAGTTATGACGCATAAAGGTAGTGGAATGATCCCGCTCATATGTCGTGACCTTTGACCCCATTTCACCCATTTTCAATAGGGTTCGTCCTCAGGAGGTCCTCTACCACATACTAAAATTTCATCGAAATCGAACCATTTTTACGCGAGTTATCGTGCGGACAGGCGGACAAAGCTGGGGCATATACGCTTCTTCAACCTACGGTTGGAAAGCGTAAACAAGGAAGACGACACTGAATTTTCGGTTGTAATGAGCACGTCTTCGGAATATTTAAAGCAAACAGAACATAAATTCTGAATTTGCTTGTACCACATTACTGGTCATCCATGTAACCACTCTCAGAAAACTTGAAAATTTCATCGACCTGGAGTGTAAATCAAACCCGCATCTCCCGATTTCCGTTTGAGTATGCTAGCAGTTGTAAAGGTTAGCATACTGTTGTAATGGTGTGAACATCACATATCCATGAAGGGAATTTTTCAAAACAGTGAATGGAGGCAGAGAAAACAATATGCTGATTTACCTAACCTTGCCATACAGTATTCCATGCAGTTAACCAGGGTACAGAGCAACATACACTATGAGGTGTGAACATCTCATATCCATGAAGAGGATTTTACAAAACTGTGAATGGAGGCATAGAAAACAATATGCTGATATGCTTAACCTCCATGACCTTTAAAGACGTTGGTTAGTCTCCTACAGTATTCCATGCAGGTAACCAGGGTACAGAGTAACATACACTATGAGGTGTGAACATCTCATATCCATGAAGAGGATTTTACAAAACTGTGAATGGAGGCATAGAAAACAATATGCTGATATGCTTAACCTCCATGACCTTTAAAGACGTTGGTTAGTCTCCTACAGTATTCCATGCAGTTAACCAGGGTACAGATTAACATACACTGTCAGGTGTGAACATCTCATATCTATGAAGAGGATTTTACAAAACTGTGAATGGAGGCATAGAAAACAATATGCTGATATGCCTAACCTCCATGACCTTTAAAGACTTTGGTCAGTCTCATACATTATTAAATGCAGTTAACCAGGCTACAGATTAACATATACCATGAGGTGTGAACATCTCATATCCCCGAAGAGGATTTTCCAAAACAGTGAATAGAGGCATAGAAAACAATACGCCGATATGTCTAATCTGTATTACCTTTCCGAATGTATTGTTGGGATGAGGAGTCAACGTTGTGCTCTGCGCAGAAAGTTCTGTGAACCTTCAACCTTGAATGGAATATTTCCAAGCTCTACCCCTAAAGCTTTTCCTATTGTTACGTTAACTGTCCGATACTCATTCGTTCTTCGCTAGTTTCTTTTTTGTTTTACATTTCTGTGGAGTGTTGTGTTGTCGGAGTTCACATAACGTTTACGCTTTTCTTCGTATTTACAACCTGTGGTTCTTGGGTATTTTCCTAGTGTTTACATTTCCAATAAAATTGCGTCAAAAACCTGAAGTGCAGTTTATGAACGATCATAACACTTTTCTGTAACGGCAGTGTGTGAGAAAGTAAAAAGCACATGTTATTTGAGTGGAACTCGAAGAGGCGTAGATTTGAAGTTGAAGGAGCGTAATTTCAGGTCTCCTCCTAGATAAGAAAAGCTTGCTACGATCCTGGACGTCATACTGTCCTTCACTTGAATGAATGGACCCTGGGGTTTTCCAACAGCACCGTGCTCAAAGCATTACACTTCCTCCGCAGGCTTATTTTAGTTCCCACGGGGTACCTTGGTGCCATCACTTCCCGAGGTAAACGAAGCAGAAATACCCAGCCGAAAAGATACTGCAACAGGAAAAGAGATTCTTTGGAACCGTCGATCTCCATCCAATCATTTAAGGCCCAGTTTTGATGCTCACGTGCCCAATGTAGGTGCTTACGACTCTAAACCAGAGTGTGATTAATCGGACCAAACGACCTTCTTCCAATCATTCACGGTCAAGTTTCGATGCTCACGTGCCTATTGTAGGTTCTTACGACTGTGAAATGTATCGGACCAGACGACCTTCTTCCAATCATTGAAGGTCCAGTTTTGATGCTCGCGTGCCCATTGTAGGTGCTTAGGGCTGTGTATCAAGTTGAGATTCATCGGACCAGACGACCTTCTTCCAATCATTCAAGGCACAGTTTTGATGCTCACGTGCCCAATGTAGGGGCTTACGACTCTAAACCAGAGTGTGATTAATCGGACCAAACGACCTCCTTCCAATCATTCACGGTCCAGTTTCGATGCTCAAGTGCCCATTGTAGGTTCTTACGACTGTGAACCAACGTGAAATGCATCGGACCAGACGACCTTCTTCCAATCATTGAAGGTCCAGTTTTGATGCTCGCGTGCCCATTGTAGGTGCTTAGGGCTGTGATCAAGTTGAGATTCATCGGACCAGACGACCTTCTTCCAATCATTCATGGCTCAGTTTTGATGCTCACGTGCCCAATGTAGGTGCTTACGACTCTAAACCAGAGTGTGATTAATCGGACCAAACGACCTTCTTCCAAGCATTCACGGTCCAGTTTCGATGCTCACGTGCCCATTGTAGGTTCTTACGACTGTAAACCAACGTGAAATGCATCGGACCAGACGACCTTCTTCCAATCATTGAAGGTCCAGTTTTGATGCTCGCGTGCCCATTGTAGGTTCTTAGGGCTGTGTATCAAGTTGAGATTCATCGGACCAGACCACCTTCTTCCAATCATTCATGGCCCAGTTTTGATGCTCACGTGCCCAATGTAGGTGCTTACGACTCTAAACCAGAGTGTGATTAATCGGACCAAACGACCTCCTTCCAATCATTCACGGTCCAGTTTCGATGCTCAAGTGCCCATTGTAGGTTCTTACGACTGTGAACCAACGTGAAATGCATCGGACCAGACGACCTTCTTCCAATCATTGAAGGTCCAGTTTTGATGCTCGCGTGCCCATTGTAGGTTCTTAGGGCTGTGTATCAAGTTGAGATTCATCGGACCAGACCACCTTCTTCCAATCATTCATGGCCCAGTTTTGATGCTCACGTGCCCAATGTAGGTGCTTACGACTCTAAACCAGAGTGTGATTAATCGGACCAAACGACCTCCTTCCAATCATTCACGGTCCAGTTTCGATGCTCAAGTGCCCATTGTAGGTTCTTACGACTGTGAACCAACGTGAAATGCATCGGACCAGACGACCTTCTTCCAATCATTGAAGGTCCAGTTTTGATGCTCGCGTGCCCATTGTAGGTGCTTAGGGCTGTGATCAAGTTGAGATTCATCGGACCAGACGACCTTCTTCCAATCATTCATGGCTCAGTTTTGATGCTCACGTGCCCAATGTAGGTGCTTACGACTCTAAACCAGAGTGTGATTAATCGGACCAAACGACCTTCTTCCAAGCATTCACGGTCCAGTTTCGATGCTCACGTGCCCATTGTAGGTTCTTACGACTGTAAACCAACGTGAAATGCATCGGACCAGACGACCTTCTTCCAATCATTGAAGGTCCAGTTTTGATGCTCGCGTGCCCATTGTAGGTTCTTAGGGCTGTGTATCAAGTTGAGATTCATCGGACCAGACCACCTTCTTCCAATCATTCATGGCCCAGTTTTGATGCTCACGTGCCCAATGTAGGTGCTTACGACTCTAAACCAGAGTGTGATTAATCGGACCAAACGACCTCCTTCCAATCATTCACGGTCCAGTTTCGATGCTCAAGTGCCCATTGTAGGTTCTTACGACTGTGAACCAACGTGAAATGCATCGGACCAGACGACCTTCTTCCAATCATTGAAGGTCCAGTTTTGATGCTCGCGTGCCCATTGTAGGTGCTTAGGGCTGTGATCAAGTTGAGATTCATCGGACCAGACGACCTTCTTCCAATCATTCATGGCTCAGTTTTGATGCTCACGTGCCCAATGTAGGTGCTTACGACTCTAAACCAGAGTGTGATTAATCGGACCAAACGACCTTCTTCCAAGCATTCACGGTCCAGTTTCGATGCTCACATGCCCATTGTAGGTTCTTACGACTGTGAACCAACGTGAAATGCATCGGACCAGACGACCTTCTTCCAATCATTGAAGGTCCAGTTTTGATGCTCGCGTGCCCATTGTAGGTTCTTAGGGCTGTGTATCAAGTTGAGATTCATCGGACCAGACCACCTTCTTCCAATCATTCATGGCCCAGTTTTGATGCTCACGTGCCCAATGTAGGTGCTTACGACTCTAAACCAGAGTGTGATTAATCGGACCAAACGACCTCCTTCCAATCATTCACGGTCCAGTTTCGATGCTCAAGTGCCCATTGTAGGTTCTTACGACTGTGAACCAACGTGAAATGCATCGGACCAGACGACTTTCTTCCAATCATTGAAGGTCCAGTTTTGATGCTCGCGTGCCCATTGTAGGTGCTTAGGGCTGTGATCAAGTTGAGATTCATCGGACCAGACGACCTTCTTCCAATCATTCATGGCTCAGTTTTGATGCTCACGTGCCCAATGTAGGTGCTTACGACTCTAAACCAGAGTGTGATTAATCGGACCAAACGACCTTCTTCCAAGCATTCACGGTCCAGTTTCGATGCTCACGTGCCCATTGTAGGTTCTTACGACTGTGAACCAACGTGAAATGCATCGGACCAGACGACCTTCTTCCAATCATTGAAGGTTCAGTTTTGATGCTCGCGTGCCCATTGTAGGTGCTTAGGGCTGTGTATCAAGTTGAGATTCATCGGACCAGACGACCTTCTTCCAATCATTCATGGCCCAGTTTTGATGCTCACGTGCCCAATGTAGGTGCTTACGACTCTAAACCAGAGTGTGATTAATCGGACCAAACGACCTTCTTCCAATCATTCACGGTCCAGTTTCGATGCTCACGTGCCCATTGTAGGTTCTTACGACTGTGAACCAACGCGAAATGCATCGGACCAGACGACCTTCTTCCAATCATTGAAGGTCCAGTTTTGATGCTCGCGTGCCCATTGAAAATGCTTAGGGCTGTGTATCAAGGTGAGATTCATCGGACCAGACGACCTTCTTCCAATCATTCAAGGTCCAGTTTTGATGCTTGCGTGGCCATTTCAGATACTTTTAAAATTGCAGACTAGGTTAATATGGACACTCAGAGCGGCATGTGGCTGCCCCATTTTCAGCAGGTTTCGATCTACTGTGTGTTGTGACACATTATCCCCGTCACCGACATTCAAATTACCAGCAAGCTGCGCTACAACATCGCTTCTGTTTCCTGTACCATACCAAATGACCTTCACTCATCTCAAGCATTGTTGTGCTGTGGTCTGCCCACAAATTGCTGGTGGTTCGTGGTATTTCCCTTTTCGGTCCACTTTTTAAGGTACTAACCACCGCTGACAGTGTTCTTCCCAAAAGCTTTGCCACCTCGAAAATGCTCTGACCCAGTCGTGTTGCTATTACAACTTGGCCTTTATCAAATTCGTCTAATTCTGATTCCTTCCCATCTCAAGAACAAAAATCTCACTCATTAACAGAGCTCAGTATCAGGTGCTGTTCCTACCGTTTCATGATCATCACACTCGCTGTCGTTTACCTGCAGTTTCATCGATCTGGTGAAAGACAAATTGGGCACTATACTTTGTTTCTCAGTGGTTGTGCTTGCTCAGAAGGTGTGAGATCGGGCTCAATTTTAAGAGCCGGAGCCCGCACAAGCACGAAATGTATCAGTCCGAACCCGTGGAGCCCAAAGTATGTCAGTCCGAGCTCGTACTAGCCCAAAATATGTCAGTTCGAGCTCGTCCTAGCCCAAAGTATGTCGGTCCGAGCTCGCCATAGCCCTAAGTATGTCTTTCCGAGCTCGCCCGAGCCCAAAGTATGTCAGTCAGAGCTCGCCATAGCCCAAAGTATGTCAGTCAGAGCTCGCCATAGCCCAAAGTATGTCAGTCAGAGCTCGTACTAGCCCAAAATGTACCAGTCCGAGCTCGCCCTAGCCCAAAGTATGTCGGTCCGAGCTCGCCCTAGCCCAAAGTATGTCGGTCCGAACTCGCCCTAGCCCAAAGTATGTCAGTCCGAGCTCTCACTAGCACAAAGTATGTCAGTCCGAGCTCGTCCTAACCCAAAGTACATCGGCCCGAGCTCGCCCAAGCCCTAAGTATGTCTTTCCGAGCTCGCCCTAACCCAAAGTATGTCAGTCCGAGCTCACGCTAGCCCAAAGTACGTCAGTCCGAGCTCGCACTAGCCCGAAGCATGTCAGTCCGAGCTCGTCTTAGCCCAAAGTAATTCTGTCCGAGCTCGCCCTAGCCCTAAGTATGTCTTTCCGAGCTCGCCCGAGCCCAAAGTATGTCAGTCCGAACTCGCTATAGCCTTCCGTATGTCAGTCCGAGCTCGCCTGAGCCCGGAGTATGTGAATCTGAGCTCGCCTGAGCCAGAGGTTTGTCGGTCCGAGCTCGCCTGAGGCCGAAGTACGTCAGTCCGAGCTCCCCTGACCCCGAAGTATTCAGTCCGAGCTCGCTATAGCATTACGTATGTCAGTCCGAGCTCGCCCTATGCCGAAGTATGTCAGTCCGAGCTCGCCCTAGTCCAAAGTATGTCAATCCGAGCTCGCCCGAGCTCAAAGTATGTCGATACGAGTTCACCCTAGCCCAAAGTATGTCAGTCTCAGTTCGCCTGAGCCCGAAGTATGTGAATCCGAGCTCGCCTGAGCCCGGAGTATGTGAATCCGAGCTCGCCTGAGCCAGACGTTTGTCGGCCTGAGCTCGCCTGAGCCCAAAGTATGTCAGTCCGAGCTCGCCTGAGGCCGAAGTATGTCAGTCCGAGCTTTCCAGAACCCGAAGTATGTCAGTCCGAGCTCGCCTGTGCCCGAAGTATGTCAGCGCGATATATATAATGGAAAAATATTCTTTTCATAATACGTGGAAAATACGTCATTATAATTAACACAGCAATCAGACATCTATGAATCGATTAAATTTTTGCTGTTCTCACCTAATACACTGACGGAAAAAAATCCCAACACCACGAAAAAATAGTTGTAGAGGAATGAAATGGCGGCAATACATTTGTATAGGTAACATATTTAATCGATTAAGGTTTCAAGATCACAGCTTATTGTAAGCGCGAGAAGAGCCATTTTAAATGGGAAATGCTGGTACATTAATAACAGGTGTAACCACCAGAATGTTGAATGCAAGCATGCAAACGTTCATGCATTAAGTCGTACAGGTGCTGGATGTCAGTTTGTTAGATGGAGTTCCATGCGTGTTGCACTTAGTCGGTCAATACAGGGACGGTTAATGCTGGTTGGGGGTGACGCTGGAGTTGTCGTCCAATGATGTCCCATACGTGCTCGATTGGTAAAAGATCTGGTGACCTAGCAGGCCACGACAACTTGTCGACACTCTGTAGAGCATGTTGGGTTACAACAGCGGTATGCGGGCGAGCGTTATCCTGTTGGAAAACACCCCTGGAATGCTGTTCATGAATCGCAGCACAACAGGTTGAATCACTAGACCGACGTACAACTGTGCCGTCAGGGTGCGTGGGATAACCACGACAGTGCTCCTGCTGTCATAGGAAATTGCTCCCCAGACCATAACTCCAGGTGTAGGTCCAGTGTGTCTCGGCCGCAGACAGGTTGGTTGCAGGCGCTCCCCTGGCCTCCTTCTAACCAACACACGGCCATCACTGGCACCCAGGCAGAACCGGCTTTCATCAGAAAACGCAACAGATCTCCACTCCGTCCTCCAATGAGCTCTAGCTTGACACCACTGACGTCGCAAACGGCAGTGGTTTGGAGTAATTGGAATGCACGCTACAGGGCGTCTGGCTCGGAGCTGTCCTTCAAGTAACCGATTTGTAACAGTTTGTTGTGTCACTGTGGTGGCAACTGCAGCTCGAATTGCTACCTCAGACGCAGTACGATGCGCCACGGCCATACGCCGTACACGGCGGTCTTCCCTCTCAGTAGTGCCACGTGGCCGGCCGGAACCCGGTCTTCTTGAGGCAGTACCTTCACTTGACCACCGCTGCCAACAATCATACACAGTGGCTACATTCCTGCCAAGTCGTTCTGCAATATTGCGGAAAGAAAATCCACCTTCTCGTAGCCCTAAAACACGACCTCGTTCAAACTCCGTGAGCTGTTGATAATGGCTCCTTCGTCTTCTTAAAGGCATTCTTGACTAACATTAACACACTACGTCGAATCTCAACGATAACTAACTCTGCCGAACGTTACAACGCGTATTTACAGCAAACCTGCTTTGCATGTTCCGAGGGGCGCTACTAGCGCCACACGTGTGCGCCGAGCGCGAAATTTGCATAGACGTCATCTTACAGATGTACTCTCACCGTCTACCAAATGTCGTTTATCTAACACAACCCCTTCTTGGCGTTGTAATTTTTTTCCGTCATTGTGTCATCACTCAGTAAACTAAAATTTCATCGCTTTGGAGAGGGAATCGAACCCGCATCTCCCGATTACCGTTCGAGCATGCTAACCGTTACACGAACCAGGACGAATAAGTCCCAGGTATCTGAGTATTAAGAGCGGTAATCGGGAGATGAGGAATCGATTTCCGCTCCACGGCAAAGAAATTTTCATGTTTTTCTGAGTGATTGAAATTGCGTGAGATCAGCCAAAATACAGTAATTCAGAGATATCTGATTGCTGTGTTAATTATCATGTCAGTCCCAGCTCGCCTGAGCGCGAATCATGTCAGTCCCAGCTCGCCTGAGCCCGAATCATGTCAGTCCCAGCTCGCCCGAGCCCAAAGTGTGTCAGTCCGAGCTCTCCCGAGCCCGAAGTATGTCTGTCCAAGCTAGCCCGAGCACGAAGTATGCCAGTCCGAGCTCGTCAGAGCCCTAATTTTATATTGCAAAATAGATCCCGGGCAAGGATGAGCCCGAAAACTGTGATTAACCTGCTTAGCCATAAAAAAAAAAAAAAAAAAAAATTCAAGACTTCCACTGTTTCCTCCTCGTAAAATTAATCGATGCCTTTCTGAACTGGGGAGTTAGAAAAGATCTCTATGCACTTCTATAATTTTCAGGAAGCTGTCCCGTTGCCGCAGGGAGCAAAATTTCGTCAGCTTACAATCTACTAGCTATCTATAGCCCTTAAAGAAACTTTTTCTTCACAGGAATTCAGTGAACCGTAACTTATAGTATTTTTTACTCAATGCCGGAATGAATACCCGTTCCGAGTTCCCACTCCCATCCAGACCTAGTTGCTGAAGAATTCTCTTTAGCAGAATGTTCAGAGTCAGAACGGAAAAAAACTGCCGTTTCGTCAGAGTTTAATAAAAGACAAATTGTGATGGCATAGCATCTCGGAAATAATATCTCAGAAACGGCGCGGCTTATAAGTTGTTCACATGCTGCTTTAGTGAGTACGTATCAAAAGTGGCGTACATATGGCCAAACGACGAACTGTCATCCAGCCGTGTATCTTCCGCAGCTCATTGATTCCAGAGTGGAGCGAAGACGGTCACGCATTGTTCCCAGCAACCGCAGGGCCACAGTGCAGCAAATCAGCCGCAGCTACAACAGTGGTGATCGGGCAATGTGTCACAGCACACAGTTCGTCGCAGCCTTCTGCGCAACGGGCCTGCGTAGCCGAAGACCCAGCCGGGTCCCCATGCTCACTGCACGTCATCGCGGATAACGCATGAAATAGGCCCAACGTCATCGAGATTGGACCGTGGATGATTGGAAGAAAGTGGTCTGGTCTGATGAATCAAGATTCCTGTGCCACCATCGTAGACGACCGAGCGCGGATACGCCGAATATCAAAGGAGGCTATGGCACCTGGATATACTATTGGAAGGAAACACGCTGGCGGCGGTGTTATGCTGTGGGTGTTGTTTTCTTAGGACACTTTAGGCCCCATTACATCACAATCCCTGACAGCTGTCAGGTATCTGAACATCGTTGCGGACCGAGTTCACCCATTCATGACAACTGTGTTCCTTGTTGGTGATGGCCATTACCAACAGGATAATGCGCCACGGCCAGAATCGTGAAGGAGTGGTTCGAGGAACATGCTGGTGACTTTCTGTTAATGCCTTGGCTTCCAAATAAGGTGTCTGAGCATCGTTGTGGACCAAGTTCACCCATTCATGGCAACTGTGTTCCCTGCTGGTGATGGCCATTACCAACAGGATAATGCGCCAAGGCCAGAATCGTCAAGGAGTGGTTCGAGGAACATGCTGGTGACTTTCTGTTAATGCCCTGACTTCCAAATAAGGTGTCTGAACATCGTTGTGGATCAAGTTCACCCATTCATGGCAACTGTGCTCCCTGCTGGTGATGGCCATTACGAACAGGATAATGCGTCACTGTCAGAATCGTCAAGGAGTGGTTCGAGGAACATGCTGGTGACTTTCTGTTAATGCCCTGGCTTCCAAATAAGGTGTCTGAACATCGTTGTGGACCAAGTTCACCCATTCATGGCAACTGCGTTCCCTGCTGGTGATGGCCATTACCAACAGGATAATGCGTCACGGCCAAAATCGTCAAGGAGTGGTTCGAGGAACATGCCGGTGACTTTCTGTTAATGCCCTGACTTCCAAATAAGGTGTCTGAACATCGTTGTGGACCAAGTTCACCCATTCATGGCAACTGTGTTCCCTGCTGGTGATGGCCATTACCAACAGGATAATGCGCCACTGCCAGAATCGTCAAGGAGTGGTTCGAGGAACATGCTTGTGACTTTCTGTTAATGCCCTGACTTCCAAATAAGGTGTCTGAACATCGTTGTGGACCAAGTTAACCCATTCATGGTAAACTGTGTTCCCTGCTGGTGATGGCCATTACCAACAGGATAACGCGCCACTGCCAGAATCGTCAAGGAGTGGTTCGAGGAACATGCTGGTGACTTTCTGTTAATGACCTGGCTTCCAAATATGGTGTCTGAACATCGTTGTGGACCAAGTTCACCCATTCATGGCAACTGTGTTATCTGCTGGTGATGGCCATTACCAACAGGATAATGCGCCACTGCGAGAATCGTCAAGGAGTGGTTCGAGGAACATGCTGGTGACTTTCTGTTAATGCCCTGGCTTCCAAATAAGGTGTCTGAACATCGTTGTGGACCAAGTTCACCCATTCATGGCAACTGTGTTCCCTGCTGGTGATGGCCATTACCAACAGGATAACGCGTCACTGCTAGAATCGTCAAGGAGTGGTTCGAGGAAAATGTGGTGACTTTCTGTTAATGCCCTGGGTTCCAAATAAGGTGTCTGAACATCGTTGTGAACCAAGTTCACCCATTCATGGCAACTGTGCTCCCTGCTGGTGATGGCCATTACCAACAGGATAATGCGTCACTGCCAGAATCGTCAAGGAGTGGTTCGAGGAAAATGTGGTGACTTTCTGTTAATGCCCTGGCTTCCAAATAAGGTGTCTGAACATCGTTGTGGACCAAGTTCACCCATTCATGGCAACTGTTCCCTGCTGGTAATTGCCATTACCAACAGGATAATGCGTCACTGCCAGAATCGTCAAGGAGTGGTTCGAGGAACATGCCGGTGACTTTCTGTGAATGCCCTAGCTTCCAAAAAAAGTGTCTGAACATCGTTGTGGACCAAGTTCACCCATTCATGGTAACTGTGTTCCCTGCTGGTGATTGCCATTACCAACAGGATAATGCGCCACTGACAGAATCGTCAAGGAGTGGTTCGAGAAAGGCACCTGGATATACTATTGGAAGGAAACCTGGATATACTATTGGTTGGCACCTGGATATACTATTGGAAGGAAACACGCGGGCGGCGGTGTTATGTTGTGGGTGTTGTTTTCTTTAGGACACTTTAGGCCCCATTACAGCACAATCCCTGACAGCTGTCATGTATCTGAACATCGTTGAGGACCGAGTTCACCCATTCATGGCAACTGTGTTCCCTGTTGGTGATGGCCACTACCAGAATCGTGAAGGAGTGGTTCGAGAAACATGTTGGTGACTTTCTGTTAATGCCCTGGCTTCCAAATAAGGTGTCTGAACATCGTTGTGGACCAAGTTCACCCATTCATGGCAACTGTGTTCTCTGCTGGTGATGACCATTACCAACAGGATAACGCGTCACTGCTAGAATCGTGAAGGAGTGGTTCGAGGAACATGCTGGTGACTTTCTGTTAATGCCCTGGCTTCCAAATAAGGTGTCTGAATATCGTGGTGGACCAAGTTCACCCATTTATGGCAACTGTGTTCCCTGCTAATGCGCCACTGACAGAATCATCAAGGAGGATAATGCGCCACTGACAGAATCGTCAAGGAGGATAATGCGCCACTGACAGAATCGTCAAGGAGTGGTTCGAGAAACATGCCGGTGACTTTCTGTTAATGCCCTAGCTTCCAAATAAGGTGTCTGAACATCGTTGTGGACCAAGTTCACCCATTCATGGCAACTGTGTTCCCTGCTGGTGATTGCCATTACCAACAGGATAATGCGCCACTGACAGAATCGTCAAGGAGTGGTTCGAGAAACATGCCGGTGACTTTCTGTTAATGCCCTAGCTTCCAAATAAGGTGTCTGAACATCGTTGTGAACCAAGTTCACCCATTCATGGCAACCGTTCTCTGCTGGTAATTGCCATTACCAACAGGATAATGCGCCACTGACAGAATCGTCAAGGAGTGGTTCGAGAAACATGCCGGTGACTTTCTGTTAATGCCCTAGCTTCCAAATAAGGTGTCTGAACATCGTTGTGAACCAAGTTCACCCATTCATGGCAACTGTGCTCCCTGCTGGTGATGGCCATTACCAACAGGATAATGCGTCACTGCCAGAATCGTCAAGGAGTGGTTCGAGGAAAATGTGGTGACTTTCTGTTAATGCCCTGGCTTCCAAATAAGGTGTCTGAACATCGTTGTGGACCAAGTTCACCCATTCATGGCAACTGTTCCCTGCTGGTAATTGCCATTACCAACAGGATAATGCGTCACTGCCAGAATCGTCAAGGAGTGGTTCGAGAAACATGCCGGTGACTTTCTGTTAATGCCCTAGCTTCCAAATAAGGTGTCTGAACATCGTTGTGGACCAAGTTCACCCATTCATGGCAACTGTTCCCTGCTGGTAATTGCCATTACCAACAGGATAATGCGTCACTGCCAGAATCGTCAAGGAGTTATTCGAGAAACATGCCGGTGACTTTCTGTTAATGCCCTAGCTTCCAAATAAGGTGTCTGAACATCGTTGTGGACCAAGTTCCCGCATTCATGGCAACTGTGCTCCCTGCTGGTGATGGCCATTACCAACAGGATAAAGCGCCACTGCCAGAATCGTCAAGGAGTGGTTCGAGGAACATGCTGGCGACTTTATGTTAATGCTTTGGCTTCCGAATTCACCTGACATGAACCCAATCGAACATTTGTGGTTCTAATCGGAATAGCGTGTTCGCCCTAAATGACCACAACCCCGAAATGTACGGGAACTAGAGGACCTGCTGTTGACATTATGGTACCAGATACCCCAGGATACGTATCGCCACCTCATTGAATCGATGCCTTGCCCAGTGGCCGCTGTTTTGCAGGCTAAAGGGGTTCTACAGCTTAGTTGGTTGATGGTTATAATGTAATTGTTCATCGGTGTATATGATTTGAAAATTGTATGTGTCCTTCCGACGTGTTTCACCTCCATTACATTTAAATAAAAATGTCCTTTGAAGTTAAGAGTTTTCTTTCCGTTTTAGTCAGACATGTGAAGCTTCTTCACAATTTCACTTCAGAATGAACGACTCAACATTGGAGTATGACATTTTGAATGGATTAACTAATTCTACAAAGGAACCTCACACTGTTAAACATAAGTGATGTGTATTCACGGAAAATTTCTGAAAATATTGTGCAGCAAAGTTACAAATAGGTGTCCGTCTTTTTCAGAAATTTCCATTTTTAAAAGTTCTCATTTATTTTACCTTCCGTGCACTGAGAAAAGCTTTTGTTAATTCAACAAAAAATTTTGTCGATATACAGTCAACAAAATTTTTTGTTGAATTTGCAAAATTAGTTTGTTGAAAATTACTGTTGATTTAACAAACTTTATTGTTATCACGACAAAACGTTTTGTTCATTTAACAAAATGATTAGGTTGATTTTTGGGAATTTGTTTGATCCAACAAAACATATTGTTATCATGACAAAATGTTTTGTTGCTGCAACAAAACATTTTGTTACAGCAACAAAACTTATTGTGTCATGATAACAATATGTTTTGTTGGATCAAACAAATTCCCCAAAATCAACCTAATCATTTTGTTAAATGAACAAAACGTTTTGTCGTGATAACAATAAAGTTTGTTAAATCAACAGTAATTTTCAACAAACTAATTTTGCAAATTCAACAAAAAATTTTGTTGACAACATATCGACAACATTTTTTGTTGAATTAACAAAACGTTTTTTCAGTGTGTTTTCACAGATTTTCTGTGTGTTTTCACAGATTTTCCGTAGTCAGTAATTCCGTTTATTTAAGAAAAGTCCGTTTAAGGGTTTTTCCGTATTTAAACTGAAATTTCGCAAAAATCAAGATCATGCCCTTTTCATCCCCTGCACGAGATAATCCGTTTGCAGTACTCAAAATCCAACCCCCGACGTTGGCGTTTGTGTTGGTTCAAAAGACATCGCGCGCCTTTAACCATTCAGCTACAAACATTCAAATAATCAACTCATGTTCATCGTAAAACAAATTGTGCGACGATGAAAAACAAATTGCTATTAATGCGGGGAATTCAGTCATTTTATTTTCTGTTGAAGCTTATTATTTTTCTGAAAAGGTTTATATTAACTTTAATTTTCCGTTGGAGGACTTTTCACAAATTAAGCATTTTTCATCGTGATTTTTCGAAGCAGCAAAATGCTTTGCAACTTTATTTTTTTAAACTGACAATGACTTTCAGTTATCTTTTAAAAAAGGTGAAATGTACTTATTTATAGTACAAGGTGGTTCATAAAGAAGTATACAGTTTCCAGATGCTGTAAAACAGTAACAGTTGAAGACACGGACCACAACTGCGAACCGTTAGGTAGATGTACTCATAAAGTTTGTATCCCGCTACTGAGTGAAGTGACGTTGACGATAGCGCGCGTGTCACGTGACTAGTCAGTCAAAATGGCAGGGAATGCAGTGGAGAAGGCGTTTTGTGTTCTTGAATTGAGCAACACGGAATCCGTAACTGTTGTGCAACGGCATGTTTGTTCACGATTCGGAAAAGAACTTTCAACCAGAAAATCTATCTACGATTGGCATAAGAAAATTTGAAACTACGGGCTGTTTGTGCAAACTTAAAAGTCCTGGACGACCGCGTGTGTCGGAAGAAGTCGTCGATAGTGTTTGCACCGCCATTCAACGAAGCCCGGGAAAATCAACGTGGAAGGTGAGTCGTGAAGTGCAGATTTCACAGCCCACTGTCCGGAGAATTTTTAGAAAGAAGCTGAAAATGATTCCTTACAAAGTGCAGATGTTGCAAAATCTCACTCACTCAGATATCTTACCTCGCGTTTGGGTGGAAATGGATTACCGGCTCGATGTGTGTCGTGTGACTAAGGGTGCACACATAGAACATCTGTGACTGTCTCTAAAAAAACTTGAAACATTCCCCTACAATTCTGTTTCAGGTAACATACAATATCTTACATTGTTCTTGTTTTATAGTGCGTTGAAACTGTATACTTCTTTATATTTATTTCACGAAACTCCTGAATATAAAATTTACTCTTGATAGCTATAATAGCTTTTGTTTTAAGGGAACCAAACGCTGATACACCGACATCATATAATCGCCTATACAATAAGTTAAGTACCCGGTTTCTTACAATAACACAATATATAATAAATAGCTAGTGCACAAAATAGGGCAGAGGAGATGAAATATCCTGGGCCACAAGAAAAAATTCATGCGATATGCTATCCACAATACCCGATCTCGCTACGGAACTTGAAAATCAAATACTTTGACAGACAATTGAAAATTAACACTTAATCGAACTTCGAAGTATTCCCGTAAATATCTCCTGTTATCGGAAATTTTTCGTCATGTGAATACGAAAGAAGTGAGAAGCGAATTTTCCCGTATATAAATATGAGAAAAGAATTGCGGAAATATTTCTTAAAATTCAGAATGTTTTAGTTAAAACATCATGAAAACGGTAATTTACCGTCAATATAAGAAAGGTATTGCGGGAAGGTTTCTGAAAATTCAGAATTTTCCGTTAACACATCTTGAAAACGGTAATTTACCGTCAATATAAGAAAGGTATTGCGGGAAGGTTTCTGAAAATTCAGAATTTTACGTTAACACATCTTGAAAACGGTAATTTACCGTCAATATAAGAAAGGTATTGCGGGGAGTTTTCTGAAAATTCAGAATTTTCCGTTAACACACCTGGAAAACGGTAATTTACCGTCAATATAAGAAAGGTATTGCGGGAAGGTTTCTGAAAATTCAAAATTTTCCGTTAACACATCTTGAAAACGGTAATTTACCGTCAATATAAGAAAGGTATTGCGGGGAGTTTTCTGAAAATTCAGAATTTTCCGTTAACACACCTGGAAAACGGTAATTTACCGTCAATATAAGAAAGGTATTGCGGGAAGGTTCCTGAAAATTCAGAATTTTCCGTTAACACATCTTGAAAACGGTAATTTACCGTCAATATAAGAAAGGTATTGCGGGGAGTTTTCTGAAAATTCAGAATTTTCCGTTAACACACCTGGAAAACGGTAATTTACCGTCAATATAAGAAAGGTATTGCAGGAAGGTTTCTGAAAATTCAGAATTTCCTCGTGGTGCCAAAAATCCGTGAAATTCATGTTTCTTTCCGTCATTTCACGGAAAAGGTTGTATGGGAAATATTCTTCGTTAATTCACGAAAGAAATGATGTAAAGTGGCTCGTGAATTTCAGAAAGTTTTGTAGAATGCACCTTACAATACTGAGCAAAGTAATACACTAAGCACATTTTAATACACTGTATATATTGCTGTTAAATGTGCCACTCACCGTTGGTTAATGTGCAAGGGATTAAACTTTTTTTCTCTTAAAAAAAAAAAGCAACATTTGCTCTTCATTCTCTTTCCTGAATACGTTTAATCTTGTTTTTGTCGTACTGTTTAAACGATTATGACATTTGCAAAATTTTGCATTTAGGTGAAATGTAATATCAATAGTAACAGCGCTGATACAAAATGTTGTAAGTTATTGATGAAAACAGAAACCTTCATAATTTGTACATTGCACAGTGGCGTAAATGCTGTGATTCACACAAAGTATTTTCATGCTCATAAGCTGTAAGGCTGCGGCCCCAAATGCACAGCAGACATATTTAAAGATACTTGGTTTCCGGTTTCACTTTTAACTCATTCTTGCTTTCGCACATTCGGAGCTGAACTTTTAAGATACTTGGTTTCCGGTTCCACTTTTAACTCATTCTGGCTTTCTCACATTCGGAACAGAACTTTAAAGATACTTGGTTTCCGGTTTCACTTTTAACTCTTTTTTGCTTTCGCACATTCGGAGCTGAATTTTAAAGGTACTTGGTTTCTGGTTTCACTTTTAACTCATTCTGGCTTTCTCACATTCGGAGCTGAATTTTAAAGATACTTGGTTTCCGGTTTCACTTTAAACTCATTCTCGCTTTCTCACATTCGGAGCTGAACTTTAAAGTTACTTGGTGTCTGGTTTTACTTTTAACTCATTCTGGCTTTCTCACATTCGGAGCTGAACTTTAAAGATACTTGGTTTCTGGTTTCACTTTTAACTCATTCTGGCTTTCTCACATTCGGAGCTGAACTTTAAAGATGCAAATAACGAGTTAAATTTGGAGACGAAACTTTTTTGTCAGCTCCACTTACTGGAAACGATTTACGAAGTTTTCAATATAACAGTCACCTGATCTTTGTTTCCATCAAAACTTTGCCGTCTGCTTTACATAGGTTAAGAGAGAGAAAGGATTCCAGCAAAACAGGTTTTCATAGTGCTTCCCTGCATGGCATCAACGCTCATTACTAAATTTTTTCTCCGATCTGTTAGTACTTGCTTTCCGATGGAAACAGATTTACTACTACACGCACAAGGTTAGTAGATGACAAGGTTATGCCCATACTGTACTTCCGATGATGGCTTTGTGACGTCACTGTTCAAATCTAAATCGTAAAACTACCAAATTGCTAGGTTTCTTTGTATCTGCACCATAGCAGCGTGTCGGAATCATTATTCCCAAACCAGCTGGGACAGTAGTAATAAATTCTACCAGTTTTTTTAATACATAATGTTTTCAATTTTTAATTAAAAAAATTTAGGGAATGTTGCTGAGATGCTTTTCCTATTCCCCATAAAGAAGTTCTTTATTTTATGACAATAATATGTCCTGTTGTGCGTTTTTCCTTCTAAATTTATATAAAAACCGCAAAAGTTCCCCTTGTAACTAAATTATTATTTAAAATAATGACAGTTTTTCCGTCCTTTACGTAACAAAGACTTGAGTGAGGTATTTTTGAAATATCCGTTACTAAAATATTCCCACGACTATGAATTTTTTCTGTATTTAATGTAAATGTGCTTTTGCATAAACTTTTGTTCTGTGTTTGAGTTATAAAAATTGTTGACAAGACATCTTCCTTCCATACCTACAGTTCGGATCTACGATTCCATGTTAGGACAGTGATGTCATTCAGTGACGTCACGATTATTCGTCTGCCAGGAAGGCGCGATGAGCAAACCTTACTGTCTACTAACCTTGTTCGGATCTACGATTCACATGTTAGGACAGTGATGTCATTCAATGACGTCACGATTATTCGTCTGCGAGGAAGGCGCGATGAGCAAACCTTACTGTCTACTAACCTTGTTCGGATCTACGATTCACATATTAGGACAGTGATGTCATTCAGTGACGTCACGATTATTCGTCTGCGAGGAAGGCAGGATGAGCAAACCTTACTGTCCACTAACCTTGTTCGGATCAACGATTCACATGTTAGGACAGTGATGTCATTAATTGACGTCACGATTATTCGTCTGCGAGGAAGTTGGGATGAGCAAACCTTACTGTCTACTAACCTTGTTCGGATCTACGATTCACATGTTAGGACAGTGATGTCATTCAGTGACGTCACGATTATTCGTCTGCGAGGAAGGTGGTATGAGCAAACCTTACTGTCTATTAACTTTGCTATACGTATAGTGCATTAATTCAAACAAAAGTAGCAACACGGTGGATCAACAAGTTCCAACCATTTTGAGAAACATTTTTTATCGTTCGGTCATGCTGTATCTTTGTCTGAACTTCCAGAGTTTTATAAGGGATCTTAGAGTTTCTTCTTCCCTTTACAGTTCTTTTTTTTTTTTTTTTAACAGAGGCTTTTAGTCTTCACGTAATGCAAGGATAGATTTCCCGAAATAAAACGTCCGAGATTTAACCAAGTTGTACTAGAAGGATAACGTAGGTTACAAAAAAACTAGTCAGCGTAAGAACTAAATGTCTAGTTATGGGAAACATTCCTAAAACTGTTAGACCAAGATCTTCGTAGCATACGGCGTTCATTATGAGGATGTCAGTGTTTCTTTTATTTCGACAGCAGAAAGAGTACCGCATGGTTGTCAACACTCGCTTTGTTAAGTTCCGGTTTTTCATGTGTAGCTCAGCAGCGGACAAAACAAACAGCAAATTGAAAATCACCGTTACTATGAAAATCAAAGTAGAGTAAGCAAGCCAATAGTGATCTAGCGAATCCTGTATCATGCTCTGAAGTTGTGTAACAGCACTGAACAAAGTACATACGTGAGACAGTAAAATAAAAAATATTGGAATACTCAAATTTGAATCCATTTCGACAATTTGTTTCTGCAGCTTTTCATATATATTCAACATTACATGCACATCCGATAATTTAATTGAATCTCCATCCCTCATTTCCATACTGTTCATACAGAAGTCTATAATTCTACAAACGTGAAGCCATATTGCTGATAGAAACAATGATGAAAAAGAGAGCAAAGTGAGTGATGCGTGGAAATCATTGCAGAAATATATAAAAAAGACTGCGTAATTTAGGTAGTAATTTGTACCGCTGTATAGGTTTAAAGTAAAGAATTCTGCTATTTCCGAAATATCGTTTCCCCAAATTATTGTAAGGAGCAGGATTATCAAAGATACAAAGAGAGGCATCAATGAAACAGCATAGGTCATATATTTTAGCCAGTTTCTCGGTGATTGTGATTTAGCCTGTAAACATCTGTAAACTTCGGTCTCAAGTAATTCGAAATTACTCAGCATTTTAAAAAACGCGGCTCTTTTAAAAAACATTGAAATCCACAAGGCAGATAATATTAAATATATACCAAGTTGAAAAATTTTCCAAGAAATGGACTGGTTTGTTGTTATAGTCTCATACAGTAACACAGCGAAAGAATGGAAGACTGCAATACCATGCAGTAGATGAAACACTCTGGACAATAATTTCCCAAGATCTTCAGTTAAAGGCTTCTCTTGGCAAACAGCAATACCAATTTTATCCAAACACAAAATAATGGATTGTAGGTTTTCCTTAAAGCTTGCGTTTTTGCGAGGAAGATTTAACATATTCTTCGAGAAATGAATTCCCAGCACGTTGCTTTGATAGATACCAAGATTTTCTGAACACAAAAGAACAAAATTTCTGTTAAGTCTTTGATATAATCTTTGTAAACTATCGTTCCACTGGAAAAGAAGAAACAACGCAGCAATAAAGTTGATATATATAGCAAAATGACGTCGGAATAAATTAGATTTGTTAAAACCGCGACTCACAAGGAACACAGGCTACACCCAACACAACATTCTTCCATGAAAATTATGACTAACTTTGCAGAAAAAAATGTTGTTCGAACTATATTTTGGATGTAACAAGTCCGGCTTTCTTGCTAAGTTCTGTCAGATGTGCTTTTCTGTTTAATCAGATTTCTTTTATTCATGAAATTCACACTGGCACTTCAGCACTTGCACTTTTATTCCCTTTTGAAACTATCAGTGAAGCAGTTATATGGTTAAAAATGCGAAACTGAAAATACTTCAGTAATAAATCTGAAATTATGATTACCTTCTGAGCATATGTTCTAGATATTTCTTTTAAAGACAGAAATTTTCAAATATTCTGAAACAACCCCTAATTTCATATATGCTTCAAGGGGTTGAATTCATTAACATGACAAAGTTAGTGATGGTTAGTATTCAACAGGAAAGCGTACCTTTCAACCGCGGATTTAACCTGTGCATAAAACAGCATGAAAGTTTAGGTGGACTGAAATAAAATTTCACTTGATCATGTGGAACAGGAACCTTCAAATGCTGCCAGGAATGCTTGTGACTCTGATGAGGAAAGAAATATAACTTTATCCCTTCCTGTGTGTGTGTGTCTCTCTCTCTTTCATTGGTGTCGTGTTATATCGATATCATAACTAGCAAAACACAACTCAATCAGACGAAACGATTTATGTGTCATTTACTTGCTTGTATTTGCCTTGAAAAGCAAAAGAATTTGAAACGCAAATACACTTTACTGTATTGTTATCTGCCTTTGTATACTTAAGCGGTCGATACGTTTCAACTGGTTATTTTACTAGCTATTAAAACGAAAGAAACGACGAAAATGTCAGTGCATTTTTCTTGAAGGATTAGAAGACCCTCAATTACGTAGAAGAATGACATATTAATATTTTTTCAATGTTTATTTTCCACTTGCATAACATTATACAGGATGGCAAAATGTTTTGTTTTTTTTCGTATCGAAAATCAGGGAACAAACTTGAAAGTACCCATTACTAAGTAAAAAAGCTTTCGATTATCGACCAAAGAAATGAATCTGCAAAAGGATTTGCATTTGCTTTAAACGTGCTCGTATACACTGAGGTGTCAGAAGTCATGGGATAAGAACCTAGTATCGTGTAGGACTTCATATAGCCCGGCGTGGCATCGATTCCACAAGTGGCCGGAATATCTCCGGAGAGACGATGAGCCATGCGTCTGAATAGCCGCCCATAGTTCTCTAGTGTTTGTAATGGAGGACTTTCGGTGCGAATGGACCTTACCACCACGTCCCATAAGTGCTCTATGGGGTTCTTGTCGGGCGAACGTGCTGGCCACAACATCCGTCAAAACTATCCGGAATGCTCTTCGAACCAATTTTGGGCAAATCTGGCCCCATGACATGGTTGATTATCTAACTGGTAAACCCCATGGTTGTTGGGGTACATGAAGTCCTTGAAGGGCTGCAAATGGACTTCATGCACCTCAACAACGATGTACCCCAACAATATTTTTGGACCAGAGGACCCAAACCGATCCTGACCCGGTCAAATCTGCTTTGAACTATAAATTCGAAACTCAATATATATATATATGCACATATAAACGTAATATATGTATTCATCCCAATAACTGCTTGATATTTAATAACTGAAATCCTTTTTTAATAATAAAATTTGGTTACTTGCTAAATTTTAGTGCCACTATTTTGCGTATTCCAGAAGTAATGGCTGACTATGACCGTGACCATGGAGTATGTTACAAATGGGAATCATTATTTACGATTACACAAATGCATTTTTTAAAATGTATTTAGATTGTTCGCTCTTTCCACGCTTTCATGGAGGTGCGCATACTTTCATATGGCCCGTTAGATTTCTGGTTCCATAATCTTTTATTACACCGTCGACATCTTTCTTTGTAATTATACACTTTCCATATTTTGAACAACAAGCAAGACCAAACAACACAGAATTATTCACCGGCTCTTTAATGAGACGAAACAATTTCCAGCATTCACTCTTCCCCTTGTGGTTTTCAAAAAGCACGTATTTGTTGGCCTCGACGCCTTTCTCAATTTCCTTAATATTAAATCCATCCATATTAAGGAGTTAATTTCGACATGACATGTCATGGGAAAGGGATGTTAGCACATCAATCGAAAACCTCTGAATGCTCAATGTAAAAGATGCGATGTGAGAAGTAACTCTTAGTCATACAGTGAACATCGCACATAGAGAGTGCATCAGCCGAGAAGCAGGCGAATGGCGTTTGCCTGTACCTGGCCCTGGACAATCTATCTGTAAAAGAACGCAAAGGAAATATATTTCTACGATATGGAGTCGGTGTATTGTCTGACGTCGGTCGGTGGAAATCTCCGTTGCTTTAAGAAAGAGACAACAATATTTTCGCATGGCAAATCATTATTCACTCCGTGGGCACCAGTATCGCCTACAGAATTCCACAACGCGCATTTTTCTTTGGAATATAATTTTCTCTTTTCAAAACTAAAACGGGGATAAACCCGGGTCAAAATCGGGTGAGGAACACCTTGACCCGACCCGTTGGACCCGCAAGAAATTGTCGACCTGTTGACCCGTGACCCGTTTCTATCTCTGTTGTTAACATCCTGTGCCTATGACTTTATGGGATCTGCGCGACACGCGAACCCTACCATCATGACTCATCGGACTACGCCACACCTGAACCCTACCATCATGACTCATCGGACGACGCCACACCAGAACCCTACCATCATGACTCATCGGACCACACCACACCCGAACCCTACCATCATGACTCATCGGACCACGCCACACCCGAACCCTACTATCATGACTCATCGGACCACGCCACACCCGAACCCTACTATCATGACTCATCGGACCACGCCACATCCGAACCCTACCATCATGACTCATTGGACCACGCCACACCCGAACCTTACCAGCATGACTCATCGGACCACGCTCACCCGAACCCTACCATCATGACTCATCGGACCACGCCACACCCGAACCATACCATCATGACTCATCGGACCACGCCACACCCGAACCTTACCATCATGACTCATCGGACCACGCCACACCCGAACCCTACCATCATGACTCATCCGACTACGCCACACCCGAACCCTACCATCATGACTCATCGGACCACGCCACACCCGAACCCTACCATCATGTCTCATCGGACCACGCCACACCCGAACCTTGACATCATGACTCATCGGACGACGCCACACCAGAACCCTACCATCATGACTCATCGGACCACACCACACCCGAACCCTACCATCATGACCCATCGGACCACGCCACACCCGAACCCTACTATCATGACTCATCGGACCACGCCACACCCGAACCCTACTATCATGACTCATCGGACCACGCCACATCCGAACCCTACCATCATGACTCATTGGACCACGCCACATCCGAACCTTACCAGCATGACTCATCGGACCACGCTCACCCGAACCCTACCATCATGACTCATCGGACCACGCACACCCGAACCCTACCATCATGACTTATCGGACTACGCCACACCCGAACCATACCATCATGACTCATCGGACCACGCCACACCCGAACCCTACCATCATGACTCATCGGACCACGCCACACCCGAACCTTACCATCATGACTCATCGGACCACGCCACACCCGAACCTTACCATCATGACTCATCGGACCACGCCACACCCGAACCCTACCATCATGACTCATCCGACTACGCCACACCCGAACCCTACCATCATGACTCATCGGATCACGCCACACCCGAACCCTACCATCATGTCTCATCGGACCACGCCACACCCGAACCTTGACATCATGACTCATCGGACCACGCCACACCCGAACCTTACCATCATGACTCATCGGACCACGCCACACCCGAACCCTACCATCATGACTCATCCGACTACGCCACACCCGAACCTTACCATCATGACTCATCGGACCACGCCACACCCGAACCCTATCACCATGACTCATCGGACCACGCCACACCCGAACCCTGCCATCATGATTCATCGGACCACGCCACACCCGAACCCTGCCATCATGACTCATCGGACCACGCCACATGTTGACAGTCTTCAAGGGTCCAGTTGCCGTATTCAGGAGCCCGGTTGAGGCGCTGTGTCCGATATCGTGGTGTTAAAAAGGCACTCTGGAGGGTCTTCTGCTCCCATACCCCATTGACGCTAAATTACGCTGCACTGACCTGATGGATGTGGATGTTATTTGAGCTAGTGTCGCTTGTCTGTTAGCATGGACAATACTGGTCAGACCCAGCTGGTCATGGTCATTCAGTATTCGTGGTCTACCACGGCGCTGTCCATGGTGGGTGGTAATGCCTTCCATGAGGTATTCTCGGTACACACGTGACGCCGTGGATCAAGAAATGTCGAATGTTCACACCCAACTTCGGAAATTGAATGTCCCATCCGTCTGGCTCCTACTACCATGCCTCGTTCAAACTCGGATAATTAACGTCGAATTGCTATAATCCTACTGTCGGTTGTTCAACCTGACTCACGAGATTACATCTCGCAGATGATAAAGATCACGGCGTAACCTTTATACGTCGGCAGCGCCAGTTAAAAATTTTCATATTGCTATCTCATGACTTTTGGCATTTCAGTGTATGTCCTGTTTTTCTATTCGTCGTTCAAAACGAGAAGCCAGATCGTCCAGACTTGCCCTGAAATTTCGTTCGCTCTATTCGATATCAAAGCAAGAAACCTCAGACCTATTTTTTATCAGATTTGCAACTTGTACTGGTTCTCTTAGGTTGTTATGAGTTGTACATCTGAAGTCTTATGCCATGGATTGAAATACAGCTAGAGAATCATGAAAAGAAGAAAACAGAAGACAAGAGAAAAGCAATGATTTTACTTTTATTTTTTTTGCGAACTGCACAGACTGAGTTCGCAAAAAATAAAATAAAAATAAAAATAAAATAATAATAATTGGGTATTTTGTCGTTCAAGAACCAAGTATTCTATGTTTAAAGTGATTCTATGTCTAAGAGCAAAGACCTTTAAAAAAGTTAGTAAAATCATGCAATACATTGATTATGTATTGCATGATTTTACTAACTTTTTTTTATTAGCAGAAAGTTTGTTACTTCTTAAGAATGGCCGCCCCGGTGGCGCAGTGGTCTAAGGCGTCGGCCTCTGATCATTCGTCCGTAAGGGGTCCGGGTTCGAATCCCGGTCAGGCATGGATGTTGTGTTTGTCTTACGGCACTGGCTCTCTCCCTTCCCTGGAACCAGTGACCCTAAATTAGGGACGGGCGACTGCTTATAGCCCATTTGAGTTGCTCACGGTGGTCGTTAAATCTCCAATCAAAAAAAAAAAAAAAAGAAATTCTTGAGAATATGGACTGGTGCTGCAATGATGAGGTTCCGGTACCTGTATCGGGAGTATGGAAGAACCTCATACAGTCTGGACGTCACAACCCTATTATTCTTCACCGTGAATGCTGACTCAATTTCATAGGACATTAATTGCTTACGTCAATAGTGTGTTGAACTTTAATCATGCGTATACGGTAATCTGGCAATGTGCTTGTTATATTAACCTGTGTGATCTCTAGGTCGTGTTCATTTCATCTAAGGATGGTCCTAAATTAGGATTGAAAGTACTCATGAGATTGGTTTTAACTTATCATTAAAGGTTTTTAAATGCCATTTTCGTCATTTTTATCGTGTATAAAACGGCATGTTCATAGTTTAGTAGTTTGGCATTGATTATGATATGCTTTCCAACATACCTGAAATCTATTAAATCGAAAATTAATGATCAAAAAACTATGTACAATTAAAATAAATGTGTTTAAGAACTTTCAACGCCACAATGGCGTCATCCTCAGAAACAGTGCAGCAGTGTGCACAGAAGTGAGTAGCCTATATACTTTGCAAGACACATAGCAGTTAATGCGCATGTGCAATAATCGGCAAAGTCCAAATCAAGTTCAGTGAGTACAAGCATGGTTGGTGGGCGTGACCTTGCCCCAAAGTTTTCTCCAAGAAAGGAGGATAAACTAGGAGAGTTCATCGCTACAGCATCTTTGAGCCGCGGATGGCCTAGTGGTTAGCGAGTCAGATTATCAAAGCAAGGTCCCCAGGTTCGAGCCTGGACTGATCCTTCAGAGATGGTGTGATTTACTAACAATCGCTGAATATCCGCCGTGCATCGGACGAGCACGTTAAGTGACGGCCCCCAGGCTGTACCCACTGGTTAAATGGGTATCCTTTCCTATGCCCCCTGAAATTCTCTCACCCCTCTGTGTGTGCAACACCGTACTTGTACGGTGGCGCCATCTAGTGTACTCTAATCTCACTACAAACTGTTCTGTCAAAGTCACTAGACTTGCTCTCATTCCTTCCATTTCTGTGTCCTGCCCAAAAGGCGATCTCGCTGTAGGTGGCTGGGACCTAAACTCTACTCACTGTGGACGGAAGTCCTACAAGAAAATGACAAATACTGTGTGATTACATCATCTTTCACCATTAACGAATATGTGAATACTTTCACAGAAAAGTATTGATCGACGGTTCGTGGGAGAATCCAGAATAATAGTGTCATTCCAACATGGTAGGTAAGAACCGTTTAAACAGAATCTCGACAAAGATGTAGCACTAGAATACGTCATGAGATTACACTGATGTTCGTAAATGCGGCTCCCCAAGTTACGAGTGGTAGAGCCCACATAACATAAATCGAGCTCTGCAGGGTTAGTAGATTTAAGTGGAACCAAATCTACACCTTGACGGTTCACACATTCAACACAGTCTCTGTCCTTTTTAACAGTGTTAAATAAAGTACGAGACCTTACACCAAACTTGAGTAAAATCATTACTCACGTTATGAGAATAATGGCTGTGAAATAAATCTTGCTCCTGTGCCCTGACCTTTGACCACATTTCGATGATATTAAACAGAATTGGTTTAGTATACCACCGGAACAACATACTAAAGTTTTATCGCATAAGAAGCATTTTTAGTCAAGTTATGAGGATAATGGTTGTGGAATAAATCTCGCTCCTGTGCCCTGACCTTTGACTACATTTCGAAGATATTCCACAGAACCGGTTCAGTACATCTTTGGAATAACATGATGAAGTTTTGTCGCAATCGAAGCATATTTATCTAAGTTATGATGCATAAGGGCAATGGAATGGATCCAGCTCCTATGTCCTGACCTTTGAACCCATTTCGCACATTTTCAACAGGGTTCGATCCCAGGTGGTTCCCCACCACATACTGAAATTTCATCGAAATCGAACCATTCTTACGCGAGTTATCGTGCGAACTTACAGACGGACGGACAGACAGGCAGAGAGACAGACAGACAAACAGACAAAGCTGGAAGATATACGCATCTTCAACCTACGGTTGGAATGCGAAAAAAATGCTTCTATTGCGACAAGGCTTTATCATGTTGTTCCGGAGTTATACTGAACCGGTTCTGTTGAATATAATCGAAATGGGGTGAAAGGTCAGGGCACAGGAGCGACATTTATTCCACAGCCATTATCCTCATAACTTGACTAAAAATGCTTCTATTGCGACAAAACTTTAGTATGTTTCTTCGGAGGTATACTGTACCAATTCTGTTTAATATAATCGAAGTGGGGACAAAGGTCAGGGCACAGGAGCAAGATTTATTCCACAGCCATTATCCTCATAACTTGAGTAATAACCTGAGTAA
This sequence comes from Macrothele yani, assembly GCA_039090855.1. Classification (NCBI taxonomy): domain Eukaryota; kingdom Metazoa; phylum Arthropoda; class Arachnida; order Araneae; family Macrothelidae; genus Macrothele; species Macrothele yani. Next base: position 114,003,912 of record CM076999.1, on the reverse strand, counting down.
TGATTTCTGGGGTAATAATAAGACAGATATTTGACGTGGACAAGGGACATCAAAGAGAGGTCATCGCTCTTACCACGTGGTATGACCTCTGTTTGATATTTCTGGTGTGTTGGAAAGCATATCATAGTAAATTCATTGCATGATTTTACTAACTTGTTTAACAAAAGACGTGCTAAAAACAGAAAAAACTGTTTTTAGAAATAGCAAAATTTACAGTTGGATTATGTTTCCGGTTTCGGATTTTTTTTGGTCCGTATTCAGTTTTGTGGTTTTAATTGCTGTCAGAGTTAACTAAAAACGTACACGAAATGCTGTTTTAGAGTATAAAAAAGATTCTCTGACTGACTATTGTATAAAACACAAAGTTATTTGCAACATTCATGCATCGAAGAAGAAACTATTCGTGTTGTTCTTTTCCCAATAAGTGGAAGCATATGGCCACTGTTATCAGTGTTTTCTTTCGTGGGAGAAACGTGGGCATAAGTAAAGTATTAAAACGTGTGTTTATCGTTCGCAAACAGTACTGTAACGTACCAGGAGATGTGACGTACCTGCCAGAAGGACGCACACGACATAAAGGCAGATAGGAATCAGAATAAAATGTCCGCGTAGCTCAATTGGTAGAGCAACTTATTCCGGAATAAGGGGACCCGGGTTCGAATCCTAGCGCGGATAAAAATGACGGAGAAATTCACTTCGTTATAATGGCGCCCGAACTATCCGAATGACCCGACCGTTCACAATCTCGCAATGGTGTGATGTTATTTCCACACCACGAGATAGGAAAAATAAGAGCAGCACTTCGAAAGAAAAAAAAAATAAGGGGGAGATGATGTAACGTACCAGGAGATGTGACGTACCTGCCAGAAGGACGCACACGACATAAAGGCAGATAGGAATCAGAATAAAATGTCCGCGTAGCTCAATTGGTAGAGCAACTTATTCCGGAATGAGGGGACCCGGGTTCGAATCCTGGCGCTGATAAAAATGACGGAGAAATTCACTTCGTTATAATGGCGCCCGAACTATCCGAATGACCCGACCGTTCACAATCTCGCAATGGTGTGATGTTATTTCCACACCACGAGATAGGAAAAATAAGAGCAGCACTTTGAAAGAAAAAAAAATAAGGGGGAGATGATGTAACGTACCAGGAGATGTGACGTACCTGCCAGAAGGACGCACACGACATAAAGGCAGATAGGAATCAGAATAAAATGTCCGCGTAGCTCAATTGGTAGAGCAACTTATTCCGGAATGAGGGGACCCGGGTTCGAATCCTGGCGCGGGTAAAAATGACGGAGAAATTCACTTCGTTATAGTACGTTTTACTCGCTGTATTTAATCTCCTTTTAATGGTTTGCCATAGTTTTCGACAGAGAATTGATATCGTTGCTTCGCAGTCTTTTCTCGGCATTTGTGACGGAAAGAAATTCAGAACGTATTGCTCTTAGCTTGGGCTGGACACTGCTGTAGAATATTAGCTAGAAAGGTTCGGACCAAAAACGATATGCCGAATGTCATACAATTGTCAAGCATCTTTATAGCAGTAGCTGTCTCTGCTTCTACTCAGCAAACAGAAGTAATCGTCAGCAAGCAGGGTCTAATCTTAGGTGAGCTTTGAAATTTTTTTTTTTTTTTTATTGGAGGTTTAACGACCACCGTGAGCAACTCAATGGGCTATAAGCAGTCGCCCGTCTCTAATTTAGGATCACTTGCTCCAGGGAAGGGAGAGAGCCAGTGCCGTAAGACAAACACAACATCCATGCCTCAATGGGATTCGAACCCGGACCCCGTTCGGACGAATGATCAGATGCCATCGCTTAGACCACTGCGCCACCGGGGAGGCATTTTGAAAATTATGTGATTTTAATCTTAAACTAGACAGCAAAACGATAATGCGTCTTATTTTATTCTTCATCACAGTTATAGAGATTGAAGGGAAATTTTTCGCGAAAAAATACGAGATGTTACCAATTGAAAAACGAGTGAGATTATTTACAGATAATTTTTACATCTCATTACAGATTCAAAGCATCTCATTGATAAATTTAGATATTTCTTCTGTGACATACTACAGATATAAGGCACGTGTTAAGACGCCAAACCTGAAGAGATACATTCTGTCTGTGCAGCTAAGTTGGGAGAGCAACTTACTCCGGAGCGAGTGGGCGCTGGTCGATCTTGGTCACGGATAAAATTTGTGTTTTCAGATTGGCGTTTGAACGTAAAAATGGATCTGCTGGCTGTTGGATTCTTCGAAAAATGTGTGATGTTTGTTTCACACATCATCTGGAATTAATGAAAAATTCCTACTTCGCTTCAAATGAAAAAAATAAAAAAAAATAAGAGGGAGATGATGTGACGTACTACAGAGGTAAAACACGTGTCAAGATGACAAATCTGCAGCGATACATTCTGTTCGTGTAGCTTAGTTGGGAGAGCAACTTACTCCGGAGTGACGAGGCACGGATAAATTTGTGTTTTCTTATTTCTAATTTTTGTGAGTGCAGATGTCCTAAGATTAAAGTGCTGAATGGATTACAAATTTTATGTTTGTGTTTAATATCGTAAGATAGCATAGCCCCTCTGTGAATTTAGTGTATTAATATGAACTAACATGTATTTTCGTTTTATTCAAGTACTTTGTCTAAATCTAAACGAAATCCATTCTTCAGAATTGTAAGGCATATATATATTTTCGGTATGTTTTTTAAAAATTTTAAGGTTAAAAGCACTTGGCAACCAGAATTAGAAGTTTTGGGTCGCGGGTGGCCTAGTGGGCAACGTTCGTGACTGCCGCGGAAAGGACCTCAGGTTGGATCCCAGGCAGGTACGAACGCTCGATCCACTAAATATGCGCCGTGCGTCGGATGGGCACGTTAAGCCGTCGGACCCCGGGTACTGGCCTTTCGGCAATAGCCCTTCCCCCCAGGTAATAAATAACGGCGTCTTCCTCCCCCTTTCTACTTCGCTTCCGTGTCCCTTTCCTATCGGGCGCTCTAGCCCAAATCTCCTAGGTTCCTATTTCTAAGGGTTGTTTAAGACCTGGGGTCAAACACTCCCTTCCTAAAATCCTCTACATATGATCATGATTATGATCAATTTGAAGTTTTTGAACCATTGTCTCGAAACCACTAATTGCGAATATAATTTTAAAATCCATTGATTTATAACCTTAACTTTGAAAACAATTAGTTCATAATTGTTCCCTTATGACGATATTAGTAAATTTTAATGTTAAAAACACTTGGTAACCAGAATTTCAAATCTTTTAACCATTGTCACGAAATCACTAAATGCGAATATTATTTTAAATTCTATTGCAAATTTCCAGTAAATATTCGATTCAGAAAGCATCCAAGTGGGAATCTTTAACCGTACATTTAAAGATTTCGTGAACAGTCGCCAGTCATATGAAGTTTCTGATTTCCCTAACACTTTCATTGACTTTGTTACAGTATACGAAAGTATAATACACTGAAGAGCAATTGAATTAGAGACAGCTGGGGCTATGCAAATGTGGTGCTGTGGGCAGACCTCTAAACGGAAACGACATGACGTATGCAGCGATTCAACAATATAAGGAGTAATGCGACGGGAATCAGTAAGAGTCGGACGCAGTATGGGTAAGACGAAGGATCTAAGCGCCTTTGATCGTGGACAAATTGTCCGGGCCCCACGAATGGGTCACTCCATCTTGGAAGTCGTGCAGGGACTGGGATTTCCACGAGCCACTGTGTCACGGGTGCACCGTAAGTACATCGAATCCTGTAAAACCATCCCTGCAAGGGCCAAATGCCGTGGACAATAGCGTGTGGACGAGCGGGGTCATCGTCGGCTAGCTCGCATTGTAACAGTGGATAGACGGGCCACAGTGCAAGAAATCACTCGGCAATTTAACGCTGGTGCACAAAAACGTGTAAGCAGCCACACCATTCAGAACCATCTCCTCGCTATGGGGTACAGAAGCCATCGTCCAATGAGGGTACCGATGCTGACCGCACTTCACAGGGTGCAAAGATTAGCATGGACGCGGGAATATCGCCACTGGATCCTAGACATGTGGAAAAATGTTGCCTGGATTGATGAGTCGAGATTCACGTTGGTACATGCGGATGACAGGATACGAGTACGGCGCAAACCACATGAAGCCATGGATCCTTCTTGCCAGCAGGGTACTCTTCAAACTGGTGGGGGTGGCATTCTCGTCTGGGGACTGCTTACGTGGACTGAAATGGGACCCCTGGTACGTGTGACATCCTCCCTCACAGGTCAACGTTACCGGGATATCCTGGACGACCATTTACTCCCGTTTGTGCGTCTTCAACATCCCACTGGGGACCTCATCATGCAACAAGACAATGCAACGTGCCATCGCTCCCAAATTGTATCCAAATGGTTGGATGAACACTCCACCGACGTGACCTCGCTTCCTTGGCCAGCTATTTCACATGACCTCAATCCCATCGAGCACATCTGGGATGTCATCGGGAAAGATGTTCGAGGCTCTGACCCCCTCCATCAAATCTTCGTGAACTATGGGAGCTTGTTCAGGGGTCGTGGATCCGCATGGCTTCCCAACGCTTCCGGTGTCTTGTCGAGTCCATGCCGAGACGAATCGCCGCCGTCATCAGGGCGAAAGGTGGTGCTACACCTTACTAGACAGGTATCTCTAACTCAATTGCTCTTCAGTGTATACCTCGATCACATGAGTGAAAAGTTTAACGATCGTTAAATAACTGAAAATGTGGAATCCAGACTTCTGAGAGCTTTGAGCTGTGTAACGCAAAATTACGGAGTCTCAACTCTAGAGTTATATTGATATCAAACATAAGTTAAATCGACCGTCTTACGTACAGCACTCAGCTTAAAACGTCGTAACAGCTTTCCGCTGTCATGCACGGTCTTTTCGAAGTTGAAAATCGATGTTTTGTTTATAACGAGAAACTATACACGAATTATGTAGAAAATAGTAAAACTATACTCGTAATACAGTTTATCGACTTAGAATGTATAAAACGTCCTTAAACCCCCATCTGGTTGATGTGTGAAACGTGCCTGCTTGGCAGGCACGTTTCACACATCTACCAGATGGGGCAGGAACGAGCGTCTGCGTAGATAGCAGCAGGAACGAGCGTCTGCGTAGCTCAGTTGGTAGAGCGACTTGCTCCGGAATAAGCGGACTCGGGTTCGATCCCCAGGGTGGACCAAAAATGACGAAGAAATTTACTTCGTTATAGCACATTTTTAACTGGAGCTGCTGCCCACGTATGAAGGCTTCCACGAACAATACGATTTTCAACAGTTGCGAGGTGTAATCTCGTGAGTAAGGTTGAACAATCGCCAGTAGGATTATGGCAAGTCGACGTGAATTATTGTAGTTTGAACAAGGCATGGTAATGGGAGCCAGACGGATGGGACATTCAATTTCCGAAGTTATGCGAACATTCCTGGATCTACGGTGCCTCTTGTGTGCCGAGATTAACTCATGGAAGTCATTACCTCCCAACATAGGCTGCGCAGTGGCTGACCACGGGTGCTAAATGGCCGTGACCAACGGCGTCTGACCAGGAATGTCCATGCTAACAGACAAGCGACACTGGCTCAAATACCATCCACATTCAAAGCAGAAGGTATCAGAGTCATATCCATCTGGTCATTGCAGCGTAATTTAGCTCAACACCAAGAATTTCGTGCTATGAGTTACACATAGGATTATTCAGCCGTCTGAGCACGATCAACACAAATTCAAATTGTATCACGATTTAAAAGCATTTAATATACACTGAAGAGCAATTGAATTAGAGATACCTGTCTAGTAACGTGTAGCACCACCTTTCGCCCTGATGACGGCGGCGATTCGTCTCGGCATGGACTCGACAAGACACCGGAAGCGTTAGGAAGCCATACGGATCCGCGACCCCTGAACAACCTCCCACAGTTCACGAAGATTTGATGGAGGGGCTCATCTCTCTCGGTGGCATCCCATATGTGCTCGATGGGATAAGGTCAGGTGACCTAGCTGGCCAAGGAAGCGATTTTTTTTCCATCGTATTTTTTTTATAACATACTGAAATTGTATACTTCATTTATAGACATGTTGTATAAATCCATCTGTTTTAAGTATAGCTCATGAAATTCTATATTTTCAGTGTTTAATGAGATGAAGAAATTGTTTCAAAGTAAATTTCGTACATTTGACGGGAGAACGCGCGATGCTACACTGGCGGAAAGTGAAAAAAAGAACACCAAGAAGGAATTGGCGGAAGATCATGAAATTTACATATGTTAATGGGGTCGAGCTTACGTGGGTGTGATGTTAATTTCGGGACCAACCGGTGAGCGCTTACGCCACAGAACGGCATAATATGCAAATTATCGCCGGTGGTATTTAAGGAGTACGGCGAAGTGAATGTAATCCGTCGTCGGCGTACGGACACAAGAGAAGACCCTGAAGAAGTTGCAATGCCTGGACATGGAAGACGAGTACGATTTCAGCAGTTATCGGACTTTGAGCGAGGTCGTCTAGTCGGACTCCGTGAGGCCGGGTGGTCGTATCGTCGTATTGCGGAGCGAATTGGACGGGAAGTATCGGTGGTGGTATGATGGTGGCGTAGATGGACCGAGGAACATTCCCCCACGAGAAGACGTGGAACCGGGAGTCACAGACGGACTGATGAGCGGAACGATCGATGCATAAGAAGAGCGGCGTTGTCAAGCAGAACATCCACTACGACGCAAATCCGAGCTGCCGTTGCATCTGAGGTGACTGCGCGAACAATCCGCAACCGTCTACTGGATGCAGGACTACGTGCACGTGTGCCTCTGGCATGTGTACCTCTGACTCCAGCCCACCGTCAGGAACGGCTGCAGTGGTGTCGCCAACGTCTGCACTGCAGAACGCAATGGCGATCTGTCGTGTTCAGCGATGAAAGCAGATTCTGCCTGGGAGCCTCCGATGGCCGTATGCGTGTTCGCAGACGCACAGGGGAGCGTCTCCACCTTTTATTCATCCGCCAGCAACACACGGGGCATACACCTGGTCTCCTGGTGTGGGGAGTGATCTGCTATCATTCCCGTCCACAACTAGTGTTTGTACCGGGTACGTTAAATAGCACCTCCTACATCAACAACATCATTCAGCCCGTTGTTGTGCCATTTGTAAGGTCGGTCCATCGTGGTGTTTTCCAGCAAGATAACGCACGCCCACACACGACACGTGCAACGCAATATGCACTTCAGGGTGTGTAACTACTTCCATGGCCTGCACGTTCACCGGATTTGTCTTCCATTGAGCACGTGTGGGATTTTATGGGACAGCGACTTTTCCGGTCTCCACGGCCAGCCACGACCATCCCCGATTTACGCGTCCAGGTTGAGGATGCTTGGAACTCAATACCCCAAACTTACATCCAACATCTGTACGACAGACTCCATGCCAGAATTGCACAGTGTGACGCAGTTCATGGCGGTTCAACCTCGTACTAACCATGTTGCATGGAAATGTTATTTTTCAGTTTACCAGCAAATACATCTGTATTTTTCCATAATGTTTTGATCACGTTATCCTCTGTATTCCGTTATTATGCTGTATAGATTTCGTTGGTATCAGACGTCTCCTTCTTGGTGTTCTTTTTTCACTTTCCGCCAGTGTAAATTTCTTAGTTTTTCATGTGTCAATATCTTTAAAATCTTCCTAGAATATAAAGTGTTTGAGGAATATCCGTGACCAGTTTCTATTTGTGAGTGATTAATTTGTTTATCTCTCCTAGTCTCGTAGAAAACGTGGATGCGAATGATCGCATGGCCGCTTGCCAAGTACAGGAAGCCAGTGATTCGGTTAGTAAACCTCAGGTTTTATACATTGAGTTCCGATACTGTGCGTTTAATTATGATATTAACTGCAATAGAGACCCGGTTATCCGACCTAAATGGTATACCATAGGTTGTATGATACACTGCTGGCCACCCAAAATGCAACACCAAGAAGGAAACGAGATAGCAAAGCCAGATTTACTGGACACATAACAACAGATACAAAGATGAAACGATTCAGCTTACAGGCCTGTGCGACTTGCGGAACACGCAGACATCAATAGTTCGTGTGGCCCCCATGGCGGGCAATAACGGCCGCTACACGCCGCAGCATCAAACGAAAGAGGCTTTGGATGTGGGCTTGCGGTATGTCGGTCCAGGCAGCTTCCACACGTTGCCACAGTTCATCAGGCGCGGCCGCGGGTGGTGCTTGCCGGGCCACTCGGTTGTCGATCAACGACCAGACGTGTTCGATGGGCGACATATCGGGAGAACAAGCGGGCCACGTCAGCAGTGACACCTGGTCGGCCCTGAAGAATTGTTGCACGATGCGTGCCACGTGCGGGCGCGCTTTGTCCTGTTGAAACGTGGCGGCTGGCAGGTGCTGCAGATAAGGGAGGATTATAGGCTCCAAAACGTCGGAAATGTAGCAGTGGCTGTTGAGTGTACCGGCGATGCGTACCAGAGGGGTGCGGGTGTCATATCCAATTGCGCCCTAAACCATAACGCCAGGCGACGGACCGGTGTGGCGATGAATAATGCAGGCGTCATACAGTCTTTCGCCGCGGTGCCGCCACACGCGGATCCGACCATCGTGGTGATGCAGGCAGAAGCGGGATTCGTCGGAGAAAACAATGTCGTGCCATTCCGTAGTCCAGGTGCGGCGTTCAACTGCCCACTGCCGCCGCACTCGCCGGTGGTGTAACGTCAATGGCGATCGGAGCAATGGGCGCCGCCCGACAAGTCCCCGCTCCTGCAGTCGACGTCGAACGGTACGTGCTGACATAGGTTGTTGTGCAACACACCCTAATTCCTGCGCTAACGTTCGTGATGTGGCGGTGCGAGCCGTCAATGCCCGCCGCTCAACATGCCGGTCCTCTCATACCGTGGTGTGCCACAGCTGCGGCAATCGCTCACGTCGGTCCGTCCGTCTCTTCTGCACCCACTGAAACCATACTCGCCTCACTGTGTCTGGATGTTGTCCCACACGGGCACCGATGTCTTGCGGTACGATAAACCGCAGTCGCGATAAACCACTATTCGTCCTCTGTCGAACTCCGAAACGTGCTGGAATGACTGCCGTATTCTGCGACGAGGCATCTGGAAGCTTCCCGCGCACTGGTCCGGCAGCACAACAGACTTCCACTACTTACACCCCGCCTTCTGTACACTCTTCTTATAGTGCTTTTCGGTGGCGTGCCAGGTGCACATGATTTGCATATACCCTCTAATGCTAATCGTTTGCATGTCCTCTCGCGGGTGACGCATGTTGCGAATTTTAGGCCAATCGGATGCTTCCTTCTTGGTGTTGCATTTTGGGTTGCCATCAGTGTAGATTGCCGTCATCAGATTTGGCATACACTATATAGACAAAAGTCACCGGACACCTAGAAGAGAAGCACAACATAGCATTTATTGACATACATTAGTACGGTGTCGGTCCACGTTTAGCCTTAATGCATGCACTCACCCTTCGAGAGATGCTTTTGACATGGTTTTGTAAAACAGCGATAGGTATGCGCTTCCATTCAGTACATAATGCTGCCGCTAACTGTTGCTTATTATTAGGCCTTGGTTCCAAATTTCTTGTAACAGTCCTTACGTTATGGCTCGGTGCATTATCCTGCTGGTACCAAGAAAGCTCGTTTCTATAGTAATGCCGCATAGTTGGTAGGACATAATTGTGCAGAGTTTCGAGGTAGACGTACTAGTTAACAGGTTTGTTCACGATAACCAATATGCCGGGACTATACCACGAAAAACACTCTCACACGAGTACACTGTCAGCTCCAATCTTGACGGTAGGAACAGTACACTGTGGTGAATAGCGTTCCCCCGGCTGCCGCCATACCCACACACGGCCATCAGACTGATGGATCGTGTATCTGGATTCATCAGTCCATAGGACTCGTTCCCATTGATCTACGGTCCACGATAAATGTTCTTTACACCATGCTAAACGACGAATAGCATTTCGAGTGGAGATGAAAGCCTTATGAGCAGCCGCACGACCACGGTAACCCATGGAATAAAGTTCTCTGCGAATGGTACGCGTACATACCGAGGTTCCAGCTTTTCCCTCACCTGTACACTGAGGTCTTGTGCAGTACTCCATCGATCAGCTCGAACGACTCTCCTGAGGCAACGACGTCCTCTATCACTGATTTTCTTTGGTATGCCGGTACGTTTTGCTGCTTCAGGCACGCCATGTGTCTTCCACTTATTCAGTACATCCAAAACAGATGACTTGGGTATGTTTAAACGCCTCTCGGTTTCTCTTATTTACAACCCAGTAATATAACAGCCAACAATCTTTCCTGTCTCAAAGTCAGTTCTCTCCCATCGCGACATTTTCACTCAACTTCACGGTGCGATATGATCGCGGTCAGCTGCAGTGTTATTTTTATATCGTTTGTAGCTGTAACGCGCATCTTAACAACGCAGCGTATCCTTTCATTTGCTTTTGAAAGAGCGTCCGGTAACTTATGTCAATATAGTGTATACCGTCTTATCAGAATAATATGACCACACCTTGGATTAGGATGTACCCACTCAGGCGCGTCACAGAACGCATGTGCCGGCCTAATCGTCCGGCCAGGACGGATGATCCATATTGCGATACGTGAGAATAATGAGAAGAGACAGTGATTTGACGGACGTCCAAAAAGTTATGATCATTGGCTACTGCGCCAAGGGTGCAAAGCATCCCAGAAAGAGCAGACTTCGTGGGATGTTCGCGAGTTGCTGTAGTGAGCGTGTACCAAGAAAGTATCGCTCGTACACCGAGTACCTCCCGACGTCATAACTGTGGAGCCTCAAATTGACTCCAGAGGAGAGCTTCACCTCCGTCGACTGGTAAAGAGCGATCGACGCGCAACAATGCAGCCATTGACCACGCAAATGATCGCTGGGGCACCCAGGTACGTGTCCCCGATAACAGTAGAGCGAACCCTGTTACTCACGGGTCTCCGGGTTTACGCTGCGCCAAGGTTCCCATGTTAACCCAGGTCTATCGGCAACGACGCCTGCAATTCGCATGGCACTACCGTCCTTGGACAGTGGTAGAGTGGGAAAAGGTTGCCTTCTCCAACGATTCGAGGTTCCTACTCGACATAAGTGCCGGACGGTAGCGGATACGGGGTCAGACACACGAGAACCAACACGCGGACGCACTTTTCGGTCAAGTACTGGCCAGCGATGGCAGTGTGCATGTCTGGGGATGTTTTCCTGGTATGACCTGGGACCGCTGGTATCACTGGATGAGTCCCTGAAAGCCAATGGCTAAATGTCCATTCTCGCTGACCACATACGTTACTTCATATTGGACATTTACCCTGGTGGAGATGGTGTATACCAACAGGACAACGCGCTCTGTCGTGTCACTAAGGAGATGCGTGACTGGTTCCAAGAGCACGACAGGAATGTTTCCGTTTCCCCTTGGCCGGCGAAATCGCCCGCCCTCAATCCCGTAGAGCATTTGTGTGACTATTTGGTTTGACAGGTTCAACGATACGACCCACACTCACGTCACCTCCTGGGCCTCCGCCGTGCTCTGCTGCAGTCCTAATGGGCACGCGAGCCTCGGGCAACCTTCCAGGGCCTCATTGCGTCCATGCCACGAGGTCTCACCGCTGTCCTCAGGGCCAAGGGTGGTTAATCCCATTATTAGGTAGGTGGTCAAAGTATTCTGATACAACTGTGCTGCAGTCCGAATGGGCACGTGTGCCTCGGGCAACCTTCCCGGGTCTCATTGCGTCCATGCCGCGAGGTCTCGCCGCTGTTATCCGAGCCAAAGTTGGTTATTCCCATTATTAGGTAGGTGGTCAAATTATTCTGATACAACTGTGTAGAATTCTGAGTACGGAGTTTGTGTGTAGAAAAGTTCTCAAAACTTAACGATTGATTTTTATTTTGTAAAAGTTTTTCCGTGCATTTCTTTGCTCTTAAATCTACGTAATTTGTAACCTAAGTGGAGCCATTTCAATGCGATTTTTCTTTCTTCCAGAGACAGACGGCTCAAGGTTCTAGTCAACAAAGCATCTTCTTAAGAAGGTTTTAGATATGGAGAAACGTAATCATCATTCAAGTTCGAATCGAATCGAACCTGCACGGCGCTTTAAATTATTAGGTACTCAATTTTATGTCGATTCTGTTTTCAATGATTAGTGAAAATTTTGCAACATTCATTTTCAAGGGTTACTTTGCCTAATATGTATATCCCGTCACATATTTCATATATACTGTAGTATTATTTTGCACGATTTTTGCAGTACACGAAAATAATTATTCCGCAATTTCTAATGAAACGTTGAAATAACTTATACCACGAGCTAAAAGAGTGTAGTTATAGATATTGAAGATGACAATTGCCGCCCCGGTGGCGCAGGCCTATGATTATTCGTCCGAACGGGGTCCGGGTTCGAATCCCGGTGAGGCATGGATGTTGTGTTTGTCTTACGGCACTGGCTCTCTCCCTTCCCTGGAACCAGTGACCCTACATTAGAGACGGGCGACTGCTTATAGCCCATTTGAGTTGCTCACGGTGGTCGTTAAACCTCCAATCAAAAAAAAAAAAAAAAAAAAAAGGTGACAATTCGTTTTTTGCTGTAAATGTGGCAAGGATGGTAAGTCAGATAATATCCGAAAACTTGAAAATTTTATCGTCCAGGAGCAGGACTCGGACCCTCGTCTCCCCGATAGCGCACGGGTATGCTAACCACTACACCACCCAGAACGATCAAGTCTCAAGTTTCCGATTAATTTGAATATAACCGTCACAGGATTCGCTAGTCGATGGCTATATTCAAATTAATCCAAAATTTGAGACCTGGTCGTTCTAGGTGGTGTAGTGGTTAGCATACCCGGGCGCTATCTGGGAGACGCGGGTTCGAGTCTCGCTCCAGGAACGATGAAATGTTCAAGTTTTCGGATATTATCTGACTTACCATCCTTGTCACATTTACACCAAAAAACGGATTGTCATCTTCAAAATTTGTATTACATGGTGTAATCCCATATTTCATTCATGCGTGTAGTTATATTTCAAAAAGTTTAAGCTAAATTGAAGATTTTTTTGCATTAAATAAAGTGATTTGAAATATTATTCAAATTTAGAAATTTATACTTGCTTTTTTTAAAATTGTATTAAAGAGAAATTCGCATTTCTTCTAATGTTTTCTGAGTAAATTAGAATTGATGTCGCCAAATGTAGAACATAAATTCATTTTCAAAGGCGTTCAAACCGCGCCCGTGGCGCATTGGTCTAAGCGCTGGCTCTATTCCTTCCCTGGAACCAGTGGCCCTAAATTAGCGACGGGCGACTGCTTATAGCCCATTGAGTTGCTCACGGTGGTCGTTAAACCTTCAATAATAAAAAAAACAAGTTAGTAAAATCATGCAATGCATTGATTATGATACGCTTTCCAACATACCAGAAATCATTACTCAAGTTATGAGGATAATAGCTGTGGAATAAATCTCGCTCCTATGACACGACTTTTGACTCCATTTCGATGATATTGAACAGAACCGGTAAAGTATACTTCCGGAACAACATGATAAAGTTTTGTCGCAATTGAAGCGTTTTTACGTAGGTTATAACGCATAAGGGTAATGGAATGAATCCCGATCCTATGTCCTGACCTTTAACCCTATTTCACCCATTTTCAATAGGGTTCGTCCCTAGACGATTCCCTACCACATACTAAAGTTTCATCGAAATCGAACCATTTTTACGCAAGTTATGATGCAAATCGGCAATGGAATGCATCCAGCTCCTATGCCCTGACCTTGGACAACACTTCACCCATTTTCAATAGGGTTCGTCCCCAGGTAATCCTCTACAACATACTAAAATTTCACTGAAATCGAACCATATTTACGCTAGTTATGACGCATAAGGGCAGTGGAATGCAGCCCGCTTCTACACTATCTACCAACAAGTAATTGGACACCTCTGTAATCGACGATATCTGTGGTCCTGATACACGTCACAGCCGCCGCCGTTAAATATCGTGTGGGAAACAACAACGCAACCAGTCGCATGCAAGATGCCGCGCAGTTCGGAGCTCTCTGATTTCGAAAAAGGTGTAATAGTCGGGTATCACAGAAATGGTCGATCCATACGTGACATATCCAGCGAGTTTAAATACCCAAAATCGACAGTGGCCTACGTGATTGGCAAGTGGAAGATGAGAGGTGACTGTCGGAATGTGCCCCGACCCGGCAGACCCACAAAACTGGTAGTTAGAGACCGACGGGTGCTGGCCAGAGAAATTCGGAAGAACCGCACCAAATCGATGGACCACATCCGCGAGGAGTTTCAACAGGCATCCGAGAGTGTTCTTTCGATGAATACCATCCGTAAGGAATCCCATCTGCTTGGTCGTGCTGCCGCCCACAAGCCTTTGATCACCAAGTCCAATAGCGCTGCTCGGCTAACGTGGTGCAAAGAACGTCGACAGTGGACCGTTGAACAGTGGAAACAGGTTCTCTGGAGCGACGAATCAAGGTTCACCCTCTACCGTTCGGATGGCAGGGTCTGTGTTTGGCGTCTGCCTGGAGAACGCCTCCTGCCGGAATGTAGTGTGCCAACTGTGAAGTTCGGTGGCTGTGGAATTATGCTATGGGGGTGTTTCTCCTCGTATGGTACGGCACCCTTGGTCGCAATTCCTGGTAGACTCAACGCCGAGACTTACTGCACCATTTTGGATGACCATGCGCTTCCTGCGTTGTGTCAGTTTTACGGGGTGGACCCATGTTACTTTCAGGATGACAATACCACCTGTCATGTTGCGAAGTCCACCATGGCTTTGTATGGTGACAATGGGGTTAATCGAATGGACTGGTCTGCCCAGAGCCCGGACCTTAACTATATCGAGCACCTATGGGACGAGCTGGAGCGTCGACTTAAGGGTGCCCCCACCGTCCGAAATCGGTGAAGGAACTGACCTGTCTTCTCCAAGCCGAGTGGAAGAAAATACCGCTAGCCGTCGTACAACGCCTGGTTGAGAGTCTGCCCCCGAGGGTCCCAGCTGCAATCGCCGCTCGTGGAAGCTCCACCAACTATTGAAGGTGAATAAACTTCGTTTTCCTTTGCTATCACAGGTGTCCAATTACTTGTTGGTAGATAGTGTATGTCCTGACCTTTGACCCCATTTGTCCCATTTTCAATAGGGTTCGTCCCAAGGTGGTCCCCTACCACATGCTAAAATTTCATCGAAATCGAACCATTTTTACGCGGGTTGTCGTGCGGACAGGCGGACAGACGGACAAAGCTGGAGCATATACTCTTCTTCAAGTTAGTTGGGAAGCGTAACTACGAGATGTGACAGATTCTTGCCGTACAACGTTGAATTTCAAATGTCGCACGGTTAACTTTTGGTTTTCCTGTCTATGTAACTTGAAGGTCTTTGGGCGTCACTCACAAACTCTTATTTTCACACAGTGCACGTGTTATTTACTCCGATTCATGATCTAAAGACACGCCGCCTTTTCCCTTCCACTTCTGCAGTTTGCATAAAGACGCGCTGGTCATCATGTTTTAACTCCTCGGTGTATAATGAATTTGAGATTTTTCTTTAGACGAAAACGTTGTCCCGAGAAATTACATTAACGGACGTTGGCAGAGTTCTTGAGCGAAAACTGATCGATACGTACGACATCGCGGAAAAGAAAAGGCACTAAGAATAATAGTTATTGAAGAAAATCAATCCATTATCTAATAGGTTTCTTCAGATCTTGAACGACGCTAGTTTAAATACAACTTTGAAACATCTCATTTGTGATGGAGATATCTCGGCGTTTAGTACGTCGTTTTGATTTTGAAACCAGTTTAGTAATCTTGAAATATGGTGCATTACTTTAACGCAATTAGTCAATCGTAATCAAGTGATTTTTTGTATGCAGAAATATATACAAAAGGTGAGCAATGATGTTTCATGCACTTTGACTAAATGCATATAAGAGAAGATATACTTCTTGAACTTCTAGAAGTTGCAAAAGAAAAATTATTTATATGAAATCACAGTTTTGTAAAGATATCTTTCACGAATTCCACAGCAAACGTTTAAAAGTTTTACAAAGCTGCGTTACCTCAGTGTATGTGAATCATTATTGGTATGTGCTAATGCATAACAGAAAACAGAACAAAAACCATTAAATTGATGTTGTGATGTGCTACAAATTGAACGCTGTTGTTACAAATACTCCTTTTCTCAAACATAATGATCTTTTAAGAACAGTGTACCCAAACTGTGGAAGAAAGACAAGCAATGTAAGTCATACGAAAATTTGCTATCAGTGCTGCTACATTTAAATGAGAGGTAGAACGAATCCAAAATTTTCTTAAATGCAAATCCGAATCCAAATCTTCGATGGTTCTCGAATCCCTCAAATCTCCCGAATCTCAAATATCTCGAATCCGAATAATTATAAGAAAAAAAGGGAAAGAAAAGACTTCTACTTAAAATTAAGTTTTTAATTGAAGCAAAATTTGAAATCTGTGTTTATATAAGATACAAATTAAAGAATACAGTTTTCAAAAAATATACCCATACTTATTAAGAAGATACAAATGAAATTTATAACTTATATTTACTAAATGAAGTACATAACTCTTGAGGTTCACTTCCATTTTCTAAAAATAATTTGGCAAAAAATATTTGAGTAACAATTCACACTTTTGACATTTTTCTTTAATAACAAAGTTCCAAAACCTTTTAAAATCAAAGCAAGTGTAGAGGATCATTTCAAGAGTTGATGTAGATAAACACTAAACATGGAACATTAAATTGAGTAAATTCTTTCCAGGAAAATTAGGAAAAATCAAAAGCATATTTGTTTTAAGAGTTAATAAAAACACTAAATACTTTCAGGCAATGTAAAGCAATCAGAAACCTTTAATGGAGATTTTTATTTAAAATCACTAGCATTCGAACTCGCTCTGGGCCTACTTCGTTTTTATCAGCTATGACACCTGATGTACTGAATAGTCTTTCTGACATTACAGTCGATGGTGGTGTGATTAAGAACTATTTAGAGAGTTTCCTCAAATTTTGGAAGTAGCGAGTTATTTCAAATAGCTGTGATCTTCTTCGATTATTTTCTAATATAAGAACTCGTCATGCTGACAAATATCGATCTAGAACAAGCACCAAACGCCGAGTTTTTTAGGTTAAGATTCGAAAGATTCGAATGAAGAAAAAAGTACGAAGTTACGAGTTTTCGCCTCTCGAATCTTTTTCAAGATTTGAGGATTCGAATGTCCCATTCCTAATTTAAATACTCAAAAAATTTGGGGATTTAAAAAAAAACACAATACATTCCAAAAATAAGTGAGAAACTTTCTTTCTGAAATGGAATCGCAGCTAAAAAGAAGTGTTCAGTTTGCTGTAGATGCTCTTAGCACTGTAAGAGCTCTAGATTGTGAAAGCTCTGGGACAAAGCGGAAGAAATGGTACCAGAACTTGTTCCTTCAAACATGTGTTCTACTCCACTACGGTTCCATGCTGTATTCTTTATTACAGACATCGTTTTTCTTCATGATGACCAGAGCAAGCGTATTATCTGTTTTCTTTCTTTGCTACTATCTGATTATAAATACTCTATGGCTAACTTTGAGGGCAAAGAGGGAGCAATTTCTGAAGCTCATAAAGAAACTACAGCATATAGAAAGAGAAACACAGGATTGGGAAGTTTCTAAGTTAAGAGGACCTAGTTGGATTAAAGTTTCATTAAGTATCATAGCTTTCTCACCTCCTCTTAATGCATTGGCAGCGATTTTACCATCAGTATTTCTGAAATTGAATATATCGAAAATCGTGTGGTTTTTCACACTCGGTGTTATCAGGGAAACACCTAATACGATTGGATGGTTGTTTCTTTTCTTCGCAGTGTCCACGAGCTTGCACAATTGCTACACTCTTGTGTGTTATTCCACGATATACTTTGCATCCATAAATTTTGAAATTTGCAAATTGATAAATCGTTTGGAAAATCGCTTGACGAAATTAAATCTTCTTCAACAGTCTCATGCGGTTTATTATCGCATTCTTGTGAAAACCTACAAGACACTGTACAAACATATCACCGAGTACGATAATGTGTTATCTTTACCCGTATTTCTAACCATAGGTTCTCAATGTTTATTAATTTTCATTTGCTCAACATCAATGGTGAACATTTCAACCTACGATCGGGACCTGTTCTCACTTTTGTTCACCATTCCCGTTCTAACGGCGAGTGTATTGTCCATTCTTCTACTGATATTATCTGCGTCTCAGTTATATGAAAAGAACAGCGAACTGCTAAAGCACTTTGCTTTACAAGCTGAAGAAAATCGCTCTATTTTCAAGGAAACTTACACATCTTCATTTTTGTTCAGATTCTTGTGGTCAAATGATTTCGGACTTACAGTAATGGGCATGTTTCCCATCACTAAACATTTTCTTTTAACACTAACTGCTGCTTTAATAACTTACATTGTTCTGATCGTTCAGTTTAATCCTCGCACCTGATAGGGCAGTGATGTATATTCGAGGCTAGCTAGGCTATGTGCGAAGCCCAGAGAATGTACAAATAAAAGTCAATTAGATATACACTATTAAAGTCAATTATTAGGTGTGCAACTTATACCACCAAATTTGTGTATAGTATCTCATAATACTCTGACTTAGACCGCAGACAGTTTTTGGAAGGGGTCGGAGCCGGAGGGTCAAGGGGCCCTCCATACAAAATTTTCGAAAAAAGTTCTACAGTTTTCAATTTAGAACCACCAAATTTGGTATAAGAAAAAAAAGTTCTACAGTTTTCAATTTAGAATCATGAAATTTGGTATTAACAGGAAAATTACAGGAATATATTTTTCACTCATAAAATTTCACCCGCTGAACTTGGTGATTCCACGAATATTTACCCGGGAAATACCGGGTACCCTTGCTAGTTACAATATAAAGAAAGGAGATGGCATTGCACAAATTGTACTCTAAATTACGTACAATAAAGATAAATAGTTCTTATGCTCAAAAATATATTTGTACAAGCTTCGCACAATTTCAGGTGATAAGGAAAGGGCGAAATGATTATAGCCCCCTGGGCGTTTAATTCATGTGTGTCATTTTTAGAAGCTGGATATTTTAAATATTTTGTCCACTGGCCGTTACATTATAGCAAGATGCACATTTATGGTAAATCTTCACATTCGTGCAAAACAGGGATATTTAGATGAAAATACAATCAACTATGGATACAGCGAACTCTGTTATAATGAACATTTGTCTATAGTGAACCTAAATCATTGGTCCCGACCCGCAACATCGGAAATGTACATTAAAATTTTCGTTTATACTGAACCTAAGAAATAGAACTTCAAAGAAAAGAATGTACTTGTAACATGAAATTGTAACATATTTCAAAACAAACCTTCTTGTAAAAACTTGAAGGAATGTGTTGAGAACAATATTGTAGCCCTACTACTCCTTATGTGCACTGAAGGACAAAGGTTGGATTAAAAACCTCAGCAACATCAAGCTGGTGTTCTTGCGTGCCAACACCACGTCAGTCCTCCAACTCACGGGTCAAGGTGTGAATCACAGCTTTAAAACCTATTGTAGAAGGGAAGTAACGCTTCATTTAATCCAAGCCTTGGAATCAAAACAGAACTCATCAATAAATGTTCTGAATGCTGTACGTTTTGAAAACAAAGTGTGGAGGAGTGTGTCAACTGTCACAGTACAGAACTGTTTCCGGAGGTCTGGTTTGGTTACTGGACGCGTGGCATTCGAAGAAGAGGATGATGTGCCTCTCAAGGACCTGCTCCAGCATATCGCCGTGAATTCCACTGAAGCTGAAGATTTTATCGATGCTGACTGTGAAGTTATAACGAATGAAATCCCGTTATAACGAATAAAATCCCGCTATAACGAACGAAATCCAGTTATAGCGAATGCAATTCCGTTATAACGAATGCAATTCCGTTATAACGAATGCAATTCCGTTATAACGAATGCATCCCGTTATAACGAATGCATCCCGTTATAACGAATGCAATCCCGTTATAACGAATGCAATCCCGTTATAACGAATGAAATGCCGTAAAACGAATTAAGTCCCGTTATAACGAATGAAATCCCGTTATAACGAATGAAATCCCATCATGACGAATAAAATCCCGTTATAACGAACGAAATCCAGTTATAACGAATGCAATTCCGTTATACCGAATGCAATCCCGTTATAGCGAATGCAATCCCTTTATAACGAATGAAATGCCGTAAAACGAATTAAGTCCCGTTATAACGAATGAAATTCCGTTATAACGAATGAAATCCCGTTATAACGAATGAAATCCCGTAATAACGAATGTAATCCTGTTATAACGAATGAAATTCCGGACGAAGTTGTGACAGGCGGTTCTAACACGCAACAAAACGAATCTGAAGATGACGAGGACGATAATGAAGAGCATTTTCCAACAGTGAAAGACATGTTGGCGGGTATCAGGACTGTGCTAAAATTCCTAGAATGTATGGGAAATGTAGAATCCAGTGTAGCAAAAGCACAGAATCTAGTAAAGGACATAGAGAAAATATTTGTTAAAACTGTTTGCAGCAAGCAGCGGCACATAACGGATTATTTTCATGTTAATTAAGGTAATGTAAAATAAATTTTGTTTTCTTAACTAGGGGCTGCGCCTCTAGGCTCGCTACGCTCCTTTCCAGAGTAGCGCTCGGGCACTGAAGCCCGATCTCTAAGTATATCACACGATGTAAAACTTCATATAAATTTCAATTTTTGTTGCATGTCTAAAAAGACTTGTTATTCCGAAATTTCAGAGTTTTTTTAGTGTCGTTAATTTTTGGAAGGTCGGACTTTTGTCGTTTGAATTTATAGCACTTACATTTAGTAAGTGCTATAAATTCAAACCACTAAGAAAAATAAAAGCGGATCAAAAAGCATTTCCGTAACCCGTAAACAGTTATCACTAAGCTGTTCTCTGAGATTCAGAGGTTAGCTCCAAAAAGAAATACAAACTTCCAGATATTTTTATTTATTGTTGTCGTATCAAACTTCATATACAGCGATCTTGACATACAACTCGTGCTTCTCTGATATCCATTACACGCCGTACGCAAGATCTTTTATGCTTCATACTCATAATCTTTTTCTCATGCAGACACTCCTGAATCTGATCCACCCATGTCTTCCTTGGCCTTCCTCTGCCTTTCCTTCCTGCCACTTGGACTGAAAAGATTTTCTTAGTGGGCATTTCATCACTCATTCTTTCAACATGGCCAAACTACCGAAGCATATTGGTCTACACCTTCCTAACAACATTTTGCTTCACATCACACAACTGCAATACATCTTCATTCCTCACACAATCAGATCGTGTCTTGCCACAAACCCCACGTAAGTAACGCATTTCTCCAGCACATAAACGACTCGTATGTTTCTTCTGCAGTACACAGGTTTCACTGCCATACATCAGAGTAGGAACAATTACAGTTTCATACACAGCCATGCGGGACTGTCTAGAGAACCCATCATTCCTGTGAAAACCTCCCAGAGCAGCTATGACTTTCAAAGAAGAATTCACTCGCCTACTGATTTCACCATCCAACTTGTTCTCTCTGTCAAACATGCTTCCGAAATACACAAACTCACTCACCTGGTCAACACAGTGCCATTTATACTTACATTACATTCAGTGCTACCCGTTCCTCTCTCAAACATAATAACTTTGTTTTTTCCCTTTTTTATACTCAGTTTGAATTTCATGCAAACTTCTTGATTCCGAGTCAACATACTCTGCAACTCACTTTTGCTCTCTGCCAACAGGACAGTGTCATCAGCATACAGCAATCTGCACACACGCATATCATCAAGACATAAACCACTATTATCTATTTTGGCATCACGTATGCATGCGTCCATAAATATATTAAACAGCCATGGTGATATTACACAACCTTGTCTAACTCCTGCACCAATGGAAAACCATTTTGATAAAACACCATTCACCCGTACACAAGCTCAACTACCAGCATACATGGCTTTTAGACTATTAAGTAGATTCCCAGTAACACCATATTCATTGAATACCTTCCACAAAAGTGTCCTATTCACTCGGTCGTAAGCTTTCTCTAAATCTATGAAGGCAGTAAAAACTTTCTTCCCAACAGCCAGATACTTTTCAATCATCGTGCGTAACGCAAAAATCTGGTTAGTGCAGCCTTTACCAGGCATAAAACTACTCTGAACATCCCACACTTTCAATGATGTAAGACCCCGTACGTTTTCAATAACAACCTTACCAAACACTTTCCCTGGCACACTCAGTAGGCTAATACCACGATAGTTCTTGCATTCAGTCTGATCACCTTTTCCCTTATACAAGAGAACAATAATAGCATCCTTCCAATCCCGAGGGACCATTCCTAAATCCCAGCACAACTGGCAAATTTCAGTTAACCAGTCAATTATAGAATCACCACCATATTTCAGCATCTCTGCAGTTATGCCATCAACTCCCGGAGCCTTCACACTTCTTCTCTTGAGATCTCTCCTGTGCTTTCATCCCTCATTGTGACATCATCTGCGTCTGTCTCAGAATCATCTTTGCTTTCCTGATCTAATAACTCACAGAAGTATTCACCCCATCTGTCACTTAACTCATTGGGCTCCCATATCATTTCCCCAATCTCATTCTTCACACAACTTACAACTTTGTTTCCCCTATTTTTCCTGAGTCTCATGTACTTCCAGAAGGACTTCCTATCTTTCCAAAAAGCCAGTTCACGCCTTTCCACTTTCTCCTTCCCATCTTTTGCCTTATTGTGGCGAACCAGATTAGCAGCTTCACTCTTCTTACAGCGATATTCATACACAGAGACTCTGCCTTGCAACATCCCCAAATAGGATTCCTTCTTTCTCTTTACTGCCTCTTCAATCTCACTATTCCACCAAGCATCACCTTTATTGTTACCCACTATTGTGGTGCCACAGACCTCTTCAGCAGCAGTGACAACACAGTTCTTAAAACATTCCCACTTCTTTTCTACATCCCTCTCACCAGACTTCAGATCCTTCAGTCGTTCTCTGAGTAAGTCAGAATACCGCTGATGATCTTCAAGGAGCCTATCAACCTTTATTCTTTCTATCCTGGGTTTTTTCCTATTCCTTTTCCTTTAACCAACATTAAGTTTCACTAGTGACACTACCAAGTAATGATCAGAACCAACATCCGCACCTCTCATCACACGGTGTCAACAATTAAGTGTTTCAAACCCTGATTGTAGACAACAAAATCTATCACACTCTTTTGACCAAGAGTACGATTTTCCCAAGTATATGTGTGGATATACTTGTGGTTGAAAAATGTATTAGATACACACAAACCATTCTCAATGCAGAGTTCAATTAATCTTTTACCATTATCATTCATACAAGGATCATAAAACTTACCCAGAACATTGTCAGAAATTGCATTCTGCACACCTACTCTAGCATTGAAATCCCCTGCTATTATAACTTTTTCTTTAGCACCAAACTGGCTCAAAACAGCTTTTAGCTCATTCCAGAAATCTTCTTTCTTATCAGAAGGTTCCGAGTCACAAGGAGCATACACTACAACAACTACAATTCTCTGAAGTTTCACTTTCAAACGAATCCATAGAATTCTCTCACTTACACAACTATAGTGAATCAAGTTGTTCTTCATCTTTTCACTTAAAATCACACCTACACCAGCCTGTCCTCTGACATTATCCAATACTCCAGACCATACACTCAGCGTGCCATTCACTTCTTCTACCCCAATTTCCTTCTTTTTGGTTTCACTTACACACAGCACATCCAGTCTATATTTATTCATCTCCTCAATCACCTCACTCATCTTGCAATTTATACCTCTAGTATTCCATACACCAATCTTACATTCACTCAGCCGGGATCTCTTTCTCATACGCCGTTTAGAAAGTCCAGGTCGATTCCGTGGTGGACTGTCCTTCTGAAGTGTAGTAGGTCCACGATATCCCACACTTCAGTCATTCTTAATATTTCTTTTTGTCTTTTTAATCAGGTAAGTACATCAGTGTGGGGGATTAGCCCACAGCTGAGGGTTCCAATTGGTCATTCAACCTAAGGATTCTGGAACAAAACCCAGTGAGTTGGGGTCTTTTCGCCAATGTCACACAGAACTAGCTTCACAGAGGCCCTAGTTGCTGTTGTGTGTGCCATTGTTACCACGGAGCGCCCCGAGGAGGCAAACCCATCGCTCACTACTACCGCCCGCCGTAAACCGTTATGCTAAACCGTTGAGGTGGACGTCTAGTAATTTTGCTTCCTATATACTTCCAATGGAAAAATTTTGTACACATTTCCTTCACAAGTATTGTGTTCCCAAGGATGAAAATTTGAACATCGATTAAAAGAACATATTATAACGTAGAATACTTAATATTTTTTAAAACATAACCATAATTATATAAAAAATCAATGACTTTCTTTTTGGTCGTGTTGGAAGCAGAAAAAGATGGCGCGTCCTGTACTTTGATGACGACAGTAGACAAACAAATGTTGGATTACATAATTATGGTTATGTTTTAGATAAACATTAAGTATTCCAAGTTATAAAATGAAGCTATTTTAATCGATGTTCAAATTTTCATCCTTGTGAACGCATTAATTGTCCAGAAAAAAGATGGCGCGACCTGTTCTTTGATGACGTCAGTAGACAAACAAATGTTGGATTGCTTAATTATGGTTAAGTTTTAGAAAATATTGGGTATTCCAAGTTATAAAATAAAGCTATGTTAATCGATGTTCAAATTTTCATCCTTGGGAACGCATTAATTGCGAAGAAAATGCGTACAGAAGTTTTTCCATTGGAAGTATAGGAAGCAAAATTACTTGACGTCCACCTTAAGCAACTGAGATAGCTTTTCTAACAAAACATACGCATAACAAATTCTCTGCGTTACCATGGCAGCAGGCCACGGGACCGGAACGTTTCTCTGTGGTTATCGTGAAGACAGACAAGCAGTTCGTTTCTTTCCTTTGCGTCTTTAAAAACTGCTTAAAAATTAGAAAATGGCTTTTACTTAAATTTTTTTGTAAAAAAAAGGAACGATAGTTTTAAGTTTATGCTGTGAAAATTTCAATGCGTTATGATTTATAGTTTGCCATATATCCGTTTTTTAAATGGATCCCATCGCGAAATAGAGAATTTTGGGAAATTTAGAAATTTAATTTCTCGTAAACTAAATCAAAATTAAAAAAAAGGGCGACGAGGTGCAAAACTTCGGACATGGTACTACATGCCTACGAAGTTTCCTGGTTCTGTTGCTGTTAGTGTGTCCGGAACGCGACCTGATAGCACTTTTTTGCTTACCATAACTTTGAAATACAATAACTCTTGAAGTATCGCCAGAATCGAGAAATCATTTATTTCAGCGTGTTTTCCAAACAATTCTCTGCAGACGATGTAAATTTCATATTTTTGTGTTCAATACGTTTTTGCGCTGCGAGCTAGGAAAGCAAGAGTGTCGCGAAGTTTCCAAAACAGCGGCAGCAGCAGAAGCAGCAGCAGCGGCGGCAGTTACTTTTTTTAGAATAGAAAAATTTAATGAATATACTCTACGTACATAAATATATTATTTTTAGATACATATATACATATTTTATTTTCTTGCTCACCATTCCACTCAATTCAGGTTGAGGGAAGATACTTCGGTTTTAGTGAACCTAGGACATAGTGAAGGAAATATGCGATTCCGCAGAGGTTAACTATAAGCGGAGTTGACTGTATATGGAATAAAATGTATTTTGAATTCGATATCATCTGCATTTACGCCCTCTAACAGCGAAGTTGTGCATCGAAATAAAAAAAAAACAGAATGAGAAATATTTATTGCAATGATCATCATTCTCACATATCATGCTTCGAAATGGAAAATAATTTTTGAAATTGGATCTATAATTTCAGAGATATAGACAGACGGACTCAGAAAGTGATAACATAAGCACGTTTGTTTTTTTTTCAAAAGACGTGCTAAAAAGGATTATAAAAATCATGAAAATGCACCCTGAAGTCGTTTTACCGTCTTTTAGGTTTTGAATCAGCAGGTGTTTGCTAAAGAAACGGCTTGCTGAAAATGCTTCTTTATTTTTTAATGGGCATCCTTAAGTGAAGCTGTTATTCCTAGGAAAATATGTCGATAACTTTGATAGATCTGGCTCCCTGAAATTTTCTCTCAACTGGGGTCGTATATGGATATGTTTACCGAATACACTGTCGACAACTTTTCGATCTTTAATTCCATTAATGGAAAGTGGTGGAGTTTCCAATATTCGATGTTACTGCGTAATAAAAGGAGTAAATATTGGTGTCATAATTTTAAAAGCTGTTTCTTTGTTCTTTACTGAAGAATGATGCTGGCATAATAAGTCAGTTGCTCGTTGCTTTTATCTTGTAAAAAGCGAAATGCATTTAATCTCTTTCTGTGAAAAGCCTTGTTCTTTCACTCGGTAAAAAATATTTTGACAAAACTACTGATGAATTTCCCCCATCGATTATCATTACTTTCGCTTTCTTTATTACAAAATTAAAACATCAGCGCCAAGTTTCCCGTCTTAATACGAAACTATCTTGACAGATCTCACGCTGGAACTTATAAACCGTCCTTGACAATAGCAGCAGCAAAAAAAACTTTTCGAATGAGTGTTAGGCGTTGCTGAACTGGTGAAGACATCCTATAATTTTTCACACTGAAACGTGTTGATTGGTTTTCGCTTTGAAAGATACGAATTTTGTTTTTCTTTTGAAATATGTGTGGCGAATGTTTCCTTTACTAACCATATGTGCTTAGTAGAATGAGTAAGAAGCAAGAACAGATCAGCCCCGAGAGCAACGTGTACTGAAATAGTAATTAGCATTAATTTATCTTCTTCAAAGAACAAGCGAGTAAAATCAGTTATTTTTTCATCTTAGAGGATTCTGAAATATTTGATACATCACAGGATTTCCTATGAAAACATAATTTCTGATGTTGCTCTTGGCAAAGCTATTTTTCCATAATCATGTTGTGAAAATTTTGTGGACGGAAAAATTTTGAAGCAGATGAACAAATCATTTTTAAGGACAAACTAAGAAAAAAAAATATTTCTATTGCGATCATCCAAACTTGAATTTGTACAGCCTAAAAAATTTACTATATCATAGTTAGAGTTTGCTACAGAATATCTCTCTGTCTGCAAAGCTACAGTAGGGAATCTATGCATATCAGTGTTACGAGATTTCAAGCTAAAATGGACAGCACATCCCTGAACGGATGAGTGTTACGAGATTTCAAGCTAAAATTGACAGCACATCCCTGAACGGATGAGTGCGACGAGATTTCAAGCTAAAATGGACAGCACTACCCTGAACGGATGAGTGTTACGAGATTTCAAGCTACAATGGACAACAGTACCCTGAACGGATGAGTGTTACGAGATTTCAAGCTACAATGGACAGCACATCCCTGAACGGACGAATGTTACGAGATTTCAAGCTAGAATGGACAGCACATCCCTGAATGGATGAATGTTACGAGATTTCAAGCTAAAATGGACAGCAGCACATCCCTGAACGGATGAGTGTTACGAGATTTCAAGCTAAAATTGACAGCACATCCCTGAACTGATGAGTGTGACGAGATTTCAAGCTAAAATGGGCAGCACATCCCTGAACGGATGAATGTTACGAGATTTCAAGCTAGAATGGACAGCACATCCCTGAATGGATGAATGTTACGAGATTTCAAGCTAAAATGAACAGCACATCCCTGAACGGATGAGTGTTACGAGATTTCAAGCTAAAATTGACAGCACATCCCTGAACTGATGAGTGTGACGAGATTTCAAGCTACAATGGACAGCAGTACCCTGAACGGATGAGTGTTACGAGATTTCAAGCTAAAATTGACACTAATTGTACTTTTGTTGCTATTCTAAAAAGTAAATCCAGTTTTAAAGAAAATTTATAACTAAATATTACTACGACGAGAATGCAACAATTCTGGAAATATTCATAGAATCGCAGCGTAAAACATTGCAAGGGTTAAAACAAGAGAAACGCGGTTCACCAATACAGATTGGGAGATTCGGTACAAAAGAGTGCTAAAATTAAAATGAAATGTTAGAACTTCCTTCAAAATATAACGACTGCAAACTTCACCTTTTTTTGGAGATGCACACACTGCAAAATTGTGCAGTCCTTTGAGTGCTGCAAATTTAAGAAATATTAATTTAAAAAATAAAAAAACTGAATTTTAGACGAATTTAGAGATGAAATGATTTCCGCATTTTCACGATTGAAGCAGAGCAGAAGTTCTTAAATCACCTTCACCCTTTTCCCCATGCTTTGAGTATGATACAGGAAACAAAAGAATAACTGGAAATATTTAACAATTGTTGAAACCAAAAATACGTATGTTCATTATAAACAGTCTAGTATCTTGTGAAAGACAAATCTCAGGATCATTAGATTGCAAATGCCAGCGCACCCTTGAGAATCTGGAAAAACATTATTGCGCTTGATTACTCAATTTTCCAGTTTTAAAAGTAATTTGTTTTCTACGATATGGTTCCTGTGTGTGATCTAAGAAAAAGTGATATCGATGAAACACTGCGACCTATTACAAGAGGCCTGTACAATATTGGAATTAACTTTTACATGAGGGACTACATAGAATATCCGTTCTGGTCAGTGCTGTCCAAAATATTTTTCTTGTTACACTTGCAGGCTTACGTTCATTTACTGTTTAATACGACATGTCAAGCAGTGATCAGTGATTCGAAGACTATGCCCGTGTTTGGAATTCTTTCATGGGTGATTTCTGTTTCACTGTGGGTGTCACTCCGACTGAGAAGAATTGAATTTCAGAAATTATTGGCGCATCTTAAAATGATTGAACTTAATGTTAACAGCTTCTCTGGTAGGAAGGTTCTTTCTTCATTGAGCTGGTTAAAACCAGTGACTATTTATGCTTCATTACAGCCTGTGTTTTTGTCTGTTTTTTTTTCTATTGGCAATCATAATCAGGAAAGTTGATTTTTTTGAACGTATAGGTCTGTGTTCTTTGGGATTTGATAATTCGCATTGGATAATGCAGTACACATATATCTTTGTTTTTCTTTCCAACGATTTTCATTTTCTTTTTACTCTTGTTTTTTATTCCACTATGTTTTTTCTTCTCTATGTTTAGAGATTTGCCAAATTATAGATGTTTGCAAAGACATGCTTCCAAATAATGGTGGCTGCCCACTTAGATCAGCCGACGCGCAAGTATTGTTGGAAGTTTACTGTCAGCTTCAAATTCTAATCGCAGAAATGGATTCAGTGTTTAACATACCAGTATTTGTTATGTTGTCCTCGCAGGTATGCACTATTTTTGTTTCAGTAACTTCAATACAGTTTCTGATAAGATACGTAAGCCATCGGTTTTTCCTTTGGTTATCAGTTCTGTACTTCTCAGGAGCTCTGACCTCTTCTTTGCTTTTTATTCTGTGTGCTTCCCAACTGCATGTAAAGAATCGCAATCTGGCGAAGCAAGTTATGAAATGTAAGTCAAGCTTCATGTATAAAGTCAAGAACACTGATGTAATCTTGACAAATCTTATATGCTCTCAGGACTTGGGTCTGACTGTTTTGCGAATGTTTCCCGTAACTAGACAAATGATTTCAACGTTACTCAGTTTTTTAGTAACTTATGTTGTGCTACTGGTGCAGTTTGGATGAAGCATGAATTACATTTAAGTTAATGGATACTTATTAGGTTTGTTATTTTTTTTCTTAGAGAATGTGAATGATTTATGTAGGTCAACAGCTTAAGGTGGATCCACCTAAAATATTTGCCTTGTATTTTCAATGGGCAAACTTCTGTAGCCATTTTCGTCCCAATTAAT
Organism: Macrothele yani; assembly: GCA_039090855.1. Taxonomy (NCBI): domain Eukaryota; kingdom Metazoa; phylum Arthropoda; class Arachnida; order Araneae; family Macrothelidae; genus Macrothele; species Macrothele yani. Next base: position 113,973,927 of record CM076999.1, on the reverse strand, counting down.
GTGTTCCCGAGGATGAAAATTTGAACATCGATGAAACAAACGTCATGTTATAGCCTAGTGCACTTAATATTTTCTAAAATGTAACCATAATTATATTAGAAAACAATAACCTCTCCTTTGGTGGTGTTGAAACTAGATAATAAACTGGCGGAAAGAGGAAAAAGAACACCAAGAAGGAGACGTCTGATACCAACGAAATTTATACAGCATAATAACGGAATACAGAGGATAACGTGATAAAAACATTATGGCAAAATACAGCTGTATTTGCTGGTAAACTGAAAAATAACATTTCCATGTAACATGGTTAGTACGAAGTTGAAACGCCATGAACTGCGTCACACTGTGCAATTCTGGCATGGAGTCTGTCCTACAGATGTTGGATGTAAGTTTGGGGTATTGAGTTCCAAGCATCCTCAACCTGGACGCGTAAATCTGGGATGGTCGTGGCTGGCCGTGGAGACCGGATATGTCGTTGTCCCATAAAATCCCACATGTGCTCAATGGAAGACAAATCCGGTGAACGTACAGGCCATGGAAGTTGTTTCACACCCTGAAGTGCATGTTGCGTTGCACGTGCCGTGTGTGGGCGTGCGTTATCTTGCTGGAAAACAACACGATGGGCCGACCTTACAAATGGCACAACAACGGGCTGAATGATGTTGTTGATGTAGGAGGTGCTGTTTAACGTACCCGGTACAAACACTAGTTGTGTACGGGAGTGATAGCTGATCACTCCCCACACCAGGAGACCAGGTGTAGGCCCTGTGTGTTGCTGGCGGATGCAAGAAGGGTGGAGACGCTCCCCCTGTGCGTCTGCGAACACGCATACGGCCATCGGAGGCTCCCAAGCAGAATCTGCTTTCATCGCTGAACACGACAGATCGCTATTGCGTTATCCAGTGCAGACGTTGGCGACACCACTGCAGCCGTTCCTGACGGTGGGCTGGAGTCAGAGGTACACATGCCAGAAGCACACGTGCACGTAGACCTGCATCCAGTAGACGTTTGCGGTTTGTTCGCACAGTCACCTCAGGTGCAACGGCAGCTCGGATTTGCGTCGTAGTGGATGTTCTGCTTGACAACGCCGCTCTTCTTATGCATCGATCGTTCCGCTCATCAGTCCGTCTGTGACTCTCGGTTCCACGTCTTCTCGTGTGGGAATGTTCCTCGGACCATCTACGCCACCATCGTACCACCACCGATACTTTCCGTCTAATTCGCTCCGAAATACGACGATACGACCACCCGGCCTCACGGAGTCCGACTAGACGACCTCGCTCAAAGTCCGATAACTGCTGAAATCGTACACGTATTCCATGTCCAGGCATTGCAGCTTCTTCAGGGTCTTCGCACGTGTCCGTACGCCGACGACTGATTACATTCACTTCGCCGTAGTCCTTAAATACCACCAACGATAATTTGCATATTATGCCGTGCTGTGGTGTAAGCGCTCACCGGTTGGTCCCGAAATTAACATCACACCTACGTAAACTTGGCCCCATTAACATATGTAAATTTCATGATCTTCCGCCAATTCCTTCTTGGTGTTCTTTTTTCACTTTCCGCCAGTGTAGATGGCGCGACTTTACATTATGACGTCAGTAGACGAACAAATGTTGAATTGCTTAATTATGGTTACATTTTAAGAAATATTAAGTATACTAGGCTATAATATGAAGTTACTTTTATCGATATTCAAACTTTTGTCCTTCGAAACGTAATAATTGTGAAGAAAATGGCTACAGAAGTTTGCCCATTGGAAATACAATGAAAAGATTTCAGGTGGATTTACCTCAATCGTTTTTCTTCCTGAAAAGAATATTTAAAATTGTTAAACGTACCTTAATTGCACTCAGCAACGCAACAGAGAAAGGAGTTTTCAGTTGAAAATTTGGCTCCCGTAAATTTTCATTTCCCGCCAAATAAACGAACTGCTCAGACAACTATCTTTTTAAAAGCAGCATCTTATTTGCGCCTTTAGATGATTTTGCCCATGCGCTTTATTCAAAGCTGTCGCGCATCGGTAATACCTTAATACAGAGAACTTTGAAATCCACTTGGAGATGCTCGAAAGTCTCGCCGCGTTTACAGCTGGCAAAACCGGTAGCTTCATTCTTTGCCAATCGCCGACTCAGATTCCTAAGGGCCCTGTCTACAAAATTGTTTGGAACCCTAAAGTGCACATATCCATTTACAAATACGATTCAGAAATATGGATATTATGCAAATTACTAAAATGGTCCCTGGTGCTTGAACTAATACTTGTCTTTGTGTTAGGTGTTCTGAGCTTTCAAGGGCTGATATTACTTTTTAAAAATTTTAATTTCAGCAGGAGTTTCACTTTCACTAGTTGCCTCACTGTTTTACCTGCTGTCAGGGTAATAGCCAGTGATGTATTCAGGCATCTTCTCGGTGGTACTTAGCCCCCAGAAGATCCTGGAACGCCCTCCGTAGATTTTTGAGTGATCTCCTCTTATATTTCTTCTAATTCTTTATAGCTGAATATTTGGAGAAATTAATTAAAAAAAAACTTAAGAAAATGAGGGAAAATATTAAAATAACAAGTTAGTAAAATCATGCAATGCATTGAATATGATACGCTTTCCAACATACTAGAAATCATTACTCAAGTTATTACTCAAGTTATGAGGATAATGGCTGTGGAATAAATCTCGAGCCTGTGCCCTGACCTTTGATCCCATTTCGATGATATTCAACAGAACTGGTTCAGTATACCTCCGAAATAACATGATAAAGTTTTGTCGCAATCGAAGCAATTTTACGTTGGTTATGATGCATAAGGGCTATGGAATAGATTCCGCTTCTGTGTCCTAACCTTTGACCCATTTCGCCCATTTTCAATAGGATTCGTCCCCTGGCAGGTCCTTAGAACATACCAACATTTCATCCAAATCGAAACATTTTTACGTAAGTTACGACGCATAATGGCGATGGAAGTGATTCCGCTCCTATGTCCTGACCTTTGACCCCCATTTCGGCAATTTCCAATAGGGTTTGTCCCCAGGTGATCCCCTACCACATACTAAAATTTAATCGAAATCGAACCTTTTTTACGTTAGTTATGACGCATAAGAGCAGTGGAATGGATCCCACTCCTATGTCCTGACCTTTGACCCCATTTCATTTACTTTCAATAAGTTTCTTTCCCAGGTGTTCCCCTAACACATACTGAAAATTCTTCGAAATCGGACGATTTTTACGCGAGTTATCTTGCGGACGAACATACGCACACAACGCGTGACGTAATGAGGCAAATGGGAATCGCGACCATCTGCTCCCAAGACTGTGACGTCATAAAACTTTAAAAGAATCTGCACACAACGCGAGACGTAATGAGACAGATGGCGTTACCGCGCACCAACATCTAATCGGACGACGCCATGACACTACACTAAAAACGTTGTAACTCGGGTTGGTTATTTAACCCACTAAACAAATTTTCCTAAAGTCGAGATCAAGCTAATTCGATTTCTAGTACCAGAAAACGGTAGGTTAACGGCTTTCATCAAAATCCTTAGAGACTTTTTCAAAATAAAATTTACATACATACAAGAATTGCTCCGTTAAGGTGAACGTCAAGTAATTTTGCTTCCTGCAGTTCGAATGGAAAAATTTCTGTACACATTTTTTTCCCAATTAATGTGTTCCCAAGGATGAAAATTTGAACATCGATTAAAATATCTTCATTTGATAACTTGAAATACTTAATATTTTCTAAAACATAACCATAGTTATGCAATCCAACATTCGTTTGTCTACCGACGTCATGAAAATATAGGTCGTGCCATCTTTTTTCTGGACAATTAATGCGTTCACAAGGATGAAAATTTGAACATCGATTAAAATAGCTTCATTTTATAACTTGGAATACCTAATATTTTCTAAAACGTAACCATAATTATGCAATCCAACATTTGTTTGTCTAAGGACGTCATCAAAGTAATGGTCGCGCCATCTTTTTTCTGTTTTCATTTCATTTATTTCATTTATTTATTCTTTCAGTTGCCACTACAGCAACTAGGAAAAGGAGGAAAAGGCCGTGAGGCCTGACATAGCCCTCCTCTCCCCAGAATACAAAAAACATAAAGCTTAGCAGAAAAGGCAAGCCAACACATATATGGTAGGTACACGTACTTGCTCACAACCAATACATATAACAATGTGTTCCCTCAACAATCATCATCATCATCATCATTGTCAACCATTATCAATCCACTGCTGGACGAAGGTCTCCCCAAGTTTCCTCCACAACGGTCTGTCTTGTGCCAGTCTCCTCCATGTCACTCCCGCATATTTACGAATTTCATCCACCCATCTCCCATGTGGTCTTTTTCTGGGTCTTTTCCTGTCCCTTGGAATCCAATCTAAAATTTCGGCTGTCCATCTATGGTCTGTCCTTCTGGCAGTATGTCCAGCCCATTGCCATTTCAGGGATTTAACTCTGATCATGATGTCTTCCACTCTCGTCATTTTTCGGATCCACGAGTTCCTCTTCATATCTCTCCTGGTTATACCAAGCATGCACCTCTCCATGATTCTTTGAGTTGTCTGCAGCCTTTGTATGTCTCTTTTAGTTAAGGTCCACGTCTCTGCACCATACGTAAGCACTGGAAGGATGCATTGATCAAACACTTTTCTTTTAAGACATAATGGCATATTGCTCTTGAAAATTATGCTGTTTCTTCCAAAAGCTCTCCAGGCAAGTTTTGTACGCCGATTAATTTCTTCATCAATGTGACCCTCACTTGATATCTGCTGTCCAAGATAAACATACGTATCTGTTATCTCCAGTTTTTCTCCATCAATCGATAAATCTTCACTTCTTGTAAAAGCATTGAACATCACTTTTGTCTTCTGAAAGTTCATTTTTAATCCCACTTCTTTACTCTTGTCAGCAAGTTCCTGGATCATACTCTGCAGCTCTGATGGGGTAGTTGCAAAAATGACTACGTCATCAGCAAAACGAAGGTGGGTTAGATAATCTCCATTAATCTTTATCCCTTTGTTTTCCCAGTTCAGTGATTGAAAGACATTTTCCAATGTGGCATTAAAGAGCTTCGGAGATATGGTGTCACCTTGTCTCACTCCCTTTCCAATTTTTATGTGTGTTGTATTTTCAAACAGCCTAATCTTTGCACTTGCATTTTCATAGATGTTATTAATAATATTAATGTATGCATCTTCAATACCGCAGGATTTCAGAGCCGTGGTAACTGCTGATGGTTTCACCGAATCAAAGGCTTTTTCATAATCGATAAAAGCCATGCACAATGGAAGTTCATATTCCCTCGCTCTTTCAATTAGTTCTCTCAGTACATGGATATGATCTATTGTGCTGTAGCCACTCCTGAATCCAGCTTGTTCTCTCGGTTGAGCCATGTCCAGTGTTACCTTCAAGCGGTGTGAAAGAACTTTAGTGAAGATTTTATAAACCACTGATAGGAGGCTGATAGGTCTGTAGTTCCTGAGATCCTCAATGTCACCTTTTTTATGTAGCAGGATCATTGTAGCATTGTTCCAATCCTCAGGAATCTTCCCTTCATTAAGGCATCGAGTGAAAATTTGGGCGAGTACTGTTTCGATTTCTCCACTTGCTTCTTGTATGATGTCTATAGTAATTCCATCTTCTCCTGGAGCTTTCCCCCGCTTCATGTTCTTGATTGCATGAGCAACTTCTGCTGGGAGGACTGGAAGAACTCTGGTACCTTTCATGATGTCTGGAGTACATGTATCATCCCTTTCATATAATTTGGAGTAGAAATCTTTCACTCTTGTCAAAATTTCGCCTCTATTTCTTGTTATAGAACCATCTTCTTTTCTCAGAGCCATAATCTGTTTTCTTCCCTTACTGAGATGTCCCTTTGCTATCTTTAGGCTTTGGTTGTTTTCAATTGCTTTCCTCACTAGCTCACAGTTGAATTTCCTTACGTCTTCAGTGATACTTTTTCGTGTTGCCTTGCATAGCTCTATATATTCCACTTTGGAAGTCACATCTTCTTTAGTTGTCCTCATCTCTCTTCTTTTTTGCATCAACATTTTGGGTTTTCCTGATAATTTGTTCACATGCAACTTGTTCTTAGACCCAGCTAATTTTGTTGCTGTTTCCATAAGAGCTTTGGTTACTTTTCTGTTAACTTCCGAAATATCCACTTCTTCCGATGTTAGGCCTTCTAAAGCAGAGAATCTGTTCTTCAGTTCCAACTTGAAGGTATTATGGTGTTTTTTAAGGTTGGTTATGTCAATAGATTTTGTTTGTCTTATGAGCTTGCCACGTTCCAGTTTAGTGTTGAGGTGCATCTTACATCTCACCAATCTATGGTCACTACCTGTGTTGAACTTGTTTAGCACACTGCAGTCTTCGATGACGAATTTTTTGTTACACATAATAAAATCAATTTCACTTGTCGTCCCAATTGGATGTCTCCATGTCCATTTCCTGTGTGGCTTTTTCTTGAAAAAGGAATTCAAGATGAAAAACCCTTCTGCCTCTGCAAACTCTACGAGAGTATTTCCACGCTGGTTTCTGTTGCCGTGACCGCATTTACCTACTGAAGTTTCATTCTGTTGCCGGTGCCCTATTTTTGCATTGAAATCTTCCATAATTATCTTCAAGTGCTGCTTACCTTTATTATTTAGATGACGAATTTCCTCATAAAATTCTTCAATTTCTTCTTCAGGATGACTTGTGGTGGGTGCATAAGTTTGAATAATCTGAGCCTGGTATCTTCTCGATAGTTGGATAACGAGTCGTGCAGCTCTGTCAGAGGAACTTTCAACTTCTACCACTTTATCCTTCAGTTTCTTGTTTATTATAAATCCAACACCACTAGTTCTGCCAGTATCTGTCCCACGATAATAGAAGAGATGTCCACTTTTCAGTTCAATGAGATCTTCTCCTTTTCTCCTTACCTCACTCAGCCCGACGATGTCCCACTTGATCCTTTGTAGTTCCATCAACAATAGTCTTCATTATATCTAGACAAACAAGTATCATATACACTTCACTACATAATCACATATATATTTATAAATAAACAACAAATAACGTTTGCACCTCACTCTATAATCACACTAACCCATATTTCTTCCATTTAGTCGAAATTGCCTATTGTTTACTAATTATTTCATAAGATATGCCTTTAGTTTTATTTTAAATACGTTAAAATTATTAATTGATGTTAGTTCTTGGAACAATGAGTTCCAGAATTTTGGGCCACCATAATTTATATTCATTTTAAGTTTCTCAGTTTGTGGGAACATTGGAATTAGTAGTGATCTATTCCTAGTATTGTGGTAATGAGTATGTATATTTAGTGTTATTATATCATTGTTTATACCATTTTTAATTCTTTTATACATTATTTTTCCCAAGTTACAATCAAATAATTGCTTTATCGTTAAAATATTATATATATTGGGGTTCACTTTTGACCGAATATATACAAGATTGGTTGAAAATTACTTGATGTTTTAAGATCTATTAGTGTTATAAATCTATTTTGCAGTACCTGTAGTTTATTAATATTATATTGTGTGGTTTGTCCCCAGGTTAAAATGCAATAATTAATGTGTGTTTGAATTAGAGTATGATATATAGAAATTAATATTTTTGGTGTTAAGTTTGGCAAAGCACTACTGACCATTCCGATATTTCTAGAAATTTTGTTACTTAAATTTTCAATGTGTTTGTTCCATTTCAAATCATTGTGTATAGTTGTACCTAGATAAGAGTGTGTTGAGACCGTATTAATCCTGACTCCATTCATCAGAATCGGTAAATCGTATAAATGTGAATTGTGAATTAGAGAAAATCATTAATTTAGTTTTATTAATATTAACAACTAATTCATTTACATTCAGCCAATCTATTATTAATTTTAGCTGAGTATTAGTTCTTAGTGTTAAGCTCATTCATATCAGTTCCCTTTAAAATAATAGTTACGTCATCTGCATATAGGATTGTATCATTATCTTTCAATACTGCAAATAAGTCGTTAATATATAAATTAAAAAATAAAGGACCAAGAACTGATCCCTGGGGTGCCCCACAGTTTATGATTTGTAATATGGATCGATTCTGATGAATCTGAGTGTATTGCATTCTTTCTGACAAGTAACTTTTGAATAAATTATAGCTAAATCCCCGGAGTCCTATAATATTTAACTTATGAAGTAATATATCATGATTTAGGGTATCGAATGCTTTTGATAAATCAAGAAAGACTGCTATTGTTTTTTGTTTTTGTAATAGATTTTGTTGAATTATATTTTGTGTATGTAATAATGCTAGTTCAGTTGATTTATTTGGTACAAATCCGAATTGTCTGTGATGAAATATATTATGTCTTTGAATGTATGAAAATAGTCTGGTATGAATTAATTTCTCTAGTATTTTTGCGAAAATTGATAAGTTTGCGATTGGACGATAATTATTTATGTCGTTTTTTGACCCATTCTTATATTTCGGAGTGATTTTGGAGATTTTTAAGGCATCTGGAAATATTCCGGTTTCAAGTATAAAGTTATAGATCTGCAACAACGGCTGAACTATGATATCTGCCACAAATTGTATGGCTATTGGAAAAAATCATCGTAGCCAGGTCCGACATTTGTATTGATTTGGTTTAAAGCATGAGTAAGTTCAGTCCTTGTAATTTTCGACATATGAAAAGTATTTAGTCTTGAAAGATTTTGTAGGTATTTTGTAAAGTGGATTCCTGAGAATATAAGTTGTCGCTTGGTCAATTGTGGTGACAATATAAAGTGACTGTTGATCTCATTAGCTATAGCCTGTTTATCAGTTATTTTATAAGTTGATTTGGTTAAATATTGCGGCATAACTGGGCTGATATTTTTCCCCAGTAATAGATTCAGTTGTTTCCATGTTAATTCAGGGTTATTTTGAGAGAATATATTAGTGTAATAATTTCTTTTTAACTTCCGAATATCTGAATTCAATTTGTTTCTATATGTTTTAAAATTCTGGAAGTCGATTTGTAGTTTACTTTTAATAAATTTGGAATATAGTCTATTTTTTTTTATTTATTCGATTTAAGAGATTCCTTGTTATCCATGGTTTCCTATTTTTTTTTATTTTATTGCTTTTCGTTATTATTGGAAAAGCTTGATCGTATGAGTCTTTTAGCAATATTGTAAATAAGTTGTATGTTATATTTGGATTTTCCGCTGGTAGGAAATTTAACCAATTTATAGTTTGACGCAGGTTCCGAAATTTTTCCAGGTTATTAGAATTTATTAATCGTATTTGTTTGTTTATTAACTGTTTCTCCACTACATGTGTATAAGTGTAAACTGTGAAGATTGGTAAATGGTCACTGATATCATAATTTATAACTCCTGATAAAACTGACTCTTGTGGAGCATTTGTGAGTGATAAATCAATAATCGTTTCTGCGTTAGGTGTAATTCTCGTTGGATGTAATATTGTATTGATAAATCCAGCAGCAGTTAATATTTGAACAAAGTACTGAGTCTGTGAATTAGTAACAGAAATATTAATATTGAGATCTCCCCAAAAAAATCCCCTTTTCCCGGTTAAATTCACATAATTGAATGCCTCTGTTAATTTTTCGAAGAACTGAGTTGTATTTAATCATGGAGGGCGATAGCACACCATTATAATAGTGTGTTGATCTTCTATTGACAACATTTTTATGGTAGAGTCAGTAAATGTTAAGTTTTTATTAATTGTATAATCATGATAGGTATCCTTAACGTAAATGGCCACTCCACCTCCTCTTGAGTGGGTTCTATTTTGATAAAAAATCTTATAGCCACCCAAGCCAAAACTATAATTTTCACTGGGAAACCATGTCTCTGTTATACATAAAATATCTCTTTGTGAATTAGTAACCTGAATTAGTGCCTCAATAAGAGTTAGTTTATTTAGTAAGGATCTCGCATTAACATGAATAATTTTCAATGAATTTGTGGAATTACAAGAAAAGATATTATTTATTTGTTGTGTTGTATATAAATTATCTTGCATTAAATTTGTCTATTTGCTTGCTATTTGTTAGTAGGAATTATAATCTTAAGTTGTAAGAGTTCAAAAGCCACTCCCTGCAACATCTATAAAAACGATATGTGTGATTTCCTCTTTTTTATCAATAATAGGATAGTGTCCGTACTTCTGGGTATATAAATTAAAAATAGTTGTATATAAATTACCTTGCATTAAATTTGTCTATTTGCTTGCTGTTGGTTAGTAGGAATTATAATCTTAAGTTGTAAGAGTTTAAAGCAACTCCCTGTAACATCTATAAAATAGATATGTGTGATCTCCCTTTGTTTATCAATGATAGGATAGTATATCACAAAGTCAAGCACAATGCAAATCATTTCACCATAAGCACAAACACTAATCATTCTAACACTTCAGGTAAATATCATATCTCAATTTGATACACACAAAAATATTCATTATATGCAAAAAAAAAAAATAATAATAATAAAAGAAAATGAAAAAAGAAGGATAGTAGATATTCAACACAATCAAAGGAAAAGTTATTGATTTTTAATATAATTATGGTTATGTTTTAGAAAATATTAAGTATTCCAAGTGGTAATAAGAAGTTATTTTATTCGAATGTTCAAATTTTCATCCTTGGGGACACATTAATTGTGGAGGAAATGTGTACAAAAGTTTTTCCATTGGAAGTATAGGAAGCAAAATTACTTGACGTCCACCTTAATAATATGGGATAAGAGCGATGGAATGGATCGCAATTCTATGTTCTGACCTTTGACCCCATTTCGTTCATTTTCAATAGGTTTCGTTCCCAGGTGGTCCCCTACCACATACTGAAATTTCGTCGAAATCGAACCATTTGTACGCACGTTGTGACGCATAAAGACAATGGAATGCATTCCGCTCTGATGTCCTGACCTTTGACCCCAATTCACCCATTTTAAATAGGGTTTGTCTCCAGGCAGTCCCTTACCACATAGTCAAATTTCATTGAAATCGAACCATATTTACGCACGTTATGACGTATAAGTGCAATGGAATGGATTGCGCTCCTATGTCGTGACCTTTGACTCCATTTGTCCCATTTTCAAAACGGTTCGTCCCCGGGTGGTCCCCTACCACACTGAAATTTCATCGAAATTGAACCAATTTTACGCCAGTTATCGTGCGGACAGACGGACGGACAAAGCTGGAGCATATACGCTTTTTCAACCTACGGTTGGAAAGCGTGAATAAAGGTCGTTCAATTGCTGCTTATGAAAAGCATTCGAAAATAAAACAGCGATAAATATAGCGTTATATCGACTTGAACAAGGAAACAGACAAACACGCTGCATCGCCAAAAATAAAGTATAATTTAAGTAGCAAAAATATAATTAAATTCTTGGAGGGTGCTTTTACGCTTTCCAACCGTAGATTAAAGAAACGCATATGATCCAGCTTTGTCCTTCTGTCCGTCCGTCTGTCTGTCCGCAGGATAATTCTCGTAAAAATGGTTTGTTTTCGATAAAATTTTAGCATGTGGTAGGGGAACACCTGGGGACGGAATATATTGAGAATGGGTGAAGTGGGGTCAAAGGTCACGACATAGGAGCGGGGTCCATTCCATCGCCCTTATCCCATGCTATTAAAGGAGCAATTCTTGTATGTATGTAAATCTTATTTTGAAAACGGCTCTAAGGATTTTGATGAAAGTCGTTAACCTACAGTTTTCTGGTCCTAGAAATCGATTTAGCTGATCTCGACTTTAGGAAAATTCGTTTAGTGGGTTAAATAACCACCCCCAAATTACCACTTTTTTAGTGTCATGGCGTCGTTCTAGTAGATGTTGACGCGCGGTCACTCCATCTGTGTCATTACGTCACGCATTGTGTGTGGATCCCATTAAAGTTTTATGACGTCACACTCTAGCGAGCAGATGGTCGCGATTCCCATCTGCCTCATTACGTCACGCGTTGTGTGCGTACGTCCTTCCGCACGATAACTCGTGTAAAATCGTTCGATTTCTTTGACAGTTTAGTATGTAGTAGGGGAACACCTGGGAAGGAACCCAATTGAAAGTGAACGAAATGGGGTCAAAGGTCAGGACATAGGAGCGGGATCCATTCCACTGCTCTTATGCGTCATAACTAACGTAAAAAAGGTTCGATTTCGATGAAATTTTAGTGTGTGGTAGGGGACCACCTGGGGACAAACCCTATTGAAAATGGGCGAAATGGGATCAAAACGTCAGGACATAAGAGCGGACTCACTTCCATCGCCATTATGCGTCATAACTTACGTAAAAAAGGCTTCGATTTGGGTGAAATGTTAGTATGCTGTAGGGGCCTGCCTCGGAACGAATCCTGTTTAAAATGTGCGAAAAGGGGTTAAAGGTTAGGACACAGGAGCGGGATCTATTCCATAGCCCTTATGCATCGTAACTTACCTAAAAATGCTTCGATTGCAACAAAACTTTATCATGTTATTTAGGAGGTATACCAAACCGGTTCTGTTGAATATAATCGAAATGGGATCAAAGTTCAGGGCACTGGATCGAGATTTATTCCCCAGCCATTATCCTCATAACTTGAGTAATAATTTCTGGTATGTTGGAAAGCGTATCATAATCAAGGCATTGCATGATTTTACTAACTTGTTTATGTATTGCAATCAATAAAAAAATAGGAATTAATTGACAATAGGTAAATTCAAATTGTCTGCTAAATTGTTTTCCTAACTGAAGATCTTTATTTCACTGTTTCCTAACTTCCCATCTCCCATACTCATGAAGAGATTGTTCCTTCAAAAATTCCTGTGGGAAAATCAGCAGTTTCTAAATACAGAATTAAAAGGTACTCGAAATGACCACCTTCGGCAGCAATGCACGGTTTAATTTTAACATGGCATTATCACTGGAAGGTCACAGATTGTGTCAATTATGTCTTGCTGTATTATAATCCATTCGTCCGTAACCCGTGTCATGCTGCGCTGAAAAAGCTTTGACTGCATTTTTTTCTTGTCACATAACACGAATCATTATAAAATGTATAACTATAATAAACAGTTGAATTACACAGCCCAACAAAAATTTATTTTCTGGGGCCTCGAAAGGTAGATCTATTCTTGGGTATATTTGGGGCGTTGATTCCAAATTTGGCACCAGTTCTGCCCTATCATCTCTAGTTTTGGAGATAGGGCATACCCGCCCTACATGCTGATGTGCAGAAATATTGTTATTTTATGTGGGCAAAGTCAGTATGTATTGTTATTTTATGAGTGTAAAGCCAGTGTCTGTTAGTCTAATTGGGAGTTTGTGAACAACTATACAACCAGACAATCTAATGTGATCTAATTTTGTTTTCAGAATAAGCAGACGCCATGGCTTCCCCACGAAGAAGTTGCCTAAATCATCCAGATGTCTTTTGCTACATTTGTGGCGAGTACACCCTTAAAGAAAGTAGGAAACCTATTTCTGAGTTTGTGAAGAGGGCATATCTTGGTTATTTTGGTGTTCAACTTGGAGACTAAGATAAGTCGTGGGCTCCCCATATTGTATGCAAAACTTGCACGGCATTTATGGCAGCGGACAAATGGAAAAGGGAGCTCTCTGAAATTTGGGTGTGGAGGGAACCTGAAAACCACCATGATGACCGTTGTTTTTGTCTTGTCAACATCAAGGACATCAATCGAAACAACTGGACTTATCCTGACCTCGATTCAGAAAGACGACCGCATCCACATTCAACTGAGGTACCCATTCCACCTTTCATCCACCTATCAGAGATGCCAGAGGATGAGGAATCAAGCATGTCTCATCACATACAAGATAACAGCAGTGGGGAAAGTGACAGTGATTTCGTAGGAACTTCATCAAGTGATCAACCTTTTAACCAACATGAACTGAGTGACCTCATCAGGGATCTGAACCTCTCAAAGGAGTCTGCAGAATTGCTGGCCTCATCAGGAATCTGAACCTCTCAAAGGGGTCTGCAGAATTGCTGGCCTCATCAGGGATCTGAACCTCTCAAAGGAGTCTACAGAATTGCTGGCCTTATCAGGGATCTGAACCTTTCAAAGGGGTCTGCAGAATTGCTGGCCTCATCAGGAATCTGAACCTCTCAAAAAAGTCTGCAGAATTGCTGGCCTCATCAGGGATCTGAACCTTTCAAAGGGGTCTGCAGAATTTCTGGCCTCATCAGGAATCTGAACCTCTCAAAGGAGTCTGCAGAATTGCTGGCCTCATCAGGGATCTGAACCTCTCAAAGGAGTCTGCAGAATTGCTGGCCTCATCAGGGATCTGAACCTCTCAAAGGGGTCTGCAGAAATGCTGGCCTCATCAGGAATTTGAACCTCTCAAAGGAGTCTTCAGAATTGCTGGCCTCATCAGGGATCTGAAAGGGGTCTACAGAATTGCTGGCCTCATCAGGAATCTGAACCTCTCAAAGGGGTCTGCAGAATTGCTGGCCTCATCAGGAATCTGAACCTCTCAAAGGAGTCTGCAGAATTGCTGGCCTCATCAGGGATCTGAACCTCTCAAAGGAGTCTGCAGAATTGCTGGCCTCATCAGGGATCTGAACCTCTCAAAGGGGTCTGTAGAATTGCTGGCCTCATCAGGAATCTGAACCTCTCAAAGGAGTCTGCAGAATTGCTGGCCTCATCAGGGATCTGGACCTCTCAAAGGAGTCTGCAGAATTGCTGGCCTTATCAGGGATCTGAACCTCTCAAAGGGGTCTGCAGAATTGCTGGCCTCATCAGGGATCTGAACCTCTCAAAGGAGTCTGCAGAATTGCTGGCCTCATCAGGGATCTGGACCTCTCAAAGGAGTCTGCAGAATTGCTGGCCTTATCAGGGATCTGAACCTCTCAAAGGGGTCTGCAGAATTGCTGGCCTCATCAGGGATCTGAACCTCTCAAAAGAGTCTGCAGAATTGCTGGCCTCATCAGGGATCTGAACCTCTCAAAGGGGTCTGCAGAATTGCTGGCCTCATCAGGAATCTGGACCTCTCAAAGGAGTCTGCAGAATTGCTGGCCTTATCAGGGATCTGAACCTCTCAAAGGGGTCTGCAGAATTGCTGGCCTCATCAGGAATCTGAACCTCTCAAAAGAGTCTGCAGAATTGATGGCCTCATCAGGGATCTGAACCTCTCAAAGGGGTCTGCAGAATTGCTGGCCTCATCAGGGATCTGAAAGGGGTCTACAGAATTGCTGGCCTCATCAGGAATCTGAACCTCTCAAAGGGGTCTGCAGAATTGCTGGCCTCATCAGGAATCTGAACCTCTCAAAGGGGTCAGCAGAATTGCTGGCCTCATCAGGAATCTGAACCTCTCAAAGGAGTCTGCAGAATTGCTGGCCTCATCAGGGATCTGGACCTCTCAAAGGAGTCTGCAGAATTGCTGGCCTTATCAGGGATCTGAACCTCTCAAAGGGGTCTGCAGAATTGCTGGCCTCATCAGGGATCTGAACCTCTCAAAAGAGTCTGCAGAATTGCTGGCCTCATCAGGGATCTGAACCTCTCAAAGGGGTCTGCAGAATTGCTGGCCTCATCAGGAATCTGAACCTCTCAAAGGAGTCTGCAGAATTGCTGGCCTCATCAGGGATCTGAACCTCTCAAAGGAGTCTGCAGAATTGATGGCCTTATCAGGGATCTGAACCTCTCAAAGGGGTCTGCAGAATTGCTGGCCTTATCAGGGATCTGAACCTCTCAAAGGGGTCTGCAGAATTGCTGGCGTCATCAGGAATCTGAACCTCTCAAAGGAGTCTGCAGAATTGCTGGTCTTATCAGGGATCTGAACGTCTCAAAGGGGTCTGCAGAATTGCTGGCCTCATCAGGGATCTGAACCTCTCAAAAGAGTCTGCAGAATTGATGGCCTCATCAGGGATCTGAACCTCTCAAAGGAGTCTTCAGAATTGCTGGCCTCCAGGTTGAATGAAAATAATTTACTTCAATCTGGGACCAACATAACGTTGCCGCCACGGTGGCGCAGTGGTCTAAGGCGCTGGCCTCTGATCATTCGTCCGTAAGGGGTCCGGGTTCGAATCCCGGTGAGGCATGGATGTTGTGTTTGTCTTACGGCACTGGCTCTCTCCCTTCCCTGGAACCAGTGACCCTAAATTAGGGACGGGCGACTGCTTATAGCCCATTGAGTTGCTCACGGTGGTCGTTAAACCTCTAAAAAACAACAACAAAAAAACATAACGTTTTATCGTAGCAGAGAAAAGGATTTGCTGCCCTTTTTCTCCAAGGACAACAACCAAGTGTTTTGCAATGATGTCGGTGGCCTTCTCAGGAAAATGGGTCTGTCATCATACATGGCAAATGAATGGCATGAGAGGAAACAATTGATTGCAAAGGATCCAAATTTTCTAAACACAGTGATAACTACCGATGAAACATGGGTCCACTATTTCGACCTACTTACGTAGCGCGTAACGAGTGCCTGAAAAAGCACAAGCTCGCCTCCTCCTAAAAAAGTCTGCCAAACGAAATCTTCTGGGAAGGTGATGATGATAATTTTCTTTGATCATAAAGGTGTAGTCTACCAGCATGCCGTTCCTCCACAAATTACTGTCAGTGCTGAGTGTTACTGTTTTACGTATTTTTGTGAGCTGTTTCCACGCGTTTGCAAAACCAAAGTCGATGCCATGTCGTTGACAAATCGTAAAGTGTCTCGATATATGCGGAAAGCTTCCAAAATTTCAAGCTTGATTGTTTAATCAAGTTTTTTTTTTTAATAAGTTTAGTGTTTTTGGACACATGGTGTCAAACTGTTCCCTGATTACCAGGCGTCAGTGAACTTAGATACGTTAAAATTATAAAATCTGCAGTGCAAATTAATCACGTGACATTAAAAATATTAAGATTTAAATATCACAAACATATTTGCTCTACTTAATAATAACACATGCAGGAAAAGAGGGTGGGATTGGCCAATTCAGTTCGTGACGAGTCTCTTTCAGTTTTGAAATGAATCGATTTGAGTTGGTATTGACATTCCGAAAATTACCTGCGGTAAAATTTCTACCAACTTTTCGCGTTAGGAAACCCAAAGTGCAGGCACGTTTTCGATAACAGCTCTTCCCTATTTGGCTTAAACTTTCTTTCGTAACACACGCGACACACAGTTCAAAACTGTTATCTATCTGTCTTTGCATAATCTTCTACAATCGTTCTGCCAATATTTTAAGTCACAAAATTACGTGGTTTGAATACGATGGCCACGATTCACGTCTATAATAACCTGTTAGAATTTAAGCAAACAATGCGAGGGCGTGTATAAAAAACATTAGTTCTGGTGGAACATGATGATTACAGAAGACGATAGCGCAAGAACAACACTCTATCAGTTTACAACTGTAATAACTTGGTAAAAGTTCTGTAAACATCTTTAATGCTTGTATAAAGTACGTCACTTCTAACGGAGCATCACTATCTCCAAAGACAAAGCGCAAAAATAAGAAATTCCCACTTTAAGGATGATACAAGATGAATAACGCCACTTTCTAGTGACCTATACAGAAGAGTAAGTAATTGAATCCGTTTAATTGTGTAAAATAAATAAATATTATTATTTTCTTATCAATTTATTAAAACATCTGCGTAAAAATATTTAGGGAACATTAGGTGCGTACATTTTCTTTCCTGAACATCGTCATTTTGAGTGCGTGATTCTACCACAAAGAAACAGTTTTAGACGCTTTATGTCCAAAGGGCATCCTGAAAGTAATCCCTCATAAGAGTTTTATTTGCAGCAGCAAAAATGTGAAACTTGGTGGCAAGCTACTTGAACATCTACATATTAATTTTATTAGATTTTTTACTGTGAGTCCTATTTTGTGAGAACGGTTGAACGTAAAGATATGGTTGAGGTATCAAAATAAAGGCCTTACCATGTACATGTGCCAGTCGAAGAGAAAAATGAGACTGGGGCAACAGTTCGGGCGTTGTGGGGCGGAAAATTCACCATGTAAAGTCTATGGGAGAAGTGTGCGATTGTCATTCGATCGCCTGCGGTTGACTCACGCTCTGTTGAAAGCGGAAGCATGGCGGGACTGAGATAGTCCAAAGCCCGAAGTCTCTTTCTAAGTGAACCGTTGCGCAAAGCAACGCTAGCCGACATTCGTATTAAAGTTCTTCTCATCGGAATAGCAAGCACTCTCGAAGACCTTATTGCGTTACGCCGTTGGACTGCGTGATGTATATATACAATTTAATATTCATTCGATCCAGTTTATTCACGTAGGCTAGACGTTTTCCATTATGTAAAGATGTAAATAAAGATTCCGTTGACCATGTTAGTGAAAATATTACGGGCGACTGCTTATAGCCCATTGAGTTGCTCACGGTGGTCGTTAAACCTTCAGTCAAAAAAAAAAAAAAAAACCAAGAACCTGGACCATTGTCTTCTTTACTGAAGTGGTTGAATGAATTTGTCAATCAAATAAAGCTTACATTTGTTGTATCATATCAGTTTATTATTTAAAAAAAAAAAAACTTACCGTTGATTCCTACGGGTTTCGTCTAATATTCAAATTAATCCGAAACTTGAGACTTCGTCGTTCTGGGTGGTGTAGTGGTTCGCATACTCGGGCACAAACAGGGAGACGCGGGGATCGACTTCCGCTCCAGGACGACTAAATTTTCAAGTTTTCGGATATTATCTGATTTAACATCCATGTCATATTTACACCAATTAACGGATTAACATCTTCCAAATTTGCATTGTACAATGCTGTAATCCCGTATTTCATTCATTGATATTCTGCACTTCCGAGCAATCACGGGAATGAACTAAACCTCCAGATTCGCTAAATATGAATGCCGGTTGCTTCGACTAGCGAATCCTGTGATAGTAATATTCAAATTAATCGGAAACTTGAGACTTGGTCGTTCTCGGTGGTGTAGTGGTTAGCATACTCAGGCGCAAACCGGGAGACGCAGATTCGACTTCCGCTTCAGGACGACGAAATTTTCAAGTTTTCAGATATTATCTTACTTAATATCCATGCCATATTTACACCAATAAACGGATCCACATCTTCCAAATTTCTGTAGTGAGCACTGTTTATTGTGCAACTTCTGGATGGTGACACGCCGATCAGTTGTGATGCGGTCTTTTACTCGTTGCCTGTTGGAATCTGTCACTGCAGTTGCGGGTCTTCCACTCCGTTGTTTGTCTGACACTGAACTTTCTCCTTCTTGAAACCTCTTCATACATCTTCGAACATTACTGATATCGATTATGTCAGTTCCAGGAGTCTTCTGTGGAAATTTGGAACCCCACATCCCTTATTTTCCAGGAATTCAATTACGGCTTGCTGATTTTCTCTGCCATTCATAATCTTGATTTCCGATTCTGAAAAAAAAATTGTTCGCACATCGGTAGGATATCATAGTACATCTCAGTGCAGTTTCATTAAAATTGCTTCAAAAGTTCAAAAGTTATTAAGAAGGAAGCATTACTTTCAGGATGCCTCTGGTAGCATTTATCGATAAACGTTATCTAAAGTGTTACGGCCTCATGTTAAAACGGCCTTCTGAATATTTTGCTGATCATAATTAACGAGAAAGAAAAATTAAAAAAGAAAAAGGATTGTAGACTATGCAGATAATGAAATGACCGGATCTTAAACAGTACTTTTCAGTACACTGTAAAAAATAAGTGGTGAGAATTTACGGAAAATTTCTGAAGATAACGTGCACGAAAGTTGCCGGTAGGTGTACGTCCTTTAACGAAATTTTCGTTTTTAAAAGTTCCTGTTTCTTCTAACTTCAGTATTTCGAAAAATTTCCCGGAGTAAGTAATTCCGTTTATTTCAGAAAATCCTGTTTAGATATTATCTTATTTAGGCAGGAATTTCGCAAAATCAAAGAAACTGTAATCTTCAGCCCTTACGGTAGAGAAGCATTTCGCGTCGGTGGAACACGAGTTGAGGTCATTTGGGTTGGCTCAACAGAAGTCGCACGTCTTACCACTGAGCCAGAAAGACTCAGAAATCGCACTCAGGTTGAAGGTAAAAACTCTAATCGTACGATGTTGTTCTTTTTTTGTCATTATTGCGTGGGATTTAGTCATCTTATTTTCTCCTGGACCTTTTTATTTTCCTGAAGGCGTATGAAAAAATGCTATTTTTCCTGAAGCAGGACTTTCCAGAAATTAAATCACGCTCTCGTTCCAAGTAACACTCTAAACGTACGATTTTGATTTTTTTTCATTAATGCGAGGTATTTAGTCATCCTATTTTCTGTTGGAGCTTTTTATTTTTCTGAATACGTTTGCAATAATTTTATTTTCCCTGAAGGATGACTTCTCAGAAATTAAATCACACTCTCGTTCCAAGTAAAACTCTAATCGTATGATTTTGATTGTTTTGTCATTAATGCGAGGTATTTAGTCATCCTATTTTCTGTTCAAACGTTTTGTTTTTCTGAATACGTTTGCAATAATTTTATTTTTCCTGAAGGACTTCTCAGAAATTAAATCACCCCCTCGGTCAAAGTAAAACTCTAATCGTACGACGTTGATTTTTTTTGTCATTACTGCGAGATATTTAGTCATCCTATTTTCTGTTGGAGTTTTTTTTTTTTCTGAATACATTTTCAAATAATTTTAAATTATTTGAAGGAGGATTTCCCAGAAATTAAGAATTTTCTTCATCGTGATGTTTCGAAGCGACAGAATGCTTTGAATCCGGAGATCTTTTTAAACTGACAATGATTTTCAATTACCTTTAAAAAGTGATGAAATGTGCTGCTTTATATTATTTCACAAAAATTCTAATTGTAAAATTTACTCTTGAAAGCTATTATAGCTCTCGTCTTAAGGGTCCACAAACTGATACATAGACGTCATGCAATCACGTGCACAATAATTTAAGTATCCGGTGTTTTACGGTAACACAATACACCCTCACGGACAATGAAATTTGTGCACCAAGAAGGAAGCATCGGATTGAACTGAAATTTTATGGACGTAATGATACAGATGAATGATACAAATCACTGCAAAAACAGAGCTGCAGGACAATTACAGAGGGATCTGTGGCACGCAGTCCGGTCATCTTCAACAGCGCGTCGCACCGCCTCGTGCGGCGATACATGCTGCAATACGGTCCGGCATGGAGGCGAACCGATGCCTGATGTTGTCCTGCAACAGACTGGCTCACACGTGTTGGACGGTGCGCTCCAAATCCCGGATAGTGCTTCACGGCGGCAGCTGGCGTTTCAACTGGTCCCACACATGCTCGATAGGGGACATGGGAGCGGGAAGGCCATGGAAGTGTCTGGATATGACGTAGGCAGTCCTGGGCAACCAAAGCCGTGTGCGGTCTTGCATTATACTGCTGGTATAGCACCCGTTAAATCCAGGCGAGGAATGGAAGCACATGGGTCCGTTGGATCAGCTCCACATACCGCTGGCCCGTCAATGATCCACGTTCCACTACTAGAGCTGGTCGGCTATCGTAGGCAAAGGCTCCCCAAACTATAATGCCTGCAGTGGGAGGAGGTGTGGCGCTCATAGCGGGGTTGGGATTGTGCCGTTGACCCGGGGACCTCCACTCCCGGACACGATGATCATTTGTCCCAAAAACGAAGTGGCACTCATCGCTAAACACCACACGTCACCAGTCTGTGGCGTCCCACGTCGCTTTTGGCCTGGCACCACTAAACATGGGGCCGGCGATGTCCCAGTGTTAATGGCAGCAGACGTAAGGGGCGCTGGGATCACAGATTCGTTGCCGCGTGGCGTCGAGAAATGGTTCGTGGGCACACACGAGCCGCTACATCTGCTTGTATAGTGGACCGCGTCCCCGTGGGATCCGTTCGTGCCTGGGGTACGATCCGCCGATTTTCCCTGATCCGTCTGGAGCCGCTCCGCCATGGAGCAGTGCCGTCACGTGTCCACTGCTCCCAACTCAGTCAGACGGTATGGTCAGAACGACCCACGTGGCGGGCTATACGGCGCGCCGGCCACCCTGAGGTCTTTTGCCCGATGACCAGGGCTCTCTCAAAGTTCGTAAAGTTGCGTAAATCGGCGTGTCTTGCGTCTATACCCGGCATTCTTGTGACTTTGTATTCTTGCTTGCATCGGCCGGTGCTTTTCGCTGTTGCTCTGCTTCGAGTCGGCCTATCGCTCAGTGGCGCAATTCCGCTGGTAAATGACGTCTCGAAGACATGTTAACCAAACTCGCTATCTCGAAATCTTGGCATTCACCGCCGCATATGAATTGGCGACTCCTTCCAAAACAGCTGGTTTTAAGCTCTTGCGCATTTGTATAAAGCGCCGCCAGCGCTAATCATTTGCCTTCCGTGCATCGATGCTGTATGCCTTTTCCCGAAACATGTGCAAATTTCGAGCAATTTTTTTCATGTGCAAATTACGAGCAATTTTTTGGTTTGTTGCTTACTTTATGGAAACCAGTGTCAGAAATACAGGCGCCACTGATCGCTTGATGAGAAAAGCTCTCATGTGATGCAAACGTCAGCGGTCTCTTAATGAGAGAAATGATCCCACGGGAGCAAAAAGATGACTATTTAAAGGTCAAAAACGCGCATTGGAACGGATAGCAAATTGTTGAGAAAATTCTAAAAGACAGCAAGTGGGGGATGATGCCCGCACGGTCACTTCCGAATGAATGGGGCTCTTTGAAAGCGAAGTGTGAGAGAAATGCACACAGGGCGAGCAACGACGGGTTAATATCATCAGAAATTTCACCTTTATCCGTTGCTCAAATCCCGAACTCGGCATTTTCCAGACGCGTGACGAACAACAAGGCCACTTTCATTGACACTTGTCATCGAACTAATCATAGGAATGAGGAGAACTTTGCATTTCTGGTTAGGAACACTTTATTGTCAATGGCCAACTCAATTTCGACTTTCATCGTGTGTTTCATTCGTCACTAGCACAGTCTGGCTATTTCACGCTTTCCAACCGTAGGTTGAAGAAGCATACATGCTTCAGCTTTGTATGTCTGTCTGTCCGCACGATAACTCGCGTAAAAGTGGTTCGATTTCGACGAAATTTTAGTATGTGGTAGGGGACAACCTGGGAACGAATCCTATTGAAAATGGATGTAATCGGGTCAAAAGTCAAGACACAGAAGCGGTATCCATTCCATCGCCCTTATGCGTCACAACTTACGTAAACATGCTTCGATTGCGACAAAACTTGTTGTTTCGAAGGTATACTGAACCAATTCTGTTCAATATCATCGAAATGGGTTCAAAGGTCAGGGCACAGGGGCCAGATTTATTCCACAGTCATTGTCCTCATAACTTGACTAAAAATGCTTCTATTGCGACAAAACTTTAGCATTTTTTCCAGAGGTATACTGAACCAATTCTGTTTAATATCATCACAATGGGTCAAAGGTTAACGCACAGGAGCGAGATTTATTCCACAGCCATTTTCCTCATAACTTGACTAAACATTCTGCTATTAAGACAAAACTTTAGTATGTTGTTCCGGAGTTATACTGAGCCAATTTTGTTTAATATCATCGAAATGGGTTCAGAGGTCAGGGCACAGGAGCGAGATTTATTCCACAGCCCTCATAACTTGAGTAATGATATCTGGTATGTTGTAAAGCGTAGCATAATCAATGCGTTGCATGATTTTACTAACTTGTTTATGACCACCTGTTGTACTAACGCGCTAGATGAAGAAACCAACAATCTGCTCAAAATGTTTTTTTTTTTTTTTACAACATTCTGTGAAAAATAAAAATAAGAGCCTTTACTAAATAGAAGGGTTGCCCTAAAACAACTGAGAATATTTTTATAAAAAAATATGCCTACCCTAATTATCAAAGAAATGGTCGTGTTTTTCGAAATGCTGTCCATTGCATCAAATACAGGTATCCCAACGTTCCTCCCCCTTTTTGAATGTCTTCTGGAATTCTTCATCTGAAATGCTGTTGAAGCACCCCTACGCAGCTGTAATAAGTTGTTGATCTGTCTCAAATTGTTGTCTCCGTAATGTCTTTCTTAAAATGGGGAACAAGCACAAGTCCCAAGTGTGGGCTATTTCAGGTTAGGGCATCAACCTGATATTCATTTTTTCCGAATAAGGAACGACAGAAATGCGGCCGTGCAATATGCTGCACTTGAAAAGAAGTGGGCCGCCCCGGTGACGTAGTGGTCTAAGCGATGGCTTCTGATCATTCTTCCGAAACGGGTCCGGGCTCGAATCCCGCTGAGGCATGGATGTTGCGTTTGTCTTGTGGCATTCGCTCTCTCCCTTCCCTGGAACCAGTGGTCCTAAATTAGGGACGGGTGACTGCTTATAGCCCACTGAGTTGCACGCGGTGGTCGTTAAAACTGTGCGGTGGTCTAAGCGATGGCCTCCGATCATTCGTCCGAAAGGGGTCCGGGTTCGTATCCCGCTGAGGCATGGATGTTGCGTTTGTCTTATGGCATTGGCTCTCTCCATTCCCTGAAACCAGTGGTTCTAAATTAGGGACGGGTGACTGCTTATAGCCCAGTGAGTTCCTCAAGGTCGTCGTTAATCCTGCGCGATGGTCTAAGCGATGGCCTCTGATAATTCGTCCGAAAGGGATCCGGGTTCCAATCCCAGTGAGGCATGGATGTTGTGTTTGTCTTATGGCACTGTCTCTCTCCCTTCCCTGGAACCAGTGACCATAAATTAGGAACGGGCGACTGCTTATAGGCCATTGAGTTGCTCAAGGGGGTCGTTAATCCTGCGCGGGGGTTTAAGGGTTGGCCTCTGATCATGCCGCCTCGGTGGCGCAGTGGTCTAAGCGATGGCCTCTGATCATTCGTCCGAAAGGGGTCCGGGTTCGAATCCCCGTGAGGCATGGATGTTGTGTTTGTCTTACGGCACTGGCTGTCTCCCTTCCCTGGAACCACTGACCCTAAATTAGGGACGGGTGACTGCTTATAGCCCATCATTGAGTTGCTCACGGCGGTCGTTAAACCTCCAACCCCCCCCCCTCTGATCATTCGTCCGAAAAGGGTCCGGGTTCGAATCCCGATGATGCATGGATGTTGTGTTTCTTTCAACAGTGGCTCTCTCTTTTCCCTGGAATCAGTGACCCTAAGTTAGGGGCGGGCGACTGCTTATAGCCCATTGAGTTGCTCACAGTGGTCGTTAATCCTGCGCGGTGGTCATAAGCGATGGCCTCTGATCATTCATCCGAAAAGGGTCCGCGTTCGAATCTCGGTGAGGCATGGATGTTGTGCTTGTCTTACCATACTGGCTCTCTCGCTCTTCCCTGGAACCAGTGGCCCTAAATTAGGGAGGTGTGACTGCTTATAGCCCATTGAGTTGCACACGGTGGTTGTTAAACTTGCTCGGTGGTCTAAGCGATAGCCTCTGATTATTAGTCCGAAAGGGGTCCGGGTTTGAATCCCGGAGAGACACGGATTTTGTGTTTGTCTTACAGCACTGGCACTTTCTCTTCCGTGGAAGCAGTGGCCCTAAATTAGGGACGGGCGACTGCTTATAGCCCATTGAGTTACTCACGGTGGTCGTTAAACCTCCAATAAAAAGAAAAAAAATTGTGAACCCAATTTGAACAAACTGATTTCATGCCCAAATGTTCAGTTTAAATTCTGTGAATTTATGATTTTGAAATGTGAAACATAGTTTCGATATCTCTAATTGACAGGTGTCTGTCTGTCCGTGTAATAACACCTATTGTATTGATGTTTACCTCTTTAACACTCATTAAAGGCCTTCCTCTATGCGCGATTAAAACCGCTGACTCACGACCATCCATAAATTCTTTATACCATCTGTGAATTTTTGATTTTCCTAAACATTCATATTTAGAAGCCTCTTGAATAAGACGGAACATCTCTCCAATGATTTTCTTAAATCGACAGCAAAATTTAATGGCTCATCTTTGTTCCCCCTGCGCATCTATTTTCGCGAAAAATCACAGCGTAAGAACACTTGTTAGGGGTTCACGAAACAACGCTTATTAAACTGCTCACTAGGGACGACTCATGCGGGATTAACAGGTGTTGCTGGTTGCTATAGTTACATAACGACTACGGTTTTTTCGGGACTCGTGCCGAGGTCGAATGCAGTATTGCACATTTTTTTATAAAATAGTTCTCAGTTGTTTTGGGACAACCTATGTACACAACCAATTATAAAACACTTCAGTTTTTAATAAAATCAATTTCGCCTGCTAAATTTCTGTGTGACACTAATTTCTTTTCTTAGGTGCTTTGTTTACTTCGCGAAAACAACCGAGGACATAAAACTTTGAAGTATGCACTTAAGGGTTTGCGGAGTACAGGTAAGAGAATTTGTCAGTCTTGTGTAAAGTGTTCTTCGTATTTTAGTCATGAGTTTGATATGAGTTACAGTTAGATCAAGGTTGGCCAACCTTTTTTGAAATTGGGCCAGTAATTTCTTTGAAATCATTCGAAGGGCCACCGTAACCAACTTATATATTGACAGCTATTGTCAGCTAAAAATGTTTTTTTTTTTAATATGTTTTTGTAAAGTATTGAAACCCATATATATTTAAAACAGTCATTTTATTAAATCATTCACATCATATTAAAATTATTATTATGCAAAGAAAAACTGTATTGCTATAATAAAACTTTCATTTTTTACTAGAAATTAAAGAGACAAAAATAATTAAAAAATTAAAATTCCTATGAATTTGACACTCCTGCAATACTAATGTGATTTTTGACCCTGCTTTTCACGTAACAATTTGTCAATGTTGGGTGCAATTCTCGATGTACTTAAAAGAAGCATATCACCAAGGTGTGCATCTGTACAACATTCAACATTGTTTTACAACATTCATGGATGAAAATGTTTGTTCACAAATGTATGTGGATCCGAATCTGCAAATGAACCTAGAGCAAGGTCATGAAGCTCAGGAAACTGTTCTTTAGGAACGTATTTCCAGAACTCAATCAAATAAAGAGGAGTGGGTGATTCACATTGTTCTTTAAACTTAATACTAAGTCCTGAGTGTCTTTGGATTTTTAATATTTCGATTTGCGTTGAAGGGGAATATTTATGTACATCATAAAATGGATTTATGAAACACAAAATGGATTTATGAATAAGTCTATGTTACTCTTTTCAGATTCAAAAAGCAGAAAATCCAGTTAAGAATGACTCACACAAAGATGTAACAGCTGATTTAAATGATCCACGGTAAAATTACTGTACTTAAGATTTGCTGAATGGTTGAGAAATGGTTGGGAAATGATTGAAATCGCGACCAATTTCACATCGGCATAATTTATAAAATCCGAATAAATACTATCAAAAATAAAATAAAATAAAAATAATAAAATAAAATAAAAATAATAAAATGAAATGAATTAAATGAAATGAATCCAGAATAAAATAAAATAAAAATAATAAAATAAAATAAAAATAATAAAATGAAATGAATAAAATGAAATGAATCCAGAATAAAATAAAATAAAAATAAATCATAATAAAATAAAATAAAAAGAATAAAATGAAATGAATCCAGAATAAAATAAAATAAAAATAAATCATAATAAAATAAAATAAAAAGAATAAAATGAAATGAATCCAGAATAAAATAAACTAAAACGAATAAAGTGAAATTAATCCAGAATAAAATAAAATAAAAAGAATAAAATGAAATGAATCCAGAATAAAATAAAATAAAAAGAATAAAATGAAATGAATTCAGAATAAAATGAAATTAATCCAGAATAAAGTAAAATAAAAATAAATCATAATAAAATAAAAATAATTATTATTGTCAGTAACAGTTAAATTTGAAAAACAATGGCAGTGCTTGGGTTACTGGGGGCCATTCAAAATGTCTTGGTGGGCCACTGTTTGGCCCGCGGGCTTAGGGTTGGTCACCCCTGAGTTAGATCTATGCTGTACTCATCGTTTCAGCATCTTAACAGAATTCATGCCTATTCACATAGACAAATTTAATGAAATAATCATAACGTTTTGTAAGTGATAAATTTGCAACAG
Source organism: Macrothele yani (assembly GCA_039090855.1). Lineage (NCBI taxonomy): Eukaryota > Metazoa > Arthropoda > Arachnida > Araneae > Macrothelidae > Macrothele > Macrothele yani. Next base: position 113,945,965 of record CM076999.1, on the reverse strand, counting down.
AGCATTTAGTCAAAGATTTTATGCAAGCTATTAAAACAAGAAAGATGACACCGAATTTTCGGGTGTAACGAGCACGTGTTTTGAATCCGTTTTTCGTGAATTAAATTTATCAAAGCTATTCAAAAACATACCAATCGGGTTTTAATCCTGCAGATATTGCTCTAAACGGAATCGTGAAATTACGCATTCTGGTTGCAGACTTGTGCGTTAAGAAAAAATTGAAATCATATGAGGATCATTTGGCTGCGGAAACGCTCTCCAACAAGAAAAGAATTTTTCAAATCGGAGTTTTAGAAGCAGAAATATCAAGGAAAACGTAATTTACCTTAACGTCCCCTAGTGGAAAGTTTATGAGTTAATCGGAAATTTTGAAATTATATGAAAAACATTTTCTACCTGAAACGCTAACTCTTTTTTTGTTGTTGCTCCAACAAAGAAATGATTTTTCAAATCCGACTCTTAGAAGTAAGATATTGACAAAAGTAAGATATATTATCTACGCTCCCTGCGGAGAAGCTATGCATTACTTTAAGGACAAAATATTCCAAAAATGTTTATCGACGTTGAGTAGTATCGGTCCACAAGCGATTTTTTTTCAATCCAGATTTTAGAAGCTCAGATTTTGCTGCAAATACACCAGAAGAGGAAATTAGGATTTACGCTCCCTGATGGCCAAACTTTTTTTCACAAAAAATTAGAAATTATACGCAAAAGATTTCCCAATCAGGAGCTGTATCCGACCCAGAAAGAATTTTTCAATTCGGAATATCTCAGAAGTAGAGAGAGATATCGGATGGAAAACAATTTATTTGTTCGTCCCCTAGCGGAAAATCTATGCATAACTTGAAAAAGTGACTATACCTAAATTACTTTTAGTTTTGGAGTTAATGGCGATGGTGTCTTTTTGGCATCATTTTAGCTGCGAAACGACTTCAATATCATATCGTTTCAATTATCTCCGGAACTAATACGAATAGGAAAACGATAATGTACCAGTTTGTGTAGTTTATAAACGTGAACAAGACTGTGTAGTTAAATCCGAAATCCCTGTTTTAGTTTTAGAGTTATTGGCGATGGTGTCTTTTTGGCAACTTTTCAGCGTTTTGAGCTGCAAAAAAAAAAAAAAAAAAAAAAAATTTTTTTTCGCATACTGGCAGACATGGTTGCGAGCAACACAGAGGTACGGACGCACGAGAGGATAGGCTTATCAGGAGGGCGGCGTTTGCAGAGCGGACGGCTACGGGGTCATAATTTCGATCCTCTGTAATAACAAGGGTGTCTACCAGGAAGATACGGAATCGTTTCTTGGAAGCACGACTACGGGAACGCGTGCGCCTAGTCCTTACCACTGATCCCTGATCACCAGGTCACATATCCTGGTCACCACTGATCCCTGGTACGCGTGCCCGTAGTCCTTACCACTGATCCCTGATCACAGGATCACCTGATCCTTGGTCACCAGGTCACATATCCCTGGTCACCACTGATCCCTGGTACGCGTGCGCGTAGTCCTTACCAATGATCCTTGATCACAGGATCACCTGATCCCTGGTCACCAGGTCACATATCCCTTTTTACTACTGATCCCTGCTACGCATGCCCGTAGTCCTTACCACTGATCCCTGATCACAGCATCCCCTGATCCCTGGTCACCAGGTCACATATCCCTGGTCACCACTGATCCCTGGTACGCGTGCGCATAGTCCTTACCAATGATCCCTGATCACAGGATCACCTGATACCTGGTCACCAGATCACATATCCCTGGTCACCAGTGATCCCTTATAGGCGTGCCCCTAGTCCTTACCACTGATCCCTGATCACAGCATACCCTGATCCCTGGTCACCAGGTCACATATCCCTGGTCACCACTAATCCCTGGTACGCGTGCGCGTAGTCCTTACCAATGATCCCTGGTCACAGGATCACCTGATACCTGGTCACCAGATCACATATCCCTGGTCACCAGATCACATATCCCTGGTCGCCAGTGATCCCTGGTACGCGTGCCCTTAGTCCTTACCACTGATCCCTGATCACAGGATCATCTGATCCCTGGTTACCAGGTCACATATCCCTGGTCACCACTGATCCCTGGCACCCGTGCGCGTAGTCCTTACCAATGATCCCTGATCACAGGATCACCTGATACCTGGTCACCAGATCACATATCCCTGGTCACTAGTGATCCATGGTACGCGTGCCCGTAGTCCTTACCACTGATCCCTGATCACAGCATCCCGTGATCCCTGGTCACCAGGTCACATATCCCTGGTCACCACTAATCCTTGGTACGCGTGCGCGTAGTCCTTACCAATGATCCCTGATCACAGGATCACCTGATACCTGGTCACCAGATCACATATCCCTGGTCACTAGTGATCCCTGGTACGCGTGCCCCTAGTCCTTACCACTGATCCCTGATCACAGCATCCCCTGATCCCTGGTCACCAGGTCACATATCCCAGGTCACCACTAATCCCTGGTACGCGTGCGCGTAGTCCTTACCAATGATCCCTGATCACAGGATCACCTGATCCTTGGTCACCAGGTCACATATCCCTGGTCACTGATCCCTGGTACGCGTGCGCGTAGTCCTTACCAATGATCCCTGATCACAGGATCACCTGATCCATGGTCACCAGGTCACATATCTCTGGTCACCACTGATCCCTGGTACGCGTGCCCGTAGTCTTTACCACTGATCCCAAGTCACCTTCGCGCACGTTTGCTGTGGTGTCAAGAACGAGTTTATTGGAGGAAAGAATTAAGGACAGTGGTCTTCAATGATGAAGGCCGATTCTGCTTGGGAGCGTGTGACGGTCGTGTAGGCGTCCGAAGGCGCCAGTGTGAGCGGTTTCTGCCATCGTGCATCTGCCAAGACACACAGGCCCCACGACGGCTATCATGGTGTGAGGAGCAATTAGCTATCACTCCCTTACGAGTCTGCTGTCAGACTGTGCATCAAATCTCTTGGCCAGCACGTTCTCCGAATTTGTCTCTAGTTGTGCATGTCTGAGACTGGATCAGATAAAGATTTTTCTGCGAACCTCGGTAGGCAGCGACCATCTCTGAATAACGCTGCCAAGCCCAGCGTGATATCCAGCATCTGTGCGACCTATTGCATGCCAGATTGGAAGCTTGTATTGCTGCTGGAGGTGGTACAACACCTTATTAAAACATGCGTTCTGTACGCTTTAATGCGCATTATATTATACCATGTTTCAGACTCGTATTAATTATGTTATCTTATCGAGGGAACAGACGACTAAATATAATTGCAAAAAACTTCAAATTTTTCAAAACAAATACACCGAAGTGCAATTGAATTAGAGACAGCTGGTGTTATGCAAATATGGCGCTGTGGGCGGCCCTGTAAACGAAAACGATATGACGTATGCAGCTATCCGACAATATAAGGAGTGATGCGACGGGAATTAGTAAGAGTCGGACGCAGTATGGGCAATACGAAGGATCTAAGCGCATTTGATCGTGGGCAAATTATCGGGGCCCGACGAATGGGTCACTCCATCTCGGAAGTCGTGCAGGCACTGGGATTTTCACGAGCCACTGTGTCACGGGTACACCGTGAGTGCATCGAATCCGGTAAAATCATCCCTGCAAGGGCCAACTGCCGTGGGCAACAGCTTGTGGATGAGCGGGGTCATCGTCGGCTAGCTCGCATTGTAACAGCGGATAGACGGGCCACAGTGCAAGAAATCACTCGGAAATTTAACGCTGGTGCACAAAAGCGTGTAAGCACCCGCACCATCCAGAACCATCTCCTCGCTATGGGGTACAGAAGCCATCGTCCCACGAGAGTACCGCTGCTGACCGCGCATCACAGGGTGCAAAGATTAGCATGAGCGCGGGAACATCGCCACTGGACCCTAGACATGAGGAAAAATGTTGCCTGGACTGATGAGTCGAGATTCACGTTGGTACATGCGGATGGCAGGATACGAGTACGGCGCAAACCACATGAAGCGATGGATCCTTCTTGCCAGCAAGGTACTCTTCAAGCTGGTGGGGGTGGCCTTCTGGTCTGGGGACTGTTTACGTGGACTGAAATGGGACCGCTGGTACGTGTGATATCGTCCCTCACAGGTCAACGTTACCGGGATATCCTGGAAGACCATTTGTTCCCGTTTGTGCGTCTTCAACATCTCACTGGGGATCTCATCTTGTAACAAGACAATGCACCGTGCCATCGCTCCCGAATTGTATCCGAATGGTTGGATGAACACTCCACCGACGTGACCTCGCTTCCTTGGCCAGCTATAGGTCACCTGGCCTCAATCCCATCGAGCACATCTGGGATGCCATGGAGAGAGATGTTTGAGGCTCTGACCCCCTTCCATCAAATGTTCGTGAACTGTGGGAGCTTGTTCAGGGGTCGTGGATCCGTATGGCTTCCCAACGCTTCCGGTGCCTTGTCGAGTCCATGCCGAGACGAATCGCCGCCGTCATCAGGGCGAAAGGTGGTGCTACACGTTACTAGACAGGTATCTCTAATTCAATTGCTCTTCAGTGCATATCAGATTAATTGACCTAAAATTCGATAGAAATACACAACTATCACATTTACACACGAGTTTTCCTAAACAAATACAACATTTTTACGATTAACCAACTATATTACTTTATTATTGGGAAAATTATGTTCAGGCGAATTAAGAATAATTTGCACACTGACATCATACAAATTGTTCCACAGATACACTCACATGACACACACACACTAAATAACAGACGTATTCGGCCTATTCATCTGAAGACGGAGACCATGAAGCAAAGTATAAATTACATTGGCCCACACTACTGGAACTCATTATCGACGGAACTGATTTATTGAAATAACTTTAACCTTTTAAAAAAACAAAAAAACTTCATAATGAATTTCAGCTCCTTAAATTGATGATTGTAGTGGTAAAGGACTATAACTATTACTATGACTGGTATATCGCGATATAAATTGATTTTCAATAGTAGTGTTTATCATCTTTTTATTATCATTACCCTTCCTTTTTTTTTTTTTTTTTTTTTTTTTGAAACACTGACTTGTTCGTAAATTTAACTGTTGACCTCAGTGTAAAATTTTTCTCGGGAGCATGGGACCCTGTCAGGCCTTGCTGCCCCCCACCCCCGCGCTTCCTTGGTGTGTTTTGTTTCAGTTGATATTTTTTTGTAATACTGGGTTTTGGCTCACCAAAATAAATAATAATTTGAATTGAAAAGGTAAAGTAGACATTGAATAACTTCACACGTGTGATCACATTCCTGTCTTAACAAGCTGTTGCTACTATATAAATCTGCTAAATTCAGCTGCAATTTGTAATGGTGTTCTTTTTTCACTTTCTGACAGTGTATTTAGTATTTCTCGTTTGATTGCTTTTGGAATTTTATGCTTCTTAATGTCTTTTGCAGTTCTATCCATGGGTTGAGATGATAAACTCCACATTTATGGATGGTATTATGGGGAAAAGCCTGACGATTTTATCTGAACACCTGAATTTCAGGTACTTAATTTATGCTTTATCGTAGAAACACACTATCTACCAACAAGTAATTGGACACCTGTGATAGCAAAGGAAAACGAAGTTCATTCACCTTCAATAGTTGGTGGAGCCTACACGAACGGCGATTGCAGCTGCGACCCTCCGGGGCATACTCTCAACCCGGCGTTGTACGACGGCTAGTGGTATTTTCTTCCACTCGGCTTGGACAAGACAGGTCAGTTCCTTCACCGATTTCGGACGGTGGGGGCACCCCTTAAGTCGACGCTCCAACTCGTCCCAGAGGTGCTCGATAGGGTTAAGGTCCGGGCTCTGCGCAGGCCTGTCCATTCGATTAGCCCCATTGTCACCATACCAAGCCAGGGTGGACCTCGCAACGTGACAGGTGGCATTGTCATCCTGAAAGTAACATGGGTCCACCCCGTAAAACTGCCACAACGTAGGAAGCTCATGATCATCCAAAATGGTGCGGTAGGTCTCGGCGTTGAGTCTACCAGGAATTGCGACCAAGGGTCTCGTGCCATACCAAAAGAAACACCCCCATAGCATAATTCAATCGCCGCCGAACTTCACAGTTGACACAATACATTCCGGCAGGAGGCGTTCTCCAGGCAAACGCCAAACCCAGACCCTGCCATCCGAACGGTAGAGGGTGAACCTTGATTCGTCGCTCCAGAGAACCTGTTTCCATTGTTCAACGGTCCACTGTCGACGTTCTTTGCCCCACGTTAGCCGAGCAACGCTATTGGACGTGGTGATCAAAGTCTTGCGGGCGGCAGCACGTCCATGACAACCGAGCAGATGGGCTTCCTTACCGATGGTATTCATCGAAAGAACACTCCCGGATACCTGTTGAAACTCCTTGCGGATGTGGCCTATCGATTTGGTGCGGTTCTTCCAAATTTCCCTGGCCAGCACGCGTTCGGTCTCTAACTCCCAGTTTTGTGGGTCTGCCGGATCGGGGCACATTCCGACAGTCACCTCTCATCTCCCACTTGCCAATCACGTGGGCCACTGTCGATTTTGGTTACTTCAACTTGCTGGATATGCCACGTATGGATCGGCCATTTCTGTGATACCCGACGATTACACTTTTCTCCAAATCAGAGAGCTCCCAACTGCGTGGCGTCCTGCATGCGACAGGTTGCGTTGTTTTTTCCACATGATATTTAACGGCGGCGGCCGTGATGTGTATCAGGGCCACAGATATCGTCGATTGCAGGGGTGTCCAATTACTTGTTGGTAGATAGTGTATAATCGAGTGGTTCTTTATCTAACGAAACATCTGTGAAAAATTCCATTGAGTTCACTAATGGACTCAAACTACACCCCTACGTAGATCAACTAATCCTATCCTTTGATGTGGTATCTATGTTCACCAATGTTCCACTAAAAGGAGCTCTGGCATCCCTAAAATCAAGTCTTGTAGAGCATCATTACAGCCAACCTGAAGTTGAGGAAATAACAAGACTAGTGGATATTTGCATAAAACAGAACAGATTTACTTTCCGTGGAACGTTTCATGAACAGACCTAAGGTCTAGCCATGGGCAGCCCACTGTCACCTATATTATGTGGAATCTACCTGTGTGGATTTGAAAAAAAACTTTTAAACTCGTGAAATTTGACTTATGGATACGATATGTAGACGATACTTTCGTTCTATGGAAGGGAAAACATTCTGAAATTCCGGAATTAGTCAAATTTATAAATTCCATTGATCCTCACATTCAATTCAGGTACTGAAAATAACGGATGCCTACCATTCCTTGACTTCCTGGTAACTCGCTTAAATGGATCTCTCGCAACTACAATTTATCGAAAGCCTTTCGCTGTCTTCTCACCTCCACATGCCAAGTCCAATCACCCTTATCAACAAAAACTCAGCGCCTTTTACAGTTGCGTATATCGCGCGATACATATATGTTCAGATAAGGACAGTTTGGAAAAATAGCTTTATTTCCTTAAACGTGTTGCAGAAGAGCGAGGATACAACCCTTCCATAATAGATAAGGCTCTAACAAAATTCCAGAAACCGAAGCCCATCTCCACATTAACTCCTATGATGCGCCCACTGCGAAAAAATTTTGCCATTATTCCATTTTCTCGTGACATTGCCTTCAAAATTACAAAAATTCTCAAAACCTTTAATTTTAAGGTGATTTTTAAGCCCATGAACAAAATGAGATTTTTAAGATCAAAGGACTATGTTGAAGACAAAAACTCGTGGGGAATTTATCAAATTCTATGTGAATGTGGCGCTTCGTATATAGGACAGACCTGTAGAGCCTTGCGTTTTCGATTGAAGGAGAACAAGACCTACATTCGGAATTGTGACCTAAAGAAGTCATCGATGGCTACACACTGTTACGAAAAAGACCATAAATTTCTCTTTGAAGAAGCAAAACTAATTGGCAAACCAGATTCAACCACCGAACGTAATGTTTTGGAAGCTTTCCATATATATCAGAAGTCTTTGCAACTTGTTAATGACATGGCATCCACGCCATTTCTATCAAACGCGTGGAAGCATCTAACCAAAACACGTGACTGTAAACACCATTTCTGATGTCATATACAATTTGAATATTTCATCCAAAGAAATTTAAACGGCGTTCCAATTCATCACAAAGGTATTTCATGTAAAGAAATTGTAGTAGGCGCTCCAGTTCTTCCTAAAGGTGTTTCATCCAAAGAAAGTGCAGTTGTCATCCCATTTCATCCCAAAGTGTTTCATCCAAAGAAATTGCAGTAGGCATCCCATTTCATCCCAAAGGTGTTTCATTCAAAGAAATTGCGGCAGGCGATCTAATTCATTCATGGAATTCAGATCGGGGCTCTAAAAAAGCTAGTCTAGTTCTTCCACAACTATCTCTTCACAAAATATTCCTGCAAGGACAGTTGTGCTACAGGTAGAAGTAAAGGCTTTTCATCGAACTGTTGCTCTAACATTGGGAATACAGATCTGTTAACAATGTCATTACATCGAACTGTTGCCCTAACATTGCGAGTACAGATCTGTTAACAATGTCATTACATCGAACTGTTGCCCTAACATTGGGAGTACAGATCTGTTAACAATGTCATTAACTCGAACTGTTGCCCTAACATTGGGAGTACAGATCTGTTAACAATGTCATTACATCGAACTGTTGCCCTAACATTGGGAGTACAGATCTGTTAACAATGTCATTACATCGAACTGGCTTTAACATTGGGAGTACCGATCTGTTAACAATGTCATTACATCGAACTGTTGCCCTAACATTGGGAGTACAGATCTGTTAACAATGTCATTACATCGAACTGTTGCCCTAACATTGGGAGTACAGATCTGTTAACAATGTCATTACATCGAACTGGCTTTAACATTGGGAGTACCGATCTGTTAACAATGTCATTACATCGAACTGTTGCCTTAACATTGGGAGTACAGATCTGTTAACAATGCCATTACAGGACGCAGCGTTAAATTACTGGAACACTGCAACTCGGAACCTCAGCCCATGCCATGAAAGGGTAATGTCTTCTCCACCAAAATTCACAGTTGGCACAACACAGACCGGCATGTAGCGTACACCCACCTGACAACCCCTACATCCAGACACGTGAGTCAAACTTCCAGATGGTGAAATGTGATTAATCACTCCAGAGAATGCATTTCCACTGCTCCAGAATCCTCTGAGGCTCACCTGTAGACCACTGCCAACATAATCTTGGCATCTATCTTGCTGATTGTAGGCTTATGTGTAATTGTGCCGTCATGGAAACACATTCCCTTCAGCTATCGATGAACCTTTTGGTGCTGGCGTTGCTTCTACAGGAATTTCATAACTCGGTGGTGAGTGTTGCAATCGAAGACAGGCGATATCGTCGCACCACCTGCTTCAGTCCTCGGCGGTCCTGCATTAATATTTTACGAGGCTTACTAAGTCGCTATTTTGGTGTTATTACTCCTAGGCGTTTCCAAATCAATGCAAAATCTCTTAAATTTGACAGTGGCAGCTGCAACAGGAAATAAATTTCACCAACTGACTTCTGTCTCGTATGACCGCGATACACTACAAGTCACTGAGCTCAACCATACGGCCTATTCTACTGCTCCTGTTTGTTTATATAATGCCTGTCCGGTCCTATGCGTCGTTTTTTATACCTGTTTGGGCCATTGCTGCGAACTACACCGATGAGCAATTTCATTATGGCCAACCCAGTCTACAGAAATGAGCACGCCTGAAGACCAAACGGTTTCGCAAGTGAAGACACAGAGCAGTATATATACAACCCGAGGACCGGCTTTCGGTTAGTAGAATGTTAGGAGTCAGAATGGGAAAAGTTCCCGATTTATCGGAGTTTTGATAAAGGACAAATTGCGATGGCACGGCGTATCGAAACTATGACCTCGGAAAAGGCGCAGCTTGTAGGTTGTTCACGTGCCGCTGTAGTGAGTATGTAGGAAAAGTAGTGCACAGAAGGCCAAACCATGAACCGTCCTCCAGCCGCGTGTCGTCCGCAGCTCATTGATGCCAGAGGGGAGCAGAGACTCGCGCATTGTTCACAGCGACCGCAGGGCCACAGTGCGACAAATCACCCGCACCTACAACAGTGGTGATCAGCACAATGTGTCACACAGACACACACACAGTTCATCGCAGCTTTCTGCGCATGGGACTGAGTAGCCGAAGATCCAACCCAGTCCCCATGCTCACTGCGCGTCATCGCCAACAGCGCATGAAATGCGCCCAAAATCATCGAAGTGGGACAGTGGATGATTAGAAGAAAGTGGCCAGGTCTGACGAATCAAGATTCCTGGGGCATCACGTTACACGGCCGAGAGATGATACGCCGATTATCAACGGAGGCTATAGCACCTGGATGCACTGCTGAGAAGAAACAGGATGGCGGCGGCGGCGGTGTTATGCTGTAGGCGACGCTTTCTTGGAACACTTTAGGCCCCATTATCCCAATAGCACAATCCTTGATAACTGTCATGTATCAGAACATTGTTGAAGAGGCCAAGTTCACCCATTCATGGCAACTGTGTTTCCTGCTGGTGATGGCCATTACCAACAGGATAATGCGCCATATCACACTGTCAGAATCGTAAAGGAGTAGTTCGGGGAACATGCTGGTGACTTTCTGTGGCCTCCAAATTCACCTGACATCAACCCAATCTAACATTTGTGGTTCGACTTGGAAAAGCGGGTTCGCGCTAAATCACCACCACCCCGAAATGCACGGGAACTAGAGGACCTGCTGTCGACGTTATGGTACCAGATACTCCAGGATACCTATCGCCACCTCATTGAATCGATGCCTCACAGAGCATCCGCTGTTTTGTGAGCTAAATGGGGTCCTACAGCTTATTAGGTAGGTGGTCATATTGTAAAGACTCATCGGTGTTTGTGCAGTGCGTGCGAACCACTGAGGATGTGCTCCTTTTTGATTTATGGGCTGAATCATATCTAGCTCTTCGCAGCATTTTCTTTAGAATTTGGCGTTTAGCATTCTAGACAGGTGTGCAGTTATAGAGTTGCTTTAAAAATTCTGCTTAAAAATATACCACTTCTTTTAGTGGAGTTGTGACGTACCTGCCAGCAGGACGCACATGACATAAAGGCACATAGCAATCAGAACAAATGTCTGCGTAGCTCAGTTGGTAGAGCGACTTGTTCCGGAATAAGCGGCCTCGGGTTCGAATCCCGGCGTAGACCAAAAATGACGGAGAAATTTACTTCGTTATAATGGCGCCCGAACTACCCGGATGACCCGACCGTTCAAAATCTCGCATTGGTGTGATGTTATTTCCACACCGCGAGATAGGAAAAATCAGAGAATCCCTTCTCCAGTGCTTCGAAAAATAAATGTGTGTGACGTTGCATTCCACACACCAGATTGACTGGGAGTTCTCAAGTGCACGTTCTACAGTGGGTGGCTGCCTGCAACGATTCATGGTCACGGTTGACCCGTGGGCCATGCCCCGGCCCTCTTTCGGGGGGGGGGGTATGTGACGTACCTGCCAGCAGGACGCACACGACATAAAGGCAGATAGGAATCAGAATACATGTCTGCGTAGCTCAGTTGGTAGAGCGACTTGTTCCGGAATAAGCGGCCTCGGGTTCGAATCCCGGCGTAGACCAAAAATGACGGAGAAATTTACTTCGTTATAGAGTTGCCTTGCCCTAAAATTTTGGAATGGCAGAATTCTTTCTAGTTCTGAAAGCATTTAAGATTAACGCTTATGTTGTTTTTAAAATATTCTGCAGACTCAAACTACACTGGCGGAAAGTGAAAAAAGAACACCAAGAAGGAGACGTTAAATACCAACGAAATTTATACAGCATAATAACGGAATACAGAGGATAACGTGATCAAAACATTATGGCAAAATACAGCTGTATTTGCTGGTAAACTGAAAAATACCATTTCTATGTAACATGGTTAGTATGAGGTTGAACCGCCATGAACTGCGTCACACTGTGCAATTCTGGCATGGAGTCTGTCATGCAGATGTTGGATGTAAGTTTGGGGTATTGAGTTCCAAGCATCCTCAACCTGGACGCGTAAATCGGGGATGGTCGTGGCTGGCCGTGGAGACCGGATAAGTCGTTGTCCCATAAAATCCCACACGGGCTCAATGGGGGACGAATCCGGTGAACGTGTAGGCCATGGAAGTTGTCACACACCCTGAACTGCATGTTGCGTTGCACGTGCCATGTGTGGGCGAGCGTTATCTTGCTGGAAAACACCACAATGGACCGACCTTACAAATGCCACAACAACGAGCCAAATGATGTTGTTGATGTAGGAATTGCTGTTTAACGTACCCGGTACAAACACTAGTTGTGCACGGGAGTGATAGCTGATCGCTCCCCACACCAAGAGACCACGTGTAGGCCCTGTGCGTCTCTGGCGGATGCCAGTGGGTGGAGACGCTCCCCTGTGCGTCTGCGAACAGGCATACGGCCATCGGAGGCTCCCAAGCAGAATCTGCTTTCATCGCTGAACAAGACAGATCGCCATTGCGTTCCCCAGTGCAGACGTTGGCGACACCACTGCAACAGTTCCTGACGGTGGGCTGGAGTCAGAGGTACACATGCCAGAGGCACACGTGAACGTAGTCCTGCATCCAGTAGACGGTTGCGGATTGTTCGCACAGTCACCTCAGGTGCAACGGCAGCTCGGATTTGCGTCGCAGTGGATGTTCTGCTTGACAATGCCGCTGTTCCTATGCGTCGATCAGTCCGCTCATCAGTCCGTCTGTGACTCCCGGTTCCACGTCTTCTCGTGTGGAAATGTTCCTTTGACCATCTACGCTATCATCGTACCACCACCGATACTTCCTGTGCAATTCGCTCCGCAATACGACGATACGACCACCCGGCCTCGCGGAGTCCGACTAGACGACCTCGCTCAAAGTCCGATAACTTCTGAAATTGTACACGTTTTCCATGTCCAGGCATTGCAGCTTCTTCAGGGTCTTCACACGTGTCCGTACGCCGACGACTGATTACATTCACTTCGCCGTACTCCTTAAATACCACCGACGATTTTTGCATATTATGCCATGCTGTGACGTTAGCTCTCACCAGTTGGTCCCGAAATTAACACCACACCTACGTAAACTCGATCTCATTAACATATGTAAATTTCATGATCGTCCGCCAATTCCTTCTTGGTGTCCTTTTTTTAACTTTCCGCCAGTGTATTTCAAAGGCAAATTTTTGTAATAGTATTAAAGTACATTCGAGATTCAATATAAAAATTTATTTGAAACCGTAAGTTCTTTAATTTTGTAAATTTTATTTACAGATTTGAAAGAAAACTATGATTTCATGTGAATAAATATCATATTTAGGGAGAATTGGTTCTGAAATATCTTCATTTCTTTCTAGTTACAGAAGTTACATGCCTGAAGATCGAGAATGGGGTGTTTATAAGGAAAACAAATGGACAGGGATGGTAGGAATGCTACAGAGAAATGTAAGTAGAAACAATCTATGCACAAAGTAATATTCCCCACTTAATGTGCATTTCGGAGGATCGTAATGGTTGATCTTCGAAATCATCCTACGGAATGGAATCCAAAAGTTCATGTACTGCTCCTGCACCGCAAAATGCAGAGGGTGAGTCGAAAGTTTTGCAATAATTGCATAAATGCATGTGCTGGTACGTGTATGTCACGTGTTTAAACTAGCTCAAGTCGCGCACTGCAGTCAGTCGAAAGGGATATGAAAAGGTAGTCGTTGCTGTGAACAGCATTGCGGGGCTGCGGGTGGCCTAGTGGGAAACGTTCGTGACTCCCGCGGAAAGGACCTCAGGTTCCATCCCATGCAGGTACGAACGCTCGATCCACTAAATATCCTCCGTGCGTCGAATGGGCACGTTAAGCCGTCGGACTCCGGGTACTGGCCCTCCGGTAATAAATAAGGGCGCCTTCCTCCCCTTTTCTACTTCGCTTACTTATCACTTTCCTATCGGGCACTCTAGCACAAATCTCCTAGCTTCCTATTTCTAATGGCTGCTTGCCGTCCCCGTGGCGTAGTGGTCTAAGCGATGGCCTCTGATCATTCGTCCGTAAGGAGTGCGGGTTCGAATCACGGCGAGGCATGGATGTTGTGTTTGTCTTACGGCACTGGCTGTCTCCCTTCCCTGGAACCAGTGACCCTAAATTAGGGACGGGCGACTGCTTATAGCCCATTGAGTTGCTCACGGTGGTCGTCAAACTTCCAATTAAAAAAAAAAAAAGCTGTTTAAGACCTGGGGTCAGACACTGCCTTCCTAAAATCCTCTACGTATGATCATTTCAACAGCATTGCATGTCGTCGTTCTGCCTGTGGTTGGGACGCCTAAAAGATGAACAACCACAACCGGCTAATTAGGGAACTTTTGCTTTACGAGCTTGAACTCGGCCATAACGCTGCTCTAGCAACACGAAACATTTGTCATGCGAAAGGGGAAGGTTCCGTGTAACACAACACCGCAACCAGATGGTTTAAGAAATTTCGCTGTGGTGAGAGAAACCTCGACGATCAGCCAAAGTCAGATAGGCCGAAAACCGTTGGATTCGGAGGCCATGAAGCAGGCGTTAGAGACAAATCCGACAACCAGCACTCGGAGATTGACAATAAATAAATACATCGCTCTTTCCACGTTCCATAAACACACAGCATCCGAAAAATTGTTTTTCAGCCGCCGCTGTGGAATTGATATCGAGAGTTCTGTTGGTTCAATTGTGTGTTTATGGAAGGTGAAAAGAGCGATGTATTTATTTATTAACTGTCGCCACGTATTTGGAGTATTTTCAACTCGGAGATTAACAGGCGAGCTGGGCATATCACAGAACACCGCGGTTCGTCACCTGCAGGACCTCAGCAAAGTCTACAGGAGCTTCCGCATTGTCCGTCACGAACTGACGCAAGATGAAGCAAAGCGCCGAGTGGAAGTGTGCACGAAACTCCTAGAAAACCCCGGCGATGTATGTTTGATCAAGAGAATTGTTACGTGCGATGAAAAGTGACTCCAGTTCCGTATTCCTCACACAACAGTGGTTGAGCTCAGGGCAGCTGCCAGAACCTGCTACCAAACGCGGTCGCTTCGAGCACAAGACGACTCTTTGCGTCTGGTGGAATTTCGAGGAGATAATCCATTACGAATTTGTTCCAGACGGTCGAACCATCGACGTCAACCTCTTCACTGAACAGCTAGATTGGATGTATGCCGTTTGGGAGAAGTACCCAAAACTGGTGAACGGAAGGCGCGCTTTCCTACAGCCGGACAACGCTCGGACTCATCCCACGCGAACGACCCTGGAAAAACTCCAGGAAGTTGATGGCACGGAACTCATGCTCCATTCAGCACACATTCCGGACCTATCCCCATTGGATTATTACTTGTTCCGCTCCATGGCCCACTTCCTTCGCGGGCGGCACTTCAACATCTAGGAGGAGGTGGCAGCTGGAGTGAAGGAGTTCTTCGCCTCGAAGGTCAAGAACTGGTACCGCCGTGGAATCGAAGAACTGGCAGACAGATAACTAAAGAAGGTGCAACACGATGGTCTATACATTGAATGTTAGTCAGCTTTCGTCGTAAAGGTACGTATGAAGACATAAAGTGATCCAATTATTGCAAAACTTTCGACTCACCCTCTGTAGAATCGAAGAACTGGCAGACAGATGGCTAAAGACTGTGCAACACGATGGCCTATACTTTGAATGCTAGTCAGCTTTCGTCGTAAAGGTACGTATGAAGACATAGTGATCCAAATATTGCAAAACGTTCGACTCACCCTCTGTAGAATCGAAGAACTGGCAGACAGATGGCTAAAGACGGTGCAACTCGATGGCCTATACTTTGAATGCTAGTCAGCGTTCGTCGTAAAGGTACGTATGAAGACATAAAGTGATCCAAATATTGCAAAACTTTCGACTCACCCTCTGCAGAATCAAAGAACTGGCAGGCAGATGGCTAAAGACGGTGCAACACGATGGTCTATACTTTGAATGTTAGTCAGCTTTTGTCGTAAAGGTACGTATGAAGACATAAAGCGATCCAAATATTGCAAAACTTTCGACTCACCCTCTGTAGAATCTAAGAACTGGCAGGCAGATGACTAAAGAAGGTGCAACACGATGGTCTATACTTTGAATGTTAGTCAGCTTTTGTCGTAAAGGTACGTATGAAGACATAAAGCGATCCAAATATTGCAAAACTTTCGACTCACCCTCTGTAGAATCTAAGAACTGGCAGGCAGATGACTAAAGAAGGTGCAACACGATGGTCTATACTTTGAATGTTAGTCAGCTTTCGTCGTAACGTACGTGTGAAGACATAAAGTTATCCAAATATTTCAAAACGTTCGACTAGCCCTGTCTGTGCATGTACCCACAGAGTTGCTCACGGTGGTCGTTAAACCTCCAATTCCCAAAAAAAGTAGAAACCCTTCGGCATCTGAGAATCGATGCTTTGGCATATACATGCTTCTATTCTCGCTAGAACAGGACCAGGTCCCTATTATGCACGTATATCTGATATTTTTTCCACTGAGTGTATCGCGCAAGGTAAAATATGTTTATTGAGTATAAAAGCACCAAAAATGAATTTAGGAAACTGTTCTTGAATGCCTAGTTTTGAGGTCGTATTGTTTCGAAGAGAAAATTTGACTAAGAAATTAAAACAACGGCATTTTTTAGTTAACAACCACAGTACAAAGAAATAGCTACAGTTTGTTCTTTTTTACGCTTTCCAACCGTAGGTTGAAGAAGCGTACACACTCCAACTTCGTCTGTGTCACTCTCAGCATGATAACTCGCGTAAAAATGGTTCGATTTCGATGAAAGTTTAGTATGAGGTAGGGGATGGGATGAACGCTATTGAAAATGGGAGGAATGGGGTCAAAGGTCAGCACATAAGAGCGGGTTCCATTCCATAGCCTTTATGAGTCATAATTTACGTAAAAATGCTTCTATTGCAACAAAACTTTAGTATGTTTTTCCGGAGGTACACTAAACCGGTTCTGCTGAATATAATCGAAATGGGGTCAAAGGTCAGGGCACATGAGCGAGATTTATTCCACAGCCATTATACTCATAACTTGACTAAAAAGGCTTTTATTGCGACAAAACTTTACTATGTTGTTTCGGAGGTATACTGAACCGATTCTGTTTAATATAATCGAAATTGGGTCAAATGTTATGACGCACGATCGACATTTATTCCACAGCCATTATCCTCATAACTTGAGCAATGATTTCTGGTATCATGGAAAGCGTATCATAATCAATGCATTGCATGATTTTACTAACTTGTCTTTATGTACTAGGAATTCTAAGTACGTAGCAAATTTTTTTATAATTATCCCTACTACGAGGCTTAGAAGTTTCCTTTTGTGATTGAAGTATACTTTCTTAGTCAGTAATTTGCTTCTAATCGAAAATTCCTACATTTCCAGAACTTTATTAAGTTGTTACACCATATCCAGAATTAGAAACGGGTCAAAAATTTCGGACCTGGCCCAGTCTCACATAATTGGACTCGACCCAGACGCGACTTGGACCTGACACGGACAAATCTGCTTTGAACTGTAAATTCGAATATATCATCATTTTCCTTTTCCTCCTCGTCATCAATATAATTTTCAATCACTATCAATCTACTGCTGGATGAATGTCTCCCCAAGTTTCCCCAACAGCAGACTGTCTTGGGCCAGTCTCCTCCATCCATCTATCTGCCACTTGGTCTTTTTCTGTCTCTTCGAATCCAGTCTAAAATTTAGGTGAATTATCTGTGTTCCGTTCTTCTGGCAATATGTGCAACCCATTGCTTTTCAGGGATTTTATTCTGTTCATGATGTTTTCCACTCTTGTCCTTTCTGCTTTCCATACCTCGCGTAAAAGTTGTTCGATTTCAATGAAATTTTAGTATGGGGAAGGGGACAACCTGGGAAGGAACCCTAATGAAAATGGGCGAAATGGGGTCAAAGGTCAGGACATAGGATCGGGATCCATTTCATTGCCCTTATGCGTCATAACTTGCGTAAAAATTGTTCGATTTCGATGAAACTTTAGTACGTTGTACGGGACAACTGGAAACGAACCCTATTGAAAATGGGCGAAATGGAGTCAAACGTCAGGACATAGGATCGGGATCCATTTCATTGCCCTTATGTGTCAATACTTAACTAAAAATGGCTCGATTTCGATGAAATTTTAGTATGTGGTAGGTGACCATCTGGAGACAAACCCTTTTGAAAATGGGCGAAATGGAGTCAAAGGTCAAAACATAGGAGCGGGATCTATTTCATTGCCCTTATGTGTCATAACTTACGTAAAAACGCTTCGATTGCGACAAAACTTTGTTATATTGTTCCGGAGGTATACTGAACCGGTACTGTTGAATATCATCGAAATTGAGTCAAAGGTCAGGGCTCAGGATCAAGGTTTATTCCACAGCCATTATCTTCATTGAGCAATTATTTCTAGTATGTTGACAGCGTATAATGATCAATGCATTTCATGATTTTACTAACTTGTTTTCCTTATCCACGAGTTCCACTTTTTATTTACGCTTTCTAACTGTATGTTGAAGAAGCGTATATGCTCCAGCTTTGTCCGTCTGTCTGTCTGTAAACACGATAACTCGCGTAAAAATGGCTCGATTCCGATGAAATTTTAGTATGTAGTAGGGGACAACCTCAGGACGAACCCTATTAAAAACAGGCGAAATGAGGTCGAAGATCAGGGCACAGGAGCGAGATTTATTCCACAGCCATTATCTTCATAACTTGACTAGAAATATTTCTATTACGACAAAACTTTAGTATGTTGTTCCGGAGGCATACTGAACCAATTATTTTTAACAGCATAGAAATGGTGTCAAATATCAGGGCGCAGGAGCGAGATTTATTCTACAGCCATTATACTCATAACTTGACTAAAAATGCTTATATTACGACAAAACTTTAGTATGCTGTTCCGGAGGCATACTGAACCAATTATTTTCAACATCATAGAAATGGGGTCAAATGTCAGGGCGGAGGAGCGAGATTTATTCCACAGCCATTATACTCATAACTTGACTAAAAATGCTTGTATTACGATAAAACTTTAGTATGCTGTTCCGGAGGCATATTGAACCATTTATTTTCAACATCATAGAAATGGGTACAAATGTCAGGGCGCAGGAACGAGATTTATTCCACAGCCATTATCTTCATAACTTGACTAAAAATATTTCTATTACGACAAAACTTTAGTATGTTGTTACGGAGGCATACTGAACCAATTATTTTCAACATCATAGAAATGGGGTCAAATGTCAGGACGCAGGGGCGAGATTTATTCCACAGCCATTATCTTCATAACTTGACTAAAAATATTTCTATTACGACAAAACTTTAGTATGTTGTTACGGAAGCATACTGAACCAATTATTTTCAACATCATAGAAATGGGGTCAAATGTCAGGACGCAGGGGCGAGATTTATTCCACAGCCATTATCTTCATAACTTGACTAGAAATATTTCTATTACGACAAAACTTTAGTATGTTGTTCCGGAGGCATACTGAACCAATTATTTTCAACAGCATAGAAATGGGGTCAAATGTCAGGGCGCAGGAGCGAGATTTATTCTACAGCCATTATACTCATAACTTGACTAAAAATGCTTATATTATATTAGTATGCTGTTCCGGAGGCATACTGAACCAATTATTTTCAACATCATAGAAATGGGGTCAAATGTCAGGACGCAGGAGCGAGATTTATTCCACAGCCATTATCTTCATAACTTGACTAGAAATATTTCTATTACGACAAAACTTTAGTATGTTGTTCCGGAGGCATACTGAACCAATTATTTTCAACAGCATAGAAATGGTGTCAAATATCAAGGCGCAGGAGCGAGATTTATTCTACAGCCATTATACTCATAACTTGACTAAAAATGCTTATATTATGACAAAACTTTAGTATGCTGTTCCGGAGGCATACTGAACCAATTATTTTCAACATCATAGAAATGGGGTCAAATGTCAGGGCGGAGGAGCGAGATTTATTCCACAGCCATTATACTCATAACTTGACTAAAAATGCTTGTATTACGATAAAACTTTAGTATGCTGTTCCGGAGGCATACTGAACAATTTATTTTCAACATCATAGAAATGGGTACAAATGTCAGGGCGCAGGAACGAGATTTATTCCACAGCCATTATCTTCATAACTTGACTAAAAATATTTCAATTACGACAAAACTTTAGTATGTTGTTACGGAGGCATACTGAACCAATTATTTTCAACATCATAGAAATGGGGTCAAATGTCAGGACGCAGGGGCGAGATTTATTCCACAGCCATTATCTTCATAACTTGACTAAAAATATTTCTATTACGACAAAACTTTAGTATGTTGTTACGGAGACATACTGAACCAATTATTTTCAACATCATAGAAATGGGGTCAAATGTCAGGACGCAGGGGCGAGATTTATTCCACAGCCATTATCTTCATAACTTGACTAGAAATATTTCTATTACGACAAAACTTTAGTATGTTGTTCCGGAGGCATACTGAACCAATTATTTTCAACAGCATAGAAATGGGGTCAAATGTCAGGGCGCAGGAGCGAGATTTATTCTACAGCCATTATACTCATAACTTGACTAAAAATGCTTATATTATATTAGTATGCTGTTCCGGAGGCATACTGAACCAATTATTTTCAACATCATAGAAATGGGGTCAAATGTCAGGACGCAGGAGCGAGATTTATTCCACAGCCATTATCTTCATAACTTGACTAGAAATATTTCTATTACGACAAAACTTTAGTATGTTGTTCCGGAGGCATACTGAACCAATTATTTTCAACAGCATAGAAATGGTGTCAAATATCAGGGCGCAGGAGCGAGATTTATTCTACAGCCATTATACTCATAACTTGACTAAAAATGCTTATATTACGACAAAACTTTAGTATGCTGTTCCGGAGGCATACTGAACCATTTATTTTCAACATCATAGAAATGGGTACAAATGTCAGGACGCAGGAACGAGATTTATTCCACAGCCATTATCTTCATAACTTGACTAAAAATATTTCAATTACGACAAAACTTTAGTATGTTGTTACGGAGGCATACTGAACCAATTATTTTCAACATCATAGAAATGGGGTCAAATGTCAGGACGCAGGGGCGAGATTTATTCCACAGCCATTATCGTCATACCTTGACTAGAAATATTTCTATTACGACAAAACTTTTAGTATGTTGTTCCGGAGGCATACTGAACCAATTATTTTCAACAGCATAGAAATTGGGTCAAATGTCAGGGCGCAGGAGCGAGATTTATTCTACAGCCATTATACTCATAACTTGACTAAAAATGCTTATATTATATTAGTATGCTGTTCCGGAGGCATACTGAACCAATTATTTTCAACATCATAGAAATGGGGTCAAATGTCAGGACGCAGGAGCGAGATTTATTCCACAGCCATTATCTTCATAACTTGACTAGAAATATTTCTATTACGACAAAACTTTAGTATGTTGTTCCGGAGGCATACTGAACCAATTATTTTCAACAGCATAGAAATGGTGTCAAATATCAGGGCGCAGGAGCGAGATTTATTCTACAGCCATTATACTCATAACTTGACTAAAAATGCTTATATTACGACAAAACTTTAGTATGCTGTTCCGGAGGCATACTGAACCAATTATTTTCAACATCATAGAAATGGGGTCAAATGTCAGGGCGGAGGAGCGAGATTTATTCCACAGCCATTATACTCATAACTTGACTAAAAATGCTTGTATTACGATAAAACTTTAGTATGCTGTTCCGGAGGCATACTGAACCATTTATTTTCAACGTCATAGAAATGGGTACAAATGTCAGGGCGCAGGAACGAGATTTATTCCACAGCCATTATCTTCATAACTTGACTAAAAATATTTCTATTACTACAAAACTTTAGTATGTTGTTACGGAGGCATACTGAACCAATTATTTTCAACATCATAGAAATGGGGTCAAATGTCAGGACGCAGGGGCGAGATTTATTCCACAGCCATTATCTTCATAACTTGACTAAAAATATTTCTATTACGACAAAACTTTAGTATGTTGTTACGGAGGCATACTGAACCAATTATTTTCAACATCATAGAAATGGGGTCAAATGTCAGGACGCAGGGGCGAGATTTATTAAACAGCCATTATCTTCATAACTTGACTAAAAATATTTCTATTACGACAAAACTTTAGTATGTTGTTACGGAGGCATACTGAACCAATTATTTTCAACAGCATAGAAATGGGGTCAAATATCAGGGCGCAGGAGCGAGATTTATTCTACAGCCATTATACTCATAAATTGACTAAAAATGCTTATATTACGACAAAACTTTAGTATGCTATTCCGGAGGCATACTGAACCAATTATTTTCAACATCATAGAAATGGGGTCAAATATCAGGACGCAGGAGCGAGATTTATTCCACAGCCATTATCTTCATAACTTGACTAAAAATATTTCTATTACGACAAAACTTTAGTATGTTGTTCCGGAGGCATACGGAACCAATTATTTTCAACAGCATAGGAATGGGGTCAAATGTCAGGGCGCAGGAGTGAGGTTTATTCTACAGCCATTATACTCATAACTTGACAAAAAATGCTTGTATTACGATAAAACTTTAGTATGTTGTTCCGGAGGCATACTGAACCAATTATTTTAAACAGCATAGGAATGGGGTCAAATGTCAGGGCGCAGGAGCGAGGTCTATTCTACAGCCATTATACTCATAACTTGACTAAAAATGCTTATATTACGACAAAACCTTAGTATGCTGATCCGGAGGCATACTGAACGAATTATTTTCAACAGCATAGGAATGGGGTCAAATGTCAGGGCGCAGGAGCGACGTTTATTCTACAGCCATTATACCCATAACTTGACTAAAAATGCTTATATTACGACAAAACTTTAGTATGCTGTTCCGGAGGCATACTGAACCAATTATTTTCAACATCATAGAAATGGGGTCAAATGTCAGGACGCAGGGGCGAGATTTATTCCACAGCCATTATCTTCATAACTTGACTAAAAATATTTCTATTACGACAAAACTTTAGTATGTTGTTACGGAGGC
This sequence comes from Macrothele yani, assembly GCA_039090855.1. Taxonomy (NCBI): domain Eukaryota; kingdom Metazoa; phylum Arthropoda; class Arachnida; order Araneae; family Macrothelidae; genus Macrothele; species Macrothele yani. Next base: position 113,922,791 of record CM076999.1, on the reverse strand, counting down.
CTACGGAACCAATTATTTTCAACAGCATAGCAATGGGGTCAAATGTCAGGGCGCAGGAGCGAGGTTTATTCTACAGCCATTATACTCATAACTTGACTAAAAATGCTTGTATTACGATAAAATTTTAGTATGTTGTTCCGGAGGCATACTGAACCAATTATTTTCAACATCATAGAAATGGGGTCAAATGTCAGGGCGCAGGAGCGAGGTTTATTCTACAGCCATTATACTCATAACTTGACTAAAAATGCTTGTATTACGGTAAAACTTTAGTATGTTGTTCCGGAGGCATACTGAACCATTTATTTTCAACATCATAGAAATGGGGTCAAATTTAAGGGCGGAGGAGCGAGATTTATTCCTCAGCCATTATACTCATAACTTGACTAAAAATGCTTGTATTACGATAAAACTTTAGTATGTTGTTCCGGAGGCATACTGAACCAATTATTTTCAACATCATAGAAATGGGGTCAAATGTCAGGGCGGAGGAGCGAGATTTATTCCACAGCCATTATACTCATAACTTGACTAAAAATGCTTGTATTACGATAAAACTTTAGTATGTTGTTCCGGAGGCATACTGAACCATTTATTTTCAACATCATAGAAATGGGGTCAAATGTCAGGGCGGAGGAGCGAGATTTATTCCACAGCCATTATACTCATAACTTGACTAAAAATGCTTGTATTACGATAAAACTTTAGTATGTTGTTCCGGAGGCATACTGAACCATTTATTTTCAACATCATAGAAATGTGGTCAAATGTCAGGGCGAAGGAGCGAGATTTATTCCACAGCCATTATACTCATAACTTGACTAAAAATGCTTGTATTACGATAAAACTTTAGTATGCTGTTCCGGAGGCATACTGAACCATTTATTTTCAACATCATAGAAATGGGGTCAAATGTCAGGGCGCAGGAGCGAGATTTATTCCACAGCCATTATACTCATAACTTGACTAAAAATGCTTGTATTACGATAAAACTTTAGTATGCTGTTCCGGAGGCATACTGAACCATTTATTTTCAACATCATAGAAATATGGTCAAATTTAAGGGCGGAGGAGCGAGATTTATTCCTCAGCCATTATACTCATAACTTGACTAAAAATGCTTGTATTACGATAAAACTTTAGTATGTTGTTCCGGAGGCATACTGAACCAATTATTTTCAACATCATAGAAATGGGGTCAAATGTCAGGGCGGAGGAGCGAGATTTATTCCACAGCCATTATACTCATAACTTGACTAAAAATGCTTATATTACGACAAAACTTTAGTACGTTGTTCCGGAGGCATACTGAACCAATTATTTTCAACATCATAGAAATGGGGTCAAATGTCAGGGCGCAGGAGCGAGATTTATTCCACAGCCATTATCTTCATAACTTGACTAAAAATATTTCTATTACGACAAAACTTTAGTATGTTGTTACGGAGGCCTACGGAACCAATTATTTTCAACAGCATAGCAATGGGGTCAAATGTCAGGGCGCAGGAGCGAGGTTTATTCTACAGCCATTATACTCATAACTTGACTAAAAATGCTTGTATTACGATAAAATTTTAGTATGTTGTTCCGGAGGCATACTGAACCAATTATTTTCAACATCATAGAAATGGGGTCAAATGTCAGGGCGCAGGAGCGAGGTTTATTCTACAGCCATTATACTCATAACTTGACTAAAAATGCTTGTATTACGGTAAAACTTTAGTATGTTGTTCCGGAGGCATACTGAACCATTTATTTTCAACATCATAGAAATGGGGTCAAATTTAAGGGCGGAGGAGCGAGATTTATTCCTCAGCCATTATACTCATAACTTGACTAAAAATGCTTGTATTACGATAAAACTTTAGTATGTTGTTCCGGAGGCATACTGAACCATTTATTTTCAACATCATAGAAATGTGGTCAAATGTCAGGGCGAAGGAGCGAGATTTATTCCACAGCCATTATACTCATAACTTGACTAAAAATGCTTGTATTACGGTAAAACTTTAGTATGTTGTTCCGGAGGCATACTGAACCATTTATTTTCAACATCATAGAAATGGGGTCAAATTTAAGGGCGGAGGAGCGAGATTTATTCCTCAGCCATTATACTCATAACTTGACTAAAAATGCTTGTATTACGATAAAACTTTAGTATGTTGTTCCGGAGGCATACTGAACCAATTATTTTCAACATCATAGAAATGGGGTCAAATGTCAGGGCGGAGGAGCGAGATTTATTCCACAGCCATTATACTCATAACTTGACTAAAAATGCTTGTATTACGATAAAACTTTAGTATGTTGTTCCGGAGGCATACTGAACCATTTATTTTCAACATCATAGAAATATGGTCAAATTTAAGGGCGGAGGAGCGAGATTTATTCCACAGCCATTATACTCATAACTTGACTAAAAATGCTTGTATTACGATAAAACTTTAGTATGCTGTTCCGGAGGCATACTGAACCATTTATTTTCAACATCATAGAAATATGGTCAAATTTAAGGGCGGAGGAGCGAGATTTATTCCTCAGCCATTATACTCATAACTTGACTAAAAATGCTTGTATTACGATAAAACTTTAGTATGTTGTTCCGGAGGCATACTGAACCAATTATTTTCAACATCATAGAAATGGGGTCAAATGTCAGGGCGGAGGAGCGAGATTTATTCCACAGCCATTATACTCATAACTTGACTAAAAATGCTTATATTACGACAAAACTTTAGTACGTTGTTCCGGAGGCATACTGAACCAATTATTTTCAACATCATAGAAATGGGGTCAAATGTCAGGGCGCAGGAGCGAGATTTATTCCACAGCCATTATCTTCATAACTTGACTAAAAATATTTCTATTACGACAAAACTTTAGTATGTTGTTACGGAGGCCTACGGAACCAATTATTTTCAACAGCATAGCAATGGGGTCAAATGTCAGGGCGCAGGAGCGAGGTTTATTCTACAGCCATTATACTCATAACTTGACTAAAAATGCTTGTATTACGATAAAATTTTAGTATGTTGTTCCGGAGGCATACTGAACCAATTATTTTCAACATCATAGAAATGGGGTCAAATGTCAGGGCGCAGGAGCGAGGTTTATTCTACAGCCATTATACTCATAACTTGACTAAAAATGCTTGTATTACGGTAAAACTTTAGTATGTTGTTCCGGAGGCATACTGAACCATTTATTTTCAACATCATAGAAATGGGGTCAAATTTAAGGGCGGAGGAGCGAGATTTATTCCTCAGCCATTATACTCATAACTTGACTAAAAATGCTTGTATTACGATAAAACTTTAGTATGTTGTTCCGGAGGCATACTGAACCATTTATTTTCAACATCATAGAAATGTGGTCAAATGTCAGGGCGAAGGAGCGAGATTTATTCCACAGCCATTATACTCATAACTTGACTAAAAATGCTTGTATTACGGTAAAACTTTAGTATGTTGTTCCGGAGGCATACTGAACCATTTATTTTCAACATCATAGAAATGGGGTCAAATTTAAGGGCGGAGGAGCGAGATTTATTCCTCAGCCATTATACTCATAACTTGACTAAAAATGCTTGTATTACGATAAAACTTTAGTATGTTGTTCCGGAGGCATACTGAACCAATTATTTTCAACATCATAGAAATGGGGTCAAATGTCAGGGCGGAGGAGCGAGATTTATTCCACAGCCATTATACTCATAACTTGACTAAAAATGCTTGTATTACGATAAAACTTTAGTATGTTGTTCCGGAGGCATACTGAACCATTTATTTTCAACATCATAGAAATGGGGTCAAATGTCAGGGCGGAGGAGCGAGATTTATTCCACAGCCATTATACTCATAACTTGACTAAAAATGCTTGTATTACGATAAAACTTTAGTATGTTGTTCCGGAGGCATACTGAACCATTTATTTTCAACATCATAGAAATGTGGTCAAATGTCAGGACGAAGGAGCGAGATTTATTCCACAGCCATTATACTCATAACTTGACTAAAAATGCTTGTATTACGATAAAACTTTAGTATGCTGTTCCGGAGGCATACTGAACCATTTATTTTCAACATCATAGAAATGGGGTCAAATGTCAGGGCGCAGGAGCGAGATTTATTCCACAGCCATTATACTCATAACTTGACTAAAAATGCTTGTATTACGATAAAACTTTAGTATGCTGTTCCGGAGGCATACTGAACCATTTATTTTCAACATCATAGAAATATGGTCAAATTTAAGGGCGGAGGAGCGAGATTTATTCCTCAGCCATTATACTCATAACTTGACTAAAAATGCTTGTATTACGATAAAACTTTAGTATGCTGTTCCGGAGGCATACTGAACCATTTATTTTCAACATCATAGAAATGGGGTCAAATGTCAGGGCGGAGGAGCGAGATTTATTCCACAGCCATTATACTCATAACTTGACTAAAAATGCTTATATTACGACAAAACTTTAGTACGTTGTTCCGGAGGCATACTGAACCAATTATTTTCAACATCATAGAAATGGGGTCAAATGTCAGGGCGCAGGAGCGAGATTTATTCCACAGCCATTATCTTCATAACTTGACTAAAAATATTTCTATTACGACAAAACTTTAGTATGTTGTTACGGAGGCATACTGAACCAATTATTTTCAACATCATAGAAATGGGGTCAAATGTCAGGGCGGAGGAGCGAGATTTATTCCACAGCCATTATACTCATAACTTGACTAAAAATGCTTATATTACGACAAAACTTTAGTATGTGTTCCGGAGGCATACTGAACCATTTATTTTCAACATCATAGAAATGGGGTCAAATGTCTGGGCGGAGGAGCGAGATTTATTCCACAGCCATTATACTCATAACTTGACTAAAAATGCTTATATTACGACAAAACTTTAGTATGTTGTTCCGGAGGCATACTGAACCAATTATTTTCAACTTCATAGAAATGGGGTCAAATGTCAGGGCGGAGGAGCGAGATTTATTCCACAGCCATTATACTCATAACTTGACTAAAAATGCTTATATTACGACAAAACTTTAGTATGTTGTTCCGGAGGCATACTGAACCAATTATTTTCAACATCATAGAAATGGGGTCAAATGTCAGGGCGGAGGAGCGAGATTTATTCCACAGCCATTATCTGCATAACTTGACTAAAAATATTTCTATTACGACAAAACTTTAGTATGTTGTTACGGAGGCATACTGAACCAATTATTTTCAACATCATAGAAATGGGGTCAAATGTCAGGACGCAGGAGCGAGATTTATTCCACAGCCATTATCTTCATAACTTGACTAAAAATATTTCAATTACGACAAAACTTTAGTATGTTGTTACGGAGGCATACTGAACCAATTATTTTCAACATCATAGAAATGGGGTCAAATGTCAGGACGCAGGGGCGAGATTTATTCCACAGCCATTATCTGCATAACTTGACTAAAAATATTTCTATTACGACAAAACTTTAGTATGTTGTTACGGAGGCATACTGAACCAATTATTTTCAACATCATAGAAATGGGGTCAAATGTCAGGACGCAGGGGCGAGATTTATTCCACAGCCATTATCTTCATAACTTGACTAGAAATATTTCTATTACGACAAAACTTTAGTATGTTGTTCCGGAGGCATACTGAACCAATTATTTTCAACAGCATAGAAATGGGGTCAAATGTCAGGGCGCAGGAGCGAGATTTATTCTACAGCCATTATACTCATAACTTGACTAAAAATGCTTATATTATATTAGTATGCTGTTCCGGAGGCATACTGAACCAATTATTTTCAACATCATAGAAATGGGGTCAAATGTCAGGACGCAGGAGCGAGATTTATTCCACAGCCATTATCTTCATAACTTGACTAGAAATATTTCTATTACGACAAAACTTTAGTATGTTGTTCCGGAGGCATACTGAACCAATTATTTTCAACAGCATAGAAATGGTGTCAAATATCAGGGCGCAGGAGCGAGATTTATTCTACAGCCATTATACTCATAACTTGACTAAAAATGCTTATATTACGACAAAACTTTAGTATGCTGTTCCGGAGGCATACTGAACCAATTATTTTCAACATCATAGAAATGGGGTCAAATGTCAGGGCCGAGGAGCGAGATTTATTCCACAGCTATTATACTCATAACTTGACTACAAATGCTTGTATTACGATAAAACTTTAGTATGCTGTTCCGGAGGCATACTGAACCATTTATTTTCAACATCATAGAAATGGGTACAAATGTCAGGGCGCAGGAACGAGATTTATTCCACAGCCATTATCTTCATAACTTGACTAAAAATATTTCTATTACTACAAAACTTTAGTATGTTGTTACGGAGGCATACTGAACCAATTATTTTCAACATCATAGAAATGGGGTCAAATGTCAGGACGCAGGGGCGAGATTTATTCCACAGCCATTATCTTCATAACTTGACTAAAAATATTTCTATTACGACAAAACTTTAGTATGTTGTTACGGAGGCATACTGAACCAATTATTTTCAACATCATAGAAATGGGGTCAAATGTCAGGACGCAGGGGCGAGATTTATTAAACAGCCATTATCTTCATAACTTGACTAAAAATATTTCTATTACGACAAAACTTTAGTATGTTGTTACGGAGGCATACTGAACCAATTATTTTCAACAGCATAGAAATGGGGTCAAATATCAGGGGGCAGGAGCGAGATTTATTCTACAGCCATTATACTCATAAATTGACTAAAAATGCTTATATTACGACAAAACTTTAGTATGCTATTCCGGAGGCATACTGAACCAATTATTTTCAACATCATAGAAATGGGGTCAAATATCAGGACGCAGGAGCGAGATTTATTCCACAGCCATTATCTTCATAACTTGACTAAAAATATTTCTATTACGACAAAACTTTAGTATGTTGTTCCGGAGGCATACGGAACCAATTATTTTCAACAGCATAGGAATGGGGTCAAATGTCAGGGCGCAGGAGTGAGGTTTATTCTACAGCCATTATACTCATAACTTGACTAAAAATATTTCTATTACGACAAAACTTTAGTATGCTATTCCGGAGGCATACTGAACCAATTATTTTCAACAACATAGAAATGGGGTCAAATGTCAGGGCGGAGGAGCGAGATTTATTCCACAGCCATTATACTCATAACTTGACTAAAAATGCTTGTATTACGATAAAACTTTAGTATGCTGTTCCGGAGGCATACTGAACCAATTATTTTCAACATCATAGAAATGGGGTCAAATGTCAGGGCGGAGGAGCGAGATTTATTCCACAGCCATTATACTCATAATTTGACTAAAAATGCTTGTATTACGATAAAACTTTAGTATGCTGTTCCGGAGGCATACTGAACCATTTATTTTCAACATCATAGAAATGGGGTCAAATGTCAGGGCGCAGGAGCGAGATTTATTCCACAGCCATTATCTTCATAACTTGACTAAAAATATTTCTATTACGACAAAACTTTAGTATGTTGTTACGGAGGACTACGGAACCAATTATTTTCAACAGCATAGCAATGGGGTCAAATGTCAGGGCGCAGGAGCGAGGTTTATTCTACAGCCATTATACTCATAACTTGACTAAAAATGCTTGTATTACGATAAAATTTTAGTATGTTGTTCCGGAGGCATACTGAACCAATTATTTTCAACATCATAGAAATGGGGTCAAATGTCAGGGCGCAGGAGCGAGGTTTATTCTACAGCCATTATACTCATAACTTGACTAAAAATGCTTGTATTACGGTAAAACTTTAGTATGTTGTTCCGGAGGCATACTGAACCATTTATTTTCAACATCATAGAAATGGGGTCAAATTTAAGGGCGGAGGAGCGAGATTTATTCCTCAGCCATTATACTCATAACTTGACTAAAAATGCTTGTATTACGATAAAACTTTAGTATGTTGTTCCGGAGGCATACTGAACCAATTAGTTTCAGCATCATAGAAATGGGGTCAAATGTCAGGGCGGAGGAGCGAGATTTATTCCACAGCCATTATACTCATAACTTGACTAAAAATGCTTGTATTACGATAAAACTTTAGTATGTTGTTCCGGAGGCATACTGAACCATTTATTTTCAACATCATAGAAATGGGGTCAAATGTCAGGGCGAAGGAGCGAGATTTATTCCACAGCCATTATACTCATAACTTGACTAAAAATGCTTGTATTACGATAAAACTTTAGTATGCTGTTCCGGAGGCATACTGAACCATTTATTTTCAACATCATAGAAATGGGGTCAAATGTCAGGGCGGAGGAGCGAGATTTATTCCACAGCCATTATACTCATAACTTGACTAAAAATGCTTGTATTACGATAAAACTTTAGTATGTTGTTCCGGAGGCATACTGAACCATTTATTTTCAACATCATAGAAATGGGGTCAAATGTCAGGGCGAAGGAGCGAGATTTATTCCACAGCCATTATACTCATAACTTGACTAAAAATGCTTGTATTACGATAAAACTTTAGTATGCTGTTCCGGAGGCATACTGAACCATTTATTTTCAACATCATAGAAATGGGGTCAAATGTCAGGGCGCAGGAGCGAGATTTATTCCACAGCCATTATACTCATAACTTGACTAAAAATGCTTGTATTACGATAAAACTTTAATATGCTGTTCCGGAGGCATACTGAACCATTTATTTTCAACATCATAGAAATGGGGTCAAATTTAAGGGCGGAGGAGCGAGATTTATTCCTCAGCCATTATACTCATAACTTGACTAAAAATGCTTGTATTACGATAAAACTTTAGTATGCTGTTCCGGAGGCATACTGAACCATTTATTTTCAACATCATAGAAATGGGGTCAAATGTCAGGGCGGAGGAGCGAGATTTATTCCACAGCCATTATACTCATAACTTGACTAAAAATGCTTATATTACGACAACACTTTAGTACGTTGTTCCGGAGGCATACTGAACCAATTATTTTCAACATCATAGAAATGGGGTCAAATGTCAGGGCGGAGGAGCGAGATTTATTCCACAGCCATTATACTCATAACTTGACTAAAAATGCTTATATTACGACAAAACTTTAGTATGCTGTTCCGGAGGCATACTGAACCATTTATTTTCAACATCATAGAAATGGGGTCAAATGTCTGGGCGGAGGAGCGAGATTTATTCCACAGCCATTATACTCATAACTTGACTAAAAATGCTTATATTACGACAAAACTTTAGTATGTTGTTCCGGAGGCATACTGAACCAATTATTTTCAACTTCATAGAAATGGGGTCAAATGTCAGGGCGGAGGAGCGAGATTTATTCCACAGCCATTATACTCATAACTTGACTAAAAATGCTTATATTACGACAAAACTTTAGTATGTTGTTCCGGAGGCATACTGAACCAATTATTTTCAACATCATAGAAATGGGGTCAAATGTCTGGGCGCAGGAGCGAGATTTATTCCACAGCCATTATCTTCATAACTTGACTAAAAATATTTCTATTACGACAAAACTTTAGTATGTTGTTACGGAGGCATACTGAACCAATTATTTTCAACATCATAGAAATGGGGTCAAATGTCAGGGCGGAGGAGCGAGATTTATTCCACAGCCATTATACTCATAACTTGACTAAAAATGCTTATATTACGACAAAACTTTAGTATGTTGTTCCGGAGGCATACTGAACCAATTATTTTCAACATCATAGAAATGGGGTCAAATGTCAGGGCGGAGGAGCGAGATTTATTCCACAGCCATTATACTCATAACTTGACTAAAAATGCTTATATTACGACAAAACTTTAGTATGTTGTTCCGGAGGCATACTGAACCAATTATTTTCAACATCATAGAAATGGGGTCAAATGTCAGGGCGGAGGAGCGAGATTTATTCCACAGCCATTATACTCATAACTTGACTAAAAATGCTTATATTACGACAAAACTTTAGTATGTTGTTCCGGAGGCATACTGAACCAATTATTTTCAACATCATAGAAATGGGGTCAAATGTCAGGGCGGAGGAGCGAGATTTATTCCACAGCCATTATACTCATAACTTGACTAAAAATGCTTATATTACGACAAAACTTTAGTATGTTGTTCCGGAGGCATACTGAACCAATTATTTTCAACATCATAGAAATGGGGTCAAATGTCAGGGCGGAGGAGCGAGATTTATTCCACAGCCATTATACTCATAACTTGACTAAAAATGCTTATATTACAACAAAACTTTAGTATGCTGTTCCGGAGGCATACTGAACCAATTATTTTCAACATCATAGAAATGGGGTCAAATGTCAGGGCACTGGAGCGAGATTTATTCCACAGCCATTATCCTCATAACTTGAGTAATAACTTGAGTAATGATTTCTGGTATGTTGCAAAGCGTATCAAAACCAATGCATTGCATGATTTTATTAACTTGTTTACGCCTTCCAACCGTAGTCCAGCTTTGTCGTTCTGTCTGTCTTCCTTCTCGCACGATAACTCGCGTGAAAACGGTTTGATTTCGATGAATGTTTAGAATGTGATATGGGACAGTACGGGGACGAAATCTATTGAAAATGAGCGAAATGAGGTCAAACGTCAGGACACAGGAGTGGGATCCATTCAATTGTTCTCATTCGTCATAACTTACGTAAATATGTTTCGAAGACGACGAAACTTTAGTATGTTTTGTCCGATGTATGCTGAACCGGTTCTGTTGAATATCATCAAAATGGGGTCAAAGGTCATGGCACAAGAGCAAGATTTATTCCACAGTCATTATCCTCATAAACTGAGTAATGATTTCTGGTATGTTGGAAAGCGTATCATAATCAACGTATTGCATGATTTTACTAACTTTTCTTTCTTGGTTTTACTAAGCATGCATCTAGTTGTCTGCAGTCTTTGTACGTCTTTTTTAGTTAAGATAAGTGCCTCTGTTGCACATGTGAGGACTGCAAGTTTGCATTTTATTATGGCATATTGCTCTTTAAAGTTGTCGTTTGTTCCAAAAGCTCTGCAACTCAGTTTTATACGAGGATTAATGTTTTCATCAATATGGCCCTCGCTTGATGTCTGCAGCCCAAGGTAAATGTAGGAATTGGTTATCTCCAACTTTCCCCATCAACTGATAAAGCTTCATTCCTTGAAAAAGCATTGTACTTCAGTTTTGTTTTCTAAAAGTTTAATTTTTGATCCCATTTGTTTACCCTTGTTAGCAAGATTTTGGATGATACTGTGCAGATATGAAGTATTATTTCAAAGACTTCTGAAGGTATATTAAAAATATATGCTTTCTTCTCAAAAATAAAACGGAAATAATACAGGTCGAAATCGGGTCAGAACTCTTTGCCCCGACCCGTTTGACTCGCAAAAAAGTCTCAACCCGTTGTGATCCTTTGACCTGTGACCCCTTTCTATCTCTGAACATATCCATCACGTATAAGAATGAAATTTAGTGAACTTTTTTTTTTTAATATTTTCTGAACAGGAAGCCGATTTATGTGCTGGACCTTTCGCCATGATGTTCCAAAGGTCATTGGTAATAGACTATACAGCAGCTATAGCCATGGACAAAGTGGGAATTTTGGCAGGAAAATCAAATGAACAGCAAATAAATTTATTTGCTTCTTTGCTCTCCTTTGAATGGAAGGTAAGTGTGTTTGGAAATTCCAACGAATCGCTTCTTTAATCACATGCATTTGTACCCTTAGCTTTCGCGCATTTTTTAGAAATCACATACGTTATCCAAAAAATCGGATTGTCTTCCCCTTCGTCCTCTCCACCTATAATGCTGTTACCTCGTATAATCCTCTCCACCTCTAAATGGTACCTCGTATGATGCTGTTACCTCGTATAATCCTCTCCGCCTGTAAATGGTACTTCGTAGAATGCTGTTACCTCGCATAATCCTCTCCACCTGTAAATGGTACTTCGTAGAATGCTGTTACCTCGTATAATCCTCTCCACCTGTAAATGGTACCTCGTATAATCCTCTCCATCTGTAAATGGTACCTCGTATAATACTGTTACCTCGTATAATCCTCTCCACCTGTAAACGGTACCTCGTATAATGCAGTTACCTCGTATAATCCTCTCCACCCGTAAATGGTACCTCGTATAATGCTGTTACCTCGTATAATCCTCTCCACCTGTAAATGGTACCTCGTATAATCCTCTCCACCTGTACATGGTACCTCGTATAATGTTGTTACCTCGTATAATCCTCTCCACCTGTAAATGGTACCTCGTATAATGCTGTTATCTCGTATAATCATCTTCTCCTGTAAATGGTATCTCTTATAATCATTTCCACCTGTAATTGGCACCTCGTATAATGCTGTTATGTAACTATAAACAGCATGGGATATGAGCTCGTATAACCCTCTCCACCTGTAAATGGACCTCGTATAACACTGTTACCTCGTATAATCTTCTCAACTTGCAAGTGATCGCTCATGTAATGCTGTTACCTCTTATAATCCTCTCCACTTGTAAATGGTACCTCGTATAATGCTGTTACCTCGTATAATCCTCTCCACCTGCAAATGGTACCTCGTATAATGCTATTACCTTGCATAATCCTCTCCACCTGTAAATGATACCTCGTATAATGCTGTTACCCCGTATAATCTTCTTCTTCTGTAAATGGTATCTCGTATAATCCTCTCCACTTGTAAATGGTACCTCGTTTAATCCTCTCCATCTGGAAATGATACCTCGTATAATGCTGTTACCTCATATAACCCTCTCCACCTATAAGTGGTACCTCGTGTAATGCTGTTACCTCATAGGGTGTAAAAGTAAATTGCGTTTTTCCCGATATTTCTACTTATACAACTCCTATTTGAAAAATGTTTTCTTCATAGAATACAGCTCCTGATCGGAAATCTTTTGTATATGATTTCTGATTTTTGGTAAAGAATTATTTGGCCACCAGAGGGCGTAAGTATTAATTTCAGCTTCTGAAGTATTTGCAGCAAAATCCGAGCTACTAAAATCGCGACTGAAAATATTCTTTCCTGGACCGATATCGCTGACATCCAAAAAACATTTTCAGAATACTTTCTTCTTAAAATAATGCATGTTTTCCCTACCAGGGGGCGTAGATACATATCTTATATTTGTCAATATATCTGCTTCTATGAGTCCGATTTGAAAAATTCATTCTTTGTTCAAGAGCGTTTTTGCTGCGAAATGTTTCTCATAAAATCTCAATTTTTTCTTAAAGCACAAGTCTGCAGCAAGAGCACGTAAGTTCCGATTCCGTTTATACCAATATATGCAGGATCAAAGACCCGATTGAAAAATGTCTTCCTTCGGTCAAATGCTAGTGTTTCCCATATATTGATTTTGAATAGCTTTGATAAATTCAATTCGCGTCAGAAGGGATTCAAAAGACGTAACAGCGGATAGACAGGCCACAGTGCAAGAAATCACTCGTCAATTTAACGCTGGTGCACAAAAACGTGTAAGCAGCCACACCATCCAGAACTATCTCCTCGCTATGGGGTACAGAATCCACCGTCCCACGAAGGTACCGCTGCTGACCGCACATCACAGGGTGTAAAGATTAGCATGGGCGCGGGAACACCGCCACTGGACCATAGACATCTGGAAAAATGTTGCCTATACCGATGAGTCGAGATTCACGTTGGTACATGCGGATGGGAGGATACGAGTACGGCGCAAACCACATGAAGCGATGGATCGTTCTTGCCAGCAAGGTACTCTTCAAGCTGGTGGGGGTGGCCTTCTGGTCTGGGGACTGTTTACGTGGACTGAAATGGGACCCCTGGTACGTGTGACATCGTTCCTCACATGTCAACGTTACCGGGATATCCTGGACGTCCATTTGCTCCCGTTTGTGCGTCTTCAACATCCGACTGAGGACCTCATCCTGCAACAAGACAATGCACTGTGCCATCGCTCCCGAATTGTATCCGAATGGTTGGATGAACACTCCACCGACGCGACCTCGCTTCCTTGGCCAGCTAGGTCACCTGACCTCAATTCCATCAAACACAGCTGGGATGACATCGAAAGAGATGTTTTAGGATCTGACCCCCATCCATCAAATCTTCGTGAACTGTGGGAGCTTGTTCAGGGGTCGTGGATCCGTATGGCTTCCCAACGCTTCCGGTTTCTTGTCGAGTCCATGCCGAGACGAATCACCGCCGTCATCAGGGCGAAAGGTGGTGCTACACGTTACTAGACAGGTATCTCTAAATCAATTGCTCTTCAATGTATAAAATCTGTAAAATTTCTCGAGTCTTGTCCACGCCCGATAATGTGGTCAGAGTGACCACGAAAGATTTCGCGCCTATGTTTTTAACATTTTTTTTGCAAATTAAGTTTTTTAATGTACACTGAAGTGCCAGAAAAACTGGTACAGACTAGATTATGCAAAATACACAGCAACGTCACCTATGCGCGTAATCGGTTGCGTCCGCCAGTACTTTTGTAAAGCGATAGACATCCTTGCCAGCTGTCGGAGCTGTATTCGGCGTGAGAATGACAAGTAATAACGATTTAAGCGATTTTCAACGCAATGTCATAGTTGACGCTAGTTGGCGCATAGTATTTTGGAGGTAGAAAAGAAGTTCGGATTTTCATAGACGACCATTGGAGGGGTGTACCGTGACAACAGGAATTCCAGCAAAACCTCCAACCTACGATACCAGTGTGGCAGTAAAAAGACATTGGGTGAATGTGACCATCCTCAACTGTCAAGAATCGTTTCACGCGATAGTCGTGCAACACTCTCGCAGGTATCATCGGAATTCAATGCTGGAGCCTCAGCAAGCATCAGCGTCCGGATTGTGCAACGTACCCTTCACTATATGGGCTTTGGGAGCCGACGCCAAACTCGACTCACCTTGATGGGTGCACGCCACAGAGCTATGAGCATCGCTTGGGCACGGCAACACTGCCACTGGACACTTGATGACTGGAAATCAGTAGCCTGGTCTGACGAGTCGCGTTTGCAACTATATCGGGCAAATGGAAGGATTTGTGTGTGGCGCAAACCCCATGAAGCCATAGATCTTGCCTGTCGACAGGGAACTGTACCGGGAGGGGAGGGGGGCGTAATTTTATGGGGTGTGTTTAGCTGGACTTCACTGGGACCCCTGGTACGTGTACAAACGTCTGTGACCGGCCAACGCTATGTGCGCATCCTTTGTGACGAGGTACACCCGTTCATGTCCTGCGTTCATGCTGATGGGTTGGGCCTATTCCAACAGAACAATGCACCTCCACACAAGTGCCGGGACGCCACATTATGGTTAGAGGAGCATTCATCTGAGTTTAGGGTGTTGCCATTCTCACCCAAGTCCTCAGATCTGAACGTGATAGAACACATTTGGGATGCCATGCAACGCGCTATCGAACACAGGAATCCGAGACCTCGGAATACACCCAAATTGTGGAACGCTCTGCAGGAAGTATGGTGTGCATTACCTACAGCATATTTCTAGAAGCTAGTGGAGTGCATGCCCCGTCGTATTTCAGGAGTTCTGCGCTCTCGTGGGGGACCTACCAAGTATTTGATTGGTGTACCAGTTTTTCTGGCACTTCAGTGTATGTTTGATAGCTTCTACACTTTACAGTTTCATACTTTCTTTTGGCTCTAAAAACGGTGTCATTATCATAAAGATTATGTGGCGTTTCTCATCGTTTTGCTCTTTTAATTACTATTTTCCCTCTTTTTCAGGTATGGCTCGGTCTCATAATTAGTTTTCTCGTGGTACTACTAATTCTCACTCTAACTGAAAAACTTCTAGCGAGAAAGAAGCGAGGACATGCACCAAATCACTTTTTGATGTTATTTTCCAGTTTGTTTGGGGAAAGTAAGTAAATTTTGATTTCTTCTAATCATGCAAGTGAATATAGGACTACTAAATTTCGCCGTAAGCTATTATTAAAATCAGCATTTATCACATGGCTAGTTCTGCCGAGATGAAGTTCTCCGGAAGACAAAGCTAAGTTAAAATAAGTACATCGAAGAGCCATTACATTATGATCATCTCCAGCCTAGAGAAATGAGCGCGCATGGAGATAGAACGGTGGCTCAGGTGAAGTTCACAGAGAAGTATAAAATGTTTGTCCGGAAAGTAATGAGACCACTTTTCCTGGGCCAATCAGAAAGGCCGGAGGGCGGAGTCTCCGGGCGTGACGGGTGGCGGGGTATGTTAGGTAAACGATCGACGTCTTGTCAGTTGGCTCTGAGCTATTACAGAGTGAGGATCGCTTGCGAAGTGGACAGCTGTGTGAGCTACGCGTAACAGTCGAAATGCAGAAGAGTGTCGAACAGCGATACGCGGTAAAGTTTTGTGTTAAACTGGAAAAATCCGCGACCGAGATGCTTGCTATGATATAGAAAGCCTACGGGAAGGATGCCTTATCGAAAGCACAAATGTTTCGGTGGCACAAAACGTTCACAGAGGGAAGAGAGAACGTCGAGGATGAGCCACGTACAGGGCGCCCGTCAACGGCTCACACCTCTTGTGGAAAATGTGAAAGCGTTCTTGGACTCTGATTTAGATTGGTAGCAGAGCACGTGGGACTCGCGAAATCCACTGTGCATGAAATCATCACGCAAGAATTGCGGAAGCGGAAAGTTTGCGCCAAATTGGTTCCTAAGGTTTCGACCTTTCGACCAATGAAGCGAGGAACAACCGTGTGTCGATTTTACGTGAGCTTGTGGACCGTGTGAGGAGAGAACCTGTTTTTTGGAGAAAATGATAACACGTGATGAAACGAGGGGTTTTGAGTACGATCCGGAGACGAAAAGACAGAGCTCAGAGTGGCACACTCCGGAGTTTCCTCGACCAAAGGAGGCTCGAATGTGCAAATCGAAGATGAAATCGATGCTCATTGTCTTCTTTGACTGTAAATGTGTTGCCCATAAGGAGTTCGTACCACCCGGACAAAAGGTCAGCGCTGAATTTTACGTGGAACTGCTTCAACGGCTGAAGAACAGACTTGCGCGCGTCCACTCGTAGATCACCAACACTTGGGTTCTTCACCACGATAATGAGCCGAGCAATGTGTCGCAGACAGTGAGAGAGTTTCTGGCGAAACACAACGGAGCAACGGTGGCCCAACCTCTCTATAGCCTGGACTTGGCCCCGGCTGACTTCGTTTTGTTTCCTCGGCTCAAATCCAGATTCAAATGACATCAAAGCGACGAGTGCTTTGAAAGCGATCCCTGTTCCCGACTTCCAGGCAAGCTACGTGGGAGAGCCAGTAAGTCACCACAAACGATTAGTTATCGGCGAATTTCCGTGAGTGGACAAAACGCAGGATTTCGTGCGTAGAAGAAGGCTGTTTTTAGAGTTTCGATTTGGGAGAGCCAGTAAGTCACCAGAAACGATTAGTTATCGGCGAACTTCCGGGAGTGGACAAAACGCAGGATTTCGTGCGTAGAAGAAGGCTGTTTTCAGAGTTTCGATTTGAGAGAGCCAGTAAGTCACCAGAAACGATTAGTTATCGGCGAACTTCCGGGAGTGGACAAAACGCAGGATTTCGTGTGTAGAAGAAGGCTGTTTTTAGAGTTTCGATTTGGGAGAGCCAGTAAGTCGCCAGAAACGATTAGTTATTGGCGAACTTCCGGGAGTGCACAAAACGCAGGATTTCGTGTGTAGAAGAAGGCTGTTTTTAGAGTTTCGATTTGGGAGAGCCAGTAAGTCACCAGAAACGATTAGTTATCGGCGAACTTCCGGGAGTGGACAAAACGCAGGATTTCGTGTGTAGAAGAAGGCTGTTTTTAAAGTTTCGATTAGGGAGAGCCAGTAAGTCACCAGAAACAATTAATTATCGGCGAACTTCCGGGAGTGGACAAAACGCAGGATTTCGTGTGCAGAAGAAGGCTGTTTTTAAAGTTTCGATTTGGGAGAGCCAGTAAGTCACCAGAAACGATTAGTTATCGGCGAACTTCCGGGAGTGGACAAACGCAGGATTTCGTATATGGATGGCAATTATAAAAGAATTCTGTTTTCAGAGTTTCGATTTGAGAGAGCCAGTAAGTCACCAGAAACGATTAGTTATCGGCGAACTTCCGGGAGTGGACAAAACGCAGGATTTCGTATATGGAGAGCAATTATAAAAGAAGGCTGTTTTCAGAGTTTCGATTTGAGAGAGCCAGTAAGTCACCAGAAACAATTAGTTATCGGCGAATTTCCGTGAGTGGACAAAACGCAGGATTTCATGTGTATAAGAAGGCTGTTTTTAGAGTTTCGATTGGGGAGAGCCAGTAAGTCACTAGAAACAATTAGTTATCGGCGAACTTCCGGGAGTGGACAAACGCAGGATTTCGTATATGGATAGCAATTATAAAAGAAGGCTGTTTTCAGAGTTTCGATTTGAGAGAGCCAGTAAGTCACCAGAAACGATTAGTTATCGGCGAACTTCCGGGAGTGGACAAAACGCAAGATTTCGTGTGTAGAAGAAGGCTGTTTTTAAAGTTTCGATTTGGGAGAGCCAGTAAGTCACCAGAAACGATTAGTTATCGGCGAACTTCCGGGAGTGGACAAACGCAGGATTTCGTATATGGATGGCAATTATAAAGAAGGCTGTTTTCAGAGTTTCGATTTGAGAGAGCCAGTAAGTCATCAGAAACAATTAGTTATCGGCGAATTTCCGTGAGTGGACAAAACGCAGGATTTCGTGCGTAGAAGAAGGCTGTTTTTAGAGTTTCGATTTGGGAGAGCCAGTAAGTCACCAGAAACGATTAGTTATCGGCGAACTTCCGGGAGTGGACAAAACGCAGGATTTCGTGCGTAGAAGAAGGCTGTTTTCAGGGTTTCGATTTGAGAGAGCCAGTAAGTCGCCAGAAACGATTAGTTATCGGCGAACTTCCGGGAGTGGACAAAACGCAGGATTTCGTGTGTAGAAGAAGGCTGTTTTTAGAGTTTCGATTTGGGAGAGCCAGTAAGTCACCAGAAACGATTAGTTATCGGCGAACTTCCGGGAGTGGACAAAACGCAGGATTTCGTGTGTAGAAGAAGGCTGTTTTTAAAGTTTCGATTTGGGAGAGCCAGTAAGTCACCAGAAACGATTAGTTATCGGCGAACTTCCGGGAGTGGACAAAACGCAGGATTTCGTATATGGAGAGCAATTATAAAAGAAGGCTGTTTTCAGAGTTTCGATTTGAGAGAGCCAGTAAGTCACCAGAAACAATTAGTTATCGGCGAATTTCCGTGAGTGGACAAAACGCAGGATTTCATGTGTATAAGAAGGCTGTTTTTAGAGTTTCGATTGGGGAGAGCCAGTAAGTCACTAGAAACAATTAGTTATCGGCGAACTTCCGGGAGTGGACAAACGCCGGATTTCGTATATGGATAGCAATTATACAAGAAGGCTGTTTTCAGAGTTTCGATTTGAGAGAGCCAGTAAGTCACCAGAAACGATTAGTTATCGGCGAACTTCCGGGAGTGGACAAAACGCAAGATTTCGTGTGTAGAAGAAGGCTGTTTTTAAAGTTTCGATTTGGGAGAGCCAGTAAGTCACCAGAAACGATTAGTTATCGGCGAACTTCCGGGAGTGGAGAAACGCAGGATTTCGTATATGGATGGCAATTATAAAAGAAGGCTGTTTTCAGAGTTTCGATTTGAGAGAGCCAGTAAGTCATCAGAAACAATTAGTTATCGGCGAATTTCCGTGAGTGGACAAAACGCAGGATTTCGTGCGTAGAAGAAGGCTGTTTTCAGAGTTTCGATTTGAGAGAGCCAGTAAGTCACCAGAAACGATTAGTTATCGGCGAACTTCCGGGAGTGGACAAAACGCAGGATTTCGTGCCTAGAAGAAGGCTGTTTTCAGGGTTTCGATTTGAGAGAGCCAGTAAGTCGCCAGAAACGATTAGTTATCGGCGAACTTCCGGGAGTGGACAAAACGCAGGATTTCGTGTGTAGAAGAAGGCTGTTTTTAGAGTTTTGATTTGGGAGAGCCAGTAAGTCACCAGAAACGATTAGTTATCGGCGAACTTCCGGGAGTGGACAAAACGCAGGATTTCGTGTGTAGAAGAAGGCTGTTTTTAAAGTTTCGATTAGGGAGAGCCAGTAAGTCACCAGAAACAATTAATTATCGGCGAACTTCCGGGAGTGGACAAAACGCAGGATTTCGTGTGTAGAAGAAGGCTGTTTTTAAAGTTTCGATTTGGGAGAGCCAGTAAGTCACCAGAAACGATTAATTATCAGCGAACTTCCGGGAGTGGACAAACGCAGGATTTCGTATATGGCTAGCTATTATAAAGGAAGGCTGTTTTAAGAGTTTCGATTTGAGAGAGCCAGTAAGTTTTTTTTTTTTTTTTTTTTGATTGGAGGTTTAACGACCACCGTGAGCATCTCAATGGGCTATAAGCAGTCGCCCGTCCCTAATTTAGGGTCACTGGTTCCAGGGAAGGGCGAGAGCCAGTGCCGTAAGACAAACACAACATCAATGCCTGACTGGGATTCGAACCTGGACCCTTTACGGACGAATGATCAGAGGCCAATGCCTCAGACCACTGAGCCACTGGGGCGGCGAGCCAGTAAGTCGCCAGAAACGATTAGTAATCGGCGAACTTCCGGGAGTGGACAAAACGCAGGATTTCGTATATGGATAGCTTTTATAGAAGAAGGCTGTTTTTAGAGTTTCGATTTGGGAGAGTCACCAGACACGATTAGTTATCGGCGAACTTCCGGGAGTGGACAAAACACAGGATTTCGTGTATAGGTAGCTATTATAGAAGAAGGCTGTTTTTAGAGTTTCGATTTGGGAGAGCCAGGAAGTCACCAGAAGCGACTAGTTATCTGCGAACTTCCGGGAGTGGACAAAACACAGGATTTCGTGTATGGATAGCTATTATAGAAGAAAGCTGTTTTTAGAGTTTTACAGCGACTCATTAGGAAGTACTTCCGTTCTCAAGGAAGACGTGTCCTTATAGGAGGTGATTAGGAACGGAGACGGAATGGGAAGAAGGTGTTCGGACAGATGCTTCAGGGTCGTTTTTTGGAAGTAGTGCGGAAGACAATAGGAGAAGGAGAATTCGAGGGTATTTATGATGACGTGTGTTAGGGGAGAATGCATCTGACGGGAGAAGAGCGAAGCGGCGAGACGAAAAACAGAAGGAGTAAAATTCGCGGAGAGAGGTTGTTGTCTCCGCGTACGAGGGGTACCCAGGAATGAATAGCGAGGAGTTGTGGAGCATGAGAGATGGTCTCTTCACAGGTGACCAGGAGTAATAATTAAATTAAGCAAAATCACTACAATAAAGAATTTTCTCAAATGTCAACTCTCTTCTGTTAAATGATCTAATAGTATTCTATTGATGTGTACAGCGCTCAAGGAACCTGTCAATCTTCTGATTCAAACCTATTTCGCTAATATAAGGAAATGATTAAATGTGCCAAATATGTCTCTGGTATCTCCTGAATTGAATGTGGATGTTGTTAGAGCCAGTGTTGCTTCTCTGTTAGCATGGACAATCCTGCTCAGACACCGCTTTTCATGGTCATTGAGCACACGTGGTCAGCCACTGCGCTGTCCACGGCTGGTGGTAATGCCTTCCATGAGGTATTCTCGGTACACGCATGACACCGTGCATCGAGGAATGTTGAATGTTCGAGTCTTCCATGAGGTAATCTCGGTACACACGTGACACCGTGGATCGAGGAATGTTGAATGTTTGAGTCTTCCATGAGGTATTCTCGGTACACACGTGACACCGTGCATCGAGGAATGTTTAATGTTCGAGTCTTCCATGAGGTATTCTCGGTACACACGTTACACCGTGCATCGAGGAATGTTGAATGTTCGAGTCTTCCATGAGGTATTCTCGGTACACACGTGACACCGTGCATCGAGGAATGTTGAATGTTAGAGTCTTCCATGAGGTATTCTCGGTACACATGTGACACCGTGCATCGAGGAAAGTTGAATGTTCGAGTCTTCCATGTGGCATTCTCGGTACACACGTGACACCGTGCATCGAGGAATGTTGAATGTTCGAGTTTTCCATGAGGTATTCTCGGTACACACGTTACACCGTGCATCGAGGAATGTTGAATGTTCGAGTCTTCCATGAGGTATTCTCGGTACACACGTGACACCGTGCATCGAGGAATGTTGAATGTTCGAGTCTTCCATGAGGTATTCTCGGTACACACGTGACACCGTTGATCGAGGAATGTTGAATGTTCGAGTCTTCCATGAGGTATTCTCGGTACACACGTGACACCATGGATCGAGGAATGTTGAATGTTCGAGCCTTCCATTAGGTATTCTCGTGACACCGTGCGTCGAGGAATGTTGAATATTTGAGCCTTCCATGAGGTATTCTCAGTACGCACGTGACACCGTGGATAGAGGAATGTTGAATGTTAGCAGAACTTCGTAAATTGAATGTCCCATCCGTCTGGTTCCCACTACCATGCCTCGTTCAAACTCCGATAACTCACATCAGCTTGCCATAATCCTACTGGCTGTTGTCCAACTTGATTTACAAGATTACACCTCGCAACTAATAAAAATCTTGCCGTGAGGAGAAGCCTTTGTACATCGGCAGCGCCATTTAAAGATTTGCATACTGCTATCCGATGAACTTTGGCACTTCAATGTATATCTTAAAGGAAAATATGGATATTTGGGCTAATTATTTGCTTAGTTTTGTTCGTGTTCAATATTTTTCATAAAACTATAACTGTAACTGCACCCATCGTAACCTGCGCCCCTCCCCGCAGAGCTGCGGGGGTGGTAGTTACGACACTGCATCTGTCTTTCACCTTACACCCCGAATTAACGATCTCAGGTATAATTAATGAACGCATCCTGTGGTAGATAGGGTGTGTTGTTTTATCGCGTTAAACTTCGCCACTTGATTATTTAACGTCAGCCTTTCATGAATGGAATACGGGATTACACCATACAATAGAAATTTTGAAGATGACACTCCGTTTTTTCTGACTTACCATCCTTGTCATATTCGCACCAAAAACGAATTGTCATCTTCAAAATTTCTGTTGCATGGTGTAATCCAGTATTTCATTCATAATCAATCTGTTCCTCCGGGCAATCACGGGATAGGATTCTTAACCTCCAGATTCGCTAAACATGAATGCCGGTTGCTTAAACTAGCACATCCTGTGATGATTTTATTTAAATTAATCGGAAACTTGAGACTTGGGCATTCTGGATGGCGTAGTGGTTAGCATAACCGGGCGCTATCTGCGAGACGCGGCTTCGATTCCCGCCCGAGTTGGACGACATTTTCAAGTTTTCGGATATTATCTGACTTACCGTCTTTATCATATTTGCACCAAAAACCGAAAAACGTTTCAAAATCGTGAAATTTGACTAATGGATACACCATGTAGACGATATATTCTTTTTATGGAAAGGAAAAAATTCTGAAATTCCGGAATTAATCAAACTTATAAATTCCATTGTCCTCGCATTCAATTCAACTACAAAACTGAAAATAACGGGTGCCTACCATTCCTTGACGTCCTGGTTACTCGCTCAAATGGATCTCTCGCACCCACAATTTATCGGAAGCTTTTCGCTGTTTCCTCACCTCCACATGTCAAGTCCAATCACCCTTGGCTACAAAAAATCTGCGGCTTTTACAGTTGCGTATATCGCGCGATACATATTTGTTCAGGAAGAGACAGTTCGGAAAAAGGACTTTATTTCCTTAAACGTGTTGCAGTACAGCAAGGGTACAACCCTTCCATTATAGACAAGGCTCTAACAAAATTCCTGACACCGAAGCCTATCTCCACGTTAACTCATGTGATGCGCCCATTGCAAGAGAATTTTGCCATTATTCCATTTTCTCGTGAAATTTTCTTCAAAATTTCAAAAATTCTCAAAGCCTTTAACTTTAAAATGAACCCCACACCATGGAATAATATGCAAATT
Organism: Macrothele yani; assembly: GCA_039090855.1. Taxonomy (NCBI): domain Eukaryota; kingdom Metazoa; phylum Arthropoda; class Arachnida; order Araneae; family Macrothelidae; genus Macrothele; species Macrothele yani. Next base: position 113,898,869 of record CM076999.1, on the reverse strand, counting down.
ATTGCCGGTGGTATTTAAGGAGTACGGCGAAGTGAATGTAATCCGTCGTCGGCGTACGGACACATGCGAAGACCCTGAAGAAGCTGCAATGCCTGGACATGGAAGACGTGTACGATTTCAGGAGTTATCGGACTTTGAGCGAGGTCGTCTAGTCGGACTCCGCGAGGCCTGGTATTCGTATCGTCGTATTGCGGAGCGAATTGGACGGAAAGTATCGGTGGTGGTACGATGGTGGCGTAGATGGTCCGAGGAACATTCCCACACGAGAAGACGTGGAACCGGGAGTCACAGACGGACTGATGAGCGGACCGATCGACGCATAAGAAGAGCGGCGTTGTCAAGCCAGAACATCCGAGCTGACGTTGCACCTGAGGTGACTGTGCGAACAATCCGCAACAGTCTACTGGATGCAGGACTACGTGCACGTTTGCCTCTGGCATGTGTACATCGGACTCCAGCCCACCGTCAGGAAAGGCTGCAGTGGTGTCGCCAACGTCTGCACACGAGAATGCAATGGCGATCTGTCGTGTTCAGCGATGAAAGCAGTTTCTGCTTGGGAGCCTCCGATGGCCGTATGCGTGTTCGCAGACGCACAGGGGAGCGTCTCCACCCTTCTTGCATCCGCCAGCGACACACAGGGCCTACACCTGGTCTCCTGGTGTGGGGAGCGATCAGCTATCACCCCCGTACACAACTAGTGTTTGTACCGGTGACGTTATACAGTACCTCCTACATCAACAACATCATTCAGCCCGTTGTTGTGCCATTTATAAGGTCGGTCCATCGTGGTGTTTTCCAGCAAGACAACGCACGCCTACACACGGCACATGCAACGCAACATGCACTTCAGGGTGTGAGACAACTTCCACGACCTGCATGTTCACCGGATTTGTCCCCCATTGAGCACGTGTGGGATTTTATGGGACAACGACTTATCCGGTCTCCACGGCCAGCCACGACCATTCCCGATTTACGCGTCCAGGTTGAGGATGCTTGGAACTCAATACCCCAAACTTACATCCAACATCTGTACGACAGACTCCATGCCAGAATTGCACAGTGTGACGCAGTTCATGGCGGTTCAACCTCGTACTAACCATGCTACATGGAAATGTTATTTTTCAGTTTACCAGTAAATACAGCTGTATTTTGCCATAATGTTTTGATCACGTTATCCTCTGTATTCCGTTATTATGCTGTATAAATTTCGTTGGTATCAGACGTCTCCTTCTTGGTGTCCTTTTTTCACTTTCCGCCAGTGAATATCAGAAGTCTTCGCAACTTGTTAATGACATGGCATCCACGCCATTTCTATCAAGCGCGTGGAAACATCTAACCAAAACACGTGACTGTAAAACACCATTTATGATGTCATATACAATTTGAATGTTTACGTGCAATTCGTCCTGATGAAGCTAGGTCAATATCCAGCGAAACCATGGTCGACTTGAAAAAATAAATATTTGTGACAAACTACGTTGTATTATCTTGATATATATAATCGTCACAAGACTGTAGTCTTTGAGAACAAGAAAAAACGGATGGTCATCTTTAAAATTTGTATTGTGTGGTGTAATCCGGTATTCCATTCATGATTTATCTGCTCCTGCGGGCAATCACGGGATAGGATTCTTAAAATTCAGATTCGCAAAATATGAATGCCTGTTGCTTCGACTAGCGATTTTTGTAATGGTTATATTCAAATTAATCGGAAACTTGAGACTTGGTTGTTCAGGGTGGTGTAGCGGTAGCATACCTGGGCGCTATCGGGGAGACGCGGGTTCGATTCCCGCTCCACGAGGATGAAAATTTTCAAGTTTTCGGATATTTTCTGACTTACCATCCTTGTCATATTTGCACCAAAAAACGGATTGCCATCTTTCAAATTTGTAAGTCAGTTGTTTCGTGAGACGAAAATAAGTGTTTTTTTTTTTTTTAATTCAGGAGTAAACATGCTAAACTTTGTGCAGGCCCGGTCAGTGCCTGGAAAATTTCCCTTAACTGACGAATAAAAATATTCTTGCCCGTGCAGGCATCTGCAATAACTTGATTCGAAATTTGGCAGTTTTATAAGAAAAATTTATTAATAGGTATTTGACGTGAACTAGGAACATCAAACAGAAGTCATCGCTCTATCCACGTTTATAAGTGATTCACGGGAAAAAAAATTACAATAGACATTTGACGTGGACTAGCAACATCAAACAGAAGTCATCGCTCTTTCCACATTTATAAGTGATTCACAGAAAAAAAAATATTGATAGACATTTGACTTGGACTAAGAACATCAAACAGAAGTCATCGCTCTATCCTCGTTTATAAGTGATTCACGGGAAAAAAAAATTACAATAGACATTTGACGTGGACTAGGAACATCAAACAGAAGTCATCGCTCTTTCCACATTTATAAGTGATTCACGGAAAAAAAAAATATTGATAGACATTTGACTTGGACTAAGAACATCAAACAGAAGTCATCGCTCTATCCACGTTTATAAGTGATTCACGGTAAAAAAATATTAATAGACATTTGACGTGGACTAGGAACATCGAACAGAAGTCATCGCTCTTTCCACATTTATAAGTGATTCACGGAAAAAAAATATTAATAGACATTTGACGTGGACTAGGAACATCAAACAGAAGTCATCACTCTTTCCACGTTTATGAGTGATTCACGGTAAAAAAATATTAATAGACATTTGACGTGGACTAGGAACATCAAACAGAAGTCATCGCTCTTTCCACGTTTATAAGTGATTCACGGTAAAAAAAATATTAATTGACATTTGACGTGGACTAGGAACATCAAACAGAAGTCATCGCTCTTTCCACATTTATAAGTGATTCACGGTAAAAAAATATTAATAGACATTTGACGTGGACTAGTAACATCGAACAGAAGTCATCGCTCTTTCCACGTTTATAAGTGATTCACGGTAAAAAAATTTTACGGTAAAAAAAAATATTAATAGACATTTGACGTGGACTAGGAACATCAAACAGAAGTCATCGCTCTTTCCACGTTTATAAGTGATTCACGGTAAAAAAAATATTAATAGACATTTGACGTGGACTAGGAACATCAAACAGAGTCATTGCTCTTTCCACGTTTATAAGTGATTCACGGTAAAAAAATATTAATAGACATTTGACGTGGACTAGGAACATCGAACAGAAGTCATCGCTCTTTCCACGTTTATAAGTGATTCACGGTAAAAAAAAATATATATATATATTAATAGACATTTGACGTGGACTAGGAACATCAAACAGAAGTCATCGTTCTTTCCACGTTTATAAGTGATTCACGGAAAATTATCATTGGCTGCCATCGGGAATCGAACCCAGGGTCTTCCAGTTACGCGCCGGACATGCTTCCATTGCACCACAGCTGCCTCGAATTCCTCCAGACTCACACATACTAACTGCCAAGCCAATTTGGCAGATTGCTTCTTGGAGCCATGGCATTATGCGGTGCTCCAAGAAGCAATCTGCCAATTGGATTGGCAGTTAGTGTGTGTGTGAGTCTGGAGGAATCTGAGATCACTGTGGTACAATGGGGGCATGTCCGGCGCGCAACTGTAAGACCCTGGGTTCGATTCCCGGTGGTGGCCAATGAGAATTTTTCCGTGACTCACTTATAAACGTGGAAAGAGCGATGGCTTCTGTTTGAAGAACGTTTTACTATTGGGTGATAAAATGCGTTGTGAATCATGATATCGCTAAATTTTGAGGTAAATAAATTTCTTGTTGGCTCTTGTTTTTTTTTATTTTTTACTTTGTTATCCAGTACTTATTCCTTTTCCTTCTCTGACACAAAGGTCACCCCGTGCTGCCTATTTTCACTCCGAGTCGTTTTCTTCTGGTTTTCTGGTGGCTGTCCATTATGGTGGTAATGAACGGATTCAGCGGTAATTTGAAAGCCATGCTCCTTCTTAAACCTGAGACGCAAAGGATCGAGAACATCCAAGATGTCATCAACCACGGATCCCTTAAGATCCTGATTCAAAAGGGTACAGTTTATGAAGCCTACATTCGTGTGAGTAAGCAAATTTAAAAAATTCACCTTTTATTGGGTTGTCGGAAAAGTCATGACGTATTTTAGCCATGTTTTGCAAAGGTCATTTATTGATAGAAAGAACAAAGATCAATCAATGATATAATGCCCGTATTGTTCGATAACCTTTTGCCATCTTTCAGTGAGCTGCAGAATGCCTCGTTCATAGAAGGACCTGTCTTTCGTGGCGAAAAACTGCACAAGGTGCTGATTTACAGCCTCAGCTGAATTGAACTTTATACCACGCAAGGACTGTTGAACAGAGCGAAACAAGTGGAAGTCTGACGGCGCAAGGTCAGGCGAGTATGCTGGGTATGGCAACGCATCCCACCCAAGCTCCAATAATTTTTGGCGGGTGATCAAACTTGTGTGTAGTCTCGCGTTGTCGTGATGGAACACAACACCTTTACGATGAACGAGCTCTGGACGTTTCTGGATGATGGATTCGTTCAAACTGTTCATTGCCGACCAATTGATTGTTCGGTTCCGTGGTAGGAGCTCGAAAAACACGACACCTTTAAAATCCCACCACACTGAGACCAGAACCTTCCGCTGATGAATGTCTGCTTTGGATGTCGTTTGTGGCGAAGCAGCACGTCGGGACCAAGACCGTTTGCGCAGCACATTGTTATACACAATCCACTTTTCGTCTCCAGTTATCATTCTCTTCAAAAAAGGATGGTTTTCCTCACGTTTAACGAGCATATCGCAGATGCTTTACGCGCCGTCAGTTGAGCTTCTTTGAGTTCATGAGGAACCCACACATCGAGCTTGCTTACGTATCCCAGCTTCTTCAGGTGGTCGTGAACGCTTGAATGATGGATGTGCAATGTGTCTGCAATCTCTCGTGTCGTGTAACGTGGGTTCGACTCGATCAATGCCTTGATTTGGTCGTCATCAACCTCGGTGGGCCTCTCGGGCCGAGAAGTACCGTTGAGGTCAGAATCACCAGCACGGGATTTTGCGAACCACCGCTGGCACTGACGTTCTTGTAGAGCATTATCACCGTACACTTTACGCAACTTTTTACAAGCTTGACGCGCGTTATTCCCTTTACGGAGGTAAAACAGTAAAATATGGCGAAAATGCACTGTTTGGTCTTCCATCTTCATTTGATGTCAAATCTCCGCAAATCAACTAAATCGCTCTCTATTCCTTTTAGACTGCAGCTAGAACTGGCACCTGTCGAATGCTATAACGATAACAGAGCTGAAACGCGATCGGGTGCCAAAATACGTCATGACTTTTCCGGCAACCCAATACATCATAGATTGCTTTTATTAAAGAATTAAAAAGTAATGAAACTTACATGAAACCTGCCTATGACGGAAATTTGCTTGTTAAAGGTGTGTTCTTACCTGATTTTGTTCTTTCACTTTCTGTGTAGCATGGTAACATACACGGTGGTTTCAGAATAATATGACCACCCATGACCCGGATGACGGCGGCGAGAAGGCGTGGTATGAAAGCAACAAGGCGCTGGAAGGTTGCCTGAGGAACACGTGCTCAATCAGACTGAAGCAGGTCCCGGAGATGACGTAGTTGTAGGTAGGCACGTTGAACCTGTCGATCCAAATTGTCCCACAAGGGCTGTTTGGCATTGAGATCGGGTGATTTCGCCGGCCAATGGAGAAAGAATTGCTGTGGTGTTCCTGAAACCAGTCACTTTTGCCCTTAGCGACATGGCAGGGCGCATTGTCCTGTTGGTAGACACCTTCACCACAAGCGTAAACGTCCAACATGAAGAGATGTATGTCGTCAGCAAGGATGGTCCGGTAGCCATTGGCGTTCAGGAACCCGTCCAGTGGTACCAGTGGTCCCTGGTCATACCAGGAAAACATCCCCCAGGAATGCACACTGCCACCGCCGGAATGTACTTAACCAACAAGCGTGTCAGGGTGTTGATTCTCCTGTGTTTGACCATCACCCCCTTATAGCTACAGGCCCGCGCACCGAATACCCGAAGCTGGGTGACGTAGGGAAGGGCAGTGTTGTCATCCGTGGTGGATGGCCGAGCTTACTCGAAGATTAACAGCTAACTTTCAAGTAATCAAATTGTGTTTGTAATACACAATCGACTACACAAACATAATTATTTGTACAAATGCAGTTATCATGAATACTTCTTAAAAATCTAATTTTGAGAAATTTATGCCAATAAGTACTCGTGTTTTTCCTGATAAAAATAAATGTTTATATTCTGGATCCAAATAGTTTTACCTAATGCTACTAATATACAGGGTGATTCATAAAGAAGTATACAGCTACCAGATGCTGTAAAACAGTAGCAGTAGAAGACACGGAGCACAACTGCGAACCGTTAGGTAAATGTACTCATAAAGTTTGTGCACCGCTACTGAGGGAAGTGACGTAGACGATAGCGCGCGTGTCACGTGACTAGTCAGTCAAAATGGCAGCGTCTGCAGTGGAGAAGGCGTTTTGTGTTCTTGAATTGAGCAACACGGAATCCGTAACTGTTGTGCAACGGCATTTTCGATCACGATTCTGAAAAGAACCTCCAACCAGAAAATCTATCTACGATTGGCATAAGAAAATTTGAAACTACGGGCTGCTTGTGCAAACTTAAAAGTCTTGGACGACCGGGTGTGTCGGAATGAGCCGTCGATAGTGTTTGCACCGCCATTCAACGAAGCCCGGGAAAATCAACGATGGAGGATGAGTCGTGAAGTGCAGATTTCACAGCCCACTGTCTGGAGAATTTCGAGAAATAAATTTTGAGAAAGTCACTATCACCGCACTTGATTCAGATATCTTACCTCGCGTTTGGGCGGAAATGGATTACCGGCTCGATGTGTGTCTTGTGACTAAGGGTGCACACATAGAACATCTGTGACTGTCTCTAAAAACACTTGAAACATTCTCCTACAATTTTGTTTCAGGTAACATAAAATATCTTACATTGTTTTTGTTTTATAGTGCGTTGAAACTATATACTTCTTTATGAATCACCCTGTACTTAATGCAGATGTCTTAAACTTTGACAAAACTTTTTCAAATAGGGCTCTGGAAGACAAAAATCATAAACTTTATGTTTGCTTACCTAAATGAAATTGTTCAAACGCGTAACTAGATGGTACTAAAATTGAAAGCTTGTTACGTCATTAAAATATCGTTATTGCACATTTAATAATATAAAAATTGCGAAATTTTCTTAAAATCATAATTTACTTGATGAAATCAGTGGATCGAGCAGCAATTCACTATAGACATGTTAAAAAGTGTTTTGTTGAGCCTGTAGTAATAATTAAAAAACACATAGGAAAAAATTCACTTTTTCTTCTTGCCCTTTTTCAATTTTAGTTTCTATATACACTATCTACCAACAAGTAATTGGACACCCCTGCAATCGACGATATCTGCGGTCCTGATACACGTCACGGCCGCCGCCGTTAAATATCGTGTTGGAAACAACAACGCAACCAGTCGCATGCAAGATGCCACGCAGTTCGGAGCTCTCTGATTTCGAGAAAGGTGTAATCGTCGGGTATCACAGAAATAGCCGATCCATACGTGACATATCCAGCGAGTTGAAGTACCCAAAATCGACAGTGGCCTACGTGATTGGCAAGTGGAAGATGGGAGGTAACTGTCGGAATGTGCCCCGACCCGGCAGACCCACAAAACTGGGAGTTAGAGACCGACGGGTGCTGGCCAGAGAAATTCGGAAGAACCGCACCAAATCGATGGGCCACATCCGCGAGGAGTTTCAACAGGCATCCGGGAGTGTTCTTTCGATGAATACCATCCGTAAGGAAGCCCATCTGCTCGGTTATCATGGATGTGCTGCCGCCCACAAGCCTTTGATCACCAAGTCCAATAGCGCTGCTCGGCTAACGTGGTGCAAAGAACGTCGACAGTGGACCGCTGAACAGTGGAAACAGGTTCTCTGGAGCGACGAATCAAGGTTCACCCTCTACCCTTTGGATGGCAGGGTCTGGGTTTGGCGTCTGCCTGGAAAACGCCTCCTGCCGGAATGTATTGTGCCAACTGCGAAGTTCGGCGGCCGTGGAATTATGCTATGGGGGTGTTTCTCCTTGTATGGCACGGGACCCTTGGTCGTAATTCCTGGTAGACTCAACGCCGAGACCTACTGCACCATTTTGGATGACCATGAGCTTCCTACGTTGTGGCAGTTTTACGGGGTGGACCCATGTTACTTTCAGGATGACAATGCTACCTGTCATGTTACTAGGTCCACCATGACTTGGTATTGTGACAATGGGGTTAATCGAATGGACTGGCCTGCGCAGTGCCCAGGACCTTAACCCTATCGAGCACCTCTGGGACGAGTTGGAGCGTCGACTTAAGGGGTGCCCCCACCGTCCGAAATCGGTGAAGGAACTGACCTGTCTTCTCCAAGCCGAGTGGAAGGAAATACCGCTAGCCGTCGTACAACGTCTGGTTGAGAGTATGCCCCGGAGAGTCGCAGCTGTAATCGCCGCTCGTGGAGGCTCCACCAACTATTGAAGGTGAATAAACTTCGTTTTCCTTTGCTATCAGAGGTGTCGAATTACTTGTTGGTAGATAGTGTACTTATTTCTTGAGTCCTGCAACTTTTCCGACGTAGATTGCATTATTAATTACTTTCGAATATTTTATCATTGCTTGGCTGTTACAGGACTTATGGTAATTTTAATGTGTTCACTTAGATACTTTTCGAACACCTGATAGACATTCAGAAAACGCAGTTAATTCCACTTTCATTTAAATGTGTACTTATGTAATACTGCATTATATATATATATATATATATATATTTTTTTTTTTTTTTTGCAGGATAGTCCATCTCCTGTATTTCAGAAGTTGTGGGATCGTGTGGTTAAAGGGAAGGGACTTCTACCTACGGATGTTCTTTACAGTCGCGAAACACTTCTGGACGTGCAACAAGGGAAGAGTGCAATAGTTAGTAATCTGTTTAGTATGAAGTTTGCAGTGTCCAATGTTTGTCTCAGTTTACCTAAAGGATCTTTCTACTTGGCAAGGGAGACCTACTACCCGCATTTTTTCAGTATGGGTCTTAGGAAAGGCATAAGTAAGAAGGTAAAGAACTCCATCAGAGACGGGTGAGTGCCGTATTCTAAATAATTTTATATTATCTGCGCATGATTTCTCTTATCATTGCTTTATTGTGGCTCGGTTTTAAACGAAATGCATTTCTTCTTGTAATAAGGAAACATGAGTGCATGTTCTTTAAATCAGAGACTACAGTCTTGTGACGATAATACAATGTACACTATATTGACAAAAGTCACCGGACACCCTTTCAAAAGCAAAAGAACGGACCCGCTGCTTTGTTAAGATGCGAGGTACAGTTGCAAATGATATAAAAACAAGCCTGTGGCTGACTGCGATCATATAGAGCCGCGGATCGCTTAGTGGTTAGCAGTTCAGACTATCGATGCAAGGTCCCCAGGTTCAAGCCTGGGCTGATCTTTCGGAGATGGTGTGATTTACTAACAATCGCTGAATATCCGCCGTGCATCAGACGAGCACGTTAAGTGACGGCCCCCAGGCTGGACCCACTGGTTAAATGGGTATCCTTTCCTGTGCCCCCCTGAAATTCTCTCACCCCTCTATGTGCAATATCGTACTTGTACGGTGGCGCCATCTACTGTACTCTAATTTCACTACAAACTGTTCTGTCAAAGTCGCTAGACTTGCTCTCATTCCTTCCGTTTCTGTATCCTGCCCAAAAGGCGATCTCGCTGTAGGTGGCTGGGACCTAAACTCTACTCACTGTGGACGGAAGTCCTACAAGAAAATGACGGTTACTACCTAACTGCGATCATATCGCACTGTGAGGTTGAGGGAAAATGTCGCCGCGGGATAGAACGGATTTTAAGAAAAGAAAGATTGTTGGGTGTATTATTAGTGGGTTGTGCATAAGAGAAACCGAGAGGCGTTTAAACATACCCAAGTCAACTGTTTTGAATGTACTGAATAAGTTGAAGACACATGGTATGCCTGAAGCAGCAAAAAATACCAGCAGACCAAAGAAAATCAATGATAGAAGACCTCGAAGCCGCTGGAGAGTCGTTATAGCTAAACGGCGGAGTACAACACAAGACCAGGTGAGTAAAAATGCTGGAACCTCGGTATGTATACATACCATTCGCAGATAACTTGATTCCATGGGTTACCGTGGTCGTGCGGCTGCCCATAAGACTTTCATCTCAACTCGGAATGCTACTCTTCGTTTAGCATGGTGTAAAGAACATTTATCGTGGACCATAGATCAATGGAAACGGGTCCTATGAACTGATGAATCCAGATACAGGATTCATCAGTCTGATGGTCGTGTGTGGGTATGGCGGCAGCCGGGGGAACGCTTTTCACCACAGCGTACTGTTCCTACGATCAAGTTTGGAGCTGGCAGTGCACTCGTGTGGGAGTGTTTTTCGTGGTATGGTCCCGGCCCATTGATTATCGTTGACAAACTTGTTAACCAGCAAGTCTCCCTTGATATTCCGGACAATAATGCCCTACCAATTCTGTGGCAATGCTGTGGAACCGAGCCTTGTTGGTACCAGCAGGATAATGCACCGAGCCATGAAGCACGGACTGTTATGGCGTGGTTTGACGATAATTCCGTATCGTGTGTGGACTGGCCAGTACAGAGCCGTGATCTTAATTTCATAGAGCACCTATGGGATGCATTAAAGCGCCGCATAAAAGGTTTAGAACCGAGGCCTACTACTATGCAACAGTTGGCGACAGCATTATGTACTGAATGGAAGCGCATACCTATTGCTGTGTTCCAAAATCTTGTCGAAAGTCTAGAAGTGTTAGTGCATGCATTAAGGCCAAAGGTCGTTTCAAAGTATCTTTATTCAAGGTGGAACACATTAGAATACAATCTATGAACGTCAAACACTAAAATCTATATACAAAATGTACAGCACAGTGCCCAGATTGAAAAATGGAGAATATGGAGCAATGAAAATAGAGAAGCATGTCTGGGCTTCTACATACTCGAAAGAACATATTTGAAAAAATTTGAACAACCTATTACTCAAAAATGCATAACCGTGCTAATACACGCTTAATAAAGGACATAAAGTAGGAATCATGAGACCACTCGTCTCTTGCAATACAGTACAATCTCTCCGAGAGTTTAAAACGACGTATTTACAAGGATTTATAATACAATGCGATTAACAAACTAGTAATCAATCGAGAGAACAAGCTGGATTCAAGAGTGGCTACAGCACAATAGATCATATCCACGTACTGAGAGAACTAATTGAAAGAGCGAGGGAATATGAACTTCCATTGTGCATGGCTTTTATCGATTATGAAAAAGCCTTTGATTCGGTGAAACCATCAGCAGTTACCACGGCTCTGAAATTCTGCGGTATTGAAGATGCATACATTAATATTATTAATAACATCTATGAAAATGCAAGTGCAAAGATTCGGCTGTTTGAAAATACAACACACATAAAAATTGGAAAGGGAGTGAGACAAGGTGACACCATATCTCCGAAGCTCTTTAATACCACATTGGAAAATGTCTTTCAATCACTGAACTGGGAAAACAAAGGGATAAAGATTAATGGAGATTATCTAACCCACCTTCGTTTTGCTGATGACGTAGTCATTTTTGCAACTACCCCATCAGAGCTGCAGAGTATGATCCAGGAACTTGCTGACAAGAGTAAAGAAGTGGGATTAAAAATGAACTTTCAGAAGACAAAAGTGATGTTCAATGCTTTTACAAGAAATGAAGATTTATCGATTGATGGAGAAAAACTGGAGATAACAGATACGTATGTTTATCTTGGACAGCAGATATCAAGTGAGGGTCACATTGATGAAGAAATTAATCGGCGTACAAAACTTGCCTGGAGAGCTTTTGGAAGAAACAGCATAATTTTCAAGAGCAATATGCCATTATGTCTTAAAAGAAAAGTGTTTGATCAATGCATCCTTCCAGTGCTTACGTATGGTGCAGAGACGTGGACCTTAACTAAAAGAGACATACAAAGGCTGCAGACAACTCAAAGCAGCATGGAGAGGTGCATGCTTGGTGTAACCAGGAGAGATAAGAAGAGAAACTCGTGGATCCGAAAAATGACGAGAGTGGAAGACATCATGATCAGGGTTAAATCCCTGAAATGGCAATGGGCTGGACATACTGCCAGAAGGACAGACCATAGATGGACAGCCGAAATTTTAGATTGGATTCCAAGGGACAGGAAAAGACCCAGAAAAAGACCACATGGGAGATGGGTGGATGAAATTCGTAAATATGCGGGAGTGACATGGAGGAGACTGGCACAAGACAGACCGTTGTGGAGGAAACTTGGGGAGACCTTCGTCCAGCAGTGGATTGATAATGGTTGACAATGATGATGATGATGATGAATCAATCAATTCAATTAAAAATTGAACTCACGAGATGAACAGGCTTGGGCATCCTAATGCAAATGAAACATAATTCTTGTTCAGCAATATTTAAAATCAATGTACATATCTACAGCACAGTGCAATCATTTTAGTGATCGAAAACAGGAATTTTCAAAAATGCGACACAGTTCTGTTATCAAGGTTATACACTGCTGGCCACCCAATATGCAACACCAATAAGAAAGCATCCGATTGGCCTGAAATTCGCAGCATGCGTCACCCGCGAGAGGACATGCAAACGATTAGCATTTCAGGTCATATGCAAATCATATGCGCTCGGCACGTCACCGAGAAGCATTATAAGAAGGTGCACATAAGGGCGGGGTGTAAGTAGTGGAAGTGTGTTGTGCTGCCGGACCTGTGCGTGGGAAGCTTCCTGATGCCTCGTCGCAGAATACGGCCGTCATTCCAACACGTTTCGGAGTTCGACAGAGGGCAAATAGTGGCTTATCGCAACAGCGTTTTATCGTACCGAGACATCGGCGCCCGTGTGGGACGACATTCAGCCACAGTGAGGCGAGTATGAATTCGGTGGTTGCAGGAGGGACGGCCGGACCGACGTGAGTGATTTCCGCAGCCGCGGCTAACCGCCGAACGAGAAGACCGGCATGTTTTGCAGCGGGCATTCACGGCTCGCACTGCCACATCACGAACGTTAGCGCAGGAATTAGGGTGTGTTGCGCAACAACCTGTGTCAGCACGTACCGTTCGACGTCGTCTGCAGGAGCGGGGACTTGTCGCACGGCGCCCATTGCTCCGATTATCACTGAAGTTACACCACCGGCGAGTGCGGCGGCAGTGGGCCGTTGAACGCCGCACCTGGACTACGGAATGGCACGACATTGTCTTCTCCGACGAATTCCGCTTCTGCTTGCAACACCACGATGGTCGGATCCGCTTGCGGCGGATCCGACCAGAAACTGTATCACGCCTGCATTATGCATCTCCATACCGGTCTGACCTGTTACTGCATTACCTTGTAAGGCATTTCACGTTAATTGTAATCTGCACTTTCATTACTTTGTAATGCATTCCTGCCCAACTCTGCTTTAACCTTGTGTTCACTGAAGAGCAATTGAATTAGAGTTACCTGTCTAGTAACGTGAAGCACCACCTTTCGCCCTGATGACGGGAAGGGGGGGGGGTTCGTCTCAGCATGGATTCGACAAGACACCGGAAGCCTTGGGAAGCCATACGGATTCACGACCCCTGATGAACAAGCTTCCACAGCTCACGAATATTTGATGGAGGGGGTCAAAGCCTCGAACATCTCTCTCGATGGCATCCCAGATGTGCTCGATGGGATTGAGGTCAGGTGACCTAGCTGGCCAAGTGTTCATCCAACCATTCGGATACAATTCGGGAGCGATGGCATGGTGTATTGTCTTGTTGCAGGATGAGGTCCCTAGTGGGATGTTGAAAACGCACAAACGGGAGCAAATGGTTGTCCGGGATATCCCGGTAACGTTGACCTGTGAGGGACGATGTTACACGTACCAGGAGTCCGATTTCAGTCCAAGTAAACAGTCCCCAGACGAGAATGCCACCTCCACCAGCTTGAAGAGTACCCTGCTGGCAAAAAGGATCCATCGCTTCATGTGGTTTGCGCCGTACTCGTATCCTGCCATCCGCATGAACCAACGTGAATCTCGACTCATCAGTCCAGGCAACATTTTCCCACATGTCTAGGGTCCAGAGGCGATGTTCCTGCGCCCATGCTAATCTTTGCACCCTGTGATGTGCGGTCAGCAGCGGTACCCTCGTGAGACGATGGCTTCTGTACCCCATAGCGAGGAGATGGTTCTGAATGGTGTGGCTGCTTACACGTTTTTGTGCACCAGCATTAAATTACCGAGTGATTTCTTGCACTGTGGCCCGTCTATCCGCTGTTCCAATGCGAGCTAGCCGACGATGACCCCGCTAATCCACACGCTGTTGTCCACGGCAGTTGGCCCTTGCAGGGATGGTTTTACCGGATTCGATGTACTCACGGTGCACCCGTGACACAGTGGCTCGTAAAAATCGCATTGCCTGCACGACTCCCGAGATGTAGTGACCCATTCATGGGGCACCGACAATTTTCCCACGATCAAATCCGCTTAGATCCTTCGTCTTACCCATACTACGTCCGACTCTTACTGATTACCGTCGCATCACTCCTTATATTGTTGGATCGCTGTATACGTGATGTCGTTTCCATTTACAGGGCTGTCCACAGCGCGAAATTTGCATAACGTCAGCTGTCTCTAATTCAATTGCTCTTCAGTGTACAATCTAATGTTTTCGCTAATGTTCTGTTACTCTACACCTGATGATGAGCCTGTTGCAGGCTTGAAAGGTCTCATATCCTTTTTAAGTGACATACAATGTAGGTGTTAGGTATTGTGAATTACAGTTTTTATCAATGTATCATGGATTTTAATATATCCCCTTTTTAATTACCGTGAAAAAACGACAGTCTCTGATATTGTAGTGTATCAACACGAAAGAAACGAAGTTATTGCTAGGTGTTGCAGACCTAAAGCACCAAGCTGAGTTATAAGAGTCTGAGGAATTATACCAGTTGCAGAGACAATCAATGGACGTATGTGAACTTCTTTCAACTTCCAGATCTGTTTAATCACTGCTACCAGTTCCACACACTTGTTGATTTTTGTTGCGTAGGCATTCTGTATATTACTGTCAAAAGGTACTGATATGCCAATAATGTCCGTTTCCTTCTGCCTTTTGTCATATAGCCCTATGCCTGGACGATTGGCAGAGATGGCTTCGTCTGTTTTAATCTCACGGTCACAAAATGATTTGTATTGTTTATTTCCTCAGTATGTTGATATTTATAGTATGGTACTTCTGATACTGATAGTTCTGTATCATGCGTTAATTGTTGATTTATCATCTTAGCAAAATTATTATGTCGCTGTATATAATCAACGTTTGCTAGCGTGTACATCCTCCGTAGATGTGTTCAATGGTCTCACTGCACATACCACAACCTCTACATTTGTCATTTTGCAGATCCTGCTTGAAAATATATTTTCTGTAACTTATGGTTACAATCACTCTGTCTTGAACAGCCATCATAAACCTAATAGTCCATCCATATACTTTTCCTCGCTTCAACCACTGGTCTGTGACTTTCTTGTCAACTTCTGGTCTGTCTAACCGGTTTGGATGAGCCTTCCATTTTCGAATCGGGTCTTCTTATTATTAAGTTTTAGAAGATGATTCCATCTCTTCCTTCCGGAACGGGTACGACGTACCTAGCCTGGGAAGTGGTAATTCTTTCTCTCAGTTGTCCAGGAACTTCCTTACTATCCTACAAGTATTCAAGATAGCTGCTTTCTGTAGGTCCATGTAGGTGTTAGGTTGAAGATCTAGTGTTTGCATAGAGCTGTAAATGGTCTTAAGTACAACTCCTGTGGCTGATATTACTATGGGGACGTTCTCCATATGCCAAATTTCTTTGACTTCGTATCGTAGGTCGTGATACCTTGACAGCTTCTCTCCGTGCGTCTTTTAGATGTTGCATGGGTTGTGCTCGGCTATGTCAATAAGGTATGTTGACTTCTTCTCCTTTTCGACTAGGACGATGTCGGGCCGATTGTGGGGGTGAAGGTGTTATTTTTTCTGATCGATCTATCCCAGTACATCTTGTGGGTGTTGTTCTCTAGAAGCGTTGTTGGCTCATACTTGTAGTAGGGGACAGGCTCAGTTGTAATGAGGTGGTGCTTTCTTGCCAAATTCTGATGGACACTCTTGGCGACTTGATTGTGCCTGTTCGTGTACTCTGTTTGTGTGAGGACTCTGCACACTGCTGTGATATGGTGAATGGATTATTATTATTATTATTATTAAAGCGATCAAAATGATGAGTTGGATAAATATTTGTGGAAAGAAAACTGTAGAGATATTTCCGGTAATCATAGCGAAGAATTACTCAAACATGGCCATCACACTCTGACATGCCCGCGGGATTGTTCCGTGTAACTTTCGCCCATTTTTAGAATTTCGAAGTAATCCAACTCCCTGTTGTCAAGAAATGTGATTCTTAACTTCTTTTTATATACAGATCGTAATACAGTGATAGTCCTAATTGTTTGTTGTCTTGGTGGTTTATTTACATAGTTTCTACAATTTTATATTGAACCCCTCAAAGGTGTGTTATTATTTTATGTTCCGTTTTGTATTCTTCTTCGCAGCACACGGAGACTGTTTGAATCCGGATATTTTGACCGATTGCTTCGCGATATCAATAGGAACTGGACATTGTGCAATGAAATGGGGAAAAGCAACCGAGAAGAGAAACCTCTGTTCATGGAAGAAATGGAAGCAATTTTCTTACTCTGGGTTATAGGCATAGTGGTGTCTTCGGCAGCTTTCTTGGCAGAGGTATTTTTTACGCCAATTTCAAGAAAAGGGCAAAAGAAGTGAAACCTATCGACCAGTACCTCAAATGCATGATGGCAGCCTTCACAAATTGCACTTCACTGACGCTTTGCCGAGCAAGCACGTTGTCTCTCTCCAGAATAATTCGAACTGATGTATTAGAGCCTAAAGTTTTCCTTTCAACGCCGATGAACGCCATTCCTTTCGGTTTTAATAAAAGACTTCATATTTTATTTTGTTTCCCGTGTGTTCTTGTACGGTGAAAATTTTGTTTAACGTGTGTTCATGTACTGTGAAAATATTGTTTCCCATGTGTTCATGCACGGTGAAAAGTTTTTTCCCGCGTGTTCTTGTACGGTGAAAATCTTATTTCCCGTGTGTTGCCTGCAAGGTGAAAATTTTGTTTCTCGTGTGTTCTTGTACCGTGAAAATTTGGTTCCCCGTGTGTTCTTGTACGGTGAAAATTTTGTTTCCTGTGTGTTCTTGTACGGTGAAAATTTTGTTTGCCCTGTGTTCTTGCAATGTGAAAATTTTGTTTGTCGTGTGTTCTTGTACTGTGAAAATTTTGTTCCCTGTGTGTTCTTGTACGGTGAAAATTTTGTTTCCTGTGTTTCCTTGTACGGTAAAAATCTTGTTTCCCGTGTGTTTCTGTAAGATGAAAATTTTCCCGTGTGTTCTTATACGGCGAGAATTTTATTTCCCGTGGGTTTTGGTACGGTGAAAATTTTGTTTCCCGTGTGTTTTTGTGCGGTGGAGAATTTGTTTCCCGTGTGTTCATGTACTGTGAAAATATTGTTTCCCATGTGTTCATGCACGGTGAAAAGTTTTTCCCCGCGTGTTCTTGTACGGTGAAAATCTTATTTCCCGTGTGTTGCCTGCAAGGTGAAAATTTTGTTTCTCGTGTGTTCTTGTACCGTGAAAATTTGGTTCCCCGTGTGTTCTTGTACGGTGAAAATTTTGTTTCCCGTGTGTTTTTGTGCGGTGGAGAATTTGTTTCCCGTGTGTTCATGTACTGTGAAAATATTGTTTCCCATGTGTTCATGCACGGTGAAAAGTTTTTCCCCGCGTGTTCTTGTACGGTGAAAATCTTATTTCCCGTGTGTTGCCTGCAAGGTGAAAATTTTGTTTCTCGTGTGTTCTTGTACCGTGAAAATTTGGTTCCCCGTGTGTTCTTGTACGGTAAAAATCTTGTTTCCCGTGTGTTTCTGTAAGATGAAAATTTTCCCGTGTGTTCTTATACGGCGAGAATTTTATTTCCCGTGGGTTTTGGTACGGTGAAAATTTTGTTTCCCGTGTGTTTTTGTGCGGTGGAGAATTTGTTTCCCGTGTGTTCATGTACTGTGAAAATATTGTTTCCCATGTGTTCATGCACGGTGAAAAGTTTTTCCCCGCGTGTTCTTGTACGGTGAAAATCTTATTTCCCGTGTGTTGCCTGCAAGGTGAAAATTTTGTTTCTCGTGTGTTCTTGTACCGTGAAAATTTGGTTCCCCGTGTGTTCTTGTACGGTGAAAATTTTGTTTCCCGTGTGTTTTTGTGCGGTGGAGAATTTGTTTCCCGTGTGTTCATGTACTGTGAAAATATTGTTTCCCATGTGTTCATGCACGGTGAAAAGTTTTTCCCCGCGTGTTCTTGTACGGTGAAAATCTTATTTCCCGTGTGTTGCCTGCAAGGTGAAAATTTTGTTTCTCGTGTGTTCTTGTACCGTGAAAATTTGGTTCCCCGTGTGTTCTTGTACGGTAAAAATCTTGTTTCCCGTGTGTTTCTGTAAGATGAAAATTTTCCCGTGTGTTCTTATACGGCGAGAATTTTATTTCCCGTGGGTTTTGGTACGGTGAAAATTTTGTTTCCCGTGTGTTTTTGTGCGGTGGAGAATTTGTTTCCCGTGTGTTCATGTACTGTGAAAATATTGTTTCCCATGTGTTCATGCACGGTGAAAAGTTTTTCCCCGCGTGTTCTTGTACGGTGAAAATCTTATTTCCCGTGTGTTGCCTGCAAGGTGAAAATTTTGTTTCTCGTGTGTTCTTGTACCGTGAAAATTTGGTTCCCCGTGTGTTCTTGTACGGTGAAAATTTTGTTTCCCGTGTGTTTTTGTGCGGTGGAGAATTTGTTTCCCGTGTGTTCATGTACTGTGAAAATATTGTTTCCCATGTGTTCATGCACGGTGAAAAGTTTTTCCCCGCGTGTTCTTGTACGGTGAAAATCTTATTTCCCGTGTGTTGCCTGCAAGGTGAAAATTTTGTTTCTCGTGTGTTCTTGTACCGTGAAAATTTGGTTCCCCGTGTGTTCTTTTCCCGTGTGTTTCTTGTGTGAAAATTTGTTTCCCGTGTGTTCTTGTACCGTGAAAATATTGTTTCCCCGTGTGTTCTTGTACGGTGAAAATTTTGTTTCCGTGTGTTTTTGTGCGGTGGAGAATTTGTTTCCCGTGTGTTCATGTACTGTGAAAATATTGTTTCCCATGTGTTCATGCACGGTGAAAAGTTTTTCCCCGTGTGTTCTTGTACGGTGAAAATCTTATTTCCCGTGTGTTGCCTGCAAGGTGAAAATTTTGTTTCTCGTGTGTTCTTGTACCGTGAAAATTTGGTTCCCCGTGTGTTCTTGTACGGTGAAAATTTTGTTTCCCGTGTGTTTTTGTGCGGTGGAGAATTTGTTTCCCGTGTGTTCATGTACTGTGAAAATATTGTTTCCCATGTGTTCATGCACGGTGAAAAGTTTTTCCCCGCGTGTTCTTGTACGGTGAAAATCTTATTTCCCGTGTGTTGCCTGCAAGGTGAAAATTTTGTTTCTCGTGTGTTCTTGTACCGTGAAAATTTGGTTCCCCGTGTGTTCTTGTACGGTAAAAATCTTGTTTCCCGTGTGTTTCTGTAAGATGAAAATTTTCCCGTGTGTTCTTATACGGCGAGAATTTTATTTCCCGTGGGTTTTGGTACGGTGAAAATTTTGTTTCCCGTGTGTTTTTGTGCGGTGGAGAATTTGTTTCCCGTGTGTTCATGTACTGTGAAAATATTGTTTCCCATGTGTTCATGCACGGTGAAAAGTTTTTCCCCGCGTGTTCTTGTACGGTGAAAATCTTATTTCCCGTGTGTTGCCTGCAAGGTGAAAATTTTGTTTCTCGTGTGTTCTTGTACCGTGAAAATTTGGTTCCCCGTGTGTTCTTGTACGGTAAAAATCTTGTTTCCCGTGTGTTTCTGTAAGATGAAAATTTTCCCGTGTGTTCTTATACGGCGAGAATTTTATTTCCGTGGGTTTTGGTACGGTGAAAATTTTGTTTCCCGTGTGTTTTTGTGCGGTGGAGAATTTGTTTCCCGTGTGTTCATGTACTGTGAAAATATTGTTTCCCATGTGTTCATGCACGGTGAAAAGTTTTTCCCCGCGTGTTCTTGTACGGTGAAAATCTTATTTCCCGTGTGTTGCCTGCAAGGTGAAAATTTTGTTTCTCGTGTGTTCTTGTACCGTGAAAATTTGGTTCCCGTGTGTTCTTGTACGGTAAAAATCTTGTTTCCCGTGTGTTTCTGTAAGATGAAAATTTTCCCGTGTGTTCTTATACGGCGAGAATTTTATTTCCCGTGGGTTTTGGTACGGTGAAAATTTTGTTTCCCGTGTGTTTTTGTGCGGTGGAGAATTTGTTTCCCGTGTGTTCATGTACTGTGAAAATATTGTTTCCCATGTGTTCATGCACGGTGAAAAGTTTTTCCCCGCGTGTTCTTGTACGGTGAAAATCTTATTTCCCGTGTGTTGCCTGCAAGGTGAAAATTTTGTTTCTCGTGTGTTCTTGTACCGTGAAAATTTGGTTCCCCGTGTGTTCTTGTACGGTGAAAATTTTGTTTCCCGTGTGTTTTTGTGCGGTGGAGAATTTGTTTCCCGTGTGTTCATGTACTGTGAAAATATTGTTTCCCATGTGTTCATGCACGGTGAAAAGTTTTTCCCCGCGTGTTCTTGTACGGTGAAAATCTTATTTCCCGTGTGTTGCCTGCAAGGTGAAAATTTTGTTTCTCGTGTGTTCTTGTACCGTGAAAATTTGGTTCCCCGTGTGTTCTTGTACGGTGAAAATTTTGTTTCCCGTGTGTTTTTGTGCGGTGGAGAATTTGTTTCCCGTGTGTTCATGTACTGTGAAAATATTGTTTCCCATGTGTTCATGCACGGTGAAAAGTTTTTCCCCGCGTGTTCTTGTACGGTGAAAATCTTATTTCCCGTGTGTTGCCTGCAAGGTGAAAATTTTGTTTCTCGTGTGTTCTTGTACCGTGAAAATTTGGTTCCCCGTGTGTTCTTGTACGGTAAAAATCTTGTTTCCCGTGTGTTTCTGTAAGATGAAAATTTTCCCGTGTGTTCTTATACGGCGAGAATTTTATTTCCCGTGGGTTTTGGTACGGTGAAAATTTTGTTTCCCGTGTGTTTTTGTGCGGTGGAGAATTTGTTTCCCGTGTGTTCATGTACTGTGAAAATATTGTTTCCCATGTGTTCATGCACGGTGAAAAGTTTTTCCCCGCGTGTTCTTGTACGGTGAAAATCTTATTTCCCGTGTGTTGCCTGCAAGGTGAAAATTTTGTTTCTCGTGTGTTCTTGTACCGTGAAAATTTGGTTCCCCGTGTGTTCTTGTACGGTAAAAATCTTGTTTCCCGTGTGTTTCTGTAAGATGAAAATTTTCCCGTGTGTTCTTATACGGCGAGAATTTTATTTCCCGTGGGTTTTGGTACGGTGAAAATTTTGTTTCCCGTGTGTTTTTGTGCGGTGGAGAATTTGTTTCCCGTGTGTTCATGTACTGTGAAAATATTGTTTCCCATGTGTTCATGCACGGTGAAAAGTTTTTCCCCGCGTGTTCTTGTACGGTGAAAATCTTATTTCCCGTGTGTTGCCTGCAAGGTGAAAATTTTGTTTCTCGTGTGTTCTTGTACCGTGAAAATTTGGTTCCCTGTGTGTTCTTGTACGGTAAAAATCTTGTTTCCCGTGTGTTTCTGTACGATGAAAATTTTGTTTCCCGTGTGTTCTTGTACGGCGAGAATTTTATTTCCCGTGGGTTTTGGTACGGTGAAAATTTTGTTTCCCGTGTGTTTTTGTGCGGTGGAGAATTTGTTTCCCGTGTGTTCATGTACTGTGAAAATATTGTTTCCCATGTGTTCATGCACGGTGAAAAGTTTTTCCCCGCGTGTTCTTGTACGGTGAAAATCTTATTTCCCGTGTGTTGCCTGCAAGGTGAAAATTTTGTTTCTCGTGTGTTCTTGTACCGTGAAAATTTGGTTCCCCGTGTGTTCTTGTACGGTGAAAATTTTGTTTCCCGTGTGTTTTTGTGCGGTGGAGAATTTGTTTCCGTGTGTTCATGTACTGTGAAAATATTGTTTCCCATGTGTTCATGCACGGTGAAAAGTTTTTCCCCGCGTGTTCTTGTACGGTGAAAATCTTATTTCCCGTGTGTTGCCTGCAAGGTGAAAATTTTGTTTCTCGTGTGTTCTTGTACCGTGAAAATTTGGTTCCCCGTGTGTTCTTGTACGGTGAAAATTTTGTTTCCCGTGTGTTTTTGTGCGGTGGAGAATTTGTTTCCCGTGTGTTCATGTACTGTGAAAATATTGTTTCCCATGTGTTCATGCACGGTGAAAAGTTTTTCCCCGCGTGTTCTTGTACGGTGAAAATCTTATTTCCCGTGTGTTGCCTGCAAGGTGAAAATTTTGTTTCTCGTGTGTTCTTGTACCGTGAAAATTTGGTTCCCCGTGTGTTCTTGTACGGTGAAAATTTTGTTTCCCGTGTGTTTTTGTGCGGTGGAGAATTTGTTTCCCGTGTGTTCATGTACTGTGAAAATATTGTTTCCCATGTGTTCATGCACGGTGAAAAGTTTTTCCCCGCGTGTTCTTGTACGGTGAAAATCTTATTTCCCGTGTGTTGCCTGCAAGGTGAAAATTTTGTTTCTCGTGTGTTCTTGTACCGTGAAAATTTGGTTCCCCGTGTGTTCTTGTACGGTGAAAATTTTGTTTCCCGTGTGTTTTTGTGCGGTGGAGAATTTGTTTCCCGTGTGTTCATGTACTGTGAAAATATTGTTTCCCATGTGTTCATGCACGGTGAAAAGTTTTTCCCCGCGTGTTCTTGTACGGTGAAAATCTTATTTCCCGTGTGTTGCCTGCAAGGTGAAAATTTTGTTTCTCGTGTGTTCTTGTACCGTGAAAATTTGGTTCCCCGTGTGTTCTTGTACGGTAAAAATCTTGTTTCCCGTGTGTTTCTGTAAGATGAAAATTTTCCCGTGTGTTCTTATACGGCGAGAATTTTATTTCCCGTGGGTTTTGGTACGGTGAAAATTTTGTTTCCCGTGTGTTTTTGTGCGGTGGAGAATTTGTTTCCCGTGTGTTCATGTACTGTGAAAATATTGTTTCCCATGTGTTCATGCACGGTGAAAAGTTTTTCCCCGCGTGTTCTTGTA
The DNA here is from genome assembly GCA_039090855.1 of Macrothele yani. NCBI lineage: Eukaryota > Metazoa > Arthropoda > Arachnida > Araneae > Macrothelidae > Macrothele > Macrothele yani. The sequence continues at coordinate 113,875,593 of CM076999.1, read as the reverse complement.
CGGTGAAAATCTTATTTCCCGTGTGTTGCCTGCAAGGTGAAAATTTTGTTTCTCGTGTGTTCTATTACCGTGAAAATTTGGTTCCCCGTGTGTTCTTGTACGGTGAAAATTTTGTTTCCCGTGTGTTTTTGTGCGGTGGAGAATTTGTTTCCCGTGTGTTCATGTACTGTGAAAATATTGTTTCCCATGTGTTCATGCACGGTGAAAAGTTTTTCCCCGCGTGTTCTTGTACGGTGAAAATCTTATTTCCCGTGTGTTGCCTGCAAGGTGAAAATTTTGTTTCTCGTGTGTTCTTGTACCGTGAAAATTTGGTTCCCCGTGTGTTCTTGTACGGTGAAAATTTTGTTTCCTGTGTGTTCTTGTACGGTGAAAATTTTGTTTGCCCTGTGTTCTTGCAATGTGAACATTTTGTTTGCCGTGTGTTCTTGTACTGTGAAAATTTTGTTCCCCGTGTGTTCTTGTACGGTGAAAATTTTGTTTCCTGTGTTTCCTTGTACGGTAAAAATCTTGTTTCCCGTGTGTTTCTGTACGATGAAAATTTTGTTTCCCGTGTGTTCTTGTACGGCGAGAATTTTATTTCCCGTGGGTTTTGGTACGGTGAAAATTTTGTTTGCCCTGTGTTCTTGCAATGTGAACATTTTGTTTGCCGTGTGTTCTTGTACTGTGAAAATTTTGTTCCCCGTGTGTTCTTGTACGGTGAAAATTTTGTTTCCTGTGTTTCCTTGTACGGTGAAAATCTTGTTTCCCGTGTGTTTCTGTACGATGAAAATTTTGTTTCCCGTGTGTTCTTGTACGGCGAGAATTTTATTTCCCGTGGGTTTTGGTACGGTGAAAATTTTGTTTCCTGTGTGCTATTGTACTGTGAAAATTTGTTCCTCGTGTGTTCTTGAACGGTAAAAATTGTGTTTCCCGTGTGTTCTTGTACGGTGAAAATTTTGTTTCCTGTGTGTTCTTGTACGGTGAAAATCTTGTTTCCCGTGTGTTCCTGTATGGCGAAAATTTTGTTTCCTGTGTGCTATTGTACTGTGAAAATTTGTTCCTCGTGTGTTCTTGAACGGTAAAAATTGTGTTTCCCGTGTGTTCTTGTACGGTGAAAATTTTGTTTCCTGTGTGTTCTTGTACGGTGAAAATCTTGTTTCCCGTGTGTTCCTGTATGGCGAAAATTTTGTTTCCTGTGTGCTATTGTACTGTGAAAATTTGTTCCTCGTGTGTTCTTGAACGGTAAAAATTGTGTTTCCCGTGTGTTCTTGTACGGTGAAAATTTTGTTTCTCGTGTGCTCTTGTACGGTGAAAATTTTGCTTCTTTTATAAGTCCTCATTTAATATAGTTGTTGATTTAGAATTGCTAAAGTCTTAAACACTTTGATTTTGACTAATTCAATGCTATGACAACTCTCGGAATCACAGTGAAGCCGCCCAGGCGCGCCACAAAGTGCACGTGAGAAGGTCGACCGCACGGGGATATAAGCGGCCGGCAAGGACAGATGAGCCATAGTGTGTAAAGTAAGCAAACTGGGCGGAGGTGGTAATTGGACTGACGTTCAAAAAAGAATTATCATCGGCTACAGCGCCAAGGGTGGAAGCATCTCAAAAACAACAGACTTCGGGGGCTGTTCTCAAGGTGCTGTAGTAAGGGTGTACCAAGAGTATTGTGAAGCCCCAAACGCCATCGACCTTATAGGAGAACGTCAGCTCCGTCGACTGGTAAAAAACAATCGACGCGCAAAAGTGAAGCAATTGACCACGCAAATGAACGCTGGTGTACCTAGGTACGTGTACCCGACGACAGTGGTGCTGATCCTGTCACGCATGGGTCTCCGGAGTCGACGCCTATGTTAACCAAGGTCCATCGTCAACGACACCTGCAATTCGTATGGAACTACCGTCATTGGACAGTGGTAAAAGGTTCCCTTCTGCGACGAATCAAAGTTTATACTCCACAGAAGCAACGGGGGGTGGCGAATACGGCATCAGGCACACGAGAATCGACACCCGGACAAGCTTGTGGGTCAAATACAGGTCAGCGGTAGCAGTGTACAAGCTTGTGGGTCAAATACATGACCTTCGACCGCTGGTATCACTATATGGGTCGCTGAACGCCAATGGCTACTTGACCATCCTTACTGCCCACATGCATAAGGCACATAAGAGCACGAGGGGCATAAGATACATAAGGGTACCAGGCACATAAGGTGTATAAGGGCACCAGACAGATAAGATACATAAGAGCACCAGACACATAAGGTACATAAGGGCACAAGTCACATAAGGTACAGAAGGGCACCAGGCACATAAGGTACATAAGGGCTCCAGGCACATAAGGTACATAAAGGCACTAGGCACATAAGGGCACGAGGCACATAAGGTACATAAATGCACGAGGCACATAACATACATAAAGTCACCAGGCATATAAGGTACATAAGGGCTCCAGGCAGATAAGGTACATAAAGGCACTAGGCACATAAGGGCACGAGGCACATAAGGTACATAAGTGCACGAGGCACATAAGATACATAAAGTCACCAGGCACATAAGGTGCATTAGGGCACGAGGCACATAAAGTACTTAAGGGCACCAGACATATAAGGTACGTAAGGGCACGAGGGTCATAAGATACATAAGTGCATCAGGCACATAAGGTACATAGGGCACTAGATACATAAGGGCACCAGGCACATAAGGTGCATAAGGGCACAAGGCACATAAAGTACATAAGGACACCAGGCACATAAGGTACATAAGGGCACGAGGCACATAAGATACATAAAGGCACCAGGCACAAAAGGTGCATAAGGGCACGAGGCACATTACGTACATAAGGGCACCAGGCACATAAATACATAAAAGCACAAGCCACATAAGGTACATAAGGGCACAAGGCACATAAGGTACAAAAGGACGCCAGACACATAAGATACACAAGAGCATCAGGCACATAAGGTACATAAGGGCACCAGGCACATAAGGTACATAAGGGCACTAGGCACATAAGATACAGAAGAGCACCAGGCACATAAGGTACATAAGAGCACCAGGCATATAAGGTAAATAAGGGCACGATGCACATAAGGTACATAAGGGCACGAGGCACATAAGGTACAAAAGGACACCAAGCACATAAGTTGCATAAGGGCACGAGGTACATAAAGTACATAAGGGCACCAGGCACATAAGGTGTATAAGGGCACGAGGAACATAAAGTACATAAGGGCACCAGACAGATAAGATACATAAGAGCACCAGACACATAAGGTACATAAGGGCACAAGTCACATAAGGTACAGGAGGGCACCAGGCACATAAGATACATAAGGGCTCCAGGCACATAAGGTACATAAAGGCACTAGGCACATAAGGGCACGAGGCACATAAGGTACATAAGTGCACGAGGCACATAAGATACATAAGAGCACCAGGCACATAAGGTGCAATAGGGCACGAGACACATAAAGTACATAAGGGCACCAGACATATAAGGTACGTAAGGGCACGAGGGTCATAAGACACATAAGTGCACCAGGCACATAAGGTACATAAGGGCACTAGGCACATAAGATACATAAGGGCACCAGGCACATAAGGGCATAAGGGCACAAGGCACATAAAGTACATAAGGGCACCAGGCACATAAGGTACATAAGGGCACGAGGCACATAAGATACATAAAGGCATCAGGCACATAAGGTGCATAAGGTCACGAGGCACATAAAGTACATAAGGGCACCAGGCACATAAGATACATAAAAGCACAAGGCACATAAGGTACATAAGGGCACGAGGCACATAAGGTACAAAAGGACACCAGGCACATAAGTTGCATAAGGGCACGAGGTACATAAAGTACATAAGGGCGTCAGGCACATAAGATGCAAAAGGGCACGAAGCACATAAGATACATAAAGGCACCAGGCACATAAGGTACATAAGGGCACGAGGCACATAAGATACATAGAGGCACTAAGCACATAAGGTACATAAGGGCACCAGGCACATAAGGTATATAAGGGCACGAGGCACATAAGATACATAAAGGCACCAGGCACATAAGGTGCATAAGGTCACGAGGCAAATAAAGTAAATAAATGGCACCAGGCGCATAAGATACATAAGAGCACCTGGCACATAAGGTACATAAGGGCACAAACATTTTAACTTACTTTTTTAATTTAACTAACGTTTCGAGTTTGTACGTATGGGTACAAAGTCGGAAAGTTAGTTAAATTAAAAAGTGAAAAACAATTCAAGCTTACAAATTTATATCCCAATTGTGCTAAACTAAATTAGCATACAAACGCAATTTGCCGTGATATTAAGATTTTAATTCGAATTTCGTAGATCGGATAAATAGAACCCGAGTAATTGATAATCCAATGTTTTGAAATTAGCACGCGATCACCTTGCCATCTCAACGTGCTCGCGTGCAAACTCAACTTGATATTAAGAATTCAATTTGAATTTTGTAGACCGGAAAAACAGAACTCCAGTCATTAATAATCCAATGTTTTTAAATTAGCTCGCGATCATCTTGACATCTAAAAGATCGCGTGCTATTATATAGCAGGCAATCATTTTGAAATCGCGAGAGCACACGCGAATCGATCGCTAAGTGATGATGCAGCAATGCAGACGTTGCTGTGACGCCAAGCATTCCAAAGAGACAGACAGATCTGCGTGTTTTCATTATTAATACTATACCTCCTTCGATTGCATGTTTTTCAAATTTGCGTTCGTTTTTAGCATTTATCTATTGTACTTTCGTTCATATAGTTGGAATTTGTAACCCCTTTGATCAGAGCCGGTAGCACATGTAGCACGGGCTACGGGGCCCGCGTTGATGTGTACACTGATACGCTGGTTAGTTAAAAATTGTTTTTCTATAACTATATTATCGAGATTGTGTTGAACATTTACCTCACTTGAAGGTAACCAACTGCAGTGTTTTTTTCAAATTAAAACAAATCAAGAACAAACTACATCTCTTTGATGAGTATTGAGCAGGAGTTATAGAGAAATGAACACGTCGAGAATAATGCGTGATTTTATGGTTGCCAAGTCCCGTAAACGTTTCAGCTGAACTATATAACTAACTGAAGTTTAATAAAATGAGTACTCAACTGATAATTTGTAGGTTCATTTTTTTAAGCTTAGGAAGGTGCTCCATTAATTTCAGGAAATTACTAGTAAATGTTTTCAGCAAAGTCATCCTGAAACAGAGTTGGGCAGGAATGCATTACAAAATAATGGAAGTACAGATTACAATTAACGTGTAATGCATTACAAGGCAATCCCAAGTATGGTTTGCACAAAGTAATGGAATTATTTGGTAATGAAATCAGACAATTTGCAAATAATAATTACGTACTAATAGTTTATAGAAATGTAGGTGTGCCAAAAGCTATGTCTAGAATAGTAGGCCATGTAACATAGCAGACATAGACCGAAGTGTCGTGCGGAATGTCCTAGAAGCGGCAAGAATGGGTTAGACGTTAGTAGAATGTTCCAGAATGATGGGAAGTTGGAGAGCGTTATGTAAATCAAGAATATTCCAGAAGGTTCAGGTCCTGTCGTGAAGTATATATAAAGGAGTCAGTCGCTCGCTAGTCCAGTGTTTGTATCGGACAAGTAATGGACAACAACACTTGAGAAGTGCGGTAAAAGAGTCAGGAGTGCACCCTGAGTTGCTGAACTGTGAGTGTAGTGCTAATATGTGCGTGTGGCTACAGTGGCGTAATTAATTTGGAGAGTTATAATGAATAAGCTTTATTAACTTTCCGCTAAGCTAATGATAATGAATAAAGCTCTTTCTACCAGCTAGCTAATGATAATAATGAATAAAGCTTCTGCTACTGAATGATATGCTTGTACTAAGCTTCAAATAGTGAATTCAAATGGTTGTTGTTACTAGTTAATTAAGAACATGAATAAAGTCTCCTGCTAGTAGTGTAGTAATAGTATTGAACAAACTTATAACTGGTAGTAATGTTGTAGCAGTAATTAGAATGAATAAAGTCTTAACGCTGGCTGTTAATAGTAATAAACTAATGACATAAACCTAACAGCCAGACAGAGGTCTGACAAAAACTATGAATTGAGAAAGACGTACTTACTACAAAGCTCTTTTATTATGTAACTCTTGATCATCCAACGCACACACACAACTCGTTTCACAATAATGAAGAATCAAACTAATCACATAGAACGAAACTCTCTCCTTCACAACAATAACGCTCCTCTAGTATAACAACAAAAGCTCTCCTTATAACAACAAAATCTCTCCCTGGCTATCGTTGAACGCGCCTATTTATACTGGCTACCACCACGTCATGACTTACACTCATTGCCAGATCTCATTCAGCGGGTGAAATAATATTTCGTTCAGTAAGAAGATAATTTACATAGAAAAATAAAATAACCAGAGATAGTAAAATCAAAAGGAAAGTGAATATAGAGTATACGTTACAGAGTGAAACGTATGTAATGGACGAGAATACTGTACTGGAGATGGACGAAATGAGTATCTCTAACCGAAATAAACATCCCATTGGTACTTACTTAATATGTATTATTTCGCTCAAATCACTTTACTTGCGGCGAAGACGGGGAAACTACTCATGCCATACACGTACAATCTTCAATACCTACATACACGAATTTGAGGTCCGAGGGGTGGAAAAATTGTCAAATAACCTACACAACGTGTAAGAGTGTATTGCTTGTTGGTTTATTCATGTTGTATTGTTACCCATAAATTATTGGTTAATTATCAACATATAGTTAACAATTAACCATTATGTTACAATGGGTAACTGCTACACGTCATTACAATGATCAAGTAATTCAAATAACCAGTTCACCATTACATGGAATGGTAACGCTTGTTCCCATCATCATTACGCTGTAATGCATTACCGATTAATTCAATTACGATTTTGCCCAACTCTGTCCTAAAATTTGCTTAGAGATCAACTCCATGCTAGTCAAGTAGTGGGCCAAACATCCAAATACCTGCTGTTCTATGAATTACATTGAGTAGAAATTTATGAAATAATACAATTGTTTCCCACACATACGCAGTCGTATCAAAATAACATGACCACCTACCTAACAATGGGAATTACCACCCTTCGCCCGGATGACAGCGGTGAGACGGCGTGGCATGGACGATATGAGGTTCTGGAAAGTTGCCCGAGGCACACGTGCCCATTCGGACTACAGCAGAGCACGGAGGTCGCGGAGATGACGTGGCTGTTTGTCGGCACTTTGAACTTATCGATCCAAATAGTACCACAAGTGCTCTATGGGATCGAAGTCTGTCGATTTCGCCGGGCAAGGGAGAACGGAGACATCGCTGTCGTGTTCCTGAAACCAGTCACGCACCCCTTGCGATACGTCACTTCTATTGGAGTAGAAACGTCAGGCAGAAGCGTCATTTCTATTACGATACGTCACTTCTATTTGAGTAGAAACGTCAGGCAGAAACGTCACTTCTATTACGATACGTCACTTCTATTTGAGTAGAAACGTCAGGCAGAAACGTCACTTCTATTACGTCACGTCTATTACGATACGTCACTTCTATTGGAGTAGAAACGTCAGACAGAAACGTTACTTCTATTACGATACGTCACTTCTATTTGAGTAGAAACGTCAGGCAGAAACGTCACTTCTATTACGATACGTCACTTCTATTGGAGTAGAAACGTCAGGCAGAAACGTCACTTTTATTGGAGTAGAAACGCCAGACAGAAACGTCACTTCTATTACGATACGTCACTTCTATTCGAGTAGAAACGTCAGGCAGAAACGTCACTTCTATTACGATACGTCACTTCTATTTGAGTAGAAACGTCAGGCAGAAACGTCACTTCTATTACGTCACGTCTATTACGATACGTCACTTCTATTGGAGTAGAAACGTCAGACAGAAACGTCAGGCAGAAACGTCACTTCTATTACGATACGTCACTTCTATTTGAGTAGAAACGTCAGACAGAAACGTCACTTCTATTACGATACGTCACTTCTATTGGAGTAGAATCGTCAGGCAGAAACGTCACTTCTATTACGATACGTCACTTCTATTGGAGTAGAAACGTCAGGCAGAAACGTCACTTCTATTACGATACGTCACTTCTATTTGAGTAGAAACGTCAGGCAGAAACGTCACTTCTATTACGCCACGTCTATTACGATACGTCACTTCTATTGGAGTAGAAACGTCAGACAGAAACGTCAGGCAGAAACGTCACTTCTATTACGATACGTCACTTCTATTTGAGTAGAAACGTCAGACAGAAACGTCACTTCTATTACGATACGTCACTTCTATTGGAGTAGAATCGTCAGGCAGAAACGTCACTTCTATTACGATACGTCACTTCTATTGGAGTAGAAACGTCAGGCAGAAACGTCACTTCTATTACGATACGTCACTTCTATTTGAGTAGAAACGTCAGGCAGAAACGTCACTTCTATTTGAGTAGAAACGTCAGGCAGAAACGTCACTTCTATTACGCCACGTCTATTACGATACGTCACTTCTATTGGAGTAGAAACGTCAGACAGAAACGTCAGGCAGAAACGTCACTTCTATTACGATACGTCACTTCTATTTGAGTAGAAACGTCAGACAGAAACGTCACTTCTATTACGATACGTCACTTCTATTGGAGTAAAATCATCAGGCAGAAACGTCACTTCTATTACGATACGTCACTTCTATTGGAGTAGAAACGTCAGGCAGAAACGTCAGTTCTATTACGATACGTCACTTCTATTTGAGTAGAAACGTCAGGCAGAAACGTCACTTCTATTACGTCACGTCTATTACGATACGTCACTTCTATTGGAGTAGAAACGTCAGACAGAAACGTCAGGCAGAAACGTCACTTCTATTACGATACGTCACTTCTATTTGAGTAGAAACGTCAGACAGAAACGTCACTTCTATTACGATACGTCACTTCTATTGGAGTAGAATCGTCAGGCAGAAACGTCACTTCTATTACGATACGTCACTTCTATTGGAGTAGAAACGTCAGGCAGAAACGTCACTTCTATTACGATACGTCACTTCTATTGGAGTAGAAACGTCAGGCAGAAACGTAACTTCTATTAGGATCCATCACTTCTATTGGAGTAGAATCGTCAGACAGAAACGTCACTTCTATCACGATACGTCACTTCTATGGGAGTAGAAACTTCATGCATTTTCCTGTTGGTGGACACCATCACCATCAAGGTAAACGTCCAACTTGAAGGATGCATGTGGTCAGCGATGATGGACAGGTAGCCATTGGCTTTCAGCCACCCATTCAATGGTACCAGTGGTCCCAGGTCATACCAGGAAAACATCTCCCAGACATGCACGCTGCCCCCGCCGACCTGTGCTTCACCGACAAGCGTGTCCGGGTGTTGGTTCATCGGAGTCTGACGTCTATCGGCCACCGCATGTCACTTCTGTGGAGTAGAAACCTAGATTCGTCGGAGAAGACAACATTTTCCCACTTTTCCACTGTCCAATGACGGTAGTCCGATGCGAGCTGCAGGCGTCGTTGCCGATGGACCTGGGTAAACATGGGCGCCTTGATGCAGCATCGACTCAAGTGACCCATACGTAAAAGTTAGCATATGTTTTGATGATCAATTAGCATATGTTTTGATGATCTATATCTATCTTAATTTTTGCGCTGTACTCCAGTGCCCCTTCCACTGGCCGAAGGCCAGTGAAATTTATATGAACCCTGAATAACTAATTATTTGTTGTAATATGATTACACGAATAAACACCTGAGAACGTTAAAATTTTTTTGAATGGTTCAAAGTTTTTTACGCTTTCCAACCGTAGGTTGAAGAAACGTACAGGCTCCAGCTTTGTTCGTCTTCCGTCCGTCAGTCCGTCCGCACAATAACTCGTGTGAAAATGCTTCTACTTCGATTAAATTTTATTATGTAGTAGGAGATGACCTGGAGACGATCCCTATTGCAAATGGACGAAATGGGGTCAAAGGTCAGGACATAGGAGCGGTTTCCATTTAATTTCCTTTATGCGTCCTAACTTGCGTAAAAATTCTTCGATTGACACACAACTTTATCATGTTGTTCTGGAAGTATACTTAACCGGTTCTGTTGAATATCATCGAAATATGGTCAAAGGTCAGGGCATAAGTACGAGATTTATTCTACAACCATTATCCTCATAACTTAAGTAATAACTTGAGTGATGGTTTCTTGTATGTTGGAAAGCGTTTCATCGTCAATGCATTGCATGATTTTACTAACTTGTTCTTGTATACTCTGCCTTATCCCTGTCTCTCTTTTCTTTTGCGCAGAAGTGGACAACCATTTCTAAAATCACCATAAGACCTACTTTTGTAGTAGGACTAGATGCGTTTTTTCTCAGAAAACTATATATCAAATTTCCTGTCCCTGTCTGAAAACTGAAAAGACGGCATCACTTTTTCCTCACATCGTGTCTCGGTATTTCAATATACAAATTGCAGGCAGATTTGCTCAAGAACGAATTATTCATCATCACCCGCGTTATGACACTACCATGAAAGGTGTAGAGGGTAAGTCGAAGGTTTTGCAACATTTGTATAAACGCATATGCTGCGGCGGATGTGTTTGAACTAGTTGAAGTCGCGCACTGCAGTCAGTCGAAAAGGATATAAAGTGGTATCATTGTATGTCGTCGTTCTGTCTGTGGTTGGGACGCCTAAAAGATGAACAGCCACAACCGGCTAATTAGGGAACGTTTGCTTTACGAGTTTGAACTCGGCCATAATGCTGCTCAAACAACAGGAAACATTTGTCATGCGAAAGGGGAAGGTTCCGTGGACCACAGCACTGCAACCAGATGGCTCAAGAAATTTCGCTCAGGTGACAGGAACCTTGACGATTAGCCAAATCAGGTAGGCCACGTACCATGGATTCGGAGGACGTAAAGCCTAATCCGACAACCAGCACTCCGAGATTATCAGGCGAACTGGGCATATCACAAACCACCGTGGTTTGTCACTTTCAGGACCACAGCAAGGTCTACAAGAACTGCCGCATTGTCCCCCATGAACTGTGGTTCGTCACTTTCAGGACCACAGCAAGGTCTACAAGAGCTTCCGCATTGTCCCCCATGAACTGTGGTTCGTCACTTTCAGGACCACAGCAAGGTCTACAAGAGCTGCCACATTGTCCCCCATGAACTGTGGTTCGTCACTTTCAGGACCACAGCAAGGTCTACAAGAGCTGCCGCATTGTCCCCCATGAACTGTGGTTCGTCACTTTCAGGACCACAGCAAGGTCTACAAGAGCTGCCGCATTGTCCCCCATGAACTGTGGTTCGTCACTTTCAGGACCACAGCAAGGTCTACAAGAGCTGCCGCATTGTCCCCCATGAACTGTGGTTCGTCACTTTCAGGACCACAGCAAGGTCTACAAGAGCTGCCGCATTGTCCCCCATGAACTGTGGTTCGTCACTTTCAGGACCACAGCAAGGTCTACAAGAGCTGCCGCATTGTCCCCCATGAACTGTGGTTCGTCACTTTCAGGACCACAGCAAGGTCTACAAGAACTGCCGCATTGTCCCCCATGAACTGTGGTTCGTCACTTTCAGGACCACAGCAAGGTCTACAAGAGCTGCCGCATTGTCCCCCATGAACTGTGGTTCGTCACTTTCAGGACCACAGCATGGTCTACAAGAGCTGCCGCATTGTCCCCCATGAACTGTGGTTCGTCACTTTCAGGACCACAGCAAGGTCTACAAGAGCTGCCGCATTGTCCCCCATGAACTGTGGTTCGTCACTTTCAGGACCACAGCAAGGTCTACAAGAGCTGCCGCATTGTCCCCCATGAACTGTGGTTCGTCACTTTCAGGACCACAGCAAGGTCTACAAGAACTGCCGCATTGTCCCCCATGAACTGTGGTTCGTCACTTTCAGGACCACAGCAAGGTCTACAAGAGCTGCCGCATTGTCCCCCATGAACTGTGGTTCGTCACTTTCAGGACCACAGCAAGGTCTACAAGAGCTGCCGCATTGTCCCCCATGAACTGTGGTTCGTCACTTTCAGGACCACAGCAAGGTCTACAAGAGCTGCCGCATTGTCCCCCATGAACTGACTCCAGCTGAATCAAACCGCCGAGAGGAAGTGTGCACGAAACTCCTAGAAATCTCGCGCGACGTACGTTTCATCAAGAGCATTGTTACATGCGATGAAAAGTATGTCTATTTCCGTAAACCTAACACACACTGGCAGTGGTTGTGCCCGGGCCAGCTTGCTTAACGTCTTGCCAAACGTGGGCACTTCCAGCACAAGGTGATGCTTTACGTCTGGTGGTATTTCGAGGGGATAATCCATTAGGAATTTGTTCCAGACGATCTGGCCATCAACGCCAACCTCTACTCTGAACACCTGGAGGGGATGTATTCCGTTTTGGAGGAGAAGTACCCGGCGCTGGTGAACAGAAAGCGCGCTCTCCTACAGCAGGAGAACGCTCGGCCTCATAGCGCGAACGACCGGGACAAAACTTCAGGAAGTTGAGGGCATCGAAGTGACGCCATACAAAGCATATACCCCATACGTTGCCCAGTCGGATAATTGCCTGTTCAGGACTATGGCTCACATCCTTCGCGGGTGGCTCTTCAGCAAACCAGGAGGAGGTGGCAGTTGGGGTGAAGGAGTTCTTCGCCTCGGAACACAAGAATTGGTACCGCCGCGGAATCGAACAAATGGCAGACAGATGGCTAAAGACGATGCAACAAGATGGCCTATACTTTGAATGCTAGCCAGCTTTCGTCGTAAAGGTACGTATGAAGACATAAAGTGATCCACATATTGCAAAACTTTCGACTCACCCTCTGTAGAATCGAAGAACTGGCAGACAGATGGCTAAAGACGATGCAACACGATGGCCTATACTTTGAATGCTAGCCAGCTTTCGTCGTAAAGGTACGTATGAAGACATAAAGTGATCCACATATTGCAAAACTTTCGACTCACTCTCTGTAGAATCGAAGAACTGGCAGACAGATGGCTAAAGACGATGCAACACGATGGCCTATACTTTGAATGCTAGCCAGCTTTCGTCGTAAAGGTACGTATGAAGACATAAAGTGATCCACATATTGCAAAACTTTCGACTCACCCTCTGTAGAATCGAAGAACTGGCAGACAGATGGCTAAAGACGATGCAACAAGATGGCCTATACTTTGAATGCTAGCCAGCTTTCGTCGTAAAGGTACGTATGAAGACATAAAGTGATCCACATATTGCAAAACTTTCGACTCACCCTCTGTAGAATCGAAGAACTGGCAGACAGATGGCTAAAGACGATGCAACAAGATGGCCTATACTTTGAATGCTAGCCAGCTTTCGTCGTAAAGGTACGTATGAAGACATAAAGTGATCCAAATATTGCAAAACTTTCGACTCACCCTCTGTAGAATCGAAGAACTGGCAGGCAGATGGCTAAAGACGGTGCAACACGATGGCCTATACTTTGAATGTTAGTCAGCTTTCGTAGTAAAGGTACGTTGGAAGACATAAAATGATCCAAATATTGCAAAACTTCCGACTCACCCTCTTTAGAATCGAAGAACTGGCAGACAGATAGCTAAAGACGTTGCAACACGATGGCCTATACTTTGAATGCTAGTCAGCTTTCGTCGTAAAGCTACACATGATGACATAAAGTGATCCAAATATTGGAAAACATTCGCCTCAGCTATGTAGCTCTCCGAATTCTTACAGACGCTGTTCACCCCGTTACAGCAGTTGCGATGCTTGTCATCTTTTCAGACAGTATATCCGAAGTAAAATATTTCGGTGCAACGAAAATAGTCCAACGGTTTTTGAAATCTGAATTTTGAATGCTCTCTCATAAAGTGACGCAACAATAGATAATTCCATTTTTAGTTAACAATATATTTTACTAAACTATAGCCGAACATTATTTCATCAGAAAACTTAAAGGAACACGGAAGAGAGCATCCTTGGTGTAACCAAGACAGATAGGAAAAAAGAATTCTTGGATCAGAAAAAGGAAATGAAGGGATGACTTTAACAATGAGTACTCGTAAAATTCAGCAAAGGGTGGGCATATTCCCAGAAGGGCTAACTACCGTTGGACAACTGAAATGTTAGAACGGACACAGAGAGACACAGAAGCAGGGGCGCAACACTCTTGTTAATCCTCCGTACCATCCTCACGGCACAACGGTGCGTCGACAATATTCTACGAGCTGTTGTGTTGCCATTCCTGTAGCAGCATCACCGAGGAATGTTTAAACAGGAAAATGCTCGGCCACACGTGGCACGGCTCTCCCAGGACTGCCTCAGTAATGACACCTTTGCACGGCCAGCCGGATCGCCCGATCTCTCCCTGATCGAACATGTTTAGGATATGATGGGAGGCAGATGCGCTCATCCCGGATTGTCATATACAGGTATAGCAGGCCAGGTGCATGTTATCCGTGTACTGTATGCGTCTACGCCACTCCGGGTAATTGTTTGTATCCGAGCCAGAGGTAGAGCTATTATTGACTTGTTCCGCTAATGTACCGGGTTTTTTTTCGAATAATTGGACCAACTGCTTTGGAATTTCAACATCAAACAGAAGTCATCGCTCTTTTCACGTTTTTATAAGTGAGTCACGTAAAAATGTTCATCGGCCGCCACAAGAAATCGAACCCAGGGTCTGTACCACAGATGATCTTTACCACCACTGTACCACAGCGGCCTCGAATTCCACCAGACTCACATACGACTAACTGCCAAACCACATGGCAGGTTACTTCTTGGAGCCCTGCACAATGCTGGGGATTCACCAAAGATGGTATGCAGGTTCAAGAGAGCGGTGTGCTATTATAAACCTTAAGAGAGTGAAATGCGGGTACGCACTGTGAAAATGTATAACGCCTATCGGAGATCCTTTGCTGACAACTTTTGGCATAAGAACCAAAGACAAGTTAGTAAAATCATGCAATGCATTGATTATGATACGCTTTCCAACATACCAGAAATCATTGCTTAAGATATTGCTCAAGTTATGAGGACAATGGCTGTAGAATAAATCTCGCTCCTTTGCCCTGACCTTTGACCCCATTTCGATGATATTAAATTAGAACCAGTACAGTATATCTCCGGAACAATATACTAAAGTTATGTCGCAATAGAAGCATTTTTTGTCAAGTTATGAAGATAATGGATGTGGAATAAATCTCGCTCCTGAGCCCTGACCTTTGACCTCATTTTGATGATATTAAACAGAACCAGCACAGTATATCTCCGGAACAACATACTAAAGTTATGTCGCAATAGAAGCATTTTTTGTCGAGTTATGAGGATAATGGCTGTGGAATAAATCTCGCTCCTTTGTCCTGACCTCTGACCCCATTTCGATGATATTAAACAAAACCAGTACAGTATACCTCCGGAACAAGATACTAAAATTTTGTCGCAATAGAAGCATTTTTTGTCAAGTTATGAGGGTAATGGCTGTGGAATAAATCTCGCTCCTGTGCCCTGACCTTTGACCCCATTTTGATGATATTAAACAGAACCAGTACAGTAGATCTCTAGAACAACATACTAAAATTATGTCGCAATAGAAGCATTTTTTGTCCAGTTATGAGGATAATGGCTGTGAAATAAATCTCGCTCCTGTGACCTGACCTTCGACCCCATTTCGATGATATCCAACAGAACCGGTTAAGTATACTTCCGGAATAACATGATAACGTTTTATCTCAATCGAAACATTTTTACGTAAGTTATGCCGCATAAGGGCGATGGAATGTATCCCGTTCCTATGTCCTGACCTTTGGCTACCACATGCTAAAATTTTCTGAAAATCTAACCATTTTTTCGAAACCTCCAAAGAGATTTTCTTATGTTTGAAACCACCGGCATGCTCTAATAAGGAGTGAACACTCTTGTTCCCAATATTTATCACAACAATACATAACTTACAAAAGCCTTAGACTCACTTTAACACACCACAGTGAAAGTTCGTGACAGTTACTGTCTTCCTGTTTCAACCAAAAGTCTTGTAACTTGCAAATGCCCATAATGAAATCTCAGATTATTTTCACTAAAATGTTTAATTAAAACGAACTATTAAAACATCAAAATACTGCACTAGTTCTTTTTGAAAATTTTCACTATCAATACAAATACTGTCATAGCTTGCAAAAGATTTCTTCAATCAAAGCGCCTGGAAGAATAAAATTACATTTCATTAGACACATACAAAATTAAGACCACAGGTTTCAAAAGTGCTCACTTCTCAAATTAAAAGAGAAGCAGAAATGAAACCAAAACACACTAGTTAACCTTCATTATATTATTAAAAATAATAAAAATATTATATAATAACCCAAACTTTCATTGTAATATTGTATATAACTCCCATACAATATTACCTAAGGTTAAACAAATTCGTCATGACGCATAAGGGCAATGAAATGCACCGGCTCCTATGTCCTGACCTTTGACCCTACTTTGCCCATTTTCAATAGGGTTCGTCCCCAGGTGGTCCCCTACCACATACTAAAATTTAATCGAAATCGAACAGTTTTTACTCACGTCATAACGCATAAGGGCAATGCACCCCGCTCCTATGTCCTGACCTTTGACCCCATTTCGCCCATTTTCAATAGGGCTCATCCCCAGTGATCTCCTACGTCATTACTAAAATTTCATTGAAACCGAACTATATTTACTCAAGTTATGACGCATAAGGGCAATGGAATACATCCCGCTCCTATGTCCTGACCTTTGACCCCATTTCGTCCATTTTCAATAGGGCTCATCCCCAGTGATCTCCTACAACATTACTAAAATTTCATTGAAACCGAACTATATTTACGCAAGTTAGGACGCATAAGGGCAATGGAATACATTCCGCTCCTATGTCCTGACCTTTCACCCCATTTCGTCCATTTTCAATAGGGCTCATCCCCAGTGATCTCCTACAACATTACTAAAATTTCATTGAAACCGAACTATATTTACGCAAGTTATGACGCATAAGGGCAATGGAATACATCCCGCTCCTATGTCCTGACCTTTGACCCCATTTCGCCTATTTTCAATAGGGCTCATCCCCAGTGATCTCCTACTACATACTAAAATTTCATCGAAATTGAAATATATTTACGCAAGTTATGACGCATAAGGGCAATGGAATACATCCCGCTTCTATGTCCTGACCTTTGACCCCATTTCGCCTATTTTCAATAGGGTTCGTCTCCAGGTGGTCCCCTACCACATACTAAAATTTCATCGAAATCGAACAATTTTTACTCACGCATAAGGGCAATGGAATACATCCCGCTCCTATGTCCTGACCTTTAACCCCACTTTAACCATTTTCAAAAGGGTTCGTCCCCAGTGATCCTCTACGACATAATAAAATTTCATGGAAATAAAACCATTTTTACGCGAGTTATCGTGCGGATGGACAAAGCTGGAGCACATACGCTTCTTCAACCGTTCGTTGGAGAGCGTAAATACAAAGGAGAATTTATGAAATTCCTTCATTATCTGTGAATAATTTAATTCCCCGCTGTGACCTTTGTTCTTGGCTTACGCGTTCGACTAAATATCTCTTCCCCTTCTGTCACTTTGATAAGGTCAGTACATTGAATGCTCCTAGTGGGTATGACCTACTTATAAGATGGCTCCCGATCGACCACCCACTTACTTATCACCCGCTTCCGACAAAAACGGTGGATAGTGTTCACAAGCGGAGCTCATTAGCGCAACTGCTTGACATTTTCAGATCTGCGGAAACCCCGAAGCAATACAGGTGGGATAACATATTGCATGACAGGAAAAAATAAAGGAAGGGGGAAATGCCGAAGTATTTCCCAAACGCAGATAAAAGTGACCTCGATATACACTTCATTCCGTATTCATGCTTCTGGAAAATCCTACTACAAAAGATATTCCCTCCCCCCCCCCCCCCCACCGTGGAAAAACTTTTATCACGAAAACCAATCAGAGCGCATTGCGTGTTTCAAATAACAAAATGTTTTCTCAGTTCGGCACAGTTTTTGCGTTTTCCTCGCTATTTCGGCACCTAAAATTCTCATTTAAAAAAATTACCCAGAATCCTTATACATTTTAGAACAATTTTCCAGTAACATAATTAATGTTTGAAATAAAATAATTCCTTCCTTAAATCTTTTATCTGATAACCCTTTCTTTGGATTATACCTACATTTCGATTCCCAAGAAAACAAAGCATTTCGTAAAACTGGTATTTCAATCCACTACTCCTCTTGTACTGCTTGCCATACTCCAGTCATTGTTTTAGGTCTGCGTTTAGAGAGCGCTCTTTTTAACAGTCCGAAGGCACAATACTCCATTGGTGACACATCAGGGGACTTTGAAGGAATACCAGCAAAAGGTGTAGACTTCATACCAGCCACTTTTCACCAGCCTTTTTAGTAATCCGGAGACACAATAGTCCATTGGTGACACATCAGGGGACTTTGAAGGAATATGAGCAACAAGTATAGGTTTCATACCAGTCTCTTTTTACAAGTCTTTTAGTAATCCGGCAGCACAATAGTCCATTGCTGACACATCAGGGGACTTTGAAGGAATATGAGCAAAAGGAATAGACTTGATACCCGTCAATTTTTTAAGTCTGAACGCTCTTTTTAGCAGTCCGGAGGCACAATAGTCCATTGGTGACACATCAGGGGACTTTGAAGGAATATGAGCAAAAGGAATAGACTTGATACCCGTCAATTGTTTAAGTCTGAACGCTCTTTTTAGCAGTCCGGAGGCACAATAGTCCATTGGTGACACATCAGAGGACTTTGACGGGATAGGAGCAAAAGGAATAGACTTGATACCCGTCAATTTTTTTAAGTCTGAACGCTCTTTCTAGCAGTCCGGAGGCACAATAGTCCATTGGTGACACATCAGGGGACTTTGAAGGAATATGAGCAAAAGATATACACTTGATACCCGTCTCTTTTTTACGCCTTCCAACCGTAGGTTGAAGAAGCGTATATGCTCCAGCTTTTTCCGTCCGTCTGTCCGTTCGTCCGTCCGCCTGTCGGCACGATACCTCACGTAAAAGTGGTTCGATTTCGATGAAGTTTTAGTATGTGGTAGGGAACTACCTGGGCACGAACCCTATTGAAAATTGGCAAATTGGGGTCAAAGGTCAGGCAGGGCATAAGAGCGGGATTTATTCCTTTGCCCTTATGCGTCATTACTTGCGTAAAAATGGTTCGATTTCGATGACATTTTAGTATGTGGTAGGGAGCCACTGGGGACGAACCCTATTGAAAATGGGCGAAATGGGGTCAAAGGTCAGGACACTGGAGTGGGAACCATTCCATTGCCCTTGTGCATCATAACTTACCAAAAAATGTCTCGATTGCGACAAAACGTTATCATGTTGTTTCGGAGGTATAGTGAACCGGTTCTGTTGAATATCAACGAAATGGGATCAAAAGTCATTGCAAAAAAGCAAGATTTATTCCACAGCCATTATTCTTATAACTTGCGTAAAACTGCTTCTATTGTGACAAAACTTTAGTATGTTATTCTTGAGGTGTACTAAACCGGTTCTGTTGAATATCATTGAAAAGGGGTCAAAGGTTAGGACACAGAAACGAGATTTATTCCACAGCCATTATCCTCATAACTTGAGTAATAATTTCTAGTATGTTGGAAAGCTTATCATAATCAATGCATTGCATGATTTTACTAACTTGTTTCATCTTCCACTGCTTTCCATTGTCCAATTATCGTTTTAGGTCTGAGCGCTCGTTTTAGCAGTCCGAAGGCACAATAGTCCATTGGTGACACATCAGGAGACTTTGAAGGAATATGAGCAGAAGATATACACATGATACCCGTCTCTTTTTCCATCTTCCACTGCTTTCCGTTGTCCAATCATCGTTTTAGGTCTGAGCGCTGTTTTTAGCAGTCCTAATGAACAACAGTCCATTGGTGACACATCAGGGGACTTTAAAGAAATATGAGCAACAAGTATAGGTTTGATACCAGTCTTGTTTTAACAGTCTTTTTATCAGTCCAAAGGTACAATAGTCCATTGGTGTCACATCAGGGAACTTTAAAGGAATATCAGCGAAAGGAATAGACTTGATACCCATCTCTTTTATAGGCCTGAACGCCCTTTTTAGCAGTCCGGAGGCACAATAGTCCATTGGTAACACATCAGAGGATTTTGAAGTAATATGAGCAAATGATTATATACTTGATACCCGTCTTTGTTTTCATCTTCCACTGCTTTCCATTGTCCAATCATCGTTTTAGGTCTGAGCGCTGTTTTTAGCAGTCCGAAGGCACAATAGTCCATTGGTGACACATTAGGGGACTTTGAAGGAATATTAGCAACAAGTATAGGTTTGATACCGTTTTCTTTTTACCAGTCTTTTTTAGTAATCCGTAGGCACAATAGTCCATTGGTGACACATCAGGGGACTTTGAAGGAATATGAGCAAAAGGAATAGACTTGATACCCGTCTCTATTTTAGGTCTGAACGCTCTTTTTAGCAGTCCGGATGCAGAATGGTCCATTGGTGACACATCAGGGGACTTTGAAGGAATATGAGCAAAAGATATACACTTGATACCCGTCTCTTTTTGCATCTTCCACAGCTTTCCGTTGTCCAATCATCGTTTTAGGTCTGAGCGCTGTTTTTAGCAGTCGGAAGACACAATAGTCCACTGGTGATACATCAGGGGACTTTTAAGGAATATGAGCAAAAGATACACGCTTGACACCCGTCTCATTTCTCATCTCCTACTACATTCCATTGTCCAATCATTGTTTTAGGTCTGAGCGCTATTTTTAGCAGTCCGAAGGCACAATAGTCCATTGGTGACACATTAGAAAATTTTGAAGGAATATGAGCAAAAGGTATACACTTAATACCCTTCTCTTTTTTAGGTCTGAGCACTCTTTTTAGCAGTCCGAAGGCGCAATAGTCCATTGGTAACACATTAGAGAACTTTGAAGGAATATGAGCAAAAGGTATACACTTAATACATTTCTCTTTTTAGGTCTGGGCACTCTTTTAGCAGTCGGAAGGCACAATAGTCCATTGGTGACACATTAGAAAACTTTGAAGGAATATGAGCAAAAGGTATACACTTAATACCCTTCTCTTTTTTTGGTCTGGGCACTCTTTTAGCAGTCCGAAGGCACAATATTCCATTGGTGACACATTAGAAAACTTTGAAGGAATATGAGCAAAAGGTATACACTTAATACCCTTCTCTTTTTTAGGTCTGAGCACTCCTTTTAGCAGTCCGAAGGCACAATAGTTCATTGGTGACACATTAGAGAACTTTGAAGGAATATGAGCAAAAGGTATACACTTAATACCCTTCTCTTTTTTAGGTCTGAGCACTCTTTTTAGCAGTCCGAAGGCACAATAGTCCATTGGTGACACATTAGAGAACTTTTAAGGAATATGAGCAAAGGGAACTTTTAAGGAATATGACATTAGAGAACTTTTAAGGAATATGAGCAAAAGGTATACACTTAATACCCTTCTCTTTTTTAGGTCTGAGCACTCTCTTTAACAGTCCGAAGGCACAATAGTCCATTGGTGACACATTAGAGAACTTTGAAGGAATATGAGCAAAATGTATACACTTAATACCCTTCTCTTCTTTAGGTCTGAGCACTCTTTTTAGCAGTCCGAAGGCACAATAGTCCATTGGTGACACATTAGAGAACTTTCAAGGAATATGAGCAAAAGGTATACACTTAACACCCTTCTCTTTTTTAGGTCTGAGCACTCTTTTTAGCAGTCCGAAGGCACAATAGTCTATTGGTGACACATTAGAGAACTTTGAAGGAATATGAGCAAAAGGTATACACTTAATACCCTTCTCTTTTAGGTCTGAGCACTCCTTTTAGCAGTCCGAAGGCACAATAGTTCATTGGTGACACATTAGAGAACTTTGAAGGAATATGAGCAAAAGGTATACACTTAATACCCTTCTCTTTTTTAGGTCTGAGCACTCTTTTTAGCAGTCCGAAGGCACAATAGTCCATTGGTGACACATTAGAGAACTTTTAAGGAATATGAGCAAAAGGGAACTTTTAAGGAATATGACATTAGAGAACTTTTAAGGAATATGAGCAAAAGGTATACACTTAATACCCTTCTCTTTTTTAGGTCTGAGCACTCTCTTTAACAGTCCGAAGGCACAATAGTCCATTGGTGACACATTAGAGAACTTTGAAGGAATATGAGCAAAATGTATACACTTAATACCCTTCTCTTCTTTAGGTCTGAGCACTCTTTTTAGCAGTCCGAAGGCACAATAGTCCATTGGTGACACATTAGAGAGACTTTCAAGGAATATGAGCAAAAGGTATACACTTAACACCCTTCTCTTTTAGGTCTGAGCACTCTTTTAGCAGTCCGAAGGCACAATAGTCTATTGGTGACACATTAGAGAACTTTGAAGGAATATGAGCAAAAGGTATACACTTAATACCCTTCTCTTTTTTAGGTCTGAGCACTCTTTTTAGCAGTCCGAAGGCACAACAGTCCATTGGTGACACATTAGAGAACTTTGAAGGAATATGAGCAAAATGTATACACTTAATACCCTTCTCTTTTTTAGGTCTGAGCACTCTTTTTAGCAGTCCGAAGGCACAATAGTCCATTGTTGACACATTAGAGAACTTTGAAGGAATATGAGCTAAAGGTATACACGGCCGTCTCGGTGGCGCAGTGGTCTAAGTGATGGCTTCTGAACATTCGTCTGACAGGGGTCCGAGTTTGAATCCCTGTGAGGCATGGATGTTGTGTTTGTCTTATGGCACTGGCTCTCTCCCTTCCCTGGAACCAGTTACCCCAAATTAGGGACGGGTGGCTGCTTATAGCCCATTGAGTTGCCCATGGTGGTCGTTAAACCTCCAATTAAAAAAAAAGGAAAACAAGTTAGTAAAATCATGCAATGCATTGATTATAATACGCTTTCCAACATACCAGAAATCATTACTCAAGTTATTACTGAAGTTATGAGAATAATGGCTGTGGAATAAATCTCGGTCCTGTGCCCTGACCCTTGATTCCATATCGATGATACTCAACAGAACCGGTTCGGTATACCTCCGAAAAAACATGATAAAGGTTTGTCGTAATCGAAGCATTTTTACGTAAGTTATGATGCCTAAGGGCTATGGAATAGATCCCGCTCCTGTGTCCTAATCTTTGACCCCATTTCGTTCATTTTCAATGGAATTCGTCTCCAGGTAGGCCCCTACAACATACAAACATTTCATCTAAATCGAAGCATTTTTACGTAAGTTATGACGCATAAGGGCGATGGAAGTGATTCCAATCCTATTTCCAGACCTTTGCCAACATTTCGCCCATTTTCAATAGAGGGTTTGTGGACAGGTGGTCCCCTACCACATACTAAAATTTCATCGAAATCGAACCTTTTTTACGTTAGTTTTGACGCATAAAAGCAGTGGAATGGATCCCGCTTCTATGTACTGAACTTTCACCCGATTTCGTTCACTTTAAATGAGGTTCCTTCCCAGGTGATACCCTACCAGATACTAAAATTTCATCGAAATCGAGCGATTGTTACGCGAGTTATCGTGCGGACGGACATACGCACACAACAGGTGACGTAATGAAGCAGATGGGAATAGCGACCATCTGCTCGCAAGAGTATGACGTCATAAAACTTTAATGGGATCCACACACAACGCGTGACGTAATGAGACAGATGGCGTGACCAGACGCCAACATTCTCAAACGCGAGATTGTGACGTCGTAAGATTTCTAAGCATTGGAAACATTAATGAAACGACGCCATGACAGTAAAAACGTTATAATTCGGGGTTGTTATTTAACCCCTAAACGAATTCTCCTAAAGTCGAGATCAAGCTAAATCGATTTCTAGTACCAGGAAATGGTAGTTTAACGACTTTCATCAAAATTCTTAGAGCCGTTTGCAAAATAAAATGTACATACGTACAAACAAGAATTGCTACTTTAAGGTGGACGGCAAGTAATTTTGCTTCCTGTACTTCCAATGGAAAAACTTCTGTACACATTTTCCTCGCAATTAATGCGTTCCCAAGAATGAAAATTTGAACATCGATTAAAATAGCTTCATTTCATAACTTGGAATACTTAATATTTTCTAAACCATAACCGTAATAATATTTTCTAAACCATAACCGTAATAATATTTTCTAAACCATAACCGTAATAATATTTTCTAAACCATAACAGTAATTATGGAATCCAACATTTATTTGTCCACTGACGTCATCAAAGTACAGGTCGCGCCATCTTTTTTCTGGTTTCAACACCACCATAGGAAACGTTATTGTTTTTTAATATATTAATGCTTATGTTTTAGAAAATGTTAAATATTCCAAGTTACACTATGAAGTTATTTTAATCGATGTTCAAATTTCCATCTTTGGGAACACACTAATTGTGAAGGAAATGTGTACAAAAGGTTTTCCATTGGAAATATAGGAAGCAAAATTACTTGACGTCCACCTTAATAGTGTGGGATAAGGGCGATGGAATGGATCCCGATCCTATGTCCTGACCTTCGACTCCATTTGTCCCATTTTAAATAGGGTTCTTCTCCAGGTGGTCCCCTACCACATACTAAAATTTCATCGAAATCGAACCATTTTTACGCACCTTATGACGCATAAGGGCAATGGAATGCATCCCGCTCCTCTGTCCTGACCTTTGAATCATCCACTTCATCCATTTTCAATAGGGTTTGTCCCCAGATGGTCTCCTACCACATACTAAAATTTCATTGAAATCGAACCGTATTTACGCAAATTATGACGCATAAGGGCAATTGAATTGATCCCGCTCTTATGGCGTGACCTTTGACCCCACTTCACCCATTTTCAATAGGGTTCATTCCCTGGTGGTCCCCTACCACATACTAAAATTTCATCGAAATCGAACCATTTTTACGCGAGTTATCGTGCCGACAGACGGACGAACAGACGGACGGAAAAAGCTGGAGCATATACGCTTCTTCAACCTACGGTTGGAAAGCGTAAAAAACCCGTCCTTGGCTACAGCCTGCTCGCTATTCCTGAGAATTCTGATGCAGTAAACAACAACCTGTAAGTCTCGAAACATCGGTTGAAGAAACGTAGTCAAAACCTTTCCCTAGAAAATGCAGGGAACTATTCATAATACGTAGTTCTACACTGGAAGCAGCAATTCGAAAATTAAACGAGCCCACCAACTGCGACGAAGGTTTCAAAATCGCTTTATTATTATTTATCATAAGAAAACATAAGAGGGAGACGTACAGTGTTTGGCGTCTCACTGGGAAATAATACAAAACTGTTAAAACATGATGGTATATACACTGCAATGACAATGGGGATGAATAACAAATGCTGCAAGCAAAGCTTATTGCATAAAAATTGTTACGTACATTTCTGGAGTCTGACAAGTAAACAGCAAGTTGAGCTTTCAAATTACAAATGGTGCACATCAATTACCAATTAGGCAAGGTCAAATTCGAAAGAAATGATTGCGGAAACGAAAATGCTTCGAATTATATAATCATCATCATCATCATCATCATTGTCAACCATTATCAATCCACCGCTGGACGAAGGTCTCTCCAAATCTCTTCCACAACGGTTTGTCTTGTGCCATTCTCCTTAATGTCACTCCCGCATACTTTCGAATTTCATCCACCCATCGCCCATGTGGTCTTCTTCTGGGTCTTTTCCTGTCCCTTGGAATCCTATCTAAAATTTCGGCTGTCCATCGATGGTCTGTCCTTCTGGCAGTATGACCAGCCCATTGCCATTTCAGGGATTTAACTCTGATCATGATGTCTTCCACACTTGTCATTTTTCGGATCCACGAGTTCCTCTTCTTATCTTTCCTGGTTACACCAAGCATGCACCTCTCCAGGCTGCTTTGAGTTGTCTGCAGATTTTGTATGTCTCTTTTAGTTAAGGTCCACGTCTTTACACCATACGTAAGCACTGGAAGGATGCATTGATCAAACACTTTTCTTTTAAGACATAATGGCACATTGCTCTTGAAAATTATGCTGTTTCTTCCAAAAGCTCTCCAGGCAAGTTTTGTACGCGGATTAATTTCTTCATCAATGTGACCCTCAGTTGATATCTGCTGTCCAAGATAAACGTACGTGTCTGTTATCTCCAGCTTTTCTCCATCAATCGATAAATCTTCATTTCGTGTAAAAGCATTGAACATCACTTTTGTCTTCTGAAAGTTCATTTTTTATCCCACTTCTTTACTCTCGTCAGCAAGTTCCTGGATCATACTCTGCAGCTCTGATGGGGTAGTTGCAAAAATGACTACGTCATCAGCAAAACGAAGGTGAGTTAGATAATCTTCATTAATCTTTATCGCTTTGTTTTTCCAGTTCAAGGATTGAAAGATATTTTCCCATGTGGCATTAAAGAGCTTGGGAGATATGGTGTCACCTTGTCTCACTTCCTTTCCAATTTTTATGTGTGTTGTATTTGCAAACAGCAGAATCTTTGCACTTGCGTTATATATATATATATATATAACCACCAGGAATTGTGTACTATGCGCGTAACACACAGAGGGTTGTGGTCTATAACGTTAGTAAATCCTCCATGGAAACGTGCATTTTACATTTCGCAAGTATAACCCAAACATTTGAGTAGAGATATCAATATTTGTGACTTACTACAGAGGTGAAAACGTGTGCCAAGACGACAAATCTGCAGGGAGACAATCTGTCGAAATAGCTGAGTTGGGAGAGCGACTTACTCCGGAGTGAGGTTACCCGAATTCGATTCCAATCGTGGACAAACTTGTTTTTTCACATATTGTAACTTCTATTGCGTTTGGAGTCGGATAACCGAAGTTTACCGAGTGTAATGAAGCATTGCGCAACAATGCTTATTATACTCTGCAACAATAGATCATAAACGTAATAATGGCACATTACTACGTTTATGATCTACTGTTGCAGAGTAAAATGAAGCATTGTTGCGGAATAATGTACTGAAGAAATGTTACGCAGAAAGGAAATGAAGTATTGTTGCGTTAGCTTATTCCACAGCTCACGGAATGATGAAATTTCAACAATGGGTGAATGTTTTAGAAAGAAAGAAAAATTAATTAAAATTTTGCAAATTTGAATTTCAATCAAAATGCTCTGTGGTGCACACTTGCATTTTTATTGTGGCAGTTTTCTGCCAAATTTCAAGTCTCTATGTGCAGTAGTTTCTTCTTTAGGCGACTAACAAGTAGACAGACACATAATTTCATACTCAAGATCGGAAAGGAGTTGACATGAGCAGGAATCACACGGATTAAACATAAATTTGTAATCGTTACAAACTTTTACGCTCGTGTTGTGAAAGAAAACAATGAAGATATGTAACAATATAATGACGGAAAACTGCTTCAACAGGTGGCACGTAACATTTCATTGTTAAGAGAAACTATATAAAGATTAACAACACGCAGATCAGCATACCGGCCTCTGATGGCCGTGTGTTCACAGCAGCCGGCTTCGAAAGTTATGGTTGGGTGTTAAGTTCCACCTCGAATTACCAACTACGAAATATTTGCCCTCCTTCTGAGAGCACATTGTCCGAAGTCCTGGACTAATCGATCCATTGTTACAAATAACGCCATATGTTCCTACCGACTTTCCACACCGCCTCTGTGTGACTTTTCCAAATCAACTAGCTTCCTACTTTTAAAGGGATGTTTAAGATATCTAGTCAAAAGTTCATTTCCCCTATATCGCTGACTCGTGAAGATGATCTTGCATTTAGCAGCTCCGGCGTTCACGCTGAAGAATTTGATACACTTCATAGTTCAGTGCATATACCTCCACTTCTGTTTTAATACCCATGACACTTCAAATACAGTTTGATTTAGCAATACAAGCTTTCATATTTATTTAGCAAAAGCATATCGAACATAAATTAGCAGTCAGTTTTAAAGCATCTAAGCGGTAAATGCTTTTGAAATCGGTTTCCCGGGTTCCATTCGGTTAGAACGCGCCACGGGTCCACAGGAAATGCAACGTCGAAATATGAATGAAGAAATACTTATTAAATGATACGGGATAACAACCGGTACTTGTGTCTGTGGAAAAGAGTTTTGTCGTTTTGTTATGGCGTGTTGATTCTGGGAAAGCGAATTTAAATTTACGTTTAAAAGCTGTGGTGTTTTAAATATATGGCTGATATCTGAATTAATAAGCGAGTGTTTAACAGTTATCAATATTTCTTCTAAGCTGTTTTGCTCTTGCTTACCGATCCCAATTGGGCGAAATCATCAATGATCTCAGGACCTCTACTAGAACATTTCAATAAGATAGGTTTAACGACACCCACTTTAACGCCGCTAACTGATAACCATATATGTATACCCATATGCATATTTTTACCTAATGTCAAATTTAAATCTGATTTTAAACTATTTATTATTTAGCATGTGACGTCAAATCTTGATTTTCCCATACCTGACTTTGAAAAATCAATTCCTTCTTTAATTTTCTGAAATTCTGTCGTTTCGCGTAGGGCACTTTGCAAATTCTTTTCCTTAAAATGATTTAGACTTTTTCCCTTAAAATTAAGTACGTTTTGTTTTAGTTTTTAAAAATCCAGAAGGTTTACAGTCCAGAGTTTTGGGGCAATTTTTCGCGAATTTATTGAACATTGTTTCAAAGAATGCCGACCTTACGATATAGAATATTGATAGTAAACAGCCATCGATCTACTTCGTAAGGTATCAACCGAAGACAAAATCCGCTAACATTAAGAACGATTATCTTTCAAGGTTTCATCCAATTTCTTTTTTTGGTCTTTTTTCAATGCTACCAACTAGTTCTACAATTCAACGGAAGCATATGGAAAACATGCACGAAAAAATTTTGTTACCTGCCACATTTATATATTACTCCAATGTCAACGTCATTGATGTACAAATTAAGATTTTACCGGTAATGGTTTAAGCACCTAAGTGATAAATGCTTTTGAAATCGGTTTCCCAGGTTCCATTCGGTTAGAACGCGCCACAGGTCCACAGGAAATGCAACGTCGAAATATGAATGAAGAAATACTTATTAAATGATACGGGATGAAAACCGGTACTTGTGTCTGTGGAAAAGAGTTTTGTCGTTTTGTTATGGCGTGTTGATTCTGAGAAAGCGAATTTAAATCTACATTTGAAAGCTGTGGTGTTTGAAATACATATCACTGAAACCTAAATAAATAAGTATTTGTTTAATAGTGTTCAGTATTCTGTTTATGCTGTTTTGCTTTGGCTTACCTGAGAGAGAGATGATATCGATCTCAAATCGGCGAAATCATCTGTGATCACAGGAATTTGATCAGAATATATCAATGTGATCGTTCTATAACGACACATATGTAAACAGCGACCCTAACTGATTTCCCGATATCTGTCTTTAAACTTTCAAAGTCAATGTCTAAGTCTGTGTTCTAAGAACCTATGCTTAATACCTAATTAGGGCACTTTGCGAAATCTTTTTCCTAAAAATTACGTAATTCCTTCTCTTTAAAGTAACGCAATGTTTTGTTCTCACAAATCAAGCAGGTCTACTATCTAAAATTTCAAGGCAATAGCTCTGGGATTTTAACAGAATTTTCTGAAAACAGGTTTAAAGAATGCCGCCGGTCCATCGCATATTGGAAGTAAACCCACACTTATTTAATCAGAATTGATCGATCGAAGAAAAATTCGGTGAACGTCAAGAATTTGAAAATTTCAAGGTTTCTTCAGTTTTTCAATACTGTCGATTAGTTCCGCAATTCAATGAAAGGATCTTGAAAACATGCACGCAAATTCAATTTTTGTTTCGTGTCACATTTACATAATATAATAATGTTAATTATTATATATTCACAGATAATTTTAGATGTTATCTGTGAAGTATGGAACACCAAAGTAACAAATGCTTTTGAAATTGGTTTCCCAGCTTTCATTCGGTTAGGAAGCGTTACGGAGTTCACAGAAAAAGCAAGGTTGAATGAAATATGAAACAAGTTAGTGTAATCGTGCAGTGCATTGATTATGATACGCTTTCCAACATGCCAGCAATCATTACTCAAGTTATTACTCAAATTATGAGCAGAATGGCTGTGGAATAAATTCCGCTCCTGTGCCCTGACCTTTGACCCCATTTCGATCATATTAAACAGAATTGGTTCAGTATACCTCCGAAACAACATACCAAAGTTTTGACGCAATAATAATATTTTTAGTCAAGTTATTAGGATAATGGCTGTGGAATAAATCTCTCTTCCGTTCCCTGACCTTTGACCCCATTTCGATGATATTAAACAGAATTGGTTCAATACATTTCCGGAACAACATGATGAAGTTTTATCACAATCGAAGGTTTTTTACGTAAGTTATGACGCACAAGGGCGGTGGAATGGAACCCGCTCTTATGTCATGACCTTTGACCCCATTTCTTCCGTTTTCAATACGGTTCCTTCCCAGGTTGTCTCCTACCACATACTCGAATCATTTTTATCGGAGTTATCGTGCGGACAGACAGACGGACAAAGCTGGAACTCATACGCTTCTTCAACCTACGTATGTAAAGCGTTAAAAAGGAATACTCATTCGATAAGACACTATCCCGCTGGGGTTACTTTGCAGCTGCAAAATGAGTTTCGATGTTTTGTTATGGCGTGTTTGATGCTGAGAAAGCTCATTTAATTCTGCATTTGGAAGGTGTGGTATTAAAAATATGTGACTTAAATATTATTAAATAAGTGCATGTTTAACAGTAGCTAAAATTTCGTTCATGTTGTGTTGTTCTGGTTTATCTTTGAAAGACGATAACCATGTCGAATCGGCGACAACATCCATGATCGCAGGAATTTAACCTTATGACATCTCCCACTAAACGACACCCATGGCCACCTCACATAACTTAGAACTTTACGTGTATCACTGTTAATGATGTTATTAAAAAAAAGCTTTTGAATGAAGGTAAATATACACAACCACATCTCTAATTTTCATTTGCTTTTGACGTGTGTACTCCTCAATTTGTAAAATGAATTCACGTCAGAATTTCTCAAATCTTAATTTCTATATCTTATATAATAATTCCGTAGTGTCGTACACAATTACGACACATAGGTACGTCGTACAACCTTCGGAAATGGCTCACTTTACAGATGCTAATTCCAAGAATCGGGGTGTTCTTCTAAATTAATTTAATTCAATTTAATTTGAAGATGTTTTCTTCTAAATTTAATCAGCTGACTGATGTACGCCAAGTACTCTCACTTCGTCTCATAACACAGTTTTTTGTCATTTTCTTGTAGGACTTCCGTCCACAGTGAGTAGAGTTTGGATCCCAGCCACCAACAGCGAGATCGCCTTTTGGGCAGGACACAGAAACAGACGGAAGGAATGAGAGCAAGTCAAGCGACTTTTACAGAACAGTTTGTAGTGAGATTAGAGTACAGTAGATGGCGCCACCGTACAAATACGATATTGTACATAGAGGGGTGAGAGAATTTCACGGGGGGCATAGGAAAGGATACCCATTTAACCAGTGGGTCCAGCCTGGGGGCCGTCACTTAACGTGCTCGTCCGATGCACGGCGGATATTCAGCGATTGTTAGTAAATCACACCATCTCTGAAAGATCAGCCCAGGTTCGAACCTGAGGACCTTGCATCGGACGAGCACGTTAAGTGACGGCCCCCAGGCTGGACCCACTGGTTAAATGGGTATCCTTTCCTATAAAAGAAATTACGATTACGGAATTTCGTACTAGCCCTACCGTCACACGACTATGGAAGATGGCGCATACCGGAGCAGGTGGGCAAGGACCTGACTGGCCAGCGAGCAAAGAGCTGATTGGATATTGTCAAGGACAACTCCGCTACACATGCTTCCACTGCCATAGAACTGTAAACTGTGTTACTGTGAGAACGGAAACGGGGTTTTATTACAAATGGCGTTTGGGAGTGACAACCAAAACGAGGGTGTCTTTTTTCGTAATGTAAGCAAGCGAAAAAGTTTGACAAAGCACATAATGTTCGCAGTAATACACGCAGCAACCTAACTTTTCGAAAAGTTTTATTGGGCGAAATTTGAAAGCACACGTAATGTTCGCAGTAATACACGCAGCAACCTATCTTTTCGAAAAGTTTTATTGGGCGAAATTTGAAAGCACACGTAATGATCGCAGTAATACACGCAGCAACCCATCTTTTCGAAAAGTTGTATTGGGCGAAATTTGAAAGCACACGTAATGATCGCAGTAATACACGCGGCAACCCATCTTTCCGAAGACGTTTTTTGGGCGAAATTGTCGTACCTGACCACAGCTTGGGTGCAATTAATATTATTAAGTGTGCGCACTGCCACGATTTGCATTCCGCTAATGAGGAAAGTAATGGTCATTTTAAAGTACTGTTGTCATAAGGGCCTTATTTCTTTTAAAGAACTACAGATATATACGGGACTGAAAGACTTGTTTCTCAATAGTCCTAGTTTCAACCAACACATGCGGAAATACAATAGCGCGATGTCATTCGCTTCCCTCTCGGCCACAAGGAAAAGGAGATTCCAGTCAATGGTCCACACTGCTCTAAAATTCAGGGGCACGTTCATCGGTATATATTGGATATGTGGCCACCTAATGGTGAAAACTGTATTCTATAGATTCTCCGGCGGCTCGGATACACGTAATGGTAATAATGAGAACAAAGAGTTGAAGCGATCGATATTGACAGCCCTGGCAGATATTCTGATTAACAGTCCTTACGCTTAAGCATACAGGACTGCAGTTAAGGCGATTGAACATGAAGTAGCAGAACACAACCTGGACCTGTATTTTGTTGATAATACACGATCGAGTTACATTATTGTGACCACTGACTAATATCCAGAGTAACCGACGTTCAGAGCGCGTACAGCAGCTAGACGGGCTGGAAGTGACTCAATAAGGTGCTGGAAGGTGTTCACAGGTATCTGAAGCCATGCTGACTGCAGTGTATCTGACAGCTGCTGGAGGGTGCGTGGTGGAGGAGCCATAGAGCGAACAACACGATCAAGGTGGTCCCACAGATGCTCAATTGGGTTTAAGTCTGGGGAATTAGGGGACCAGAGAAGTACTTATGTATTCATTATGTATTCATAATGAATTCGGTCCATAGTGCCTTCCACAGGTATGAGTGAACCCAGGGAATGCCAGAAAAGCATTCCCCACACCATAACGCTGTAGTCATTAGCTTGTGTTCTTCCAGCAATTGTTGAAGAGTGTTTGATCACCGATGTTTCTCGCCCTATACGCCAGCGTCCATCCGTTCGATGAAGCAGAAAACGTGGCTCATCGGAGAAAACAATCCTTTGCAAGTTAGCGGAAGTCCAATTCCGATTCGGCCGTCCAAATGTAAGCTTTTCCTGCCGATGCACCTTCCTTAGTACAGGTGCAGGGACCATCCGTCTGCATCGGAGCTCCATACGCAGCAGGGTCGTTTTAGACACAATAGTCCATTGGTGACACATCAGGGGACTTTGAAGGAATATGAGCAAAAGGAATAGACTTGATGTTTTTAAAGTCTGAACGCTCTTTTTAGCAGTCCGGAGGCACAATAGTTCATTGGTGACACATCAGAGGACTTTGAAGGAATATGAGCAAGAGATATACACTTGATACCCGTCTCTTTTTTACGCCTTCCAACCGTAGGTTGAAGAAGCGCATATGCTCCAACTTTTTCCGTCCGTCTGTCCGTTCGTCCGTCCGCCTGTCGGCACGATAACTCACGGAAAAGTGGTTCGATTTCGATGAAATTTTAGTTTGTGGAAGGGGACCACCAGGGGACGAACCCTATTGAAAATGGGTGATGTGGGGTAAAAGGTCACGCCATAAGAGCGGGATCCATTTCATTGCCTTTATGCGTCATAACATACGTAAATATGGTTCGGTTTCGATGAAATTTCAGTATGTGGTAGGGAACTACCTGGGCACGAACCCTATTGAAAATTGGAAAATTGGGGTCAAAGGTCAGGCAGGGCATAAGAGCGGGATTTATTCCATTGCCCTTATGCTTCATAACTTGCGTAAAAATGGTTCGATTTCGATTAAATTTTGGTATGTGGTAAGGAATCACCTGGGAAAGAAACCTATTGAAAGTGGGTGGAATGGGGTCAAAGGTTAGGACATAGAAGCGGGATCCATTCAATTGCCCTTTTGCGTCATAACATGCGTAAATATGGTTCGATTTCGATGAAATTTTACTATGTGGTAGGGAACCACTGAGCACGAACCCTATTGAAAATGGGCGAATGGGGTCGAAGGTCAGGCAGGGCATAAAAGCGGCATTTATTGCATTGCCCTTATGCGTCATAACATGCGTAAATATGGTTCGATTTCGATGAAATTTTAGTATGTGGTAGGGCACCACCTGGGCACGAACCCTATTGAAAATGGGCGAAATGGGGTCAAAGGTCAGGCAGGACATAAGAGCAGGATTTGTTCCATTGCCCTTATGGGTCATAACGTGCGTAAAAATGGTTCGATTTCGATGACATAGGGAGCTACTGGGGACGAACCCTATTGAAAATGGGCGAAATGGGGTCAAAGGTCAGGACACTGGAGTGGGATCCATTCCATTGCCCTTGTGCATCATAACTTACCAAAAAATGTTTCGATTGCGACAAAACGTTATCATGTTGTTCCGGAGGTATAGTGAACCGGTTCTGTTGAATATCAACGAAATGGGGTCAAAGGTCATTGCACAAAAGCAAGATTTATTCCACAGCCATTATTCTCATAACTGGCGTAAAACTGTTTCTATTGCGACAAAACGTTAGTGTTATTCTTGAGGTGTACTGAAGCGGTTCTGTTGAATATCATCGAAATGGGGTCAAAGGTCAGGACACAGGAGCGAGATTTATTCCACAGGCATTATCCTCATAACTTGAGTAATAATTTCTGGTACGTTGGAAAGCTTATCATAATCAATGCAGTGCATGATTTTACTAACTTGTTTCATCTTCCACTGCTTTCCAGTGTCCAATTATCGTTTTAGGTCTGAGCGCTCTTTTTAGCAGTCCGAAGGCACAATAGTCCATTGGTGACACATCAGGGGACTTTGAAGGAATATGAGCAAAATATATTCACTTGATACCTGTCGCTTTTTTCATCTTCCACTGCTTTCCGTTGTCCAATCTTCGTTTTAGGTCTGAGCGCTGTTTTTAGCAGTCCTAAGGAACAACAGTCCATTTGTGACACATCAGGGTACTTTGAAGAAATATGAGCAACAAGTATAGGTTTGATACCAGTCTTGTTTTAACAGTCTTTTTATCAGTCCAAAGGCACAATAGTCCATTGGTGTCACATCAGGGAACTTTAAAGGAATATGAGCAAAAGGAATAGACTTGATACCAATCTCTTTTATAGGTCTGAACGCCCTTTTATAGCAGTTTGGAGGCACAATAGTCCAATGATGACACGCCAGGGGACTTTGAAGGAATATGAGCAAATGATATGTACTTGATACCCGTCTTTGTTTTCATCTTCCACTGCTTTCCATTGTCCAATAATCATTTTAGGTCTCAGCGCTATTTTTAGCAGTCCGAAGGCACAATAGTCCATTGGTGACACGTCAAAAGACTTTGAAGGAATATGAGCAAAAGGAATAGACTTAATACCCGTCTCTATTTTAGGTCTGAACGCTCTTCTTAACAGTCAGGATGCAGAATAGTCTATTGGTGACACATCAGGGGACTTTGAAGGAATATGAGCAAACGATATACACTTGATACCCTTCTCTTTTTTCATCTTCCACTGCTTTCCGTTGTCCAATCATCGTTTTAGGTCTGAGCGCTGTTTTTAGCAGTCCGAAGGCACAATAGTCCATTAGTGACACATTAGAGAACTTTGAAGGAATATGAGCAAAAGGTATACACTAAATATCCTTCTCTTTTTTTAGGTCTGAGCACTCTCTAGCAGTCCGAAGGCACAATAGTCCATTGTTGACACATCAGGGAACTTTGAAGGAATATGAGCAAAAGGTATACACGGCCGTCTCGGTGGCGCAGTGGTCTAAGTGATGGCTTCTGAACATTCGTCTGACAGGGGTCCGAGTTCGAATCCCTGTGAGGCATGGGTGTTGTGTTTGTCTTATGGCACTGGCTCTCTCCCTTCCCTGGAACCAGGTACCCCAAATTAGGGACGGGTGGCTGCTTATAGCCCATTGAGTTGCCCATGGTGGTCGTTAAACCTCCAATTAAAAAAAAAGGAAAACAAGTTAGTAAAATCATGCAATGCATTGATTATAATACGCTTTCCAACATACCAGAAATCATTACTCAAGTTATCACTCAAGTTATGAGAATAATGGCTGTGGAATAAATCTCGGTCCTGTGCTCTGACCCTTGATTCCATATCGATGATACTCAACAGAACCAGTTCGGTATACCTCCGAAATAACATGATGAAGGTTTGTCGCAATCGAAGCATTTTTACGTAAGTTATGATGCATAAGGACTATGGAATAGATCCCGCTCCTATGTCCTAACCTTTGACCCCATTAAGCCCATTTTCAATGGAATTCGTCCCCAGGCTGGCCCCTACAACATACTAACATTTCATCCAAATCGAGGCATTTTTACGTAAGTTATGACGCATAAGGGCGATGGAAGTTATTCCGATCCTATGTCCTGACCTTTACCCCCATTTCGCCCATTTTCAATAGGGTTTGTGGTCAGGTGGTCGCCTACCACATACTAAAATTTCATCGAAAGCGAACCTTTTTTACGTTAGTTTTGACGCAGAAGAGCAGTGGAATGAATCCCGCTCCTATGTATTGAACTTTCACCTGATTTCGTTCACTTTAAATAAGGTTCCTTCCCAGGTGATACCCTACCAGATACTATAATTTTATCGAAATCGAACGATTGTTGCGCGAGTTATCGTGCGGACGGACATACGCACACAACGCGTGACGTAATGAAGCAGATGGGAATAGCGACCATCTGCTCGCAAGAGTATGACGTCATAAAACTTTAATAGGATCCACACACAACGCGTGACGTAATGAGACAGATGGCGTGACCGCCCGCCAACATTCTCAAACGCGAGATTGTGACGTCGTAAGATTTCTAAACATTGGAAACATTATTGAAACGACGCCATTACAGTAAAAACGTTATAATTCGGGGTGGTTATTTAACCCCTAAACGAATTCTCCTAAAGTCGAGATCAAGCTAAATCGATTTCTAGTACCAGGAAATGCTACTTTAACGACTTTCATCAAAATTCTTAGAGCCGTTTTCAAAATAAAATGTACATACGTACATACAAGAATTGCTACTTTAAGGTGGACGTCAAGTAATTTTGCTTCCTATACTTCCAATGGAAAAATTTCTGTACACATTTTCTTCACAAATAATGCGTTCCCAAGAATGAAAATTTGAACATCGATTAAAATAGCTTCATTTCATAACTTGGAATACTTAATATTTTCTAAACCATAACAGTAATTATGCAATGCAACATTTATTTGTCCACTGATGTCATCAAAGTACAGGTCGCGCCATCCTTTTTCTGGTTTCAACACCACCAAAGGAAACGTTATCGTTTTTTAACATAATTATGCTTATGTTTCAGAAAATGTTAAGTATTCTAAGTTATAGTATGAAGTTATTTTAATCGTTGTTCAGATTTTCATCTTTGGGAACACACTAATTGTGAAGGAAATGTGTACAAAAGGTTTTCCATTGGAAATATAGTAAGCAAAATTACTTGACGTCCACCTTAATATTGTGGGATAAGGGCGATGGAATGGATCCCGATAGTATGTCCTGACCTTTGACTCCTTTTGTCCCATTTTAAATAGGGTTCCTCTCCAGGTTGTCCCCTACTCATACTAAAATTTCATCGAAATCAAACAATTTTTACGCACCTTATGACGCATAAGGGCAATGGAATGCATCCCGCTCCTATGTCCTGACCTTTGAATGCCCTTCATATATTTTCAATAGGGTTTGTCCCCAAATGGTCCCCTACCACATACTAAAATGTCATTGAAATCGAACCGTATTTACGCAAGTTATGACGCATAAGGGCAATTGAGTGGATCCCGCTCTTATGGCGTGACCTTTGACCCCACTTCACCCATTTTCAATAGGGTTCATTCCCTGGTGGTCCCCTACCACATACTAAAATTTCATCGAAATCGAACCATTTTTACGCGAGTTATCGTGCCGACAGACGGACGAACAGACGGACGGAAAAAGCTGGAGCATATACGCTTCTTCAACCTACGGTTGGAAAGCGTAAAAAACCCGTCCTTGGCTACAGCCTGCTCGCTATTCCTGAGAATTCTGATGCAGTAAACAACAACCTGTAAGTCTCGAAACATCGGTTGAAGAAACGTAGTCAAAACCTTTCCCTAGAAAATGCAGGGAACTATTCATAATACGTAGTTCTACACTGGAAGCAGCAATTCGAAAATTAAACGACCCCCACCAACTGCGACGAAGGTTTCAAAATCGCTTTATTATAATTTATCATAAGAAAACATAAGAGGGAGACGTACAGTGTTTGGCGTCTCACTGGGAAATAATACAAAACTGTTAAAACATGATGGTATATACACTGCAATGACAATGGGGATGAATAACAAATGCTGCAAGCAAAGCTTATTGCATAAAAATTGTTACGTACATTTCTGGAGTCTGACAAGTAAACAGCAAGTTGAGCTTTCAAATTACAAATGGTGCACATCAATTACCAATTAGGCAAGGTCAAATTCGAAAGAAATGATTGCGGAAACGAAAATGCTTCGAATTATATAATCATCATCATCATCATCATCATTGTCAACCATTATCAATCCACCGCTGGACGAAGGTCTCTCCAAATCTCTTCCACAACGGTTTGTCTTGTGCCATTCTCCTTAATGTCACTCCCGCATACTTTCGAATTTCATCCACCCATCGCCCATGTGGTCTTCTTCTGGGTCTTTTCCTGTCCCTTGGCATCCAATCTAAAATTTCGGCTGTCCATCGATGGTCTGTCCTTCTGGCAGTATGACCAGCCCATTGCCATTTCAGGGATTTAACTCTGATCATGATGTCTTCCACACTTGTCATTTTTCGGATCCACGAGTTCCTCTTCTTATCTTTCCTGGTTACACCAAGCATGCACCTCTCCAGGCTGCTTTGAGTTGTCTGCAGCCTTTGTATGTCTCTTTTAGTTAAGGTCCACGTCTCTGCACCATACGTAAGCACTGGAAGGATGCATTGATCAAACACTTTTCTTTTAAGACATAATGGCACATTGCTCTTGAAAATTATGCTGTTTCTTCCAAAAGCTCTCCAGGCAAGTTTTGTACGCCGATTAATTTCTTCATCAATGTGACCCTCACTTGATATCTGCTGTCCAAGATAAACGTACGTGTCTGTTATCTCCAGCTTTTCTCCATCAATCGATAAATCTTCATTTCGTGTAAAAGCATTGAACATCACTTTTGTCTTCTGAAAGTTCATTTTTTATCCCACTTCTTTACTCTCGTCAGCAAGTTCCTGGATCATACTCTGCAGCTCTGATGGGGTAGTTGCAAAAATTACTACGTCATCAGCAAAACGAAGGTGAGTTAGGTAATCTCCATTAATCTTTATCGCTTAGTTTTCCCAGTTCAGGGATTGAAAGATATTTTCCAATGTGGCATTAAAGAGCTTGGGAGATATGGTGTCACCTTGTCTCACTTCCTTTAAAATTTTTATGTGTGTTGTATTTGCAAACAGCCGAATCTTTGCACTTGCGTTTTATATATATATATATATAACCACCAGGAATTGTGTACTATGCGCGTAACACACAGAGGGTTGTGGTCTATAACGTTAGTAAATCCTCCATGGAAACGTGCATTTTACATTTCGCAAGTATAACCCAAACATTTGAATAGAGATATCATTATCTGTGACGTACTACCGAGGTGAAAACGTGTGTCAAGACGACAAATCTGCAGGGAGACAATCTGTCGAAATAGCTGAGTTGGGAGAGTGACTTACTCCGGAGTGAGGTTACCCGAATTCGATTCCCGGCGTGGACAAACTTGTTTTTTCACATATTGTAACTTCTATTGCGTTTGGAGTCGGATAACCGAAGTTTACCGAGTGTAATGAAGCATTGCGCAACAATGCTTATTATACTCTGCAACAATAGATCATAAACGTAATAATGACATATTATTACGTTTCTGATCTACTGTTGCAGAGTAAAATGAAGTATTGTTGCGGAATAATGTACTGAAGAAATGTTACGCAGAAAGGAAATGAAGTATTGTTGCGTTAGCTTATTCCACAGCTCACGGAATGATGAAATTTCAACAATGGGTGAATGTTTTAGAAAGAAAGAAAAATTAATTAAAATTTTGCAAATTTGAATTTCAATCAAAATGCTCTATGGTGCACACTTGCATTTTTATTGTGGCAGTTTTCTGCCAAATTTCAAGTCTCTATGTGCAGTAGTTTCATCTTTAGGCGACTAACAAGTAGACAGACACATAATTTCATACTCAAGATCGGAAAGGAGTTGACATGAGCAGGAATCACACGGATTAAACATAAATTTGTAATCGTTACAAACTTTTACGCTCGTGTTGTGAAAGAAAACAATGAAGATATGTAACAATATAATGACGGAAAACTGCTTCAACAGGTGGCACGTAACATTTCATTGTTAAGAGAAACTATATAAAGATTAACAACACGCAGATCAACATACCGGCCTCTGATGGCCGTGTGTTCACAGCAGCCGGCTTCGAAAGTTATGGTTGGGTGTTAAGTTCCACCTCGAATTACCAACTACGAAATATTTCCCTCCTTCTGAGAGCACATTGTCCGAAGTCCTGGACTAATCGATCCATTGTTACAAATAACGCCATATGTTCCTACTGACTTTCCACACCGCTTCTGTGTGACTTTTCCAAATCAACTAGCTTCCTACTTTTAAACGGATGTTTAAGATATCTAGTCAAAAGTTCATTTCCCCTATATCGCTGACTCGTGAAGATGATCTTG
The DNA here is from genome assembly GCA_039090855.1 of Macrothele yani. Taxonomy (NCBI): domain Eukaryota; kingdom Metazoa; phylum Arthropoda; class Arachnida; order Araneae; family Macrothelidae; genus Macrothele; species Macrothele yani. The sequence continues at coordinate 113,834,503 of CM076999.1, read as the reverse complement.
CATTTAGCAGCTCCTGCGTTCACGCTGAAGAATTTGATACACTTCACAGTTCAGTGCATGTACCTCCACTTCTGTTTTAATACCCATGACACTTCAAATACAGTTTGATTTAGCAATACAAGCTTTCATATTTATTTAGCAAAAGCATATCGAACATAAATTAGCAGTCAGTTTTAAAGCATCTAAGCGATAAATGCTTTTGAAATCGGTTTCCCGGGTTCCATTCGGTTAGAACGCGCCACGGGTCCACAGGAAATGCAACGTCGAAATATGAATGAAGAAATACTTATTAAATGATACGGGATAAAAACCGGTACTTGTGTCTGTGGAAAAGAGTTTTGTCGTTTTGTTATGGCGTGTTGATTCTGGGAAAGCGAATTTAAATTTACATTAAAAAGCTGTGGTGTTTTAAATATATGGCTGATATCTGAATTAATAAGCGAGTGTTTAACAGTTATCAATATTTCTTCTAAGCTGTTTTGCTCTTGCCTACCGATCCCAATTGGGCGAAATCATCAATGATCTCAGGACCTCTACTAGAACATTTCAATAAGATAGGTTTAACGACACCCACTTTAACGCCGCTAACTGATAACCATATATGTATACCCATATGCATATTTTTACCTAATGTCAAATTTAAATCTGATTTTAAACGATTTATTATTTATCATGTGACGTCAAATCTTGATTTTCCCATACCTGACTTTAAAAAATCAATTCTTTCTTTAATTTTCTGAAATCCTGTCGTTTCGCGTAGGGCACTTTGCAAACTTTTTTCCTTAAAATGATTTAGACTTTTCCTCTTAACATTAAGTACATTTTGTTTTAGTTTTTAAAAATCCAGAAGGTTTACAGTCCAGAGTTTTGGGGCAATTTTTCGCGAATTTATTGAACATTGTTTCAAAGAATGCCGACCTTACGATATAGGATATTGAAAGTAAACAGCCATCGATCTACTTCGTAAGGTATCAACCGAAGACAAAATCCGCTAACATTAAGAACGATTATCTTTCAAGGTTTCATCCATTTTTTTTTTGGTCTTTTTTCAATGCTACCAACTAGTTCTACAATTCAACGGAAGCATATGGAAAACATGCACGAAAATAAAAATTTTGTTACCTGTCACATGTATATATATTACTCCAATGTCAACGTCATTGATGTACAAATTTAGATTTTACCGGTAATGGTTTAAGCACCTAAGTGACAAATGCTTTTGAAATCGGTTTCCCAGGTTCCATTCGGTTAGAACGCGCCACAGGTCCACAGGAAATGCAACGTCGAAATATGAATGAAGAAATACTTATTAAATGATACGGGATGAAAACCGGTACTTGTGTCTGTGGAAAAGAGTTTTGTCGTTTTGTTATGGCGTGTTGATTCTGGGAAAGCGAATTTAAATCTACATTTGAAAGCTGTGGTGTTTGAAATACATATCACTGAAACCTGAATAAATAAGTACTTGTTTAATAGTGTTCAGTATTCTGTTTATGCTGTTTTGCTTTGGCTTACCTGAGAGAGAGATGATATCGATCTCAAATCGGCGAAATCATCTGTGATCACAGGAATTTGATCAGAATATATCAATGTGATCGTTCTATAACGACACATATGTAAACAGCGACACTAACTGATTTCCCGATATCTGTCTTTAAATTTTCAAAGTCAATGTCTAAGTCTGTGTTCTAAGAACCTATGCTTAATACCTAATTAGGGCACTTTGCGAAATCTTTTTCCTAAAAATTACGTAATTCCTTCTCTTTAAAGTAACGCAATGTTTTGTTCTCACAAATCAAGCAGCCCTACTATCTAAAATTTCAAGGCAATAACTCTGGGAATTTAACAGAATTTTCTGAAAACAGGTTTAAAGAATGGCGCCGGTCCATCGCATATTAGAAGTAAACCCACACTTATTTAATCAGAAGTGATCGATCGAAGAAAAATTCGGTGAACGTCAAGAATTTGAAAATTTCAAGGTTTCTTCAGTTTTTCAATACTGTCGATTAGGTCCGCAATTCAATGAAAGGATCTTGAAAACATGCACGCAAATTCAATTTTTGTTTCGTGTCACATTTACATAATATTCGGAAAGATGGGTTGCCGCTGCACGATAACTCACGGAAAAGTGGCACGATTTCGATGAAATTTTAGTATGTGGAAGGGGACCACCAGGGGACGAACCCTATTGAAAATGGGTGATGTGGGGTAAAAGGTCACGCCATAAGAGCGGGATCCATTTCATTGCCTTTATGCGTCATAACATGCGTAAATATGGTTCGATTTCGATGAAATTTCAGTATGTGGTAGGGAACTACCTGGGCACGAACCCTATTGAAAATTGGCAAATTGGGGTCAAGGGTCAGGCAGGACATAAGAGCGGAATTTATTCCATTGCCCTTATGCTTCATAACTTGCGTAAAAATGGTTCGATTTCGATTAAATTTTGGTATGTGGTAAGGAATCACCTGGGAACGAAACCTATTGAAAGTGGGTGGAATGGGGTCAAAGGTTAGGACACAGAAGCGAGATCCATTTCATTGCCCTTATGGGTCATAACTTGCGTAAAAATGGTTCGATTTCGATGAAATTTTAGTATGTGGTAGGGGACCACTAGGGAACGAACCCTATTGAAAATGGATGAAGTGGGGTCAAAGGTCACGCCATAAGAGCAGGATCCATTCAATTGCCCTTTTGCGTCATAACATGCGTAAATATGGTTCGATTTCGATGAAATTTTACTATGTGGTAGGGAACCACTGGGCACGAATACTATTGAAAATGGGCGAATGGGGTCGAAGGTCAGGCAGGGCATAAAAGCGGCACCTATTCCATTGCCCTTATGCGTCATAACATGCGTAAATATCGTTCGATTTCGATGAAATTTTAGTATGTGGTAGGGCACCACCTAGGCACGAACCCTATTGAAAATGGGCGAAATGGGGTCAAAAGTCAGGCAGGACATAAGAGCAGGATTTGTTCCATTGCCCTTATGGGTCATAACTTGCGTAAAAATGGTTCGATTTCGATGACATAGAGAGCTACTGGGGACGAACCCTATTGAAAATGGGCGAAATGGGGTCAAAGGTCAGGACACTGGAGTAGGATCCATTCCATTGTCCTTGTGCATCATAGCTTACCAAAAAATGTTTCGATTGCGACAAAACGTTATCATGTTGTTCCGGAGGTATAGTGAACCGGTTCTGTTGAATATCAACGAAATGGGGTCAAAGGTCATTGCACAAAAGCAAGATTTATTCCACAGCCATTATTCTCATAACTGGCGTAAAACTGTTTCTATTGCGACAAAGCTTTAGTGTTATTCTTGAGGTGTACTGAACCGGTTCTGTTGAATCTCATCGAAATGGGCTCAAAGGTCAGGACACAGGAGCGAGATTTATTCCACAGCCATTATCCTCATAACTTGAGTAATAATTTCTGGTACGTAGGAAAGCTTATCATAATCAATGCATTTCATGATTTTACTAACTTGTTTCATCTTCCACTGCTTTCCAGTGTCCAATTATCGTTTTAGGTCTGAGCGCTCTTTTTAGCAGTCCGAAGGCACAATAGTCAATTGGAGAAACATTAGGGGTATTTGAAGGAATATGAGCAAAAGATATTCACTTGATACCCGTCGCTTTTTTCATCTTCCACTGCTTTCCGTTGTCCAATCATCGTTTTAGGTCTGAGCGCTGTTTTTAGCAGTCCTAAGGAACAACAGTCCATTTGTGACACATCAGGGTACTTTGAAGAAATATGAGCAACAAGTATAGGTTTGATACCAGTCTTGTTTTAACAGTCTTTTTATCAGTCCAAAGGCACAATAGTCCATTGGTGTCACATCAGGGAACTTTAAAGGAATATGAGCAAAAGGAATAGACTTGATACCAATCTCTTTTATAGGCCTGAACGCCCTTTTATAGCAGTTCGGAGGCACAATAGTCCAATGATGACACGTCAGGGGACTTTGAAGGAATATGAGCAAATGATATGTACTTGATACCCGTCTTTGTTTTCATTTTCCACTGCTTTCCATTGTCCAATCATCGTTTTAGGTCTCAGCGCTATTTTTAGCAGTCCGAAGGCACAATAGTCCATTGGTGACACGTCAAGGTACTTTGAAGGAATATTAGCAACAAGTATAGGTTTGACACCAGTTTCGTTTTACCAGTCCTTTTAGTAATCCGTAGGCACAATAGTCCATTGGTGACACATCAGGGGACTTTGAAGGAATATGAGCAAAAGGAATAGACTTGATACCCGTCTCTATTTTAGGTCTGAACGCTCTTCTTAGCAGTCAGGATGCAGAATAGTCCATTGGTGACACATCAGGGGACTTTGAAGGAATATGAGCAAACGATATACACTTGATACCCTTCTCTTTTTTCATCTTCCACTGCTTTCCGTTGTCCAATCATCGTTTTAGGTCTGAGCGCTGTTTTTAGCAGTCCGAAGGCACAATAGTCCATTAGTGACACATTAGAGAACTTTGAAGGAATATGAGCTAAAGGTATACACGGCCGTCTCGGTGGCGCAGTGGTCTAAGTGATGGCTTCTGAACATTCGTCTGACAGGGGTCCGAGTTCGAATCCCTGTGAGGCATGGGTGTTGTGCTTGTCTTATGGCACTGGCTCTCTCCCTTCCCTGGAACCAGTTACCCCAAATTAGGGACGGGTGGCTGCTTATAGCCCATTGAGTTGCCAATGGTGGTCCTTAAACCTCCAATTAAAAAAAAGAAAACAAGTTAGTAAAATCATGCAATGCATTGATTATAATACGCTTTCCAACATACCAGAAATCATTACTCAAGTTATTACTCAAGTTATGAGAATAATCGCTGTGGAATAAATCTCGGTCCTGTGCCCTGACCCTTGATTCCATATCGATGATACTCAACAGAACCGGTTCGGTATACCTCCGAAATAACATGATAAAGTTTTGTCGCAATCGAAGCATTTTTACGTAAGTTATGATGCATAAGGACTATGGAATAGATCCCGCTCCTATGTCCTAACCTTTGACCCCATTTCGCCCATTTTCAATGGAATTCCTCCCCAGGCAGGCCCCTACAACATACTAACATTTCATCCAAATCGAAGCATTTTTACGTAAGTTATGACGCATAAGGGCGATGGAAGTTATTCCGATCCTATGTCCTGACCTTTACCCCCATTTCGCCCATTTTCAATAGGGTTTGTGGTCAGGTGGTCGCCTACCACATACTAAAATTTCATCGAAATCGAACCTTCTTACGTTAGTTTTGACGCAGAAGAGCAGTGGAATGAATCCCGCTCCTATGTATTGAACTTTCACCCGATTTCGTTCACTTTAAATAAGGTTCCTTCCCAGGTGATACCCTACCAGATACTATAATTTTATCGAAATCGAGCGATTGTTGCGCGAGTTATCGTGCGGACGGACATACGCACACAACGCGTGACGTAATGAAGCAGATGGGAATAGCGACCATCTGCTCGCAAGAGTATGACGTCATAAAACTTTAATAGGATCCACACACAACGCGTGACGTAATGAGACAGATGGCGTGACCGTGCGCCAACATTCTCAAACGCGAGATTGTGACGTCGTAAGATTTCTAAACATTGGAAACATTAATGAAACGACGCCATGACAGTAAAAACGTTATAATTCGGGGTGGTTATTTAACCCCTAAACGAATTCTCCTAAAGTCGAGATCAAGCTAAATCGATTTCTAGTACCAGGAAATGCTACTTTAACGACTTTCATCAAAATTCTTAGAGCCGTTTTCAAAATAAAATGTACATACGTACATACAAGAATTGCTACTTTAAGGTGGACGTCAAGTAATTTTGCTTCCTATACTTCCAATGGAAAAACTTCTGTACACATTTTCATCACAAATAATGCGTTCCCAAGAATGAAAATTTGAACATCGATTAAAATAGCTTCATTTCATAATTTGGAATACTTAATATTTTCTAAACCATAACCGTAATAATATTTCTAAACCATAACAGTAATTATGCAATCCAACATTTATTTGTCCACTGACGTCATCAAAGTACAGGTCGCGCCATCTTTTTTCTGGTTTCAACACCACCAAAGGAAACGTTATTGTTTTTTAACATAATTATGCTTATGTTTTAGAAAATAATAAGTATTCTAAGTTATAGTATGAAGTTATTTTAATCGTTGTTCAGATTTTCATCTTTGGGAACACACTAATTGTGAAGGAAATGTGTACAAAAGGTTTTCCATTGGAAATATAGGAAGCAAAATTACTTGACGTCCACCTTAATAGTGTGGGATAAGGGCGATGGAATGGACCCCGATCCTATGTCCTGACCTTTGACTCCTTTTGTCCCATTTTAAATAGGGTTTCTCTCCAGGTTGTCCCCTACCGCATACTAAAATTTCATCGAAATCAAACAATTTTTACGCACCTTATGACGCATAAGGGCAATGGAATGCATCCCGCTCCTATTTCCTGACCTTTGAATGCACTTCACCCATTTTCAATAGGGTTTGTTCCCAGATGGTCCCCTACCACATACTAAAATGTCATTGAAATCGAACCGTATTTACGCAAGTTATGACGCATAAGGGCAATTGAATAGATCCCACTCTTATGGCGTGACCTATGAACCCACTTCACCCATTTTCCATAGGGTTCGTTCCCTGGTGGTCCCCTACCACATACTAAACTTTCATCGAAATCGAACCATTTTTACGTGAGTTATCGTGCCGACAGACGGACGAACAGACGGACGGAAAAAGCTGGAGCATATACGCTTCTTCAACCTACGGTTGGAAAGCGTAAAAAACCCGTCCTTGGCTACAGCCTGCTCGCTATTCCTGAGAATTCTGATGCAGTAAACAACAAACTGTAAGTCTCGAAACATCGGTTGAAGAAACGTAGTCAAAACCTTTCCCTAGAAAATGCAGGGAACTATTCATAATACGTAGTTCTACACTGGAAGCAGCAATTCGAAAATTAAACGACCCCACCAACTGCGACGAAGGTTTCAAAATCGCTTTATTATAATTTATCATAAGAAAACATAAGAGGGAGACGTACAGTGTTGGGCGTCTCACTGGGAAATAATACAAAACTGTTAAAACATGATGGTATATACACTGCAATGACAATGGGGATGAATAACAAATGCTGCAAGCAAAGCTTATTGCATAAAAATTGTTACGTACATTTCTGGAGTCTGACAAGTAAACAGCAAGTTGAGCTTTCAAATTACAAATGGTGCACATCAATTACCTATTAGGCAAGGTCAAATTCGAAAGAAATGATTGCGGAAACGAAAATGCTTCGAATTATATAATCATCATCATCATCATCATCATTGTCAACCATTATCAATCCACCGCTGGACGAAGGTCTCTCCAAATCTCTTCCACAACGGTTTGTCTTGTGCCATTCTCCTTAATGTCACTCCCGCATACTTTCGAATTTCATCCACCCATCGCCCATGTGGTCTTCTTCTGGGTCTTTTCCTGTCCCTTGGAATCCTATCTAAAATTTCGGCTGTCCATCGATGGTCTGTCCTTCTGGCAGTATGACCAGCCCATTGCCATTTCAGGGATTTAACTCTGATCATGATGTCTTCCACACTTGTCATTTTTCGGATCCACGATTTCCTCTTCTTATCTTTCCTGGTTACACCAAGCATGCACCTCTCCATGCTGCTTTGAGTTGTCTGCAGCCTTTGTATGTCTCTTTTAGTTAAGGACCACGTCTTTACACCATACGTAAGCACTGGAAGGATGTATTGATCAAACACTTTTTTTTTAAGACATAATGGCACATTGCTCTTGAAAATTATGCTGTTTCTTCCAAAAGCTCTCCAGGCAAGTTTTGTACGCCGATTAATTTCTTCATCAATGTGACCCTCACTTGATATCTGCTGTCCAAGATAAACGTACGTGTCTGTTATCTCCAGCTTTTCTCCATCAATCGATAAATCTTCATTTCGTGTAAAAGCGTTGAACATCACTTTTGTCTTCTGAAAGTTCATTTTTTATCCCACTTCTTTACTCTCGTCAGCAAGTTCCTGGATCATACTCTGCAGCTCTGATGGGGTAGTTGCAAAAATTACTACGTCATCAGCAAAACGAAGGTGAGTTAGGTAATCTCCATTAATCTTTATCGCTTAGTTTTCCCAGTTCAGGGATTGAAAGATATTTTCCAATGTGGCATTAAAGAGCTTGGGAGATATGGTGTCACCTTGTCTCACTTCCTTTAAAATTTTTATGTGTGTTGTATTTGCAAACAGCCGAATCTTTGCACTTGTATATATATATACACTGCTGGACAATTGCTAAGGACGGATCATAAACGGCTATATAGCGCATGAAAAGGTAAGTGTGGTTGGATGCCAAGTGAAATAAAATAATGTCAGAATGCCAGGACATTACAAGAAAGACAATTTATTGTGCTCTGAAATCCAGAAGGCTTTGGAACTTGTTCAAGGGACAAACAGGCCATTTTGTGGAGAATACGTAAACGTGAAAAAAATGCAATTACCGTCCGCAGGCGTTCCGGCGTAAGATGTCTATACTGGATATGGCCACCATGGAGGGCGATGCAAGATTCCACACGTCGTGTCATGCTTTGCACAACATTATCAAGCAGCTGTTGGGGTAATTTATCCCATTCCTCTGTCAGTGCACGGATGAGGGTGTCCTTGTTTATCGGAGGGCATTGGCGACCAGCAAGACTCCTCCCCGAAGCATCCCACACATTTTCAATGAGATTCAGATCTGGAGAACGTGCTGGCCTACGAGGCTTTGAATATCCTCGCTCTCAAGACACTTCTGGACAGCGACTGTTCAATGACATGTTGCATTGTCGTCCATGAAAATGAATCTATCACCGACAGCACCACGGAACATGCGAACATGAGGTAGCAGAACATCATTAATTTATCGTTGGCCAGTCATAGTCCCAGTTGGAAGCACATAGAGGGACGTACGGCAATTGAACATGACGCCTGACTATACCATGACACTACATGTCGGATATCGGTCCCTTACCTGTATGTTTGCTGGACAATATGCAGTACCACTATCACGCCAGATCAGTTGTCGTCGACAATCAGACGATAGACTGTATCTACTGTCATCTGAGAAGAATACAGCAGACCAGTCGTTATCAGTTCTATTGCGATGTTGATGGCACCATTGCAAACGGGCGGTACGGTGACGTCTGGACAATGGGATGCACACAACAGGATGGCGGGCGTATTGTCCTCCTTCATGCAAACTTCTGGAGACAGTTTTTCGGGAGATCCGCTTGCCAGTAGCAGCCATAAACTGATTTGCTACCTCACTAGCTGTGCTGTGCCGGTGTCTTTTTGTTGATAGCACTATGTACCGATCTTCTGCAGGTGTCGTACTGCGAACACGACCTCCCCCGTGACGTTTGCTACACTCTCCATTTGTTTGAAATGATTTCCAAAGCCTTGAAACAACACTATGGCTGACGTCGAACTCCCTGGCAACATCTGTTATTTTTCGCCCTTCTTCAATCTTGCCAATAATACGGCCACGCGTAAAATCATCTAGGTGGTATCGGGAAGACATACTGAAAATTGCAAGTTCGTCTATTGATTCTTTCCCTTTCAACTTTGCGTTTGAACAACAACTCTCAATACGCGTCAAATCCTTTATATCTCTTATCAGCGCTATGACGTCACGAACAAGTTCATCAATCCAAAATTTGCATACGCACAACACGTCTTACTGTATCCCGCACTTATGCTAATTTCCACATTTTCCTGCCTTCCATTTTATGGTTGCTATCGTTGCTATTGTCATCCGTCCTTAGCAATTGTCCGGCAGTGTATATATATATATATAACCACCAGGAATTGTGTACTATGCGCGTAACACACAGAGGGTTGTGGTCTATAACTTTAGTAAATCCTCCATGGAAACGAGCATTTTACATTTCGCAAGTATAACCCAAACATTTGAGTAGAGATATCAATATTTGTGACTTACTACAGAGGTGAAAACGTGTGCCAAGACGACAAATCTGCAGGGAGACAATCTGTCGAAATAGCTGAGTTGGGAGAGTGACTTACTCCGGAGTGAGTTTACCCGAATTCGATTCCCGGCGTGGACAAACTTGTTTTTTCACATACTGTAACTTCTATTGCGTTTGGAGTCGGATAACCGAAGTTTACCGAGTGTAATGAAGCATTGCGCAACAATGCTTATTATACTCTGCAACAATAGATCATAAACGTAATAATGACACATTACTACGTTTCTGATCTACTGTTGCAGAGTAAAATGAAGCATTGTTGCGGAATAATGTACTGAAGAAATGTTACGCAGAAAGGAAATGAAGTATTGTTGCGTTAGCTTATTCCACAGCTCACGGAATGATGAAATTTCAACAATGGGTGAATGTTTTAGAAAGAAAGAAAAATTAATTAAAATTTTGCAAATTTGAATTTCACTCAAAATGCTCTGTGGTGCACACTTGCATTTTTATTGTGGCAGTTTTCTGCCAAATTTCAAGTCTCTATGTGCAGTAGTTTCATCTTTAGGCGACTAACAAGTAGACAGACACATAATTTCATACTCAAGATCGGAAAGGAGTTGACATGAGCAGGAATCACACGGATTAAACATAAATTTGTAATCGTTACAAACTTTTACGCTCGTGTTGTGAAGGAAAACAATGAAGATATGTAACAATATAATGACGGAAAACTGCTTCAACAGGTGGCACGTAACATTTCATTGTTAAGAGAAACTATATAAAGATTAACATCACGCAGATCAGCATACCGGCCTCTGATGGCCGTGTGTTCACAGCAGCCGGCTTCGAAAGTTATGGTTGGGTGTTAAGTTCCACCTCGAATTACCAACTACGAAATATTTCCCTCCTTCTGAGAGCACATTGTCCGAAGTCCTGGACTAATCGATCCATTGTTACAAATAACGCCATATGTTCCTACCGACTTTCCACACCGCCTCTGTGTGACTTTTCCAAATCAACTAGCTTCCTACTTTTAAAGGGATGTTTAAGATATCTAGTCAAATGTTCATTTCCCCTATATCGCTGACTCGTGAAGATGATCTTGCATTTAGCAGCTCCTGCTTTCACGCTGAAGAATTTGATACACTTCACAGTTCAGTCCATATACCCCCACTTCTGTTTTATTACACATGACACTTCAAATACAGTTTGATTTAGCAATACAAGCTTTCATATTTATTTAGCAAAAGCATATCGAACATAAATTAGCAGTCAGTTTTAAAGCATCTAAGCGATAAATGCTTTTGAAATCGGTTTCCCGGGTTCCATTCGGTTAGAACGCGCCACGGGTCCACAGGAAATGCAACGTCGAAATATGAATGAAGAAATACTAATTAAATGATACGGGATGAAAACCGGTACTTGTGTCTGTGGAAAAGAGTTTTGTCGTTTTGTTATGGCGTGTTGATTCTGGGAAAGCGAATTTAAATTTACATTAAAAAGCTGTGGTGTTTTAAATATATGGCTGATATCTGAATTAATAAGCGCGTGTTTAACAGTTATCAATATTTCTTCTAAGCTGTTTTGCTCTTGCTTACCGATCCCAATTGGGCGAAATCATCAATGATCTCAGGACCTCTACTAGAACATTTCAATAAGATAGGTTTAACGACACCCACTTTAACGCCGCTAACTGATAACCATATATGTATACCCATATGCATATTTTTACCTAATGTCAAATTTAAATCTGATTTTAAACTATTTATTATTTATCATGTGACGTCAAATCTTGATTTTCCCATACCTGACTTTGAAAAATCAATTCCTTCTTTAATTTTCTGAAATCCTGTCTTTTCGCGTAGGGCACTTTGCAAATTCTTTTCCTTAAAATGATTTAGACTTTTTCCCTTAAAATTAAATACATTTTGTTTTAGTTTTTAAAAATCTAGAAGGTTTACAGTCCAGAGTTTCGGGGCAATTTTTCGCGAATTTATTGAACATTGTTTCAAAGAATGCCGACCTTACGATATAGGATATTGGAAGTAAACAGCCATCGATCTACTTCGTAAGGTATCAACCGAAGACAAAATCCGCTAACATTAAGAACGATTATCTTTCAAGGTTTCATCCACCTTCTTTTTTTTTTTTTTTGGTCTTTTTTCAATGCTACCAAGTAGTTCTACAATTCAACGGAAGCATATGGAAAACATGCACGAAAATAAAATATTTGTTACCTGCCACATTTATATATTACTCCAATGTCAACGTCATTGATGTACAGATTTAGATTTTACCGGTAATGGTTTAAGCACCTAAGTGACAAATGCTTTTGAAATCGGTTTCCCGGGTTCCATTCGGTTAGAACGCGCCACGGATCCACAGGAAATGCAACGTCGAAATATGAATGAAGAAATACTTATTAAATGATACGGGATGAAAACCGGTACTTGTGTCTGTGGAAAAGAGTTTTGTCGTTTTGTTATGGCGTGTTGATTCTGGGAAAGCGAATTTAAATCTACATTTGAAAGCTGTGGTGTTTGAAATACATATCCCTGAAACCTAAATAAATAAGTATTTGTTTAATAGTGTTCAGTATTCTGTTTATGCTGTTTTACTTTGGCTTACCTGAGAGAGAGATGATATCAATCTCAAATCGGCGAAATCATCTGTGATCACAGGAATTTGATCAGAATATATCAATGTGATCGTTCTATAACGACACATATGTAAACAGCGACCCTAACTGATTTCCCGATATCTGTCTTTAAACTTTCAAAGTCAATGTCTAAGTCTGTGTTCTAAGAACCTATGCTTAATACCTAATTAGGGCACTTTGCAATATCTTTTTCCTAAAAATTACGTAATTCCTTCTCTTTAAAGTAACGCAATGTTTTGTTCTCACAAATCAAGCAGGTCTACTATCTAAAATTTCAAGGCAATAACTCTGGGATTTTAACAGAATTTTCTGAAAACAGGTTTAAAGAATGCCGCCGGTCCATCGCATATTGGAAGTAAACCCACACTTATTTAATCAGAAGTGATCGATCGAAGAAAAATTCGGTGAACGTCAAGAATTTGAAAATTTCAAGGTTTCTTCAGTTTTTCAATACTGTCGATTAGTTCCGCAATTCAATGAAAGGATCTTGAAAACATGCACGCAAATTCAATTTTTGTTTCGTGTCACATTTACATAATATAATGTTAATTATTATATATTCACAGATAATTTTAGATGTTATCTGTGAAGTATGGAACACCAAAGTAACAAATGCTTTTGAAATTGATTTCCCAGCTTTCATTCGGTTAGGAAGCGTTACGGAGTTCGCAGAAAAAGCAAGGTTGAATGAAATATGAAACAAGTTAGTGAAATCGTGCAGTGCATTGATTATGATACGCTTTCCAACATACCAGCAATCATTACTCAAGTTATTACTCAAATTATGAGCAGAATGGCTGTGGAATAAATTCCGCTCCTGTGCCCTGACCTTTGACCCCATTTCGATTATATTAAACAGAATTGGTTCAGTATACCTCCGAAACAACATACCAAAGTTTTGACGCAATAATAATATTTTTAGTCAAGTTATTAGGATAATGGCTGTGGAATAAATCTCTCTTCTGTGCCCTGACCTTTGGCCCCATTTCGATCATATTAAACAGAATTGGTCCAGTATACCTCCGTAAACAACATACCAAAGTTTTGACGCAATAATAATATTTTTAGTCAAGTTATTAGGATAATGGCTGTGGAATAAATCTCTCTTCTGTGCCCTGACCTTTGGCCCCATTTCGATCATATTAAACAGAATTGGTTCAGTATTCCTCCGAAACAACATACCAAAGTTTTGTCGCAATAATAATATTTTTAGTCAAGTTATTAGGATAATGGCTGTGGAACAAATCTCTCTTCTGTGCCCTGACCTTTGACCCCATTTCGATCATATTAAACAGAATTGGTTCAGTATACCTCCGAAACAACATACCAAAGTTTTGTCGCAATAATAATATTTTTAGTCAAGTTATTAGGATAATGGCTGTGGAACAAATCTCTCTTCTGTGCCCTGACCTTTGACCCCATTTCGATCATATTAAACAGAATTGGTTCAGTATACCTCCGAAACAACATACCAAGGTTTTGTCGCAATAATAATATTTTTAGTCAAGTTATTAGGATAATGGCTGTGGAACAAATCTCTCTTCTGTGCCCTGACCTTTGACCCCATTTCGATCATATTAAACAGAATTGGTTCAGTATTCCTCCGAAACAACATACCAAAGTTTTGTCGCAATAATAATATTTTTAGTCAAGTTATTAGGATAATGGCTGTGGAAAAAATCTCTCTTCTGTGCCCTGACCTTTGACCCCATTTCGATCATATTAAACAGAATTGGTTCAGTATTCCTCCGAAACAACATACCAAAGTTTTGTCGCAATAATAATATTTTTAGTCAAGTTATTAGGATAATGGCTGTGGAACAAATCTCTCATCTGTGCCCTGACCTTTGACCCCATTTCGATCATATTAAACAGAATTGGTTCAGTATTCCTCCGAAACAACATACCAAAGTTTTGTCGCAATAATAATATTTTTAGTCAAGTTATTAGGATAATGGCTGTGGAAAAAATCTCTCTTCTGTGCCCTGACCTTTGACCCCATTTCGATGATATTAAACAGAATTGGTTCAATACATTTCCGGAACAACATGATGAAGTTTTATCACAATCGAAGGATTTTTACATAAGTTATGACGCACAAGGGCGATGGAATGGATCCCGCTTTTATGTCATGACGTTTGACCCCATTTCGTCCATTTTCAATAGGGTTCCTTCCCAGGTTGTCTCCTACCGCATACTCGAATCATTTTTACTGGAGTTGTCGTGCGGACAGACAGACGGACAAAGCTGGAACACATACGCTTCTTCAACCTACGTATGGAAAGCGTTAAAAAGGAATACTCATTCGATAAGACACTATCCCGCTGGGGTTACTTTGCAGCTGCAAAATGAGTTTCGATGTTTTGTTATGGCGTGTTTGATGCTGAGAAAGGTCATTTAATTCTGCATTTGGAAGGTGTGGTATTAAAAACATGTGACTTAAATATTATTAAATAAGTGCATGTTTAACAGTAGCTAAAATTTCGTTCATGTTGTGTTGTTCTGGTTTATCTTTGAAAGACGATAACCATGTCGAATCGTCGACAACATCCATGATCGCAGGAATTTAACCTTATGACATCTCCCACTAAACACCACCCATGGCCACCTCACATAACTTAGAACTTTACGTGTATCACTGTTAATGATGTTATTAAAAAAAGCTTTTGAATGAAGTTAAATATACACAACCACATCTCTAATTTTCATTTGCTTTTGACGTGGTACTCCTCAATTTGTAAAATGAATTCACGTCAGAATTTCTCAAATCTTAATTTCTATATCTTATATAATAATTCCGTAGTGTCGTACACAATTGCGACACATAGGTACGTCGTACAACCTTCGGAAATGGCTCACTTTACAGATGCTAATTCCAAGAATCGGGGTGTTCTTCTAAATTAATTTAATTTAACTTAATTTGAAGATGTTTTCTTCTAAATTTAATCAGCTGACTGATGTACGCCAAGTACTCTCACTTCGTCTCATAACACAGTTTTTTGTCATTTTCTTTGTAGGACTTTCGTCCCCAGTGAGTAGAGTTTGGATCCCAGCCACCAACAGCGAGATCGCCTTTTGGGCAGGACACAGAAACAGACGGAAGGAATGAGAGCAAGTCTAGCGACTTTGACAGAACAGTTTATAGTGAGATTAGAGTACAGTAGATGGCGCCACCGTACAAATACGATATTGTACATAGAGGTGTGAGAGAATTTCACGGGGGGCATAGGAAAGGATACCCATTTAACCAGTGGGTCTAGCCTGGGGGCCGTCACTTAACGTGCTCGTCCGATGCACGGCGGATATTCAGCGATTGTTAGTAAATCACACCATCTCTGAAAGATCAGCCCAGGTTCGAATCTGAGGATTTTGCATCGGACGAGCACGTTAAGTGACGGCCCCCAGGCTGGACCCACTGGTTAAATGGGTATCCTTTCCTATAAAAGAAATTACGATTACGGAATTTCGTACTAGCCCTACCGTCACACGACTATGGAAGATGGCGCATACCGGAGCAGGCGGGCAAGGACCTGACTGGCCAGCGAGCAAAGAGCTGATTGGATATTGTCAAGGACAACTCTGCTACACGTGCTTTAAGTGCCACAGAACTGTAAACTGTGTTACTGTGAGAACGGAAACGGGGTTTTATTACAAATGGCGTTTGGGAGTGACCACCAAAACGAGGGCGTCTTTTTTCGTAATGTAAGCAAGCGAAAAAGTTTGACAAAGCACATAATGGTCGCAGTACTACACGCAGCAACCTAACTTTTCGAAAAGTTTTATTGGGCGAAATTTGAAAGCACACGTAATGTTCGCAGTAATACACGCAGCAACCTATCTTTTCGAAAAGTTTTATTGGGCGAAATTTGAAAGCACACGTAATGATCGCAGTAATACACGCGGCAACCCATCTTTCCGAAGACGTTTTTTGGGCGAAATTGTCGTACCTGACCACAGCTTGGGTGCAATTAATATTATTAAGTGTGCGCACTGCCACGATTTGCATTCCGCTAATGAGGAAAGTAATGGTCATTTTAAAGTACTGTTGTCATAAGGGCCTTACTTCTTTTAAAGAACTACAGATATATACGGGACTGAAAGACTTGTTTCTCAATAGTCCTAGTTTCAACCAACACATGCGGAAATACAATAGCGCGATGTCATTCGCTTCCCTCTCGGCCACAAGGAAAAGGAGATTCCAGTCAATGGTCCACACTGCTCTAAAATTCAGGGGCACGTTCATCGGTATATATTGGATATGTGGCCACCTAATGGTGAAAACTGTATTCTATAGATTCTCCGGCGGCTCGGATACACGTAATGGTAATAATGAGAACAAAGAGTTGAAGCGATCGATATTGACAGCCCTGGCAGATATTCTGATTAACAGTCCTTACGCTTAAGCATACAGGACTGTAGTTAAGGCGATTGAACATGAAGTAGCAGAACACAACCTGGACCTGTATTTTGTGGATAATACACGATCGAGTTACATTATTGTGACCACTGGCTAATATCCAGAGTAACCGACGTTCAGAGCGCGTACAGCAGTTAGACGGGCTGGAAGTGACTCAATAAGGTGCTGGAAGGTGTTCACAGGTATCTGAAGCCATGCTGACTGCAGTGTATCTGACAGCTGCTGGAGGGTGCGTGCTGGAGGAGCCATAGAGCGAACAACACGATCAAGGTGGTGCCACAGATGCTCAATTGGGTTTAAGTCTGGGGAATTAGGGGACCAGAGAAGTACTTATGTATTCATTATGTATTCATAATGAATTCGGTCCATAGTGCCTTCCACAGGTATAAGTGAACCCAGGGAATGCCAGAAAAACATTCCCCACACCATAACGCTGTAGTCATTAGCTTGTGTTCTTCCAGCAATTGTTGAAGAGTGTTTGATCACCGATGTTTCTCGCCCTATACGCCAGCGTCCATCCGTTCGATGAAGCAGAAAACGTGGCTCATCGGAGAAGACAATCCTTTGCAAGTTAGCGGAGGCCCAATTCCGATTCGGCAGTCCAAATGTGAGCTTTTCCTGCCGATGCACCTTCCTTAGTACAGGTACAGGGACCATCCGTCTGCATCGGAGCTCCATACGCAGCAGGGTCGTTTTAGACACAATAGTCCATTGGTGACACATCAGAGGACTTTGAAGGAATATGAGCAAAAGGAATAGAATTGATGTTTTTTAAGTCTGAACGCTCCTTTTAGCAGTCCGGAGGCACAATAGTTCATTGGTGACACATCAGAGGACTTTGAAGGAATATGAGCAAAAGATATACACTTGATACCCGTCTCTTTTTTACGCCTTCCAACCGTAGGTTGAAGAAGCGCATATGCTCCAACTTTTTCCGTCCGTCTGTCCGTTCGTCCGTCCGCCTGTCGGCACGATAACTCACGAAAAAGTGGTTCGATTTCGATGAAATTTTAGTATGTGGAAGGGGACCACCAGGGGACGAACCCTATTGAAAATGGGTGAAGTGGGGTCAAAGGTCACGCCATAAGAGCAGGATCCATTCAATTGACCTTATGCGTCATAACTTGCGTAAATAAGGTTCGATTTCGATGACATTTTAGTATGTGGTAGGGGACCACCAGGGGACGAACCCTATTGAAAATGGGTGATGTGGGGCAAAAGGTCACGCCATAAGAGCGGGATCCATTTCATTGCCTTTATGCGTCATAACATGCGTAAATATGGTTCGATTTCGATGAAATTTCAGTATGTGGTAGGGTACCTGGGCACGAACAGTATATGGTACCTGGGCACGAACCCATTTCAGTATATTTCAGTATGTGGTACCTGGGCACGAACCCTATTGAAAATTGGCAAATTGGGGTCAAAGGTCAGGCAAGGCATAAGAGCGGAATTTATTCCATTGCCCTTATGCTTCATAACTTGCGTAAAAATGGTTCGATTTCGATTAAATTTTGGTATGTGGTAAGGAATCACCTGGGAACGAAACCTATTGAAAGTGGGTGGAATGGGGTCAAAGGTTTAGACATAGAAGCGGAATCCATTTCATTGCCCTTATGGGTCATAACTTGCGTAAAAATGGTTCGATTTCGATGAAATTTCAGTATGTGGTAGGGGACCACTAGGGAACGAACCCTATTGAAAATGGATGAAGTGGGTCAAAAGTCACGCCATAAGAGCAGGATCCATTCAATTGCCCTTTTGCGTCATAACATGCGTAAATATGGTTCGATTTCGATGAAATTTTACTATGTGGTAGGGAACCACTGGGCACGAACCCTATTGAAAATGGGCGAATGGGGTCGAAGGTCAGGCAGGGCATAAAAGCGGCATTTATTCCATTGCCCGTATGCGTCATAACATGCGTAAATATGGTTCGATTTTGATGAAATTTTAGTATGAGGTAGGGCACCACCTGGGCACGAACCCTATTGAAAATGGGCGAAATGGGGTCAAAGGTCAGGCAGGACATAAGAGCAGGATTTGTTCCATTGCCCTTATGGGTCATAACGTGCGTAAAAATGGTTCGATTTCGATGACATAGGGAGCTACTGAGGACGAACCCTATTGAAAATGGGCGAAATGAGGTCAAAGGTCAAGACACTGGAGTGGGATCCATTCCATTGTCCTTGTGCATCATAACTTACCAAAAAATGTTTCGATTGCGACAAAACGTTATCATGTTGTTCCGGAGGTATAGTGAACCGGTTCTGTTGAATATCAACGAAATGGGGTCAAAGGTCATTGCACAAAAGCAAGATTTATTCCACAGCCATTATTCTCATAACTGGCGTAAAACTGTTTCTATTGCGACAAAACTTTAGTGTTATCCTTGAGGTGTACTGAACCGGTTCTGTTGAATATCATCGAAATGGGGTCAAAGGTCAGGACACAGGAACGAGATTTATTCCACAGGCATTATCCTCATAACTTGAGTAATAATTTCTGGTGCGTTGGAAAGCTTATCATAATCAATGCATTGCATGATTTTACTAACTTGTTTCATCTTCCACTGCTTTCCAGTGTCCAATTATCGTTTTAGGTCTGAGCGCTCTTTTTAGCAGTCCGAAGGCACAATAGTCCATTGGTGACACATCAGGGGACTTTGAAGGAAAATGAGCAAAAGATATTTACTTGATATCCGTCGCTTTTTTCATCTTCCACTGCTTTCCGTTGTCCAATCATCGTTTTAGGTCTGAGAGCTGTTTTTAGCAGTCCTAAGGAACAACAGTCCATTTGTGACACATCAGGGTACTTTGAAGAAATATGAGCAACAAGTATAGGTTTGATACCAGTCTTGTTTTAACAGTTTTTTTTATCAGTCGAAAGGCACAATAGTCCATTGGTGTCACATCAGGGAACTTTAAAGGAATATGAGCAAAAGGAATAGACTTGATACCAATCTCTTTTATAGGCCTGAACGCCCTTTTATAGCAGTTAGGAGGCACAGTAGTCCAATGATGACACGTCAGGGGACTTTGAAGGAATATGAGCAAATGATATGTACTTGATACCCGTCTTTGTTTTCATCTCCCACTGCTTTCCATTGTCCAATCATCGTTTTAGGTCTCAGCGCTATTTTTAGCAGTCCGAAGGCACAATAACAATAGTCCATTGGTGACACGTCAAGGGACTTTGAAGGAATATTAGCAAAAAGTATAGGTTTGATACCAGTTTCTTTTTACCAGTCCTTTTAGTAATCCGTAGGAACACTAGTCCATTGTTGACACATCAGGGGACTTTGAAGGAATATGAGCAAAAGGAATAGACTTGATACCCGTCTCTATTTTAGGTCTGAACGCTCTTTTTAGCAGTCAGGATGCAGAATAGTCCATTGGTGACACATCAGGGGACTTTGAAGGAATATGAGCAAACGATATACACTTGATACCCTTCTCTTTTTTCTTCAAACAAGTTAGTAAAATCATGCAATGCATTGATTATAATACGCTTTCCAACATACGAGAAATCATTACTCAAGTTATCACTCAAGTTATGAGAATAATGGCTGTGGAATAAATCTCGGTGTTGTGCTCTGACCCTTGATCCCATATCGATGATACTCAACAGAACCGGTTCGGTATACCTCCGAAATAACATGATAAAGTTTTGTCGCTATCGAAGCATTTTTACGTAAGTTATGATGCATAAAGGCTATGGAATAGATCCCGCTCCTATGTCCTAACCTTTGACCCCATTTCGCCCATTTTCAATGGAATTCGTCCCCAGGCAGGCCCCTACAACATACTAACATTTCATCCAAATCGAAGCATTTTTACGTAAGTTATGACGCATAAAGGCGATGGAAGTTATTCCGATCCTATGTCCTGACCTTTACCCCCATTTCGCCCATTTTCAATAGGGTTTGTGGTCAGGTGGTCGCCTACCGCATACTAAAATTTCATCGAAAGCGAACCTTTTTTACGTTAGTTTTGACGCAAAATAGCAGTGGAATGAATCCCGCTCCTATGTATTGAACTTTCACCCGATTTCGTTCACTTTAAATAAGGTTCCTTCCCAGGTGATACCCTACCAGATACGAAAATTTTATCGAAATCGAACGATTGTTGCGCGAGTTATCGTGCGGACGGTCATGCGCACACAACGCGTGGCGTAATGAAGCAGATGGAAATAGCGACAATCTGCTCGCAAGAGTATGACGTCATGAAACTTTAATAGGATCCACACACAACGCGTGACGTAATGAGACAGATGGCGTGACCGCGCGCCAACATTCTCAAACGCGAGATTGTGACGTCGTAAGATTTCTAAACATTGGAAACATTAATGAAACGACGCCATGACAGTAAAAACGTTATAATTCGGGGTGGTTATTTAACCCCTAAACGAATTCTCCTAAAGTCGAGATCAAGCTAAATCGATTTCTAGTACCAGGAAATGCTACTTTAACGACTTTCATCAAAATTCTTAGAGCCGTTTTCAAAATAAAATGTACATACGTACATACAAGAATTGCTACTTTAAGGTGGACGTCAAGTAATTTTGCTTCCTATACTTCCAATGGAAAAACTTCTATACACATTTTCTTCACAAATAATGCGTTCCCAAGAATGAAAATTTGAGCATCGATTAAAATAGCTTCATTTCATAACTTGGAATACTTAATATTTTCTAAACCATAACCGTAATAATATTTCTAAACCATAACAGTAATTATGCAATCCAACATTTATTTGTCCACTGACGTCATCAAAGTACAGGTCGCGCCATGTTTTTTCTGGTTTCAACACCACCAAAGGAAACGTTATTGTTTTTTAACATAATTATGCTTATGTTTTAGAAAATGTTAAGTATTCTAAGTTATAGTATGAAGTTATTTTAATCGTTGTTCAGATTTTCATCTTTGGGAACACACTAATTGTGAAGGAAATGTGTACAAAAGGTTTTCCATTGGAAATATAGGAAGCAAAATTACTTGACGTCCACCTTAATAGTGTGGGATAAGGGCGATGGAATGGATCCCGATCCTATGTCCTGACCTTTGACTCCTTTTGTCCCATTTTAAATAGGGTTCCTCTCCAGGTTGTCCCTTACCCCATACTAAAATTTCATCGAAATCAAACAATTTTTACGCACCTTATGACGCATAAGGGCAATGGAATACATCCCGTTCCTATGTCCTTACCTTTGAATGCACTTCATCCATTTTCAATAGGGTTTGTCCCCAGATGGTCCCCTACCACATACTAAAATTTCATTGAAATCGAACCGTATTTACGCAAGTTATGACGCATAAGGGCAATTGAGTGGATCCCGCTCTTATGGCGTGACCTATTACCCACTTCACCCATTTTCCATAGGGTTCGTTCCCTAGTGGTCCCCTACCACATACTAAAATTTTATCGAAATCGAACCATTTTTAAGTGAGTTATCGTGCCGACAGACGGACGAACAGACGGACGGAAAAAGCTGGAGCATATACGCTTTTTCAACCTACGGTTGGAAAGCGTAAAAAACCCGTCCTTGGCTACAGCCTGCTCGCTATTCCTGAGAATTCTGATGCAGTAAACAACAAACTGTAAGTCTCGAAACATCGGTTGAAGAAACGTAGTCAAAACCTTTCCCTAGAAAATGCATGGAACTATTCATAATACGTAGTTCTACACTGGAAGCAGCAATTCGAAAATTAAACGACCCCCCACCAACTGCGACGAAGGTTTCAAAATCGCTTTATTATTATTTATCATAAGAAAACATAAGAGGGAGACGTACAGTGTTGGGCGTCTCACTGGGAAATAATACAAAACTGTTAAAACATGATGGTATATACACTGCAATGACAATGGGGATGAATAACAAATGCTGCAAGCAAAGCTTATTGCATAAAAATTGTTACGTACATTTCTGGAGTCTGACAAGTAAACAGCAAGTTGAGCTTTCAAATTACAAATGGTGCACATCAATTACCTATTAGGCAAGGTCAAATTCGAAAGAAATGATTGCGGAAACGAAAATGCTTCGAATTATATAATCATCATCATCATCATCATCATTGTCAACCATTATCAATCCACCGCTGGACGAAGGTCTCTCCAAATCTCTTCCACAACGGTTTGTCTTGTGCCATTCTCCTTAATGTCACTCCCGCATACTTTCGAATTTCATCCACCCATCGCCCATGTGGTCTTCTTCTGGGTCTTTTCCTGTCCCTTGGCATCCAATCTAAAATTTCGGCTGTCCATCGATGGTCTGTCCTTCTGGCAGTATGACCAGCCCATTTCCATTTCAGGGATTTAACTCTGATCATGATGTCTTCCACACTTGTCATTTTTCGGATCCACGAGTTCCTCTTCTTATCTCTCCTGGTTACACCAAGCATGCACCTCTCCAGGCTGCTTTGAGTTGTCTGCAGATTTTGTATGTCTCTTTTAGCTAAGGTCCATGTCTCTGCACCACACGTAAGCACTGGAATGATGCATTGATCAACACTTTTCTTTTAAGCCATAATGGCATATTGCTCTTGAAAATTATGCTGTTTCTTCCAAAAGCTCTCCAGGAAAGTTTTGTACGCCGATTAATTTCTTCATCAATGTAACCCTCACTTGATATCAGCTGTCCAAGATAAACGTACGTGTCTGTTATCTCCATCTTTTCTCCATCAATCGATAAATCTTCATTTCGTGTAAAAGCATTGAACATCACTTTTGTCTTCTGAAAGTTCATTTTTTATCCCACTTCTTTACTCTCGTCAGCAAGTTCCTGGATCATACTCTGCAGCTCTGATGGGGTAGTTGCAAAAATGACTACGTCATCAGCAAAACGAAGGTGAGTTAGATAATCTCCATTTAATCTTTATCGCTTTGTTTTCCCAGTTTAGGGATTGAAAGATATTTTCCCATGTGGCATTAAAGAGCTTGGGAGATATGGTGTCACCTTGTCTCACTTCCTTTCCAGTTTTTATGTGTGTTGTATTTGCAAACAGCCGCATCTTTGCACTTGCGTTTTATATATATCATCATCATCATCATCATTGTCAACCATTATCAATCCACTGCTGGACGAAGGTCTCCCCAAGTTTCCTCCACAACGGTCTGTCTTGTGCCAGTCTCCTCCATGTCACCCCTGCATACTTTCGAATTTCATCCACCCATCTCCCATGTGGTCTTCTTCTGGATCTCTTCCTGTCCCTTGGAATCCAATCTAAAATTTCGGCTGTCCATCGATGATCTGTCCTTCTGGCAGTATGTCCAGCCCATTGCCATTTCAGGGATTTAACTCTGATCATGATGTCTTCCACTCTTGTCATTTTTCGGATCCACGAGTTCCTCTTCTTATCTCTCCTGGTTACACCAAGTATGCACCTCTCCTTGCCTCTTTGAGTTGTCTGCAGCCTTTGTATGTCTCTTTTAGTTAAGGTCCACGTCTCTGCACCATACGTAAGCACTGGAAGGATGCATTGATCAAACACTTTTCTTTTAAGACATAATGGCATATTGCTCTTGAAAATTATGCTGTTTCTTCCAAAAGCTCTCCAGGCAAGTTTTGTACGCCGATTAATTTCTTCATCAATGTGACCCTCACTTGATATCTCCTGTCCAAGATAAACGTACGTATCTGTTATCTCCAGCTTTTCTCCATCAATCGATAAATCTTCATTTCTTGTAAAAGCATTGAACATCACTTTTGTCTTCTGAAAGTTCATTTTTAATCCCACTTCTTTACTCTTGTCAGCAAGTTCCTGGATCATACTCTGCAGCTCTGATGGGCTAGTTGCAAAAATGACTACGTCATCAGCAAAACGAAGGTGGGTTAGATAATCTCCATTAATCTTTATCCCCTTGTTTTCCCAGCTCAGTGACTGAAATACACCCTCCAATGTGGTATTAAAGAGCTTCGGAGATATGGTGTCACCTTGTCTCACTCCCTTTCCAATTTTTATGTGTGTTGTATTTTCAAACAGCCGAATCTTTGCACTTGCATTTTCATAGATGTTATTAATAATATTAATGTATGCATCTTCAATACCGCAGGTTTTCAGAGCCATTGTAACTGCTGATGGTTTCACCGAATCAAAGGCCTTTTCATAATCGATAAAAGCCATGCACAATGGAAGTTCATATTCCCTCGCTCTTTCAATTAGTTCTCTCAGCACATGGATATGATCTATTGTGCCGTAGCCACTCCTGAATCCAGCTTGTTCTCTCGGTTGAGCCATGTCCAGTGTTACCTTCAAGCGGTGTGAAAGAACTTTAGTGAAGATTTTATAAACCACTGATAGGAGGCTGATAGGTCTGTAGTTTCCGAGATCCTCAATGTCACCTTTCTTATGTAGCAGGATCATTGCAGCGGTATTCCAATCCTCAGGAATCTTTCCTTCATTAAGGCATCGAGTGAAAATTTGGGCGAGTACTGTTTCGATTTCTCCACTTGCTTCTTGTATGATGTCTACAGTAATTCCATCTTCTCCTGGAGTTTTCCCCCGCTTCATGTTCTTGATTGCATGTGCAACTTCTGCTGGAAGGACTGAAGGAACTCTGGTACTGGTATCTTCCATGATGTCTGGAGTGCATGTATCATCCCTTTCATATAATTTGGAGTAGAAATCTTTCACTCTTGTCAAAATTTCACCTCTATTTCTTGTTACAGAACCATCTTCTTTTCTCAGTGCCATAATCTGTTTTCTTCCCTTACTGAGAAGTCCCTTTGCTATCTTTAGGCTTTGGTTGTTTTCAATTGCTTTCCTCACTAGTTCACAGTTGAATTTTCTTACGTCTTCAGTGATACTTTTTCGTACTGTCTTGCATAGCTCTATATATTCCACTTTGGATGTCACATCTTCTTTAGTTGTCCTCATCTCTCTTCTTTTTTGCATCAACATTTTCGTTTTTCCTGATAATTTATTTACATGCAACTTGTTCTTAGACCCAGCTAATTTTGTTGCTGTTTCCTTAAGAGCTTTGGTTACTTTTCTGTTAACTTCAGAGATGTCCACTTCTTCCGATGTTAGGCCTTCTAAAGCAGAGAACCTGTTCTTCAGTTCCAACTTGAAGGTATTATGGTGTTTTTTAAGGTTGGTTATGTCAATAGATTTTGTTTGTCCTATGAGCTTGCCACGTTCAAGTTTAGTGTTGAGGTGCATTTTACATCTCACCAATCTATGGTCACTACCTGTGTTGAACTTGTTTAGCACACTGCAGTCTTCTATGACGAATTTTTTGTTACACATAATGAAATCAATTTCACTTGTCGTCCCATTTGGATGTCTCCATGTCCATTTCCTGTGTGGCTTTTTCTTGAAGAAGGAGTTTAAGATGAAAAACCCTTCTGCCTCTGCAAACTCAACGAGAGTATTTCCACGCTGGTTTCTGTTGCCGTGACCGAATTTACCTACTGAAGTTTCATTCTGTTGCCGTTGCCCTATTTTTGCATTGAAATCTCCCATAATTATTTTCAAGTGCTGCTTACCTTTATTATTTAGATGACAAATTTCCTCATAAAATTCTTCAATTTCTTCTTCAGGATGACTTGTGGTGGGTGCATAAGTTTGAATAATCTGAGCCTGGTATCTTCTCGATAGTTGGATAACGAGTCGTGCAGCTCTGTCAGAGGAACTTTCAACTTCTACAGCTTTATCCTTCAGTTTCTTGTTTATTATAAATCCAACACCACTAGTTCTGCCAGTATCTGTCCCACGATAGTAGAAGAGATGTCCACTTTTCAGTTCAATGAGATCTTCTCCTTTTCTCCTTACCTCACTTAGCCCCACGATGTCCCACTTGATGCTTTGTAGTTCCTCTTCCAATTCAAGAAGCCTTGAATCAGAAGATAGGGAGCGTCCATTGTACGTTGCCAAGGTCAGCATCAGATGGCAGCCTAGTCCGGTCCTCCGCTGATTCTTAGCACCCTCTGCCTTCATGTCGCACTGGCCGCTGCCTTGGCCAGGTACATTCCAGCTACCGGAGACTGAGGGCCAAGATTTAAGTTGTGGAGTCATTTTATATATATATATATATATATATATATATATATATATATATAACCACCAGGAATTGTGTACTATGCGCGTAACACACAGAGGGTTGTGGTCTATAACGTTAGTAAATCCTCCATGGAAACGTGCATTTTTCATTTCGCAAGTATAACCCAAACATTTGAGTAGAGATATCAATATTTGTGACGTACTACAGAGGTGAAAACGTGTGTCAAGACGACAAATCTGCAGGGAGACAATCTGTCGAAATAGCTGAGTTGGGAGAGCGCCTTACTCCGGAGTGAGGTTACCCGAATTCGATTCCCGGCGTGGACAAACTTGTTTTTTCACATATTGTAACTTCTATTGCGTTTGGAGTCGGATAACCGAAGTTTACCGAGTGTAATGAAGCATTGCGCAACAATGCTTATTATACTCTGCAACAATAGATCATAAACGTAATAATGACACATTACTACGTTTATGATCTACTGTTGCAGAGTAAAATGAAGCATTGTTGCGGAATAATGTACTGAAGAAATGTTACGCAGAAAGGAAATGAAGTATTGTTGCGTTAGCTTATTCCACAGCTCACTGAATGATGAAATTTCAACAATGGGTGAATGTTTTAGAAAGAAAGAAAAATTAATTAAAATTTTGCAAATTTGAATTTCAATCAAAATGCTCTGTGGTGCACACTTGCATTTTTATTGTGGCAGTTTTCTGCCAAATTTCAAGTCTCTATGTGCAGTAGTTTCTTCTTTAGGCGACTAACAAGTAGACAGACACATAATTTCATACTCAAGATCGGAAAGGAGTTGATATGGGCAGGAATCACACGGATTAAACATAAATTTGTAATCGTTACAAACTTTTACGCTCGTGTTGTGAAGGAAAACAATGAAGATATGTAACAATATAATGACGGAAAACTGCTTCAACAGGTGGCACGTAACATTTCATTGTTAAGAGAAACTATATAAAGATTAACAACACGCAGATCAGCATACCGGCCTCTGATGGCCGTGTGTTCACAGCAGCCGGCTTCGAAAGTTATGGTTGGGTGTTAAGTTCCACCTCGAATTACCAACTACGAAATGTTTCCCTCCTTCTGAGAGCACATTGTCCGAAATCCTGGACTAATCGATCCATTGTTACAAATAACGCCATATGTTCCTACCGACTTTCCACACCGCTTCTGTGTGACTTTTCCAAATCAACTAGCTTCCTACTTTTAAAGGGATGTTTAAGATATCTAGTCAAAAGTTCATTTCCCCTATATCGCTGACTCGTGAAGATGATCTTGCATTTAGCAGCTCCGGCGTTCACGCTGAAGAATTTGATACACTTCATAGTTCAGTGCATATACCTCCACTTCTGTTTTAATACCCATGACACTTCAAATACAGTTTGATTTAGTAATACAAGCTTTCATATTTATTTAGCAAAGGCATATCGAACATAAATTAGCAGTCAGTTTTAAAGCATCTAAGCGGTAAATGCTTTTGAAATCGGTTTCCCGGGTTCCATTCGGTTAGAACGCGCCACAGGTCCACAGGAAATGCAACGTCGAAATATGAATGAAGAAATACTAATTAAATGATACGGGATGAAAACCGGTACTTGTGTCTGTGGAAAAGAGTTTTGTCGTTTTGTTATGGCGTGTTGATTCTGGGAAAGCGAATTTAAATCTACATTTGAAAGCTGTGGTGTTTGAAATATATGGCTGATATCTGAATTAATAAGCGCGTGTTTAACAGTTATCAATATTTCTTCTAAGCTGTTTTGCTCTTGCTTACCGATCTGAATTGGGCGAAATCATCAATGATCTCAGGACCTCTACTAGAACATTTCAATAAGATAGGTTTAACGACCCCCACTTTAACGCCGCTAACTGATAACCATATATGTATACCCATATGCATATTTTTACCTAATGTCAAATTTAAATCTGATTTTAAACGATTTATTATTTATCATGTGACGTCAAATCTTGATTTTCCCATACCTGACTTTAAAAAATCAATTCCTTCTTTAATTTTCTGAAATCCTGTCGTTTCGCGTAGGGCACATTGCAAATTTTTTTCCTCAAAAATGATTTAGACTTTTTCCCTTAAAATTAAGTACATTTTGTTTTAGTTTTTAAAAATCCAGAAGGTTTACAGTCCAGAGTTTTGGGGCAATTTTTCGCGAATTTATTGAACATTGTTTCAAAGAATGCCGACCTTACGATATAGAATATTGATTGTAAACAGCCATCGATCTACTTCGTAAGGTATCAACCGAAGACAAAATCCGCTAACATTAAGAACGATTATCTTTCAAGGTTTCATCCAATTTCTTTTTTTTGGTCTTTTTTCAATGCTACCAACTAGTTCTACAATTCAACGGAAGCATATGGAAAACATGCACGAAAAAAAAATTTTGTTACCTGCCACATTTATATATTACTCCAATGTCAACGTCATTGATGTACAAATTAAGATTTTACCGGTAATGGTTTAAGCACCTAAGTGATAAATGCTTTTGAAATCGGTTTCCCAGGTTCCATTCGGTTAGAACGCGCCACAGGTCCACAGGAAATGCAACGTCGAAATATGAATGAAGAAATACTTATTAAATGATACGGGATGAAAACCGGTACTTGTGTCTGTGGAAAAGAGTTTTGTCGTTTTGTTATGGCGTGTTGATTCTGGGAAAGCGAATTTAAATCTACATTTGAAAGCTGTGGTGTTTGAAATACATATCACTGAAACCTAAATAAATAAGTACTTGTTTAATAGTGTTCAGTATTCTGTTTATGCTGTTTTGCTTTGGCTTACCTGAGAGAGAGATGATATCGATCTCAAATCGGCGAAATCATCTGTGATCACAGGAATTTGATCAGAATATATCAATGTGATCGTTCTATAACGACACATATGTAAACAGCGACACTAACTGATTTCCCGATATCTGTCTTTAAACTTTCAAAGTCAATGTCTAAGTCTGTGTTCTAAGAACCTATGCTTAATACCTAATTAGGGCACTTTGCGAAATCTTTTTCCTAAAAATTACGTAATTCCTTCTCTTTAAAGTAACGCAATGTTTTGTTCTCACAAATCAAGCAGGTCTACTATCTAAAATTTCCAGGCAATAACTCTGGGATTTGAACAGAATTTACTGAAAACAGGTTTAAAGAATGCCGCCGGTCCATCGCATATTGGAAGTAAACCCACACTTATTTAATCAGAAGTGATCGATCGAAGAAAAATTCGGTGAACGTCAAGAATTTGAAAATTTCAAGGTTTCTTCAGTTTTTCAATACTGTCGATTAGTTATGCAATTCAATGAAAGGATCTTGAAAACATGCACGCAAATTCAATTTTTGTTTCGTGTCACATTTACATAATATAATAATGTTAATTATTATATATTCACAGATAATTTTAGATGTTATCTGTGAAGTATGGAACACCAAAGTAACAAATGCTTTTGAAATTGGTTTCCCAGCTTTCATTCGGTTAGGAAGCGTTACGGAGTTCACAGAAAAAGCAAGGTTGAATGAAATATGAAACAAGTTAGTGAAATCGTGCAGTGCATTGATTATGATACGCTTTCCAACATGCCAGCAATCATTACTCAAGTTATTACTCAAATTATGAGCAGAATGGCTGTGGAATAAATTCCGCTCCTGTGCCCTGACCTTTGACCCCATTTCGATCATATTAAACAGAATTGGTTCAGTATACCTCCGAAACAACATACCAAAGTTTTGACGCAATAATAATATTTTTAGTCAAGTTATTAGGATAATGGCTGTGGAATAAATCTCTCTTCTGTTCCCTGACCTTTGACCCCATTTCGATGATATTAAACAGAATTGGTTCAATACATTTCCGGAACAACATGATGAAGTTTTATCACAATCGAAGGTTTTTTACGTAAGTTATGACGCACAAGGGCGGTGGAATGGAACCCGCTCTTATGTCATGACCTTTGACCCCATTTCTTCCGTTTTCAATAGGGTTCCTTCCCAGGTTGTCTCCTACCGCATACTCGAATCATTTTTACTGGAGTTGTCGTGCGGACAGACAGACGGACAAAGCTGGAACACATACGCTTCTTCAACCTACGTATGGAAAGCGTTAAAAATTAATACTCATTCGATAAGACACTATCCCGCTGGGGTAACTTTGCAGCTGCAAAATGAGTTTCGATGTTTTGTTATGGCGTGTTTGATGCTGAGAAAGGTCATTTAATTCTGCATTTGGAAGGTGTGGTATTAAAAATATGTGACTTAAATATTATTAAATAAGTGCATGTTTAACAGTAGCTAAAATTTCGTTCATGTTGTGTTGTTCTGGTTTATCTTTGAAAGACGATAACCATGTCGAATCGGCGACAACATCCATGATCGCAGGAATTTAACCTTATGACATCTCCCACTAAACGACACCCATGGCCACCTCACATAACTTAGAACTTTACGTGCATCACTGTTAATGATGTTATTAAAAAAAGCTTTTGAATGAAGTTAAATATACACAACCACATCTCTAATTTTCATTTGCTTTTGACGTGGTACTCCTCAATTTGTAAAATGAATTCACGTCAGAATTTCTCAAATCTTAATTTCTATATCTTATATAATAATTCCGTAGTGTCGTACACAATTGCGACACATAGGTACGTCGTACAACCTTCGGAAATGGCTCACTTTACAGATGCTAATTCCAAGAATCGGGGTGTTCTTCTAAATTAATTTAATTTAATTTAATTTAAAGATGTTTTCTTCTAAATTTAATCAGCTGACTGATGTACGCCAAGTACTCTCACTTCGTCTCATAACACAGTATTTTGTCATTTTCTTGTAGGACTTCCGTCCACAGTGAGTAGAGTTTGGCTCCCAGCCACCAACAGCGAGATCGCCTTTTGGGCAGGACACAGAAACAGACGGAAGGAATGAGAGCAAGTCTAGCGACTTTGACAGAACAGTTTGTAGTGATATTAGAGTACAGTAGATGGCACCACAGTACAAATACGATATTGCACATAGAGGGGTGAGAGAATTTCACGGGGGGCATAGGAAAGGATACCCATTTAACCAGTGGGTCCAGCCTGGGGGCCGTCACTTAACGTGCTCGTCCGATGCACGGCGGATATTCAGCGATTGTTAGTAAATCACACCATCTCTGAAAGATCAGCCCAGGTTCGAATCTGAGGACCTTGCATCGGACGAGCACGTTAAGTGACGGCCCCCAGGCTGGACCCACTGGTTAAATGGGTATCCTTTCCTATAAAAGAAATTACGATTACGGAATTTCGTACTAGCCCTACCGTCACACGACTATGGAAGATGGCGCATACCGGAGCAGGCGGGCAAGGACCTGACTGGCCAGCGAGCAAAGAGCTGATTGGATATTGTCAAGGACAACTCTGCTACACGTGCTTTAAGTGCCATAGAACTGTAAACTGTGTTACTGTGAGAACGGAAACGGGGTTTTATTACAAATGGCGTTTGGGAGTGACCACCAAAACGAGGGCGTCTTTTTTCGTAATGTAAGCAAGCGAAAAGGTTTGACAAAGCACATAATGGTCGCAGTACTACACGCAGCAACCTAACTTTTCGAAAAGTTTTATTGGGCGAAATTTGAAAGCACACGTAATGTTCGCAGTAATACACGCAGCAACCTATCTTTTCGAAAAGTTTTATTGGGCGAAATTTGAAAGCACACGTAATGATCGCAGTAATACACGCGGCAACCCATCTTTCCGAAGACGTTTTTTGGGCGAAATTGTCGTACCTGACCACAGCTTGGGTGCAATTAATATTATTAAGTGTGCGCACTGCCACGATTTGCATTCCGCTAATGAGGAAAGTAATGGTCATTTTAAAGTACTGTTGTCATAAGGGCCTTATTTCTTTTAAAGAACTACAGATATATACGGGACTGAAAGACTTGTTTCTCAATAGTCCTAGTTTCAACCAACACATGCGGAAATACAATAGCGCGATGTCATTCGCTTCCCTCTCGGCCACAAGGAAAAGGAGATTCCAGTCAATGGTCCACACTGCTCTAAAATTCAGGGGCACGTTCATCGGTATATATTAGATATGTGGCCACCTAATGGTGAAAACTGTATTCTATAGATTCTCCGACGGCTCGGATACACGTAATGGTAATAATGAGAACAAAGAGTTGAAGCGATCGATATTGACAGCCCTGGCAGATATTCTGATTAACAGTCCTTACGCTTAAGCATACAGGACTGTAGTTAAGGCGATTGAACATGAAGTAGCAGAACACAACCTGGACCTGTATTTTGTTGATAATACACGATCGAGTTACATTATTGTGACCACTGGCTAATATCAAGAGTAACCGACGTTCAGAGCGCGTACAGCAGCTAGACGGGCTGGAAGTGAAGGTGCTCACAGGTATGTGGAGCCATGCTGACAGCAGTGCATCTAACAGCTGCTGAAGGGTGTGTGGTGGAGGATCAATAGAGCGAACAACACGATCGAGGTGGTCCCACAGATGCTCAATCGGGTTTAAGTCTGGGGAATTAGGGGACCAGGGAAGGTCTTTGAAGTTTTCATCGTGCTCTTTCAACCATTCTTGGACATTTCTAGCTGTGTGACACGTCGCATTGTCGTTCTGAAAGATCTCATCCGCCCAAAGGATGACAATGAGCATATATGGGTGTACGTGGTCTGCAAGGATGGATTCATAAGGAATTCGGTCCATCGTGCCTTCCACAGGTATGAGTGAACCCAGGGAATGTCAGAAAAACATTCCCCACACCATAACGCTGCCGTCATTAGCGTGTGTTCTTCCAGAAATGGTTGAAGAGTGTTTGTTCACCGATATGTCTCGCCCTATACGCTAGCGTCCATCCGTTCGATGAAGCAGAAAACGTGACTCATCGGGGAAGGCAATCCTTTGCCAATTAGCGGAGGTCCAATTCCGAATCGGTCGTCCAAATGTAAGCTTTTTCTGCCGATGCACCTTCCTTAGCATAGTTGCAGGAACCATCCGTCTGCATCGGAGCTCCATACGCAGCAGGGTCGTTTTAGACACACTTCTGGTAGTCCCCTAGTTCATTCGGCCAGTGAGCTCCTCCCCTGGAGCCTGTCGTTTGGTCCTCACGCAGCTTAGTAGCCGACGTTCACCTCTCACATCAATGGCACGTGGTACCCCGCAGTTTCCACGTCGCTTACTCGCAATGGGGCCATCTCTCCAATCACAATACACTTTAACCACAGCAGCACGCGAACAGTTCACAAATTGCGCTGTTTCAGAAATACCTCCATCCTCCTCCCGAAATCCGATCATCACCCCCTTTTTTGGCAAATCTGATAAATCGCTCCTTTTATCCATGACAGCGACGAGTGATATGTTTTCAGATTGCCTAAAGCACACCTTATATACACCCATAACCAGGTCACGGCACGTGCCTTCTTTCATTGGCGAAGCGCTGTTGACGTCGAAAGTAAGAGGTGGTGACAATAATGTGACTCGACTGTGTATATTTACACATTTTCTATATCCCCTCTATGGAACACATAAAGCATGAAAAAATGGTGCAATTGTGTTACCACTTTCTTGAAAACTGTGAAAAATACTTCTTACTAGACTGGAGCATTTGCCCCAATAAGCCACTAGTCAAACTTGAAACTGATGCATACGTGATTCAAAAATGCTGCGAAATTCGATGATGCTGGAAATCCGAAATGTATTGTATTTTTGTTGGTTTCTAGGTTTAATGCTGTCTTTTGAACTTACCAAAGTTGGAGACGAAACTCACATTCTGGTATATCACCAATAAAGTTAAACCTTCCCGAAATACACTGCTGGCCACCCAAAATGCAACACCAAGAAGGAAGCATCTGATTGGCCTGAAACTCGCAGCATGCGTCACCCCCGAGAGGACATGCAAACGATTAGCATTACAGGGCATATCCAAATCATGTGCGCCGAGCACGCCGCCAAGAAGCACTATAAGAAGGGTGCATAATATGCAGGGTGTAAGTAGTTGAAGTGTGTTGTGTTTGCCGGACCTGTGCGTGGGAAGCTTCCTGATGCCTCGTCGCAGAATACGGCAGTCATTCCAGCACGTTTCGAAGTTCGACAGAGGACGAATAGTGGCTTATCGCGACACGGGTTTATCGTACCGAGACATCTGCGCTCGTGTGGGACTACATCCAGCCACAGTGAGGAGAGTATGGATTCGGTGGGTGCAGGAATGACGGACGGACCGACGTAAGCGATTGCTGCAGCCACAGCACACCACCGAACAAGAGGACCGTCATGTTGGGCGGCGGGCATTGACGGCTCGCACCGCCACATCACGAACGTTAGCGCAGGAATTAGGGTGTGTTGCACAACAACCTGTGTCAGCACGTACCGTTCGACGTCGTCTGCAGGAGCGGGGACTTGTCGCACGGCGCCCATTGCTCCGATTACCATTGACGTTGCACCACCGGCTAGTGCGGCGGCAGTGGGCCGTTGATCTCCGCACCTGGACTACGGAATGGCACGACATTGTCTTCTCCGACGAATTCCGCTTCTGCCTGCAACACCACGATGATCGGATCAAGCGTGTGGTGACACCGTGGCGAGAGACTGTATCACGCCTGCATTATGCATCGCCATACCGGTTCGTCGCCTGTCGTTATGGTTTGGGGCACAATTGGATATGACACCCGCACCCCTCTGGTACGCATCTCCGGTACACTCAACAGCCACCGCTACATCTCCGACGTTTTGGAGCCTGTAGTCCTCCCTTACCTGCAAGACCTGCCAGCGGCCGCGTTTCAAAAGGAGAATGCGCACCCGCACGTGGCACGCATCGTGCAATAATTCTTCACGGCCCACCAGGTGTCACTGCTGCCGTGGTCCGCCTGTTCTCCCGATATGTCGCCCATCGAACACGTCTGATCGCTGATCGGCAACCAAGTGGCCCGGTAAGCACCACCCGCGGCTACGCCTGATAAACTGTGGCAACTGATGGAATCAGCCAGGACCGACATACCCCAAGCCCACATCCAAAGCCTCTTTCGTTCGATACCGTGGCGTGTAGCGGCCGTTATTACCAGCCATGGGGGACACACGAACTATTGATGACTGCTTGCTGCGCAAGTCGCACGAGCCTGTAAGCGCAATCGTTTCATCTTTGTATCTGTTGTTATGTGTCCAGTAAATCTGGCTTTGTTATCTCGTGTCCTTCTTGGTGTTGCATTTTGGGTGGCCAGCAGTGTATATGTCCAGCTCCAGTGACGCAGTGGCCTAAGCATAAGCTTCTGTCGTTTCGTCCGAGTCTGGTTCGAATCCCGGTTGGGCATCGATGTTGTGCTTGTCTCATGGTCCTGGATCTTTCCCTTCCCTGGAAACAGTTACCCTAAATTCAGGGCAGAAATCTGCTTATAGCCCATTGAGTCGCTTACGGTAGTCCTTCAGCATCACCATTAAACAAAATAATCATCGAAGCATCTTTTGTGATCTTAGATTCTGAATAGCACTCTGAGCATTCGTTCAATAAAAAGGTCTTTGAAACAGATTTTCTTAGCCGGGTGCTACGAATTTTCCATTTTGTAATAAATAGCGCATACCACATTCGAACAGCATGGAAAAGTTTCAATGAGGAGATTGCAAAAACGGTTTCTTTCCATTTCGTACCTATATTCTTCACAAACAGGCATCATGAGTAAAACAAGTTAGTAAAATCATGCAATGCATTGATTATGACACGCTTTCCAACATACTAGAAATTATCACTCAAGTTATGAGGATAATAGCTGTAGAATGTAAATCTCGCTCTTATGCCCTGACCTTTGACCCCAATTCTATGATATTCAACTAAACCTGTTAAGTTTACTTCCGGAACAACATGATACCGTTTTGTCTCAATAGCAGCATTTTTACATAAGACATAAATAACGCATAAGGGCGATGCAATGGATCCGTCTCCTATGTCCTGACCTTTGACCCCATTTCAATTATATTCAGCAGAACCGGTTAAGTGTACTTCCGGTACAACATGATACAGTTTTGTCTCAATAGCGGCATTTTTACGCATAAGGGCGATGGAATGGATCCCGCTCCTATGTCCTGACCTTTGACCCCATTTTATTGATATTTAATAGAACCATTTAAGTATACTTCCGGAACAACATGATACAGTTTTGTCTCAACAGCAGTATTTTTGCGTAAGTCATAACGCATAAGGGCGATGGAATGGATCCCGCTCCTATGTCCTGACCTTTGACTCCATTTCACCCATTTTCAGCAGAATTTGTCCCCACAACATACTAAAATTTCATCGAAATCGAACGTTTTTACGCGAGTTATCGTGCGAACGCACAAACAGACAGACGGATAGACGGACAAAGCTGGAGCACATACGCTTCTTCAACCTACGGTTGGAAAGCGTAAATAAATAACGATTCGGATTGAACGGTCAGTTTGAAACGTAGGACTACGATTTGCAGATCGGAGAGTTGAAATGAGCTAGTCAAGAATGGTTTCAAAGCGTTTATTTAATTTGTTATAGCCAACACAGGTCTATGATATGAAAAATAGCTTACATAATTTTTGCAAATAATGCTGAATACATTGCGAACACAAAGCAGATCGATACACGAATTACCCAACTTGGTGATCTGACTTCTTAGGCTTCTTGCATTCCTCATCACTTGCTTTTGCCTCTCGTTTTGATTTTCTCCACTTTTGGTTGCGTTCATTCTGCGAATTCCGCGGCATTGTCAAAAATGTTAACCCGTTCACACGAAAACAATTTTTAAAAATTTTAGTTTAAACCACTGCGATATGGTCTTTATATATTCGAGTAGATCTTGTCGAGAGCTTTACAACGACACCACGCACAGTCGTTTTGCACTCACGGTTGTCCAGATAAACCGCGATATTTTCAAAATTGTTCACCGGTTCACAAGAAAACAGTTTTTAAAATGTTCAGTTGAAGCCACTGCGAAATGGTCTTCATATATTTGAATAGATCTCGTCGAGAGCTTTAAAACGACACCACGCACAGTCGTTTTGCACTCACGGTTGTCCAGATAAACCGCGATATTTTCAAAATTGTTCACCGGTTCACAAGAAAACAGTTTTTAAATTGTTCAGTTGAAGCCACTGCGAAATTGTCTTCATATATTTGAATCGATCTCGTCGAGAGCTTTACAACGACACCACGCACAGTCGTTTTGCACTCACGGTTGTCCAGATAAACCGCGATATTTTCAAAATTGTTCACCGGTTCACAAGAAAACAGTTTTTAAAATGTTCAGTTGAAGCCACTGCGAAATGGTCTTCATATATTTGAATAGATCTCGTCGAGAGCTTTAAAACGACACCACGCACAGTCGTTTTGCACTCACGGTTGTCCAGATAAACCGCGATATTTTCAAAATTGTTCACCGGTTCACAAGAAAACAGTTTTTAAAATGTTCAGTTGAAGCCACTGCGAAATGGTCTTCATATATTTGAATAGATCTCGTCGAGAGCTTTAGAACTCACCACGCACAGTCGTTTTGCACTTACGGTTGTCCAGATAAACCGCGATATTTTCAAAATTGTTCACCGGTTCACAAGAAAACAGTTTTTAAAATGTTCAGTTGAAGCCACTGCGAAATGGTCTTCATATATTTGAATAGATCTCGTCGAGAGCTTTAAAACGACACCACGCACAGTCGTTTTGCACTCACGGTTGTCCAGATAAACCGCGTTATTTTAAAAATTGTTCACCGGTTCACAAGAAAACAGTTTTTAAAATGTTCAGTTGAAGCCACTGCGAAATTGTCTTCATATATTTGAATAGATCTCGTCGAGAGCTTTAAAACGACACCACGCACAGTCGTTTTGCACTCACGGTTGTCCAGATAAACCGCGATATTTTCAAAATTGTTCACCGGTTCACAAGAAAACAGTTTTTTAAATGTTCAGTTGAAGCCACTGCGAAATGGTCTTCATATATTTGAATAGATCTCGTCGAGAGCTTTAAAACGACACCACGCACAGTCGTTTTGCACTCACGGTTGTCCAGATAAACCGCGATATTTTCAAAATTGTTCACCGGTTCACAAGAAAACAGTTTTTAAAATGTTCAGTTGAAGCCACTGCGAAATGGTCTTCATATATTTGAATAGATCTCGTCGAGAGCTTTAGAACTCACCACGCACAGTCGTTTTGCACTTACGGTTGTCCAGATAAACCGCGATATTTTCAAAATTGTTCACCGGTTCACAAGAAAACAGTTTTTAAAATGTTCAGTTGAAGCCACTGCGAAATGGTCTTCATATATTTGAATAGATCTCGTCGAGAGCTTTAAAACGACACCACGCACAGTCGTTTTGCACTCACGGTTGTCCAGATAAACCGCGTTATTTTAAAAATTGTTCACCGGTTCACAAGAAAACAGTTTTTAAAATGTTCAGTTGAAGCCACTGCGAAATTGTCTTCATATATTTGAATCGATCTCGTCGAGAGCTTTACAACGACACCACGCACAGTCGTTTTGCACTCACGGTTGTCCAGATAAACCGCGATATTTTCAAAATTGTTCACCGGTTCACAAGAAAACAGTTTTTAAAATGTTCAGTTGAAGCCACTGCGAAATTGTCTTCATATATTTTAATAGATCTCGTCGAGAGCTTTACAACGACACCACGCACAGTCGTTTTGCACTCACGGTTGTCCAGATAAACCGCGATATTTTCAAAATTGTTCACCGGTTCACAAGAAAACAGTTTTTAAAATGTTCAGTTGAAGCCACTGCGAAATGGTCTTCATATATTTGAATAGATCTCGTCGAGAGCTTTAAAACGACACCACGCACAGTCGTTTTGCACTCACGGTTGTCCAGATAAACCGCGATATTTTCAAAATTGTTCACCGGTTCACAAGAAAACAGTTTTTAAAATGTTCAGTTGAAGCCACTGCGAAATGGTCTTCATATATTTGAATAGATCTCGTCGAGAGCTTTAAAACGACACCACGCACAGTCGTTTTGCACTCACGGTTGTCCAGATAAACCGCGATATTTTCAAAATTGTTCACCGGTTCACAAGAAAACAGTTTTTAAAATGTTCAGTTGAAGCCACTGCGAAATGGTCTTCATATATTTGAATAGATCTCGTCGAGAGCTTTAAAACGACACCACGCACAGTCGTTTTGCACTCACGGTTGTCCAGATAAACCGCGATATTTTCAAAATTGTTCACCGGTTCACAAGAAAACAGTTTTTTAAATGTTCAGTTGAAGCCACTGCGAAATGGTCTTCATATATTTGAATAGATCTCGTCGAGAGCTTTAAAACGACACCACGCACAGTCGTTTTGCACTCATGGTTGTCCAGATAAACCGCGATATTTTCAAAATTGTTCACCGGTTCACAAGAAAACAGTTTTTAAAATGTTCAGTTGAAGCCACTGCGAAATGGTCTTCATATATTTGAATAGATCTCGTCGAGAGCTTTAAAACGATCACCACGCACACAGTCGTGTTGCGCTCACGGTTGCCGAGATAGACCGAGTCAAAGCAGGCGTCACCCCCAGAAATATTGCATTACCTCCCTCACGCACAGGTAGCGAGGGGAGTGACGCGCGCACAACGTATTGCGCAGTACGCGAATTGGACTCCATGCTGCTTAAGAATATGCTAATACGATTAGTGTGCTGCACGATGGTTATGCTTCGGTGGTTTGGCCATGTTGAAAGAATGAGTAATGAGATGCTTACTAAGAAAAAATTTTCGGCCCAAGTGGCAGGAAAGAAAGGCAGAGGAAGGCCAAGGAAGTCATGGGAGGGTGAGATTCAGGAGTGCCTGAATGAGAAAAAGACTATGAGTATGAAGTACAGATGGTCTTTTGTACGTTGTGTGATGGATTCACTGAAGCCCGTGTTGTGTGTCAAGATCGATGTAAATGAAGAAGTTTGATACGGCAACAGTAAGTAAATAATCAGTTAAAAGTTTATCTGATGGTTTGTATTATCTGTTTATTTGCCAAATGGTCTTTCTTTGAGGAGCTAACCTCTGAATATCAGAGAACAGCTTAATCATATGTAAAACAAGAAAGATGACACCGAATTTTCGGGTGTAATAAGCACGTCTTTTGAATCCGTTCTAACGCAAATTAAATTTATCAAAGCTATTCTAAGTCAATGGAACCGGTATGGAAAACAATAGTATCTGACGGAAGAAAGAAGTTTTTCAATCGGGTCTTTAATCCCTCAGATATTGCTGTAAACGCAATCGTGAGCTTACGAACTCTTAGAAACAGAGTTATCGACAAAAATAAGATGTGACTTTACGTCCCTTGGTGCGAAAACCATGCATTATTTCAGGAAGAAAGTATTCGCAAAAGGTTTATCCACATGAGCGGTATCTGTCCAAGAAATAAAACTTTAGTCGAGTTTTCAGGAGCCCAGATTTTGCTACAAATACATTAGAAGTAGAAATTAACACTTATGATCCCTGGTGGCCAAACCATTCTTTACCAAACATTAGAAATTAGGTGAAAAATATATTCCGTGAGGTCTTGTATGCGAAACAGGAAGAATTTTTCAAATCGGAGTTTTAGGAACAGGAAACGCAATTTACCATTGTGCCCCCTAGCGGAAAATCTATGATTTACTTGAAAATTTTGAATTTATAGGAAAAACATTTCGCATCGGAAACACTATCCAACAAAGAAGGAATTTTTCAAATCGGACTTTAAGAAGTAGAGATATTGACAAAAATAAGATATACATCTACGCCCCCTGGCGTAGAAACCATGCATTATTTCAAGAAGAAAATTTTCCTAAAAGGTTTGTCGACATAAGCAGTATCGGTCCACAAAAGACTTTTTTTTCAATCGAGATTTTAGAAGCTCATATTTTGCTGCAAATACATCAGAAGCGGAAATTAAGACTTACGCCACCTGGTGGCCAAACAATTTTTTAAAAAATTAGAAATTACGTGCAAACGATTTCCCATCAGAAGCTGTATTCGGTGCAGAAAGAATTTTTCAGATCGGAGATTTAGAAGCAGAGATATAGAGGAAAACGCAATTTATCTTTACGCCCCCTAGCGGAAAGTCTATGAATTACTTGAAAATTTTGAATTTATAGGAAAAACATGTCACACTAAAAACACTATCCAACAAAGAAGGAATATTTTAAATCGGAATTTTAGAAGTAGAGATATTGAGAAAAATAAGATATACATCTACGCACCCTGGCGAAGAAACCGTGCACTATTATAAGAAGAAAATGTTTCTAAAAAGTTTGTCGGCATGAGTAGTAACGGTCTACAAACGACGTTATTTTCAATCGAGAATTTAGAAGCTCATATTTTGCTGCAAATACATCAGAAGCGGAAATTAAGATTTAAGCCCCCTGGTGGCCAAACCATTTTTTTACAAAAATTTGAAATTATGTGCAAACGATTTCCCATCAGGAGCTGTATCCGGTGCAGAAAGAATTATTCAGATCGGAGATTTTGAAGCAGAGATATAGGGGAAAACGCAATTTACCTCTACGCCTCCTAGCGGAAAGTCTATGAATTACTTGAAAATTTTGAAACTATATGAAAAACATGTCACACGGAAAACCCTATCCAACAAAGAAGGAATTTTTCAAATCGGACTCCTGGAAGTCGAGATATTGACAAAAATAAATATACATCTACGTCCCCTGGCGGAGAAACTGTGCAATATTTTAGGAAGAAAATTTCCGAAAAAGGTTGATCAATGTAAGTGGCATCAGTCCACGAAAGAATTTTTTCAATCGATATTATAGAAGCTCAGATTTTATGGCAAATACATGAGAAGCGAAAATTAACACTTACGCCCCCTGGTGGCCAAAGTATTCTTTACCAAAGATTCGAAATTATAAGCAAAGGATTGTGCATCAGGAGATGTATCCGCTGAAAAAAAAAATCAAATGGGAGTTTTAGAAGAAGAGTTATCGGGAAAAATGCAATTTAATTTTATGTCCCCTAGCGGAAAATCTATGCGTAATTTGAAAAAGAAACTATATCCAAAATACTCTTCAACATAAATGGAATCGAAAGATAAAAAAAAATTTCAATCGGATGTTTAGAAGCAAATATGTGGAATAAAACGTATTTTTGAATTCGACATCATCTGCATTTACGCCCTCTAGCGGCGAAATTGTACATCGTAAAAAAAAAACGAAATAAAGGATCATCATTCGCATATTTCAAGCTTTCGAATGCAAAAAAAGAATTTTTCATATCGGACTAATAGTTGCAGAGATACCGTGGGTACAGACGGACGGACAAACCGATAACATAAGCACGATCTTTTTTCAAAAGACGTGCTAAAAAAACACGACATAAGGATATGTAACGTATTTTTAACGATATAATGATTTCACTTGGGACCCAGTTTGCTCACAGGCGTTCGGCCGTAAGTCTCTCCATACTATCCGCGGGGTTAGACGTACAAAAGCGGAAGAGATAACTTTCTGCTCTGTAAATAACGTTCTTTTCAATTGACGATGCACTGCGTTGTTGTTTTAAGTTACACGATGCGTGAAATTCTCGATTAATTCAGAGACAGCGTGTTTATTTTGAATCGTAGAAGGTCACAGCAACCGTTACATGCAGAAAACTGTCAATTACGGATTCCATCCTGCTGTGTAAAAGGACCAAAACATCATTATCCTTGTCGTGAGGTTACTTGCATTATCATTTGCGGGAATGAGAATGCAAATATCTGGTACAGATGTAACGTGATAGGGAGTAATGATTTTCATCGAAGTTTGAAATTTTTTATTAACTCTTCGGCAGCAATTTCCTTTCAAGTTATTTTGTACGCTTTCTAACCGTAGGTTGAAGAAGCGTGTATGACCCAGCTTTGTCCGTCTGCACGATAACTCGCGTAAAAATAGTTCGATTTCGATGAAATTTTAGTATGTTGTAGGTGACCACTGGGGACGAACCCTATTGGAAATGGATGAAATGGGGTCGAAGGTCAGGACATAGGAATGGGATCCATT
Organism: Macrothele yani; assembly: GCA_039090855.1. NCBI lineage: Eukaryota > Metazoa > Arthropoda > Arachnida > Araneae > Macrothelidae > Macrothele > Macrothele yani. The sequence goes on along the minus strand of CM076999.1, from coordinate 113,790,443 downwards.
CCATTGCCCTTATGCGTCATAACTTGGATAAAAAATGGTTCGATTTCGATGACTTTTTAGCATGGGGTAGGCGACTTCCTGGGGACGGACCCTATTGAAAATAAGTGAAATGCGGTCAAAGGTCAGGACATAGGAGCGGGATCCATTCCGTCGCCTTTATGCGTCGTAACTTACGTAAAAATACTTTGATTGAGACAAAACTTTATCATGTTGTTCCGGAAGTATACTTAACCGGTTCTGTTGAATATCATAGAAATGGGATCAAAGTTCAGGGCGTAGGAGCGAGATTTACATTCTACATCCATTATCCTCATAACTTGACTAAAAATGCTTCTATAGCAACAAAACTTTAGTATGTTGTTCCGGAGATAAACTGAACCAATTCTGTTTAATATCATCTAAAAGGGGTCAAAAGTCAGGGCACAGGAGCGAGCATGCCATTTTTCCACAGCCATTATCCTCATAACTTGAGTAATGATTTATGGTATGTTGGAAAGCGTATCATAATCAATGCATTGCATGATTTTACTAACCTGTTTGTTGAAAGATTTGAATACAACAGGACATGATGCGTTCTTCAAAACACTCATTTCTGTATTTTAATATTCTTACGTTGTAAAAAATAATTGGTGTGAATTCACGGAAAATTTCTGAAAATAACGTGCAGTAAAGTTGGCGGTAGGTGTCCGTATTTGGTTACACGACAAATGGGCGACGTGACGAAAGAGCGCACGACAAAAAGGCGAATGTCAAATGCGCGAACGACCAAAAAGGCACACGACAAAAGGGCGCACGACAAAAGGGCGATACGACAAAAGGGCGCACGACAAAAGGGCGATACGACAAAAGGGCGCACGACGAAAGAGCACACGATGAAAGAGCGCACGACAAAAAGGCACACGACAAAAGGGCGATACGACAAAAGGGCGCACGACGAAAGAGCGCACGACAAAAGGGCGAATGTCAAATGGGCGAACGACAAAAGGGCGATGCGACGAAAGAGCACACGACAAAAAGGCACACGACAAAAAGGCACACGACAAAAGGGCGCACGACAAAAGGGCGATACGACAAAAGGGCGCACGACGAAAGAGCCCACGACGAAAGAGCGCACGATGAAAGAGCGCACGACAAAAAGGCCCACGACAAAAGGGCGATACGACAAAAGGGCGATGCGACGAAAGAGCACACGACAAAAAGGCTCACGACAAAAAGGCACACGACAAAAGGGCGATACGACAGAAGAGCGCACGACAAAAGGGCGATACGACAAAAGGGCGCACGACGAAGGAGCGCACAACAAAAGGGCAAATGTCAAATGGGCGAACGACAAAAGGGCGACACGATGAAGAAACGCGCGACAAAAAGGCGCACGACAAAAAGGCACACGACAATAGGGCGATACGACAAAAAGGCGAACGACGATAGAGCGCACCACAAAAGGGCGAATGTCAAATGGGCGAACTACAAAAGGGCGATGCGACGAAAGAGCACACGACAAAAAGGCGCACGACAAAAAGGCCCACGACAAAAGGGCGATACGATAAAAGGGCGCACGACGAAAGAGCGCACGACAAAAGGGCGAATGTCAAATGGGCGAACGACAAAAGGGCGAGGCGACGAAAGAGCACACGACAAAAAGGCACACGACAAAAGGGCGATACGACAAAAGGGCGATACGACAAAAGGGCGATACGACAAAAGAGCCCACGACAAAAGGGCGATACGACAAAAGAGCCCACGACAAAAGGGCGATACGACAAAAGAGCCCATGACAAAAGGGTGATAAGACAAAAGGGCGCACGACGAAGGAGCGCGCAACAAAAGGGCGAATGTCAAATGGGCGAACTACAAAAAAGCGACGCGTACATTAGGCCCGAGACGTATCGCCAAATTTTTAACAAGGCAACTAAGCAGTTTGAAAAATTGTTTCTGAAGAACGATTTCTTCAGAAACAAAGCAATAACTACTGACAGCGATTATACTGCGCCTTCTACTTCTACTACCATTAATTTATAATCAGCATAAGTTACTATGAATTGTATATAGTTGTGCCCTTATCACGAGGAGGCGTTAATGAGTGAAACGCAAGATGAAGGAGTGTTTAGCTCCAGGCAGGGGAGATTCACTCGGAAATCCGATAGTAGATCTGAAGTTTTAAGGGAGATCGGATACTTTTTACTTTGGAAGTGGAAGAGAGAGAGAGACGGGGCTTTGAGTTTGGTGAGAAAAGTTTGGTCTTAGATTGTACGTCGGAGAAGGTTTTCCGTAGACCGGTTGATATTGGGGTAGCGTAGCCGAAGCGACGGGTTTTCGGGAGATGATACAAAGTTCGGGTCTAGTTTCGACAGCACGGACGGGCACGCAGTCCATCAAGCATTCCAATTCCCAACCCTAGAGAAGTTTGAAGCCACATCGTTTTAGCGAAATAAACTGTCCGTTTCGTTATTGTTTTACAAAGGTTCCGGATACTATAATTTTTTTCAAGCAGTGAATCTTTTGAGAACGAACGAACAAAATTATGTCACGGCTCTCGCTGGATCGTGGCTAAGTTGAGTAAGAGCTAGAAAGGAGCGAGGGTCGTTACAACAACATTCACAACATTCCAAAATGATCACCGCTTCTAAAGCAACAACCGAAAAAGTTCTTTTTGCATCGCACTTAATTCCCACTGCCGAATACTTTTTGAATAGAAGGATTATTTATTTAAAGCAATAAAGTCTTGATCTGAGCATTATCTTTCGGGTGAAATGATGCGGTGTTCGTACATTACGACGACAGCCACGGGTGGCCTCCAACCCCATAGGCGAATTGCGGCTATAGCCAAAGCAAAGGGTAGATGACAGCGGCTTAGGATTTACCCGCAACTCCATAGATAAATTGCGGGGAGAGCAACGGGTGGTATCCAACCCCATAGGTAAATTGCGGCTGTAGCCTAAGGGAAGGATAGAAGACAGCGGCTTAGAATTTACCCGCAACTCCATAGGTAAATTGCGGGGAGAGCAACAGGTTGTCTCCAACCCCATAGGCAAATTGCGGCTATAGCTAAAGGAAAGGGTAGATGACAGCGGCTTAGGATTTACTCGCAGCTCCATAGGTAAATTGCAGCGAGAGCCACGGGTGGTCTCCAACACCATAGGTAAATTGCGGTTATAGCCTAAGGGAAGGGTAGAAGACAGCGGCTTAGGATTTACCCGCAACTCCATAGGTGAATTGCGGAGAGAGCCACGGGTGGTCTCCAACCCCATAGGTAAATTGTGGCTATAGCCTAAGGGAAGGGTAGATGACAGCGGCTTAGGATTTACCCGCAACTCCATAGGTTAATTGCGGGGAGAGCAACGGGTGGTCTCGAACCCCATAGGCAAATTGCGGCTATAGGCTAAGGGAAGGGTAGATGACAGCGGCTTAGGATTTACCCGCAACTCCATATGTAAATTGCGGGGAGAGCAACGGGTGGCCTCCAATTCCATAGGTAAATTGCGGCTATAGCCTAAGGGAAAGGTAGATGACAGTGGCTTAGGATTTACTCGCAACCCCATGGGTAAGTTGCGGTGAGAGCGATGGGTGGTCTCCAAACACATAGGTAAATTGCGGCTATAGCCTAAGAGGCTTAGAATTTACCCGGAACTCCATAGGTAAATTGCGGCGAGAGCCACGGGTGTTCTCCAACTCCATAGGTAAATTGCGGCGAGAGCCACGGGTGGTGTCCAACCCCATAGATAAATTGCGGCTATAGCCTAAGGGAAAGGTAGATGACAGCGGCTTAGGATTTACTCGCAACCCCATGGGTAAATTGCGGTGAGAGCGATGGGTGGTCTCCAAACACATAGGTAAATTGCGGCTATAGCCTAAGAGGCTTAGAATTTACCCGGAACTCCATAGGTAAATTGCGGCGAGAGCCACGGGTGTTCTCCAACTCCATAGGTAAATTGCGGCGAGAGCCACGGGTGGTGTCCAACCCCATAGATAAATTGCGGCTATAGCCTAAGGGAAAGGGTAGATGACAGCGGCTTAGGATTTACTCGCAACCCCATGGGTAAATTGCGGTGAGAGCGATGGGTGGTCTCCAAACACATAGGTAAATTGCGGCTATAGCCTAAGAGGCTTAGAATTTACCCGGAACTCCATAGGTAAATTGCGGCGAGAGCCACGGGTGTTCTCCAACTCCATAGGTAAATTGCGGCGAGAGCCACGGGTGGTGTCCAACCCCATAGATAAATTGCGGCTATAGCCTAAGGGAAAGGTAGATGACAGCGGCTTAGGATTTACTCGCAACCCCATGGGTAAATTGCGGTGAGAGCGATGGGTGGTCTCCAAACACATAGGTAAATTGCGGCTATAGCCTAAGAGGCTTAGAATTTACCCGGAACTCCATAGGTAAATTGCGGCGAGAGCCACGGGTGTTCTCCAACTCCATAGGTAAATTGCGGCGAGAGCCACGGGTGGTGTCCAACCCCATAGATAAATTGCGGCTATAGCCTAAGGGAAAGGTAGATGACAGCGGCTTAGGATTTACTCGCAACCCCATGGGTAAATTGCGGTGAGAGCGATGGGTGGTCTCCAAACACATAGGTAAATTGCGGCTATAGCCTAAGAGGCTTAGAATTTACCCGGAACTCCATAGGTAAATTGCGGCGAGAGCCACGGGTGTTCTCCAACTCCATAGGTAAATTGCGGCGAGAGCCACGGGTGGTGTCCAACCCCATAGATAAATTGCGGCTATAGCCTAAGGGAAAGGTAGATGACAGCGGCTTAGGATTTACTCGCAACCCCATGGGTAAATTGCGGTGAGAGCGATGGGTGGTCTCCAAACACATAGGTAAATTGCGGCTATAGCCTAAGAGGCTTAGAATTTACCCGGAACTCCATAGGTAAATTGCGGCGAGAGCCACGGGTGTTCTCCAACTCCATAGGTAAATTGCGGCGAGAGCCACGGGTGGTGTCCAACCCCATAGATAAATTGCGGCTATAGCCTAAGGGAAAGGTAGATGACAGCGGCTTAGGATTTACTCGCAACCCCATGGGTAAATTGCGGTGAGAGCGATGGGTGGTCTCCAAACACATAGGTAAATTGCGGCTATAGCCTAAGAGGCTTAGAATTTACCCGGAACTCCATAGGTAAATTGCGGCGAGAGCCACGGGTGTTCTCCAACTCCATAGGTAAATTGCGGCGAGAGCCACGGGTGGTGTCCAACCCCATAGATAAATTGCGGCTATAGCCTAAGGGAAAGGTAGATGACAGCGGCTTAGGATTTACTCGCAACCCCATGGGTAAATTGCGGTGAGAGCGATGGGTGGTCTCCAAACACATAGGTAAATTGCGGCTATAGCCTAAGAGGCTTAGAATTTACCCGGAACTCCATAGGTAAATTGCGGCGAGAGCCACGGGTGTTCTCCAACTCCATAGGTAAATTGCGGCGAGAGCCACGGGTGGTGTCCAACCCCATAGATAAATTGCGGCTATAGCCTAAGGGAAAGGTAGATGACAGCGGCTTAGGATTTACTCGCAACCCCATGGGTAAATTGCGGTGAGAGCGATGGGTGGTCTCCAAACACATAGGTAAATTGCGGCTATAGCCTAAGAGGCTTAGAATTTACCCGGAACTCCATAGGTAAATTGCGGCGAGAGCCACGGGTGTTCTCCAACTCCATAGGTAAATTGCGGCGAGAGCCACGGGTGGTGTCCAACCCCATAGATAAATTGCGGCTATAGCCTAAGGGAAAGGTAGATGACAGCGGCTTAGGATTTACTCGCAACCCCATGGGTAAATTGCGGTGAGAGCGATGGGTGGTCTCCAAACACATAGGTAAATTGCGGCTATAGCCTAAGAGGCTTAGAATTTACCCGGAACTCCATAGGTAAATTGCGGGGAGAGCAACGGGTGGTCTCGAACCCCATAGCAAATTGCGGCTATAGGCTAAGGGAAGGGTAGATGACAGCGGCTTAAGATTTACTCGCAACCCCATGGGTAAATTGCGGTGAGAGCGATGGGTAGTCTCCAAACACATAGGTAAATTGCGGCTATAGCCTAAGAGGCTTAGAATTTACCCGGAACTCCATAGGTAAATTGCGGCGAGAGCCACGGGTGTTCTCCAACTCCATAGGTAAATTGCGGCGAGAGCCACGTGTGGTGTCCAACCCCATAGGTAAATTGCGGCTATAGCCTAAGGGAATGGTAGATGGCAACTGCTTAGAATTCATCCGTAACTCCATCGGTAAATTGCGGCTAAAGTTTACGGGAAGGGAAAACAACACAAATCATATTATCCTACATCTTCATAGCAATGAAAGCCAACTAATATTTCCAAGCTAAATATTTGTTCATATGGTTGCTATAAGAGGAACAAAAAAGCTTTTGCCTTACTGACACTGAAGGGAGAAAGATGGAAGTAACACTGTCATCACATATACAACACTTGAATATGCATACTTTATTATGCTTTTGAGTTAAGTTCAATATAGTTAATTTCATTTCTCTTCCAGGAGTCAACCTCAGCTTGCACAAAAATTAATATTTTGAAAAATATGATGCACATTTCACCAATTCAAGTCTGATTATACATCCTCTATAATCGCTTATTTTCTTAGACATCATTTCTTACCTTTGCATGGCAGTTTTGGATTTCCGTCTCCGAGTGACATCACCTGAGCTTTGGATTTTAATAATATATGCTTGAGTTTGAAAAAGTTTCAGGACTTCTATAAAGTTATATAAGCTTGGATGGGGATGATAAAAGCGAGTATTAAAGCGAGCATGAAAAGACTGACATGCATTCGTCGTGTTTTCTGCTGATACCTGGCATTCAGCAATTTTTTAATGCAAGAAATATCCTTCTCTGTGAGGGTTTCCAAAGCGCCGGAATTTTCTTCCATTTCAAGGTTTATCTTTGATGGACGTTCAGAAATATCCTCTTCCGAATTTTGCCGTAATTTTCTTGTGGGGTTGCAACATTTAAGGATTAAAGGGGATTATTTAGCCTCAATCTACCTGCACCCGAAATAATGACCCCAAGAATTTAGTGACTTTTGTTCACTTTTGACAAAATGACAGACCCCATTATGGTTTTTTTTTTTTTTTTTGATTGGAGGTTTAACGACCACCGTGAGCAACTCAACGGGCTATAAGCAGTCGCCCGTCTCTAATTTAGGGTCACTGGCTCCAGGGAAGGGAGAGAGCCAGTGCCGTAAGACAAACACAACATCCATGCCTGACCGGGATTCGAACCCGGACCCCTTTCGGACGAATGATCAGAGGCCAGCGCCTTAGACCACTGCGCCATCGGGGCGGCCATTTTGGTTTCATCACGGGTTAAATACCTCAATTGCCAGACATGGAAATTCAGTGAAGTATATTTCGGTGTTAAGGGGTAAAGAAGACGAACACCTACTTCAACATCAGCTCATATCACAGGAAAAAAAAAAAAAAAGGAAATGCGAAGTGCATATTAGAAAATGAATTTCATTCTTTCTTTTAGACCATAAATACTTCGTCACTGTATCGACTTCTGCTGCAACAGATTCCCCTCATACGATTCATCCTCTATGAAATTTCCGTTCATTTGATGCCTTCTGCACACTATGGATGCGCCAGCATATTTTGCAATGACTACCATATCGTTAGCAAAGTTTTGTGATCAGGCGTTGCAGAGAGTGAGATGTCATAATGAAACTGATAGAAAGTGAATTCCGCGTTCGCACTTTCTCCCGGTGCCCCCCGTTGATCGGGGAAAAACCTGTTCACTATTGCTTGAAAAGTCATTTTTGTTTTGTTACTGTTCTAATATGTGATTGGCGCTGTTTTTGCGTCACCGCCAGCAGTACGATATGTGATCTACGTATAGGTTTCGCAACTTTGCGCCAAATGTTTGCTTAAATGAAAAGGAGCTCTCCTGCTACGAAGGGTTTAATGTTTCTCAAGTAACAATACCTGGTTTGCTAAACGCACGTAAACCACTTGCTGCTACTAAAAGGTAATTCTTTCTCCTATCCTTTGTGAATTTCAATTGTATTTTGTTATATAAAAATTTTAGTTGTAAACTATGAAATCATTTCTTAACAAAAAATTTCTCACACATGATCCGCATGGAGAAAATAAACGAAAGAATTTTAAATTTATCTTTTTAGTTTCGTTGTTTTATGGCAAAGATATACGGAAGAAAAGGAAGAACAAAACGAAAAATACGATCGGATATTTTGTTTATAACTGAGTAAATTGCATTGAAGTAGTTGAACTACACGCATTGCATAATTATATTTCAATGAATTTCAACGTTTATGAATTCAATATTTATAACTTAAAGTCTACTCTAGTTTCCCTGGAAACATGAAATTGATGATGGTTCACAGCCTGATGAAGCTGGACTATAGTTTCCAGCGAAACTATAGTAGACTTTAAGTTATAAATATGGCATTCATAAACGTTTTTCTCGAAATTTAATAATCTGCATTGTTTCAAAGCTGGAAGAACATAGTCAAGTCTGTTGCAGTAGAGCATCAAGAAATTCATCTTGGGGAGGAGGAAATATAACCCTGTCTAAAATTATAGAGACTTTTTTGAAGTCACATACACACACACACACACACTATAAACTTGCAGAGATATAAACACGCGCTATAGCGGCATGTGCTTGGCATCTAAAGGCTTTTAAAAAGTTTCCATTAAAAATTGTTTTAAACTTTTAAATTACAAATCGCGAACGAGAACTGAATAATCAGAACTATTTTCATGGTGTTCAACTGTCTGCTTTTCGAGGACACCAACTTGATGGTTTTTAAATTTCACGTGAGGATAGAATTTTTTAAAAGAAAGTCTGATTCCTTTCATTCAGACGAGATTAATTTAATAGAAAATTTTCCAGCTTGGAAACTTGTTACCTGGAACTGCAACATACACAATCTCACACACACCCCAAGGTCTCCCCCGCACGGTAAATTTCTCTATTTCCAATTACTAATTATATCAGACAATACTTAAAAAAAAAAAAAAAAAAGGAAAACCCAACTATTGCTTCTCATGATTAGTCAAAATCGCTTTTCAAATTTTGAAGATGACATTCCGTTTTTTTGTTGTAAAGATGACAAGGATGGTAAGTCAGATAATATCCGAAAACTTGAAAATTTCGTCGTGCTGGAGCTGGAATCGAACCCGCGTCTCCCGTATAGCGCCCGGGTATGCTAACTACTACACCACCCAGAACGGACAGGTGTCAAGTTTCCGATTAATTTGAATATAACCATCACAGAATTTGCTAGTCGAAGCAACCGGCATTCATGTTTAGCGAATCTGGAGGTTAGAAATCCTACCCCGCGATTACCCGGAGGAGCAGATAAATCATGAATGGTATACGGGATTACACCACACAATATAAATTTTGAAGATGACAATCCGATTTTTGGTGTAAAGATGACAAGGATGGTAAGTCAGATAATGTCCGAAAACTTGAAAATTTTTCAAGGACTCGAACCCGCGTCTCCCAGAAAACGCCCGGGTATGTTAACCCGGGCGTTTTCTTTTCTGGGAGACGCGGGTTCGAGTCCCGCTCCAGGACGATGAAAAATTTTGCAAGTTTTCGGACATTATCTGACTTACCATCCTTGTCATCTTTACACCAAAAATCGGATTGTCGTCTTCAAAATTTGTACCATTTTGTTTATTAATTCGACTGAGCGGCTATAGTGCTGTGATTGGAGTAATTATCTAGAAATCTTTGTTAATGAATTGCGGCTGAAACAAAAGTCGAACTGTGAGTAACTTTTTCTTGAACTTTATTTGAGTGCGTCCTGTTTCACTTAAAGTGAGCGAATAAGAAAAACGAACTTAACGTGAAGTTCCGTAAGCCAACTGCCATAGTAAAGAACGCTGCAAGTTGTTATTAAAACATTTACGAAACCCTGTGGATTTATTGCTGTTATTTTGCAAAAATAAATACATAAACTATTTAGACATTGGCCATCTACATTTCGAGAATTAATAAACGCATTCATTACTTAGATATTGGTCATTTAAACAGGAAAAGCTTGCTTTCGGGGTGCAATCGCCTCAGTCGCTCCTGCTACGTCCTCTAATTATCCGTTGCATAGAAAGTTTAACAATAAGGTTGAATTGTTAATGGTTCTATAGGTACAACTCCTGTGGCTGATATTACTGTGGGGACTGTGGTGACGTTCTCCATATGCCACGTTTCGTTTACTTGGTGTCGTACGTCGTTATACTTTGACAGCTTCTCTCCGTGCGTCTTCTGGATGTTGCACGTGTTGAGCAATGAGGTATGTTCATTTCTTCTCTTTGTCCACCAGGACGATATCGGGGCGATTGTGTGGGATGTTCTTATCTGTTCTGATCGATCTGTCCCAGCACATCTTGTGGGTGTTGTTCTCTAGAAGCGTTGTTGCCTCATGCTTGTAGTAGGGGACAGGCTCAGTTGTAACAAGGTGGTGCTTTCTTGCCAACTTCTGATAGAGGATCTAGGCGGCTTGATTGTGTTTGTTCGTGTACTCTGTGTGAGGACTCTGCACCGTGATGTAATATGTTGGATGGTCTCTGACGCTTGATCGCATTGCCGACACGTGTCGCTTTCGACTGACGTGTCCTTCAGGATATGCTTCGGGTAGTTTCTGGTGTTTACAACGTGATCTTGTATATTCATCAGGAACTCATTCGCTCTTAGGGAAAAGTGATCCGTTTGTTAGCCATGCATCGGAGGCAATTACAACGAAGTAAATTTCACCGTCATTTTTTGTCCACGCCGGAGATCGAACCCGAGTCCACTTATTCCGAAACAAGTCGCTCTACCAACTGAGCTACGCGGACGTTCGTTCTCGCTGCTATCTGCTTTTATGTCGTTGCGTCCTGCGGGGCAGCACGACATAAAGGCAGATAGCAGCGAAGAGGGCCGGGGGCATGGCCCACGGGTCAGCCGTGACCATGAATCGTCGCAGGCAGCAATCCGCTGTAAAACGTGCACTTGAGAACTCCCAGTCAATCTGGTGTGTGGAATGCAACGTCACACACATTTATTTTTCGAAGCTCTGGAGAAGGGATTATCTTATTTTTCCTATCTCGCGGTGTGGAAAGAACATCACACCATTGCGAGATCTTTAACGGCCGGGTCATCCGGGAAGTTCGGGCGCCATTATAACGAAGTAAATTTCTCCGTCATTTTGGATCCACGCCGGGGATCGAACTCGAGTTCACTTATTCCGGAACAAGTCGTTCTAAGAACTGAGCTACGCAGACGTTCGTCTTTGCTGCTATCTTCCGTCATATCGTGTGCGTCCTGCAGGGCAGGCACGTACCATTCCCCCCCGAAAGATGGCCGGAGACATGGCCCACGGGTCAGCCGTGACCATGTATCGTTGCAGGCAGCCATCCGCTGAAGAACGTGCACTTGAGAACTCCCAGTCAATCTGGTGTGCGGAATGCAACATCACACGCATTTATTTTTCGAAGCGCTGGAGAAGGGATTCTCCTATTTTTCTTGTCTCGCGGTGTGGAAAGAACATCACACCATTGCGAGATCTTGAACGGCCGGGTCATCTGGGAAGTTCGGGCGTCATTACAACGAAGTAAATTTCCCTGTCGTTTTTGGACCACGCCGGGGATCAAACCCAGTTCCATTTATTCCGGAACAAGTTGCTCTACGAATTGAGCTACGCGGACGTTCGTTCTTGCTGCTATCTGGCTTTATGTCGTGTGCGTCCTGTGGGGCAGGCAAGTCACACAGTCTTATCTACATGGACCGATTGCAGATCTTTGTAGTGCCTTGCGTGTTGGACTTTCTTGCCCCAAGCTTCTTCTTTTGGCTCCCTCGTTCCAATCTTGATGTTCTGAGTAGTGAAGCCTAGGGCTGTGTACTTCTTCTTCTTCTTATTATTATTATAATTATAAGCGGAAGATAATTTTCTCAATGGATTCCTGTCATCTTTCATTTCCTTTCGGATCATTTGCCTGGTCCATGACTTAAAGACAGCCACCCCTATTTGTCTTGTAGTAGACGTAATTTATTCAATAGCAAAGTATGTTTTAGCTCGTATTTTGAACGAAAGAAAAAGCAAACAAAGTGTTTATGATATCACCATGTAGAAGATTGTTACCCGTAATAAGACCACGGTGCCAAAAATTGGTGCGGAGTTGTATCTGCATCTCCGGACCACAGTATCAACGAAAATAGTGCGCACGGAGCTGCGCAAGCAAGATTTTAATGGCAGAGCTGCTATTGCGAAACCTCTGGTGACCCGGATGAATGCATAGCGGCGGCGACTATAGTGCTAGGAGCATACAACGTGAACTGCCGATGCATAGAAGCGTGTAACGTAGTCGGATGAATCCACATTCTCACTATTCCGTAGAAGTGTACAACTGAGACTGCCTGCTTCCAGTAAAGTAGCATGGTCAGAGGCGGATTTCCGGCTAGGCGCACTAAGCGCGCGCATAACAGAGAGGCCCCGAAAATATATATTTGGATTTTCAGTTTTGGTATTCACGGACCAAAGCAAATCAATCCTTAAAACGACTACTTTGTATCGTCAATTGATATTTTACTTCTCATATTAATAATAACATTTTTTCTTGTGTTGCTGACATTCCGAATTTTCGAGTTCTTATCGATGTACTTATTTTGAAAGGAACGGTTAAAATAATTTTGAGTTCCTTTCAGTGGTTGGTAAAGAAGGTATTCACGCTTCCCACAATTTTCATTGTTTAAGGCGAAATCGTAACTGGCCTGCTGTGCTATAAATTGCTTTCATGGTACTTCCAGCCATGGGAACACATCTGTGTTGCAACCTTCCCACCTTCTTCCCGAGTTGCGATGAGGAATACTTGTAAAAAACTTTCCTGATGATCGGGCGTGTTTGCTGTTAATTGTTTTTTTGTTTTTTTCCTTCGTGGTAGGACAATCAATGAAGAAATAAATATGTAACGTATCAGGAGATGTGACGTACCTGCCAGAAGGACGCACACGACATAAAGGCAGATAGGAATCAGAATTAAACGTCCGCGTAGCTTAATTGGTAGAGCAACTTATTCCGGAATGAGTGGACCCGGGTTCGAATCCTGGCGCGGATAAAAATGACGGAGAAATTTACTTCGTTATAATGGCGCCCGAACTATCCGGATGACCCGACCGTTCAAAATCTCGCATTGGTGTGATGTTATTTCCACACCGCGAGATAGGAAAAATAAGAGAATCCTTTCTCCAGCACTTCGAAAAAAAAAATAAATAAATAAGGGGGAGATGATGTAACGTATCAGGAGATGTGCCGTACCTGCCAGAAGGACGCACACGACATAAAGGCAGATAGGAATCAGAATTAAACGTCCGCGTAGCTTAATTGGTAGAGCAACTTATTCCGGAATGAGTGGACCCGGGTTCGAATCCTGGCGCGGATAAAAATGACGGAGAAATTTACTTCGTTATAAATATTCTTCGTAGGATAATTCGTTTTAGGACAATCAACTTCTATCTCGGACCTAATACCTCTAAAACATGTTAAACCAAAACAGTTATTAATATTTAGGCTGAAAAAATAAAGAAATTTGAGAATATTACACTATCTTATTTAATAGTGTTAAAAGTAATTTATATTGCATTGCAACAACATTTTCTCATTACTTTCTGCTCCCTTGGTTTGATACTGATAATTATCAAGTATTCTCACCTTTTCTGTTCCTTAAATCGACTTAACACTAGCTTTTGAAAAAGCAATAAAAAGTTTCAATGAAACTCTTACTCAAAAATCTGCAGTCTCTACTTTTCCATTTTCAAACCGGATCTTTTGCATTTAATTTGTATGCTTCTGTTTCTGATAACTGCAGTGTAGGTATAAATGGGATACGGATATTTAAAATGCCAAACCTAACATCCATTGATTTCTAATTAGCCTCAAAATTCTGTTTATGATAACTGCAGTGCATGAAGTATATGGGATATTAAAAGTGTCAAACTTAATATCCATTGATTTCCTATTAGCCGCAAAAATGATTTTTGAGATATCTCTGAAATCAAAAAGTTCGATGTGCACGGACAGACAAAATTATTACACTAGCACTGTTTCTTACAGAACGTTCTAATAATAGGAAGCGATGGCATTTTTAAAAAGGGTAAAGAACCTTTTTCTTGACTCCCCCCCCCTCTTTTTTTTGTTAATCTCACGGATGAAAATTTTTGAAACCATAAGAAGGGGGAGGGGGCCCCTGAGCCTTCTAGCCCCTAGGGGCCCCCAAAGCATCTAAAGTCTCCTTTGAGCATGGTTATGCTATGGGCAGCCATATCGTGGTTTTCAGCAGGTCTTCTGATCACCTTAAATGGATGGATGACTGGTAGGGCGTATAAAACCATTTTGGCTGACCAAGTCCATCCAATAGCTCAGGTACCGTTTCCTGCAAGAGATGCCATGTACCAAGATGATAACGCCCCAATCCACAGAGCTCGGAATGTCCAATCATGGTTTGAGGAACATGAGGACAAACTTTCATACCTTCGTTGGCCTACCTAATCACCAGACTTAAACATCATCGAGCCACTGTGGTCTGTGTTGGAAAACAGAATAACATCCGGTTATCGTCCTCCTGCATCCCTCAAGGACCTGAAGCAGTTTATGCATAAAGAATGGTGTAACATCTCACTATCCGCCATCCAGGATTCGTATGCATCTATTTCAAAGAGGATTCAGGCGGTTTTGAACGCCAGAGTTGGGCTCACACCCTATTAGGTGCGTAAAACCTTCTTTTCCTGGGTGATCATATTATTTTGGGCAACCCCTGTATATATTTTGTATTTGTCTTTTCAAACCACTATTGTGTTCACTATTTCACGTTAGTTTGACTAAGTGCTTATTCTTGTTATTAGACCTATCTAAGATTTAAAAATTTCTTTATTAGTAAAGTAATGTTTTTACATTTAAAGTGAGTGAGTAAGAAGAAAAAACTTTGCGTAGTGTTCCCAAAGCTACATACACACGTTTTAGAACACTGAAGAACATTACAGATAATAATATTAATACATTTTCAGATTGCATTTTTATGTGAACCCGTATATGCAAAATGTGCATATATTTGTCTGTTGTGAAATAGTTGTTAAACTAATGATCGTGATATTAATACAGACACTTGACGTGGACTAGGTACATCAAACACGGGCCATCGCTCTTTCCACGTTTATAAGTGAGTCACGGAAAAATTCTCATTGGCCACCACCGGGAATCGATCCCAGGGTCTTCCAGTTACGCGCCGGATATGCTTCCGCTACACCACAGTGGCCTCGAATTCCTCCTGACTCACACACGCTAACTGCCAAGCCAATTTGGCAGGTTGCTTCTTGGAGCCCCGCACAATCCTGGGGATTCACCAAAGGTGGTAAGCAGCAACTGAACAAATGATTAGAAGGCAAATGAATAATTAATACAGACACTTGACGTGGACTAGGTGCATCAAACAGAGGCCATCGCTATTTCACGTTTATAAGTGAGTCACGGAAAAATTCTCATTGACCACCACCGGGAATCGATCCCAGGTTCTTCCAGTTACGCGCCGGATATGCTTCCGCTACAAAACAGTGGCCTCGAATTCCTCCTGACTCACACACGCTAACTGCCAAGCCAGTTTGGCAGGTTGCTTCTTGGAGCCCCGCACAATGCTGGGGATTCACCAAAGATGGTAAGCAGCAACTGAACAAATAATCAGAAGGTGAAAGAATAATTAATAGACACTTGACTTAGACTAGGTACATCAAATAGAGGTCATCGCTCTTTCCACGTTTATAAGTGAGTCTATAGATTATCTATACGTTTATAAGTGAGTCTATAGATTATCTATACGTTTATAAGTGAGTCTATAGATTATCTATACGTTTATAAGTGAGTCTATAGATTATCTATGCGTTTATAAGTGTATCTTTCCACGTGTATAAGTGAGTCAGACGTCATCGCTCTTTTCACGTTTATAAGTGAGTCACGGAAAAATTGTCATTGGCCGCCACCGGGAATCAAACCCTGTGTCTTCCAGTTACGCGCCGGATGTGCTTCCACTGCACCACAGCGGCTGGAAAACTCTGGGGTCGATTACCGGTGAGAATTTTTCCGTGACTCACTTATAAACGTGGAAAGAGCGATGGCCTCTGTTTGATGCACCTAGTCCACGTCAAGTGTCTGTATTAATTAGTCTTTCACCTTCGAATTATTTGTTTAGTTGCAGCTTACCATCTTTGGTGAATCCACAACATTGTGCGGGGCTCCAAGAAGCAACCTGCCAAATTGGCTTGGCAGTTAGCGTGTGTGAGTCTGGAGGAATTCGAGGAAGCTGTGGTTGCAGTGGAAGTTATTCGGCGCGTAACTGGAAGACCCTGGGTTCCGGTGGCGGCAAATGGGAATTTTTACGTGACTCACTTATAAACGCGGAAAGAGCGATGACCTCTGTTTGGTGATCGTGATATTGATAATAATTTTGTTTGCTTGATTGGAGGTTTAACGACCACCGTGAGCAACTCAATGGGCTATAAGCAGTCGCCCGTCCCTAATTTAGGGTCACTGGTTCCAATAATATCCATACCGGGATTCGAACCCGGACCCCTTTTGGATGAATGGAGCAGAGGCCATCGCTTTGACCACTGCGCCACCGGGGCGGCGATAAAAATTTTCCGTTTTATCCCCGCGAATGCCTTCCGGATTTTAATTTTTGCAAAACACTGTAGTTTCACTTCGACGGCATCTTCGGCACAACGTAGCATTGGCATAGGAAAGAGAGGGGCTCAAGGGGTTCAAGCCCCCTCCCCCTCCTGCATTGGATATCAAGGCACATTTTTTCTCTTGAACACCGAATCACATGGTTGTTTTTCTCTTTTAAAACCGAATTTGAAATATAGTTCATAAAAAATATCAAGATTAATCTGGTAAACCGATAAAAAACTGACTCAAATCACATTTTTTTCCAACGAAGTTGCGGATTTTTTGGAATAACTTCGAATTCGTTTGATTGGTGCATTTTCTTACGTGGAAGCAACCCACCCGCAGGGTTCACTTGCTGTCGCCCACATCCCTGGGAGATTCCTTTACTAGCAATAAGACAACTGGAAAGACCAACCACTGCGATAAATCCTTATCAAGTTGTGAAGCTGCAAATTTTGTTTTTGTTGTTTTTGTTGCTTTTTACCCCAATATCAAGAAATCCCTAAAAATTCTATTAAGGGTTCCTGTATCAACGGCATCCCCCGAACGCACATTTTCTCCTCTCAAGTGTCAGAAAATGTATCTCCGAAACGCAATATCTAATTCTCGATTTTCTGGACTTGCATTGCTGAACATTTATCGAGAAGTACAGAAGCAAATACAGCATCCAAATTTTGAAGGGAATGTGGAAGAAGCGCAGTTACCTTGTACAATGATGCTAAGATATGTAAGAACAATTTTATTAAAGTACAAGCAAAACTTTACATTTTCAATATTCTGCACTACTATTTATTTATTAAAATAACTAATCTTAAAATTTCACCATTATAAATAACTCCGAGAAATTGAATACTGAGGGACAAGTACTCTATTTTACGTTAACCACACCTAATAAATATATAGCCCTCCATATTATTGGGTTGTCGGAAAAGTCATGACGTATTTTGGCACCCGATGGCGGTTGGACGGTTCTGGAAGTACTAGAGGCATGCGCAGCTCTGTTATCGCTATGGCATTCGAGAGGTGCCATTTCTAGCTGCAGTCTAAAAGGGATAGTGAGCGATTTAATTGATTTGCGGAGATTTGACATCAAGTTGAAGATGGAAGACCAAACTGTGCATTTTCGCCATATTTTACTGTTTTACTTCCGTAAAGGGAAGAACGCGCGTCAAGCTTGCGAAAAGTTGCGTAAAGTGTACGGTGATAATGCTCTACAAGAACGTCAGTGCCAGCGGTGGTTCGCAAAATTCCGTGCTGGTGATTTTGACCTCAACGGTACTTCTCGGTCCGGGAGGCCAACCGAGGTTGTTGACGACCAAATCAAAGCATTGATCAAGTCAAAACCACATTACACGACACGAGAGATTGTAGACACTTTGCACATTCATCATTCAAGCGTTCACGACCACCTGAAAAAGCTGGGATACGTAAGCAAGCTCGATGTGTGGGTTCCTCATGAACTCAAAGAAGCTTAATTGACGGCGTGTATAAACATCTGCGACATTCTCATTAAACGTGAGGAAAACGATCCTTTTTTGAAGCGACTGATAACTGGTAACGAAAAGTGGATTGTGTACAACAATGTGCTGCGCAAACGGTCTTGGTCCCGACGTGCTGCTTCGCCACAAACGACATCCAAAGCAGATATTCATCAGCGGAAGGTTCTGGTCTCAGTGTGGTGGGATTTTAAAGGTGTCGTGTTTTTCGAGCTCCTACCACAGAACCAAACAATCAATTAGAATGTGTACTGTCAGCAATTGGACAGTTTGAACGAATCCATCATCCAGAAACGTCCAGAGCTCGTTCATCGTAAAGGTGTTGTGTTCCATCACGACAACGCGAGACCACACACAAGTTTGATCACCCACCAAAAATTATTGGAGCTTGGGTGGGATGTGTTGCCACACCCAGCGTACTTGCCTGACCTTGCGCCGTCAGACATCCACTGGTTTCACTCTTTTCAACAGCCCTTGCGTGGTATAACGTTCAATTCAGATGAGGCTGTAAATCAGCACCTTGTTCAGTTTTTCGCCACGAAAGACAGGCTCTTCTATGAACGAGACGTTCAACAGCTCACTGAAAGATGGCAAAATGTTATCGAACAAAACAGGCATTATATCAATGATTGATCTTTGTTCTTTCTATCAATAAATAACCTTTACAAAACATGGCTAAAATACGTCATGCCTTTTCCGACAACCCAATAGTTGAGGATATAAACGTCAAGCGTTGCCGCGGTGTGATTGGACACTATGAAGGATATCCCCAACGACACACACAGTTCAGCGAAAGCGATTAGCAGTGATTCTTCATGGAGCTGCAACCCAACGTAATATGTCGCATACATCCTGTCACGACCTTTTTCTTTTTTTTTTTTTCTACGCACTTAGTTCTAGAGATACATTTGAAACGACGACTTCTCGATACCAAATCAGTCCTAATTTGCGCTCGATTTAGTGGCAGTAACACAAGGATAGCAATCTAAATGTTGCGAATATTCTTGTTTGGAGATCTTAATATGTTTGAGCGTTAATCCTCGATGACTGTCACTGTGGCGTTAGAATGAGGTTGATATACATCTACGGTTTACAACTCTCTTACGAAACAGGTATGTACTGCATGTATTTCAGTCTGTTAATTTTTCGAATATGAGTGTCAGCATAACATTAGCAGTTTCAAAGTAACCGTTTCTGGTGCGTTATCATCTTCGTTACCGTAAGAATGTCCTTCATTTGAAAACAAAAATCATTTCTTTTGCTCTCGCAGGCTGTTCAATCCGGAAGGGAATCCACGTGTTAATTTTGTTTTATGCAATGCAGCGCATGCATAGAAAGAACTGAACACACAAAATTTATGGAAGAGATATACGGTAATTACTGTGAAACCTCGGTTATACGTTCTTCTACGGAATGACCCTAAACACGAATAAATATAAAAAAACGTATAAAGAAAATTTCAAAATTTTTCTGTTTCAAATATAATTTCTATTCTAAAATTTACGCTTTAAAGGTGTATAAGTTGTTCCTTCTTCTTCGTCTTCTTTTTAGCCTGTTGACACCCACTGCCGGATATAGACCTCCCCCAGTCTTTTCCAACTTCCTCGATCCTCAGCCCCAGTCCACCATTTAGCACCTCTAAATTTCTGAAGGACCCACCCACCGGTGGCGTAGAGGTCTAAGCGCTGGCTTATGATCATTCGCCGAGTTAGGTCCGGGTTCGAATCCCGGTCAGGCATGGATGTTGTGTTTGTCTTACGGCACTGGCTCACTCCCTTCCCTGGAGCCAGTGGCCCTAAATTAGGGTCGCCTAAGTTGGGCCAGGATTCGAATCTCGGTGTGGCATGGATGTTGTGTTTGTCTTACGGCACTGGCTCTCTCCCTTTCCTGGAGTCAATGGCCCTAAATTAGGGGGGCCTGAGTTGGGTCCGGGTTCGAATCTTGGGGAGGTATGGATGTTGTGGCCTCCCCAGAGGCTTAAGCGGCGCAGTGTTCAAAGCGATGGACTCTGATCATTCGTCCGTAAGGTGTCCGGGTTCGAATCCCGTGAGGAATGGATGTTGGTTTTTGTTTTACAGCACTGGCTCCCTCGCTTCCCTGGAACCAGTGACCCTAAAATTTAGGGTCTTGGGCGACTTTAATTTAATTAGGGTCGCGCGAGTTGGGGCTGGGTTCGAATTCCGGTGAGGCATGGATGTTGTGCCTGTCTTACGGCACTGGCTCTCTCCCTTTCCTGGAGCCAGTAGCTCTAAATTAGGGACGGGCGAGTTGGGTCCGGTCTCGAATCCCGGTAAGGCATGGATGTTGTGTTTGTCTGACGGCACTGGCTCTCTCCCATTCCTGAAACTAGTAATCCTAAAATAGGAACGGGCGACTGCTTACAGCCCATGGAGTTGCTCACGGTGGTCGTTAAACCACTAATAATAATAAAAAAACAAGAAAGATTACACCGAGTTTTCGGGTGTAATAAGCACGTCTTTTGAATCCGTTCTGACGAAAATTAAATTTATTAAAGCTATTCAAAGTCAATGGAACCGGTATGGAAAACAATAGTATCTGACGGAAGAAAGAAGTTCTTCAATCGGGTTTTTAATCCCTCAGATATTGCTGTAAACGGAATCGTGAGCTCACGCCCTCTGGTTGCAGACTTGTGCGTTAAGAAAAACATGAGTTTATATGAGAAACATTTCGCACCGGACACAGAAAGAAATTTTTCAAATCGGACTCTTAGAAACAGAGCTATCGACAAAAATAAGATGGTAATTTACGTCCCGTGGTGGGAAAACCATGCATTATTTTAGGAAGAAAAGTATTCTCAAAAGGTTTTTCCATATGAGCGGTATCGGTTCAAGAAAAAAAAAAATTTAGTCGGGTTTTCAGGAACCCAGATTTTGCTGCAAATACATCAGAAGCAGAAATTAACACTTATGCCCCCTGGTGGCCAAACCATTCTTAACCAAACATTAGAAATTATGTGAAAAATATTTTCCATCCATCAGGTCTTGTATGCGATACAGGAAGAATTTTTCAAGTCGGAGTTTTAGGAGCAGAAATAACGCAGAAAGGGCAATTTACCTTTGTGCCCCCTAGCGGAAAGTCTATGATTTACTTGAAAATTTTGAATTTATAGGAAAAACATTTTGCGTCGGAAACACTATCCAACAAAGCAGGAATTTTTCAAATCGGACTCTTAGAAGTAGAGATATTGACAAAAATAAAATATACATCTACGCCTCCTGGCGTATAAACCGTGCATTATTTCAAGAAAATGTTCCAAAAAGGTTTGTCAACAGGAGTGGTATGGGTCTACAAACGACGTTTTTTTCAATCGAGAATTTAGAAGCTCATATTTTGCTGCAAATACATCAGAAGCGGAAATTAAGATTTACGCCTCCTGGCGGCCAAACCATTTTTTAGAAAAATTAGAAATCACGAGCAAAGGATTTCCCATCAGGAGGTGCATCCGGTGCAGAAAGAATTTTTCTAATCGGAGATTTAGAAGCAGAGATATAGGGGGAAACGCAATTTACCTCTACGTCCCCTAGCGGAAAGTCTATGAATTACTTGAAAATTTTAAAATTACATGAAAAACATGTCACACTGGAAACACTATCCAACAAAGAAGGAATTTTTCCAATCGGATTCCTAGAAGTAGAGAGATTGATAAGAATAAGATATACATCTACGCCCCCTGGCGGAGAAACTGTGGAATATTTTAAGAAGAAAATATTCCGAAAAGGTTTATTGATGTGAGCGTCA
The DNA here is from genome assembly GCA_039090855.1 of Macrothele yani. Classification (NCBI taxonomy): domain Eukaryota; kingdom Metazoa; phylum Arthropoda; class Arachnida; order Araneae; family Macrothelidae; genus Macrothele; species Macrothele yani. Next base: position 113,768,525 of record CM076999.1, on the reverse strand, counting down.
TCAGTCCATGAAAGAATTTTTTCAATCGATATTTTAGGAGCTCAGATTTTATGGCAAATACATCAGAAGCAAAAATTAACGTTTACGCCCCCTTGTGGCCAAAGGATTCTTTACCAAAAACTAGAAATTATATGCAAAAGTTTTTTTAATTCGGAGGCGTATCCGCTGAAGAATTTTTTTTTCAAATCGGAGCTTTAGAAAAAGAGTTATCGGGAAAAATGTAATTTACTTTTACGCCCCTTAGCGGAAAATATATGCGTAATTTGAAAAAAAAGTAACTATATCTAAAATACTCTTCGACATAAATGGAATCGAAAGATAAAGCAATTTTTTCAATCGGATGTTTAGAAGCAAATATGTGGAATAAAACGTATTTTTGAATTCGACATCATCTGCATTTATGCCCTCTAGCGGCGAAATTGTACATCGTAAAAGCAAAAACGAAATAAAGGATCACGATTTTCATATTTCAAGTTTCCCAATGCAAAATGATTTTTTCAAATCGGACTAATAGTTGCAGAGATATCGTGGGTACAGACGGATGGACGGACGGGCAAACCGATAACATAAGAACAATGTTTTTATACATAAGACATGCTAAAAATTGCTGAAGGTCTTTTTCTCCATTTTATTGTCCGGCGCCCTCTTCGTCTCCTTCCATCTCTCGGTTGCCATTCGTGTTAATCTTTCATTATGTCCAGCCCATCTCCACTTTGATTCGTTTATTATTTTTATAATTTCAATTTTTCCTGTGCTTTCTTTTATTATTTCGTTTCTAACTCTACCTCTTCATGTTGCTCTTAACATTCTCCTCTCTAACTTTCTTACCGATACTCTTTTTTTTTTTACATTGTCGTTCTGTGATACTCCATAAGTAAAGACGAGGATAATACATGCTTTGAAGACTTTTCTTTTCAAATACAACAAAAAATCACCGGTTAAATAGTCTTTAAGTACCCAGAAGGCTCTATTACTTTGGATAATTCTATTGATTTCTCTTTCTTTAAAATGGATTACTTGACCTTAATAGATGTATTCGTCTACGTTTTCAATTTCTTTTCCTTTTATCAAAATCATTCCTGTATCGCTTTCTACATTGCTCATTTGTTTAGTTTTTGTTGTGTTCATTGTCAGACCTTTTTTAAGACTTTCCATCCATTAGTCCTTTTCCGTATTCTGCATTTCTCTACTGTTAGTTGCAAAGACGACGGTGTCATCAGCAAATCTTAAGTGATTTAGGCACCTTCCTAAATCACTTAAGATTTGTACCTTTCATGTTTAATCCCTTTTCTTTCCAATTTAAATTTCTAAAAATATCTTCTAATATAGAGTAAAAATATAATTAATAGTGAATTAATTATGTTTTTACTATATTTTTATTATTTTTGTGTAAAGTCCTTTAGCAGAAAGAAAAAAGAGAAAAGGGTTTCTTGTGATTCACTTTGAACAAATTTTTCTGTAGCAAAGATCCCTATTTAATGTTTCCATGACACTACGACTACAATAAATTGCATAACGCAACTCTTGGATGGTGAAAAGACAATCAACTGTGACGAGGTCTTTCACTCATTGACTGTTGACATTTGACACTGCAGTTGCGGATATTCCAGTCGTTGTTTGTCTGACACTGAACTTTCTTCCTCTCGAAAAGTCTTCATCCATCTTCGGAGACGGCCAATGAGAATTTTTCCGTGACTCGCTTATAAACGTGCAAAGAGCGATGACCTCTGTTTGATGTTCCTGATCCACGTCAAATGTCTGTATTTAGTATTCATTCGCCTTCTAATTATTTGTTCAGTTGCTGCTTACCATCTTTGGTGAATCCCCAGCATTGTGCGGGGCTCCAAGAAGCAATCTGCAAAATTGGATTGGCAGTTAGTGTGTGTGAGTCTGGAGGAATTCGAGGCAGCTGTGATGCAGTGGAAGCATATCAGGCGCGTAACCGAAAGACCCTGGGTTCGATTCCCAGTGGCCGCCAATGAGAATTTTTCCGTGACTGACTTAAAAACGTGGAAAGAGCGATGACCTCTGTTTGATGTTTCTGGTCCACGTCAAATGTCTGTATTAATTATTTGTTCGGCTTCTAATTATTTGTTCTGTTGCTGCTTACCATCTTTTGTGAATCCCCAGCATTGTGCGGGGCTCCAAGAAGCAATCTGCCAAATTGGCTTGGCAGTTAGTGTGTGTGAATCTGGAGGAATTCGAGGCAGCTGTGATGCAGTGGAAGCATATCAGGCGCGTAACCGGAAGACCCTGGGTTGGATTTCCGGTGGCGGCCAATGAGAATTTTCCCCTGACTCACTTATAAACGTGCAAAGAGCGATGACCTCTGTTTGATGTTCCTGGTCCACGTCAAATGTCTCTATTAATTATTTGTTCGCCTTCTAATTATTTGTTGAGTTGCTGCTTACCATCTTTTGTGAATAACCAGCATTGTGCGGGGCTCCAAGAAGCAATCTGCAAAATTGGCTTGGCAGTTAGTGTGTGTGAGTCTGGAGAAATTCGAGGCAGCTGTGATGCAGTGGAAGCATATCAGGCGCGTAACCGAAAGACCCTGGGTTGGATTTCCGGTGGCGGCCAATGAGAATTTTCCCCTGACTCACTTATAAACGTGCAAAGAGCGATGACCTCTGTTTGATGTTCCTGGTCCACGTCAAATGTCTGTATTAATTATTTGTTCGGCTTCTAATTATTTGTTCAGTTGCTGCTTACCATCTTTTGTGAATCCCCAGCATTGTGCGGGGCTCCAAGAAGCAATCTGCAAAATTGGCTTGGCAGTTAGTGTGTGTGAGTCTGGAGAAATTCGAGGCAGCTGTGATGCAGTGGAAGCATATCAGGCGCGTAACCGAAAGACCCTGGGTTGGATTTCCGGTGGCGGCCAATGAGAATTTTCCCCTGACTCACTTATAAACGTGCAAAGAGCGATGACCTCTGTTTGATGTTCCTGGTCCACGTCAAATGTCTGTATTAATTATTTGTTCGGCTTCTAATTATTTGTTCTGTTGCTGCTTACCATCTTTTGTGAATCCCCAGCATTGTGCGGGGCTCCAAGAAGCAATCTGCAAAATTGGCTTGGCAGTTAGTGTGTGTGAATCTGGAGGAATTCGAGGCAGCTGTGATGCAGTGGAAGCATATCAGGCGCGTAACCGAAAGACCCTGGGTTGGATTTCCGGTGGCGGCCAATGAGAATTTTCCCCTGACTCACTTATAAACGTGCAAAGAGCGATGACCTCTGTTTGATGTTCCTGGTCCACGTCAAATGTCTGTATTAATTATTTGTTCGGCTTCTAATTATTTGTTCAGTTGCTGCTTACCATCTTTTGTGAATCCCCAGCATTGTGCGGGGCTCCAAGAAGCAATCTGCAAAATTGGCTTGGCAGTTAGTGTGTGTGAGTCTGGAGAAATTCGAGGCAGCTGTGATGCAGTGGAAGCATATCAGGCGCGTAACCGAAAGACCCTGGGTTGGATTTCCGGTGGCGGCCAATGAGAATTTTCCCCTGACTCACTTATAAACGTGCAAAGAGCGATGACCTCTGTTTGATGTTCCTGGTCCACGTCAAATGTCTGTATTAATTATTTGTTCGGCTTCTAATTATTTGTTCTGTTGCTGCTTAGCATCTTTTGTGAATCCCCAGCATTGTGCGGGGCTCCAAGAAGCAATCTGCAAAATTGGATTGGCAGTTAGTGTGTGTGAATCTGGAGGAATTCGAGGCAGCTGTGGTGCAGTGGAAGCATATCAGGCGCGTAACCGGAAGACCCTGGGTTCGATTCCCGGTGGCGGCCAATGAGAATTTTTCCGTGACTCGCTTATAAACGTGGAAAGAGCGATGACCTTTGTTTGATGCATCTTCGGAGATATCGATTGTGGCAGCTCCATACACCGCCAGGAATCTTCCGTGGATTTCTGATATCGATTGTGGACATTACTGATATCGATTGTGGCAGCTCCATACACCGCCAGGAGTCTTTTGTATATTTCTGGAGCCTCACATACCCCTTTTTCAAGGATTTCAATTACGGCTCGTGCTTTTCTCTGTCATTCGTGATCATTATTTCCGATTCTCAAAAAAAAAATTTGTTCCCACATTGGTAACGTGTCATACGTATTACACGTCAGTGCAGTTTCATTAAAATCAGTTCAAAATTTCAAAAGTTATTAAGGAGCAGGCATTACTTTCAGGATGCCCCGTGTATTAAAATGTCAACACTAATTTTTCTTTGCTATGTACTGGTTTGCTTATCGGAAAAAGCTAGTTATCGGATTCAAATTTTAATGCTTGATAAAAATTCCAGAAGTTTGGTTGCAGCAAAGGAAAAAAAGGTTTTAAAATTCTTTTTCTGTATGTTCTAAGATGTATAGTGCTGACTCTTCTGTCTCAAGAGCTACTTCTTTTCTTATCATCGGCTTTATCGGAAACCAAACACTGATTAAACCTGGTCGGTTCTTGTCAACAGGTCATTCCACATAGGAACTTTGTACCCACACTGTCGACAACACAACAAAAACAGTGCATCTTGATCTTAGAAAAGATCCAACGGCACTTCTGAGTGCCGGGGGGCAGAGAGGGGCCGCCAGCCCCTCTTTCTGTGCAGGTAAAGCAATATCAGAATCACTGCAAGACTGGATGCGCGACGTCCAGACGAATATCAATGCCATTTATTGCTGGTAAATTACGAGAATGCATAATGAATAGTTTTTCTTAGTAGTGCGTAAATAATCTTTTATGGCGGACTTATCCGATTTTCATTTGCTAGCGTCAGAAGATTTTATGATTAAATTCCATCAATCCTTTGACTTTCCTATCGAAATTCGGTGCAGGCTTGTCCATTTTTGGAAAGAATTCTCTTCCTTTCCAGAACTTTTGGTTGGATATCGAATTAGAAAGGTAAGTGACTTCATGTGTTATTCTACGATATGCAACTGTGCTGCTAGGTACCAGCAAAAAAGGTTTTAAAGGGAAGGGCAAAATTTACAAAAATTAAATATCGGTGAGGTAAAAATAATGAATTCATATCAAAAGAATTCTAATAAATTTTGATGAGGAAGGGACTTCAGTAAGATTGAGAAATGAAATATCGGTGAGGAGAAAATAATGCATTAATGTCAAAAAAAAATTCAAGAAATTTTAATGATGAAATGAACTTCATTAAGATTGAGAAATGAAATAGCGGTGTGGAGAAAATATCAAAATAATTTCAGCAAGTTTTAATAACGAAGGGGACTACAATAAGATTGAGAAATGAAATATCGCTGAGGAGAAAATAATGAATTCATATCAAAAGAATTTCAATAAATTTTAATGATGAAAGGGACTTCAGTAATTTTGAGGAATGAAATATCGGTGTGGGGAAAATAATGAATATATATCAAAACAATTTCAATATATTTTAATGACACAACGGACTTCAATGAGACTGAGAAATGAAATATCGGGGTGGAGAAAATAATGAATTCATGTCCAAAGAATTCCAATGAATTTTAATGATGAAAGGGACTTCATTAAGATTGAGAAATGAAATGTCGGTGTGAAGTAAACATCATAATAATTTCATTAAAGTTTAATGACGAAGGGGACTTCAATAGCACGAAGAAATGTAATATCGGAGAGGAGAAAATAACGAATTCATATCAAAAGAAAGTCAATAAAAATTCAATGATGAAAGTGATTTCAATAAGACTGAGAAATGAAATATCGGTGAGGAGAAAATAATGCATTAATGTCAAAAAAAAATTCAAGAAATTTTAATGATGAAATGAACTTCATTAAGATTGAGAAATGAAATAGCGGTGTGGAGAAAATATCAAAATAATTTCAGCAAATTTTAATAACGAAGGGGACTTCAATAAGATTGAGAAATGAAATATCGCTGAGGAGAAAATAATGAATTCATATCAAAAGAATTTCAATAAATTTTAATGATGAAAGGGACTTCAGTAAGATTGAGGAATGAAATATCGGTGTGGGGAAAATAATGAATATATATCAAAACAATTTCAATATATTTTAATGATACAAGGGACTTCAATGAGACTGAGAAATGAAATATCGGTGTGGAGAAAATAATGAATTCATGTCCAAAGAATTCCAACGAATTTTAATGATGAAAGGGACTTCATTAAGATTGAGAAATGAAATGTCAGTGTGAAGTAAACATCATAATAATTTCAATAAAGTTTAATGACGAAGGGGACTTCAATAGCACGAAGAAATGTAATATCGGAGAGGAGAAAATAACGAATTCATATCAAAAGAAAGTCAATAAAAATTTAATGATGAAAGTAATTTCAATAAGACTGAGAAATGAAATATCGCAGAGGAGAAAATAATGAATTCATATCAAAAGAATTTAAATATATTTTAATTATGAAAGGGACTTCAGTAAGATTGAGAAATGAAATATCGGTGTGGGGAAAATAATGAATTCATATCAAAAGAATTTCAATAAATTTTAGTGATAAAAGGGACTTCAATAAGACTGAGAAATGAGATATCGGCGTGGAGAAAATAATTAATTCATGTCAAAAGATTTCCAATAAATTTTAATGATGAAAGGGACTTCATTAAGATTGAGAAATGAAATGTAGGTGTGGAGAAAACATCATAATAATTTCAATAAATTTTAATGACGAAGGGAACTTTAATAACATAGAGAAATGAAATATCCGAGAGGAGAAAATAAAGAATTCATATCAAAAGAAATTCAATAAATTTTAATGATGAAAGTGATTTCAATAAGATAGCGAAATGAAATATCGCTGACGAGAAATAATGAATTCATATCAAAAGAATTTCAATAAATTTTAATGATGAAGGGACTTCAGTAAGATTGACAAATGAAACCCCGCTTTCCAAGTCGAACCACAAATGTTCGATTGAGTTCATATCAGGTAAATTTAGAGTCCAAGGCATTAACAGAAAGTCACCAGCATGTTCCTCGAACCACTCCTTGACGATTCTGGCAGTGTGGCATGGCGCGTTATCCTATTGGTAATGGCCATCACCAGCAGGGAATACAGTTGCCATCAATGGGTGAACTTGGTCCGCAACGATGTTCAGATACCTGATAGCTGTCAGGGATTGTGCTATTGGGATAATGGGGCCTAAAGTGGCCAAAGAAAACATCGCCCACTGCATAACACAACGGCTGCCGGCATGTTTCCGCCCAATAGTGCATCCAAGTGCCATACCCTCCGTTGGTAATCGGTGTATCCATGCTCGGCCGTTTACGAGATGCACCAAAAATTTTGATTCTTCAGACCAGGCCACTTTCTTCCAATCATCTACGGTCCAATCTCGATGTTGTTGGGCCCATTTTATGCGTTGTTGGCGATGACGTGCAGTGAGCATGGGTACCAGGCTGGGTCTTCGGCTACGCAGGGCCATGCGCGGAAGGTTGCGATGAACTGTGTGCTGTGACACATTTTCCTGATCACCACCGTTGTAGCTGCGGGTGATTCATCGCACTGTGATCCTGCGGACGCTGTGAACAATGCGCGACAGTCTCCGTTCCCCTCTGGTGTCAATGATCTGTGGACGACACACGACTGGGCGATGGTTCGTCGTTTGGCAATCGGTGCACCACTTTTGATACGTACTCACTACAGCGGCCCGTGAACAACCCACAAGCCGCGCCGTTCCGATCTGACTTCGAACACTCTACTAACCGAAAGCCGGTCCTCAGTTTGTATACATACTGCTTCGTGAACTTCATCTGCACCACCGTTCGTTCTGCAGGCGCGCTCATTTCTCTAGGGTGGGGTGGGCCCAATGTAATGGCTCTTCGGTGTAGGAGAACTGGTGCCCCTCAAAGAAGGAAGATCGGCTGCTCCGTAGAATCTCAGAACTCAAACCTTCCTCTAATGCAACCAGAAACCAATATGATTTTAGAAGAACTTCTGGAAGAGATGCATTCACTTAAACCATGCTGTGCCTTTTCATTAGAGCAGAAGAGTAAATGTCGTTACCTTAAATCGCACCCTAGGTCCTTCCTCGGCTGTGACTCAGAATTTGATTATCTACATGTACGGATTGAAATATTTACTGTTCGTTGACGAGTCCAGGTTATTTCAAACACAATCACAAAGTTTTACTCCTCGTGGACGAGTCCAGGTTATTTCAGATACAATCCCAAATTATTACTGTTCGTGGACGAGTCCAGGTTATTTCAGATACAATCCCAAATTATTACTGTTCGTGGACGAATCCAGGTTACTTCAGGTACAATCCCAAATTATTACTGTTCGTGGACGAGTCCAGCTTATTTCAAATACAATCCTAAACTATTACTGGTCGTGGATGAGTCCAGGTTATTTCAGATACAATCCCAAATTATAAATTTTCGTGGACGAATGCATGTTTTTTAACATACAATTCCAAGTTATTGCTGTTTGTGGACGAGTCCCGGTTATTTCAGATACAATCCCAAATTATTACTCTTCGTGGACGAGTCCAGCTTATTTCAAACGCAATCCTAAACTATTACTGGTCGTGGACGAATCTAGGTTATTTCACATACAATACCAAATTATTTCTCTCCGTGGAGAAGTCCAGTCTATTTCAGATTCAATCCCAAATTACTACTGTTCGTGGACGAGTCCAGGTTATTTCAGATACGATCCCAAATTATTACTATTCGTGGGCGAATGCAGGTTATTTCTCATGCAATCCCAAATTATTACTGTTCGTGGACGAATCCAGGTTATTTCAGATACAATCCGAAATCATTACTGCTCGTGGACGAGTCCAGGTTATTTCAGATAACACAACTATATAAATTTGTCCTGAAACGTCATATGAGGAAGAGGAAAACTGGCTGTTGGAAGCCAAATTGTATCAGTAGAACTCGTTCCAAAACGTTTTAATAGCCATGTGAAGTGGCAAAATGTTTTTCAAGCAAATAATTATTTTATTTAGCGGGGATGGACAATGAAATGAAAACACATGGGTTTAGGACAAAACAATTTATTAGGATGCTGTAAAGCCTCCTTTGGAGGACAATACAGCTGCAATTCGTAGTGGGAAGGACCAGTATAAGCCGCCGCCCCGGTGGCGCAGTGGTCTAAGCGATGGCCTCTGATCATTCGTCCGAAAGGGGTCCGGGTTTGTCTTACGGCACTTGCTCTGTCTCTTCCCTGGAACCAGTGGCCCGAAATTAGGGACGGGCGACTGCTTATAGCCCATTGAGTTGTTCACGGTGGTCGTTAAACCTCCAAACCTCCTCCTCCTCCGGTACAAGTCCTGTACAGCGGCCATAAGGATTTGAAGTCATTCATCTTACAGAAGAGTGGCTAGCTCACGACATGATGCTGGTGAAAAAAAAATGTTTCCTGACCCGCTCCTCCAGAACATTCCAGAATGGCTCAATAATGTTCAAGTCGGGTGACTGTGCTGGTTATGACAGATGTTCAACCTCACTTTCGTGCTCACTTTTCCAATAGTTTGGCTCTGGGTATCTGTCCCTGTCAGACACCTTTCTCTTAATTCGACAGTTAATATTATGTGACGTGGTTCTTCCCTCTTGCTGGTATGCCGACATGACCCTGGATACCGTGGCTCGCAATACACCACAAAGTCTTGGACACAGATGCACCGTCTAGTTGCTAACGAACAATCTGTCCTCATTGAAACTCGGATATGTCTCCCATTATATTGTGTGGATCGCAATTTTTGACGTTCAGCAGTGCTACTGCTGTACTAATGCAACCTTCACACTCCGCTCTCGTTGATCGACTGCGAAATAGATGCAGGATGACCACCAGGTGGCGCGTACAGCGACGTGACACGTGAGTGCTATTTGTCCAGATGTTCGTTGGGCTATAAGCAATCACTCGTCCCTAATCTAGGATTACTTGTTCCAGGGGAGGGAGACAGCTAGTGCCATAAGAGAAATGCAGCAACCATGTCCAACCGGGACTCAAACCTGGACACATCTCGGGACTCAAGCCCGTCATCAAACCCGACACAGTGGTCTCAAACTCGGACACATCTCGAGACTCAAACCCGACACAGTGGCCTGAGCGACCAGGGCGGCAGAGGGAGTCTGATACCCGCAGCTACATGTTGATTTCAATGTTAAAGAAAAACTAATTCGTATAGATAGCCCGACGTTTTGTGGACCAATAAAAATAATGGGTCTGTAATCACAAATCAACGTCTTTACGCGGCTTCTTGCAAGACTTGGTTGAACAGGGATACAAAACAGGAATCGCTTGACTCAACCACTATAGACATTTCCCGGCCTTTTACGTTGAGTGTCACTCCTGTGAAGACGCGTAACAAATATAAGGCATTCATTGTAAAAAAATAAATTCTAAAATTCACGAGCAACTTTTCGCCATTCTTTTCGTGAATTAAAGAAGCAAATTTCTGATACAACATTTCCCGTGAAATCACGGCGAGAAACCTGAATTTCACGGATTTTTCAAACCACGAGAAAATTTTGAATTTTCAGAAACCTTCCTGCAGTTTGTTTCTTATATTGACGATAAATTACCGTTTTAGAGATGTGTTAACGGGAACTTCTGAATTTTCAGAAACCTTTCGGCAGTTTCTTTCTTATATTGAAGGTAAATTTAAACTTTTAGAGATTTGTTAACGGAAAATTTTGAATTTTCAGAAATCTTTCCACAGTTTCTTTCTCATATTGACGGTAAAGTGCCGTTTTAGAGATGTGTTAATGGAAACTTCTGAATTCTCAGAAATCTTTCGGCAGTTTCTTTCTTACATTAACTCTAAATTATCGTTTAATAGATGTGTTAACGAAAACTTCTAAATTTTCAGAAACCTTTCCGCAGTTTCTTTCTTATATTAACTGTAAATTAAGGCTTTACAGACGTCTTAACGGAAATTTCTGAATTTTCAGAAGCTTTTCCCCAGTTTCCTCCTTATATTGACAGTACATCACCGTTTTAGAGATGTGTTAACGGAAACTTCTGAATTTTCAGAAACCTTTCCACAGTTTCTTATATTGACGGTAAATTGCCGTTTTATGCTTGTAGATGTGTTAACGGAAACTTCTGAATTTTCAGAAGCCTTTCCGCAGTTCCTTTCTTATATTGACGGTAAATTACCGTTTTAGAGATGTGTTAACGGAAACTTCTGAAATTTCAGAAACCTTTCCACAGTTTTTATATTGACGGTAAATTGCCGTTTTAGAGATATGTAAACGGAAAATTCTGAATTTTCAGAAACTTTCGGCACTTTCTTTCTTACATTGGCGGTAAATTACCGTTTTAGGGATGTGTAAACGGAAAATTCTCAATTTTCAGAAGCATTTCCACAGTTCCTTCCTTATAATGTCGGTAAATTACCGTTTTAGAGATGTGTTAACGGAACATTCTGAATTTTCAGAGACCTTTCCGCAGTTCCTTTCATATGTTAACGGAAAAACTACGTTCTCACTTTTTCCGTATCCGTATGATGAGAAAATACTTGTAATAGGAGCGATTGGTGAGAATACTTGAGGTTTGATTAACTTTTAAATTTCGATCGTCTGTCGAATTTTGAAGTTCCGTAGCGAGATCGGATATTATGGATAGTGTATCGCATGAATTTTGTTTATGGTCGCACAGGATATTTCTTCTCCTTTTTCCTATTTTTTGCACCAGCTGTTTATTACAAACATTGTGTTACTATAAGAAACCGGGTGCTTAACTTATTGTACGGACGATTACATGACGTCAGTGTATCAGTCTGTGTATCAGTCTCCTTCCTATTTTATGCACCAGCTGTTTATTACATAAATTGTGTTACTATAAGAAACCGGGTGCTTAACTTATTGTACGGACGATTACATGACGTCAGTGTATCAGTCTGTGTATCAGTCTCTTTCCTATTTTTTGCACCAGCTGTTTATTACAAACATTGTGTTACTATAAGAAACCGGGTGCTTAACTTATTGTACGGACGATTACATGACGTCAGTGTATCAGTCTGTGTATCAGTCTCCTTCCTATTTTATGCACCAGCTGTTTATTACATAAATTGTGTTACTATAAGAAACCGGGTGCTTAACTTATTGTACGGACGATTACATGACGTCAGTGTATCAGTCTGTGTATCAGTCTCCTTCCTATTTTATGCACCAGCTGTTTATTACATAAATTGTGTTACTATAAGAAACCGGGTACTTAACTTATTGTACGGACGATTACATGACGTCAGTGTATCAGTCTGTGTATCAGTCTCCTTCCTATTTTATGCACCAGCTGTTTATTACATAAATTGTGTTACTATAAGAAACCGGGTACTTAACTTATTGTACGGACGATTATATGACGTCAGTGTATCAGTCTGTGTATCAGTCTCCTTCCTATTTTATGCACCAGCTGTTTATTACATAAATTGTGTTACTATAAGAAACCGGGTGCTTAACTTATTGTACGGACGATTATATGACGTCAGTGTATCAGTCTGTGTATCAGTCTCCTTCCTATTTTATGCACCAGCTGTTTATTACATAAATTGTGTTACTATAAGAAACCGGGTGCTTAACTTATTGTACGGACGATTACATGACGTCAGTGTATCAGTCTGTGTATCAGTCTCCTTCCTATTTTATGCACCAGCTGTTTATTACATAAATTGTGTTACTATAAGAAACCGGGTACTTAACTTATTGTACGGACGATTACATGACGTCAGTGTATCAGTCTGTGTATCAGTCTCCTTCCTATTTTATGCACCAGCTGTTTATTACATAAATTGTGTTACTATAAGAAACCGGGTACTTAACTTATTGTACGGACGATTACATGACGTCAGTGTATCAGTCTGTGTATCAGTCTCCTTCCTATTTTATGCACCAGCTGTTTATTACATAAATTGTGTTGCTATAAGAAACCGGGTACTTAACTTATTGTACGGACGATTACATGACGTCAGTGTATCAGTCTGTGTATCAGTCTCTTTCCTATTTTATGCACCAGCTGTTTATTACATAAATTGTGTTACTATAAGAAACCGGGTACTTAACTTATTGTACGGACGATTATATGACGTCAGTGTATCAGTCTGTGTATCAGTCTCTTTCCTATTTTATGCACCAGCTGTTTATTACATAAATTGTGTTACTATAAGAAACCGGGTACTTAACTTATTGTACGGACGATTATATGACGTCAGTGCATCAGTCTGTGTATCAGTCTCTTTCCTATTTTATGCACCAGCTGTTTATTACATAAATTGTGTTACTATAAGAAACCGGGTACTTAACTTATTGTACGGACGATTATATGACGTCAGTGTATCAGTTTTTGGAAAATTTAAGACAAAATCTATTATAGCTACCAAGAGTAAATTTTATATTTAGGAGTTTTTAGTGTGAAATAATACTTTAAAAACTACATTTCGCCTTTTTTTAAAGATAATTGAAAGTCATTGTCACTTTATAAAAATAAAGTTTCAAAACAATTTGTTGCTTCGAAAAATCTGGATGAAAAATGCTTAATTTGTGAAAAGTCCTCCTACAGAAAAAAAAAAAAAAATGTTACGAACCTTTTCAGAAAAATAATGAGCTCCAACAGAAAATAAAATGACTACATCACTCGCATTAATGGCTTAAAAAAAATCCTCGTCCCGCATTTTGTATTACGATGTACGTGACACGGAATTCCGATCTTCGGTAGCTAAGTGGTTAAAGGCGTGCGTTACCTGTTGACTGGCCCCAAGGCTGCTACTAACCGTAAACGACGGGGGCTCGATCCTGTAACTGAAGAATTACCTGACGTAAGGGCTGAAAAATGCCGGGTCCTCGATCTCGCGGAATTTCAGTTTAAATACGGAAAAACCTGAAAAGGACTTTCCTGAAATAAAACAAAGTTTCTGACCACAGAAAATCTGTGAAAATATGGAAGTTAAAGTAAACGGGCAATTTTATAAACAGAAATTTCTGAAAAAGGCGGATACCTACCGGTAACTTTGCTGCACGTTATTTTCAGAAATTTTCCGTTAATTCACACTACTTATTTTTTACAGTGTAGGACATTTTAAGAAAAAAGGACAGCTGGGTCAACAAATCCTAGACTTGGTAAACGTGTAATATAATAAGCAATAATATTAAAAAAATTATATATGTACATCGTTCAAAAAGTAACAGTAAATTGACAGTATTTCATGAAACGAATACCCCAGGCATTTCAAACTCCCGCGCAGGGAAGATACATTCTCAGAGAAGGTGTTGACACTGCCCAATAGATGGCGTGGCGTTCGTAAGCGGAAGGACAACGTAAACGAAATGGCGCCGCCCTTAGCTGTTTGCACCGTAGAAGAACAGATGACATTCATCAGGTTGTTGTGATCCGAGGGTATGAACCCCATGAAATTCACAGAGAATGCTGCAACAGTGTAGAGATGCCTGTATTGGCGAAAGAAGAATGTACGACTGGGTACATGCGTTTAAAAATGGGCGAACATCCATCCATTTTGAGCAACGTTCCAGTCGTCCCAGCACGGCCGTCACTGATGAGAAGATGAGTTGCGCTGACGCCATTATTCGTGGAAACAGGCGCATTTCTTTAGAAGTTCTGGTCAGGGAATTGGAAGTCATTATCGGATCCGCTCATACTGTGGTTCTCAATTATTGCAAGTTCTGTGCACGGTGAGTGCCTAGGATTCTGACTGAGGAGCACAACATGATTCGTGTGCAGACTTCCACAGCCTTTTTGGCGCGATTTAACGACAAAGAAGACGACCTCCTGGCACGTATCGTCACAGGGGACGAAATCTGGGTGCATTCCCTATGAGCCCGAAAGCAAGAGGAAGTCTTCAGAATGGCGGCACACATCTTCTCCAGTCAAAGAATTTCAAGTATCAACTCTCCGCCGAAAAGGTCCTGTTCACTCTCTTCTGGAATATGAATAGACCAATTTTGGAGCACAATTAGAAAATGGCTGTGACGTACTACAGAGGAGAAAACATGTGTCAAGACGAAAGATCTGCAGCGAGACATTTTGCCCGCGTAGCTTAGTTGGGAGAGCGACTTCCTCCGGAGTGAGGAGACATGGATTGGATGACTATCGCGGCCAAACTTGTGTGTTCACATTGGCGCCCGATTGTTATGACAAATTGTTAATTTCTCCATCATTTTAATGTCAGGGGCGGGATGTGAACCCCCAACTCTCGGCTCCGGAGCTCCGAGTGCTATTCACTATACTACAATAGCATGTGTTCTCACTGCTATCTGCCTTTATCTCATATGCGTCCTGCGGTTCAGACACGTCACATTAGAAATTATATGAAAAATATTTTCTATCAGGTGTTGTATGAGATACAGAAAGAATTTTTCAAATCGGAGTTTTAGAAGCAGAAATAACGCATAAAACGCAATTTACCTTTGTGCCTCCTAGCGGAAAGTCTATGATTTACTTGAAAATTTTGAATTTATTGGAAAAACATTTCGCATCGGAAACACTATCCAACAGAGAAGGAATTTTTCAAATCGGACTCATTGAAGTAGAGATATTGACAAAAATAAGATATACATCTACGCCTCCTGGCGTACAAACCATACATTATTTCAAGAAAATGTTCCTCAAAGGTTTGTCGACATGAGTAGTATCGGTCAAAAACCGACTTTTTTTGCAATCGAGATTTTAGAAGATCATATTTTGCTGCAAATACATGTACATTAAAAGCGGAAATTAAGTCTTACGCCACCTGGTGGCCAAACCATTTTTTACAAAAATTGGAAATTATTTTACAAATGATTCCTCATCAGAAGCTGTATGGCGCTCTTTGGCCAACCATGGCCCTTGCGCCATTAAAATCAATGAACCAATCAGGAGCTGTATCCGGTGCAGAAAGAATTTTTCAAATCAGAGATTTAGAAACAGAGATATAGGGGGGGGGGGAAGCAATCTACTTTTACGCCCCCTAGCGGAAAGTCTATGAATTACTTGAAAATTTTGATATTATATCAAAAACATGTCACACTGGAAACACTGTCCAACAAAGTAGGAATTTTTCGAATCGAACTCCTAGAAGTAGAGATATTGACAAAAATAAGATATACGTCTACGCCCCCTGGCGGAGAAACTGTGGAATATTTTAAGAAGAAAATATTCCGAAAAGGTTTATCGATCTGAGTGGCATCAGCCCACGAAAGATTTTTTGAATCGATATTTTAGAAGCTCAGATTTTATGGCAAATACATCAGAAGCAAAAATTAACACTTACGCCTCCTGGTGGCCAAAGTATTCTTTACCAAATATTTGAAATTATATGCAAAAGATTTTTCATCAGGAGGTGTATCCGCTGAAGAAAAAATATTTCTAATCGGAGTTTTAGAAGAAGAGTTATCGGGAAAAATGTAATTTACTTTTACGCCCCCTAGCGGAAATTCTATGCGTAATTTGGAAAAAGTAACTATATCTAAAATACACTTTGACATAAATGGAATCGAAAGATTAAAATATTTTTTTCAATCGGATATTTAGAAGCAAATATGTGGAATAAAACGTATTTTTGAATTCGACATCATCTGCATTTACGCCCTCTAGCGGCGAAATTGTACATCGTAAAAAAAAGAAAAACGAAATAAAGGATCATCATTCACATATTTCAAGCTTCCCAACGCAAAAATAATTTTTCAAATCGGACTAATAGTTGCAAAGATATCGTGGGTACAGACGGACGGACGGACGGACAAACTGGTAACATAAGCACGATCTTTTTTTACAAAAGACGTGCTAAAAATAAGAGGGAGATACTGTGACGTACTACCGAGGTGAAAACATGTGTCAAGGCGACCAATCTGCAGCGAGACATTCTGTCCACGTAGCTTAGTTGGGAGAGCGACTTACTCCGGAGTGAGGGAACACAAGTTCGATGTCTGTCGCGGACAAACTTGTGTTTTCACAGAGCGAAACAGTGAATAGTGCCTGATACAGCGCAATGTTGGAGGACGCGCTGAAACCAGCAACACGGAGCGGTCGCAGAGGACTCTTGTCTAAAGGCGTTCTTCTCCTTCATGATAATGCCCGCCCTGACACGGCTGTCGCAACTCTTGACACCATTCGGAGATTGAGATTTCAGATCTTACGGCATCCCCCATACAGCCCTGACCTTGCTCCCTCTGATTATCATGTGTTTGATCCCCCTGAAGGACGCATTGAGACGAAGAAGATTTGGGAGTGATTAGAAAATCAACACGCAATGCATTCTTGGCTGAAGGGACAACCAAAAACATTTTTTTCTGATGGATTAAAGAAGTGGGGTGTGAGAAATGCATTGAAAAGGTGGGAGATTATTCTGAAAAATGAAATATCCTTTGTATCTCACGTTGAATTATGTATCTCGAAACATTCAATTTGCTTCTAATTTTTTAACTGCGCTCGTATTTTCTCCTGTACACTTTAGTATACTGTTCCCCTTAAATACACAACAAAAATAATATTTTTTCTTCAATTGTTTTGTTTTTCAGGATTCTTCGTCACCAACAGAGTTTCACACAGTTTGTTAGAACAGTTGGAGAACCGATTCTTGAAATGGTGCCTCTGAAGAACTGCGTTTTCTCTTGCGTTATATTGCACATGTTGTTAGGGCCGTATCTATGCGATGCTCATGACAGCGTGGGAAGCAGTGCTACCACAAAGGTCGCCGAAGACGTAGAGCTCGTGGACCACCGATACATTTTAAAGAATATATTTGTCAAATACGGAGACGGAGATCGCATGACCTTCGAAGGATTCGAACACCTTTTGGGAAGCTTGGGTCTTGGAAACGTTATCTTCAAAGACCATGATGTTGAGGATCATAAAGAAAGCAACGCTTTCAAAGACACGCACAATTCCCATGAACATTCACAAACAGATCAACCTCACAATGAGAGGAAAAGACCAAGCAAAGATTCTCACAAGCTTGTAAGTTTACCACTTCCAAAACACATGAAGCAATCTACCAATGTGACGCCTCCAGGTTCATCTAAAACAGCTCGTGGTGAGTATCACCTATTTCATTTATTTAGTATTGGTTTTACGATATACAAACTATTTTAGGTATTTTCTGATTTTCTGTTGTTGTTATTCATATTTGTCGTATTCCATGACGCTATTACTCCTAGGTGGAATAAAACGATGGCCACTTACCTGAAGGAGCATTCTTTTGCACGCGGAACTACGATAGGTCGACTAGATAGGAGCATACACAGGAACATATCTAACGACGCAAACTGTACAGAGTATGCATGTCTGATAAGAATTTTTAGAACATTTCGAATTTTGCATTTTTGAATTTTTTGAATTTTGAAACATTTTCGCAATTTCGAATTTTTTGATTTCAAAATTCAATTTATAAATGAATTCAGTTATAAATAATGCATTGTTATAATTCAGTTATAAATAATTCATTTGTAAGTTATAACAATAAATTCAATTATAATATTACATTTATTATAATTCAATTTAAAAATTCATTTTTTCTGTAATATCTTATTTACTGTTAATATTTTTGAAACATTTTTGAAATTTTGAAATTTTGGATTTTTTTTGCATTTCGCATTTTTGGATTTCATAAATTTTTTCGAACGTTTTTGCATTTTGCATTTAAAAATTTTTAGAGCATTTTTAGAACGTTTATGATAAAATATGACACATTTTGTATCATATTTTCCACGTGGAACAACGATAGGTCGACTAGATTTAGGATCATACGCAGAAATATATCTAACGACGCAAACTGTACAGGAATGGTCATACATTTTTAGAACGTTTTTGACGAGAAATTTTAGAACGTTTTTAATGAGACATTTTAGAACGTTTCTGATAAGAATTTTTAGAACGTTTTTGATAAGCATTTTTAGAACGTTTTTGATGAGAATTGTTAGAACTTTTTGAATTCAAAATTTTTGAAAATTCCAGTTTGTTTTTAATTTTAATTTTTTTTTTGAAATTTTGGATTTCGATTTTTTTTTAATTTTTAATTTTTGAATCTCACACATTTTTAAAAAGTTTTTGATAAGAATTTTCAGAACGTTTTTGAATTTTGCATTCTGCATCTAAAAATTTTTTTGAACACTTTTGATAAAATATGACACATTTTGTGTTACATTTTTCCAAAACGGAACAACGACAGACAGACTAGATTTAGGAGCATACGCAGAAACTTATCTAAGGACGCAAACTATACAGAATGTTCACACATTTTTAGAACGTGTGACGTGCCTGCACTGCAGGACGCACATGAGATAAAGGCAGATAGCAGTGATAGCACATGTCTGCGTAGCTCAGTTGACAGTGGCATGTCTGCGTAGCTCAGTTGGCAGTGGCATGTCTGCGTAGCTCAGTTGGCAGTGGCATGTCTGCGTAGCTCAGTTGGCAGTGGCATGTCTGCGTAGCTCAGTTGGCAGTGGCATGTCTGCGTAGCTCAGTTGGCAGTGCATGTCTAGTTGGCATGTCTGCGTAGCGCAAACGGCAGTGGTTCGGCCCTGCTGTACCACAAATCCTTCTAAGCGGCGTTGGAAGGAGTCCATTACTCATCGTAACATATCGCCAGGGATATTGGTGACGGCAGCTCTGATAAGGCCCTTCAATTCCAATATGGCGGCACAAAGTGTTTGGAAGACTTCTTTCTTGAGGTACCCCATAAGAAAAAAACAGCACATGTTAGATCGGGTGACCGGGGCGTCCAAGGGATGTCACCATAACAAAACTGTTATGGTGATATCCCTTGGCCGAAGATTTTCGCGTGCAACCAAATCTTGAGACTTGATTTCTTGCACAATTTGGAGCTTACAAAAGTGAAAATGGATCCTCATGCAATATTCTCCCGAATGAACGATCGGAAATTTGCAAATCTGTAGAGTGTTGCGGAGCAGATCTTTTAGGGCTACGCAAGATTGCAGCACGAACACTTTCAATCATTTCCGGTGTCTGCGCAGTCCTTTCGCTACCTACTGGTTTACGATTACAAGCCAATGCTGTAAATCTAAAGGAAATTACCCACCTTGTGATGGTGCGACCATCTGGAACATTCCCATGACGTCCCACTTTGAAATGTCGCCTGAATAGACGTTGTGTGACAACTACAGAATCGTTATTCTTCAAATACGTTTCAACAGCGAAAGGATGATGTTCAGCCGTCCAGCTCGCCATGTCGAACAAAAAACAAAATGACAGCTCATTGACATAAAAATGCCGCGTCATCGGCTGCGCATTGATACATGACGTCATTGTACGACATGCGGCAAATTACACTATGAACGCTGCCTCACCCTGTACAAGCAACTGGACACTCCATGAATTGGGACTCAGTAAGAATAATCGCCCACCAGGCAAACTTAGTAAAGAGGAAACTGGAAGAACGGATCGAAATAGCAAGAAGTACCAGAATTAACAATAACTGCGGTTGGACACTTCCGACTGAGTGGCAGCAACTACTCCAGTGACGTAGTCCTGATGATGAACTAGGCTTTAGTTCCAAAATCTGACCACCAACTTTTTTGAGTAATAACCTCTAAAAGACCCGTAAAAAAGTTATTCCACAGTAAACTATGAATAGAGGTGCCATACATTTATTTACAACTAAACGAAATAATTTTATTTTAACCCTTTAAGCGGCTCCTCTCATCTCAGCAGTAACAACCATAAAAACTGTCAGTCGTGAAAACCGCTCCCATCCAATCCTTTATTTTCTAAGACATGATGGAAAAGGGCTAGTCTCCTTGACACTGATATCATGCCACTGGGTAAAATCAAGTCACTCAAACGTCTTCTGTCTCCTTGGACTGGTACTTCGGTGTCGTATTTGACGTCACACATGACAACGTTGGAAATCAGTCGATAAACTTGGCTTTCGCGTGACGTCACTAACTGGGCTGGAACACATTTCTATAATATCCTGTCCGTTTAGTTGGTAATCAGTCAGAAAGGATTAGTGTCAGTCATTCTCTTAAATCTCCACTTTGAATAACAGAGCTAAACGATACTTCCTGATGAGCAGGTACATTCGTTCCAGTCGCCATTAGTCCACTTTTCAGACACTGAATATATTCTGTCGAGCTCATATGAGCCAATTTTACTAACCCCAAGTTAATTCGTTTTAGCCAGTGAAAGAGTTAAACATTGATTGTGTTTCCTCTGTATACCACTGGGTCATTTCGCAGATTTCCCTGCACAAGAATTCCCGTCAAGTTGTCCCCAAAACATACAAGGTTTTCTTATCTTACGAGTACGAAGGTTTTGACATGTCGAGGAGAATTTTTTTTTTTTTGATTGGAGGTTTAACGACCACCGTGAGCAACTCAATGGGCTATAAGCTGTCGCCCGCCCCTAATTTAGGGTCACTGGTTCCAGGGAAGGGAGAGAGCCAGTGACGTAAGACAAACACAACATCCATGCCTCACCGGGAATCGAACACGGACCAGTTCGGACGAATGATCAGAGGCCATCGCTTAGACCACTGCGCCACCGGGGCGGCGGCTCGAGGAGATCAGAGTAATGTTTTTACGCATGTGTGTGTGTGTGTGTCGTGCACAGAACAAGATGCAGTGTATTCTTGGAACGTGTCATTGGTGTTCGGAAACACGTTTTTACATGAAATTGTCCTGAATTTTGTCGCGAGAGCAATCAACGCTTAGGCTGTGTGGCGAAGTGGAATGCAACCGGCGTCAAAAAATTGAGTTGGAGAGTCAATTTCGGGAAAGACAAGAGTGAGACGCCATGTTGCATAATACGGAGCGAGGAAGCAAGACGGAGAAAGGCGTGTCCAAGAAACATCCTTCTTGCCTGGAAGCGGGCGGTACGTCCTGAACGAGATGACAGCTTCGATGAGTTATGAGACTCCAGGAGTATGCATCCTGCAGAAAATGCACTGGCGGAAATGGTTGACGGCGACGGACTGAGGGCCCAGATATTTTGTGGGCTTTCTCATGTTTTTTGTTCCAAGTTGTAAGATGTGTAAGATTTCCCCCTGATGGCTGCGGTCGTCAGGCTATAGATAATTTTTAGAGTGGCTGAGGTCATTCTTTTAATTTCTTCGTACATAGGTGAGGTGACTGTACTGTGGTACAAATAAATTACTAGATAATTCGTTGAGTGGATTTATTTCAACACTGCACCTGTCAAATTCGTGCTCTGAAACCGTATGGGAAAGGAGCGGTACCTCATCCTATGAACTCACTGCTGAACAGAGCATCCGTAATTCATACTAGAACTACCGAAGTGGATAGGATCTGTGTATCTGTGTATGTGTATAAATAATCTACACCCCTTTGCAATTAGGGGAGGATGCTGTAAATAAAAGCTGTTAATATTAGGTGTGGAACTTAATTCTCGGCAACAGGCAAGACACATTGACGGCAAATTATAGCAAATCGAATACGTACCTAATTAGGAAAATAATCCCCGTCGTGTTTTATACATTTGAGCCATCGATCAGGGAGCTACCGAATGCCACTGCGGAAAAAAGAGGGCTGTTTCGAGTTGATAAATACTTGTGTGGACCTCCTCGACAGAAGTGAAGTGCGTATCACTCAGGAGATGTTGCAGGGAGCGAAATATGTGATAATCCAACGGGGCGAACTCTGAAAAATGTGCCGCGTGGGACTAAATCTCCCATCCCAGGTCGGTGATCGTGTTTAAAGTCGTTTTCGCGGTGTGAGGACGCGCGTTACCCTGAAGCAACAGGACCGACCTTCTTCCCTTGCCGGTGTATGGCCTTTTCGCCTCCAGTGCGTCACTCACACGAATGAGCTGCTGACAATAACGCTCAGCATTGACCGTTTCACCAGGTTTGAGCAACTTATAGTGTGTACGACACCGCGCTGATCCCACCATATGCACAGCAACAACTTCCTGTCATGGATATTCGGTTTGGCGGTACTGGTAGTGGGCTGACCTGGATAAACCCACGATTTGGGCTGCTTAGCATTATCGTAGAGGATCCACTTCTCATCACAGGTCAAAATCTTGTTGAAAAAATCTTTCTTCTTGACTCTGGAGAGCAAAAGACACAGCAACATCGTAGCGCCTAGACTTGCTCGCAGCTGTGAGATGACGCGACACCCAACGGCCCTCCTTGTGAATCCATCCAAGCTTTTGCAGGCGCTTTGCAATGTCTTACCGTGTTACTCTGAGTTCCTGGGCGAGCTCTGACTGAGTGCGACAGGGGTCCGCGTCCAACAGTTGTTCCAATTCCTCATCGTAAACTTTCTGTGGCGGTCCCGGACGTTCTGCATCACGGAGATCGAAATTTCCCTGCTTAAACCGCTGGAACCACTTCTTACACGTACTGTAGGACACAGCAGCCTCACCCAAAGCAGCACAGATCATTTGCTGGGCACTTATTTTCACCTGAAACGCGAACAGGAGGCAATGCCTCAAATGTTGCTTCTCGAAAGACATTGCCAACTTTCGTCCCTTCTGTCACTACAGCTGTGAGCGGTTACGGTTGCCTGGAAAGCTGTTGGATGGCGCTGTAATCAGCCATTGTCACACACAGCTATTTGCATTTGTCGACGATCTATGATCGCTTGCGGTAAGGGACCGATAAATAAGTTGCACAACTAATAGTGCCAGTGAGTCTGTTTTCGTGGATTTAGCCTAAACACACAAGAAAGAATATGTAAAAGATAAATATTGTCAGACCAAGAAAGGTTTGGCTGGTGGTAGCAACTACTAGTGAACGAAATCTGAAAGTCCAGTAACTGCCTGATTGCAACGCTACGCACCAAGGCGATACCACATTAAATAATGATAACCAAGCCACAGGGTGCTTTTAGTAAGCACTGTAAGAAACAGTAGCAAGACGCAAATCTCCCTACAAGATATCATCGACAGATCGGAAGATCTGCACCAAGCACACGGGACCGTGCCTTTTGTTTTGTTTCCTGCAAATTAGAAGACTAACGTCTATTTTGACATAAGACTACTCCTAACTCTGCGGATAGTAAGGGGCGGCTTACGGCCGTCCGCCTGTGACAAAAATAGGTCCAAATTGAAATAATTATAGCGTTAAAAATACCTGCCGCACACTAATCGTGTTAGCATATTCGTTAACAGCATGGAGTCCAATTTGAGTACTGCGCAATACATCTTGCGCGCGTCGCTCCCCTCGCCCCCTCTGTGCGCGGGGAGATGATGCAATATTCCTGGGCAAAACGACTGTGCGTGCTATCGTTTTAAAACTCTCGACGAGATCTACTCAAATATATGAAGAACATTTCCCAGTGGTTTGAACTAAAATTTAAAAAAAATTGTTTTAACGGGTTAACATTTTTGACGATGCCTCGGAATTTATTTATTTATTTATTTATTATTATTTAATCATGAAGGTTTAAGGTAGCAATCTTAAAAGCACGTTAGTTAAAGCACTGCGCAGGCTTCCGTTGAAGTGAAGAACTGATTTAATGTATAAGTTAAAAAATTAAAAATAAACCCATAAGAACTTTCGGTCTTCCTAAAAAGACCGTCATCAGATGGAAGTACTGAAGAGGCATTTAGGGTGGGGAGACATATAATAACTAACCTACAGGCGTAACGTACAGAACAGGTGATCATGTCGTCAATCCAAATATGGTGATTTTAAATCGATATATGAATACATACAATCAGATGGTCAAATTATCAAATAATTAACATACAAGATAAGTAAGACGTCAAAAAAGAATAAAAGAATGAAGTAAGGCAAATACATACAATAAGGAGGCAATCTTACGCAACTTACCCACAATAACCAGATAATATGCATACTTAAGTCTAATAACAATGATTTGTTTAATATATATATATTAAATATTTTCATTCTCCTCAACTGGAGGGGAAAGTTTTATTAGTTGTGTCCAAGATTTTGTTAAGTAGACTGGAGTATTGTCATTACAACATGAACTGGAGTATTGTCATTACAACATGAACTGGAGTATTGTCATTACAACATGTCCTACTTGATAATTTGAATCAAATTCCCCCTTGCAGCCAATACATCGGATCAACCAAAAGGTCAATGGGAATCAGACTCAATGAACATAAATATGCTGTTAAGAATGGCCTATCAAATACTGCCCTTGCAAGACTAGTGAACGAAGGACAACATTATCCTAATTGGAAAGGGGCAAAGATCATTACAACACCACGTACTATCTCCTCCTTATTATTCACCGAAAGTTTGATAATTGCTGAACATGGAACTTCATGTTGTAATGACAATACTCCAGTCTACCTACCAAAACCTTGGACACAACTATTAAAACCTTCCCCTCCAGTTGTGGAGAATGAAAATATTTAATATATATATATTAAAAAAATCATTGTTATTAGACTTAAGTATGCATATTATCCGGTTATTATGGGTAAGTTGCGTAAGATTGCCTCTTTATTGTATGTATTTGCCTTACTTCATTCATTTATTCTTTTTCTACGTCTTACTTGTCTTGTATGTTAATTATCTGATAAACTGACCATTTGATTGTTTGCATTCATATATCGATTTGAAATCATCATATTTGGATTGACGACATGATCACCTGTTCTGTACGTTACGCCTGAAGGCTACTTATATGTCTCGACAGTCAAAATGCTCCTTCAGTACTTCCATCTGATGATGGTCTTCAGGAAGATCGAAAATTCTTATGGCTTTATTTTTAATATTTTAACTTATACATTAAATAAGTTCTTCACTTCATCGGAAGCCTGCGTAGTGTTTTAATTATCGTGCTTTTAAAATTGCTGCCTTAAACTTTTATGATTGACTCATTCCGCACGAGAACCTGATATTTTTATTATTATTTATTTCAATATTTATGCTGTTACATTATAACATCATGAAGCAGAGATAATTATGTGCAATAAAAACATTAATAGCAGCAAGGGAAAACAGGAAAAGGCCTCATAGAGACCTGACGTGCCCTGAATCTCCAAAACAGAAGAAATGAGTCAAGAACTTATCGTGTCAACTCAGTAAGGGAAAGATGTTAGGTTTTTTTTTTAGTTAAGTAAGTATATTTTTTTTTTTAATAATTTTAAATTATTAATACTAATTAACTCCACAAGCAACCCATTCCAGTACTCAGGACCAATTTAGTTAATGCCTTGCTTTGACATCTGTGTCTTTGGTAGAATAAGTCTCAATAATGACTTTTTCCTTGTTTTACAATTATGAGTAATGAAGTTTAAATCTATTACATCGGAATACAAATTATTTTTTATCCTTTTAAACATCAATTTACCAATGTTAAAATGAAATAGTTGTTTAATCCATAGAATTCCATACCTATTTGGGTCAACGTGGTTATGATGATAGTGGAATAATTGTTAAGTTGTTAAGACTAGAGGGAGATATCTTTAAATCCAACAATCTTATAAACATATTTTGCAAAATTTGAAACCTATTTATATTAGTTTGGGTAGTCTCTCTCTCCCCAAGAGGCAATGCCATAATTAATATGTGAATGAATCAATGAATAGTACAACATTTTAAAAGTTTTAACTGTCAAACATGATATATCCCTAGAGACAATACCAATATGTTTGGCAATTTTACTTTCAATATATGCTATATAATTATTCCATTTTAAAGTAGAGTTTAGAATAATTCCCAAAAACTTAAATGCTTGCACACATTTAATAGTTTGATTACTCAAAAAATTATGGTGGTGCATCAAAGATATTCTTTGTCTAGTGAAGATTAAATATTTAGTCTTATTAAGGTTACCTATTAAATCATTATATGTCAACCATTCTGCATAAATTTGCAATTGTGTATTAGCTTGCATGAATAGATTATTAATATTTGTTCCTCAAAATGAACGCAAGCAAAAGTGGGGGAAATCAAAACGAAAGGCAAGAGCCAGTGATGAGGAATGTAAGAAGCTTAAGAAGACAGAGCACCACGTTGAGTAATTCGTGCATCAATCTGCTTCGTGTTCGCTATGTATCCAGCATTATTTGTAACAAGAAAGATGACACCGAATTTTCGGGTGTAATAAGCACGTCTTTTGAATCCGTTCTCACGCTAATTAAATTTATCAAAGCTATTCAAAGTCAATGGAACCGGTATAGAAAACATAGATCTGACGAAAGAAAGAAGTTTTTCAATCGGGTTTTTAATCCCTCAGATATTGCTGTAGACCGAATCGTGAGCTTACGAACTCTTAGAAACAGAGTTATCGACAAAAATAAGATGTGACTTTACGTCCCTTGATGGGAAAACCATTCATTATTTTAGGAAGAAAGTATTCGCAAAAGGTTTATCCACATGAGCGGTATCGGTCCAAGAAAAAAATTTTAGTCGAGTTTTCAGGAGCCCAGATTTTGCTACAAATACATCAGAAGTAGAAATTAACACTTATCACCCCTGCTGGCCAAACCATTCTTTACCATACATTAGAAATTACGTGAAAAATATTTTCTGTCAGGTCCTGTATGCGATACAGGAAGAATTTTTCAAATCGGAGTTTGAGGAGCAGAAAACGCAATTTACCATTGTGCGCCTTAGCAGAAAGTCTATGATTTACTTGAAATTTTTGAATTTATAGGAAAAACATTTCGCATCGGAAACACTATCCAACAAAGAAGGAATTTTTCAAATCGGACTTTTAGAAGTAGAGATATTGACAAAAATAAGATATACATCTACGCCTCTGACGTAGAAATCACGCATTATTTCAAGAAGAAAATGTTCCTAAAATGTTTGTCGACATGAGTAGTATCGGTCCACAAAAGACTTTTTTCAATCGAGAATTTAGAAGCTCATATTTTGCTGCAAATACATGAGAAGCGGAAATTAAGAATTACGCCACCTGGTGGCCAAACATATTTTTGCAAAAATTTAAAATTACGTGCAAACGATTTCTCATCAGGAGCTGTATCCGGTGCAGAAAGAATTTTTCAGATCGGAGATTTAGAAGCAGAGATATAGGGGGAAACGCAATTTACCTTTACGCCCCCTAGCAGAAAGTCTATGAATTACTTGAAAATTTTGAATTTATAGGAACAACATTTCACACTAGAAACACTATCTAACAAAGAAGGAATTTTTTAAATCGGAATCTTAGAAGTCGAGATATTGACAAAAACAAAATATACATCTACGCTCCCTGGCGTAGAAACCATGCACTATTTTAAGAAGAAAATGTTTCTAAAAAGTTTGTGGGCATGAGTAGTATCGGTCTGCAAACGACGTTATTTTAAATCGAGAATTTAGAAGCTCGTATTTTGCTGCAATTACATCAGAAGCGGAAATTAAGGTTTACGCCCCCTGGTGGACAAACCATTTTTTACAAAATTTACAAATTATGTGCAAACGATTTCCCATCCGGAGTTGCACCCGGTGCAGAAAGAATTTTTTAGATCGGAGATTAAGAAGCAGAGATATAGGGGGAAACGCAATTTACCTTTACGCCCCCTAGCGGAAAGTCTATGAAATACTTGAAAATTTTGAAATTATATGAAAAACATGTCACACGGAAAACCCTATCCAACAAAGAAGGAATTTTTGAAATCGGACTCCTAGAAGTCGAGATATTGACAAAAAGTAAGATATACATCTACGCCCCGTGGCGGAGAAACTGTGGAATATTTTAGGAAGAAAATATTCCGAAAAGGTTTATCGATGTGAGTGGCATCAGTCCACGAAAGAATTTTTTCAATCTATATTTTAGAAGCTCAGATTTTATGGCAAATACATCAGAAGCGAAAATTAACACTTACGCCCCTGGTGGCCAAAGAATTCTATACCAAAAATTCGAAATTATATGCAAAAGATTGTGCATCAGGAGATGTATCTCCTGAAAAAAAAATTTCAAATCGGAGTTTTAGAAAAAGAGTTATCGGAAGAAATGCAATTTACTTTTACGCCCCTTAGCGGAAAATCTATGCGTAATTTGAAAAAGAAACTATATCCAAAATACCTTCGACATAAATGAAATCGAAAGATGAAAGATTTTTTTTAATCGGATCTTTAAAAACAAATATGTGGAATAAAACGTATTTTTGAATTCGACATCATCGCCATTTACACCCTCTAGCGGCGAAATTGTACATCGTAAACACAAAACAAAATGAAGGATCATTATTCGCGTATTTCAAGCCTTCGAATGCAAAAAGAATTTTTCAAATCGGTCTAATAGTTGCAGAGATACCGTATGTACAGACGAACGGACGGACAAACCGATAACATAAGTACGATCTTTTTATACAAAAGACGTGCTAAAAATGAGGTTAGCTACTTTTAGTCACATGTCCGGAATCGTACAGCAGACAAACCATGTTGCATCGATCGGAACAAATGGATAGTATGCAGGACTATACGCTGGGTGTTCCAAAACTTCCCAGCCAAGCGTCAATAACGTTTCCTTGACCGATTTCGCGCGACATGCAACCTAGCGTTGTTGTGCAGAGTTATTTCATCGAACGCAATCCTTTGCCTGTGAATGGACGTTTCCGACAGATTTCCTGGTTCAGTCCAAGCAATTGTTGCTTGTAGAGATCAGCAGTAAAAGTTTGACCCTGTTCAAGTAGTTCACAATAGAGCATACCCTTGATATCCCACCAGATGCACAGCAGAACTTTCTTGAGTGAATATTTCGATTTGGTGTCGAAGTCTTTGCTTCACAGGGGTCTATCCAGTGTTTTTTGCGTTTGGGATTGTCAAACTATATCCACTTTTCATCACCCGTAACAATTTTCAGCAGCAAAGACTTCCTGTCTTGTTTATTCAACAGATTCAAACACTTCATGACACGCTCATCCTTGTTCCTCTGGCTCAGGTCATGTGGCACCCATTTTCCTTTCTTCTGAATCTTTCCTATTGCACGTAAACGATTAGAAATGGTTTGTTGAGGTACCCCCAGTTGTTCAGCTAGTTCTTTTTGCGTTTGAGACGAATCTTTACCCAGCAATGCTTACGGTTCCTCGTGTACAACTTTCTGCGGGGCGTCCCTACGTTCTCGATCGCCAACATCAAATTCACTTGCTTTAAACCGTCTGAATCAAAAATCGAACGTGCTTTTCGATACAATATTCTCCCCCAGAACAGAACAGATCGATGCACATGCTTTTGCAGCACATTTTCCTTGATAAAATTTGCAACAAATGCAGTATCGCTTGTCATCTTTCCCCCCATCGATGTGCAAGTGTGTTTGACTGTTGGGCAAACTTCTGTGTCACATTTTATACTCTGGGCTGCTTACGGTCACATGACAATAACGTGGGGGAATGTCGGATATGCAAATTAGCGGTATACGCCGCATAAAAAACGCTTTAAAACTTAAATGGACGATGTCATCGCTCTGACCACGTTATTTTATAAACAGCGCATAGCGACTGAAAAATTGTGTTCCGACACCGCTGGGATCGAACCCCAGATCTCTGGATAACTAGTCGAGTACGTTCGCATTTACGCTACGGCGTCAACAATTCTCAACGCCACGCGTGGTTTATCAGTCAGCATCTGACCACACGAATCCGTATTGATGGTCACTAGATGGCGACGTCTCAGTTGCTGGGACCATCGATACGGATTCGTGTGGTCAGATGCTGACTGATAAACCACGCGTGGCGCTGAGAATTGTTGACGCCGTAGCGTAAATGCGAACGCACTCGACTAGTTATCGAGAGATCTGGGGTTCGATCCCAGCGGTGTCGGAACACAATTTTTCAGTCGCTATGAGTTGTTTATAAAATAACGTGGACACAGCGATGACATCGTCTATTTACATTATCTCCACGTATTTGATTTATATTAGCTTTAAAACTTATTTGTACACCTAATATATTGACGGTAAATTAGCGTTTTCAAGAGGTGTTAACTGAAAATTTTGATTTTTCAGATACCCTTCCGCCATTCCTTTTGTATATTAACGCGAAAATTACCGTATTAAGAGGCGTGAACCCAAAAATTCCGAATTTTCAGAAACCTCCCCGCAATTTCTTTTCTATCTGGAAAATTGTCGTTTTAAGAGGGATTAACGAAAAACTCTGGATTTTTTTGAAACCCATCTGCCATTCCTTTTTGTATATTGACTGCGAATTATCGTTTTTAACAGTTGTTAACGGAAAACTGCGATTTTTCAGAAACCTTTCAGCAGTTCCTTTCGTATGTTAATGGAAAAACTCTGTTCTCACTTTTCCGTATCCATGTGATGCAAAATTTCCGGTAATAGGAGAGATTCGCGGAAATGTAATTGAGGTTTCCGGAGTTACCTGCAATTAACGAGAGTTTTAAAATGATGTATGACATGTAACTTGTAGATATTATTGACCAAAAATTACCAATCCACCTCACCAAGACGCTTGCTTTTCAGCCTTTCTTTCTACATTGAGGTCAGGTTTTGGCTTGCGCATGCGTAGGCGGGCTTTCGTAGCAGTGCATCTGTGTCAGGGAAGTTTCTTACGTTCGTCTGAATATGAATACTACGCAGTGGAGTCACATTATTGTGACTACCTCCTACTTTTGACCTCAACAGCGCGTAGCCAATGAAAGAAGGCACGTGTCGTGAGCTGGCTTCGAGGGTATATAAGGTGCGCTGTAGACATTCTGAAAACATATCACTCGTTGCTGTCATCGATAAAAGGAGCGATTTATCAGATTTGAAAAAAAGGGATGATTATCGGCTTTCGGACTGAGGGTGGCAGTATTTCCGAAACAGCGCAGTTTGTGAACTGTTCGCGTACTGCTGTGGTTAAAGTGTATCGTGATTGGAAAAAGGGCACCATTGCGAATAGGCGATGTGGAAACTGCGGAGCACTACGTGCAGTTGATGTGAGAGGTGAACGTCGGCTTCGAAGGTGCGTGAGGGCCGATCGACACGCTACAGCGCAGCAGCTCACTGGCCGAATGAACCAGGGGGGCTACAGGAAGTGCGTCTAAAAACGACAGTTCAGCGAACCCTGCTGCTTATGGGGCTCCGATGCAGACAGATTGTCACTGCACCTAAGGTAACGAAGGTGCATCGGCAGAAAAGGCTTACATTTGCATGGCAGTATCGGAATTGGACCTCCGCTGATTGGCAAAGGATTGCAATCTCCGATGAGTCACGTTTTCTGCTTCACCGAACGGATGGACGTTGACGTATAAGGCGAGAAACATCAGAGAACAAGCAATCTTCAACCATTGCTGGAAAAACACAAGCTGGTGAATGTTTTCGTAGGCTCCACTCATACCTGAGGAAAGCACTATGGACAGAATTCGTTACGAATCCATCCTTGCAGACCACGTACACCCATACATGCTGATTGTCTTCCTTGGGGCGAATGGGATTTTCCAGCACGACAATGCGACGTGTCACACAGCTAGAAATGCCCAAGAGGGGAAGAGTACGATGAAGACTTCAAAGTACTTCCTTGGCCACCTAATTCCCCAGATGACTTTGTCAAGAAAAATATTAAACTGTGTCTCATCTAATATGTGAATGTAGCAAAATTGCACAGACAGATTACAAAGTTAGACATGACAGGCTTGCACAATTGATTCATTGGCAATTATGCAGAAAGCACAATCTGCCAGCATCGAAAAACTCATGGGAACACAAAGCTGAGAAAGTCTTAGAAAATAATGGTCAAGATCTTGTGGGATTTCAGAATTCAAACCGATCGACGCATAGAACATAATACACCAGACATAACAGTCGTAGAAAATCGGAAAGTCTGGCTAATTGATATAGCGATCCCTGGAGATGCCAGAGTCAATGAAAAAGAATTGGAAAAAATGACTAAATATAGAGACCTGGCCATAGAAGTTACCCGGTTATGGACTAAACACACAACGGTAGTCCCCACTGTCATCGGGGCACTTGGAACAATGTCAAAAAATTTTATGAATCATTTCGAAAAATTGCCGCTTTCTGATATGCCACCTACAGAACTGCAGAAGACAGCTTTACTTGGGACATCATATATTTTACGCCGATTCTTGACTGATGCCTAGGTCTCCGGTGGAAACTCGTGTCAGTTCAACAATACCAGTCAATGATAATTTGCTGTTTATTTTGTTTGTCAGAGGCTGTGATTCGTATATTTCGAATAAAGAAAACAATAATAATAATATACACTGAAGTGCCAGAAAAACTGGTACACCAGTCTAATACTTGACAGGTTCGCCACGGGAGCGCAGGACTGCAGAAATACGACGGCCGCCCCGGTGGCGCAGTGGTCTAAGGCGCTGGCCTCTGATCATTCGTCCGTAAGGGGTCCGGGTTCGAGTCCCGGTCAGGCATGGATATTGTGTTTGTCTTACGGCACTGGCTCTCTCCCTTCCCTGGAACCAGTGACCCTAAATTAGGGACGGGCGACTGCTTATAGCGTACTGAGTTGCTCACGGTGGTCGTAAGCCTCCAATCAAAAAAAAAAAAAAAAATACGACGTGGCACGGACACTACTAGTTTCTGGAAATATGCTGTAGGTAATGCACACCATACTTCCTGCAAAGCGTTCTACAATTCGGGTGTATTCCGAGGTCTCGGATTCCTGTGTTCGATAGCATGGCATCCCAAATGTGTTTCATCACGTTCCGATCTGAGGACTTGGGTGGGAATGGCAACACCCAAAACTCAGATAAATGCTCCTTTAACCATAATGTGGCGTCCGGACATTTCTGTAGAGGTGCATTGTCCTGCTGGAACAGGCCCAACACATCAGCATGAATGCAGGTCATGAACGGTTGTACCTCGTCAGAAAGGATGCGCACATAGCGTTGGCTGGTCACAGATGTTTTTAGACGTAACAGGGGTCCCAGTGTAGTCCAGCTAAACACAACCCACCCATACCATTACGAACCGCCCAACAGCCGGTACAGTTCCCTGCTGACAGGAGGTATCCATGGCCTCATGGGGTTTGCACCACTCACGAATCCTTCCATCTGCCCGATAGAGTTGAAAACGCGACTCGTCAGACCAGGCTACTTGTTTCCAGTCATCAAATGTCCAGTGGCGGTAGTGCCGTGCCCAAGCAAGGCGCATAGCTCTGTGTCGTGCACCCATCAAGGGGACTGGAGTTGGGCGTCGGCCCCCAAAGCCCATACCGTGCAGGGTACGTTGCACAGTACGGACGCTGATGCTTGTAGAGGCTCCAGCATTGAATTCCGATGATACCTGCGAGAGTGCCGCGTGAAACGATTCTTGACAGTCGACGATGGTCACGTTCACCCAATGTCTTTTTACGGCCACACTGGTATCGTAGGTTGAAGGTTTTGCCGGAATTTTTGTAGTCACGGTACACCCTTACAATGGTCGTCCGTGAAAATCCGAACTTCGTTTCTACCTCCGAAATACTATGGCCCATCTCTCGAGCGCCAACTATGACACCGCGTTGAAAATCGCTTAAATCGTTATTAGTTGTCATTCTCATGCCGAAAGCAGCTCTGACAGCTGGCAAGGATGTCTATCGCTTTATATACGCGCTGGCGGACGCAACCGAGGACGCGCATAGGTGACTTTGCTGTGTATTTTGTATAAGCTCGTTTGTACCAGTTTTTCTGGCACTTCAGTGTATATTGTCTTTAAAAAATTAAACAGTCGAAATATTTTACTATTGCCGAAGCCATAGTTTCGTTAATATTAATAAATATTTACTTTTTAACTCACATATCTCCTTTTGTTGGTGTTACGACAGTAACATTCATTTATCCACCTACCTAACTACCGTTCATTGTTGGGAATTAGTAAACTTATAGTTTGTTGTTATGATTTAAATCCACTTAGTATGCACCGAACTGTGGCTGGGTGTGGTCGTGAGTGGCGGGAATTAATGCAATGTGTTGTACGGAAGTAAATGCATACTGTCAAATCAGTCGTCTTATTTCACACCCACAAAGATCTTGGCACGCAAAAGGTGCACACCATTAATTACACAGTTCTGCAAAAAAAAAAAAAAAAAAAAAAATTTCAGCTGCATGGGATGTTTTTGGTAAATATTATGTTTTCGAGTGTGCTGAATCCAAAAATGACCTTCATTTCCCTCCATCACGTACAGTTTTTTTTGCAAAATATAAGGTGTTTGCATAAAAAAAGTATAACAATAATAAGAAAACCACCATTTCATTACAATGAAGTAAAAAATATTTCTTATAATAAACAAACAATTTCTTCATGAAATGTACTTAACATTCCGTGTTCATTCTTTTTGCCTATGAAACCTTTTCTTCTTCTCTTTGATACTTCTCCGAACACGCTTCCGCTTTCCCCTTTCTGTTTCCCGCTTGAGCATCCAACAGTAGCCAGCTAGCATATTGACGTCCCATCGTCTTTGGTTGCGTCTCTCGATATCACGGACATCCTGGTGAAATCTTTCACCCTGCTCTTCATTGAGGGCTCCCAAGTTTTCAAGAAAATAGTCGACATAGGAGTGTAAGAAATGAACTTTTAAGCTCATCTTGCATCCTTCAGCTTTATTCGCAGCCAAGATGCGTTGTACAATGGTTTTGTAGAGAGGGTCTTTAGTATTACCCAAAAACTTGTGCACTACATATTTGTAATAGTACCACGCTTCTTTTTCTTTTTCTCCCATTGTTTCTGAAAAGAGGGGTTCGGATAACAGTTTTCGTATGTCGGGGCCAGTAAAAATTCCTCTTTCAACTTGTCTTCAGACAGTTTTGAGAACTTCGAACACAGATATCTGAAACATTCCCCATCTTTTGGCAGTGATTTCACAAACTGCTTCATAAGCCCTAATTTAATATGAAGAGGTGGTAATAAAACCTTTTCAGGAGGAATCAAGGTTGTATTAATGACGTTATTTTCGCCGGGAATTAAGGCGTTTCGAAGTGGCCAGTCAGTTTTTATCCAATTGAGATCTCTGACTCGACTGTCCCACATGCAAAGGAAGCAGGGATATTTCGTATAACCTGCCTGCTGGCCCAACAACACGGTTAGTATTTTGAAGCTTCCAGAAAGCAACCAGCGATGTTCTTGATATTTTATTTTCCTAAAAATCATTGCCACATCGTTATAGTTTTCCTCCAAATGCACCGAGTGTCCTACAGGAAGTGATGCAAATTTATTCCCATTATGCAGCAAGACTGCTTTGAGGCTTGTTTTTGAGGAATCAATGAATAGGCGCCACTCAGATGAATCATATTCTATTTCAAAACACTTCATTAGCCCTTGAACATCACTACAAAAAACGAGATTTCCCTCTTTGGAGAAAAATGTAGTGAATTCTCTCTCTCGGTGCCTGTATGAGGTTCCGGGTGACAGCAGGTTTTTATTTTTTAATCTTGACCCCAGCAATTCGGCACCCTCTTTTGAAAGGCCTAAATCTCTAACCAGGTCATTGAGCTCGCTCTGATAAAAAAGTTGGGGTCCCTCATCAACAGAAAAATCTGAACTAGATTCGTCCTGGGGAGGTAATGTGTTTCCGTCCTCAGAATCACTCAGGATATCATCTAAACTAGAAGGTGGGTGTGGAACTGGTATTGCAGAGATATGAGGCACTGAATGAATAGCTGAATTTAGGTTTGGGTTAGATATTTTCTTTTTCTTTTTTGTATTGAAACCTTTCACATCTACCAAACAGAAATAGCAGTCGGTAGTGTGGTTTTGCTGTTCACGCCACATCATAGGAATGCCAAAACGAAATGAGTGTTTCTTACCCTTAAACCACAAACGGAGATCTTCCTTGCACCTTCTGCACACCTTATGAGGAGCCCACGCTTTGTCTTGATCCCCAAGTTTCAAGTTGATTCAAGTTGAAGTAAGCAAATTACACTTTCTTCACGAAATCACTTATGTTTCTTTGTTGACTTTTAACAGTGTATTCACCACAAATAAAACAAAAGTTGTCAGGAGAAATAACACAACCTCTTGGAGCCATAATATATAACTAAAAACACGAGCACAGTCACGTTTGAATGCCAAATGTAAACTGAGTGTGGCTCCTCGCCGTTTGTATACACCGCATTGAGTACACACCCTGACTCTCCGTACATCTAGAAGCAATCGCTTTTCCTGCGGTGAAGCAGATGGAAACTAGCCTCGCTCCCTTCAACAAGACCAGTGAAATAACACGTAAAACATAGGTGAACACGAGAGCGAACGAGGTTATGTTGACACCTGCGCGTCTGCCGATCGTCTCTCTCTGTAGCTGGGCAGGTTAATCGGCAACACCTGCTTCTTCCTCTGGCGCGATAAAAAAAAATTCCAAAATGGCGCTGCATATAAATAAAAGAAAACAGCAAAACGTTTCTTTTTTTTTTTTTCCGTTCTTAAAGATAAAAAATAATGCTTTCGAGGGATTCTCTAGGCACTTTTAGCGTCGAATATCCAGTAGTCATCTATATAAGCTATGCAACATAACCAAAGCAATCTAGATCCTGAACTTATTTAGCATGTTGAAACATGATCAAATCTGACAATACGCTTGTTTATACTCATTCCTAATACCCTAGAGAACGTGTATAAACATGCTCAACCCAGCCAGTAAGATTCCTCACTTTTCGCTATAAACAAATTAAACCGGTTGGGACATGATCAACCTGAGCTTCCTCACACCGCCAACACCACCCTTGCCCTACCACCCTTCCACCGCCCCCCCCCATTCCGCTCATTTTTTTTTGTATTTATTCTTGAGTCTCACTCTAATACATATTAAATGAAAGTAAGACATAACTTTTGCATAGGATTTTTAGAATCAAGAATAATATACCAGATTTCGAGTTAAACTGGAGTTTCACTCTAAATGAAACTACAAACACGAGTTTTGCAAGAAAACCTGACGTGATGGAATTTTTTTGAGTATTTTTCCCGGTTTCAGTGAGTAAAAATCTATAAGAAACGGTATTAAAATCCTGTGCAGTTTTTTGGTTGCAGACCTGTGTACAGTAGTGGCCAAAATCGCGGAAACCTTTTGAAAATAGTGTATTTTTGAGGTTTGATTGCTCATAACGCCACTTGTTTTTGGAGTAAAACCATAAAATTAAATATCAATGGAAAAATAATTTCATCAAGAATGTAATGTAATACCTTTTATGAAGGATTTTGTATTAGAACGGCGGTTATATAAAAGAAAAGTGAAACACATAGAAAAAATGAGATATACAAAAATTCTTACCATGTCAGTTAATACTTAGTTGTGTAATTTTAGCTTTAATTATGGCCTTACAACGCCTTCCCATGGAGTGAACCAAGTTTTTTAGTTATGCAGCTGTTATAATGTGAAACGAAGAGTGAATTATTGCTTCTATTAATTGGGCTTTATTGCTGGGTTACTTCTGACTAACAAATTTCTTTAGCCCCTTCCATAAAATTTCGATGGGGTTAAGGTCTGGACTATTCCCAGGCCATTCCAGCAGTGGAATAGGATTACTTTAAAACTACTTTTTGCACACAGCAGCAACATGACATGCAGCTGAATTCTGTTGAAATTTCAATGCTTCATTATCTTGGAAAAGATCACGTGCGGAAGGCTTCAGTTTGGGCTCAAGTATTTCATTAATGTATTTTTGGCCATTGATATTCCCATTAATCACGCAAATTCTGGCCACACCTTTGATGTGATACAACCCCAGATCATAACACTAACTGGTGTTTCACGGTACATGTAATGCAATAAGGATGCAAATCTTCAATTCTTCTCCTTACGTATTTTATGCCATCACTACCAAACAGGGAGATTTTGGTCTCATCACTCCAAATAACACTGTCCCATTGTTCTGCTGTCCAGTTAACATGGGTTTTAGCCCAGTTTAATCTTTTCAACCCTTATTTGAGAGATAAGAATGACTTTTTTCGTGGAATTCTAGCTTTTAGACCAAATTCCTGCAGTCTGCGCCGAACAGTCTTTGCACTCAACTTCACATTGCATTACACCATTTCATCTTGTATACACCCAGATGATTTTCTTCTGTCACCTAGGCACAGTCTCTTAATTCTTCTATCGTCACTTGCTGTTGTGCACCTTTTCCTGCCTTTACCAGTCTGATTTTATTTTGATTGAGTCTCCTTATATCTCTTCAGATATTTAGAAATGCCACCTTTGGTTAAGTTTCCACCAATTTTTCTCCTAATTTCTTCATAACTGAAGCCTTGTTCATTTAATAGTACTATTTTACATCGCTTTCTGGGTGACCAGTCAACTCTTTGCGCCATTTCATTAATTTTATTACGTTTTACAAGCTCACTAAATGAAAGAACACAAAAAAAACTCGAACCAACTTGATGCCAATTACACAACACACTTACAAATGTCCTCCTCTCAGCTCCAATACATGACATCACTGGCTGAATCCTACTGTGACCTTGATTGGCGCTCTAAACACTCATTCAAATGAAGGAAAGTTACTTCATAACAACCTAAGCAAGTTGTGATTCCTTTTTCTGGTTATTTGGCTATAACGTTTCATAGAATACAGCTAATTGAACAAACGTTGCTGCATTATATTCGTGATGAAATTTTCTTTCTATTGATATATAATTTTATGGTATTACTCCAAAAACAAAGTGGTGTTATGAGCCATCACACCTCAAAAATACACTTTTTCCAAAAGGTTTTCACTATTTTGGCCACTACTGTATCTGCAAAGAGTAACTGTAGACTTTTTTTCCGTGTTTCCTGAGAAATGTTCTAAGGTTTATGCAGGTGAAAAAAATCACAACTGGTATGTTACCAGTGTATTTACTTTAATATTTATTCCTGGAAAACTTCTCTTTAGTTAAATGAATGAATGACAAATGATGACACATCCACTTGGTCCTTTTTAGAGGACGATATACTAGGCTACAATTTGATTAGGACAAGGTTCTTCATCATGCGCACTATATTGACAAAAGTCACCGACCACCCCTTCAAAAGTACAAATGAACAGATCCGCTGCGTTGTTAATATGCGCGGTACAGCTGAAAAAAGGTATAAAAACAAGCCTGCAGCTGTCCGCGATCATGTCGCACTGTGAAGTTGAGTGAAATGTCACGGCGGGAGAGAACTGACTTTGAGAAAGGAAAGATTGTTGGGTGTTATATCAGTGGGTTGTTCAGAAGAGAAACCGAGAGGCGTTTAAACATACCCAAGTCAACTGTTTTGGATGTACTGAATAAGTGGAAGACACAGGGTGTTCGATCTTCTGCTCTTATGGTTCGTTATGGTGTTCCTCAGGGATCGGTTTTGTGCCCGTTATTATTTTTAATTTATGTTAATGATTTATTTACTATTACTTCAAGTGCTACTCCTATTTTATATGCTGATGACAGAAGCCTATTTTTTTCTGGGGACACTCTATCTGAGTTGATCCCACGTGTGAATCTGGAACTTCAGGATTACTTTCGTTGGTTTTGCTGTAATTCCTTAACAATAAATTTTTTTCCAAAACAACTAGTGTACTATTTTCGCGATGTAGGCGAAGAGTGGATGTTACAAATGGGATATTATTTGGTGGAGTGCCCCTTGACTTTCAGGCTGTTGTAAAGTTCTTGGGTGTATATTTACAAGATAATTTGAGATGGGATGCACATGTTAGTGAAATTGCGGTTGGGCTCAGATCACGCATTGGTGTCATTTAGAGGATTTCAAGTTTGTTGCCTGCCAGGGTTAAGTTGCTATTGTATTTTTCATTTATTTATCCATTTCTATCTTATTGTCTCTTGGCTTGGGGTCGCACAACTATTGGAAATATTAATAGAATTTATGTTTTACAAAATTTTTTTTTACGTTTGGTGAATCTGTCTTTACAAGTGCATTCTCTTTTTCTCAGTTATCAGATAATGTCATTTGATAAATTACACAGTTTTCGATTATTACTGTTTATGCATCAACGTACATATGCTAATAAATATTCAGATCTAATTACCTTACATTTGCGTTCCCATGATCATGACACTCGTGGACATAATAGTTTTTTAATACCTAGAGCGCGTACTAATTTATTATTTAATAATATTAACGTGACCTGCCCTAGGTCCTGGAATGGGTTGCCGCTTCGATTCAAGAAGATTACACACTTTTCGGTATTCAAAAAACAACTGAAGACCTTCAAAATTAATAGTTGATTAACGTTTGGTTATATATTACGCATTGTTACTTTAATTTAATGCATAATGGTTAAATTGTTCTTTGGCTTGCCTATTTAGATTCTTTGGGGGAAGGGGAGGACTAGGGGCTCGTCATGCTACAGTTAGCCTTTTCCCTGGTTACCTTGCCACAATCACAGTGCAGCGCACTGATTTGTTTAAGAACCTGTAGTGGTGCTTCAATTTACTATAACTAAAACTAAAAACAAATTTATTCATGCTATCATACGTGTTTTTGTAGTTCCTATTACTTCATTTATACTTTTCAGTATATGTATAATATTATTGTATAATATTTGTATTTCATGTTGTTTTTTTGTTTTTTTTGCACAGAAGTTGTATTTGTGATTTGATTGTGTGGTGAATGCTGTAGTGTGGCAAAGAAAAATTAAAATAAATAAATAAACATAGCCTGCCTGAAGCAGCAAAACGCACAGGCAGACCAAAGATAATCAGTGATAGAGGACGTCGAAGCCTCAGGAGAGTCCTTACAGCTAATCGACGGAGTACTTCACAAGTCCTCAGTGTACACGTGAGTAAAAATGCTGTAACCTGGGTATGCACTACCATTCGCAGAATACTTCATTCCATGGGTGCTCATAAACCTTTCATCTCCACTCGGAATGCTACTGGTCTTTCAGCATGGTGTAAATAACACTTATCTTGGACTGTATGTCAATGGATACGGGTCCTATGGACTGATGAATCCAGATACGCGATCCATCTGTCTGATGGCTGTGTGTGGGTATGGCGGCAGTCGGGGGAACGCACGCTATTTACCACAGTGTATTATGGTCAAGTTTGGAGCTGGTAGTGTACTCGTGTGGGGGTGTTTTTTTGTGGTATGGTCCCAGCCCATTGGTTATCGTGGACAAACCTGTTAACCAGCACGTCTACCTCGATATTCTGGACAATTATGCCATACCAACTCTGTGGCAATACTATGGAACCGAGCCTTGTTTGTACCAGTACGATAATGCACCCATCCATAAAGCAAGGATTGTTACGGCGTGGTTTGACGATAATTCCTTCTCGTGTGTGGACTAGCCAGCACAGAGCTCTGATCTTAATCCCATAGAGCACGTATTGGATGAATTAGAGCTCCGTATAAGAAGTTTGGAACCAAGGCCGCAACAGTTAGCGGCAGCATTATGTACTGAATGGAAGCGCATACCTATCGCGGTGTTCCAAAACCTTGTCGAATGCATGTCTCAAAGGGTCAGTGCATGCATTAAGGCCAAAAGTGGACCGACACCGTACTAATGTATGTCAATAAATGCTATGTTGTGTTTTTCTTCTAGGTGTTCAGTGACTTTTGTCAATATAATGATATGAGCACTTACGACGGTCCCCTAATGAGTACACAACCTCTCCATGAATAGTTTTTTTAATCTTCCAACTGTTACGAACTTACGCATATAAGTTATTAAGTAAATTTTATATGAGCTCAATTTTTCTTTAGGTTTTGATGACCACTCGCATCCTCATCATCACCACCACTATCACGAACCCACTGTTAAGCCAGTTGCTCAATTTCCTGAACTTCTAGACAACATAACTTCCATGGTAGAGCGTCATAGAGAACTGAGTGTTAAAGATCCGGAAAGCGCATTGAAGCAGGTAATATCTCATTGTTTGCAAGTGCTAAAGTTTCATTTGGTTCCGAGTTCTCACTTGATGATGTAGTTTATAATATTTTTATGTGTTTTCCTCCCCGAGAACCTAAAGGTTGTCGTTCATCTTTTTTGGGGTAAATTGTTCTTGCAAAGAGGTTAATATACGACCATTAAAAATGAACACTATATTCGTTTGTATTTGGTATCTTGGGTATCGTTCACTTGATCGAAAGGTCACTTGACCGAAAATCATTTCGCCGAAAATCACATGATCGAAAGGTCACTTGACCGAAAA
Organism: Macrothele yani; assembly: GCA_039090855.1. Classification (NCBI taxonomy): domain Eukaryota; kingdom Metazoa; phylum Arthropoda; class Arachnida; order Araneae; family Macrothelidae; genus Macrothele; species Macrothele yani. The sequence continues at coordinate 113,725,691 of CM076999.1, read as the reverse complement.
TCATTTCGCCGAAAATCACATGATCGAAAGGTACATTTCACCGAATGGTCACTTGATCAAAAAGTTCATTTCACCGAAAGGTCACTTTACCTGAAAGTTCATTTCACCGAAAGGTTACTTCACCTTAAAGTTCATTTCATCGAAAGGACATTTGATCGAAAAGTTCATTTCACCGAAGGATTACTTTACCTAAAAGTTCATTATATCGAAAGATCATTTCATCGAAAGGACATTTGATCGAAAAGTTCATTTCACCGAAGGATTACTTTACCTAAAAGTTCATTATATCGAAAGATCATTTCACCGAAAGGTCACTTCACCTAAAAGTTAATTTCATCGAAAGGACATTTGATCGAAAAGTTCATTTCACCGAAGGATTGCTTTACCTAAAAGTTCATTATATCGAAAGTTCATTTCACCAAAAGGTCACTTCACCTAAAAGTTCATTTCATCGAAAGGACATTTGATCGAAAAGTTCATTTCACCGAAGGATTGCTTTACCTAAAAGTTCATTATATCGAAAGATCATTTCACCGAATGGTCACTTCACCTAAAAGTTCATTTCATCGAAAGGACATTTGATCGAAAAGTTCATTTCACTGAAGGATTGCTTTACCTAAAAGTTCATTATATCGAAAGATCATTTCACCGAAAGGTCACTTCACCTAAAAGTTCATTTCATCAAAAGGACATTTGATAGAAAAGTTCATTTCACCGAATTATTACTTTACCTAAAAGATCATTATATCGAAAGATCATTTCACCGAATGGTCAGTTTATCGAAAACTTAGAATTTTGTTGTTTGAGATGTGTTGGAGTGTGGTACAGGTTTTTGAAAAACTGGCCACCTAAACATTATCGGATTGTATAAAATATACACTTTTAATTTCTATGAAACACCTCCCCATGAGTAGGTTTTTCGAAATAAAATATTAAAGATAATTTTGAAGATGACAATCCGATTTTCGGCGTAAATGCGACAAGGATGGTAAGTCAGATAACATCCGAAAACTTGAAAATTTTCATCATCCTGGAGCGGGACTCGAACCCGCGTCTCCCAGAAAACTCCCGATTATGCTAACCACTACACCACCCAGAACTACCAAGTTTCAAGTTTCCGATCAATTTGAATATAACCATCACAGGATTCGCTAGTCGAAGCAATCGGCATTCATGTTTAGCGAATCTGGAGGTTAAGAATCTTATCCCGTGTTTGCCCGGAGAAGCAGTTAAATCATGAAAGAAATACGGGATTAAGCCATATAATACAAATTTTGAAGATGATAATCCGATTTTTGGCGTAAATGTGACAAGGATGGTAACTCAGATAATATCCGAAAACTTGAAAATTTTCATCATCCTGGAGCGGGACTCGAACCCGCGTCTCCCAGAAAACGCCCGGGTATGCTAACCACTACACCACCCAGAACGACCAAGTTTCAAGTTTCCTATCAATTTGAATATAACCATCACAGGATTCACTAGTCGAAGCAACCGGCATTCATGTTCATTTACGATTAAAAATTCAAATTCATTTATGCATTCATTTTCAATTTTTTTCCCCAATAGAAACAAATTTCATGATTACACGACTTAGTGAATTTTCATCTTGCCGCCGGTTACGTTCATGCAGACTGTTGTGAACAAGAGAAATCTTGAGTCTTCTCATTTGGACATGCCAGATGCCATTTCCAGAGATAGCTTTTTCTTGTTTGAAAGAAACGTTTCCTTCGTTTTTTCGATGTCATTCGTCTGAAAAGTGAACTCAGCGTAATTCATTCACAGCTGGTTGATGACCACAGCCATGGAAAGACCAGTATCTGATTGCCTAACATCTGGTCATTCCTTGAGGAATTCAGACTCAGTCAGTTATATTAACAATTCCTTCTCAAATGCATCTCGTGAAAGGACCTTATCGGCACTCAAACGTATGAAAACGTTTTTAAGAAGTACACAAAGTTAAGACAGACTGACTTCTCCGGCACTTTTAAGTATTAAAACGGCATTTTTAGATCGCCTAAGCAAGCAGCCTTCGTTCCATGATAACGTTATTAATATTTTTGCCGAAAATAAAAAAAGAAAAACAGAATTCCTTTGTGCTACAAATAAGGTATAGTATAGTAAATAAACCCTGAATAATTTTCCTAAATTGTTGTAATATGTGTTTACAATGACGCTTCCGTGTTTACCACATAAATTAAAATCTCGTAAGCAACAGAATTTTTCGCTACTATGTTTTTATTATATGTGTTAGTATATACAGGGTGATCCATTTAAACCAGTACCCTGAAAAAACCTTACATTTTTGCAAGGGATCGCGCAAGGAACTTCTTCTATTTTTCAATAGAAGCAGCAACTCCTGGAGAATGAAAACCGCCACCATGAAGAAGTTTGTTAACCGTAACTGTAACTCAGCTCGTGATTTGTGTGTTGTTGCGTTGTCATTCCCTTGCGCGCATTCGGAAACATGCAGTACTCTGTTCCAGAGCGTGTTTTTTTAGTGAAATCGTATTGGGAAACCAATAATGTCATCAAAACACAACGAGCATTTCGAAAAGAGTTTGAAGTTCGAAAAGTGCCAAGCAAGTCAACAATTCTGTCGATGGCAAAAAAACTGGAGCAAACCGGTTCTCTTCTCAGCGGTAGCGGTAGACATCACCCTCCGATGCCCCAAACGCTTGTGGACGATGTTCGGCAACGTTTACTTCAATCTCCGACGAAATCGTTGCAAGATTAAGCCAACAGACAGGATATTCATACGGAACTTGTCATAGGGCAGCAAAAAAGCGAATATTCGACCATTTAAAGTGCACGTAATCCATCATCTGCAGGAACCGGACAAGGGAAAGAGAGTAAGTTACTGCAAATGGTTTCAAAATTTTCTTAATTTGCGATCTGATGTTTTCTCCATCACATGGTTTACGTATGAAGCCTGGTTTCATCTGTCAGGCTACGTCAATTCGCAAAACAGCAGATACTGGGCTGCCGAAAACCCACACGTTATGTGTGAAACACCGATGCATTCACAAAAGGTTGGTGTATGGTGTGCGGTTTCGTCTACGAAAATTATTGGCCCCATTTTTTTTTCTGAGACTGTCAACACTAACGTTTATTGCCGCATATTCAATGAATTTGTGGATCAACTTGATGACATTGAATTCACAGAGGGCTACTTGCAGCAGGATAGCGCTACGTGTCACACATCGAAAGTCTCAATGGAACTCATAACCAGCTTCTTTAATGACAGATTAATTTCAAAAAACATATGGCCCCCCGATCTCCGGACTTAACTTCCCCTGACTTTTTTTTATGGGGCTACTTAAAGGATAGAGTTTACAAAACCCATCCAAAAACATTGGATGTATTGCGTGAAACAATCACATCTGAAATTGGCAATGTTAGTGCTCGTACTCTCCATGAGACATCACTGAATATGGTGCGGCGTGTTCAACTGTGTTTACAAGAAAATGGAGGACAATTCCAACATTTGCATTGGTAAAATGATTCTCCAATACCACATGTATAATTCTCAACTCGATGCAGGAATTTGTTGTTACTTATAAAAAAGTTAGAAGTAAATCACTTGGTACTGGTTTAAATGGATCACCCTGTATATTCTTTAAATGTCAATAAGTGCCTAATTTTTAAATATATATGCGTACATTCATTTAATATTTGCATGCATGTATAAGCACATAATTTTTGTTATTACATATGCATTGTATGTGTATTAATAATGTGACTAAAGATGTGCTCATGAAAGAAATCATGAAAGAAATACGGAATTACGCCATATAATACAAATTTTGAAGATGACAATCCGATTTTTGGCGTAAATGTGACAAGGATGGTAAGTCAGATAATATGCGAAAACTTGAAAATTTTCATCGTCCTGGAGCGGGACTCGAACCCGCGTCTCCCAGAAAACGCCTAGGTATGCTAACCACTACACCACCCAGAACGACCAAGTTTCAAGTTTCCGATCAATTTGAATATAACCATCACAGGATTCGCTAGTCGAAGCAACCGGCATTCATGTTTAGCGAATCTGGAGGTTAACAATCCTATCCCGCGATTGCCCGGAGAAGCAGATAAATCATGAAAGAAATACGGGATTACGCCATATAATACAAATTTTGAAGATGACAATCCGATTTTTGGCGTAAATGTGACAAGGATGGTAAGTCAGATAATATGCGAAAACTTGAAAATTTTCATCGTCCTGGAGCGGGACTCGAACCCGCGTCTCCCAGAAAACGCCTAGGTATGCTAACCACTACACCACCCAGAACCGGAAACTTGAAACTTGGTCGTTCTGGGTGGTGTAGTGGTTAGCATACCTAGGCGTTTTCTGGGAGACGCGGGTTCGAGTCCCGCTCCAGGACGATGGAAATTTTCAAGTTTTCGCATATTATCTGACTTACCATCCTTGTCACATTTACTCCAAAATCGGATTGTCATCTTCAAAATTTGTAAAGATGTGCTGTTATGACCGCTTCCCCCTCCAGAAAAGTCACCGTATGTGTTTCTTTTACCGTACGCCACCGAGCTGCCTGCAGACTTTGTGCACAGGCCCATACCGATTGCAGAAGAAATGAATGGAGCAATGTTCTCTTCTCAGACGAGTCGCGCTTTAATGTACATCCTGACAATAGGCGACTTATCATTTGGAAGGAACGAGGTACTCGTAACAACCCGTTATTTGTGCAAGAAAGTGTTCGATTCGAAGAAGGAGGAGTGATGGTGTGGGCCGGTATCTCTATCAATGATCGAACGGACCTGTACATTATTAACAAGTTAGTAAAATCATGCAATGCATTGATTATGATACGCTTTCCAACATACCAGAAATTATTACTCAAGTTATGAGGATAATGTCTGTGGAATAAATCTCGCTCCTGTGTTCTGACCTTTGACCCCATTTTGATAATATTCAACAGAACCGGTTTAGTACACCTCAGGAATAACATACTAAAGTTCTGTCGCAATAGAAGTAGTTTTACGCAAGTTATGAGAATAATGGCTGTGGAATAAATCTTGCTTTTGTGCAATGACCTTTGACCCCATTTCGTTGATATTCAACAGAACCGGTTCAGTACACCTCAGGAATAACATACTAAAGTTCTGTCGCAATAGAAGTAGTTTTACGCAAGTTATGAGAATAATGGCTGTGGAATAAATCTTGCTTTTGTGCAACGACCTTTGACCCGATTTCGCTGATATTCAACAGAACCGGTTCACTATACCTCCGGAACAACATGATCACGTTTTGTCGCAATCGAAGCATTTTTAGGTAAGTTATGATGCACAAGGCCACTGTCCTGACCTTTGACCCCATTTCGCCCATTTTCAATGGGGTTCGTCCCCAGGTGGTTCCCTACCACATACTAAAATTTCATCGAAATCGAACCATTTTTACGCAAGTTATGACGCATAAGAGCAATGGAATGGATCGCGCTCCTATGTCCCGATGTTTGACCCTGTTTCGCCCATTTTTAATAGGGTTCATCCCTAGGTGGTCCCCTACCACATGCTAAAAATTCGTCGAAATCGAACCAGTTTCACGAGAGTTATCGTGCGGACGGACGGACGGACAAAGCTGGAGCATATACGCTTCTTCAACCTACGGTTGGAAAGCGTAGAAAATGGAACACTTGCTGCTCTGCGGTACAGAGATGAGATTCTTAGACCCTTAGTCGTCCCTTATGACGCAGCAATCGGAGCTGAATTCATTTTCGTGAACGGTAATTGCATGCCACAGCGCGTTCGACGTGTGGACGACTATCTCTTTGACGAGGGAATCATTCGAATGGACAGGCCAGCATGTTCCCTAGACATTATAATCCATCGAGCGTGTCTGAGACGTTCTGGGGAGAAGGGTTGCTGCTCGATTAACCCCTTCACAAACAGTCCAGCAATTGGAAAGTGCTCTTCTGCAGGTGTAGGATGGAATTCCCCAATCTCTCATTAATGCTCTGATTGATTCAATGCCACACAGATGTACAACATTGTTTTCAGTCAGGGGAAACCATACCCCCTATTAAATCCAATTTTCTGGCAAGAAATTTAGCTTTATTTTCATTTTTGTCATATGATCCTAAATGTGCGTTTTTACGTTCGTCTCCTCAAAAAGTATTAAATTTAAATTATTAATTGTTTCGGACATAATTTTCTTCTCACATATGTACACTGGTGTGCAAAAATTAAGGACGAGGAGGAGAAACTAGAATAACAGCGGAACGAGCAGGCATGAAGGACCTAAAGACCACTCAGGAGATAGATTAGGGTCCGGTACGGTAGGGCATGCGCATATATGCAGCATGACGGGGGGGGGGTGTCGGAAGGGTATAAAAGCACACGGGCGGTGTACGCTCAGCAATTCGGTGAAAGCTATTGCACGGTGTACATCGGTTTGAACGACTTCGAGTTGCTGCCACCGTGTGATATGGCCAACAGGCAATCCAGTAGACGACATCTGGATGACTTTACCCGAGGTCGCGTCATTGGGAAGTTGGAAGAAGGTCGAAGTGTGACTAGTGTGGCCTAGGAGTTCGGGATCGCTCACAGCATCGTTTCACGAGCTTGGAGAGCATTTCAAACGACCGGAACAGCTGTCCGAGAGTTTAGCAGTGGTCGTCCACGAGCAACCACGGCGGCGGACGACCGGTATATTGTCCTACAGGCGAGAAGAAACAGACGGCGGACAGCGGGAGAAATCGCAAATTTACATGCAACAGACAACTGGACGTCCGTTATCGCGTTATACCGTGGCCAGGAGGCTGCACAAAGGTGGTCTATTTGCACGACGACCAGTACGGTGTGTCCCATTAACGCCTGCTCATCGGAGACGGCGGTTTCTGTGGTGCCAGGAACACAAGAACTGGACACATCAGCAATATGGTCGAGTTCTCTTTACGGATGAGAGCCGATTTAGTCTGACGAGCGATTCTGGACGTATACACATCTGGAGAGAGCAGGGAACACGCAATCACACCTCTAACATCATCGAAAGGGACCAGTTTGGAGGTGGCCGAGTTTTCGTTTGGGGCGGTATCATGCTTGGTAGCCGTACTGACCTCCACATCTTCCAAGGAGGTTCAGTCACTGGTGTCCGCTATTATACCGATAACTGTGAAACGAAAAGCACCGAGATTTCCGAAGAGAGTCAGAATTCACTGAAATAAACATATCACACTCACTTTCACTTCGCTAAGTTAAAAAGTACTTTTTTTTTGTACTTTTCACCCTGCATTAAGCCCTAAAACATTCTGCAAATTGTTGAAAGCTTCGCACGAACTGGGTTCGGATAAGTGCTTTAGGGACATAGCACATTGTGCCATTACATTGAGCGGATAAAATCCTGTTAAAGCTGTATACACAAAGGCAAAACAAATTAACTGTACCTTGTTTGTGTAGTTCTGCTGACGATTCTGATGCCAAATCCTGTATTTTAAAAATAAAGTAATTGCAGAATGAAAACAAAGTTAGTTAAATCATGCAATGCATTGATTATTATACGCTTTCCAACATAGAGAAATCATTACCCAACTTATTCTCAAGTTATGACGATAATCGCTGAGGAATAAATCTCACTCCTGTGTCCTGACCTTTGACCCCATTTCTATTATATTAAACAGAATTGGTTCAGTATGCTTCTGGAATAACATGATAAAGTTTTGTTGCAATCGAAGCTTTTTTACGTAACTTATAACTCATAAGGAGGATGGAATGGATCCCGATCCTATGTCCTGACCTTTGATCCCATTTCGCCCATTTTTAATAAGGTTCGTCCCCAGGTAGTCCCCTTACGACATACTAAAATTTCATCGAAATCGAACCATACTTACGCAAGTTATGACGCCTAAGGGCAATGGAATGCATCCCGCACCTATGTCCTGACCTTTGACCCAACTTCATCCATTTTCAATGGGGTTTGTCCCCAGGTGGTCCCCTGACTAATAATTAGTTGTTTGAAAATCTTAATTTTCAATAAATTGACAGGTGGTCTTAAACTTTCGCAAATGAATGTAATCATCATCATCATCATTGTCAACCATTATCAATCCACTGCTGGACGAAGGTCTCCCCAAGTTTCCTCCACAACGGTCTGTCTTGTGCCAGTCTCCTCCATGTCACTCCCGCATATTTACGAATTTCATCCACCCATCTCCCATGTGGTCTTTTTTCTGGGTTTGTTCCTGTCCCTTGGAATCCAATCTAAAATTTCGGCTGTCCATCTATGGTCTGTCCTTCTGGCAGTATGTCCAGCCCATTGCCATTTCAGGGATTTAACTCTGATCATGATGTCTTCCACTCTCGTCATTTTTCGGATCCACGAGTTCCTCTTCTTATCTCTCCTGGTTACACCAAGCATGCACCTCTGCATGTTGCTTTGAGTTGTCTGCAGCCTTTGTATGTCTCTTTTAGCTAAGGTCCACGTCTCTGCACCATACGTAAGCACTGGAAGGATGCATTGATCAAACACTTTTCTTTTAAGACATAATGGCATATTGCTCTTGAAAATTATGCTGTTTCTTCCAAAAGCTCTCCAGGCAAGTTTTGTACGCCGATTAATTTCTTCATCAATGTGACCCTCACTTGATATCTGCTGTCCAAGATAAACATACGTATCTGTTATCTCCAGTTTTTCTCCATCAATCGATAAATCTTCATTTCTTGTAAAAGCATTGAACATCACTTTTGTCTTCTGAAAGTTCATTTTTAATCCCACTTCTTTACTCTTGTCAGCAAGTTCCTGGATCATACTCTGCAGCTCTGATGGGGTAGTTGCAAAAATGACTACGTCATCAGCAAATGTAATATTTGCTTATATAGGGGAGGGATGACAGTAAATAATTTTATAGGAAGAAATATTCTTCATAATACGTAAAAAAATCAATAGAATATTCAAGCGAAAAGAACTGGATTTCCTTGTACTACTTACTGGTCATCCATGTAACAATCGTACTAGAGCGGGAATCGAACTCCGCTTCTCCCGATTACCGGTCGAGTATGCTAACCATTACACCACCCAGGGCAGTGAAGTTCCAAGCAACTGAGGCATAGGAATCTGAAAGATTTTTGCAAGTCGAAGGTTCTGTGCGTTCTCGGGTTCGATTCCCGCTCCGGGACGATCAAATGTTCACGTTTTCTGAGAAGTGTTACATAGATGACCAGTAAGTAGTAGGAATCTCTATTTCTTGTGTTTTTCTAAATTGAAAATGTGTCTGTCTCTCCTATGGAATAATGCATTACAGTTAGTATTTAATATGAGAACAAAATACATATCTTACATTTGTTGTTATTTCCAACAGTGTCTAAGCCCATTGGAAATGTTTATGGTGTACGATATGGATCTGAACAAGACCCTAGACCCGAGCAATTTCATCCACTTGTGTCCTGCCATCGTCTGGGAATTAGAAGGTGGTCACTGCTTGACCCATTCGCATCCTAGTGATGGTGATCTTACATCTGTCACCTTACATCGTAAGTATGGGGTGCATTTAATTCAAGTGCTCACTCAATTATTTACATTTGACGATTTGTTTTAGCTAAGAACTGTTTCCAATGCATGGTGGAAGAATATACACTGCTGGACAATTGCTAAGGACGGATCATAAACGGCTATATAGCGCATAAAAAAGTAAGTGTGGTTGAATGCCAAGTGAAACAAAATAATGTCAGAATGCCAGGACATTACAAGAAAGACAATTTATTGTGCTCTGAAATCCAGAAGGCGTGTTCAAGGGACAAACAGGCCATTTGGTGCAGAATACGTAAACGTGAAAAAAATGCAATTACCGTCCGCAGGCGTTCCGGCGTAAGATGTCAATACGGGATATGGCCACCATGGAGGGCGATGCAAGATTCCACACGTCGTGTCATGCTTTGAACAACATTATCAAGCAGCTGTTGGGGTAATTTATCTCATTCCTCTGTCAGTGCACGGATGAGGGTGTCCTTGTTTATTGGAGGGCATTGGCGACCAGCAAGACTCCTCCCCAAAGCATCGCACACATTTTCAATGGGATTCAGATCTGGAGAACGTGCTGGCCATACGAGGCGTTGAATATCCTCGCTCTCAAGACACTCCCGGACAGCGACTGTTCGATGACATGTTGCGTTGTCGTCCATTAAAATGAATCTATCACCGACAGCACCACGGAACATGCGAACATGAGGTAGCAGAACATCATTAATGTATCGTTGGCCAGTCATAGGCCCAGTTGGAAGCACATAGAGAGACGTACGGCCATTGATCATGATGCTAGCCCATACCATGACACTACATGTCGGGTATCGGTCCCTTTCCTGTATGTTTGTGGGACAATATGCAGTACCACTATCACGCAGATCAATTGTCGTCGACAATCAGACGATAGACTGTATCTACTCTCATCTGAGAAGAGGACAGCAGACCAGTCGTTATCAGTCCAATTGCGATGTTGATGGCACCATTGCAAACGGGCGATACGGTGACGTCTGGACAATGGGATGCACACAACAGGACGGCAAACGTCCTGTGCGCCAGTGTCTTTTTCTTGATAGCACTATGTACCGATCTTCTGCAGGTGTCGTACTGCGTACACGACCTCCCCGTGACGTTTGCTACACTGTCCATTTGTTTAAAATGATTTCCAAAGCCTTGAAACAACACTGTGGCTGACGTCGAACTCCCTGGCAACATCTGTTATTTTTCGCCCTTCTTCAATCTTGCCAATAATACGGCCACGCGTAAAATCATCTAGGTGATGTCGGGAAGACATACTGAAAATTGCAAGTTCGTCAATTGATTCTTTCCCTTTCAACTTTGCGTTTGAACAACAACGGCCAATACGCGTCAAATCCTTTATATCTCTGATCAGCGCTATGACGTCACGAACAAGTTCGGCAATCCAAAATTTGCATACGCACAACACGTCTTACTGTATCACGCACTTATGCTAATTTCCACATTTTCCTGCCTTCCATTTTATGGTTGCTATCGTTGCTATTGTCATCCGTTCTTAGCAATTGTCCGGCAGTGTAGTTATCCAAGGTAATAGAGCCTTTTGGAGATTTAAAGAAACTTTAACAGGTGATCTTTCATGGTGTTTAAAAAGAAAAATCTTCAATGCATGTATTAAACCTGTATTTATTAGGTTGATGCATAAATTCATGCGGTTTTACACTGAAGAGCAATTGAATTAGAGACGACTTCCGAGATGGAGTGACCCGTTCGTCGGGCCCCGACAATCTGATCGTGGGCAAATTGTCGGGGACCCACGAATGGGTCACCCCATCTCGGAAGTCGTGCAGGCACTGGGATTTTCACGAGCTACTGTGTCACTGGAGCACCGTGAGTACATCGAATCCGGTAAAACCATCCCTGCAAGGGCCAACTGCCGTGGACAACAGCTTGTGGATGAGAGGGGTCATCGTCGGCTGGCTTGCATTGTAACAACAGATAGACGGGCCGCAGTGCAAGAAATCACTCGGTAAGTTAACGCTGGTGCACAAAAACGTGTAAGCAGCCACACCATCCAGAGCCATCTTCTCGCTATGGGGTACAGAAGCCATCGTCAAACGAGGGTACCGCTGCTGACCGTACACCACAGGGTGCAAAGATTAGCATGGGCACGGGATCATCGCCACTGGACCCTAGACATGGGAAGAAATGCTGCCTGGACTGATGGGTCGAGATTCACGTTGGTAAATAGGGATAGCAGGATAGGAATGCGGCGCAAACCACATGAAGCGATGGATCCTTCTTGCCAGCAGGGTTCTCTTCAAACTGGTGGGGGTGGCATTCTCGTCTGGGGACTGTTTCCGCGGACTGAAATGGGACCCCTGGTACGTGTGATATCGTCCCTTACAGGTCAACGTTACCAGGATATCCTGGACGACCATTTGCTCCCGTTTGTGCGTCTTCAACATCCCACTGGGAACCTCATCCTGCAACAAATAATGCACCGTGCCATTGCTCCCGAATTATATCCGAATGGTTGGATGAACACTCCACCGATGTGACCTAGCTTCCTTGGCTAGCTAAGTCAACTGACCTCAATCCCATCTGCGATACCATCGAGAGAGAGAGAGATGTTCCAGGCTCTGACAACCCAACATGAAATCTTCGTGAACTGTGGGAGCTTGTTGAGGGGTCGTGGATCCGTATCGCTTGCGGTGTCTTGTCGAGTCCATGCCGAGACGAATCGCCGCCGTCATGAGGGCGAAAGGTGGTGCTACACGTTACTAGAGAGGTGTCTCTAATTCAATTGCTCTTCAGCGTATTTCATGAGTGTTTCCCAGATCAGTAGGGACGGTGCAGATGGGCAGTTGTATATCAAAATGTAGCCAGTAATATCGTGTATCTAAAATCATATTGCGTTGTGTGGTTGTAGCTAATGCTTTATTTGGTTTTCAGGTCCGGAAGTATTGAGTACCAAGTAGAGAGGAATGAACATTTTCGACATCTGCTCCTTACGAGTTTAACAAGGAATCCACAGCCGCCGAGGCTACTCGACAAATTTATGCTGTGTATGGGGAGGATGCTATTGCTCCAAGGACCGCCCGCAAATGGTTCGAGAGGATCCGAGGTGAAAACTTTGGCCTCAATGACTCTTTTTGCTCAGGTCGTCCATCTCACTTTAATGAGGATCGTTTGAACCATCTCATCCACTCAGATCCGCGTCAAGCCACACACGAATTCGCCACTGATATGGACTGTGATCAGGCCACAGTGGTGCGACACCTGGAACGTATGGGAAAGGTCCAGACATTGGGGTCTTGGGTTCCTCACACTCTCACCGAGGACAACAAGAAACGACATGTTCCATATGTGGTTCTTGGCCACTGAGATGGACTGTGATCAGGCCACATTGGTGCGAGACATGGAACGTATGGGAAAGGTCCATAAATTGGGGTCTTGGGTGCCTCACACTATCACCGAGGACAACAAGAATCAGCGTGTTGCCATATGTGGTTCTTGGCCACTGAGATGGACTGTGATCAGGCCACAGTGGTGCGACACCTGGAACGTATGGGAAAGGTCCAGGAATTGGGGTCTTGGGTGCCTCACAGTCTCACCGAGTACAACAAGAATCGACATGTCCCATATGTGGTTCTTGGCCACTGAGATGGACTGTGATCAGGCCACATTGGTGCGAGACATGGAACGTATGGGAAAGGTCCATAAATTGGGGTCTTGGGTGCCTCACACTCTCACCGAGTACAACAAGAATCGACATGTCCCATATGTGGTTCTTGGCCACTGAGATGGACTGTGATAAGACCACAGTGGTGCGACTCATGGAACGTATGGGAAAGGTCCAGGAAATGGGGTCTTGGGTGCCTCACCGAGTACAACAAGAATCGACATGTTCCATATGTGGTTCTTGGCCACTGAGATGGACTGTGATAAGACCACAGTGGTGCGAGACAAGGAACGTATGGGAAAGGTCCATAAATTGGGGTCTTGGGTGCCTCACACTCTCACCGAGTACAACAAGAATCGACATGTCCCATATGTGGTTCTTGGCCATTGAGATGGACTGTGATAAGACCACAGTGGTGCGACTCATGGAACGTATAGGAAAGGTCCAGGAATTGGGGTCTTGGGTGCCTCACACTCTCACCGAGTACAACAAGAATCGACATGTCCCATATGTGGTTCTTGGCCACTGAGATGGACTGCGATCAGGCCACATTGGTGCGAGACATGGAACGTATGGGAAAGGTCCATAAATTGCGGTCTTCGGTGCCTCACACTCTCACCGAGTACAACAAGAATCGACATGTCCCATATGTGGTTCTTGGCCACTGAGATGGACTGTGATCAGGCCACATTGGTGCGAGACATGGAACGTATGGGAAAGGTCCATAAATTGGGGTCTTGGGTGCCTCACACTCTCACCGAGTACAACAAGAATCGACATGTCCCATATGTGGTTCTTGGCCACTGAGATGGACTGTGATAAGACCACAGTGGTGCGACTCATGGAACGTATGGGAAAGGTCCAGGAATTGGGGTCTTGGGTGCCTCACACTCTCACCGAGTACAACAAGAATCGACATGTCCCATATGTGGTTCTTGGCCACTGAGATGGACTGTGATCAGGCCACATTGGTGCGAGACATGGAACGTATGGGAAAGGTCCATAAATTGGGGTCTTGGGTGCCTCACACTCTCACCGAGTACAACAAGAATCGACATGTCCCATATGTGGTTCTTGGCCACTGAGATGGACTGTGATAAGACCACAGTGGTGCGACTCATGGAACGTATGGGAAAGGTCCAGGAATTGGGGTCTTGGGTGCCTCACACTCTCACCGAGTACAACAAGAATCGACATGTCCCATATATGGTTCTTGGCCACTGAGATGGACTGTGATCAGGCCACATTGGTGCGAGACATGGAACGTATGGGAAAGGTCCATAAATTGGGGTCTTGGGCGCCTCACACTCTCACCGAGTACAACAAGAATCGACATGTCCCATATGTGGTTCTTGGCCACTGAGATGGACTGTGATCAGGCCACATTGGTGCGAGACATGGAACGTATGGGAAAGGTCCATAAATTGGGGTCTTGGGTGCCTCACACTCTCACCGAGTACAACAAGAATAGACATGTCCCATATGTGGTTCTTGGCCACTGAGATGGACTTTGATAAGACCACAGTGGTGCGACTCATGGAACGTATGGGAAAGGTCCAGGAATTGGGGTCTTGGGTGCCTCACACTCTCACCGAGTACAACAAGAATCGACATGTCCCATATGTGGTTCTTGGCCACTGAGATGGACTGTGATAAGACCACAGTGGTGCGACTCATGGAACGTATGGGAAAGGTCCATAAATTGGGGTCTTGGGTGCCTCACAGTCTCACCGAGTAAAACAAGAATCGACATGTCCCATATGTGGTACTTGGCCACTGAGATGGACTGTGATAAGACCACAGTGGTGCGACTCATGGAACGTATGGGAAAGATCCAGGAATTGGGGTCTTGGGTGCCTCACACTATCACCGAGGACAACAAGAATCAGCGTGTTGCCATATGTGGTTATTGGCCACTGAGATGGACTGTGATCAGGCCACAGTGGTGCGACACCTGGAACGTATGGGAAAGGTCCAAAAATTGGGATCTTGGGTGCCTCACACTCTCACCGAGTACAACAAGAATCGACATGTCCCATATGTGGTTCTTGGCCACTGAGATGGACTGTGATAAGACCACATTGGTGCGAGACATGGAACGTATGGGAAAGGTCCAAAAATTGGGATCTTGGGTGCCTCACACTCTCACCGAGTACAACAAGAATCGACATGTCCCATATGTGGTTCTTGGCCACTGAGATGGACTGTGATAAGACCACAGTGGTGCGACTCATGGAACGTATGGAAAAGGTCCAGGAATTGGGGTCTTGGGTGCCTCACACTATCACCGAGGACAACAAGAATCAGCGTGTTGCCATATGTGGTTCTTGGCCACTGAGATGGACTGTGATCAGGCCACAGTGGTGCGACACCTGGAACGTATGGGAAAGGTCCAGACATTGGGGTCTTGGGTTCCTCACACTCTCACCGAGGTCAACAAGAATCGACATGTTCCATATGTGGTTCTTGGCCACTGAGATGGACTGTGATAAGACCACAGTGGTGCGACTCATGGAACGTATGGGAAAGGTCCATAAATTGGGGTCTTGGGTGCCTTACACTCTCACCGAGGACAACAAGAATCGACATGTTCCATATGTGGTTCTTGGACACTGAGATGGACTGTGATAAGACCACAGTGGTGCGACTCATGGAACGTATGGAAAAGGTCCATAAATTGGAGTCTTGGGTGCCTCACACTCTCACCGAGGAAAACAAGAATCAGCGTGTTGCCATATGTGGTTCTTGGCCACTGAGATGGACTGTGATCAGGCCACAGTGGTGCGACACCTGGAACGTATGGGAAAGGTCCAGACATTGGGGTCTTGGGTGCCTCACACTCTCACCGAGGACAACAAGAATCAGCGTGTTGCCATATGTGGTTCTTGGCCACTGAGATGGACTGTGATCAGGCCACAGTGGTGCGACACCTGGAACGTATGGGAAAGGTCCAGACATTGGGGTCTTGGGTGCCTCACACTCTCACCGAGGACAACAAGAATCGACATGTTCCATATGTGGTTCTTGGCCACTGAGATGGACTGTGATAAGACCACAGTGGTGCGACTCATTGAACGTATGGGAAAGGTCCATAAATTGGGGTCTTGGGTGCCTCACACTCTCACCGAGAACAACAAGAATCGACATGTTCCATATGTGGTTCTTGGCCACTGAGATGGACTGTGATAAGACCACAGTGGTGCGACTCATGGAACGTATGGGAAAGGTCCATAAATTGGGGTCTTGGGTGCCTCACACTCTCACCGAGGACAACAAGAATCGACATGTCCCATATGTGGTTCTTGGCCACTGAGATGGACTGTGATAAGACCACAGTGGTGCGACTCATGGAACGTATGGGAAAGGTCCATGAATTGGGGTCTTATGTGCCTCACACTCTCACCGAGGACAACAAGAATCGACATGTTCCATATGTGGTTCTTGGCCACTGAGATGGACTGTGATAAGACCACAGTGGTGCGACTCATGGAACGTATGGGAAAGGTCCATAAATTGGGGTCTTGGGTGCCTCACACTCTCACGGAGGACAACAAGAATCGACATGTTCCATATGTGGTTCTTGGCCACTGAGATGGACTGTGATAAGACCACAGTGGTGCGACTCATGGAACGTATGGGAAAGGTCCATAAATTGGGGTCTTGGGTGCCTCACACTCTCACCGAGGACAACAAGAATCGACATGTTCCATATGTGGTTCTTGGCCACTGAGATGGACTGTGATAAGACCACAGTGGTGCGACTCATGGAACGTATGGGAAAGATCAGGAATTGGGGTCTTGGGTGCCTCACAGTATCACCGAGGACAACAAGAATCAGCGTGTTGCCATATGTGGTTCTTGGCCACTGAGATGGACTGTGATCAGGCCACAGTGGTGCGACACCTGGAACTTATGGGAAAGGTCCAGACATTGGGGTCTTTGGTGCCTCACACTCCCACCGAGGACAACAAGAATCGACATGTTCCATATGTGGTTTTTGGCCACTGAGATGGACTGTGATAAGACCACAGTGGTGCGACTCATGGAACGTATGGGAAAGGTCCATAAATTGGGGTCTTGGGTGCCTCACACTCTCACCGAGGACAACAAGAATCGACATGTTCCATATGTGGTTCTTGGCCACTGAGATGGACTGTGATAAGTCCACAGTGGTGCGACTCATGGAACGTATGGGAAAGGTCCATAAATTGGGGTCTTGGGTGCCTCACACTCTCACCGAGGACAACAAGAATCGACATGTTCCACATGTGGTTCTTGGCCACTGAGATGGACTGTGATAAGACCACAGTGGTGCGACTCATGGAACGTATGGGAAAGGTCCATAAATTGGGGTCTTGGGTGCCTCACACTCTCACCGAGGACAACAAGAATCGACATGTTCCATATGTGGTTCTTGGCCACTGAGATGGACTGTGATAAGACCACAGTGGTGCGACTCATGGAACGTATGGGAAAGGTCCATAAATTGGGGTCTTGGGTGCCTCACACTATCACCGAGGACAACAAGAATCAGCGTGTTGCCATATGTGGTTCTTGGCCACTGAGATGGACTGTGATCAGGCCACAGTGGTGCGACACCTGGAACGTAAGGGAAAGGTCCAGACATTGGGGTCTTGGGTGCCTCACACTCTCACCTAGGACAACAAGAATCGACATGTTCCATATGTGGTTCTTGGCCACTGAGATGGACTGTGATAAGACCACAGTGGTGCGACTCATGGAACGTATGGGAAAGGTCCATAAATTGGGGTCTTGGGTGCCTCACACTCTCACCGAGAACAACAAGAATCGACATGTTCCATATGTGGTTCTTGGCCACTGAGATGGACTGTGATAAGACCACAGTGGTGCGACTCATGGAACGTATGGAAAAGGTCCATAAATTGGAGTCTTGGGTGCCTCACACTCTCACCGAGGAAAACAAGAATCAGCGTGTTGCCATATGTGGTTCTTCGCCACTGAGATGGACTGTGATCAGGCCACAGTGGTGCGACACATGGAACGTATGGGAAAGGTCCATAAATTGGGGTCTTGGGTGCCTCACACTCTCACCGTGGACAACAAGAATCAGCGTGCTGCCATATGTGGTTCCTTGCCCGCCTGTTATCGCTAATGTTCTCAGCAACACAAACCCTTTTTGTCACATGTTGTTACTGGAGATGAAAAGTGGTGCCTGTACTTGAATTTGGCATCGGAGGGAATGGTTAAGCCCAAATAAGACACCTACACCACGTCCGAAAGATAACCTTCATCCTGCGAAGATCATGTTGTGTGTCTGGTCGGACATGGAAGGCATTGTTCACTGGGAAATGCTGCAGAGGAATCGGACAATCAACACTGCACTCTATTGTGAGCAACTCGGCAGTGTGAAGGGAGAAAATCAGCATAAACGGCCACGTCGGCACCGTGGTGTCTTTTTCCAACATGATAACGCACGCCCTCACAGTGCAAACATGACCAATATGGCCATTCATGACATGAAATGGAAGATCCTTCCACATCCGGCATATTTCCCAGATGTTGCTCCTTCAGACTGTCACCTGTTCCGATCTCTGTCGAATGCACTCCGTGGCAGAACGTTCAACAATGATGTTGATCTCCAGAACTTCCTTGATGATTTCTTCGGAGCCAAACCTGCACGGCACGTTTTCAAGAATGGCATCGCGGTCTCATCGAGACGTTGGGACACCATGCTAGACAATGTAGAGGGGGTAATACATAGTTGATTGATTCCATTTTCCCTTCTAATGTAATACATTCCTGTAGTGCGGTGAAAAAACCCGGCATGAACTTATGCTTCAACCCAATACTTATAGAAGTCTAACGTGGAGAATCAGAGAACGACAATGTGAAAAAATCAGATTATCGGCAAGAAAGTTAGAGAGAAAAATGTTGGGAATAACAAGAAGAGACAAAGTTAGAAATGAACTTATAAGAGAAAGAACAGGAATAATAGAAATTATAAAAATAATAAACGAATCAAAGTGGAAATGGGTTGGACATGTTGA
The DNA here is from genome assembly GCA_039090855.1 of Macrothele yani. Lineage (NCBI taxonomy): Eukaryota > Metazoa > Arthropoda > Arachnida > Araneae > Macrothelidae > Macrothele > Macrothele yani. The sequence continues at coordinate 113,706,529 of CM076999.1, read as the reverse complement.
AAGACTGAAGGATGAAAGATGGACACGATAAATAACAGAATGGCAACAGAGAGATGGAAAAGGGGAACAAGATGAAGAGATGACTTTCAGTAATTTAGAGGTGCTAAATGGTGGACTGAGGCTAAGGATCGATTACCCCCAAATGAATGATTAATAACTGAATAACAACCGAGAGACGGAAAGAGACGAAGAAGGCGCCAAAGAATAAGATGGAGAGATGACCTTCAGACGTTTAGAGGTGCTAACTGGTGGACTGAGGCTAAATATCTATTACCCCCAAATGAATTATTAATAACAGAATGGCTACCCAGAGATTGAAAGAGACGAAGGGGGCGCCAGAGAACAAGATGGAGATATGACCTTCAGTAATTTTGAGGTGCTAAACTGTGGACTGAGACTAAGGATCCAGGAAGTTGGAAAAGACTGGGGGAGGCCTATACCCTAAAGTGGGTGTCAGCAGGCTAAGAAGAAGGAGAAGTTTTTATGCAAGGATATCTTAAATATTTCCTGAAACTATCTGAATGCATTTCTGTCCTCGAAATTGGAGAGCAAGAATCTGATTCTCCATAGGCAACGGCACAGTGCCTTAAGAGACATGAGATTAAGATGAGAGACTTAGTTTAAAATGCCAATAATTCGTTCCAAAGCTAGTATTCAAGTCACAGAAATTATATTCACCCCCAAAGTTAGTCACAGAAATTATATTCACATGCGGTCACTTTCCATCTGATGAAGGACTCCACGCTGAGGAACACATGGGGCCGAACCTTATTGAAAATGGATGGAAGTGGGGTCAAAGGTCAAGACATAGGAGCTTGATGCATTCCATTGCCCTTATGCGTCATAACTTGCGTAAAAGGGTTCGATTTCGATGAAATTTTAGTATGTGGTAGGGAACGATCTGGGGACGAACCCTGTCGAAAATGGCTGAAATGGGGTCAAAGGTCAGGACATAGGATCGGAATCCATTCCATAGCCCTTATGCGCTACAACTTACATAAAAATGCTTTGATTGAGACAAACTTTATCATGTTGTTCCGGAAGTATACTTTACCGGTTCTGTTGAATATCATGAAAATGGTGTCAAAGGTCAGGACACGGGATCCAGATTTATTCCACAGCCATTATTCTCATAACTTGAGTAATGATTTCTGGTATGTTGGAAAGCGTATCATAATCAATGCGTTGCATGATTTATCTAACTTGCTTAATGAATCAGCAGTTATTTTGCTTTTGAAAGTACTTCTGAAATTTTCTTTGCTTCCTTGTTTTCAGTTCTGAATGTATTTTCTCTCTATTTGCAGAGTGGCTATACTCCTGTTTAGCTGTCGTAATCATAAGCTTGTGCGGCCTGTTCAGTGTAGCCATCGTCCCTATAATGCAGAAATGGTTTTACCACACGATGTTGCAGTACCTTGTGGGTCTTGCCATAGGGAGCCTTTCTGGAGACGCCATGTTGCATCTATTGCCTCACGTAAGCATTTAATACTTTTACAGTAGTTGCTTTATGTGTAAAGGAGTCCCACAAATGAAGGGAAGTAAAATCTCCTAACTCCATCTTTCGAACGTTTGCAACGCAGAGATTTTAATATAATTGATACAATATTTTTTTACTAGTGTAAGTTATACAGCAAGCGGAAAACTTGAAATTCATTGATGAATATGAGGGTGCATGCGGAATAGAATTCAATGATCAGGTAAAAACGCTGTGCTATGCACGATTAAAACAGAAGTCCTAAGATGACATATGTACTTCGTAAAATAACATTTAGTCACACTTACCTACCGTGTTTCTCCGAAAAAAAGATCGGGTCTTATATTAATATTTGCTCCAAAAGACGCATTAGGGTTATTTTCAGGGGATGTCTTATTTTTTCATGTACTACCAACTTTTTTCTTTTTTTTTTCATCTACATTTGTTCATGTACAAAAATATACATTTATTCATGTACAAAAATCTACATGTGCTCATGTACAAAAAATCTACATATGCTCATGTACAAAAATCTACATTTATTCATGCACAAAAATCTACATACACTGACGGGAAAAAAATCCCAACACCACGAAAAAATAGTTGTAGAGGAATGAAATGGCGGCAATACATTTGTATAGGTAACATATTTAATCGATTAAGGTTTCAAGATCACAGCTTAATGTAAGCGCGAGAAGAGCCATTTTAAATGTGAAATGCTGGTACATTAATAACCGGTGTAACCGCCAGAATGTTGAATGCAAGCACGCAAACGTTCATGCATTGTGTCGTACAGGTGCTGGATGTCAGTTTGTGGGATATAGTTCCATGCCTGTTGCACTCGGTCGGTCAATACAGGGACGGTTAATGCTGGTTGGGGGTGACGCTGGAGTTGTCGTCCAATGATGTCCCATACGTGCTCGATTGGGGAAAGATCTGGTGATCTAGCAGGCCACGGCAATATGTCGACCCTCTGTAGAACATGTTAAGTTACAACATCGGTATGCGGGCGAGCGTTATTCTGTAGGAAAACACCCCTTAGAATGCTATTCATGAATGGCAGCACAACAGGTTGAATCACCAAACCGACGTACAACTGAGCCGTCAGGGTGCGTGGGATAACTACGAGAGTTCTCCTGCTGTCACAGGAAATTGCTCCCCAGACCATACCTCAAGGTGTAGGTCCAGTGTGTCTCGGCCGCAGACAGGTTGGTTGCAGGCGCTCACCTGGCCTCCTTCTAACCAACAGACGGCCATCACTGGCACCCAGGCAGAACCGGCTTTCATCAGAAAACACAACAGATCTCCACTCCGTCCTCCAATGAGCTCTACCTTGACATCACTGACGTCGCAAACGGCAGTGGTTTGGAGTAAGTGGAATGCACGCTACAGGGCGTCTGGCTCGGAGCTGTCCTTCAAGTAACCAATTTGTAACAGTTCGTTGTGTCACTGTGGTGGCAACTGCAGCTCGAATTGCTGCCGCAGACGCCGTACGATGCGCCACGGCCATACGCCGTACACGGCGGTCTTCCCTCTAAGTAGTGCCATGTGGCCGGCCGTAACCCGGTCTTCTTGAGGCAGTACCTTCCCTTGACCACCGCTGCCAACAATCATGCACAGCGGCTACATTCCTGCCAAGTCGTTCTGCAATATTGCGGAAAGAAAATCCACCTTCTCGTAGCCCTATTACACGACCTCGTTCAAACTCCGCGAGCTGTTGATAATGGCTTCTTCGTCTTCTTAAAGGCATTCTTGACTAACATCAACACACTACGTCGAATCTCAACGATAACTAACGCTCACGAACGTTACAGCGCGTATTTACAGCAAACCTGCTTTGCATGTTCCAAGGGGCGCTACTAGCGCCACACGTATGCGCCGAGCGCGAAATTTGCATAGACGTCATCTTACAGATGCACTCTCACCGCCTACTAACTGTCGTTTATCTAACACAACCCCTTCTTGGTGTTGGGATTTTTTTCCGTCAGTGTATGTTCATGTACAAAAATCTACATTTATTCATGTACAAAAATCTACATTTATTCACGCACAAAAATCTACATATGTTCATGTACAAAAATCTACATTTATTCATGCACAAAAATCTACATATGTTCATGTATAAAAATCTACATTTATTCATGCACAAAAATCTACATATGTTGATGTACAAAAATCTACATTTATTCATGCACAAAAATCTACATATGTTGATGTACAAAAATCTACATTTATCCATGCCCAAAAATCTACATATGTTCATGTAGAAAAATCTACATTTATTCATGCACAAAAATCTACGTATGTTCATGTACAAAAATCTACATTTATTCATGCACAAAAATCTACACAAGGTGGTCGTCCGTTCCCATACAGAAGCGGGATTCGTCGCTGTACGTCGCTAGTCTGTAGCATTCTACGTTACTTGCTGCTGACACCAGTACAATCGACGCCGACGATGGTCAGGTATTCATGACAGAAAACGTAAGGGCCGTCGAGAGTGCATATTCGCCTCTGCCAGGCGTCGCCTCAAAAGTCAATAGAGTGGTAGAGAGTGGTTGAGGAGAAAAAGGTCTCCTCAACCACTCTCTACCACTCTATTCATAAACGGTACAATTATTGAAGAGGTTAGCTCCCTATCATATCTAGGGATTACTTTGCATAATGATCTCAGATGGAACAAACACATAGATAGTCTACTACCCAAACTCTCTAATAACATAGGTGTGATCAGCTCGGTTCTCACTAACCTCTACTTTAAATCACTCATCCAAGTATATTATACTATGTTTCAGACACATGTCAACTACGGAATGTTATCATGGGGACAAACGACTAAATATAATCTTACTAAACTTCAGGCCCTTAAAAAGAAATTTATTAGATTAACTGATCTATAATCCCACACATATACTCAACCCTCATTATACAATAACGCAAGAGGTTTCCCTAACAAATATAACCTTCTTACAATTAACCAATTATACTACCTTAATATCGGAGAAATTATGTTTAAGCCCATTAAAAACAACCTACATGCCAATATCATACAGATTGTAACAAAGACGTACTTGCACGACACACGCACAAAAACCGCACATCCGGCCGATTCATCCAAAGACAGAAACCATGAAACAAACTCTAAACTACATTGGACCTTGTGACGTACCGGCCTGCAGGACGCACACGACATAAAGGCAGATAGCAGTCAGAACGAACGTCAATTGGTTGATTGACTTATTCCGGAATGAGGGGACCCGGGTTCGAGCCCCGGCGTGGACAAAAATGACGGAGAAATTTACTTCGTTATAATGGCGCCCGAACTTTCCGGATGACACAGCCGTTCAAAATCACGCAATTGTGTGATATTCTATCCACACCGCGAGATAGGAAAAAATCAGAGAATCACTTCTCCAGCGCTTCGAAAAATAAATGTGTGTGACGTTGCATTCCACACACCAGATTGACTGGGAGTTCTCAAGTGCACGTTCTACAGCGGATGGCTACCTGCAACGATTCATGGTCACGGCTGACCCGTGGGCCATGCCCCCGGCCCTCTTTGGGGGGGGGAGATGTGACGTACCTACCAGCAGGACGCACACTACATAAAGGCAGATAGCAGTCAGAACGAACGTCCGCGTAGCTCAATTGGTAGAGTGACTTATTCTGGAATGAGGGGACCCGGGTTCGAGCCCCGGCGAGGACAAAAATAACGGAGAAATTTACTTCGTTATAACCTTCTTACTTGAACTCACTGCCGCCGGAATTAATCTCATTAAATAATATTAACCTTTTCAATGAAGAAACTGAAAAACTACATAATGAACTGTAGCCACTAGATCAACGATTGTAGTGGAGAGGGATTATTATATCTATACATCAACACTTATCTTTGTCATTGATATGTACTGCAATAATGTTTTCTTTTTTCCTGTTGCCACTGTATTTAACTTAATTATGTTAAGATTATCAACAATTTTTTCCACCCACCTTGTAACTCTTGTTCGGGGAGCATAGGACTAAGTGAAGCCTTTTTGGCCTTTTTCCATGCTCCCTTGCTGTGCTTGATTTCATGTACTTGTAATTCAATCTCTCCTGCACAGCAAAAACAAACGAATTGAGTTAAATGGAATTACAGAAAACGTAAGAGCCGTCGAGAGTTCAGATTCGCCTCTTCCAGGAGTCTGGAAATGGTTCTGGCGGACACAGAAGTCCCTTGTACATTCGCAACATGTCTCTGAATATTGGTCAAGGACGTCGTTTCATCTGTGCATGCCGCTCTTACAATCCCACGATCCTCTCTGCTGGTGGTGTGTCTGGGTCGTCCAGAGCGAGTCCGCCATATCCGGGTGCCTTCTCGTGTCCGTGTCCCCCAACACGATCGCCCCGTACTGTCCGACCGGCCAGTTCGGCGCGCAGCGCACCCTGCCTCTCTCATCCCGACGATACAGCCTCGTTTAAACTGCGTCAGTTTCCGTACGCTCATCTACGGTGGCACCTCGACATGTCTATCGCTGAGGGATCTCACCTGACACTTACCGTGCTCTCAACACGATCGCACCGTACTGTCCGACCGGCCCGTTCGGCGCACCACGCACTCTGCCTCTCTCATCCCGACGATACAGCCTCTTTTAAACTGCGTCAGTTCCCGTACGCTCATCTACGGTTCCACCTCGACATGTCTATCGCTGAGGGATCTCCCCTGACACTTACCGTGCTCTCAACACGATCGCACCGTACTGTCCGACCGGCCCGTTCGGCGTGCCGCGCACCCTGCCTTTCCCATCCCGAAGATACAGCCTCGTTTAAACTGCGTCAGTTCCCGTAGCTCCTCTACGGTTCCACCTCGACATGTCTATCGCTGAGGGATCTCACCTGACACTTACCGTGCTCTCAACACGATCGCACCGTAATGTCCGACCGGCCAGTTCGGCGCGCCGCGCACCCTGCGTCTCTAGTACCGACGATACAGCCTCGTTTAAACTGCGTCAGTTCCCGTACGCTCATCTACGGTGGGACCTCGACATGTCTATCGCTGAGGGATCTCACCTGACACTTACCATGCTCTCAACACGATCGCACTGTACTGTCCGACCGGCCAGTTCGGCGCGCCGCCAACCTTGCCTCTCTCATCCCGACGATACAGCCTCGTTTAAACTGCGTCAGTTCCCGTACGCTCATCTACAGTGGGACCTCGACATGTCTATCGCTGAGGGATCTCACCTGACACTTACCGTGCTCTCAACACGATCGCACTGTACTGTCCGACCGGCCAGTTCGGCGCGCCGCGCACCCTGCCTCTCTCATCCCGACGATACAGCCTCGTTTAAACCGCGTCAGTTACCGTACGCTCATCTGCGGTGGCACATGGACATGTCTATCGCTGAGGGATCTAACCTGACTCTTACCGTGCTCGCAACACTATCACACCGTATTGTTCGACCGGCCCGTACGGTCGAACAATACGGAATCGCCCGTATTGTTCGACATATACGGAATCGCCCGAAGCTTTATTCATTTGCATGTCTGTCCTTACCATAGCAATTCGTCTAGTTTCGTCTTAATCGCACGGGATTTTTTTTTATGGTGCGGGGATTTTTATGGCAATGAGTATGTATCTGTCGCTTAAAATGTTAAACCCTCAACCAAAAAAGAAAAGTCATATTTCTTCAAATCCGAGCCAGTTAGAGAACTGACTAGTGACCTCCTAGTACGTTGCAGATGCACTGGATAAACTAGTGGAATCTGTGCCAAACTGCATCCATGTTGTAATTGGGGCTAAAGGTGGTCCAACTCGTTATCGAATAAAAATTTCTAATTTTGTGGCCCATGTGCATTGTTGAATGACATTGAAAAATGATATTTAAATTCATATTTATGTAGTAAGAGGAATTACTTCTTTGTTCTTGTTTTCTAGGCACTCAAAGAGCAAGGAGGAAGCCACAGCCACGGTACTGAAACAGAATCTGGTGTTTGGAGAGGAATGGCTGCTCTTGCGGGAATCTACTTCTTCTTCATCGCGGAACGGTGTTTAAATTCTCTTACTGTTTACAAGTCTAAGAGGAAAGCGAAAAAGGTAGTTCATATTCATTCATCATCATCTGTTTATTTTGCAATCCAATTTTCTCTCTGCATGAAAAGTAACTCCATAAGTTCCATTTTACTGGGGATTTTTTTACGTCATTTTATTATTTCAGGTCTTAAGAATGTGTGTACCAAATTTCAAGTCGAAATTCGCAAAGCTGGCCAAGTTATAATCTGTTATTGTTCAGTGGGGTCACAGAATTGATGCAAAGCCGAAGCTGAGAAAACTCTGGACGAATTCCTAATACAGATATTTAACATGGACCAGGAACATCAAACAAAGATCTTCGCTCTTTCCACGTTTATAAGTGAGACAAGGAAAAATTCTCATTGGCCGCCACCGGGAGTCGAACCCAGGGTCTTCCAGTTACGCGCCGGATATGCTTCCACTACACCACAGCGGCCTCGAATTCCTCCAGACTCGCACACGTTAACTGCCAAGCCAGTTTGGCAGGTTGCTTCTTGGAGCCCCGCACAATGCTGGGGATTTACTAAAGATGGTAAGCAGCAACTGAAGAAATAATTAGATGGCGAATGAATAATTAATTCAGACATTTAACGTGGACCAGGAACATCAAACAAAGATCTTCGCTCTTTCCACGTTTATAAGTGAGTCACGGAAAAATTCTCATTGGCCGCCACCGGGAGTCGAACCCAGGGTCTTCCAGTTACGCGCCGGATATGCTTCCACTACACCACAGCGGCCTCGAATTCCTCCAGACTCGCACACGTTAACTGCCAAGCCAGTTTGGCAGGTTGCTTCTTGGAGCCCCGCACAATGCTGGGGATTTACTAAAGATGGTAAGCAGCAACTGAAGAAATAATTAGATGGCGAATGAATAATTAATTCAGACATTTAACGTGGACCAGGAACATCAAACAAAGATCTTCGCTCTTTCCACGTTTATAAGTGAGTCACGGAAAAATTCTCATTGGCCGCCACCGGGAGTCGAACCCAGGGTCTTCCAGTTACGCGCCGGATATGCTTCCACTACACCACAGCGGCCTCGAATTCCTCCAGACTCGCACACGTTAACTGCCAAGCCAGTTTGGCAGGTTGCTTCTTGGAGCCCCGCACAATGCTGGGGATTTACTAAAGATGGTAAGCAGCAACTGAAGAAATAATTAGATGGCGAATGAATAATTAATTCAGACATTTAACGTGGACCAGGAACATTAAACAAAGATATTCGCTCTTTCCACGTTTATAAGTGAGTCACGGAAAAATTCTCATTGGCCGCCACCGGGAGTCGAAGCCAGGGTCTTCCAGTTACGCGCCGGATATGCTTCCGCTACACCACAGCGGCCTCGAATTCCTCCAGACTCACATACGTTAACTGCCAAGCCAGTTTGGCAGGTTGCTTCTTGGAGCCCCGCACAATGCTGGGGATTTACTAAAGATGGTAAGCAGCAACTGAAGAAATAATTAGATGGCGAATGAATAATTAATTCAGACATTTAACGTGGACCAGGAACATCAAACAAAGATCTTCGCTCTTTCCACGTTTATAAGTGAGTCACGGAAAAATTCTCATTGGCCGCCACCGGGAGTCGAACCCAGGGTCTTCCAGTTACGCGCCGGATATGCTTCCACTACACCACAGCGGCCTCGAATTCCTCCAGACTCGCACACGTTAACTGCCAAGCCAGTTTGGCAGGTTGCTTCTTGGAGCCCCGCACAATGCTGGGGATTCACCAAAGATGGTAAGCAGCAACTGAAGAAATAATTAGAAGGCGAATGAATAATTAATACAGACATTTAACGTGGACCAGGAACATTAAACAAAGATATTCGCTCTTTCCACGTTTATAAGTAAGACACGGAAAAATTCTCATTGGCAGCCACCGGGAGTCGAACCCAGGGTCTTCCAGTTACGCGCCGGATATGCTTCCGCTACACCACAGCGGCCTCGAATTCCTCCAGACTCACACACGTTAACTGCCAAGCCAGTTTGGCAGGTTGCTTCTTGGAGCCCCGCACAATGCTGGGGATTTACTAAAGATGGTAAGCAGCAACTGAAGAAATAATTAGATGGCGAATGAATAATTAATTCAGACATTTAACGTGGACCAGGAACATCAAACAAAGATCTTCGCTCTTTCCACGTTTATAAGTGAGTCACGGAAAAATTCTCATTGGCCGCCACCGGGAGTCGAACCCAGGGTCTTCCAGTTACGCGCCGGATATGCTTCCACTACACCACAGCGGCCTCGAATTCCTCCAGACTCGCACACGTTAACTGCCAAGCCAGTTTGGCAGGTTGCTTCTTGGAGCCCCGCACAATGCTGGGGATTTACTAAAGATGGTAAGCAGCAACTGAAGAAATAATTAGATGGCGAATGAATAATTAATTCAGACATTTAACGTGGACCAGGAACATTAAACAAAGATATTCGCTCTTTCCACGTTTATAAGTAAGACACGGAAAAATTCTCATTGGCCGCCACCGGGAGTCGAACCCAGGGTCTTCCAGTTACGCGCCGGATATGCTTCCACTACACCACAGCGGCCTCGAATTCCTCCAGACTCGCACACGTTAACTGCCAAGCCAGTTTGGCAGGTTGCTTCTTGGAGCCCCGCACAATGCTGGGGATTTACTAAAGATGGTAAGCAGCAACTGAAGAAATAATTAGATGGCGAATGAATAATTAATTCAGACATTTAACGTGGACCAGGAACATTAAACAAAGATATTCGCTCTTTCCACGTTTATAAGTAAGACACGGAAAAATTCTCATTGGCCGCCACCGGGAGTCGAACCCAGGGTCTTCCAGTTACGCGCCGGATATGCTTCCACTACACCACAGCGGCCTCGAATTCCTCCAGACTCGCACACGTTAACTGCCAAGCCAGTTTGGCAGGTTGCTTCTTGGAGCCCCGCACAATGCTGGGGATTTACTAAAGATGGTAAGCAGCAACTGAAGAAATAATTAGATGGCGAATGAATAATTAATTCAGACATTTAACGTGGACCAGGAACATCAAACAAAGATCTTCGCTCTTTCCACGTTTATAAGTGAGTCACGGAAAAATTATTATTGGCCTCCACCGGGAGTCAAACCCAGGGTCTTCCTGTTACTCGAATTCAATCACGAACCGCAGCTTCATAAAGATATCGAAAATGCTACAAAGCCGATTTACAACGATTTGTCATCAAAAGAGTTGCTAGAAATGTGTTTGAGTGGTGACACTCAAAACAACAACGAAAGTTTCAATTCTGAGCGTTGATTGGCGATATTGTTATGATGCTGCTGCAGATAAAATTTTAGGACCGCATAATAACGTTTTAGTAGTTATGCTGAAAGGCTTCTAGAAAGCTTAGAAACAACCATATACTGTATTATTCCTTTGATAAGCAGATGGATCGAAAGCTGTTAACTGACATAATTCGAGCCGTTGAGCAATCGGGTTATTTAGTGCTGATCTTGGGAGAAGGGGGATATCAAGGTTTGGAGGTAGCTTGGAATAACCCAAATACTGTCTTCTTTTCCAAATCCAGTAAATGAAAATCGAAAAATATGGATGTTTGCCGATGTGCCTTATCTAATTAAACTTCTCCGAAATTATATATTTGGTCGCGGAACACGCTGTAGTGTGGAACCACTCGCCAGATATTTGACCTTTTGCTGGAACCTAATAACTCAGAATTATAGGTGTTTCATAAAATGAAATGGATCCACACAAATGTAAGAGGCCCCAAGAGACAGAGAATTAGTTTTAGCGCCCTGATGCAATCTAACAACGTAAGCCAAACTGTAGAGTATTTTTGTCCTGAAAGAAAAGAAATTGCTAATTTTATAAAATTAGTAAATGACTGATTCGACGTAAGGAATGTAGATTTCCCAGCTTCAAAGAACTATTGTAGTGTGCTTTTGGAAAAAAAAAAAAAAAAAAAAAAGATATTCAGCAAAAAAGCATCGAACAGTATTCATGTCATATTCCCGTTTTTTCCCAGTATATATATATTTTTTACTCTATTTTGAAAAATAGTTGGATGTTTGCACAGTTTTTACTTAAAAATTATTTACTCAAAACTAGCTCTGTTATTTCGATTGAAAATTCACAGAGCACACGACACTTTCTCGGTATGGCTCCGTGCGCGTTACAGCTTCGCTTATGGCCACCGTGACGTCACATCGCAGCGTAGAGAAGCGGGAAGACGGCGCGGTTACGATGGACTTACTTCTCCTCCTTCTAAGTACCTTGGGACAGAGTACTTGCATGTTCGTGCACATACAGATACTGTGTTGTGTGTTTTAAGAAAATGGGTTGTAACCCTCATGCTGTAGTACAGATACTGGTGAAAGAGGTGACGTAGAAATACCAAGCGGACGACACTGCTCCAACGTACACCGACAGGCTAATTGCAAGGCAGTTGTATAGCGTTTTAGAGCAACATGTCATTGGAGGCGCTGACATGTTTGAAGGGCAGACATTATGGCGTCATAGTGATGAAACGTCTGACACGTTATCTGAACATAGTGATACACCGGGTACTCCAGCACACAACACGCCAAGTATTTCGAGTTATTATAAACCATCATCCCCCAAAGTGAAACGGAAAAGCAATCACTAACAGTTTTCCAGAGAAACCGTGCAGAGTGCCTATGACAATGTGAAGGTCGCAAAGAAAACCGTTGCAACAACTGCCCGTAAATACAAGATATCACCAGAGAAAGTGTGGCAAATAGTAACGGCTGTTGAGAGTGTGCTGTGCGCATTCGCCAGCATAAGTACGCCGAATTCCAAGATGCGCGTAAAATGGAACTTTCAATTCGCTACTGGCATTTAAAGACGTGGGCGAAGGAAGCCGCTAAGGCAATGGGTATCCCCAATTTTAAAGCCAGCACATATTTCCTGCACAAATTCAAAGGCCCCTATAAAATCTCGTCACGCAAGATCACGAGGTTCGTTGCCAGGTGGGATGTTACCTTTGACACGGCCGTAAGAAACAGCGTATTGGAGTTTGTACGAGATGTTACGGACTGCCAATGCAATTGATGCCGACATGGTGTTCAATACAGACCAAACTCGATTTGAATACGAACTCACGTCATACAGGACGCTATCACTGACTGGGGAGAAGACAACTGCATGTGTTGTACAATCCGTTGCATCGACTACCTTATAATGAAGTAAATTTCTCCATCATTTTTGTCCACGCCGGGCTTCGAACCCGGGTCCCCCTCATTCCGGAATAAGTCACTCTACCAATTGAGCTACGCGGATGTTCGTTGTTGCTGCTATCTGCCTTTATGTCGTGTGCGTCCTGCGGGGCAGGCGCGTCACAACCTACTCATATACAACGCAGGTGCTTATGTCCATGTCAGGACGCCTTGAAAAGGAACTGCACATCTTCTTTAAGGAAGTGTGTGTGTGTTGGGGGGGGGGTAAGTTTGTCAAACGTGTTTTCGAAACAGTACGACGAAATCAACCTCCAAATATAAAATGTGATTGCAGCACCAGCGGTAAGATGTCCACAGCTCCCGTTCTATCCTGGATGCGTAAGGTACTGGAAATAGAGCTAATCGGACCTTCCCTTATCTTACTAGATCCATGGTCTGGTCAAACCGACCCTAGTTTGCCAGCCAAAGCCTTCGGCGACAGGGACGTGAATTTGCACACAGAAATCATACCACCGAAAGCCACCAAATACTGCCAGCCACTTGATGTGTATTTCTTTCGACAATACAAACCGTTTGCACGACGCATGGAAGAGCACATAAGTTCTGATGAGGTGAAATGGCCTCAACCTGCATGACAGAATCTTCATTTTTAAGTTGCATTCATTTATATACAACCAGTTGTGGGCACCGTAGTGCCAACCTATGCTTCGCTATGCGTGGAAGGCGTCTGGATACTTGCCACACGAAACGCCTGTACCGTTCCGTGATGCATTGGACATCAATTTTGCTGTGCGAAGCGAGGTAGAAAGGGGAGGAAGACGCCCTTATTTATTACCGGGGGACCAATACCTAGGGTCCGACGGCTTAACGTGCCCATCCGACGCACGGCGGATATTTAGTGGTTCGAGCATTCCTACCGGCCTGGGATCGAACCTGAGGTTATCTCCGTGGCAGTCACGAACGTTAACGACTAGGCTGCCCGCGGCCGAACGACCATTGATTGGTAGTACCCATGTATATATATGTATATACCTAAGCTCCTTTGGGTGACTCCACATGACAGCTTGATAATGATACCGAAGTGGGTATCGAAATACGTTGCGAGTTCCGGAGTTCGTGCAGAGGTGCACTGAGAAAAACGTTTTGTTAATTCAACAAAATATTTTGTCGATATACAGTCAACAAGAAATGTTGTTGAATTCACAAAATTATTTTGTTGAAAATTATTGTTGATTTTACAAAATTTAGTGTTATCACGACAAAACGTTTTGTTCATTTTAACAAAATGATTTGGTCGATTTTGGGGAATTTGTTTGATCCAACAAAACATATTGTTATCATGACAATATGTTTTGTTGCTGCAACAAAACATATTGTTATAGCAACAAAACTTATTGTGTCACGATAACAATGTTTTGTTGCAGCAACAAAACATATTGTCATGATAACAATATGTTTTGTTGGATCAAACAAATTCCCCAAAATCGACCAAATCATTTTGTTAAATGAACAAAACGTTTTGTCCTGATAACAATAAATTTTGTTAAATCAAGAATAATTTGATACAAAATAAATTTTGCAAATTGAACAAAATATTTGGTGAATTAACGAAACGTTTTTCTCAGTGTGAGAGTGTTGTGGTAGTGTTGACGTTTCGATGATTTTTTTAACATAGTTTCTGTCCCCCCTTCAGATTTTAATTGTATAAAGTAAGCATAATCCAGCGAGCATTTGAATTTGTGTACTAAACGTGCAATAAATGTTTCTTAGTGAAGTTTTCTCAATAGTAAGAATAATAGTCTTTTTAACTATTATTCCTCTCCTTTTATGTATTTTTTACTGCAGTAACCAGATTGCTACAGTTTTTTAGAGCATACATCGAAGGGGAAACTAAACTACTCACATGAAAGAATGTGCACATAGTTTAAGATAATGAGAACTGTATTGGAGAAATACACCAGATACTTTCAACTAATGCAAAAGAACAAAAATGACGAAGATAAAAGAAACGAAATGAGGATAAGGATTGAGCTGACGAAATTGTTAGATAATAATCTTTTTAATGATTACTATTATTTTGTAATGTTATTATTTATTTGCAGAACGCCAGCAATTCCAAGTTACAAGCAAAAATGCTACTTGCAGCTGGAAATGCAGAAAGTGACGGCAGCGTAGGGGAAAAATTGTCGCACTATCGCGAGTGCAATGGAGATCAAACCGAATCACATATCAAAGAAGCTCAACATAGTAAGTAATAGCTTTATTCTTATTTCTTCCTCTAAAGTCTGAGAGTTTCTTATTTAATTTGCAAACTTCAATAATTGAAAAAGGAAGTTATTTCCTAAATGAAAAATTATAAGGGATGGAAAAGGGTCACGAGTCAGCAGGTCAAACTGTCGACAATTCCTTGAGGGTCAAACGGGTCGGGCCAAGGTGTTCTTGACCCGATTTCGACACTGTTTTATTTCCGTTTTGTTTTTGAAAAAACAAAAACAAAAAAGAATATTTCAAAAAAAAAATGCTTAATGTGGAATTTTGTTCTCGACTCTGGTGCCAGAGGACTAATTATTTGTCATACAAAAATATTGCCGCCCCTTTCTTAAAGCAACGCAAATTTCCACCGATTGACGATACCAATACCGTAAAACGATACTTTCTTTGGGTTTGTTTACAGTGCAATTGGCCGGGGCAGATACAGGCAAACGCCTACTGCCTGCTTCTCTGGTGATTTACTCTCTCACACCCCTCGTGTCCTATTGTAAGACTAAGAGTTACTTTCCACATCGCATCTTTTGCATTGATGGGTTTTTGTTTGGCGTGCTAACATCCCTTTCCATTACACCTCGTGTCGGAATTAATGCCTTATTTATTAATACGGATGAGTTTAAAAGTAAGGAGATTGAAAAAGGCGTTGAAGCCAACAAATACGTGCTTCTTGAAAACAAAAGGGGGGAAGAGTGAATACTGGAAATTGTTTCGTAGCATTAAGAAACTACAAAACGTTTCACAGCAACACCAATTTTCACAAGCTTGTGATGAGCTGAAAGTTTCCAAAATCTGAATGTTGATTTCATGAGTGTTTCTTCCTTCTGAGGAGCAGTGATGAAAGCAACATCCACATTTTGGAAACTTTTAACGCATTAGAAGCTGGTGAAAATTGGCGTTCCTGTGAAATATATTCTGATTACTGTACAAAATAGAAAAATCTTCTTTTACGAAACCTGGAGGAGAAAAAGGGAATCGCGCAAATTCAAAATCTGGATCCACACTGCTTCCGCTATGCAACACACACACACACACACACACACACAAAAAAAATGTTTGACTTTTAGATGAAGATTTATCATGCTTACAGAAGAATTACAGAACAACCCTATAAGCGTTGGGACAAATGTACTGGCAGATGAAGCGTTTAGTTTCTATTCTAAGATCACTCGCATTTTCGGGAATTTAACGACCACCATGAGTAACTTTTCTACTCTGTGATTTACCGGGGTTTTAACTAGTCGAGGATTTAACGACCACCATGAGTCTGGGATGTTATAAGACTTTATGGTTTAAATGTTATAAGACTTTATGATTTAAATATTATAAGACTTTATGATTTAACTAGTCGTGGATTTAACGGGGATTTAACGACCACCATGAGTAACTCATGAGTAACTTTTCTACTCTGTGACTTAACAGGGATTTAACGACCACCATGAGTCGGGGATGTTATAAGAATGTTATAAGACTTTATGATTTAAATGTTATAAGACTTTATGATTTAACTAGTCGGGGATTTAACAACCACCCTGAGTAACTCATGAGTAACTTTTCTATTCTGTGATTTAACGGGGATTTAACGACCACCATGAGTCGGGGATGTTATAAGAATGTTATACGACTTTATGATTTAAATGTTATAAGACTTTATGATTTAACCAGTCGTGGATTTAACGGGGATTTAACGACCACCATGAGTAACTCATGAGTAACTTTTCTACTCTGTGACTTAACAGGGATTTAACGACCACCATGAGTAACTCATGAGTAACTTTTCTACTCTGTGACTTAACAGGGATTTAACGACCACCATGAGTAACTCATGAGTAACTTTTCTACTCTGTGACTTAACAGGGATTTAACGACCACAATGAGTCGGGGATGTTATAAGAATGTTATAAGACTTTATGATTTAAATGTTATAAGACTTTATGATTTAACTAGTCGGGGATTTAACAACCACCCTGAGTAACTCATGAGTAACTTTTCTACTCTGTGATTTAACGGGGATTTAACGACCACCATGAGTCGGGGATGTTATAAGAATGTTATACGACTTTATGATTTAAATGTTATAAGACTTTATGATTTAACCAGTCGGGGATTTAACGGGGATCTAACGACCAGCATGAGTAACTCATGAGTAACTTTTCTACTCTGTAATTTAAAGACCACCATGAGTAACTTTTCTACTCTGTGATTTAACGGGGATTTTCGGGATTTAATGACCACCATGAGTAACTTATTCGACTATAAGTAGTCGTCCGTCCTATATTTCGGGCCACTGATTCCAAGAAAAAGAAAGATTCAGTGAAGTAAGACAGACATATCACGCATGCGTAATCTACGACTCGAATCAGAGTTCATGTTGGACAAATAGTGAAAAACCCACGTTTCGCACCACCAGAAAGAAATCGATGGCTTTTTTTTATAATTCAGATGTTGCAGAGTCTTCTCATGGCACGTAGGCGGCCGTGAGTCAAAACTCTTGTCTATTATGTCATTTCTTAGTCGCAGAGTCATGTAGACTTCCATTTCTTTTTTTTATTTTATTTTTTTTTTTTTTTTTTTTTTTGTTTGTTTGGGGGATTTAACGACCACCATGAGTAGATCATTCGGCTATAAGTAGTCATCCGTTCTATTGGGTTGTCGGAAAAGTCATGACGTATTTTGGCACCTGATGGCGGTTGGACGGTTTTGGAAGTACTAGAGGCATGCAGCTCTGTTGTCGCTATGGCATTCGACAGGTGCTAGTTCTAGCTGCTACTAAAAGGAGTAATGAGCGATTTGGTTGGTTTGCGGAGATTTGACATTAAGTTGAAAATAGAAGACCAAACTGTGCATTTTCGCCATATTTTACTGTTTCACTTCCGTAAAGGGAAGAACGCGCGTCAAGCTTGTGAAAAGTTGCGTAAAGTGTACGGTGATAATGCTCTACAAGAACGTCAGTGCCAGCGGTGGTTCGCAAAATTCCGTGCTGGTGATTTTGACCTCAACGATACTCCTCGGTCCGGGAGTCCAACCGAGGTTGATGACGACCAAATCAACGCATTGATCGAGTCAAACCCACGTTACACGACACGAGAGATTTCAGACACATTGCACATCCATCATTCAAGCGTTCACGACCATCTGAAGAAGCTGGGATACGTAAGCAAGCTCGATGTGTGGGTTCCTCATGAACTCAAAGAAGCTCAATTGACGGCGCGTATAAACATCTGCGATATGCTCATTAAATGTGAGGAAAACGATCCTTTTTTGAAGCGACTGGTAACTGGTAACGAAAAGTGGATTCTGTACAACAATGTGCTGCGCAAACGGTCTTGATCCCGACGTGCTGCTTCGCCTCAAACGACATCCAAAGCAGACATTCATCAGTGGAAGGTTCTGGTCTCAGTGTGGTGGGATTTTAAAGGTGTCTTGTTTCTCGAGCTCCTACCACAGAACCAAACAATCAATTAGAATGTGTACTGTCAGCAATTGGACAGTTTGAACAAATCCATCATCCAGAAACGTCCAGAGCTCGTTCATCATAAAGGTGTTGTGTACCATCACGACAACGCGAGACCACACACAAAAATTATTGGAGCTTGGGTGGGATGTGTTGCCACACCCAGCATACTTGCCTGACCTTGCTCCGCCAGACTTCCACTTGTTTCGCTCTCTTCAACATTCCTTGCGTGGCATAACGTTCAATTCAGATGAGGCTGTAAATCAGCACCTTGTACAGTTTTTCGCCACGAAAGACAGGTCCTTCTATGAACTAGGCAATCTGCAGCTCACTGAAAGATGGCAAAAGGTTATCGAACAAAACGGGCATTATATCACTGATTGATCTTTGTTCTTTCTCTCAATAAATGACCTTCGCAGAACATGGCTAAAATACGCCATGACGTTTCCGACAACCCAATATATTTCGGCCACTGATTCCACGATAAAGGAAAGATTCAGTGAAGTAAGACCGACATATCACGCATGCGTAATCTACGTCTCGAATCACCGTTCATGTTAAACAAATAGTGAAAAACCGGTGCTTTGCGCCACCAGGAAGAAACTCGCTATCTTTTTTTTTTTTTTTGATTGGAGGCTTAACGACCACCGTGAGCAACTCAATGGGCTATAAGCAGTCGCCCGTCCCTAATTTAGGGTCACTAGTTCCAGGGAAGGGAGAGAGCCAGTGCCGTAAGACAAACACAGCATCCATGCCTCACCGAGATTCGAACCCGGACCTCTTTCGGACGAATGATCAGAGGCCATCGCTTAGACCACTGCGCCACCGGGGAGGCGTATTTTTTTTTTTTTTTTTTTAATTCAGATGTTGTAGAGCCTGCAACCAATCATGTTGTCGAGCCTTCTCAGGGAATGTAGGCTGCTGCGTGTCAAAAATATTTTCTACTCTGTAATCTCTTAGTCGGAGAGACATGTAGACTTCCATTTCTTTTTATGTTTTCTTTTGTTTAGGGACGGGGGTGGGGGATTACCGACAACCATGAGTAACTCGATGGGCTGTGCCACCCTTCCCTTTCTTCAGTGCGTAATAAAGTTTTAATTTATGCGTGTACAATTCTTGAATATCCACGCGGTCAGAACACAATACCCACCCGGTCAGAAGCCAGCAATTAGACCATATCGCCATCAGGGCGCCTGCATATCTTCAGTACGTAATAAAGTTTTAATTTATGAGTGTACAATTCTTCAATATCCACGCGGTCAGAAGCCAGCAATTAGACCACATCGCCATCAGGGCGGCTGCATATCTTCAATACGTAATAAAGTTTTAATTTATACTTGTACAATTCTTCAATATCCACGCGGTCAGAAGCCAGGAATTAGACCACATCGCCATCAGGGCGACTGCATATCTTCATTACGTAATAAAGTTTTAATTTATGAGTGTACAATTCTTCAATATCCACGCGGTCAGAAGCCAGGAATTAGACCACATCGCCATCGGGGCGACTGCATATCTTCATTACGTAATAAAGTTTTAATTTATGCGTGTACAATTCTTCAATATCCACGCGGTCAGAACACAATATCCACGCGGTCAGAAGCCAGCAATTAGACCACATCTTCATCGGGGCGTCTGCATATCTTCATTACGTAATAAAATTTTAATTTATACTTGTACAATTCTTCAATATCCACGCGGTCAGAAGGCAGCAATTAGACCACATCGCCATCGGGGCGTTTGCATATCTTCAGTACGTAATAAAGTTTTAATTTATGCGTGTACAATTCTTCAGCTTTATCTTAGGATCTCGACGTTTCTTTAAATGGTAGTGAAACCCAGTTACCAATCTTCTTTTAAATTCTGTTAACTGATTCCATTGTACTCTTTTGCACAAGCGATTTGGGAACAATTTACAGTACTTGTAATCCTACACGCATTTTCGTACTTCGCCATACTTAGTAATTTCCTCCAATTACACAGGTATTTCATGATGTCTAGCAAAACATTTTCCATCGAACTTGTTAGTACGATCTACGGCGGTGTGCGAAAGTATTGCACCCGACTCCAACGACATCCTCCCCTGGTAGCCGGTGCAAAAGACTCGTCTAATGCACAGATCATGCAAGTTGGACTTCGGATGAGTGGAAAAAAATTGAGCTGGTCTGACGAGTCGCGTTTCCTACTTCACTCCGTGGGGGTGGTCGTGTACTTATTTGGCGCAAATAACATGGAGCACTCGATATAACCTTTATGATCTCCACATTGCAAGCCGGTGGAAATAGTTGTATGGTGTAAGGCATGTTTACCAAAGAGGAACGTGGACCCCTGATACATGTCGAACAACGTATGACTGGCTCCCACTATCGTGAATTGCTTTCTGACTCTGTACACCCGACAAAAGTGCACTTTATCCCGATGGGCGACGGTGTCTTCCAAGATGCATCTTACTGAATGGATGCCAACACGCAGAGCAACAGATCCAATGTTGTGCAGGAATTGTTTGAGGAACACAGTTAAGACTTCCAGCATATTGATTGTGGGACACTGAAACAGCATATCACGCTTTTTTTAGTTAAAAGTATAACGACCACCATGAGCAAGTCAATGGGATACAAGCAGTTCCCGTCCTTAATTTAGGGTCGCTGATTCCAGGGAATGAGGAGAGCAAGTGCCATAAGCCAAACCCAACATCCATGTCTCACCGAAATTCGAACCCGGGCACTTCACGGATGAATGGTCATAAGCCAGTGCTTACAACACTGCGCCACCGTGGCGGCATATGAGCCTTCTGCATACACCAGTTACCTCCATACCTGCATTGAAAGCCGCATTACATACAGCTTAGTTAGGCGTAACCTCCATCTGCTTCCGGCAACTTATTTAAGGGATGTCTCGTCGGATAGCTGCTGTACTGGGGGCGAAAGGAGTTCCTACCAAGTATTAGGTACGTGGTCATAATTCAATGATCACTCAGTGTATGTTGAATCGGTGCCACGTCGCATATCTGCTATATTGACGGCGAAAGGAGGACTTACGAAGTATTAAGTGGGTGGTCATAAATCAGTGATCACTCAGTATATACACAATGCGTCCAATAATTTTTAAGACTGGCGCTAGATTTCAGCCTACGGTGGCGCCACCAGTGTAATCCCGAATGCGTTGTAAACCGTGACCATCTGCTTGCTTTCTGCCAAAAGTACTGCGCAGTTGTTAAAGTAACTCAAACAAAACGGCCGTTCATTAGAGAAGTAAAATTTTTTTCATGTTGAATTATTAAGATGGAACAAAGGGCTTTTATTAAATTTAACGCAAAACTTGGTAAAAGTTCCTCCGAAACGTACCAAATAATGAAATATGTTTACGGTAAGTTTTGTTTAAATAGATCAAATGTTTCCCTGTGGCACAAACGTTTTTCGACGGAAGAGATACGCTAGAAGATGATAAGCATACCGGAAGATCAAGTTCATTTAGGACACCTGAGATTATTGAAAAAGT
Organism: Macrothele yani; assembly: GCA_039090855.1. NCBI lineage: Eukaryota > Metazoa > Arthropoda > Arachnida > Araneae > Macrothelidae > Macrothele > Macrothele yani. The sequence continues at coordinate 113,684,627 of CM076999.1, read as the reverse complement.
GCGTGATTTCGTGGCAAACAATCGATGTGCGTCACTAAGAATGATGGAAGAGTCTTTAAACATCAACAAAGAAACGATTCGAACCATCCTGCATGAAGATTTGGGCAAATCAAAAGTCTGTGCTAAATTTGTTCCACACACGTTAACCAATGAACAAAAATCAAGGAGAAGTGCACATTGCAGAGACATCATTTCAGCCGCTGAAAATGATCCAAACTTCTTAAAATCGATTGTTACAGGTGATGAAACATGGTGTTTTCAATATGATCCTAAAACAAGGCGACAAAGTGCGGAATGGAAGTCGAAAAACTCACCACAAGCCAAAAAAAAAAAAACAAGAAAAGTTCCATCGAAAATCAAAACAATGTTCATTACATTCTTCGATAATATCCACAAAGAATGTGTTCCAAGTGGAGAAACAATTACTGGTGAGTTTTATTTAAATGTTTTGAGGCGTTTGATGGGCAGAATACGTCGCATTCGTCCAGAATATCGGGATGAAAACAGTTGGTGTTTTTTGCACGATAATGCACCCAGTCACACCTCACTTTTTGTTCGTAGATTTTTGGCGAAAAATAACGTCTGTGTGTTGAATCATTCACTGTATTAGCCTGATTTAGCACCCTGCGACTTTTCTTTATTCCCAAAACTTAAAACGACGTTAAAAGGGTGTTAGTTGGATGATATTTCGACCATACAAACAGCTTCGACGCGTGCTTTGGAGGCAATTCCGCAAAGTGAACTGGAACAGGCATTCGAATCATTATTAAATCGCTGTAACAAGTGTATTGAAGCCGGAGGGACTTATTTTGAATAACAAACCAAAACAAATTATAATTTCTTGTTTCTATTTCATTTTACAGGCCCAGTCTTAAAAATTCTTTGCCGCACAGTGCATGTTTACGGAGCTCCCAAAAAGCCTTGGCATCGCATAATTACGCATAGTGAGAAATTTCGGTACCACATCAATGTGAAGTTTTGTAACATAACTCCTAGGAGAGTAGACATAGTTTTTTTGTTTGCTTTTTGGAGGGTAAAGACCCATGGTAAGCAAGTCTAAGGATTCCAACTAATTGTACACTGAAGAGCAATTAAATTAGAGACAGCTGGCGTTATGCAAATGTTGCTGTGTGGGTGGCCCTGTAAACGGAAACGACATGACGTATGCAGCGATGCGACAATACAAGGAGTGATGCGACGGGAATAAGCAAGAGTTGGACGCAGTATGGGAAAGACGAAGGATCTAAGCGCATTTGATCGTGGGCAAATTGTCGGGGCCCAACGAATGGGTCACTCCAACCCGGAAGTCGTGCAGGCACTGGGATTTTTCACGAGCCACTGTGTCACGGGTGACCGTGAGTGCATCGAATCCGGTAAAATCATCCCTGCAAGGGTCAACTTCCGTGGACAACAGCGTGTGGATGAGTGGGGTGATCGTCGGCTATAGCTCGCATTGTAACATCAGATAGACGGGCCACAGTGCAAGAAATCACTCGGCAATTTAACGCTGGTGCACAAAAACGTGTAAGCAGCCACACCATCCAGAACCATCTCCTCGGTATGGGGCACAGAAGCTCACGTCCCACGAGGGTACATCACAGGGTGCAAAGATTAACATGGGTGCGGGAACATCGCCACTGGACCCTAGAAACGCCGGGAAATGCTACCTGGACTGATGAGCCGAGATTCACGTTAATACATGCGGACGGCAGGATACGAGTACGGCGCAAACCACATGAAGCGATGGATCCTTCTTGCCAGCAGGGTACTCTTCAAGCTGGTGGGGGTGGCATTCTCGTCTGGGAACTGTTTACGTGGACTAAAATGGGACCCCTGGTACGTGTGACATCGTCCCTCACAGGTCAACGTTACCGTGATATCCTGGACGACCATTTGCTCCCGTTTGTGCGTCTTCAACATCCCACCGGGCACCTCATCCTGCAACAAGACAATGCAGCTCCCGAATTGTATCCGAATGGTTGGATGAACACTCCACCGACGTGACCTCGCTTCTTTGGCCAGCTAGGTCACCTGGCCTCAATCCCATCGAGCACATCTGGGATGCCATCGAGAGAGATGTTCTAGGCTCTGACCCCCTCAATTAAATCTTCGTGAACTGTGGGAGCTTGTTCAGGGGTCATGGATCCGTATGGCTTCCCAAGGCTTCCGGTGTCATGTCGAGTCCATGCCGAGACGAATCGCCGCCGTCATCAGGGCGAAAGGTGGTGCTACACGTTACTAGACAGGTATCTCTAATTCAATTGCTCTTCAGTGTATGTCCGTAATGAAGGCATCTTGATCCTGGAAGGGGAGAGAACCAGTTCCGTACGATAAGCGTCCCACATATGCCTCGCGTGGGGTTCGAACCTGGGCCCACGTATATAACAGCTCAGAAGCCAGTGCTAAAACCACTGGGCCAATGGGGCGGCGGAAATATAGTGTCTAAAGCATGTGTTGATTTGCAGAATTTAAAGTAATTGCTTTATATGTGAATGTTTGAAGAGTTGCAAAATATTATAGATAGTAGCCTTCCATACATACATTTCCTATGAGTTGGAATGCGTTTCATTATTGATACTGTTAATTGTTTCCTCTGCTATTTCTTTCGTTTTCAGTGTTGCCACCCCCTATAGATGCAGCGGACTCTGCACCTGCTTGCAACGAGACTTCCAGGAAAAATTCTAATCATTCCGTCCACGAAGTGGGTTTTCACGGAAGATCCAGCTTCAGTGCTGAACCTAATGTGTACTACCATCCGACCTCTCCATCAGAGAGCTACGTCGTGACTGTTGCGGAACATCATGGACACGGTCATGGACACAGTCACGAAGTTCCTAAGTCCATATCTGCTGTTGCCTGGATGGTCATCATGGGTGACGGTCTACATAATTTCTGCGATGGATTAGCTATTGGTTAGTGCACCATTATTCGCTCCTTAATCCATTGGTTTGTGGTGTTTGGAATTTGGATGCTAGATTGCTGGAGTTGATGTCACAGAAGCGCTTGGCTTACGAAGGAGGTTCAATTGAAACATCAAAAGTACGAAGTATAAATGGACAACAGACGCATATTTGGGATAACAGACGCATACTTGGACAACAGATGCTTAAGTGGGATAACAAGAGCATATTTTAGACAACAAACGCATGCTTGATACAACAGACGCATACTTGAGACAACAGACGCATACTGGGGACAACAAACGCATACTTGAGCCAACAGACGCATACTGGGGACAACAAATGCATATTTGGGAACAGACGCATACTGGAGGCGAGAGGGGAATACTTCAGATAACAGACGCATACTTGAGAGAACAGTTGCGTACCTGGACGCATACTTGAGACCAGACGCTTATTTGGGACAACAGGCGCATACTTGGATAACAGACGCTTATGTGGGATAACAGAAGCATACTTTAGACATCAGATACATACCTGCGACAACAGACGCATACTTGGTGAAACAGACGCATACCTGGGGAAACAGACTCATACTGGGGACAACAAACGTATACTGGGGACAACAAACGCATACTTGAGACAACGCATACTTGAGACAACGCATACTTGAGACAACGCATACTTGAGACAACAGACGCATACTTGGGGAAACAGACGCATACCTGGAGAAAGAGACGCATACTGGGGTCAGCAAACGCATACTTGAGACAACAGACGCATACTGGGGACAACAAACGCATACTTGAGACAACAGACGCATACTTGAGACACCAGACGCATACTTGGGGAAACAGACGCATACTTGGGAAAACAGACGCAGACTGGGGACAACAAACGCATACTTGAGACAACAGACGTATACTGGGGACAACAGACGCATATTTGGGAGCAGATGCATACTGGAGGCGACAGGAGCCTACTTCAGATAACAGACGCATACTTGAGAGAACAGTTGCGTACCAGAAAAACAGACTATTAGGTAGGTAAGACCTTCTTTTCCTAGTCTCCACATTATTCTGTCCCTATACTCACCCTTAAGGATTCTAGCAATTTTTTCTAAGTTCCACGGTCAGTTTATACGCACGAAGTCTCAACCTTTTTTGTCTCAAGTCGTGAATTGTTGATTTTGTAGTACCAAACTGAACACCACTTTTCGAAATTAACATCCGGACACTTTGCTTGGACTCGAACTCGAACGGATTTCTTGGGGACGTCATTCGAATGGCTTCCAGGCGTCGTCTTTGCAGTTCTACCAGCGTTTTCCCGCTCAAACCTTTCATGAATAGAAAAGTGGTCGTACCATTCTTAGATGACTGCAGGCCAAGAACATGTAACGCGAAATATTTCCGAAACATCCTTTCCTCTTTCACGGGAAACTCAGTTCTGCGGCATAAGTATAAAAAACCGAAACGTCCTGTCCCTTTCACGGAAACGTATGTATAACAGAAATGTAACTTATGCTATGCTGTCAAAATGCCTATTTGCAGCTATGTCGCCTTTCCTCACTGCGTATGCGTTGCTATCTGGCTCTGGCTATCGGCAGTCGTGTTTGTAGAGTTTGCGCGTTTATTCCGATTATGCAGAGGTCTGTACAACTGCCAGTGTTACTTTTTGCCAACTTGAGGATAACACTGCTACAAAAACCAACTCTTCCTCGCAGAAAGGCTTGATTTTTTCCTAGTTCACGCTTGGGAAGCACGGTACAACAATCTAGCTGCACACTGAACGGCGGCTCATCTGTGAAAAGAATGAGGAGCCACTGTTCGAGGTTCAACCACGATAGTCTTCAACTATTCTGTTTGTGCTCTTTAGTAATGTGCGGAGAGGAAGCGCTCACATCATCAGCACTCGGGCATAGAGTCCAGCTGAGTGAAGCCCATTGCAAATGGTCTCAGGATGCTTATCCAAATTCATCATCACTGCAACGAAAGGATCCATTTTGTGGCACAAAAAACATCCCCAAAACATCACAGAACCCCTTGCAGCTTGAACAACACCTTCGACACAATCAGGATTAAAGGCTTCGTTGGGCCTGCGATGCACTCCTTGCCTTCCATCATTGGAGACAAACAAAAACGAGATTCGTCAAACCAAATTATTCGTTTCCAATCCTCCACAGTAAAGTTTTGGTGCCTCTGAGCCCATTAATAACGTGAGTCTCTGAGCCCATTGATAACGTGAGACTTTGTGACTTTTTGCTCAAAGAGGCCTCTTCCATGGTGCTCTGCTCCAGAGGTCCATCGCATACAGTTCTCGTCGCAATGTCCTTTCGGAAATTGGTTGGAGTGGACTTTCATTGACTGTTTGGAGCAATTGTTGCCTGGTTCTGAGCCCATTGATAACGTGAGTCTCTGAGCCCATTGATAACGTGAGACTTTGTGACTTTTTGCTCAAAGAGGCCTCTTCCATGGTGCTCTGCTCCAGAGGTCCATCGCATACAGTTCTCGTCGCAATGTCCTTTCGGAAATTGGTTGGAGTGGACTTTCATTGACTGTTTGGAGCAATTGTTGCCTGGTTCTGAGCCCATTGATAACGTGAGTCTCTGAGCCCATTGATAACGTGAGTCTCTGAGCCCATTGATAACGTGAGACTTTGTGACTTTTTGCTCAAAGAGGCCTCTTCCGAGGTACTCTGCTCCACATGTCCATCGCATGCAGTTCTCGTCGCAATGTCCTTTCGGAAATTGGTTGGAGTGGACTTTCATTGACTGTTTGGAGCAATTGTTGCCTGGTTCTGAGCCCATTGATAACGTGAGCCTCTGAGCCCATTGATAACGTGAGACTTTGTGACTTTTTGCTCAAAGAGGCCTCTTCCGAGGTACTCTGCTCCACATGTCCATCGGATGCAGTTCTCGTCGCAATGTCCTTTCGGAAATTGGTTGGAGTGGACTTTCATTGACTGTTTGGAGCAATTGTTGCCTGGTTCTGAGCCCATTGATAACGTGAGCCTCTGAGCCCATAAATAACGTGAGACTTTGTGACTTTTTGCTCAAAGAGGCCTCTTCCGAGGTACTCTGCTCCACATGTCCATCGCATGCAGTTCTCGTCGCAATGTCCTTTCGGAAATTGGTTGGAGTGGACTTTCATTGACTGTTTGGAGCAATTGTTGCCTGGTTCTGAGCCCATTGATAACGTGAGTCTCTGAGCCCATAAATAACGTGAGACTTTGTGACTTTTTGCTCAAAGAGGCCTCTTCCGAGGTACTCTGCTCCACATGTCCATCGCATGCAGTTCTCGTCGTAATGTCCTTTCGGAAATTGGTTGGAGTGGACTTTCATTGACTGTTTGGAGCAATTGTTGCCTGGTTCTGAGCCCATTGATAACGTGAGTCTCTGAGCCCATTGATAACGTGAGACTTTGTGACTTTTTGTTCAAAGAGGCCTTTTCCGTGGTGCTTTGCTCCAGAGGTCCATCGCATACAGTTCTCGTCGCAATGTCCTTTCGGAAATTGGTTGGAGTGGACTTTCATTGACTGTTTGGAGCAATTGTTGCCTGGTTCTGAGCCCATTGATAACGTGAGTCTCTGAGCCCATTGATAACGTGAGACTTTGTGACTTTTTGCTCAAAGAGGCCTCTTCCGAGGTACTCTGCTCCACATGTCCATCGCATGCAGTTCTCGTCGCAATGTCCTTTCGGAAATTGGTTGGAGTGGACTTTCATTGACTGTTTGGTGCAATTGTTGCCTGGTTCTGAGCCCATTGATAACGTGAGTCTCTGAGCCCATTGATAACGTGAGACTTTGTGACTTTTTGCACAAAGAGGCCTCTTCCGAGGTACTCTGCTCCACATGTCCATCGCATGCAGTTCTCGTCGCAATGTCCTTTCGGAAATTGGTTGGAGTGGACTTTCATTGACTGTTTGGAGCAATTGTTGCCTGGTTCTGAGCCCATTGATAACGTGAGTCTCTGAGCCCATTGATAACGTGAGTCTCTGAGCCCATTGATAACGTGAGACTTTGTGACTTTTTGCTCAAAGAGGCCTCTTCCGAGGTACTCTGCTCCACATGTCCATCGCATGCACTTCTCGTCGCAATGTCCTTTCGGAAATTCGTTGGAGTGGACTTTCATTGACTGTTTGGAGCAATTGTTGCCTGGTTCTGAGCCCATTGATAACGTGAGTCTCTGAGCCCATTGATAACGTGAGACTTTGTGACTTTTTGCTCAAAGAGGCCTCTTCCGAGGTACTCTGCTCCACATGTCCATCGCATGCAGTTCTCGTCGCAATGTCCTTTCGGAAATTGGTTGGAGTGGACTTTCATTGACTGTTTGGAGCAATTGTTGCCTGGTTCTGAGCCCATTGATAACGTGAGTCTCTGAGCCCATTGATAACGTGAGACTTTGTGACTTTTTGCTTAAAGAGGCCTCTTCCGAGGTACTCTGCTCCACATGTCCATCGCATGCAGTTCTCGTCGCAAAATCCTTTCGGAAATTGGTTGGTGGACTTTCATTAACTGTTTGGAGCAATTGTTGCCTGGTTCTGAGCCCATTGATAACGTGAGACTTTGTGACTTTTTGCTCAAAGAGGCCTCTTCCGTGGTGCTCTGCTCCAGAGGTCCATCGCATGCAGTTCTCGTCGCAATGCCCTTTCGGAAATTGGTTGGAGTGGACTTTCATTGACTGTTTGGAGCAATTGTTGCCTGGTTCTGAGCCCATTGATAACGTGAGTCTCTGAGCCCATAAATAACGTGAGACTTTGTGACTTTTTGCTCAAAGAGGCCTCTTCCGAGGTACTCTGCTCCACATGTCCATCGCATGCAGTTCTCGTCGCAATGTCCCTTTCGGAAATTGGTTGGAGTGGACTTTCATTGACTGTTTGGAGCAATTGTTGCCTGGTTCTGAGCCCATTGATAACGTGAGTCTCTGAGCCCATAAATAACGTGAGACTTTGTGACTTTTTGCTCAAAGAGGCCTCTTCCGAGGTACTCTGCTCCATATGTCCATCGCATGCAGTTCTCGTCGCAATGTCATTTCGGAAATTGGTTGGAGTGGACTTTCATTGACTGTTTGGAGCAATTGTTGCCTGGTTCTGAGCCCATTGATAACGTGAGTCTCTGAGCCCATAAATAACGTGAGACTTTGTGACTTTTTGCTCAAAGAGGCCTCTTCCGAGGTACTCTGCTCCACATGTCCATCGCATGCAGTTCTCGTCGCAATGTCCTTTCGGAAATTGGTTGGAGTGAACTTTCATTGACTGTTTGGAGCAATTGTTGCCTGGTTCTGAGCCCATTGATAACGTGAGTCTCTGAGCCCATAAATAACGTGAGACTTTGTGACTTTTTGCTCAAAGAGGCCTCTTCCGAGGTACTCTGCTCCACATGTCCATCGCATGCAGTTCTCGTCGCAATGTCCTTTCGGAAATTGGTTGGAGTGGACTTTCATTGACTGTTTGGAGCAATTGTTGCCTGGTTTGAAACCGATTTGCAGTTACTAGGCGTGAAACAAGGCGGTAATCCCTGTTGGTGAGAATCGTTTTCTGGCCAAAGTTACGTCGCCGATTTTCAGTTGGCTGAAAACTACGCCACTGTTTGTAGACCCGCTAGACAGTAGGTTTTGACACACCAACAAATTGGGCGACTTCATCACTTTGTGTCGGTTGGCACTGACAAATACGATGGCTCCTTTTTGCCACTAAGTAACGTCTGTCTTACGACCCAGATTTCAGACTAAATTCAACACACACGTTGCTCTTCACCACTGCACGAGACAGAAATTATCCCGTAGACCATGTCAGAGCTATTTATCTCCCAACGGCGCTATCACGGCGCCCTCTGTGCAACCGGTAACTTCCTACTGTCATTTCTGCTAGAAGTTGACTCAATTTTTTTTTTTTTTTTTTTTTTTTGATTGGAGGTTTAACGACCACCGTGAGCAACTCAATGGGCTATAAGCAGTCGCCCGTCCCTAATTTAGGGTCACTGGTTCCAGGGAAGGGAGAGAGCCAGTGCCGTAAGACAAACACAACATCCATGCCTGACCGGTATTCGAACCCGGACCCCTTACGGACGAATGATCACAGGCCAACGCCTTAGACCACTGCGCCACCGGGGCGGCGAATTTTTTTTTTTTTTTCCGTTGTGGTTAGATAAGTAGATGTGGCATGTAAGTCGTGACCCGGACGTCTGCAGAAAAAGTACTGGCTTGTGCGCCTAAAAATACAGTAATTTGCATCTCTTGCTTTATTTTTAAAGATTAGTGAAAAATATTAAAACGCTTCAGATTTAAACCGTCAAAACACAACTTGCACTGTACTTTGAAAACAAAATACATTTTATCTGTTATTTCCAGGTACAGCATTTGCGTCAGGAATTCCGGGAGGAATAAGTACAGCCGTCGCAGTGTTTTGCCACGAACTTCCACACGAATTAGGTAAGGATTGGTTCATCTTACTTCCATCCAATTATACCAGTGATACATATTTCTAATACAATAGTTATGCGACCTTTCATGTTACTTGTTTGTGAAATCCAATTATACCGGTGACATATCTTTCTAACACAAGTGTTACGGAACCTTCCGCGTTACTAGTTTGTGATATCGTCCAATTATATCACTGACATATACACTGCTGGACAATTGCTCTAAGCACGGATCATAAACGGCTATATAGCGCATAAAAAAGTAAGTGTGGTTGGATGCTAAGTGAAATAAAATAATGTCAGAATGCCAGGACATTACAAGAAAGGCAATTTATTGTGCTCTGAAATCCAGAAGGCTTTGAAACGTGTTCAAGGGACAAACAGGCCATTTTGTGTAGAATACGTAAACGTGAAAAAAAATGCAATTACCGTCCGCAGGCGTTCCGGCGTAAGATGTCAATACGGGATATGGCCACCATGGAGGGCGATGCAAGATTTCACACGTCGTGCCATGCTTTGCACAACATTATCAAGCAGCTGTTGGGGTAATTTATCCCATTCTTCTGCCAGTGCACGGATGAGGGTGTCCTTGTTTATTGGAGGGCATTGGCGACCAGCAAGACTCCTCCCCAAAGCATCCCACACATTTTCAATGGAGTTCAGATCTGGAGAACGTGCTGGCCATACGAGGCGTTGAATATCCTCGCTCTCAAGACACTCCTGGACAGCGACTGTTCGATGACATGTTCCGTTGTCGTCCATGAAAATGAATCTATCACCGACAGCACCACGGAACATGCGAACATGAGGTATCAGAATATCATTAATGTATCGTTGGCCAGTCATAGTCCCAGTTGGAAGCACATAGAGGGACGTACGGCCATTGATCATGATGCCAGCCCATACCATGACACTACATGTCGGATATCGGTCCCTTTCCTTTATGTTTGCTGGACAATATGCAGTACCACTATCACGCCAGATCAGTTGTCGTCGACAATCAGACGATAGACTGTATCTACTCTCATCTGAGAAGAGGACAGCAGACCAGTCGTTATCAGTCCAATTGCGATGTTGATGGCACCATTGCAAACGGGCAGTACGGTGACGTCTGGACAATGGGATGCACACAACAGGACGGCGGGCGTATAGTCCTCCTTCATGCAAACGTTTGGCGAAAGTTTTTCAGGAGATCCGCTTGCCAGTAGCAGCCATAAACTGATTTGCTACCTCACTAGCTGTGCTGCGCCGGTGTCTTTTTGTTGATAGCACTACGTACCGATCTTCTGCAGGTGTCGTACTGCGAACACGACCTCCCCGTGACGCTTGCTACACTCTCCATTTGTTTGAAATAATTTCCAAAGCCTTGAAACAACACTGTGGCTGACGTCGAACTCCCTGGCAACATCTGTTATTTTTCGCCCTTCTTCAATCTTGCCAATTATACGGCCACGTGTAAAATCATCTAGGTGATGTCGGGAAGACATACTGAAAATTGCAGGTTCGCCAATTGATTCTTTCCCTTTCAACTTTGCGTTTGAACAACAACGTTCAATACACGTCAAATCCTTTATATCTCTTATCAGCGCTATGACGTCACGAACAAGTTCGGCAATCCAAAATTTGCATACGCACAGCACGTCTTACTGTATCCCGCACTTATGCTAATTTCCACAATTTCCTGCCTTCCATATTATGGTTGCTATCGTTGCTGTTGTTGCTATTGTCATCCGTCCTTAGCAATTGTCCGGCAGTGTATTTCTAATGCATATGTATCGCAACCTTTTATGTTGCTTTTTTGTGATGTCTTCCAATTATTCCAGTCAAAAATATTTCTAATACAAATGTTACGCAACCTTCCGTCTTACTTGTTTGTGATGTCATCTAATTGTACCAGTGACACATATTTCTAATACAAATGTTACGCAACCTTTCATGTCATTTGTGTGTGATGACATCCAATTATTCCAGTCAAAAATATTTCTAATACAAATGTTACGCAACCTTTCATGTCATTTGTGTGTGATGACATCCAATTATTCCAGTCAAAAATATTTACAATACAAATGTTACGCAATCTTTATTGTTACTCGTTTGTGATATCATCCAATTATACTAGTGACACATATTTTTAATACAACTGCAACGCAACCTTCCATGTTACTCGTTTGTGATGTCATCCAATTATACCAGTGACATTTATAACTAATTCAAATGTAACGCAACCTTCTATGTTGCTCATTTGTGAAGTCTTCCAGAGATGAGTTCGGGCTCAATTTTAAGAGCCCGGGCCCGGCCCGCTTTCTTTGATTATATGTGTTTGCTGATCCCGGGCCCGACCCGGCCCGGATTCTTAGAGAATTTTGCTTATCAAAGCTTGCATTTATGCATTATACACTGGCCAAAGATATGGCCCAAGCAAGGATTAGTTTAAAAAGTTTAGTTCAGTTAATTCACTTCACAATATTAATATGTTTTTAGAAATAATACGCATAAAGCCAAATGTTCTAAAATGTAAATTTGAAAATAAATAAATAATCAACGTGCCCTTCGGCCGTATCAGGGGAATCAGTAATTTTGGTAAAAGCTGAAGAAAAGAAAATCGTTTAGAAACAAAAACTTCCATTCATTATTTCTTTTTGATTTCTAAATTTACTTTTATTGTGAATAAATTGCATTATAAAACGTACAACGCCGTACAGACAGTTGCAGGTGTTTGAAATTTTGACTCTAGAAACTAATCTTTGCAATATAATTTACATATATGCTATAATTGGTAAAGGTAGTTTAGAGTGATGTAGTAGAATATAAAAAAAAAGCATGTAGGGAAATTTCCAAAAAAAAAAAAAAAAAGAGAAAGAACGTAAAAGCATTCCAGACCAGATTATTCTGCATTTTGTAACATTAACAAAGCTTTCGCTCAACAGTATAATAATCACAATATTATGATATGTGTGTGCTGTTTCAAGATCAAGTTCATCTTGAAAAGAGAGAGAGAGAGAGAATTGCATCTAATGCCTCAGCGCTTCAACTTGATCTTCTTTTCTCTAAAACTCGACCTGCTCCACTAAAAACCAACGTCACCCCAAAAATCGCGGGAGTGAGGAAATTTAAAAAAATAAATAACAATACTTCTAACTACACAATCTTTGAAATTAATACATCATTTTAAAGATAAGATTCTTGATTTTTAATAAAATACAAAAAAAAAATGGGAATGTGATTTTTTCCCAGTTTTTCGATACCAGACCTACTTAAACTAATCCTTGATTGGGCCATAGCTTTGGACAATGCATAATGCAAGTCTTGCTAAGCAAAATTTGTCTTGCAATGGCAGCTAGCTTAGGAAATTGAAAATCCTTCCACCATGGTAACAAATCCACAATGAAATTCAACACGTGTAATTCAATCGCGCTCGGAATTACACGTGTTGAATTAATTACAGTAACGAAATTCAAAATGCGTAATTCCGAGCTCTGGCCCGGGTTTTTCGGTAGTTAATGAATTCTGAGCGAGTCCGATCCCGGGCCGGTCCCGAGCTCATCTCTAATGTCTTCCAATTGTTCCAGTCAAAAATATTTCTAAAACAAATGTTACGCAACCTTCCGTGTCACTTCTTTGTGATGTCATCCAATTATACCAGTGACATACACTATATTGATAAAAGTCACCGGGCATCTAGAAGAGAAATACAACATTGCATTTATTGACACACATTAGTACGGTGTCGGTCCACCTTTGGCCTTAATGCATTCACTGACCCTTAGAGACATGCGTTCGACTACGTTTTCGAACACAGCGATAGGTATGCGCTTCCATTCAGTACATAATGCTGCCGCTAACTGTTGCGTAGTAATAAGCCTTGGTTCCAAACTTCTTATGCGGCGTTCTATTTCATCTCATAGGTGCTCTATGGGATTACGATCAAGGCTCTGTGCTCGCCAGTCCACACACGATAGGGAATTATCGTCAAACCACGCCGTAACAGTCCTTTCTTTATGGCTCGGGGTGTTATCCTGCTGGTACCAACAAGGCTCGGTTCCATAGTATTGCCACAGAGTTAGCAGGGTATAATTGTCCAGAATATAGAGGTAGACGTGCTGGTTAACAGATTTATTCACGATAACCGATGGGCCGGGACCATACCACGAAAAACACCCCATACACGAGTACACTGCCAGTTCCAAACTTGATTGTAGGAACAGTACAGTGTAGTAAATAGCATTACACCGGCTGCCGTCATGCCCACACACGGCCATCAGACTGATAGATCGTGTATCTGGATTCATCAGTCCATTGAACCCGTTTCCATTGATCTACGGCCCACGATAAATGTTCTTTACACCATGCTAAGCATTCCGAGTGGAGATGAAAGGCTTATGAGCAGCCGCACGACCACGGTAACCCATGGAATGAAGTTTTCTGTGAATGGTACGTGTACATACCGAGGTTCCAGCATTGTTACTCATCTATACACTGAGGTCTTGTACAGTACTCCGTCGATTAGCTGTAACGACTCTGCTGAGGCTTCGACGTCCTCTATCACTGATTTTCTTTGGTCTGCCAGTACTTTTTGCTGTTTCAGGCACGCCACGCGTCTTCCACGTATTCAGTACATCCAAAACAGTTGGCTTGGGTATATTTAAACGCCTCTCGGTTTCTCTTATGGGCAACCCTACTTATATAACAGCCAACAATCTTTCCTTTCTCAAAGCCAGTTCTCTCCCACCGCGATATTTTCACTCAATCTCACAGTGCTAGCTGCAGGCTTGTTTCATACCGTTTGCAACTTTACAGCGCATCTTAAGACATGAGGATAATGGGCAGCGGTAGTGATTTGACTGATGTTCCGAAAGTAATGATCACCCGCTTCCGTGTCAAGAGAGGAAGCATCTCAGAAACGTCAGACTTCGTGGGCTGTTCGCGAGGCGCTGTAGTAAGGGTGCGCCAAAAATGGAACGTTGGCTCACCAAGTACCTCGTGACGTCATAACTGTAGAGCACCAAATGCCATCGACACTAGTGGAAAACGTCGCTTCCGTCGACTGCTATAGGACAATCGACGCCGCGCAATAATACAGCAATTAACAACGCAAATGGACTGTGGGGCACCCAGGTACGTGTCTCTGATAACAGTAGAGCGAACCCTGTTACGCATGGGTCTTCCGGAGTCGACGCTGCATCAAAGCGCCCATCTTAACCCAATTCCATCAGCACGGGTCCTTCAGTTCGCATGGGACTACCGTCATTGGACAGTGAAAGATTGGTAACGTCATTGGACAGTGAAAGATTGGTAAAAAGGTTGCCTTCTCCGACGAATCGAGGTTTCAATTCCACAGAAGTGACTGGCGATGGCGGATACTGCGTCAGCCACACAAGAACCGAACCCGGACACGCTTGTTGGTCACATTCAGGCTGGCGGAGGCTGTGTTCATGTCTGGGGATGTTTCTCTAGCATGACCAGAGACCGCTGGTACCACTAGATGGGTCCCTGAACGCCAATGCAATCCTTGGTGATTGCATGCATCCCTTCATGCTGGGTGTTTACACTGGTGGTTGTGGTGTGCACAAGGAAGACAATGCCAGGGTGTCTGGTTCACTTCGTGGACAACTCATTTCGTCGACACTATACGTATATGCAAACAGTCGATTCCTAAAAAACCGAAAAAAGTTCAGAACTACCAAATTTTGTATACTACCTCATGGCACTGTAACTCAGATCGTAGACGGCTTTTGGAAGAGGTCGGGCCCGGCGTGAAAGGGGCCCCATACATCATTTTCGTAAGATCTAAAGTTCTCAATTTAGAACCGCCAAATTTGGTATGCTATCTCATCGTACTCTAACTTAGACCGCACACGGTTTTACGAAGGGGTCGGGGCCCTGTGTTAATGGGGCCCCATACAACATTTTCGCAAAATTAACAGTTTTCAATCTACAACCACCAAATTTGGTATACTATCTCATTGTACTCTTACACCAACTTAGATTACAGACGGAAGAGGTCGGGGTCCGGGGTCAAGAGGGTCCAATACAACATATTCGTAAGATCTACAGTTTTCAATTTAGAACCACCAAGTTTGGTATAATATCTCATGGTACTCTAACTTAGACGGTACACGGCTTTTGGAAGGGGTCGGGGCCCCGGGTAAAGGGGACCCCATACAACATTTTCGTAAAATCAACAGTTTTCAATTTAGAACCTCCAAATTTGGTATACTATCTCATTGTACCCTTACACCAACTTTGACCACAGAAGGAAAGGGTGTGGGCCCGGGGTTCAAGGGGCCCCCATACAAAATTTTCGTAAAATCTACAGTTTTCAATTTAGAACCACCAAATTTGGTGTACTATCTCATGGTGGTCTAACTTAGATCGCAGATAGGGTATTAGAGTGCAGAATTGTGTTGCAATTCTTAAGTAAAAAAATGGAAATTTTTGAGAAAATTTTGTATGGGGCTCCTTTTACCCCGGGCCCCGACCCCTTCCAAAAACCGTGTACGGTCTAAGTTAAAGTACCATGAGATAGTATACCAAACTTGGTGGAAATCGAAAACAGTAGATTTTACGAAAATTTTGTGTGGGGCCCTCTTGACCCTGGGCCCCTAATCGTTCCGTCTGATCTAATTTGGTGTAAGAGTACAATGAGATAGTATACCAAGTTTGGTGGTTCTAAATTGAAAACTGTAGATTTTACGAAAATGTTGTATGGGGGCTCCTTGACCCCGGGCCCTGACCCCTTCCAAAAACCGTGTACGGTGTAAGTTAGAGTACCATGAGATAGTATACCAAATTTGGGGGTTCTAAATTCCAAACTGTAGATTTCACGAAAATGTAGCTTTCATTTAAAAACAAATGTGATTGCAATGTCATCCGCACATGGCGACTCCAGTGCTCGCCATGTTTCTCGACAAACAGGCATTCCATACGGGACTGTATGGCGAGCACCACGACGGATTCTGCTCAAATACCCGTACAAACTGCAACGGCATCACGAACTGCAAGCTGGTAATTACGTGCAGCGTCAGAAGTTCGCAGCATTGGTTTTCCGACAAATGGATGTCGACGAGAACTGGCGGATGAACGTTTCATGAACTGATGAGTCACACTTTTCCCTAAACGGAGCGGTTAACACGCACAACTTCCGCATCTGGGCCACGGAACATCCCCGAGCAGTCGTTCATGCGCCACTTCATCAACCGAAAGTGGCAGTGTGGTGTGGATTCACGTCTTCCTTCATTATCTGTACTTTTTTTTGAAGAGGTCCACGGCACCTCCTTCGAAACAGCTTCAATGACATGTGCACGTTATGCGAACATGTTACGAACGTACGTTATCCCTAGCTTGCAAGAGCGGGATGCAATAAATCTGTGCACATTTATGCAGGATGGAACACCACCTCACATCGCACGTTCCGTTAAGCAACTGCTGCAAGAGACGATTGGCGCAAATCATGTGTTGAGCCGACACTTTCCGAAGTCCTGGCCTCCTCGGTCACCAGACCTGACACCCTGCGATTTCTGGCTCTGGGGGTTACCTAAAATCACAAGTGTACTGATGTCGCCCCACTTCATTGGCCATGCTAAAAGATGGCACTCGACACCATGTGGCAGCTATACCACCGGACATGCTCTTCAATGCCGTCCATGGTGTTTTCTCTCGTCTGCAGGCAGTGCTGGAACAGGACGGTCATCACATTGAACACTTGGTACAATCAGGTGTCTATTTTGCTCGACACTTCCAATCTGTGGTTGCTGCGCCATCTGGCGATGAAAAATGTAACTAAAATGAGTAAACATTTATGTGATTTCATAAAAAATCCGATGTCATTCTGATCATTTCTACGCAAACCGCGTTGCCTTACACTCCAAACTCCGCGAGTTATTACGTTTTCAAAATGTGCTAGACTTTCGGTTCACCGGGTATATATATATATATATATATATATATATATACTAAAGAGCAAAACTGAAGACTAAGGAAAAAATTTTAGAATTTAAAACGAAGGGTGCAAAATAACCTGAAAATCAAAACGCGCAACGCAGCAGTTTTGAAAATTCAGAATTCACATTCTATAAAGAAGATACCTAAGCAAAAAAATACATATATAATTTTGACTCACACCTAGTACAACATAGAAAAGGTTATGTATCTACCTGTGTGATCAAAAGGAAAAAAGATAAAAAAATAAAATAAAACAACTGAATGTAGAAGGTGTCGAGAATACTGAGCCTTGGCTTTATCAAGGACCAGCAAAAACTCTGCATTTTCTCACTTCCACAAAGACCTAGTTGGAAATGGGTTTCTGCAAGGCCATAGATGCAAGTAACATTCCCACCTAAAATAGTTTAAAAAATATATATATAAGTCATGTCCTCCTTAGAGTTGCATGACCTAGCACTAGTTAACAATTTCGCTTGCATCCATTAACCTTCCTGGCCCGACCCATACTCTTCATCTGTTACTATTAAACAGAGAGAAGAAGATTAAAGAGAACTCAAGCTGAGAGTGACATAATAATTAGAAATGATTTTCAGCCATAACGAAATTCCAAGTTCGTTTGAGAGAATTTAAACCTGAAAAACAATGCAAAGAAATCCAAATTTTACATTGCAATTAAAAAGGAAATGTTAATTTATAACGAACAGATTTTTGAAAGAAAACTTGAGTCTAAAACCCCCTACTCTACAACTTATGACAACACGAAAACGAGAATAAGTTAAAGATAATAATTAACTAAAGAAAACTTTGTGAAAGTTATATACCTTAAACAGTTAGTTGCAATATGTACAACAGTTAGTTGCATTTGTACATATTGCAACTAACTGTTTAAGGTATATAACTTTCACAAAGTTTTCTTTAGTTAATTATTATCTTTAACTTATTCTCGTTTTCGTGTTGTCATAAGTTGTAGAGTAGGGGGTTTTAGACTCAAGTTTTCTTTCAAAAATCTGTTCGTTATAAATTAACATTTCCTTTTTAATTGCAATGTAAAATTTGGATTTCTTTTGCATTGTTTTTCAGGTTTAAATTCTCTCTCAAACGAACTTGGAATTTCGTTATGGCTGAAAATCATTTCTAATTATTATGTCACTCTCACAGCTTGAGTTCTCTTTAATCTTCTTCTCTCTGTTTAATAGTAACAGATGAAGAGTATGGGTCGGGCCAGGAAGGTTAATGGATGCAAGCGAAATTGTTAACTAGTGCTAGGTCATGCAACTCTAAGGAGGACATGACTTATATATATATTTTAAACTATTTTAGGTGGGAATGTTACTTGCATCTATGGCCTTGCAGAAACCCATTTCCAACTAGGTCTTTGTGGAAGTGAGAAATGCAGAGTTTTTGCTGGTCCTTGATAAAGCCAAGGCTCAGTATTCTCGACACCTTCTACATTCAGTTGTTTTATTTTATTTTTTTATCTTTTTTCCTTTTGATCACACAGGTAGATACATAACCTTTTCTATGTTGTACTAGGTGTGAGTCAAAATTATATATGTATTTTTTTGCTTAGGTATCTTCTTTATAGAATATATATATATATATATATATATATATATATATATATATACACTGCTGGACACCCAAAATACAACACCAAGAAGGACACGAGAGAGCAAAGCCAGATTTACTGAACACATAACAACAGATACAAGGATGAAACGATTGAGTTTACAGGCCCGTGCTACTTGCGGAACACGCAGACATCAATAGTTCGTGTGGCCCCACATGGCTGGCAATAACGGCCGCTAAACACCGCGGCATCGAACGAAAGAGGCTTTGGATATGGGCTTGGGGTATGTCTGTCCAGGCTGCTTCCACACGTTGCCACAGAACATCAGGCGTAGCCGCGGGTGGTGCTTGCCGGGCCACTCGGTCGCCTATCAGCGACCAGACGTGTTCGATGGGCGACATATCGGGAGAACAGGCGGGCCAAGGCAGCAGTGATACCTGGTGGGCCGTGAAGAATTGTTGCACGAAGCCTGTCACGTGCGGGGGCGCATTGTTCTGTTGAAACGTGGCCGCTGGCAGGTCCTGCAGGTAAGGGAGGACTACAGGCTCCAAATCGTCGGAGATGGTGCGGTGGCTTTTGAGTGTACCGGCGATGCGTACCAGAGGCGTGCGGGTGTCATATCCAATTGCGCCCTAAACCATAACGCCAGGCGACGGACCGGTATGGCGATGCATAATGCGGGCGGCATACAGTCTCTCGCCGCGGTGCCGCCACACGCGGATCCGACCATCGTGGTGTTGCAGGCAGAAGCGGGATTCGTCGGTCAAGACAATGTCGTGCCATTCCGTAGTCCACGTGTGGCGCTCAACGGCCCACTGCCACCGCACTCGCCGGTGGTGTAACGTCATTGGTAATCGTAGCAATGGGCGCCGTGCGACAAGTCCCCGCTCCTGCAGACGACGTCGAACGGTACGTGCTGACACAGGTTGTTGCGCAACACACCCTAATTCCTGCGCTAACGTTCGTGATGTGGCGGTGCTAGCCGTCAATGCCCGCCGCACAACATGCCGGTGCTCTCGTCAGGTGGTGTGCCGCGGAAGCGGCGATCACCCACGTCGGTCCGTTCGTCCCTCCTGCACCCACCGAATCCATACTCGGCTCACTGTGGCCATGAATGTCGTCCCACACGGGCGCCGATTTCTCGGTACGATAAATCCCTGTCACGATAAGCCACTATTCGTCCTCTGTCGAACTCCGAAATGTGCTGGAATGACTGTCGTATTCTGCGACGAGGCATCAGGAAGCTTCTCCCGCACAGGTCCGGCAGCACAACACACTTCCACTACTTACACCTAGCCTTCTGTGCACCCTCTTTATAGTGCTTCTCGGTGGCGTGCCGGGCGCACATGATTTGCATATGCCCTGCAATGCTAATCGTTTGCATGTCCTCTCGCGGGTAACGCAAGCTGTGAATTTCAGGCCAGTCGGATGCTTCCATCTTGGTGTTGCATTTTGGGTGGCCAGCAGTGTATATATATATATCATCATCATCATTGTCAACCATTATCAATCCACTGCTGGACGAAGGTCTCCTTAAGTTTCCTCCACAACGGTCTGTGTTTGCGGCCGTTATTGTCTGTGTTTAGCCAGTCTCCTCCATGTCCCTCCCGCATACTTTCGAATTTCATCCACCCATCTCTCATGTGGTTTTCTTCTGGGTCTTTTCCTGTCCCTTGGAATCCAATCTAAAATTTCGGCTGTCCATCGATGGTCTGTCCTTCTGGCAGTATGTCCAGCCCATTGCCATTTCAGGGATTTTACTCTGATCATGATGTCTTCCACTCTTGTCATTTTTCGGATCCACGAGTTCCTCTTCTTATCTCTCCTGGTTACACCAAGCATGCACCTCTCCATGCTACTTTGAGTTGTCTGCAGCCTTTGTATGTCTCTTTTAGTTAAGGTCCACGTCTCTGCACCATACGTAAGCACTGGAAGGATGCATTGATCAAACACTTTTCTTTTAAGACATAATGGCATATTGCTCTTGAAAATTATGCTGTTTCTTCCAAAAGCTCTCCAGGCAAGTTTTGTACGCCGATTAATTTCTTCATCAATGTGACCCTCACTTGATATCTGCTGTTCAAGATAAACGTACGTGTCTGTTATCTCCAGCTTTTCTCCATCAATCGATAAATCTTCATTTCTTGTAAAAGCATTGAACATCACTTTTGTCTTCTGAAAGTTAATATTTAATCCCACTTCTTTATTCTTGCCAGCAAGTTCCTGGATCATACAATGCAACTCTGATGGGGTAGTTGCAAAAATAACTACGTCATCAGCAAAATGAAGGTGGGTTAGATAACCCCCATTAATCTTTATCCCATTGTTTTCCCAGTTCAGTGATTGAAAGACATTTTCCAACGTGGCGTTAAAGTGCTTCAGAAATATGGTGTCACCTTGTCTCACTCCCTTTCCAATTTTTATGTGTGTTGTATTTTCAAACAGCCGAATCTTTGCACATGCATTTTAATAGATGTTATTAATAATATTATTGTATGCATCTTCAATTCCGCAGGATTTCAGAGCCATTGTAACTGCTGATGGTTTCACCGAATCAAAGGCTTTTTCATAATCGATAAAAGCCATGCACAATGGAAGTTCATATTTCGTAGCTCTTTCAATTAGTTCTCTCAGTACGTAGATATGATCTATTGTGCTGTAGCCACTCCTGAATCCAGTTTGTTCTCTCGGTTGAGCCATGTCCAGTGTTACCTTCAAACGGTGTGAAAGAACTTTAGTGAAGATTTTATAAACCACTGATAGGAGGCTGATAGGTCTGTAGTTCCTGAGATCCTCAATGTCACCTTTTTTATGTAGCAGGATCATTGTAGCGTTGTTCCAATCCTCAGGAATTTTCCCTTCATTAAGGCATCGAGTGAAAATTTGGGCGAGTACTGTTTCGATTTCTCTACTTGCTTCTTGTATGATGTCTACAGTAATTCCTTCTTCTCCTGGAGGTTTTCCCCGCTTCATGTTCTTGATTGCATGTGCAACTTCTGCTGGGAGGACTGGAAGAACTCTAGTACTGGTACCTTTCACGATGTCTGGAGTACATGTATCATCCCTTTCATATAATTTGGAGTAGAAATCTTTCACTCTTGTCAAAATGCCGCCTCTATTTCTTGTTACAGAACCATCTTCTTTTCTTAGTGCCATAATCTGTTTTCTTCACTTACTGAGATGTCCCTTTGCTATCTTTAGGCTTTGGTTGTTTTCAATTGCTTTCCTTACTAGTTCACAGTTGAATTTCCTTACGTCTTCAGTGATACTTTTTCGTACTGTCTTGCATAGCTCTATATATTCCACTTTGGAAGTCACATCTTCTTTAGTTGTCCTCATCACTCTTCTTTTTTGCATCAACATTTTGGATTTTCCTGATAATTTGTTCACATGCAATTTGTTCTTAGACCCAGCTAATTTTGTTGCTGTTTCCATTAGAGCTTTGGTTACTTTTCTGTTAACTTCAGAAATATCCACTTCTTCCGATGTTAGGCCTTCTAAAGCAGAGAACCTGTTCTTCAGTTCCAACTTGAAGGTATTATGGTGTTTTTTAAGGTTGGTTATTTCAATACATTTTGTTTGCCTTACGAGCTTGCCACGTTCGAGTTTAGTGTTGAGGTGCATCTTACATCTCACCAATCTATGGTCACTACCTGTGTTGTACTTGTTTAGCACACTGCAGTCTTCTATGACGAATTTTTTGTTACACACAATAAAATCAATTTCACTCGTCGTCCCATTTGGATGTCTCCATGTCCATTTCCTGTGTGGCTTTTTCTTGAAAAAGGAGTTCATGATGAAAAACCTTTCTGCCTCTGCAAACTCAACGAGAGTATTTCCACGCTGGTTTCTGTTGCCGTGACCGAATTTACCTACTGAAGTTTCATTCTGTTGCCGTTGCCCTATTTTTGCATTGAAATCTCCCATAATTATCTTCAAGTGCTGCTTACCTTTATTATTTAGATGACGAATTTCCTCATAAAATTCTTCAATTTCTTCTTCAGGATGACTTGTGGTGGGTGCTTAACACACACACATATATATATATATATATATATATATATGTACACAAGTCATCCTGAAGAAGAAATTGAAGAATTTTATGAGGAAATTCGTCATCTAAATAATAAAGGTAAGCAGCACTTGAAGATAATTATGGGAGATTTCAATGCAAAAATAGGGCAACGGCAACAGAATGAAACTTCAGTAGGTAAATTCGGTCACGGCAACAGAAACCAGCGTGGAAATACTCTCGTTGAGTTTGCAGAGGCAGAAGGATTTTTCATCTTGAACTCCTTCTTCAAGAAAAAGCCACACAGGAAATGGACATGGAGACATCCCATTGGAACGACAAGTGAAATTGATTTTATTATGTGTAACAAAAAATTCGTCATCGAAGACTGCAGTGTGCTGAACAAGTTCAACACAGGTAGTGACCATAGATTGGTGAGATGTAAGATGCACCTTAACACTAAACTGGAACGTGGCAAGCTCATAAGACAAACAAAATGTATTGACATAACCAACCTTAAAAAACACCATAATACTTTCAAGTTAGAACTGAAGAACAGATTCTCTGCTTTAGAAGGCCTAACATCGGAAGAAGTGGATATTTCGGAAGTTAACAGAAAAGTAACCAAAGCTCTTATGGAAACAGCAACAAAATTAGCTGGGTCTAAGAACAAGTTGCATGTGAACAAATTATCAGGAAAAACCAAAATGTTGATGCAAAAAAGAAGAGAGATGAGGACAACTAAAGAAGATGTGACTTCCAAAGTGGAATATATAGAGCTATGCAAGACAACACGAAAAAGTATCACTGAAGACGTAAGGAAATTCAACTGTGAGCTATTGAGGAAAGCAATTGAAAACAACCAAAGCCTTAAGATAGCAAAGGGACATCTCAGTAAGGGAAGAAAACAGATTATGGCTCTGAGAAAAGAAGATGGTTCTATAACAAGAAATAGAGGCGAAATTTTGACAAGAGTGAAAGATTTCTACTCCAAATTATATGAAAGGGATGATACATGTACTCCAGACATCATGAAAGGTACCAGAGTTCTTCCAGTCCTCCCAGCAGAAGTTGCTCATGCAATCAAGAACATGAAGCGGGGAAAGCTCCAGGAGAAGATGGAATTACTATAGACATCATACAAGAAGCAAGTGGAGAAATCGAAACAGTACTCGCCAAAATTTTCACTCGATGCCTTAATGAAGGGAAGATTCCTGAGGATTGGAACAATGCTGCAATGATCCTGCTACATAAAAAAGGTGACATTGAGGATCTCAGGAACTACAGACCTATCAGCCTCCTATCAGTGGTTTATAAAATCTTCACTAAAGTTCTTTCACACCGCTTGAAGGTAACACTGGACATGGCTCAACCGAGAGAACAAGCTGGATTCAGGAGTGGCTACAGCACAATAGATCATATCCACGTACTGAGAGAACTAATTGAAAGAGCGAGGGAATATGAACTTCCATTGTGCATGGCTTTTATCGATTATGAAAAAGCCTTTGATTCGGTGAAACCATCAGCAGTTACCACGGCTCTGAAATCCTGCGGTATTGAAGATGCATACATTAATATTATTAATAACATCTATGAAAATGCAAGTGCAAAGATTCGGCTGTTTGAAAATACAACACACATAAAAATTGGAAAGGAGTGAGACAAGGTGACACCATATCTCCGAAGCTCTTTAATGCCACATTGGAAAATGTCTTTCAATCACTGAACTGGGAAAACAAAGGGATAAAGATTAATGGAGATTATCTAACCCACCTTCGTTTTGCTGATGACGTAGTCATTTTGCAACTACCCCATCAGAGCTGCAGAGTATGATCTAGGAACTTGCTGACAAGAGTAAAGAAGTGGGATTAAAAATGAACTTTCAGAAGACAAAAGTGATGTTCAATGCTTTTACAAGAAATGAAGATTTATCGATTGATGGAGAAAAGCTGGAGATAACAGACACGTATGTTTATCTTGGACAGCAGATATCAAGTGAGGGTCACATTGATGAAGAAATTAATCGGCGTACAAAACTTGCCTGGAGAGCTTTTGGAAGAAACAGCATAATTTTCAAGAGCAATATGCCATTATGTCTTAAAAGAAAAGTGTTTGATCAATGCATCCTTCCAGTGCTTACGTATGGTGCAGAGACGTGGACCTTAACTAAAAGAGACATACAAAGGCTGCAGACAACTCAAAGAAGCATGGAGAGGTGCATGCTTGGTATAACCAGGAGAGATAAGAAGAGAAACTCGTGGATCCGAAAAATGACGAGAGTGGAAGACATCATGATCAGGGTTAAATCCCTGAAATGGCAATGGGCTGGACATACTGCCAGAAGGACAGACCATAGATGGACAGCCGAAATTTTAGATTGGATTCCAAGGGACAGGAAAAGACCCAGAAAAAGACCACATGGGAGATGGGTGGATGAAATTCGTAAATATGCGGGAGTGACATGGAGGAGACTGGCACAAGACAGACCGTTGTGGAGGAAACTTGGGGAGACCTTCGTCCAGCAGTGGATTGATAATGGTTGGCAATGATGATGATGATGATGATATATATATATATATATGTCTTTTCCTGTCCCTTGGAATCCAATCTAAAATTTCGGCTGTGCATCTATGGTCTGTCCTTCTGGCAGTATGTCCAGCCCATTGCCATTTCAGGGATTTAACTCTGATCATGATGTCTTCCACTCTCGTCATTTTTCGGATCCACGAGTTCCTCTTCTTATTTCTCCTGGTTACACCAAGTATGCACCTCTCCATGCTGCTTTGAGTTGTCTGCAGCCTTTGTATGTCTCTTTTAGTTAAGGTCCACGTCTCTGCACCATACGTAAGCACTGGAAGGATGCATTGATCAAACACTTTTCTTTTAAGACATAATGGCATATTGCTCTTGAAAATTATGCTGTTTCTTCCAAAAGCTCTCCAGGCAAGTTTTGTACGCCGATTAATTTCTTCACCAATGTGACCCTCACTTGATATCTGCTGTTCAAGATAAACGTACGTGTCTGTTATCTCCAGCTTTTCTCCATCAATCGATAAATCTTCATTTCTTGTAAAAGCATTGAACATCACTTTTGTCTTCTGAAAGTTCATTTTTAATCCCACTTCTTTACTCTTGTCAGCAAGTTCCTGGATCATACTCTGCAGCTCTGATGGGGTAGTTGCAAAAATGACTACGTCATCAGCAAAACGAAGGTGGGTTAGATAATCTCCATTAATCTTTATCCCTTTGTTTTACCAGTTCAGTGATTGAAAGACATTTTCCAATGTGGCATTAAAGAGCTTCGGAGATATGGTGTCACCTTGTCTCACTCCCTTTCCAATTTTTATGTGTGTTGTATTTTCAAACAGCCGAATCTTTGCACTTGCATTTTCATAGATGTTATTAATAATATTAATGTATGCATCTTCAATACCGCAGGATTTCAGGGCCGTGGTAACTGCTGATGGTTTCACCGAATCAAAGGCTTTTTCATAATCGATAAAAGCTATGCACAATGGAAGTTCATATTCCCACGCTCTTTCAATTAGTTCTCTCAGTACGTGGATATGATCTATTGTGATGTAGCCACTCCTGAATCCAGCTTGTTCTCTCGGTGGATTCCAAGGGACAGGAAAAGACCCAGAAAAAGACCACATGGGAGATGGGTGGATGAAATTCGTAAATATGCGGGAGTGACATGGAGGAGACTGGCACAAGACAGACCGTTGTGGAGGAAACTTGGGTAGACCTTCGTCCAGCATTGGATTGATAATGGTTGACAATGATGATGATGATGATATATATGTACCTCATTTATTTCTTTGAAATATCCGTTGGTAAGATTTTATCATTGGAGGAACCGGCATTGGACAGATCTTAGGAATGTACGAATAATCGATTGTACCAAACGTCAATAGACAAACTGTCCTCTTTGCACGACTTGTTAAGGATCGAAATGAAGAGTTTGTGCTCACTTTTTTCGGCATCGCATTGTACCTCCGAACTCCGTCGTACAATGTAGGGTTTTCGCAACATTCGGTGTTCATTATTATTTTTTTGTACAGAGTATGCATTTCGGTTTTGTTTGAGGAAGACAAAAAGCGTAAGCATTAAGTTCAAAATTAATTTGTGTGTGCGAAAAAGAGACTTATTTGCATTGAGGAATTAATTTTTTTACAGGTGATTTCGCTATGTATTAAAGACGGCAATGATGGAGAAGCAAGCACTGCTTTATAACGCAAGGTCTTCTGTACTTTGTTTCAGTGGGGTGATCATAGAAGTTTCTTTTTTTTTTTTCAGGTGACTTTGCCATGCTATTGAAGACTGGAATGAAAGTGAAGCAAGCCCTGCTTTATAACGGGTTGTCTTCTGTACTATGCTTCAGTGGTATGATCATTGGTGTTTCTTTGGGAAATGTGACTTCTGCAACTACTTGGGTTTTTGCAATAACGGCAGGAATGTTCATGTACATCGCCCTGGTCGACATGGTATGTGTTCTAATTAAAATGTGTTAAAAAATATGTATTAAAAACACAAGGCGGTTTCTATCCACAATCCGCCAGCGCCACCCACTGGAGGGATTTTCATGATGTTTTAAAAATGAAAGCTAGTGACCCATATATTTGTCATCGCTAATTTTTATTTTCATAAATATTTTTTTTGTTACCATGGCATTTTCTTTCCGCAATCCGCCAGCGCAACGCACTGGAGCGATTTTCAGGATTTTTTTAAATGAAAGCTACTGACCCGCATATTTGTCATCGCTAATTTTTATTTTCATAAATATTTTTTTTTTTGTTACCATGGAAATTTCTTTCCACAATCCGCCGGCGCCATCCACTGGAGCGATTTTCAGGATTTTTTTTTAAATGAAAGCTACTGACCCACATATTTGTCATCCCTAATTTTTATTTTCACAAATATTTTTTTCGTTACCATAACAATTTCTTTCCACAATACGCCAGTGCCACCCACTAAAGCGATTTTCATGATTTCTTTTTAAATGAAAGCTACTGACCCACACATTTGTCATCGCTAATTTTTATTTTCATAAATATTTTTTTTTACCATGGCATTTTCTTTGCACAATCCGCCAGCGCCACCCACTGAAGAGATTTTCATGATTTTTTTAAAATGAAAGCTACTGACCCACACATTTGACATCGCTAATTTTTATTTTCATAAATATTTTTTTGTTACCATGGCATTTTCTTTCCGCAATCCGCCAGCGCAACGCACTGGAGCGATTTTCAGGATTTTTTTGTAAATGAAAGCTACTGACCCATATATTTGTCATCGGTAATTTTTATTTTCATAAATATTTTTTTTGTTTGTTACCATGGCATTTTCTTTCCGCAATCCGCCAGCGCCACGCACTGGAGCGAGTTTCAGGATTTTTTTTTAAATGAAAGCTACTGACCCGCATATTTGTCATCGCTAATTTTTATTTTCACAAATATTTTTTTCGTTACCATAACAATTTCTTTCCACAATACGTCTGTGCCACCCACTAAAGCGATTTTCATGATTTTTTTAAATGAAAGCTACTGACCCACACATTTGTCATCGCTAATTTTTATTTTCATAAATATTTTTTTTGTTACCATGGCATTTTATTTCCGCAATCCGCCAGCGCAACGCACTGGAGCGATTTTCAGGATTTTTTTGTAAATGAAAGCTACTGACCCGCATATTTGTCATCGCTAATTTTTATTTTCATAAATATTTTTTTTTGTTACCATGGAAATTTCTTTCCACAATCTGCCGGCGCCATCCACTGGAGCGATTTTCAGGATTTTTTTAAAATGAAAGCTACTGACCCACATATTTGTCATCGCTAATTTTTATTTTCATAAATATTTTTTTCGTTACCATAGCAATTTCTTTCCACAATACGCCAGTGCCACCCACTAAAGCGATTTTCATGATTTTTTTAAAATGAAAGCTACTGACCCACACATTTGTCATCGCTAATTTTTATTTTCATAAATATTTTTTTACCATGGCATTGTCTTTGCACAATCCGCCAGCGCCACCCACTGAAGGGATTTTCATGATTTTTTTTAAATGAAAGCTACTGACCCACACATTTGTCATCGCAAATTTTTATTTTCATAAATATTTTTTTTTACCATGGCATTGTCTTTGCACAATCCGCCAGCGCCACCCACTGAAGGGATTTTCATGATTTTTTTAAATGAAAGCTACTGACCCACACATTTGTCATCGCTAATTTTTATTTTCATAAATACTTTTTTTGTTACCATGGCATTTTCTTTCCGCAATCTGCCAGCGCAACGCACTGGAGCGATTTTCAGGATTTTTTTTATATGAAAGCTACTGACCCATATATTTGTCATCGGTAATTTTTATTTTCATAAATATTTTTTTATTTGTTACCATGGCATTTTCTTTCCGCAATCCGCCAGCGCCACGGACTGGAGCGATTTTCAGGATTTTTTTTTTAAATGAAAGCTACTGACCCACACATTTGTCATCGCTAATTTTTATTTTCATAAATATTTTTTTTGTTACCATGGCATTTTCTTTCCGCAATCTGCCAGTGCCACCCACTAAAGCGATTTTCATGATTTTTTTAAATGAAAGCTACTGACCCACATATTTGTCATCGCTAATTTTTATTTTCGCAAATATTTTTTCGTTACCATAACAATTTCTTTCCACAATACGCCTGTGCCACCCACTAAAGCGATTTTCATGATTTTTTTTAAATGAAAGCTACTGACCCACACATCTGTCATCGCTTATTTTTAGTTTCATAAATATTTTTTTTAGCATGGCACTTTCTTTGCACAATCCACCAGCCCCACCCACTGAAGGGATTTTCATGATTTTTTTTAAATGAAAGCTACTGACCCACACATTTGACATCGCTAATTTTTATTTTCATAAATATTTTTTTTGTTACCATGGCATTTTCTGTCTACAATCCGCGAGCGCCACCCACTGGAGCGATTTTCATGATTTTTTGGTAAATGAAAGCTACTGATCCATACATTTGTCATCGGCAATTTTTATTTTAATAAATATTGTTTTTGTTACCATGGCATTTTCTTTCCACAATCCGCCAGCGCCACCCACTGGTGATTAGTCCTCCATAGAATGTCTGAAATTAATAAAAATGTCTTTTTTCTACAGTGAGTTCCTTCAAGCATGGTGCACCCAAAATTTGCGATTTCGTGCGCCAGTCTTTCCCAAAGGGGGAATACCCCGATTAGCCATTACATTATGACCACCCCGAGCCTCGAAATGTGAGCGCGTATACAGACCGAAAGGTAGCGCAGGAGATGTTCAAGGAGCAGTATATATACAACCAGAGGACCGGCTGTCGGTTAGTAGAGTGTTCAGAGTCAGAATGGGAAAAGCTGCCGATTTATCGGAGTTTGATAAAGGACAAATTGCGATGGCACGGAGCTACGATCTCGGAAACGGCGGGGCTTGTGGGTTCTTCACCTGTCGCTGCAGTGAATACGTATCAAAAATGGTGCACAGATGGCCAAAGGACGAACCGTCGTCCAGCCCTGGGTCGTTCACAGCTCATTGATGCCAGAGGGGGAGCTGAGACTATCGCGCATTGTTCACAGCGACCGCAGGGCCACAGTGCGACAAATTCCCCCCCCCCCCGCAGCTACAACCAACAGTGGTGATCAAGTCAATGTGTCACAGCACATAGTTCGTCGCAGCCTACTGCGCATGGGCCTACGTAGTCGAAGACCCAGCCGGATCGCTATGCTCACTGCACGTCATCGACAACAACTCATGAAATGGACCCAACATCATCGAGATTGGACCATGGATGATTGGAAAAAAGTTACGAATCAAGATTCCTGGTGCATTACGTCGACGGCCGAGCGCGGATACGCCGATTACCAACGGAGTCTATGGCACCTGGATGCACTGTTGGGCGGAAATAGGCCGGCGGTTGCGGTGTTATGCTGTGGTCGATGTTTTCTTGGGACGCTTTAGGCCCCATTATCCCAATATCACAATCCTTTACAGCTGGCAGGTATCTGAACATCGTTGCGGCCCAAGATCACCGATTCATGGCAACAGTGTTTTCTGCTATTTCCAGCTGGCTAATGCGCCATGCCGCACATCCAAAATCGTCAAGGAATGGTTCGAGGAACATGCTTTTGACTTTCTTTTAATGATATGACCTCCAAATTCACCTGACATGAACCTAACAGAACATTTGTGGTTTGACGTGGAAATGTGAGTTCGCGACAAATGACCTCCCCCTCCCGAATTGTACGGGAACTGAAGAGCCTGTTGTTGACATTATGGTACCTGATACCCCAGGATACCTATCGCCACCTCATCGAATCGATGCTTCGCCGAGTGGCTGCCATTTTGTGTGCTGAACGTGGTTCTACAGCTTATTACGTTGGTGGTCATAATGTAATGGTTCATCGGTGAATATGTGACGCACCGCTGGAGTGGCAAATAAGCCAAAATTGCAAGTTGCCGCAATAATCCTTTCCGGCGCAGTTCAGTCGGGAAAATATCTGCTCCGAAATAGGAAGACGTGCGTTCGAATTCACCACTGGCAGAAAGGGCTTTATTTCACACCTGAGATTCAATCATTTGAGTCACTGGGGACAACGCCAATGATTCAAATCAGTCAGTTCACCACGCTAAGGAGTCGGAAGAGATACGGGTGGTGTGTTTGTTCAATTGAGATGGTTTTGTATGAAATAGTGCCCCTGCATTAAAAACGGAAGACTACTGGTTCGAGGAAGATGCTGGTGCTCTCACAGGGGCCTATTGGTCAGAGCAGGCT
Source organism: Macrothele yani (assembly GCA_039090855.1). Classification (NCBI taxonomy): domain Eukaryota; kingdom Metazoa; phylum Arthropoda; class Arachnida; order Araneae; family Macrothelidae; genus Macrothele; species Macrothele yani. The sequence goes on along the minus strand of CM076999.1, from coordinate 113,652,987 downwards.
GGTTTCTGGCTGATCATATAAGATGGGTTTGGGCTCGAGTCCTGAGCAAAGCCAGAACGGCCAATCCTGGCATTATCTTCGACTGTCCCATGTTCAACACCAAACCGAATATTGCGCTTCAGAACATGTAAAAATACGAGACAGTGCTAGTGCTGCATCACTAAACCCCTGTCGTCACATGTTCAGGATGTTACAGGTACTTTAACATTACGCGTAACGCGGAACTTAAAAGTTTGCGTTTTGGTCATTCATCCTGACGAATCCAATGTCTAAAACTACGTAAGGTGTCTACAACACCTTTGCCGTCATCGAACTTCATGTACGTAAGAAAGTACATTTGCATACCAATGTTGTAAACCATCTACAGTGCGATATTTTTTATTATGCCAGTCTCTTCTATATATTCGGGACATTTTCGATGTTTTATTTTTACATAAAAGCTGTTTCGCTTTGTTATTGCGTATGTTATATGAAATTTATAAGCTTTTATATGTGATGACACCATAAAATGTGGTTAACTTTAGTGTTTTTAGTTTATCTCATCTTTTATTCATTAAAAAAATATTTTGTTTATTCTGTTATTACAGCTTCCGGAACTCTCAGCTCCATCAAATGATCCTAGTTCTACAGCAGCCTACCAGCTCGCAGTTCAAGTTTTGGGCATTTCTACGGGGATAAGTATAATGCTTATCATTGCCGTCTACGAACACGATCTCGAGAGACTCGTCAGCTGATAACGAAACCGTTTAATGAACATTTAAAAAATTACCTGCTGTCTTCTGCTTTAGGTTCAATGGAGACAAAGGACAGTTTATTAATGAACGTTTTAAATATCATATTACGAGTTACTTAAATCAGAAGACGCTCACTCGGGGACATGATATTTACAGTGCCTTCAATTTCTTCGTTCATATTAGTAAACAAAAACATCAGTCACACTGTCATATCAGTGAGTTCAAGTTAAACTCTAGAATTTAATGTTAGCTGGATTAAAGGAGTTCTCTAAGTTCGAATCGTGTAATTTATTGTGTCGTTTATCTAAAAACTTGTAACTCTTTATCAGTAGTATGAAAGTGCATAATAATTGAACTATAATGTAAGACAATTCCTGTATGAAAAAATTTACGGTGGTTGAGATTACCCTGTACAATAATGCTCGTCGAAATATCCCGTTTTATTGATGCGTTTAAACTGAAGAGGAGGAATGGAAGCTAAATGTCCCATGATTTGCCAAAAATATTAATGTTCTGCGTTTAAGAGCAGAAAAGAATTAAATGTAAATTCACAGTCCATTTTTTTCATGCTGTTACATCGTAAATCCTAATCACGTAGGTGTCTGGGCCTTACAGTGTGATACAGTAAAAAATGTTTAGTACACTCAACGGTCAAATATTAGAGATATCTACCTGAATTGGTTTCCTATATGGCGAATAAGAGCTTGATTGGCAGTGGCATCATCTCCACTACATGCCGAAGAGTTTCCGGAGGTAATACCAGCCTGTTGCAGCATTGTCCATAACTCCGTCCGAAATGTTGGCCCAGGGTCCATGGATCTGATGGTCAGCTCCACGGCATTCGAGAAAGTTTCCACAGCGTTTAAATCCGCGGCCATTGATGGCCATCAGACAGTTCCAAATTCAGATGAGTGTTCCTCGACCCACGGTAGGGTGATTATGACCCGGTCCGGTGTATTGTACTGCAGAAACAGAGCATCGGTAACATGATACGTGATGACCATAAATGGTGTAAATGATCAGCTAACATATATTGGTGTAGATGATCAGCCAAAATATATTGGTGTAGATGATCAGCCACCTGTTCCAGCATTGTTCACAACTCCGTCCGAAGCGTCGGCCCATGGTCCATGGATCTGATGGTCAGCTCCACGGGATTGAAGAGCGTTTCTACAGCGTTTAAATCCGGGGCTATTGATGGCCATCGGATTGTTCCAAACTCAGATGAGTATTCCTCGACCCACGGCAGGGTGGTTATGACCCGGTCCGGTACATTGTACTGCTGAAACAGACCTTCAGCCGCAGGATAAGCAATGGACATAAAAAGTGTAGATGATCAACTACCATACGCTGAATGGGAACGGTGATTAACGACCTCTCTAGACACATAAAAGGAGCTAATGTGTCTCATTAGAATGCTCCACAAACCATCACAGAGCCCAGCTGGCAGGGCGGTGCCGCTGCCTCATGCTGTCGACGCCAAACCCGCACCTTCCCTTCAGCTCGGTCCAGCTGAAAACGGGATTCATCTGACCACAGGACGTTCCGCCACTCGGCAGAGGTCCAGGTTTGATGTTCCTAGCAACAAGCGAGGCGTAATGTCCGATGGCAAGCAGTCATCAGCTGCACACAAGTAGGACGGCGGTTTCTGTAGCTGGAAGTATGCAGCGTGGGTCGCACAGTAAGCACGCTAAAGCTGCTGGGGCCTCTGGCATTTAAATGGGATGTGATTTGTGCCACCGTTGCCAACAAACCTCTATGGTTGCCATCATATGAACTAGCATGGATAAGCTACGTCGAACCCCATCATCAATGGCGTGTGGTCGGCCCTCGCTTGCTCTCTAGGAGCTGGTACGTCCATCGGTGGTATACTCGCGGTACACCCTTGATACTGTTGCCCTCGGTAACACTAGGGTTCTTATCACTTTGGCGACAGAAGTACCCATCTGTCTTGCGCCAACATTGCGTCCGAGATCAACGTCGCTCAGATCAGCCCGTTTACCCATGTTCGTCGATTGTGATACAAGCTTCTTGGGAAGCCCTGATGTCAGCATATAGTATTAGGTGCGCAACTTCGATTGTGATACAAGCTTGGGAAGCCCTGATGTCAGCATATAGTATTAGGTGCGCAACTTAATTCTGGGCACCTAACCGCAAGCGATAATAGAACATCGGCAAATGCAAATAGCTGTCTGCGAAAATGGCTCATTGAAGCGCCATCTAACAGCTTTCCAGGCAACCGTAACCGCTCACAGCTGTAGTAACAGAAGGGACAAAAGTTGACGATGAAAAGCAATGTCGTTCGAGAAGCAACATTTGAGGCACTGCCACCTGCTTGCATTTCAGTTGAAAAAAGTGCCGCGGAAGCCCAGCAAAAGATCTGTGCTGCTTCGGGTGAGGCTGCTATGTCCAGTGCGTGTAAGAAGTGGTTTCAGCGGTTTAAGCAGGAAACTTTCGATCTCCGTGATACAGAACTTCCGGGATAGCCACAGAAAGTGGACGAGGAGGAACTGGAACAACTGTTGGACGTGGATCCCTGTTGCACACAGTCAGAACTCGCCCAGGAACTCGGAGTAACACGATAAGCCATTGCAAGGTGCCTGCACAAGCTTGGATGGATTCAAAAGAAGAGCCGTTGGGTGCCCACCACCTCACAGCTGCGAAAAAGTCTATGCGCTGCGATGTTGCTGTGTCCTTGCTCTCCAGATTCAAGAAGAAGGATTTCCACCACAAGAGTTTGACCTGTGATGAGAAGTGGATCCTCTACGATAATCCTAAGCGGCTCAAATCGTGGGTTTATCCAGGTTAGCCTACCACCAGTACCGCCAAACCGAATTTCCATGCCAGGAAGTTGTTGCTATGCATATGGTGGGATCAGCGCGGTGTCTTACACTATGAGTTGCTCAAACCTGGTGAAACGGTCAATGCTGAGCGTTATAGTCAGCAACTCATTCGTGTGAGTGACGCAATGGAGGCGAAAAGGCCATACACCGGCAAGGGCAGTAGGTCGGTCCTATTGTTTCATGATAACGCGCATCCTCACACCGAGAAAACGACTTCAAACACGATCACCGACCTGGGATGGGAGATTTTGTCCCACACATCGTATTCTCCAGACTTCGCCCCGTCGGATTATCACCCCTTTCGCTCCCTGCAACATCACCGGAGTGATACGCACTTCACTTCTGTCGAGGAGGTTCACACAAGTATTGATGACTTTATCAACTCGAAACAGCTCTCTTTTTTCCGCAGTGGCATTCAGCAGCTGCCTGACCGATGGCTCAAATGTATCCAACACGACGGGGATTATTTTCCTGATTAGGTACGTATTCGATTTGCTATAATTTGCTGTCAACGTGTCGTGTATGTGGCCGAGAATTAAGTCGCACACCTAATATATAAACCGCGTTCGGTTTGAGTCTATTCCACTCTTCGCAGAGAATGCCCATATCAACTCCCCATCACCCCAATCTCTGATGTTTTGTCTACGGAGTGTATATACGTACTACAATATTTTGTATTACAAATCTTGACACACTTCGTCGGTTACTTAAGAGAACTCATGTTATTTAGGTACTGAAACTTTATTGCAGATAATGTAAATTTTATGTACAGTCTTCTGATTTTCTGGTTCCGAACTTTAGTCGACGAAGATGTAAGTAAGAGATTATGATAGTTTAATGAATTATTTCAGGTTTCCTAAAGGGAGATGATTAAATTCTTGATTCTCGGGGATGTTTAGAAGTTCGATGCATCGTCTCTTTAAGTAAAAAACCCAGCGATGACGATGATCACGTCACATGCTCGTCGCTTAAAGAATCAACAAATTAACAGTATGGGACACATTGTATCTTAATGTAATCGCTTAGCCTTTTACAATCGCATTGTCTGTTCCGTCAAGAAGCTAATTATATCAGAATGAATGCGTTAGTGGTGGGATATTTCACTGATTATTCCCAGCGTAGAGACATATCAGTTTTGAGACGGCGAATAGAGAAATTAGACATTCTTCATGTCACCCATTTTTCTTCAAAATTTGACTGCATATATCTAAAATCCACTCCGTCCTACACTGTACTGTATCTTCTTCAAATCTATGTTAACCTGAAACTTCTTGCTTAAACACGAAACTTCTTACACAGGTTTACTTATGAGTGCTTAATATTTAATCCACAAGGAACTGTTTCAGTTGCATTATGGACTAAATCCGGTGGGTTAAAAGCCCCAAAAGAAGGCACCAAGGTTATAGAAGTCTGAAAGCTGAAGTGAAATTCGTTCATGAGGGAAAAAATGGTGAAACGATTCAATAATCGGTTAAACGATACTGATTCGTTACCGGTTTCAGTAAAACGATTCAATAATAATTTCACTGAAAGGATTAAAGAAAAAAATTATAGGGGTTTGGAAGATAAACTGAAAAACGTTCACGAGGGGAAACATAGAATCAATAATCATTTCATTCAAAACAGTAGGGACAAATTTATAGGAGTTTGGAAGCTAAACTGAAAAACGTTAATGAAGGGAAATATGGATTCAATAATCATTTCATTCAAAATATTAGGGACAAATTCATAGGAGTTTGGAAGCTAAACTGAAAAACGTTCATGAGGGGAAACATAGAATCAATAATCATTTCATTCAAAACAGTAGGGACAAATTTATAAGAGTTTGGAAGCTAAACTGAAAAACGTTAATGAAGGGAAATATGGATTCAATAATCATTTCATTCAAAATATTAATGACAAATTTATAGGAGTTTGGAAGCTAAACTGGAAAACGTTCATGAGGGGAAATATGGATTCAATAATCATTTCATTCAAAATATTAGGGACAAATTCATAGGAGTTTGGAAGCTAAACTGAAAAACGTTCATGAGGGGAAATATAGATTCAATAATCATTTCATTCAAAATAGTACGGACAAATTTATAGGAGTTTGGAAGCTAAACTGGAAAACGTTCGTGAAGGGAAATATGTATTGAATAATCATTTCACTGAAAATATTAGGGACAAATTTATAGGAGGTTGGAAGCTAAACTGAAAAACGTTCATGAGGGAAAATATGGATTCAATAATCATTTCATTCAAAATATTAGGGACAAATTCATAGGAGTTTGGAAGCTAAACTGAAAAACGTTCATGAGGGGAAATATAGATTCAATAATCATTTCATTCAAAACAGTAGGGACAAATTTATAGGAGTTTGGAAGCTAAAGTGAAAAACGTTCATGAGGGGAAATATAGATTCAATAATCATTTCATTCAAAATAGTACGGACAAATTTATAGGAGTTTGGAAGCTAAACTGAAAAACGTTCATGGGAGAAATACAAATTCAATAATAATTTCGTTGAAAATATTAGGGACAAATTTATAGGAGTTTGGAATCCAAACTGAAAAACGTTCATGGGAGAAATATGGATTCAATAATCACTTCATTGAAAATATTAGGGACAAATTCATAGGAGTTTGGAAGCTAAACTGAGAAACGTTCATGAGGGGAAATATGGATTCAATAATCATTTCACTGAAAATATTAGGGACAAATTTATAGGAGTTTGGAAGCTAAACTGAAAAAACGTTCATGAGGGAAATACAAATTCAATAATAATTTCGTTGAAAATATTAGGGACAAATTTATAGGAGTTTGGAAGCTAAACTGAAAAGCGTTCATGAGAGGAAATATGGATTCAATAATCATTTAACTGAAAATATTAGGAACAAATTTATAGGAGGTTGGAAGCTAAACTGAAAAACGTTCATGAGGGGAAATATGTATTCAATAATCATTTTACTGAAAATATTAGGGGCAAATTTATAGGAGTTTGGAAGCTAAACTGAGAAACGTTCATGAGAGGAAATATGGATTAAACAATCATTTCATTCAAAATATTAGGGACAAATTTGTAGGAGTTTGGAAGTTTAAATGAAATTCGTTGAAGAAGAGAGAACGGATTCATTGATCTTTCCATTGTACAGATCATTTAAATCATTATAAGTATTTGGAAGGTAAATGAAATTAATTTGTAATGAAAAACATATTTATTGAACCATAGGGAAAGATTTGCAATTCATACAAAGTTGATTTATTATTTATTCATCTGCTTTAGTGAAGAATCAACGTTGAGCAGAAGAAAATGCAGTTAAATCAGATCTATTAAAATTCATTCTGACCAAAGCAAGTACGTGCTGTTTTGCTTCTTTTTAGCTTATGTAACTTATCACAATTTCAGGCACTTAAAATCTGCAACCCCGAGGTTTAAATATGTGCATCAGATTTACATATAAAAGAATTTCATATTGTCATACAAAATAGTTTCAATTAGAAAATTAGTTATTGGAATCGTTTTTGTGTCTGCTGTATTATTAACTGTGCATTGTATTTTTTTCAGTAAACTATACTAGTCACCCGTGCTTTATGTGATGTCTGAAGTACGAGCTTCATAACAATGTAAAATAATGAATCACTGGTTCATCTTTGAGCAGGTCTATTATTGGTTTGATATGTGTATTTAATTTTGTTAAACGAATTTATATATTTGCGCAAAAAGAGCACAGAGAACTGTAAAATAACGTAGTTGTAATAAATGCATAGAAATCTTTGTATGTGCCCTTACTTGAAAAATGTGAAATATTGTTTAAAACTTTTACTAACGGCCGAGGTTCACGTTGTAATCGCGTAATACATGTTGTTGAAGAAACGTTAATATACACTTCTCGATATTGAAATTTCCCCATTTTGAAAAATGTGAAATATTATAAATGGAATACAGCATTACACGATACAATACAAATTTTTAAGATGTGAATCCGTTTTTAAGTGAAATATGGCATGGAAAACTTGAAACTTTCATTGTTCTGGAGGGGGAATTGAACCGGCGTCCGAGTACAAGCTATCCACTACACCACCAGAGCGACTAAGTTTCAAGTTTCCGATTAATCTGAATAGCAGAATTGTTAGTCAAAGGATTTGCTAGTTAACACAACTGGCATTCATGTTTAGCGAATCTGGAATTTAAAAATCCTATCCCGTGATGGCCCGGAGGAGTAGATAAATCATGAATGGAATACGAGATTACACCATATAATCAAATTTTGAAGGTGACAATCCGTATTTTGGTGTAAATATGACAAGGATAGGAAGTCAGGTAATATCCGAAAACTTGAAAATTTCGTCGTCCTCGCGCGAAGAATGAACCCGCGTCTCCCGGATAGCTGCTGAGTATGCTAACCACTACACCACCCAGAACAACCAAGTCTCAAGTTTCCAATTAATTTGAATATAACCATCACAGGATTCGCTAGCCGAAGCAATCGGCATTCATATTTAGTGAGTTCTGGAGGTTAAATTTGTATTGTATGGTGTAAACCCGTATTCAGTTCATGATTTATGTGCTCCTCCGGGCAATCACGGGATAGAATTCTTAACCTTCAGATTCGCTAAACATGAATTCCAGTTGCTTCAATTAGCGAGTCCTGGGAGCAGGCTGTACCTTGCTTAACCGTAGTGAAGATCGTTTCCGATTATCATAAAGAATCCGCTTCTCGTCGCAGGTGACGATTCGATGCAGTAGATGTTCCTGTTTCTTCCTGGCAAGCAACGACATGCAGCCTTCCAAACACGTAGTCCTTTTTGGACATTGTCAACTCATGTGGCAGGCACATGTTCAGCTTTTTGACCTTACTCAGGGCAGCCAGACGCAAAACAACTGTCATGTGGTGGACACCAACCTCAGCCACTACCACACGACACGTTTTCGGGGTTCCACTTCAACCACACGTAACAGAATATTGTCAGATTTTTATTAACAATCAACACGTCGTTGACCACGTGCTTCTTTTTGCAGGTCCTTATCTCCGCTTCGAAACTTCATAAACCATCGCCGAATAGTTCGTCCGTTGGATGTATTGTCCCCAAACGCTTTGTTAACGTTTCGAGCGACAATTCCTGCAGAATGGCCCAGTTTAAATTCATACAGGAAGATGACTCTCAAATCCGGCGTCTGCGTGTTTCCTTTGCAAGTCACGTTACGTCCAAACAAACCCCACCTGAACCTTGTTCTTCATGATCATGATCATATGTAGAGGATTTTAGGAAGGGAGTGTCTGACCCCAGGTCTTAAACAACCGTTAGAAATAGGAAACTAGGAGATTTGGGTTAGAGCGCCTGATAGGAAAGTGACACGGAAGCGAAGTAGAAAGGGCGAGGAAGACGCCCTTATTTATTACCGGGGGCCAGTACCAGTGGTCCGACGGTTTAACGTGCCCATCCGACGCACGGCGGGTATTTAGTGGATCGAGCGTTCGTACCTGCCTAGGATCGAACCTGAGGCCCTTCCCGTGTCAGTCACGAACGTTGCCCACTCGGCCACACTCGGCCACCCACGGCCAACCTTGTTCTTCACACACGTGCTAGCTATTTATAGTAACTCTGTGACGTAATACCCGCAACACGTGTGTGCGGTCTCATTCCGCTGTAGTGGGGACTGGTTCCACTGCTCGTTCTCACCGGAAAGTTCATTCGCACCAATCCAATAACCAGGTTGTACGGGTGTTTTAATAACTCAAACACATTGGAGAATATAGGTATCTTTAGTAAAACCAATATTGTTACTCTTTATTGCCTATAACACAAAATGTACACACTATAATTAAAATGGTTGCCCTAGTTCTGTACCAATACAAAGTACTATAAAACACTTACGCCAAAGTTAGTCATATCATGCAAGTTTTTTTGCTTTTAGAGAATTAAGGTGGTTCCACCTAAAATCTTTGCCTTATGTTTCCAATGGTAAACTTTCTTTACATATTTTCTTCGCGATTAACGTATTCCCAAGTATGAAAATTTGCACATCGATAAAACTAACTTTAAGTTATAGCATGGGATACTTAATACTTGCTAAAACGTAACCATAATTAAGCAACCCAACATTTGTGTGTCTACTGTCGTCATCAAAGTACAGGTCGCGCCATCTATTAACAGCCCTGAACATTACTCAAAGAAAAATAATTGTTTTTTAGTATAATTATGGTTATGTTTTACCAAGTATTGAGAATCCCATGCTATAATTTAAAATCAGTTTTATCGATGTGCAAATTTTCATCTTTTGGGATGCATTAATTGCGAAGAAAATATGTAAAGAAGTTTTACCATTGGAAACAAAAGGCACAGGTTTTATAAATATACAATGCCACCGCTCTGTCCACGTTTTCTTTTATAAACAACGAACGGCAATTGAAAAATGTTTCATCGACACCGCGGGGATGGATGCATAATTTTTCAGTTGCTGTTCGTTGTTTATAAAATCGTATATTTATGGTGGCATCGTATATTTATGTTGTATCCACGTGTTTGAAACATATTCGCACAGATTTTAGGTGGAACATCCTTAAGGCCAGCTTCTTTGAAATACTGCACGATCACACACACACACACACACACACACACACACACACACACACACACAAAACACGTAATCTCCGCGTGACAGCGTTTAATGACCTTGCGATTTCTACGAAAATACAGAATATAAGTAAGGAAATTGTAAAAATTGACAATTGCGGCACAAAAAAAGTAAAATTACTTAAATTGTTTACCCCTGAATATAAAAAACAAGGTAGTAAAATCATGCAATGCATTGATTATGACACGCTTTCCAACATACCAGAAATCATTACTCAAGTTATTACTCAAGTTATGAATATAATAGTTGTAGAATAAATCTCACTCCTGTGTCCTGACCTTTGACTCCATTTCGATGATATTAAACAAAATTGGTTCAGTATACCTCCGGAACAACATACTAAAGTTTAGTCACAATAGAAGCATGTTTAGTCAAGTTATGAGGATAATGGCTGTGGAATAAATTTCGCTCCTGTGTCCTGACCTTTGACCCCATTTCGATGATATTAAACAAAATTGGTTCAGTATACCTCCGGAAGAACATACTAAAGTTTTGTCGCAATAGAAGCATGTTTAGTCAAGTTATGAGGATAATGGCTGTGGAATAAATCTCGCTCCTATGCCCTGACCTCTGACCCCATTTCGATGAAATTCAACAGAACCGGTTAAGTATAATTCCGGAACAACATGGTAAAGTTTTGTCTCAATCGAAGTATTTTTACTTAAGTTATAACGCATAAGGGGGATGGAATGGATCCCGCTGCTATGTCCTGACCTTTGACCCCATTTTACCCAATTTCAATAGGGTTCGTCCCCAGTGGTCCCCTACCACAGGCTGAAATTTCATCGAAATCGAACCATTTTTACCCAAGTTATGATGCATGAAGGCAATGGAATGGATCCCGCTCCTATGTCCTGACCTTTGACCCCATTTTGGCCATTTGCAATATGGTTCGTCCCCATTGGTCCCCTACCACATACTAAAATTTCAGCGAAATCGAACCATTTTTACGCGAGTTATCGAGAGGCCGGACAGACGGACGGACAGAGCTGGAGCATATACGTTTCTTCAACCTACGGTTGGAAAGCGTAAAAAAAAACCACAACTTAATGTCACAGTGTTTTGCACATAGTAAAAGACTTTCTTTTTTTACTCTGTTATTAAAAAGTGACACAGCGAAGAACACTCACTATTTAGCTCATTATATTCTGAAGGATACGTAGTTATGGACAAAGAAGTGTAATATACAGGGTGTCCACAAAGTCTCTTTACAACTTTGCACATTTATTATGGTTACACTGTGTGAGATAGACAAATGTGGTTGAGCACATAAGTAAGAGCAAGGAGTCAAGTTTTTTCTACCTCATTACAAAAGCTCAATATGCGCACCATTTGCTGCGCGTAGAACATCTAGCCGAAACTCCAGTTCCAACCATGCGTACTGCAACATGTCTTTAGTAACTGTCTCTCGCAAGTTCCATAAACGCATGAGGAATTTCGAATCCCCAAATCCTGACATTGTGTCTGTTTAACTGCTCAGAGACATGAAAAGTGCCTCATCCGTAAAACAAACACGTGTGAGAAACTCGGGATCTTCACTTATTCCATCCAGCATCGTTACTGCGAATTCTTCTCGTCGTGGTCAATCGTTCGCTTCAAGTGCTTATAACGCTTGCACTTTGTATGCATATAAGTGTAGATGACTATGTAGCACCCTGTGTACCGTGGACCGGGGCATTTGTAATTCTGTGGCAGCGGAACCAATGGTCGACTACTTCGGGCTTCGTGAAAATGAATCACGAAAACATTCGATATCTTCATTCGATGTTCGTGGGCGGCCATTACGATCTTAATCGAACACGGACCCAGTTTCCATGAATTTTTGGTGCCATTGGCGGATACTAGGGCGATATGGTAGGGTTTTCGCATACTTAGTCCGGAAATGTCGCTCCGTTTGTCTATCAGATTTTGTTTCAATGAACCAAGCGACGCACTGCGCTCTCTCTTTTGTAGGGACTACATTTTCATACACTGGCGTGCAAAAATTAAGGACGAGAAAGGTTTCGAATGTAACGTCGTGCAGAAGTGCTCCACATCGACTCAAATCATACCATAAGATCCCCAAGATGTAAGAATATGGGACAAGTGAGCAAAACCGTCCAAACAAGGAATCCAAAGGATACAAAGGCACTTTATTGAAAAGGTAGCTTCGAGCACAACTGGACAGAAGACAGAAACGTCCATGTGACAGGCGGCTGCCAAGAAAAATCCAGTCTTTAGTAGGGGATATGATCACCCCTGACTGCGTTGCAGGATTTACAACGTCTGTCCATGCTGAGGAAGGACGAGGTTGTCAAGGAGCTGTTGAGGCATCGAGACCCATTCCTCTTGTAGCGCCAATCGCAGCTGCGGAATTGTTGCTGGTGGCTGGTGACGTGCTGCAAAGCGTCTCCCGAGAAGGTCCCACACGTGTTCGATTGGATTTAGGTCCGGGGACCTTGCGGACCAATTAATGCGTTGAATATCTTCACCCTCCAACAGCTCTGCGACAGCCACTGTACGATGAGGTGTAGCGTTGTCGTCCATGAAGAGGAACTCAGGACCTACAGCACCTCTAGACAGACACACGTGAGAAAGGAGAACCTCGGTACAATAGCGGACACCAGTGACTGAACCTCCTTGGAAGATGTGGAGGTCAGTACTGCTACCAAGCATGATACCGCCCAAAACGAGAGCTCCGCAACCTCCACAGCAGTCCCTTTCGATGATGTTGGAGGTGTGATTGCGTGTTCCCTGCTCTCTCCAGATGTGTATACGTCCAGAATCGCTCGTCAGACTAAATCGGCTCTTATCCGTAAAGAGAACTCGACCTCATTGCTGATGTGTGCCAGTTCTTGTGTTCCTGGCACCACAGAAACCGCCGTCTCCGATGAGCAGGCGTTAATGGCACACACCGTACTGGTCGTCGTGCAAATAGACGACCTTTGTGCAGCCTTCTGGAAACGGTGAAACGCGATAACGGACGTCCAGTTGTCTGTTGCATTAGCATTGCGATTTCTCCCGCTGTCTGCCGTCTGTCTCTTCTCGCCTGAAGGACAATATACCGGTCGTCCGGCGCCGCGGTTGCTCGTGGACGACCACTGCTAAACTCTCGGACAGCTGTTCCTGTCGTTTGAAATGCTCTCCAAGCTCGTGAAACGATGCAGTGAGCGATCCCGAACTCCTCGGTCACAGTAGTCACACTTTGACCTTCTTCCAACTTCCCAATGACGCGACCTCGGGTAAAGTAATCCAGATGTCGTCTGCTGGATTGCCTGTTGGTCATATCACACGGTGGCAGAAACTCGACGTCGTTCAAACCGATGTACACCGTGCAATAGCTTTCACCGGATTGCTGAGCGTACACCGCCCGTGTGCTTTACGCCGTTCCGACACTCCCCCTCCTCTCTACGTCATGCTGCATATATGCGCATGCCCTACCGTACCGGACCCTGGTATATCTCCTGAGTGGTCTTTCGGTCCGTTCTGCCTTCACGTTCAGCTGTTATGTTAATTTCTTCTCTTCGTCCTTAATTTTTGCACACCTGTGTATAACAGCACCTGTTACGTCAGTGAGTGACCTATTACAAAAAACGATAATGTCAATTAAAACTTTTATATTTACAGTTTATACTATATTCACAAAAGTCCCCGGTCACCGTTCAAAAAGCAAATGAACGGATCCGCTGCGTTGTTAAGATGCGCGGTACAACTGCAAATGGTATAAAAATAAGCCAGCAGCTGACCGCGATCACATTGCTCTGTGAGGTTGAGTGAAAATGTCGCGGCAGGAGAGAACTGACTTTGAGAAAGGAAAGATTGTTGGGGTGTTATATCAGTGGATTGTCTACAAGAGAAACCGAGAGACGTTTAAACGTATCCAAGTCAACTGTTTTGGATGTACTGAATAAGTGGAAGACACATGGCGTGCCTGAAGCAGCAAAACGTACCGGCAGACCAAAGGAAGTCAGTGATAGAGGACGTCGAAGCCTCAGGAGAGTGGTTACAGCTAATACACAGGGTACTACTGCACAAGACCTCAGGTGCACAGGTGAGTAAAAATGCTGAAACCTAGGTATGTACACGTACCAATCGCAGAAAAGTTCGTTCCACGGCTTACCGTGGTCGTGCGGCTGCTTATAAGCCTTTCACCTCCACTCAGAATGCTACTCGTCGTTTAGCATGGTGTAAAGAACATTTATCGTGGACCTTAGATCAATATAAACGGGTCTTATGGGCTGATGAATTCAGATACACGATCCATTGAGCATGTGTAGGTATGGCGACAGCCAGCTGAACGCTATTTACTACAGTGTACTATTCCTACGGTCAAGTTTGGAGCTGGCAGTGTACTCGTGTGGGGGTGTTTTTCGTGGATGGTCCTGGCCCATTGGTTATCGTGGACAAACCTGGCAACCAGCACGTCTACCTGGATATTCTGGACAATTATGCCTTACTAACTCTGTGGCAATACTATGGAACCGAGCCGTGTTAATTACAGCAGGTTACACCATAGTAACTCCCTCCTACATGTGTTCAACAGTTTCTTACGAAATGCAGTATTGAAATCATTCCATAACTTGCCTATAATCCTGATCCCGTCCCGTGCGATTTTCTGGTTGTTTCCAACGATGAAGGAGACGCTCGGTGGCGCAACATTCATCACAGATGCTGACGTTATTCAAGCTGCACAGGGGTTGATAAAGCAGCTTCCACAAAATTGCTTTCGTACACGGGTCACTAATGCAGCTTTTAAAGCAGCTTCCACAAAATGCTTTCGTACATGGGTCACTAAAGCGGCTTCCACAAAATGCTTCCGTACAGGGGTCAGTAAAGCAGCTTCCACAAAAAGCTTTTGTACAGGGGTCACTAAAGCAACTTCCACAAGAAGCATTCGTACAGGGGTCACTAAAGCGGCTTCCACAAAATGCTTTCTTACAGGGTCCACTAAAGCAGCTTCCACAGAAAGCTTTCGTACACGGGTCACTAATGCAGCTTTTAAAGCAGCTTCCACAGAAAGCTTTCGTACATGGGTCACTAAAGCGGCTTCCACAAAATGCTTCCGTACAGGGGTCAGTAAAGCAGCTTCCACAAAAAGCTTTTGTACAGGGGTCACTAAAGCAACTTCCACAAGAAGCATTCGTACAGGGGTCCCTAAAGCGGCTTCCACAAAATGCTTTCTTACAGGGTCCACTAAAGCAGCTTCCACAAAAAGCTTTCGTACACGGGTCACTAAAGCGGCTTCCACAAAATACTTTCTCACAGGGGTTACTAAAGCAGCTTCCACAAAATGCTTTCGTACACGGGTCACTAATGCAGCTTTTAAACCAGCTTCCACAAAATGCTATCGTACACGGGTCACTAATGCAGGTTTTTTAATGCAGCTTCCACAAAATACTTTCGTACACGGGTCGCCAATGCAGCTTTTAAAGCAGCTTCCACAAAATGCTTTCGTACAGGGGTCACTAAAGCAGCTTTCACAAATTGCTTTCGTACAGGGGTCAATAAGACAGCTTCCACAAAATGCTTTCGTACACGGGTCACTAATGCAGCTTTTAAAGCAGCTTCCACAAAATGCCTTCGTACAGGGGTCACGAAAGCAGCTTTCACAAATTGCTTTCGTACAGGGGTCAATAAGACAGCTTCCACAAAAACTTCCATACAGGGTCCATGGAGCTCCCACAAAATGCTTTCTTACAGGGGTCACTAAAGCAGCTTCCACAAAATGCTTTCGTACTGGGGTCGCTAAAGCAGCTTTCACAAATTGCTTTCGTACAGGGGTCAATAAGACAGCTTCCACAAAAAGCTTCCACACAGGGGCCATGGAGCTCCCACAAAATGCTTTCTTACAGAGGTCACTAAAGCAGCTTCCACAAAATGCTTTCGTACCGGGCCCACTAAAGCAACTTCCACAAGAAGCATTCGTACAGGGGTCACTAAAGCAGCTTCCACAAAATGCTTTCTTACAGGGGTCCCTAAAGCAGCATCCACGAAATGCTTTCTTATAGGGGTCACTAAAGCAGCTTCCACGAAATGCTTTCTTACAGGGGTCACTAAAGCAGCTTCTAAAGCAGCTTCCACAAAAGCTTTCTTACAGGGGTCACTAAAGCAGCTTCCACAAAAAGCTTTCTTACAGGGATCACTAAAGCAGCTTCCACAAAAGCTTTCTTACAGGGATCACTAAAGCAGCTTCCACAAAAAGCTTTTGTACAGGGGTCACTAAAGCAGCTTCCACAAAATGCTTTCTCACAGGGGTCACTAAAGCGGCTTCCACAAAATGCTTTCTCACAGGGGTCACTAAAGCAGCTTCCACAAAATGCTTTCGTACATGGGTCACTAATGCAGTTTTTAAAGCAGCTTCCACAAAATGCTTTCGTACAGGGGTCACTAAAGCAGCTTCCACAAATTGCTTTCATACAGGGGTCACTAAAGCAGCTTCCACAAAAAGCTTTCATACAGGGGCACTAGCAGCTTCCACAAAATGCTTCCTTGCAGGGGTCACTAAAGCAGCTTCCACAAAATGCTTCCTTACAGGGGTCACTAAAGCAGCTTCCACAAAATGCTTTCATACACGGGTCACTAATCGGGCTTTTAAAGCAGCTTCAACAAAATGCTTTCGTACAGGGGTCACTAAAGCAGCTTCCACAAATTGCTTTCGTACAGGGGTCACTAAGGCAGCTTCCACAAAAAGCTTCCATACGGGGCCATGGAGCTCCCACAAAAAGCTTCCATACAGGGGCCATGGAGCTCCCTCAAAATGCTTTCCTACAGGGGTCACTAAAGCAGCTTCCACAAAAAGCTTTCGTACAGGGCTCACTAAAGCAACTTCCACAAGAAGCATTCGTACAAGGGTCACTAAAGCAGCTTCCACAAAACGCTTTCTTACAGGGGTCCCTAAAGCAGCTTCTACGAAATGCTTTCTTACAGGGGTCACTAAAGCAGCTTCCACGAAATGCTTTCTTACAGGGGTCACTAAAGCAGCTTCCACAAAAAGCTTTCTTACAGGGGTCACTAAAGCAGCTTTTACAAAAAGCTTTCTTACAGGGATCACTAAAGCAGCTTCCACAAAAAGCTTTCTTACAAGGGTCACTAAAGCAGCTTCCACAAAAAAGCTTTCATACAGGGGTCACTAAATCAGCTTCCACAAAAAGCTTTCGTACAGGGATGGTGGGGCTGCTTCCACGTTTTTGTGCACCAGCGTTAAATTGCCGAATGATTTCTTGCACTGTGGCCCGTTTATCCGCTGTTTGAATGCGAGCAAGCCAGCGATGACCCCGCTCATCCACACGCTGTTGTCCAAGGCAGTTGGCCCTTGCAGGAATGGTTTTACCGGATTCGATGTACTCACGGTGCACCCGTGACACAGTGGCTCGTGAAATTCCCAGTGCCTGCACGACTTCCGAGATGGAGTGACCCGTTCGTCGAGCCCCGACAATTTGCCCGCGGTCAAAATGCGCTTAGATCCTTCGTCTTACCCATAATGCGTCCGACTCTTACTTATTCCCGTCGCATCACTCCTTATATTGTCGGATCGCTGCATGCGTCATGTCGTTTCCGTTTACAGAGCCGCCCACAGCGCCACATTTGCATAACGCCAGCTGTCTCTAATTCAATTGCTCTTCAGTGTATAAACGAGTTCCTTGGTTAAAAACCTAAATAACATCAAGTTAAGATATTTCTCGCAGATATACTAGTATTCAAACTAAAATTCATGTAGATCCATGAAATGAAATTTCACAGTAAGAATTTATAAATCATAGCAATACTCTTTCACAACTTTCATGCAAATCTGTCAAACCATCTTTGTGAGGGAAGCCTGTCTAAGACAAAACCACCCGGAGAAGGTTTTATACAATTTATTTAGAATCAGCCCATCAGGGAGCACTACGAAGGGACCCATATTGCAATGATTCCATAAAAATGAGAGAAAAGGAAAAGAACAAAACAAGTAACAATGAAAGAAAGTGAAAGTACGAAAATAATATAGCCATAAGAAGAGAAACAG
Source organism: Macrothele yani (assembly GCA_039090855.1). Taxonomy (NCBI): domain Eukaryota; kingdom Metazoa; phylum Arthropoda; class Arachnida; order Araneae; family Macrothelidae; genus Macrothele; species Macrothele yani. The sequence continues at coordinate 113,634,807 of CM076999.1, read as the reverse complement.
TTTCCAACATGTATAACAACTGGATCCTACTATGAATTCATGTTAATAGACAAAGTCATCACTCTTTCCACGTTTTTCTTTAATTAACACACAGCAACCGAAAAATTGTTATCCGGACACCTATGGGATCGAACTCAGATCTCTCGATAATTAGCCGAGTACGTTCGCTTTACGCTATGGTGCCAACAATCCACGGTGCTATGCATGTTTGTCTGTCAGCATCTGCATTCACAAATCCGTAGGGGTGGGCTCAGCAACTGTTGGCATCGCAGCGTAAGGTGAACGCACTCGGCTATTTGTCGAGAAATCTAGGGTTCGATTACAGTGGTGTCAAAATACAATTTTTCGGTTGCTGTGTGTTAATTGTTAAAAACGTGGAAAGAGTGTGAAGCATGCAATTGGTAAAACGTGGAAAGAGTGATGACTTTGTCTCCACGTATTTGGAAGATTTTCACTATCTGTTGTCCACAGTATTTGTCATTTTCTTGTAGGACTTCCGTCCACAGTGAGTAGAGTTTTAGGTCCCAGCCACCTACAGCGAGATCGCCTTTTGGGCAGGACACAGAAACCGAAGGAATGAGAGCAAGTCTAACGACTTTGACAGAACAGTTTGTAGTGAGATTAGAGTACAACAGATGGCGCCACCATACAAGTACGATGTTGCACATAGAGGGGTGAGAGAATTTCAGGGGGCATAGGAAAGTATACCCATTTAACCAGTTGGTTCAACCTGGGGGCCGTCACTTAACGTGCTCGTCCGATGCACGGCGGATATTCAGCGATTGTTAGTAAATCACACCATCTCTGAAAGATCAGCCCAGGTTCGAACCTGAGGACCTTGCATCGATTGTCTGACTCACTAACCACTAAGCCATTCGCGGCTCCAGAGAACGAGATTTTCATTATGAATTTATGATTTATTTAATATCATTTTATTCCATTATTATTATTTTTTTTTATTGGAGGTTTAACGCCCACCGTGAGCAACTCAATGGGCTATAAGCAGTCACCCGTCCCTAATTTAGGGTCACTGGTTCCAGGGAAGGGAGAAAGCCAGTGCTGTAAAATAAACACAACATCCATGCCTGACCGGGATTCGAACCCGGACCCCTTTCGGACGAATGATCAGAGGCCATCGCTTAGACCACAGCGCCACCGGGGCGGCATATATATTTTATTAAGGGCATCACTACCTTTTATATAAACTATTGAATTGTTCTTGTCTTAGAAATCAAATTTTTCTCTTCTATTTGTTATTCTACGAATATGTTAATAGAAACTTACACATTTTTTTCGTTTCTTCGGAAATTTAACGACCATGGCGGGCAACTCGATGGGCAACAAACAGTCTCTCGGTCCTAATTTAGGGCCGCATGCTCCAGGAAAGAGACGACAGCCAGAGCCGTAAGACAAACACGACAACCATGACTCATAGGGTTTCGAACCCGAACCCATCTCGGTCGAATGGTCAACGTTTACATCACTGCACCACCACGGATGATCTGGGCATTATCAGTGCGTATTTTGTAGGAAATGTGCTTTACGGACAAAAAATTAGTCATTGCTGTCAGAAATTAGCTAATAATGGCTAACGGCGCCTATCGCTTGCGTTATAACAGAATGAATCCGGTGTGGTAGGGACTCCACGAGGTTGTGGATGTATTGAACATCGTTTCACCTTCTGTTCCAAATGTTCCTACATAGTTTCAATAGGATTTAAATCTGGGTATTTGGCGGGCCAGCCGAGGTAAGACAGTGTTGCTGATTGTTCGTCTTGTCACTCAGACACAGTTTTAGTCCCGTGCACAAAACTATTGTCGTCTTGGAAGACAGGAGTGTCAATGTGATGATGCTCCTGGAGATGTAGCGCAAAGGGCAAAACTTCGTCATTCAGGATGCGCATGGTGGTTCGAATTCATCGTCACTGCAACGAAAGGGCCAATTTCGGGGTACGAAAAACATCCCCAAAACATCACAGAACCCCCTCCAGCTTGAACAACACGTTCGACACAGTTAAGATTAAAGTCTGCATTGAGCCTGCGATGCACTCGTCCACTACCATCATTGGAGTGCAACCAAAAACGAGGCTTATCAGACCAAAATACTCGTCTCCAATCCTCCATAGTAAAGTTTTGGTGACTCTGAGCCCATTGATAACGTGCGACTTTGTGACTTGGTGTTAGAAGAGGCCTCTTCAGTGGTACTCTGCTCCAGATGACCATCGCATGCAGTTCTCGTCGCAATATCGTTTTGGAAATTGGTTGGAGGGGACTTTCCTTGACTGTTTGGAGCAATTGTTGCCTGGTTTGAAACCGATTTGCAGTTACTAGGCGTCAAATATGGCGGCGGTCTCTGTTGGTGAGAATCGTTTTCCGGCCACAGTTAAGTCGCCAATTTTCAGGTGATTGCGAACTACAGCACTGTCTGTAAACCCGCTGGACAGTATGCTTCGACACAATAAGAGATTGGGCGACTTCCTTCACTTTGTGTCCATGGGCACGGCCAAACACGATGGCTCCGTTTTGCGACTCAGTAACGTCTGTCGTACGCCCCCGTATTGGAGATTAAATTCAAAAGACACGTTGCTCTTCATCACTGCAAGAGACAGAAGTGATCCTGTAGACCACGCCAATGCTATCCCAGGCAGCGCACCCTTGTAAATTAACGTAGGCGCAACGCTGTGCTACTGTATTCTATCCCCAATCTGGTAGGTAAGACGTTACCGTTGAATGCTGACGTAAAGCCAACGATTTTCCAACTGATCAGCTACTGAGGGGAAGATTTGTGTTATCCGATTACAGTCAAGCGCGACCTAAGCTAAAACCAGTACCCCTGTGAGTCATCAGCATCTAGGGAGGCTACGCCTGAAGCAACATGTGGGTTTGGGCCGCGGGTGGCCTAGTGGGCAACGTTCGTGACTGCCACGGAAAAGACCTCAGGTTCGATCCCAGGTAGGTACGAACGCTCGATCCACTAAATACTCGCCGTGCGTCGGATGGGCACGTTAAGCCGTCGGACCCCGGGTACTGGCCCACGGTAATAAATAAGGGCGTCTTCCTCCCCCTTTCTACTTCGCTTCCGTGTCACTTTCCTATCGGGCAATCTAGCCCGAATCTCCTAGCTTCCTATTTCTAAGGGTTGTTTAAGACCTGGTGTCAGACACTCCTTTCCTAAATTCCTCTACAATCAATCAATCAATCAGCAACATTTGGGCAACTCTTTTTCAACAGTATGTGGTTCAACAATTGTTCGTTCACAGCGCACGTACTAACTGGAACTTTCATGTAAGTAGAATAAATCTTATTGTTAGATTTTCTGCATGTTCTTATCACACATAAAATAATTTTCAAATTGCTCTTGCTAAATTGCGATTGCATATTTTTAATAGATGTTGCATTTTCGATGCTACTTTATTTCTGTCGTATCGAACTAAATTTTGGAAGCAAAGTACATCGTGTCTAAAATAATTAAAAAATCTGCTGTTGTTCATCCTACGGATATTTATTGTTGCGTGCACGAACCGGTGGATGTGATGGATGAGAGTTGTTTGGGCTATTTCTTCAGCGATATCAGAGAGTAAAATGTAAATAGGTAAGTTTGTTACAATATAATTTAAGTCATCATCATCATCATTGTCAACCATTATCAATCCACTGCTGGACGAAGGTCTCCCCAAGTTTCCTCCAAAACGGTCTGTCTTGTGCCAGTCTCCTCCATGTCACTCCCGCATACTTTCGAATTTCATCCACCCATCTTCCATGTGGTCTTCTTCTGGGTCTTTTCCTGTCCCTTGGAATCCAATCTAAAATTTCGGCTGTCCATCGATGGTCTGTTCTTCTGGCAGTATGTCCAGCCCATTGCCATTTCAGGGATTTAACTCTGATCATGATGTCTTCCACTCTTGTCATTTTTCGGATCCACGTGTTCCTCTTCTTATCTCTCCTGGTTACACCAAGCATGCACCTCTCCATGCTGCTTTGAGTTGTCTGCAGCCTTTGTATGTCTCTTTTAGCTAAGGTCCACGTCTCTGCACCATACGTAAGCACTGGAAGGATGCATTGATCAAACACTTTTCTTTTAAGACATAATGGCATATTGCTCTTGAAAATTATGCTGTTTCTTCCAAAAGCTCCCCAGGCAAGTTTTGTACGCCGATTAATTTCTTCACCAATGTGACCCTCACTTGATATCTGCTGTCCAAGATAAACGTACGTGTCTGTTGTCTCCAGCGTTTCTCCATCAATCGATAAATCTTCATTTCTTGTAAAAGCATTGTACATCACTTTTGTCTTCTGAAAGTTCATTTTTAATCCCACTTCTTTACTCTTGTCAGCAAGTTCCTGGATCATACTCTGTAGCTCTGATGGGGTAGTTGCAAAAATGACTATGTCATCAGCAAAACGAAGGTGGGTTAGATAATCTCCATTAATCTTTATCCCTTTGTTTTCCCAGTTCAGTGATTGAAAGACATTTTCCAATGTGGCATTAAAGAGCTTCGGAGATATGGTGTCACCTTGTCTCACACCCTTTCCAATTTTTATGTGTGTTGTATTTTCAAACAGCCGAATCTTTGCACTTGCATTTTCATAGATGTAATTAATAATATTAATGTATGCATCTTCAATACCGCAGGATTTCAGAGCCATTGCAACTGCTGATGGTTTCACCGAATCAAAGGCTTTTTCATAATCGATAAAAGCCATGCACAATGGAAGTTCATATTCCCTCGCTCTTTCAATTAGTTCTCTCAGTACGTGGATATGATCTATTGTGCTGTAGCCACTCCTGAATCCAGCTTGTTCTCTCGGTTGAGCCATGTCCAGTGTCACCTTCAAGCTGTGTGAAAGAACTTTAGTGAAGATTTTATAAACCACTGATAGGAGGCTGATAGGTCTGTAGTTCCTGAGATCCTCAATGTCACCTTTTTTATGTAGCAAGATCATTGTAGCGTTGTTCCAATCCTAAGGAATTTTCCCTTCATTAAGGCATCGAGTGAAAATTTGGGCGAGTACTGTTTCGATTTCTCCACTTGCTTCTTGTATGATGTCTACAGTAATTCCATCTTCTCCTGGAGCTTTTCCCCGCTTCATGTTCTTGATTGCATGTGCAACATCTGCTGGAAGGACTGGAAGAACTCTGGTACTGGTACCTTTCATGATGTCTGGAGTACATGTATCATCCCTTTCATATAATTTGGAGTAGAAATCTTTCACTCTTGTCAAAATTTCGCCTCTATTTCTTGTTACAGAACCATCTTCTTTTCCCAGTGCCATAATCTGTTTTTTCCCCTTACTGAGATGTCCCTTTGCTATCTTTAGGTTTTGGTTGTTTTCAATTGCTTTCCTTACTAGTTCACAGTTGAATTTCCTTACGTCTTCAGTGATACTTTTTCGTACTGTCTTGCATAGCTCTATATATTCCACTTTGGAAGTCACATCTTCTTTAGTTGTCCTCATCTCTCTTCTTTTTGCATCTACATTTTGGTTTTTCCTGATAATTTGTTCACATGCAATTTGTTCTTAGAATCAGCTAATTTTGTTGCTGTTTCCATAAGAGCTTTGGTTACTTTTCTGTTAACTTCAGAAATATCCACTTCTTCCGATGTTAGGCCTTCTAAAGCAGAGAATCTGTTCCTCAGTTCCAATTTGAAGGTATTAGGGTGTTTTTTAAGGTTGGTTATGTCAATACATTTTGTTTGTCTTATGAACTTGCTACGTTCGAATTTAGGGTTGAGGTGCATCTTACATCTCACCAATCTATGGTCACTGCCTGTGTTGAACTTGTTTAGCACACTGCAGTCTTCTATGACGAATTTTTTGTTACACATAATAAAATCAATTTCACTTGTCGTCCCATTTGGATGTCTCCATGTCCATTTCCTGTGTGGCTTTTTCTTGCAAAAGGAGTTCAAGATGAAAACCCTTCTGCCTCTGCAAACTCTACGAGAGTATTTCCACGCTGGTTTCTGTTGCCGTGACCGAATTTACCTACTGAAGTTTCATTCTGTTGCTGTTGCCCTATTTTTGCATTGAAATCTCCCATAATTATCTTCAAGTGCTGCTTACCTTTATTATTTTGATCACGAATTTCCTCATAAAATTCTTCAATTTCTTCTTCAGCATGACTTGTGGTGGGTGCATATGTTTGAATAATCTGAGCCTGGTATCTTTTCGAGAGTTGGATAACGAGTCGTGCAGCTCTGTCAGAGGAATATTCAACTTCTACAACTTTATCCTTCAGTTTCTTGTTTATTATAAATCCAACACCACTAGTTCTGCCAGTATCTGTCCCACGATAGTAGAAGAGATGTCCACTTTTCAGTTCGATGAGATCTTCTCCTTTTCTCCTTACCTCACTTAGCCCGACGATGTCCCACTTGATCCTTTGTAGTTCCTCTTCCAATTCAAGAAGCCTTGAATCAGAAGATAATTTAAGTAAGTATATTTAAACTACTGGCTAATTACAAATGACAAATTAACTAGGTTATCCACTCAGATATGATATGAGTATGTGAGTTTGTGTAAAGAAAAGACGAATGTTCCCATAATTCAAAATTTAATATTCCAGAATTCCAGCACTGTTACCTCAGAATATGATATGAGTTCAGTAAAAACTGCAAACGTAAACATTGCAGTAAATTTTAGGTTATGCTGTAAACTGATTTCACAATCTTTTCTTTAGAAAGATTTCTTGTAACACTACCTCAGTGAAAGTTGCATACTTTTATACTGTTAACGTTAGTACACTGCTGGACAATTGCTAAGGACGGATCATAAACGGCTATATAGCGCATAAAAAAGTAAGTGTGGTTGGATGCCAAGTGAAATAAAATAATGTCAGAATGCCAGGACATTACAAGAAAGACAATTTATTGTGCTCTGAAATCCAGAAGGCTTTGGAACGTGTTCAAGGAACAAACAGGCCATTTTGTGCAGAATACGCAAAAGTGAAAAAATGCAATTACCGTCCGCAGGCGTTCCGGCGTAAGATGTCAATACGGGATATGGCCACCATGGAGGGCGATGCAAGATCCCACACGTCGTTTCATGCTTTGCACAACATTATCAAGGAGCTGTTGGGGTAATTTATCCATTCCTCTGTCAGTGTACGGATGAGGGTGTCCTTGTTTATTGGAGGGCATTGGTGACTACTAGCAAGACTCCTCGCCAAAGCATCCCACACATTTTCAATGGGATTCAGATCTGGAGAACGTGCTGGCCATACGAGGCGTTGAATATCCTCGCTCTGAAGACACCCCTGGACAGCGACTGTTCGATGACATGTTGCGTTGTCGTCCATGAAAATGAATCTATCACCGACAGCATCACGGAACATGCGAACATGAGGTAGCAGATCATTATTAATGTATCGTTGGCCAGTCATAGTCGCAGTTGGAAGCACATATAGAGACGTACGGCCATTGATCGTGATGCCAGCCCATACCATGACACTACATGTCGGATATTGGTCCCTTTCCTGTATGTTTGCTGGACAATATGCAGTACCACTATCACGCCAGATCAGTTGTCGTCGACAATCAGACGATAGACTGTATCTACTCTCATCTGAGAAGAGGACAGCAGACCAGTCGTTATCAGTCCAATTGCGATGTTGATGGCACCATTGCAAACGGGTGGTGCCGTGACGTCTGGACAATGGGATGCACACAACAGGACGGCGGGAGTATAGTCCTCCTTCGTGCAAACGTCTGGCGACAGTTTTTAGGGAGATCCGCTTGCCTGTAGCAGCCATAAACTGATTTGCTACCTCACTAGCTGTGCTGCGCCGGTGTCTTTTTTGATAGCACTATGTACCGATCTTCTGCAGGTGTCGTACTGCGAACACGACCTCCCCGTGACGTTTGCTACACTCTCCATTTGTTTGAAATGATTTCCAAAGCCTTGAAACAACACTGAGGCTGACGTCGAACTCCCTGGCAACATCTGTTATTTTTCGCCCTTCTTCAATCTTGCCAACAATACGGCCACGCGTAAAATCATCTAGGTGATGTTGGGAAGACATACTGAAAATTGCAAGTTCGTCAATTGATTCTTTCCCTTTCAACGTTGCGTTTGAACAACAACGGTCAATACGCGATAAATCCTTTATATCTCTTATTAGCGATATGACGTCACGAACAAGTTCGGCAATCCAAAATTTGCATACGCACAACACGTATTACTGTATCCCGCAGATATGCTAATTTCCACATTTTCCTGCCTTCCATTTTATGGTTGCTATCGTTGCTATTGTCATCCGTCCTTAGCAATTGTCCGGCAGTGTATAAATCTGGATATTTATTTTTTTGTGTTTTCACTAAAACAACATGGCACAATATCAACACGTGTGAATGAAAACTGATTTTGGTATTTTATGATTTTCCACACTGACTTTTGCTGTTAAATTCTTTAAAGGGACTAGACTTTTTTTTTTTTTTTTTTTTTTTTTTTTTTTTTTTTGCTGAGGTGGCCTGGATATATGTATTGCCAAAATAATATTTTTGATAGTAAATATCATTAAACATTATATGAAATTATGAAAACAGCACATTTTTGCAACTGGGTGTAGCCAAAATATCTTCATTTGTGAAATATTGATTTTTTCCTGTTAAAAAAGTTGATACCAAACAGTGGTCAAGATTTCTCATGGTCAAAATGAGAATGCAGTGTACACTGATGTAAATAAAATATATAGCAGCTGTATGAAACATTTAAATCAATGAAGATCCTTCAAAAAGAACAGTGAATGCTCAATGTTAGGGCCTCTGAATATTTTAACTTTTAATTGGAAAATTGCATGATTATGTTCTTCATGAAAATTAAACAAGTTATCAAAAACTTACAAACTAAAATCTCAAGTAATCTCGTAGCACAATTGCACATGTTTTCCTGCTTCAGATCCCTAGAAAACAAACTGTGCTCTTCGCCATGTAACGTACCAGGAGATGTGACGTACCTGCCAGCAGGACGCACTCAACATAAAGGCAGATAGGAATCAGAATAAAACGTCCGCGTATCTCAATTGGTAGAGTGACTTATTCCGGAATGAGGGGATCCGGGTTCGAACCCCGACGCGGATAGAAAATGACGGAGAAATTTACTTCGTTATAATGGCGCCCGAACTATCCGGGTGACCCGACCGTTCAAAATCTCGCAATGGTGTGATGTTATTTCCACACCACGAGATAGGAAAAATAAAAGAATCCCTTCTCCAGCACTTCGAAAAAAAAAGGGGGGGGGAGATGATGTAACGTACCAGGAGATGTTACGTACCTGCCATCAGGAGGCACACGACATAAAGGCACATAGCAATCAGAATAAACGTCCGCGTAGCTCAATTGGTAGAGCAACTTATTCCGGAATGAGGGGACCCGGGTTCGAATCCTGGCGTGGAGTAAAATGACGGAGAAATTTACTTCATTATAGCCATTTTTCAAGGGGTTTTTTTTTCACATTTTTCTGATCATAATTGATCTCAGGATATTCTATCCAAATCTCTACTAAATTTCTTGTATAGCTGGTATTTATTTGAGAGATGCTTTCTACTAATTGGTTCACAGAGGTATTTCTAAAATTCTGTATTTTATTTTCTCTTTGGAACAGTGGAAATTTTTTCAGTGTTTATTCATCCAAGAAAGAACTTAAACTCTCTTATAAAAATAATAAAATTTAGACAGTCCTTTTTTCATAATGGTTATCAGTTTTTAATATTTATAAGGTATCTAGTTTCACAAACTGCACTGGAGAGTTAATGCAAGTGTTTTATGTTAGTGTATCCTGCTGCTATATTACATGGGCAATATTTAAGCATATATATTTGTGGTTCTGTGCATGAAGGAATTAATTATATGTTATGATTTTCCCTTCTTTCTTATGTTTCCACTTCAGCGGCCATTGTGGAAATCAATTTTATCCAGCAGTTAGACTGGCAAGTGTAGAAGCGCATACAGTCTTTGATCACCATCTCACCATAATACTTAGGTGAATAATGTGCATTTAGAAAATATAACATTATTTTCCAGCAGTTTTTACTTTTCATGTGTGCTTTAGTAGGGAATATGTCATTGATAATTATTTTAGCTTAATAAATGTAAATCAGAATTTCAAAAATGATTTTTTTTCAGGTTTTATCAGTTGTGATTGTTGTGTTGCATTTATAAGGGCAATTTGAAAAACAATTATTTAACATATGGGTATGGATTAAAGTTTATCTAATTGCGTGTGTACAGTTTTGCCTTTCAGTAGTGTTACAAGGTAAACCCTCATTCTGCAAAAAGTCATCTACTAAAGTTTTTTTATTGCAGGTTCCAAAGCTAATCATAATACAATGAGAGTTTAATATAAAACTGGAAAAAATGTGTGTGTGTGTGTGTGTGTGTGTGTGTGTGTGTGTGTGTGATTCGAAAACTATTTTATTGATAATTTCACTGCTTTCACACCACTGGTCTAAGCTAGTAGTGATAAGGCACTTTATTTTTCATGAATGAACTGCATATATGTTACCAACTTGACTGAGAAACCTTCATTCTAAAGCACTGCATCAGTACAAGCAGCATTTTTATTGTTGTACCTTTGAAGTATGACGTATTTAGTTATGTTTGTTTAACGTTCCACATTAGGTTTCCCGTCTTTTCATTTTTAGACTCAGAAGCAAAAGAATAAAGAGGAAAGAGGGGAGGCTTACAAACTCCATGAACGAAAACCATTACTTTCCGCCTTTTTTTTCAGTACTTTTAAATGCTTGAAAGTACAGTGCAAGCTGTACACTAATTTAGTGTAAATGTGTGTGGGTGGATTATGCTTTGTCATATTTAGGTTTCCTTATAACCAGCCGATAATTATTTTCAGAAGTGTTTTTTTTTTCATACCAGAAAAATGGATGGTAAGTAGTCAAGGAATTGTTATAAACATAATTTGATATAGCATGATTTTACCATATTTGCAATCATCGCAGTATGCTACGTAGCAAAATATCACCTACACGTACATCATTAAAAAATTTGCTACATCCGTGTGCACAAGAATGTGTAACATTTCTTGCTGTACATACACAGAAATAAAAATTTATGTAAAGTGTACACAGCTACTATACCGTGCAAATTAATTGGGACAAGCTATTTTATTCTCAGAATTGTAATGTGATTGCCAGTTGATGTCGGAAACCCACGTAAACTGGTTTTATCAGTTGTGAGGTGGTGTGACTGTTAGAACTTGATAGTAAGAATGTGGTTTCACCGGTTTTAAACAGAAAATAGGCACTTTAGCTTCAGTTGTGAGCTTTCGTGTGTGACAGGTGGATGTTAGTGTTTTGCTCTCTGTGAGTACGGGTTGCTTTCGTGTATTAAAAAATGGATATTTCCCCAAGGAAGCGTGCAAAAATAATTGCTCTGAAGGATCACACTTCTATGACAGTGAGAGATTTCGCTTCTGCAGTTGGTGTTGGCAAATGAAGTGTGTCAAGACTACTTACGCGATACAATGCATCTGAAAAGGAGAAGTAAATGCGGAAGAAAACGAAAAACAACTCCACGAACCGATAAATATCTAATCAGAAATAATAAAATGAATAATAATGAAAAAAAAAACAAGCACCGACCTTCAAAGATATTTATTGGCTAGTGGTTGTGATGTTAGTGATTCAACTGTACGCCGTAGGCTCCTGGAAGTTGGCCGGAAGGCAAGAAGACCAACGAAAAAACCATTTGAATGCGAAAATGAAGATAAAACGTTTAGCTTGAGCCAAAAAATATAAATCATGGACTGCTGACGGCTGGAAAAAGGTAATTTTCAGTGATGAAACTCATTTATTTGTGCAGGGTTACCAAGCAAATGTCGTTAGACGAAGCAACTGTGAACCCTTAAGACCTGAGCATGTCAAACAAACTGTAAAACACCCTCTGAAACAGATGTTTTGGGGTTTTTTCACATCAAATGGCACTGGAAGTTTAGTTCCTGTTCAAGGTATGATGAATTGAGCCAAGTACGTAGAAATATTACAACGTAGGATTCTTCCATTCTTGCAAACTTTTGACGGGACATTTCAACATGACTTGGCCCCATGTCACAATTCGAAATTGGTCAAAAATTCCACGCTGGAAAATCAAATTCATTTGCTGGATTGGCCTGGAAATTCACCAGACTTAAATCCCATAGAAAACTTGTGGAATATTTTAAAGAGACGTTTAGGTAAAATGGACTATACAACCAAAGAACGCATGGTAATGAAATGCTATAAAAGCGTGGTTCCACGATTATGAAGTCAAAAACATGTGCACTCAATTAGTGAAGTCAATGCCAAAACGAATTCAAGAGGTCATTTCTGCTAAAGGAGGACATACTTCATACTAATACAGGTATTTATCAGTGTATATCAAGGCATAGTATGGTATAAAGGCATAGTTTTGGAAAAAAGAGTGGTTTTTTACTTTGTCCCAATTAATTTGCACAGTATAGTAACTTCCGATTCACCTGTTTTCTTACAATCATGGGTTTTCATTCACAAACTGGAACATATACAGTATGGGACAAAAGACTACATTGCGACACTTCCAAGAAAAATGAAGAGCTACAAACATAAAGGATGTAACATACAAAGCTGCTGAAAGCATTGGGCACGTGCTGTTCTTGCATTAAAAAAGTTGACTCATTGTTATAAGAGTGATGGCTGAATGTTGTGTAATATATTGGCACAACGTCATGAAACTGATGGCTCAACGTTGTAACAGTGGCTCCACGTTGTGGGAGTGATGGCTTAATGATGTAAAAGATGTTGGTACAATGTTGTCCAAATGATGGTTTAACGGTGTATTATACGTTGGCTCAATGTTGTAAAGACGTCAGTTCGTCGTTGCGACAGTGGCATAATACTATATGAGCGATGGCTTATGTTTTAAATGATATTGGCACGAGGTTATCCAAACAATGGTTTGACGTTGTGTGTTGTGTTGACGTAATGTTATTCCAACGATGGCTCAATGTTGTTAGAGTGGTTCAGTGTTCAAGGATTGATGGATTTTTGTTGTATGAAACATTGGTTTAATGTTGGCACAATGATATGTAAACGTTGATCCTTACGTTGTATCATTTCTGGCTAGTACACTGTGCCTACCGGAGTGTAATTGAATGATATTTGTTCTCACCAAATATCATTCAATTACTGTAATTATTTCGAACTATAGAGTTTCGTGTTGAAGCCTGCCTCGATGCACAGGGCGGACACTTTCAACGTCTCTTATAATATGTTTCTGTTTTCCATGGATGAAGTTATGTTCTTACAAAATATCATTCAATTACTGTAATTATTCCGAAATATTAAGTCTCGTGTAGAAGCCTGTCTCGATGTACAGGGCGGAAACTTTCAACATCTCCTATGACATGGTTCTGTTTTCTATGGATGAAGGTATGTTCTAACCAAATATCATTCAATTACTGTAATTTTTCCGAAATATGGAGTCTCGTGTTCAAGCCTGTCTCGATGCACAGGAAAGACACTTTCAGCATCTCTCATGATATGGTTCTGTTTTCCATGGATGAAGGTACATTCTTACCAAATATCATTCAATTACTGTAATTATTCCGAAATATGGAGTCTCGTGTTCAAGCCTGTCTCGATGCACAGGAAAGACACTTTCAGCATCTCTCATGATATGGTTCTGTTTTCCATGGATGAAGGTACATTCTTACCAAATATCATTCAATTACTGTAATTATTCCGAAATATGGAGTCTCGTGTTCAAGCCTGTCTCGATTCACAGGAAAGACACTTTCAGCATCTCTCATGATATGGTTCTGTTTTCCATGGATGAAGGTACATTCTTACCAAATATCATTCAATTACTGTAATTATTCCGAAATATGGAGTCTCGTGTTCAAGCCTGTATCGATGCACAGGAAAGACACTTTCAGCATCTCTCATGATGTGGTTCTGTTTTCCATGGATGAAGGTACATTCTTACCAAATATCATTCAATTACTGTAATTATTCCGAAATATGGAGTCTCGTGTTCAAGCCTGTCTCGATGCACAGGAAAGACACTTTTAGCATCTCTCATGATATGGTTCTGTTTTCCATGGATGAAGGTACATTCTTACCAAATATCATTCAATTACTGTAATTATTCCGAAATATGGAGTCTCGTGTTCAAGCCTGTCTCGATGCACAGGAAAGACACTTTCAGCATCTCTCATGATATGGTTCTGTTTTCCATTGATGAAGGCACATTCTTACCAAATATCATTCAATTACTGTAATTATTCCGAAATATGGAGTCTCGTGTTCAAGCCTGTCTCGATGCACAGGAAAGACACTTTCAGCATCTCTCATGATATGGTTCTGTTTTCCATGGATGAAGGTACATTCTTACCAAATATCATTCAATTACTGTAATTATTCCGAAATATGGAGTCTCGTGTTCAAGCCAGTCTCGATGCACACGAAAGACACTTTCAGCATCTCTCATGATATGGTTCTGTTTTCCATGGATGAAGGTACATTCTTACCAAATATCATTCAATTACTGTAATTATTCCGAAATATGGAGTCTCGTGTTCAAGCCTGTCTTGATGCACATGGCGGACACTTTCAACAAATCTTATTATATGGTTCTGTTTTCCATGGATGAAGTTATATTCTTAACAAATATCATTCAATTACTGTAATTATTCCGAAATACGGAGTCTCGTGTTCAAGCCTGTCTCGATGCACAAGCCCGAAATTTTCAACATTTCGTATGATATGGTTTTGTTTCCCATGGGTGAAGGTACGTCTTTACAAAATATCATTTAATTACTGTAATTATTTACGCTGTTACTAATAAAAACGTGGGTAAAACAGCCAGTAGAGAACATGTTCCGTTACATGAAACGCTCAATACTAGGTAATATTAAAAGAGCAAATCTAGTTCTGAATAACACTATGTAAGTATATGGTTATGCGATACCAATGCAAATATGGGAATAATTCAGTTGAAGATTGAGAAAGAGATTTAGCGAATCGCCTAACGAAGATTCTATGAAGTATCGAAGAGTGTTGCTCAGATCAACGTTTCGGAGGGGGTTTGCAACTTTAAATTGTCCGTCTTCCTTCATAAAGACAAAGACTGAAATAGATGTTTCAGTGTGAAACGTTTTGCCCCGTAATTAATTCTCACCCTGCGGAAAGCAAACCAAGTACGGCCTTGGATTACAAACATACAATGGTGTGCAAACGCATTTCACCACTTACAAAAACCGTGAACTTCTAAGTTTAACTCTTTTTCTAGCTAACTAATTTTCATTGTTATTTCATCGTTTATATGTCATTAGATGCGAAATGTAAGGGAGATTTCAAAAATGTCTTAGTTTTTCATGTAGCTACTTCTGTTCTTAAGATATGACATAAAATATGGGGTTTGACAAACACATTAAAATTCACGTTAGCTGTGTATCAGTTGTTACAGCCAATCGTAGACATTCTTTTACCTGATTGGCTGTCTCCTAATGCTATCCTAATCCTACTTCAGTCTTTATAAGGGTTGACGCAGAGCTACTAGAGCACTGTAGCCGCTGATGGCTTAGTGGCTAGTGTTTCAGACTATCGATGCTGGGTCCCCAGGTTCAAGCCTGGGCTGATCTTTCAGAGATGGTGTGATTTACTAACAATCGCTGAATATCCGCCGTGCATCGGACGAGCACGTTAAGTGACGGCCCCCAGGCTGGACCCACTGGTTAAATGGTTATACTTTCCTATACCCCACCTGAAATTCTCTCACCCCTCTATGTACAATATCGTACTTGTACTGTGGCGCCATCTACTGTACTCTAATATCACTACAAACTGTTCTGTCAAAGTCGCTAGACTTGCTCTCATTCCTTCCGTTTCTGTGTCCTGCCCAAAAGGCGATCTCGCTGTAGGTGGCTGGGACCTAAACTCTACTACCTGTGTAAACTCTACTACTAGAGCAAATTAGGGTATAATTTGTGTATAATTTGTGTACCTTCTCAATTAGGGTATAATTTGTGTACCTTCTCAATAATGGTTAAAACTGCTGAATTGTGCGCAGCGGACAGAGTAAAAATACTTGTTCTGCATCAAGAGGGATATTCTTCAAGATAAATCGTAGAAAGAGAGGGCTGTAATCTATATACATTTATTTAGATACTGAAGAAGATAAAAGACACTGCTGATATTAAAAATATGCGTCTCAGTGGAAGGCCCAGATCCACTACAACCAGGAAGGACAGAGTGCTCAGAGAGCTAAGCTTGGCAAACAGGAGGCTCAAATTTCCTGAACTGCTTCAGAGATGGTCTGAAGTGACTGAAGTTACTGTTAGTACATCTACTGTTAGGAGGAGGCTGCTTTACTGTGCTTTGCGTGTCTTCAAATACAGGGGTTAACCACTGTTAACTGCAAAATAAAGACAGCGTACACCAGTGGGAAAAACAGGATGTCTCATGGACAATCAAGCAATGGGAATATGTTGTTTTCAGTGATGAATCAGAATTTTGCCTTAATGGGAATGAAAGTAGTAGATACAAGCACGAAGAATGTAAGAAGTTTCAAGCACGAAGAATTTCATCCAAGTTGTTCAGTGACTAATGTTAAGCATCTGGTGAAGGTCATAGTTTAGAACTGCATGTGTACACATGTCGTTGGAAACCTCCGTATGGTCGATGGTATGGTAAATACCCAAAAATGCATCCAGGTATTAGAAAACAAGATACTACCATCATCTAAGAGACTTTATCACGGCAATTTTATTTTTCAAGATGAAAATGCTGCTGGTCATCGTGCTGAAGAGGAGAAAGAGTGGTTTCGCGAAAAAAATGTTCAGCATCTTGATTGGCCACCACAGTCACCGGTCCTAAACTCGATCGAAAATTTGTGATTCAAAGTGTCGTATGAACTATCAAGAAAGAAGCCAACAACAAAAATTAAACTTAATCAAGATGCAATTTAAATTTGGAATCGTATTGTTCAACCCAATCCTTTACAAAACCCTTGTTCAAAGTATGATGTTCAGCATCTTGATTGGCCACCACGGTCACCGGACCTAAACTCGATCGAAAATTTGTGGTTGAAAGTGTCGTATGAACTATCAAAAACGAAACCAACAGCCAAAATTAAACTAATTGAAGATGCAATTCAAATTTGGAATCCTATTGTTCAACCCAATCATTTACAAAACCCTGTTCAAAGTATGATGTTCAGCATCTTGATTGGCCACCACGGTCACCGGATCTAAACTCGATCGAAAATTTGTGGTTCAAAGTGTCGTATGAACTATCAAGAAAGAAGCCAGCAACCAAAATTAAACTAATTGAAGATGCACTTCAAATTTGGAATCGTATTGTTCAACTCGCTCTTTTACAAAACCGTGTTAATAGTATGCCAGCAAGGAGCAAGGCTGTGAATAAAGCTAAAGGCTGGGCGACAAAATATTATGTGCATTTTATAATTTTGCTTCATTGTATTTCTGTATTTAAATGTTATTTCATTCCTTATGAATTGCATAAACGATTTATTGCTGTAAACCTAAGTTTTCCTTTTCACAATATTTTGGGCTTGGCCATGAGTTTTGTAATGTATCTTTTCGAAACTTCCATTAAATTTCCCATCTACATATATATAAGTGATGAAATAATTATCAAAACTATCAAAATTAGTTAGTTAAAAAGAGAGTTAAACTACAAAATTCACGATTTTTTGCAGGTGATGCAAATACTTTTGCAAACCAATGTATGAGTTTAATTTTTTTAAAGCCATTAAAAAGAATTTCCTAAACCAGTATGTGCACTTCATGGGTGTTTGGGCTTATGAATATTTTTCCATTGATTTACATCAAGTATTTTGGGTATCATTTTTTTTTTCACTTTTTGTTTATTTACTTTGCGTGATTGTCTTGAATCTAAAGAAAGCACAAGCTTCTTTCGAAACAGTTGAAAATTTTGACAAAGATGTATCACCAAACCACCACTTAGTTTCATTGGCTATGTCTGCTTAACACCACTTAGTACTAAACGCATATTTGCATATTTGTAACACTTACGCTACAACTTCACATTATTATTATAATGTGAAGTACAACTTCACATTATTATTATTCACTAGGAATGAGTACTGAATATTTTAAACTACACTTTCTTTCAGTTGAGTACATTGCTTGAATAATATAAATCCAAAGTTGACATCGAATTAAAGAAAGGGCTATAGAATCAAGGTAACGCAGGCCATCATAATAGAGCTAGTATCACCTTAGTTGATTGTTCCTTATCATTCTGCAATGTTTTCTGCTCTTTTTTAACCGGCATGTTGTCTTTTTTTAAGTAAAGCGCGTCTTAATATTATGTCTTTGACTATCTCTCTGTATATATGGTAGTTCATCATTTGTAAGTCGCGCTCGAATCGTTCTTTTGCATCAAAGTCGTCCTTTGGAACTTAATTTATGTGTTTCACATCACTTTATACAGTTCTTTCAACAAAGTGGGGCCGACTTGCATTTCTGCTAGACTCCGTAAGTTAATAGTATCATAGGCTATGTCTGCTTTTGTAAAACGAATTGACTTTTTCTTCCTTTCCTTTTTTTCCTTTTTCCACCCCCTCCCCCTTCCCACTTTTTTTCCCTTCTTTTTCCATTTTTTCGTTCTTTTTCCTTTTTTTTTCTTTTTTTTTTCCCTTTTTTACTTTTCTTTTTCTTTTCTTTTTCTTTTTTTTCTCACGAGAAGCATAAAAGGCTTTATATGTCGAATTTTTCTGATTTTTTTTCTTCCATTTTTGACTCTTTTCCTTTTTTTTTAACTTTTTCCACCAACCCCCATCCCCGTCCCATTTTTTTTACTTGTTTTCCCTTCTTTTTCCTTTTTTTCCTTTTTGTCCCTTTTTTTCCTTTTCTTTTTTCTTTTCTTTTTCTTTTTTTTCTCACGAGAAGCATAAAAGGCTTTATATGTCTAATTTTTCTGATTTATTTTCTTCCTTTTTTGACTCTTTTCCTTTTTTTTTTACTTTTTCCACATCCCCCTCCCCTTCCCATTTTTTTACTTTTTTCTCCTCTTTTTAATTTTTTTCGTTCTTTTTCCTTTTTTTCCTTTTTTTCCCTTTCTTTCCTTTTCTTTTTTCCTTTCTTTTCTTTTTCTTTTTTTCTCACGAGAAGCATTAAAGGCTTTATATGGCTATTTTTTCTGATTTCTTTTCTTCCTTTTTTGACTCTTTTCCTTTTTTTTTTTTTTTTTTTTTTTTTTTTTTGGTTTTACTATTTGTATTTGTACAGTCGCACGCGAACCGTTCTTTTTGCATGGAAGTCGCCATTTGGATGTTAATTTATGTGTTTCACTTCACTTTATAGTTCTTTCAACAAAGTGAGGCCGACTCGCATTTCTGTTAAACTCCGTAAATTAAAAGTTTCATTCAGCTATATCTGCTTTTGTAAAACGAATTGACTGCTTCTTCCTTTTCTTTTTCATACCTACAAACTGCAAATAAGAGAAAAATATGGTAGCCAATTTCCAAAAAGTAATTTGATGTAAAATATTACAGCAAGGCGTCATAAATATATGTTTGTGATTTAACAGCATCTCTGCTTCTTACTGTAGAATTATAAAAGTCTTTCAATATTGTTAAGACGAGCTTATATTCAATATATCACACATAATATTTCATTTCACAGATGCACTATTTCCTTCCAGAAGGCCGTATTTCTAGCAAAAATATTTGCCTTTTTTACTGCCTTCTAAAAATCATTTCTTAAATTTTATTTTACCTTTGCAGGATTTGATCGTGGCCATGATTTAAGGTTCTGCGGTGAGAATGTTTCCCATACTTAGCCTGAAATCCTATTTCTTGCAGATTCCTACCGAATGTATATTTTGCACATGAATAAAAATTATTTTTTGACCAGCGTGTCCAGGTTACTTTGCAAACGAATATCGTTTCACTCCAGAACTGCATGCCCCCTTTTCATATAAATATACACTATATTGACAAAAGTCACCTGACACCTATAGAAGAGAAACACAACATTGCATTTATTGACATAAATTAGTACGGTGTCGGTCCACCTTTGGCCTTAATGCATGCACTGACCCTTAGAGACATGCTTTCGACAAGATTTTGGAACACAGCGATAGGTATGCATTTCCATTCAATACATAATGCTGCTCCTAACTGTTGCTTAGTAGTAGGCTTTGCTTCAAAACTTTCTTATGCGGCGCTCTAATTCATCCCATAGGCGCTCTATGGGATTAAGATAGGGGCTCTATGCTGGCCAGTCCAAACACAATACGGAATTATCGTCGAACCACGCCATAACAGTCCTTGCTTTATATCTCGGTGCATTATCCTGCTGGTACCAACAAGGCTCGATTCGCTAGTATTTCCACAGAGTTGCTAGGGCATAATTGTCCAGAATATCGAAGTAGAGGAGCTGGTTAACAGGTTTGTCCACGATAACCAATGGACCGGGACCATACCACGAAAAACACCTCCTCATCAGTACACTGCCAGCTCTAAACTTGACCGTAGGAACAGTACACTGTGGTAAACAGCGTTCCCTCGGCTACCGCCATACCCACACACGGCCAACAGACTGATGGATCGTGTATCTGGATTAATCAGTCCATAGGACCCGTTTCCATAGCTCTACGGTCCACGATGAATGTTCTTTACACCATGCTAAACGACGAGTAGCATTCCGAGTAGAGATGAAAGTCTTATAAGCAGCCGCACGACCGCAGTCACCCATGGAATGAAGTTTTCTGCGAATGGTACGCGTACATACCGAGATTCCAGCATTTTTACACACCTATACACTGAGTTCTTGTGTTGTACTCCGTCGATTAGCTGTAACGACTCTCTTGAGGCTTTGACATCCTCTATCATTGACTTTCTTTGGTCAGCCGGTAAGTTTTGCTGCTTTAGGTGATCCATGTGTCTTCCACTTATTCAGTACATCCAAAACAGTTGACTTGGGTATGTTTAAACGCCTCTCGGTTTCTCTTATGGACAACCCACTAATATAACACCCAACAATCTTTCCTTTCTCAAAGTCAGTTCTCTCCCGTCACAATATTTTCACTGAACCTCACAGTGCGATATGATCACGGTCAGCTGCAGGCTTGTTTTTATACCGTTTGCAGCTGTACCGCGGAGCTCAACAACGCAGCGGATCCGTTCGTTTGCTTTTGAAGAGGTGTCCCGTGACTTTTGTCAATATAGTGTATTTCAAAAATAGCTGCAGACTAAAAATATTTCATCAATTTGTCGAAAATTGCATGATTATGACAGTGTAGGTTATCAAGCTACCAACTAATGTAAACAGTATGTTTTTTGTGATAGGAAACATACCCAAAACGGTAAGCCCAAAATCACCTGACCACAGGAAACGTAATAAAACGGAAAAAGAGGTTTTGAGATTGAATGCGCCAATATCATTTTCCGCATATAAAGCGAGTTTCTTTAGTAGATAAAAATTCTTTTCGTACAAACGAGAAGCGAATAAAATGTTCACAAAAAGAGAGATAGTATTTACTCCTGTAATACAGGAATAGAGCAGTATAATAAATAAATCCAATAGTTGCCACATACGGGAAGCAACGAAAGTAAGCAGAAAGCCTATTTGTGAAGCCATAGTCAGGAACAATGGCCATGCCAAAACAGAATCGCATTCGACAAGAGATGCATTCAATTCCCTATATGTTTTTAAAAGATTACTGTACTCAGCGATTGTGAATTCTTTCAGGGTCACTTGAGCCATACGAGTTTCCAAAACATCAATGAATCTGCAAAATTCATAGCTCAAAGCTGAAAAATATATACTGGCATAACATACAATCGTGCAGGTAGTGTGAACGGAAATGCTCATTACTAATAAAAATATTATCCAGCGTGCAACAACAGGCGTGTCATTAAAAATATCAAAAGTGTAAAATTTCAGCTTATCTGACAAGGTTGAAGTTCCATACGATAGAACTATTAATAATGGAACAAGAAAAGGTAGCATTGAGGTAACACGTGTTGCAAATATTATCCACCATGGCTTTGAAGAAAAGGCGCTTGTTGTCCAGTGGTCAATTTTTCTTTCAATGTATTGCATTTTTTTACAATATTTAAACATTCCACTTTCTTTGTTTTAAAAGACAGCCAAAGAGCTTGTGTCATCAGAAAGTAAAGGAAAAAATATATGAGCAGCCATCGTTTCTTCCTCGATTTGAATGAAGTTGCGTACGATTCCTGCAAGTGAATACAATATGGTGAAGCAATGAAGAACAAAATATATTCTGGAAAATAATCTTCGAATGAGTTTTGTTTTCATCGCGGGCTGCTCTGAAACACGGATCCCAACATCGAAGAGAGCTTCAAAGATAGGCAGAAGATTCCTTTCCAAAACAGACATTTTGGAATGACGTGAATGGTTCATTTTAATCATTCTCGGCAGGCTGTGATATCATGTAAAGTTATGCCTACATCAAAATTCTGCAGTTCGCTTCCACTTCGCATGAAGTAAATCCTGAGAACATTCCAGAGTCCTATCTTAAATAGATGAGATCATTATTAGTTTGATTTCATTTAACCCTCCTGGTGGCAGGAGTTTTGGAAGAGGCAATTTGAAATTGTGTCACATGTATAACAGGAGATCTCCTTCTGTAGTATTCGTCGTCGTTAAGATGCACATATATGAGTTCTCGCCGCTTTAGAACAGGTTTTCGATGAACGTGTTATTGCGTCGTCGTCACTTTGGGCACAGAAATCTCCGAACGTGTATATGCGCGCTTGCCACCAAGAGGGAGCGACATCATGGATCTGATACCATATAGCAAATGCCTCTGCAATGTAAGATTTTTCATGTTTCCAAAAAGAAATTCCACATTTTCCGTAAAATTTTCATCTAATTCAGTTTTTTCTTATCAACCTTATTATGCGCTTTAAAAACTCCAAATACTTCCGTTTCCATTTTAACCTTTATAAAGTAACCTTTCCTCAAACACAAATACGTAAGTACAAGCGGTGGCGTTCTCGTGTATAGATTTGGCGAACACTTATAACAGAAAACCGTAAAGACTTAACGGGACACAAGCTATTCTCCAAAGCTGCAGTAAAAGATTAAACCGCAAGTTCCCTCTGATATCTCAGTTTCATATGAGATACATATATTTCATTGATTTTCAGTCACGTCACTTTATTTCTAAGAACACTCTACAATAACTAAGCGTTTCAAGTATTGATCTCTAAACAAAAGCCTCTGCTTTCAGCTCTTTTCATAAATGGAGATAAAAATTGCAGGATGCATCACTGTCAAAAGAACTATTAGGCTCTTTGTTCAGTCTTTGTTGTGATAAGAATATTGAAAAAGCAGTGCGTTAAAAGGTAGCGTGTGATAAATGGAAGTGCTTTTCATCGCGTCGAAAGCAAGAGCAAAATCTTTATCTTGAAACTAGCGACTTGGTCCGGCTTCACACGGTAGCAATATAGAATTTACGGCGAAAAGTTTTTTTTTTTCACCGAGGTGTTATAAGATTTCCTTGTAGACAACATTTTGTCGTTTTTTCTTCAGATGTGAGCACGAAAAGGTTTCGTTTTGCCGTAACACGCGAAAGGCCACGTAAAGTTGCCCGTGAGTAAAACATTCTTCACTTAGGTCATCGCCAGCCACGTTCAGTGTCTGACCCTGTGCTTTATTTATTGTTATGGTAAAGCAGAGTGTTACAGGGAATTGGATTCGTTTGAAATGAAACGTCAAATCTGATGGAATCATCGGGATTCTCGGTATTAAAACTGTCTCTGCTGTTCCACGGTCAGTTAAAATGGTAGCTTCAATCAAAAAGTATTTCAAAGTTTTTGTTTGCAATCGCGTCCCATTGCATAACTTCGGTGAGCAACTCAAATGGACTATAAGCAGTCGCCTGTCCCTAATTTTGGGTCACTGGTTCCAGGGAAGGGAAAGAGCCAGTGCCGTAAGACAAACACAACATCCATGCCTGACCGGGATTCGAACCCGGACCCCTTACGGACGAATGATCAGAGGCCAGCGCCTTAGGCCACTGCGCCACCGGGGCGGCGCAATAAACTTGAGTGTGGGCATTGAATTTAGAGAGAACCAAGTCGATAATGTGACGTGCGTGCCCCGCAGGATGCACACGACATAAAAGCAGATAGCAGCAAGAACGAACGTCTGCTTAGCTCAGTTGGTAGAGCGACTCGTTCCGGAATAAGTGGACTCAGGTTCGATTCCCTGCGTGGACCAAAAATGACGGAGAAACTTCCCGGATGACCCGGCCGTTAAAGGTCTCGCAATGGTGTGATGTTCTTTCCACACTACGAGATAGGAAAAATAAGAGAATCCCTTCTCCAGCGCTTCGAAAAATAAATGTGTGTGACGTTGCATTCCACACACCAGATTGACTAGGAGTTCTCAAGTGCACGTTCTACAGCGGATGGCTGCCTGCAACGATTCATGGTCACGGCTGAACAGTGGGCCATGCCCCCGGCCCTCTTTCGGGGGGGAGATGTGACGTGCCTTCCCTGCAGGACGCACACGACATAATGGCAGATAGCAGCAAGAACGAACGTCAGTGGGTAGAGCGACTTGTTCTGGAATAAATGGACTCGGGTTCGATTCCCGGCGTGGACCAAAAATGACGGAGAAATTAAATTCGTTATGATAAGTTTCCGAACCTGTGCATTTTTCGACGATAAAATTGCACTTTCTTTAAACCACGAAAGCGATTTATTTGAAAAGTCATAGATTTCGGGATAAACATTAGTAATCAATTCTTGAATGCTGCTGACTAAAACACATAAATCATGATTGAGGTTAATTTTACCTTCATCGATAGATAAAAAATCTCCATTCCCAACTTTAAGTAACATTTCCGCAAAACGACTATTATCTTCTGAAGGTAAGAGTACTCTTATGTCAGTTTTGAGTGATAATTCGGCCAAATGTAAGATATTAGCGTTCACTTCGTCAGTAGCCGCCCCGGTGGCGCAGTGGTCTAAGGCGTTGGCCTCTAATCATTCGTCCGTAAGGGGTCCGGGTTCGAATCCCGGTCAGGCATGGATGTTGTGTTTGTCTTACGGAACTGGCTCTCTCTCCCTTCCCTGGAAACAGTGACCCAAAATTAGGGACGGGCGACTGCTTATAGCCCATTGAATTGCTCACGGTGGTCGTTAAACCTCCAATCAAAAAAAAAAAAAACAACCTCGTCAGCTCTCGTTCCTCTTGTCCCAACTGGTAAGATTTGACGAACATCTCCGGAGAACAGAACTGTGCATCCACCCATATGTCTCTTTGCATTCCTGAGATCACGCATGATCCTATCTAGAGCTTCGACTGAAGTTTTGTGGGACTTTGTAGCCTCATCCCAAACTATTAATGCACCGTTTTGGATTAATCTGGCGGTGTTGCTTTGTTTTGAAATATTACATACGCTTGTATCATCATGATAGGGCTTTTAGAGGAAGTTTAAATGTCGCATGCGCAGTTCTTCCCCCTTCCAAAACAGTGGCTGCAATTGTAGATGATGCGACGGCAAGAGCAATATTACCACCAGACCTCAATTTGGCGAGCAACGAATTTATCAAGAATGTTTTATATGCGCATCCAGGAGCATCTAGAAAAAAAGCTCTTCCTTGTTTGTTATGCTACGTATTATGGCGTCATAAGCTTTTTACTGATAGGTGTTCAGACGGTGATCTTCCTGAGCGACGGTTTGTAACAGCCGAGATCCATCATACGACATTTCCCTTAATTACTCACTGATTTTCGACTGTAGGTTATTGTTATCTGGCAAAGGAAGTCCAAACTCTTTGATAGATAACAAAAGAAATGTGGGTTAAAGGCGGCGATCAAGCTACTTTCACAATGGGATCTACGAATGGTTAACATTCCCGTGCGCTATCTGGGAGACGTGGGTTCGAGTCCCGCGATGAAATTTTCAAGTTTTCGGGTATTATCTGACTTATCATCCTTGTCACATTTACAACAAGAATCGGATTGCCATCTTCAAAATTTATATTAAATGGTGTAATCCCACATTTCTTTCATCATTTATCTGCTCCTCCGGGCAATCACGGGATAGGATTCGTAACCTCCAGATTCGCTAAACATGAATGCCGGTTGCTTCGATTAGCGAATCCTGTGATGGTTATATTCAAATTAATCGGAAACTTGAGACTTGGTCGTTCTAGGTGGTGTAGTGGTTAGCATACCCGGGCGCCATCTGGGAGACGTGTGTTCGAGTCCCGCTCCAGGACGATGACATTTTCAAGTTTTCGGATATTATCAGACTTATCATCCTTGTCACATTTACACCAAATATCGGATTGTCATCTTCAAAATTTATACACTTTGATAGATTTGTTTGTAAGTAATTGTACTATTCTGTTGACTTCAATCAAAACTTCATGGAACGCACTTTTATCATAGTTGAAGTCTTCTAATGTCCGGTTTTCGGTGCAATATATCTTCAGACATGTTTTCACGGTGATTATTCCAAAGAGTCAACAGATCAGAAACTTGGCAAGAAACGATTATGATGGAAAATAAATACTATACCGTGCAAATTAATTGGGACAAGCTATTTTATTCTCAGAATTGTAATGTGATCGCCAGTTGATGTCGGAAACCCACGTAAACCGGTTTTATCAGCTGTGAGGTGGTGTGATTGTTAGAACTTGATAGTAAGAATGTGGTTTCACAGGTTTTAAACAGGAAATAGACATGTAAGTCATAAAAGCTGTCTACGTACGATTAAAAAATTATCCCTGCTGATACTATAGACTAGTTTTAAAAACTTTATTCACAAGTAAAAGCAAGATCTTTCGGGATCCCTAGATCCCATCTTCAGGCTTAAGGCCATAAAGAAGCATTTGTCATTTTCATGTAGGACTTCCGTCCACAGGGAGTAGAGTTTAGGTCCCAGCCACCTACAGCGAGATCGCCTTTTTGGGCAGGACACAGAAACGGAAGGAATGAGAGCAAGTCTAGCGACTTTGACAGAACAGTTTGTAGTGAGATTAGAGTACAGTAGATGGCGCCACCGTACAAGCAAGTACGATATTGCACAAAGATGGGTGAGAGAATTTCAGGGAGGACATAGGAAAGGATACCCATTTAACCAGTGGGTCCAGCCTGGGGCCGTCACTTTACGTGCTCGTCCGATGCACGGCGGATATTCAGCGATTGTTAGTAAATCACACCATCTCCGAAAGATCAGCCCAGGCTAGAACCTGGGGACTCAGCATCGATAATCTGAAACACTAACCACTAAGCCATCCGCGGCTAGGCCATAAAGAACAACAAGTGGTCCACTTATATACGATCAGGTTTGACCCATGATGCAACGCAGTGGGCGTTGACATCGGTCAACATAGCAAATCAAAAACAATCAAAAGTTCGAAGATATGAAAGTTTATACAATATTGTCCGTAGTGGTGCCGGGCATGTCGATGGGGATTAGTTTTTTCCATATGTGAGGAATGAGGATTTCTTTTTTTAATCGTACGTAGACAGCTTTTATGACTTACATGTTCCTTTCGTGCGAAACACAGTTTTTACCGGAGGAAATAGACACTTCAGCTTCAGTTGTGAGCTTTCGTGTGTGACATGTTAGGTTTTGCTCTCTGTGAGTACGTGTTGCTTTTGTGTATTGAAAACTGGATATTTCCCCAAGGAAGCGTGCAAAAATAATTTCTCTGAAGGATCAAACTTCTATGACAGTGAGAGATATCGCTTCTGCAGTTCGTGTAGGCAAATCAAGTGTATCAAGACTGATTACGCGATACAATGCATCTGGATCATCATCTCCAAAAAGGAGAGGTAAATGTGGAAGAAAACGAAAACCAACTCCACGAACCGGTAAATATCTAACCAGAAATAGTAAAATGAATAAAAAAAAACAAGCACTGACCTTCAAAGAGATTCATTGGCTAGTGGTTGTCATGTTAGTGATTTAACTGTACGCCGTAGGCTTCTGGAAGTTGGCCGGAAGGCAAGAAGACCAACGAAAAAACAATATTTGAATGCGAAAATGAAGATAAAACGTTTAGCATGGGCCAAAACATATAAATCATCGACTGCTGACGACTGGAAAAAGGTAATTTTCAGTGATGAAACTCATTTATTTGTGCAGAGTTACCAAGCAAATGTCGTTAGACGAAGCAACTGCGAACCCTTAAGACCTGAGCATGCCAAACTAACTTTAAAACGCCCTCTGAAACAGATGTTTAGGTGTTTTTTCACATCAAATGGCACTGGAAGCTTAGTTCCTGTTCAAGGTAGGATGAATTCAGCCAAGTACGTAGAAATATTACAACGTAGGATTCTTCCATTCTTGCAAATTTTTGACGGGACATTTCAACATGACTTGGCCCCATGTCACAATTCGAAATTGGCCAATGCTGGAAAATCAAATTCATTTGCTTGTTTGGCCTGGAAATTCACCAGACTTAAATCCCATAGAAAACTCTGGAATAATGTGAAGAGTCGTTTAGGTAAAATGGACTGTACCAACCAAAGAACGCATGATAACGAATGCTATAAAAGTGTGGTTCCATGATTATGAAGTCAAAAATATGTGCACTCAATTAGTGGAGTCAAACGAATTCAAGAGGTCATTTGTGTTAAAGGAAGACATACTTCATACTAATACAGGTATTTATCAGTGTATATCAAGGCATAGAATTATATAAAAGCACAGTTTTGGAAGAAGAGTGATTTTTTACTTTGTCCCAATTAATTTGCACAGTATAGTATATAAGGGATACCGCAGAACTACATAGCGCAGCTTCCGATAATGTACTGTATTTTCTCAGTGAGAATCGTCTTCCAGAAATCCCATTGCTCTGCACACCGCTTGAAATGTGTCGTACGTTATTCCTGACAGGTCT
Source organism: Macrothele yani (assembly GCA_039090855.1). Taxonomy (NCBI): domain Eukaryota; kingdom Metazoa; phylum Arthropoda; class Arachnida; order Araneae; family Macrothelidae; genus Macrothele; species Macrothele yani. The sequence goes on along the minus strand of CM076999.1, from coordinate 113,605,949 downwards.
TAAACATTCAAAAGAAGTAGGTCCTTTAATTACATTAGAAGTAGCATCCTTAGATGAAAATATTCAGTGTTCTTGGGATGGACTACATACACTAGGCCACGCGCATCTGTTTTTTCAATGTCGCCATAGCCCTCAACGGGCATTCCTTGTTTCCTCCGTTGAAATTCCTTGTTACTTAGATGCCAAGTATTATATCTTGGAACTTTGTCATAAGTAAGATTTTTTGCAAAGTCATCTTCTGTACATGATTCAAACAAGTTAGTCAAATCATGCAATGCATTGATTATGATACGCTTTCCAACATACCAGAAATCATTACTCCAGTTATGAGGATAATGGCTGTAGAATAAATCTCGCTCCTATGACCTGACCTTTGACCCCATTTCGATGATATTCAATAGCACCGGTACAGCATACTTACGGAACAACATGAAAAAGTTTTGTCTCATTCGAAGCATTTTTACATAAGTTATAACGCATAACGGCGATGGAATAAATCCCACCTCCTGGGTCCTGACCTTTGACCCCACTTCACCCATTATCAATAGGGTTCGTCCCCCAGTAAACCCCTACCACATGCAAAAATTTCATTGAAATCGAAACATTTTTACTCAAGTAATGACGCATAAGGGCAATGGAATGCATGCCGCTCCTATGTCCTGACCTTTGACACCCATTTTCAATAGGGTTCGTCCACAGGTGGTCCCCTTTCAAATACTAAAATTTCATTGAAATCGTACCATATTTGCGCATGTTATGACGCATAAGGGCAATGGAACGCGTGCCGCTGCTATGTCCTGATCTTTGACACCCATTTTCAATAGGGTTCGTCCACAGGTGGTCCCCTACCACATACTAAAATTTCATTAAAATCGAACCATATTCACGCACGTTATGACGCATAAGGGCAATGCAGTGCATCCCGCTCCTGTGTCCTGACCTTTGACCCCACTTCACCTATTTTCAATAGGGTTCGTCCCCAGTAAAGCCCTACCACATACTAAAATTTCATCGAAATCGAACCATTTTTACGCGAGTTATCGTGAGGACAGACGGACAAAGCTGAAGCATATACGCTTCTTCAACTACGGTTGTATCACATTAATTATTTACGATTTCATTGCCATTACTTTCAGTGTAATACACGCGTTGCCCATTTTCTAAATGTACCTCAAGGTGAGTGATTATGGGCGCTCGTTCGTGTGCACTGAAGGATAAAATTCGCCACACTACCTCCGAGGTGCAAATATATCTTCCAGATTGATGCTGTTGAACCTCATTTGCAGATTCTATGGTGAAAGTAGCTTGATAGCTGCTTTTATGTATGTACTTACACACATGTTGAATGGATTTGACAGAACTACATAACTCAACGTTGATGTGAGCGTCAAAATTCTAAGGAGAACCGGATTATACGGTACAACCAATCCGTTATGTATTTCATGATTCCGGATAATTACAGTTTATTCGCCGTCATGAGGTGACAATCTACGGTATGTGGGGTACCCATCATCACCAGTAGATGTGGAGCTTTGAAAATGTTTTGGATATTTTTGGCTGCAAAGTCCGTCACGCATGCACGGCAAATTTCTGTTGGGTCTGTCTGTTTATTTGGTAATTCTACTGAAATGACACTATGTGATCCGGAGTAATTTTGTTCCGCAACCATAGCAGAATATGTACGTGAGGCAATTCACGTTTCTGATATTCGACCGTGTACATGTGGCAGCGAGGTGGATCAAATATTTTCGCTTTATTAATGAAGTACATCAGTTTTCTTAATTTTCTAAGGAAATTCTCTGTTTACTACACTGAAGTGCCAGAAAAACTGGTACACCAGTCTAATACTTGATACGTCCCCCACGGGAGCGCAGGACTGCAGAAATTCGACGGGGCATGAACTCCACTAGCTTCTAGAAACATGTTGTAGGCAATGCACGCCGTACTTCCTGCAGAGCGTTCCACAATTTGGGTGTATTCCGAGGTCTCGGATTCCTGTGTTCGATAGCGCATTGCATGACATCCGAAATGTGTTCTATCACGTTCAGATCTGGGGACTTGGGTGGGAATGGCAACACCCCAGACTCAGATGAATGCTCCTCTAACCATAATGCGGGGTCCCGACACTTGTGTGGAGGTGCATTGTCCTGTTCGAACAGGCCCATCCCATCAGCATGAATGCAGGACATGAACGCTTGTACCTCGTCAGAAAGGATGCGCACATAGCGTTGGCCGGTCACAAAAGTTTGTAGACGTACCAGGGTCCCAGTGAAGTCCAGCTAAACACACCCCATACTATTACCCCCCCCCCCCCCCCACCAGCCGGTACAGTTCCCTGTTGACAGGCGGGATGCATGGCTTCATGGGGTTTGCGCCACACGAATCCTTCCATCTACACGATACAGTTGGAAACGCGACTCGTCCGACCAGGCTACTTGTTTCCAGTCATCAAGTGTCCAGTGGCGGTGTTACCGTGCCCAAGTTAGGAGCATAGCTCTGTGTTGTGCACCCATCATAGGGACTCGAGTTGGGCGCCGGCTCACAAAACCCATATCATGCAGAGTACGTTGCATAGTCCGGACGCTGATGCTTGTTGAGGCTCCAGCATTGAATTCCGATGATACCTGCGAGAGTGTCGCGTGAAACAATTTTTGACAGCCGACGATGGTCCCATTCACCCAATGTCTTTTTACGGCCACACTGGTATCGTAGGTTGGAGATTTTGCCGGAATTCTTGTAGTCACGGTACACCCTTGCAATAGTCGTCCGTGAAAATACGAACTTCGTTTCTACTTCCGAAATACTATGGCCCATCTCTCGAGCGCCAACTATGACACCGAGTTAAAAATCGCTTAAATCGTTAATACTTGTCATTCTCATGCCGAAAACAGCTCTGACAGCTGGCAAGGATGTCTATCGCTTTACATACGCACTGGCGGACGCAACCGAGTACGCGCATAGGTGACGTTGCTTTGTATTTTGTATAAGCTCGTGTGAACTAGATTTCTGGCACTTCAGTGTATGTCGTATTTGTCTTGTGGTGTTGCATTGGCATGTGGGTTTTCTTTAATTTCATTCCACTTAGTATTTCCTATAAAAGATGATGGTAATACATGTGTATGAGCAATTGGCCGATATCGCCAACATGTTCGTTTCTTCCCAAAGCATCTTGCAAATGGATATAACTTACCGTTTGCAGTTTTGTCTGATTATTTCGAATGTAAGCTAAACGTTCCGATACAGTTTTGGCATACTGATCTACCAGATACTGGTTTAGCAGCATTAAAAACCTAAGTATTTTATTAAAATTATTGAGCATTGTCATTATTCGGTAACAATAATAACTCATACATGACACCGTTTTAAGTAGTGGTGCCGTGGTCGGGTCAAGTTGAGAAATATTTATCGAATAACCATCTTTGCCTCTACATAATACGCTGGCGGAAAGTGAAAAAAAGAACACCAAGAAGAACACGTCTGATACCAACGAAATTTATACAGCATAATAACGGAATACAGAGGATAACGTGATCAAAACATTATGGCAAAATACAGCTGTATTTGCTGGTAAACTGAAAAATAACATTTCCATGTAACATGGTTAGTACGAGGTTGAACCGCCATGAACTGCGTCACACTGTGCAATTCTGGCATGGAGTCTGTCGTACAGATGTTGATGTAAGTTTGGGGTATTGAGTTCCAAGCATCCTCAACCTGGACGCGTAAATCGGGGATGGTCCTGGCTGGCCGTGGAGACCGGAGAAGTCGCTGTCCCATAAAATCCCACACGTGCTCAATGGGGGACAAATCCGGGAAACGTGCAGGCCATGGAAGTTGTCTCACACCCTGAAGTGCATGTTGCGTTCCCCGTGCCGTGTGTGGACGTGCGTTATCTTGCTGGAAAACAACACGATGAACCGACTTACAAATGGCACAACAACGAGCTGAATGATGTTGTTCATGTAGGAGGTGCTGTTTAACGTACCCGGTACAAACACTAGTTGTGTACGTGAGTGATAGCTGATCGCTCCTCACACCAGGAGACCAGGTGTAGGCCCTGTGTGTCGCTGGCGGATGCAAGAAGGGTGGAGACGCTCCCCTGTGCGTCTGCGAATACGCATACGGCCATCGGAGGCTCCCAAGCATAATCTGCTTTCATCGCTGAACACGAAAGATCGCCATTGCGCTCTCCAGTGTAGACGTTGGCGACAACACTGCAGCCGTTCCTGACGGTGGGCTGGAGTCAGAGGTACACATGCCAGAGGCACACGTGCACGTAGTCCTGCATCCAGTAGACGGGTTGCGCATTGTTCGCACAGTCACCTCAGTTGCAACGGCAGCTCGGATTTGCGTCGCAGTTTATGTTCTGCTTGACAACGCCGCTCTTCTTATGCGTCGATCGGTCCGCTCATCAATCCGTCTGTGACTCCCGGTTCCACGTCTTCTCGTGTGGGAATGTTCCTCGGACCATTTACGCCACCATCGTACCACCACCGATACTTCCCGTCCAATTCGCTCCGCAATACAACGATACGACCACCCGGCCTCGCGGAGTCCGACTAGACGACCTCGCTCAAAGTCCGATAACTGCTGAAATCGTACACGTCTTCCATGTCCAGGCATTGCAGCTTCTTCAGGGTCTTCGCACGTGTCCGTACGCCGACGACTGATTACATTCACTACGCCGTGCTCCTTAAATATCACCGACGATAATTTGCATATTATGCCGTGTTGTGGCTTAAGCGCTCACCGGTTGGTCCCGAAATTACCATCACACCTACGTAAACTCGACCCTATTAACATATGTAAATTTCATGATCGTCCGCCAATTTCTTCTTGGTGTTCTTTTTCACTTTCCGCCAGTGTATTAAATGATATTGCAAACTACCATAAGATCTGTGAATTTCATCAAATTTTTGAAGGTTGTTTATCTCGACTGCTCAATACTATGTCTCTTCTGTGAAATTCTTGCCCAGCTATTAAAACAACTACTTCAGTCGTAGCAGCGACGTTAGAGCGGCCACGATGTTTACCGACAGGTACGTTATAAGCCGAATGGTTCGTTCGTTGGCTGTATTCTCCCCAACGGCTTTGTTAACGTTTCGAGCGGCAATTCCTGCATAATGGCCCAGTTTAAATCCATACAGGAAGATGACTCTCAAATTCCGCGTCTGCATGTTTCCTTTGCAAGCCACGTAACGTCCAAAGAAACCACGCCTGATTCTTCTTCTTCACACACTTGCTAGCTATTTGTTGTAACTCCGTGACGTAATACACGCAACACCTGCGGGTGGTTCCATTCCGCTGAGGGGGACGGGGGGCTGTGTCCACTGCTCGTTCGCGCCGACATTTCATTCGCGCCAAGCCAATATCTTATTCACTGAATGTTTTAAGGAAGAAATGTCAATTTTAAGTTGCTAAGGTTAGCAATTCTTATAAAAGAAAAACGGAGAAATGGAACCGTATGGCGCCAAAAACCTGTACCAGGAACTGGATCAAAAGTTTCTTTCCAAATTTGAATCAGATTATAACTACTTACTTTTGCGCTCTCTCTTTGTTTGACCGATCCGCCAGCCCCACCAAAGTTACGCCTTATAACGAAGTAAATTTCTCCGTCATTTTGGGTCTACGCCGGGATTCGAACCCGAGGCCGCTTATTCCGGAACAAGTCGCTCTACCAACTGAGCTACGCAGACGATTATTCTGATTCCTATCTGCCTTTATGTCGTGTGCGTCCTGCTGGCAGGTACGTCACATCTCCCCCCCCGAAAGAGGGAGGGCATGGCCCACGGGTCAGCCGTGACCATGAATCGTTGCAGGGCAGCCATCCACTGTAGAACGTGCACTTGAGAACTCCCAGTCAATCTGCTGTGTGGAATGCAACATCACACATTTTTTTTATTTTTCGAAGCGCTGGAGAAGGAATTCTCTGATTTTCCTATCTCGCGGTGTGGAAATAACATCACACCATTGCGAGATTTTGAACGGTCGGGTCATCCGGATAGTTCGGGCGCCATTATAACGAAGTAAATTTCTCCGTCATTTTTGGTCTACGCCGGGATTCGAACCCGAGGCCGCTTATTCCGGAACAAGTCGCTCTACCAACTGAGCTACGCAGACGATTATTCTGATTCCTATCTGCCTTTATGTCGTGTGCGTCCTGCTGGCAGGTACGTCACAGCCTTTGTCATATTTCACATTACTTCTTGAATTTTTTTATTAAATACATCAAGCTTTTATCACGAATTTAAGAAAAACCAGATGTAAGTATGTTACTTTGACTGTCCCCCTGTAGACGTGATAGTTCTTCATCTATAAATCGCATTCGAAAAATTATTTTTGCTTCGAATAGAACTATTCATCGGGATGGTAAATAGTGTGCTTTTGCGTTCCTGTTAGTATGTCTGTTAGTATCTCCGTCGTATGTCTGCAGTCCTGCGCTCCCGTGGGGGACCTACCAAGTATTAGACTGGTGTACCAGTTTTTCTTGCACTTCAGTGTATATACTTATTGGTACCTCTATTTATGTTATTGGTACCCCTTTCTTCAGTAAAACCCTTAGTTTGACAAATATAAACCTTCTGTCGTAAATCGTTGCTACTTTTAAAAAAAATGCGGGAGTGACACAGATTTTGTAATATCTCTGCCGAAGGGACGCTTTGTATGTATGTAGAGAAGTGTATGGGGATGACGGAGAAAAGTAGTGGGTGTTAGTGTCTCAGTCGACATTAAAAAAGTGGCCTACTAATTACTCTGAGCAGCAAGTCCAACGTCGTACGTCTAATTGCAGTTATCATTTCCTTTATTAATTTAAAACAATGTACTTGGTCCGGCTGCACCTTTTTCGTGCGATATAAGCCGAAATTATTTTGCTGTTTTTTCAGTGCAAAACACCCAAATTATATTGAGAAGGAAATGCTTGTTTTTTTAAGGAAATAACTTTTTAGAAAAATGTAAAGCACAAATGGAGTTGCCGATTATTATTCATAAGTAGTAAAATATTTATCCGTTCGTTTAAAAACTTCAGACTATAAAAGATTACGAGAAGTGGGACATTTCTCGAGTGGTCCACCGGAAATGTCCCGGTGGGCCAATCCGTCCCTGACCGATAAGTTTAAAAACATTCTCAAAGCCATGATTATTAACACAGCAATTGGACATCGCCGAATTGACTGTAATTCCTTTTTCACGCGTGAATTCAATCACATCAGAAAACCTCAAAATTTCATCATCGTGGAGAGGGAATCGAATCCGCATCTCCTGATTTCCGTTCGAGCGCGCTATCCGTTGCACCACCCACGACGGATAATATTCCGATGCTCTTAACACACACATACTTGTGAATTCGCCGTCGTGTGTGGTAGAACGGATAGCGCGCTCGAACGTAAATCAGAGATGTTGATTCGGTTCCCGCTCCACGGCGATGTAATTTTCAAGGATTTTCCGACGTGATTTAATTCACGTGTGAAACAGTAATTACAGTCAATTCGGCGATGTCCGATTGCTGTGCTAATTTATCATGACATACACTGACGGAAAAAAATCCCAACACCACCAAGAAGGGGTTGTGTTAGATAAACGACAGTTGGTAGGCGGTGAGAGTACATCTGTAAGATGACGTCTATGCAAATTTCGCGCTCGGTGCATACGTGTGGCGCTAGTAGCGCTCCTCGGAACATGCAAAGCAGGTTTGCTGTAAATACGCGCTGTAACGTTCGTGAGCGTTAGTTATCGTTGAGATTAGACATAGGGTGTTGATGTTAGTCAAAAATGCCTTTAAGAAGACGAAGAAGCCATTATCAACAGCTCACGGAGTTTGAACGTGGTCGTGTAATAGGGCTACGAGAAGGTGGATTTTCTTTCCGCAATATTGCAGAACGACTTGGCAGGAATGTAGCCACTGTGCATGATTGTTGGCAGCGGTGGTCAAGGGAAGGTACTGCCTCAAGAAGACCGGGTTCCGGCCGGCCACGTGGCACTACTGAGAGGGAAGACCGCCGTGTACGGCGTATGGACGTGGCGCATCGTACCGCGTGTGCGGCACCAATTCGAGCTGCATTTGCCACCACAGTGACACAACGAACTGTTACAAATCGGTTACTTGAAGGACAGCTCCGAGCCAGACGTCCTGTAGGGTGCATTCCACTTACTCCAAACACTGCCGTTTGCGACGTCAGTGGTGTCCAGCTAGAGCTCATTGGAGGACGGAGTGGAGATCTGTTGTGTTTTCTGATGAAAGCCGGTTCTGTCTGGGTGCCAGTGATGGCCGTGTGTTGGTGAGAAGGAGGCCAGGTGAGCACCTGCAACCAACCTGTCTGCGGCCGAGACACACTGGACCTACATCTGGAGTTATGGTCTGGGGAGCAATTTCCTATGACAGCAGGAGCACTCTCGTGGTTATCACACGCACCCTGACAGCACAGTTGTACGTCGGTCTGGTGATTCAACCTGTTGTGCTGCCATTCATGAACAGCATTACAGGGGGTGTTTTGCAACAGGATGACGCTCGCCCGCATACCTCTGTTGTAACCCAGCATGCTCTACAGAGTGTCGACATGTTGCCGTGGCCTGCTAGATTACCAGATCTTTCTCCAATCGAGCACGTATGGGACATCATTGGACGAAAACTCCAGAGTCACCCCCAACCAGCATTAACCGTCCCTGTATTGACCGACCAAGTGCAACAGGCATGGAACTCCATCCCACAAACTGACATCCAGCACCTGTACGACACAATGCATGAACGTTTGTGTGCTTGCATTCAACATTCTGGCGGTTACACCGGTTATTAATGTACTAGCATTTCACATTTAAAATGGCTCTTCTCGTGCTTACAATAAGCTGTGATCTTGAAACCTTAATCGATTAAATATGTTGTAACGTACCAGGATATGTGACGTACTTGCCAGAAGGACGCACACGACATAAAGGCAGATAGGAATCAGAAAAAAACGTCCGCGTAGCTCAATTGGTAGAGCAACTTATTCCGGAATGAGGGGACCCGAGTTCGAATCCTGGCGCGGATAAAAATGACGGAGAAATTTACTTCGTTATAATGTTACCTATACAAATGTATTGCCGCCATTTCATTCCTCTACAACTATTTTTTCGTGGTGTTGGGATTTTTTTCCGTCAGTGTATTTACCACGTATTGTGAGAAGAATATTTCTTCAACTCTGAAATTCTCAAAGCTATTTCTTAGTTTGGAAATGTACTCTGAAGATCGTTATCAATGATGAAAGTGTGCATATCGCGTGGTGTGTTCAAGTGTTCGGCATTCATAAATGACTGGAAATGCAGAAATGCGTTGCTGAGAAAATTTTCTATGTCTCCCTGGTACCTATAAACGAGTTTATTTGATCTAGCCATTATGCCACGAACACTGGTCTCTTTCAAATCCCTGGAAAGTTCTAACTCTTCCAGAACAACTTAGTAGGATTTCCTCCTGTTTCTAAATTACTGATAGAATAATTCGTAATCTTATAAAACGTGTTTACTCTTGCTCAGTTAATGCTCCCCGCCTACGTATATAGAGTGACTAACTACTACAAATAACATGAGTTTTAAAAATGTATAAATTCTGTAAAATTATTTAAGTAAAAATTTTTCTTGGGTGATGGTGCTAAAATATTAACAAAACAACTCTTCAAGCTTGGCGCCTCCCTAAATCAGGGGCCCTGTGCCCATATCCACTTGGCCCGCTGCTTAAATCGCCAATGTTGTATGTAATATAACAGATGCAGTGTCTTGTTTCCCAAATGCATCATTTTCCCGCTAGGGGGTAATTTTTCCACAAATTACATGGCCATTTTTCACTGCCTCTGATCTTGAAAGAATTATGTTTCAAAAGTTCCCGGGTGCTGCAACTTTGGTGACGGATCACTTTGTCCGTGATCATTTCATCCACACTTCACTTTTTCCGTATTTTGAATATCTAATTGTAAAGCAAATCTTACCTTTGAGGAGTCACTGCAACAAAATGAGAGGTGACGAGGATATTTTTAATAAATTTATAAGCACAAATAAACACGATAAGACACTGACTCTCACGGAAACATTTACACAATTACAAACTTCTTATTCAACTCTCTCTTCCTTCGTAATGTCCCTCTATATTCCACCGTTTACTTTGTCCATCGATCAATTTGTCTGCAGCTCACTATGTCCACCGTTCACTTTGTCCAAAGTTCACCTCGTCCACCGTTTACTTTGTCCATCGTTCAATTTGTCCACCGTTCACTTTGTCCTCAGTTCACTTTGTCCACCGTTTTTTGTCCTCAGTTCACTTTGCCCACCGTTCACTTTGTCCACAGTTCACTTTGTCAGCCGTTCACTTTGTCCACCGTCCACTTTGCCCACCGTTCACTTTGTCCGCAGTTCACTTTGTCAGCAGTTCACTTTGTCCACCGTCCACTTTGTCCACCTTTCACTTTGTCCACAGTTCTCTTTGTCCACCGTTCATTTTGTCCGCATTTCACTTTGTCCACCGTTTTTTATGTCCTCAGTTCACTTTGCCCACCGTTCACTTTGTCCGCAGTTCACTTTGTCAGCCGTTCACTTTGTCCACCGTCTCTTTTGTCCACCTTTCACTTTGTCCACAGTTCTCTTTCTCCACCGTTCACTTTGTCATCAGTTCACTTTGTCCACCGTTTACTTTGTCCTCAGTTCTCTTTGTCCACCGTTCACTTTGTCCGCATTTCACTTTGTCCACCGTTTTTTGTCCTCAGTTCACTTTGTCAGCCGTTCACTTTGTCCGCATTTCACTTTGCACAGTCCTCTTTGTCCACCTTTCAATTTGTCCACAGTTCTCTTTGTCCACCGTTCACTTTGTCCGCATTTCACTTTGTCCACCGTTCACTTTGTCCACCGTTTTTTTTGTCCTCAGTTCACTTTGCCCACCTTTCACTTTGTCCGCAGTTCACTTTGTCAGCCGTTCACTTTGTCCACCGTCCACTTTGTCCACCTTTCACTTTGTCCACAGTTCTCTTTTTCCACCGTTCACTTTGTCATCAGTTCACTTTGTCCACCGTTTACTTTGTCCTCAGTTCTCTTTGTCCACCGTTCACTTTGTCCGCATTTCACTTTGTCCACCGTTTTTTGTCCTCAGTTCACTTTGCACACCGTTCACTTTGTCCTCAGTTCACTTTGTCAGCCGTTCACTTTGTCCACCGTCTCTTTTGTCCACCTTTCACTTTGTCCACAGTTCTCTTTCTCCACCGTTCACTTTGTCATCAGTTCACTTTGTCCACCGTTTACTTTGTCCTCAGTTCTCTTTGTCCACCGTTCACTTTGTCCGCATTTCACTTTGTCCACCGTTTTTTGTCCTCAGTTCACTTTGTCAGCCGTTCACTTTGTCCGCATTTCACTTTGCACAGTCCTCTTTGTCCACCTTTCAATTTGTCCACAGTTCTCTTTGTCCACCGTTCACTTTGTCCGCATTTCACTTTGTCCACCGTTCACTTTGTCCACCGTTTTTTTTGTCCTCAGTTCACTTTGCCCACCTTTCACTTTGTCCACCTTTCAATTTGTCCACAGTTCTCTTTGTCCACCGTTCACTTTGTCCGCATTTCACTTTGTCCACAGTTCTCTTTGTCCACCGTTCACTTTGTCCGCATTTCACTTTGTCCACCGTTTTTATGTCCTCAGTTCACTTTGCCAACCGTTCACTTTGTCCGCAGTTCACTTTGTCAGCCGTTCACTTTGTCCACCGTCTCTTTTGTCCACCTTTCACTTTGTCCACAGTTCTCTTTTTCCACCGTTCACTTTGTCATCAGTTCACTTTGTCCACCGTTTACTTTGTCCTCAGTTCTCTTTGTCCACCGTTCACTTTGTCCGCATTTCACTTTGTCCACCGTTTTTTGTCCTCAGTTCACTTTGCACACCGTTCACTTTGTCCTCAGTTCACTTTGTCCTCAGTTCACTTTGTCAGCCGTTCACTTTGTCCGCATTTCACTTTGCACAGTCCTCTTTGTCCACCTTTCAATTTGTCCACAGTTCTCTTTGTCCACCGTTCACTTTGTCCGCATTTCACTTTGTCCACAGTTCTCTTTGTCCACCGTTCACTTTGTCCGCATTTCACTTTGTCCACCGTTTTTATGTCCTCAGTTCACTTTGCCAACCGTTCACTTTGTCCGCAGTTCACTTTGTCAGCCGTTCACTTTGTCCACCGTCTCTTTTGTCCACCTTTCACTTTGTCCACAGTTCTCTTTGTCCACCGTTCACTTTGTCCTCAGTTTACTTTGTCCACCGTTCACTTTGTCCGCAGTTCACTTTGTCAGCCGTTCACTTTGTCCACCTTTCACTTTGTCCACAGTTCTCTTTCTCCACCGTTCACTTTGTCATCAGTTCACTTTGTCCACCGTTTACTTTGTCCTCAGTTCTCTTTGTCCACCGTTCACTTTGTCCGCATTTCACTTTGTCCACCGTTTTTTGTCCTCAGTTCACTTTGCACACCGTTCACTTTGTCTTCAGTGCACTTTTCCCACCTTTCACTTTGTCCGCAGTTCACTTTGTCAGCCGTTCACTTTGTCCACCGTCCACTTTGTCCACCTTTCACTTTGTCCACAGTTCTCTTTGTCCACCGTTCACTTTGTCCGCATTTCACTTTGTCCACAGTTCTCTTTGTCCACCGTTCACTTTGTCCGCATTTCACTTTGTCCACCGTTTTTATGTCCTCAGTTCACTTTCCAACCGTTCATTTTGTCCGCAGTTCACTTTGTCAGCCGTTCACTTTGTCCACCGTCTCTTTTGTCCACCTTTCACTTTGTCCACAGTTCTCTTTGTCCACCGTTCACTTTGTCCTCAGTTTACTTTGTCCACCGTTCACTTTGTCCGCAGTTCACTTTGTCAGCAGTTCACTTTGTCCACCGTCCACTTTGTCCACCTTTCACTTTGTCCACAGTTCTCTTTGTCCACCGTTCATTTTGTCCGCATTTCACTTTGTCAGCCGTTTTTTATGTCCTCAGTTCACTTTGCCCACCGTTCACTTTGTTCGCAGTTCACTTTGTCAACCGTTCACTTTGTCAACCGTTCACTTTGTCAACCGTTCACTTTGTCCACCGTCCACTTTGTCCACCTTTCACTTTGTCCACAGTTCTCTTTGTCCACCGTTCACTTTGTCCGCATTTCACTTTGTCCACAGTTCTCTTTGTCCACCGTTCACTTTGTCCGCATTTCACTTTGTCCACCGTTTTTATGTCCTCAGTTCACTTTCCAACAGTTCACTTTGTCCGCAGTTCACTTTGTCAGCCGTTCACTTTGTCCACCGTCTCTTTTGTCCACCTTTCACTTTGTCCACAGTTCTCTTTGTCCACCGTTCACTTTGTCCTCAGTTTACTTTGTCCACCGTTCACTTTGTCCGCAGTTCACTTTGTCAGCCGTTCACTTTGTCCACCGTCCACTTTGTCCACCTTTCACTTTGTCCACAGTTCTCTTTGTCCACCGTTCATTTTGTCCGCATTTCACTTTGTCAGCCGTTTTTTATGTCCTCAGTTCACTTTGCCCACCGTTCACTTTGTTCGCAGTTCACTTTGTCCACCGTCCACTTTGTCCACCTTTCACTTTGTCCACAGTTCTCTTTGTCCACCGTTCATTTTGTCCGCATTTCACTTTGTCCACCGTTTTTTATGTCCTCAGTTCACTTTGCCCACCTTTCACTTTGTCCGCAGTTCACTTTGTCAGCCGTTCACTTTGTCCACCGTCCACTTTGTCCACCTTTCACTTTGTCCACAGTTCTCTTTGTCCACCGTTCATTTTGTCCGCATTTCACTTTGTCCACCGTTTTTTATGTCCTCAGTTCACTTTGCCCACCGTTCACTTTGTCCACCGTTTACTTTGCGCTCATTTCACTTTGTCCACCGTTCACTATGTCCGCATTCATTTCGTACTCCGAATAGATGGAATACCGTTGAAATTTTCTGTTTTGATGGTGTTTTTGTTAATAAGTAGAAAATAAAGATAACCTGACATTGTTTACATAAGATTTTTTTCTGTTCAAGTTTTTCCATTAAAATACAACGATTTTAAATGTTATTTAAAGCAACACGAGGAACTGCACTTTGAAGGGCTTTCTAACTCTTTCATGTGGTATGATGTCAATCACTATGGCATAAATCAAAGTTCTACAAAAACATTTTAATGTTTTGAAATTCATCTTGTATATTGTTTTCATATGGTTCTTAACATTTCGCTATATTTATTTTTATTATTAATTACTATAATAATCGCTCAGATCCTTCTGCCTCTCTGGAACGATTGACTTCACAGCAACGTCTGCATTGTTGCGCCATCATTTATCGATCAATTCGTGTGTGCTCTCGGAATGTCAAAATGATTGCCTGCTATATAATAGCACCAGATTACTTTCAGATGTCAAGATGATCGCGTGGTAATTTAAAAACACTTAATTATCAATGCCTCGAGTTCTATTCATCCCATCTAGAAAATTCGAATTAAAACCTTAATATCACAGTAAGTTGAGTTTGTACATTAATTTAATTTAGCACAATTGGAATATTAATTTGTACGCTTTAATTATTTTTTACTTTTTTTAATTTAACTAACTTTCCGAGTTTAGTGCTGATTATATTGCACATTTTGCAGAATATCGGTCTATCTAAACGCTCTGACCTACAATTAACACTGAAATCTTGAAATGTCAAAGAGAGCAAAATTACCTCTAAAAACAAATATCGCCACAACAGCACATTGCCGAGAATTTAGGTAGTTCCGATTTGTATTAGGTGTGCAACTTAATTCTCGGCCACTAACCGCAAGCGATCATAGAACGTCGGCAAATCCAAATAGGTGTGTGGGATAATGGCTGATTGCAGCGCCATCCAACAGCTTTCCAGGCAACCCTAACCGCTCACAGCTGTAGAGACAGAAGGGACGAACGTTAACGGTGAAAGCAATGTCGTTCGAGAAGCAACATTTGAGGCACTGCCTCCTGTTCGCGTTTCAGCTGAAAAAAGGTGCCGCTAAAGCCCAGAGAATGATCTATGCTGTTTTGGGTGTGGCAGCTGTGTCCTACAGTACGCGTAAGAAGTGATTCCAGCTGTTTAAGCTGGGAAGTTTTGATCTCCGTGATGCAGAACGTCCGGCACAGCTTCAGAAAGTTGACGATGAGGAATTGTAACAACCATTGGACGCGGATCCCTGTCGCACACAGTCAGGGCTCGCCCAGGAACTCAGACTAACACGGCAAGTCATTGCAAAGCTCCTGCACAAGCTTGGACGGATTCACAAGGAGGGCCGTTGGGTGCCCCACCAACTCACAGTTGCGAACAAGTCTAGGCACTACGATGTTGCTGTCCTAGCTCTCCAGATTCAAGAAGAAGAATTTCCTCCACAAGATTTTGACCTGTGATGAGAAGTGGATCATCTACGATAATCCTAAGCAGCGCAAATCGTGGGTTTATCCAGGTCAAGCCTACCACCAGTACTGCCAAACTGAATATCCATGCCAGGAAGTTGTTGCTGTGCAAATTTTGGGATCAGCGCGGTGTCGTACGCTATGAGTTGCTCAACCTGCATGGTAAAACAGTCAATGCTGAGCGCTATTGTCGGCAACTCATTCGTTTGAGTGACGCAATGGAGGCGAAAAGGCCATACACCAGCAAGGGCAGAAGGTCGGTCCTGTTGCTTCAGGATAACGCGGGTCATCACACCGCGAAAACGACTTTGACCACGATCACCGACCTGGGATGGGAGATTTCGCCCCACCCATCGTATTCTCCAGACTTCGCCCCGTCGGATTATCACCTCTTTCGCTCCCTGCAACATCACCTAAGTGATACGCACTTCACTTCTGTCGAGGAGGTCCACACAAGTATTTATGACTTTATCAACTCGAAACAGCCCTCTTTTTCCGCAGTGGCATTCTGCAGCTCCCTGACCGATGGCTCAGATGTATCCAACACGACGGGGATTATTTCCCTGATTAGGTACGTATTCGATTTGCCATAATTTGCTGTCAACGTGTCGTGTCTGTGCCCGACAATAAAGTTGCACACCTAATAATACCAGACGTCGCATTATTTTGTAGAATTTTTTTTACTATATTTCCTTACAAAAAGCCTGCGTCTATTTGATTTATTTTTAATCTGCTTCAATTAAAAACCTCACCTCGTCTTTGAACGGGAAACATCCCTTATATATTAATATTTACTTTAAGCTTGAAAACAACAGTCCTAAGACAAGCTATATGCTAGTTGTTTATAATTTTCTTATTACTAACTTTCATGCAAATGAACAATAATACACTCTATAGGGGATAAAGATTAATGGAGATTATCTAACCCACCTACGTTTTGCTGATGACGTAGTCATTTTTGCAACTACCCCATCAGACCTGCAGAGTATGATCCAGGAACTTGCTGACAAGAGTAAAGAAGTGGGATTAAAAATGAACTTTCAGAAGACAAAAGTGATGTTCAATGCTTTTACAAGAAATGAAGATTTATCGATTGATGGAGAAAAGCTGGAGATAACAGACACGTACATTTATCTTGGACAGCAGATATCAAGTGAGGGTCACATTGATGAAGAAATTAATCGGCGTACAAAACTTGCCTGGAGAGCTTTTGGAAGAAACAGCATAATTTTCAAGAGCAATATGCCATTATGTCTTAAAAGAAAAGTGTTTGATCAATGCATCCTTCCAGTGCTTACGTATGGTGCAGAGACATGGACCTTAACTAAAAGAGACATACAAAGGCTGCAGACAACTCAAAGCAGCAAGGAGAGGTGCATGCTTGGTGTAACCAGGAGAGATAAGAAGAGGAACTCGTGGATCCGAAAAATGACAAGAGTGCAAGACATCATGATCAGAGTTAAATCCCTGAAATGGCAATGGGCTGGACATACTGCCAGAAGGACAGACCATCGATGGACAGCCGAAATTTTAGATTGGATTATAAGGGACAGGAAAAGACCCAGAAGAAGACCACATGGAAGATGGGTGGATGAAATTCGAAAGTATGCGGGAGTGACATGGAGGAGACTGGCACAAGACAGACCGTTGTGGAGGAAACTTGGGGAGACCTTCGTCCAGCAGTGGATTGATAATGGTTGACAATGATGATGATGATGATGATATGTGTCACAGCCATTTAACGTGAGAAAAAAATCATAAAAGTATGATGATGAAAAAAAGTTTAGAGAAATATTTACTGTTATTTTGCTGTGTGACGGAAGGAAAATAGACAATTTTTACTTAAAGGGGATCTAAAATGTTCCAACACATTTATGGCCATTGAAACAAACTTTCATTTATGCCATAGTTCGCTTGAAAGTAACCCTAGGCATGGCCCAACCAAGAGAACAAGCTGGATTCAGGAGTGGCTACAGCACTATAGATCATATCCATGTACTGAGAGAACTAATTGAAAGAACAAGAGAATACGAACTCCCATTATGCATGGCTTTTATTGACTATGAAAAGGCCTTCGATTCCGTGAAAACATCGGCAGTAACAATGGCTTTGAAATCCTGCGGTATTGAAGATGCATACATTTGCATTATTAACCCTTTAACCTGCTGGAACGAAATAACTCGGGGTTAACAAAAGGGGCTGAACTCAAATCAAAAGAATATATTCGCTGTATAAGAGGTGGACCGAACTGGACTGGAACGAATCCATTCAGGTTTAGTGGTCCCAAAGCAGCTCGTACGAGTTACGTTCAAGACTATACCATCGAAAAAGAAATTGCGTTCTTCCTTAGATTTGTTATTCAGATTGGTCATTCAGCCGTATGATTGACACCAATCCCTTCTGAAAAATTAACTGATAAAGGGCTGTGGCAATGGAACCAATTTAAGGAAGGAGAGAGAAGACGTTTGAGTAACTCTATTTTTTTACCCAGTTGCACGATATTCATGTCAGCGGGACTAGCCCTTCTCTGTCATGTTTTAGGTCATGGAAGGGGGAATATAGGACTGGAAGGAAGGGCTTATCACTAATAGTAGGTTTATTTTCGCTGCTGACTGATGAGAGGTAGTAAATATAAATTATTTTCCCTAGCTTTGGTAAAACCCGGTCACTAAATGAACATTTCGATGTCGAGGGAGCAAAAGTTTGGGGCACTGTTTAGTTTAAGCACAGTACATCAGCCGCTTAAAGGGTTAATAGCATCTATGAAATGCAAGTGCAAAGGTTCGGATATTTGTGGATACAGCACAAATAGGAATTGGAAAGGGAGTGAAACAAAGTGACACCATATCTTCCAAGCTCTTTAATGCCACATTGCAAAATGTCTTTCAATCATTGAACTGGGAAAACAAAGGGATAAAGATTAATGGAGATTACTTAACTCACCTTCGTTTTGCTGATGACGCAGTCATCTTTGCAACTACCTCTTCAAAGCTGCAGAGTATGATCCAAGAACTTGCTGACAAGAGTAAAGAAGTGGGATTAAAAATGAACTTTCAGAAGACAAAAGTGATGTACAATGCTTTTACAAGAAACGAATATTTATCGATTGATGGAGAAAAGCTGAAGATAACAGATGCATACGTTTATCTTGGACAGCAGATATCAAGTGAGGGTCATATTGATGAAGAAATTAATCGGCGTATAAAACTTGCCTGGAGAGCTTTTGGAAGAAAAAAGTGTAATTTTCAAGAGCAATATGCCATTATGTCTTAAAAGAAAAGTGTTTAATCTATGCATCCTGTCACTGCTTACGCATGGAGCAGAGACATTGTCTTTAACTAAAAAAGACATACAAAGACTGCAGACAACTCAAAGAAGCATGGAGAGATGCTTGCTTGGTGTAACTAAGAAAGATAAGAAGAAGAACTTGTGGATAAGGAAAAGGACAGGAGTGGACGACATCATGACCAGAGTGAAATCACTGAAATGGAAATGGCCTGGACATGTTGCCAGAAGAACGAACCACCGATGGACAACCGAAATTTCAGACTGGATTCCGAGGGACAGGGAAAGACCCAGAAGAAGACCCCATGGGAGATGGATGGATGAAATTCGAAAGTATGCTGGAATGACATGGAGGAGATAGGCCCAAGACAGACAATTATGGAAGAAATTTGGGGAGACCTTCGTCCAGCAGTGGATTAGATAATGATTGCTGCTGATGATGATGATGATTTGGTGTAAAAATAAGTTAAAAAAGTTTTTTGTGTCATGTTGTATACCGATAATCGCAGGCGGAGATAGAGCCTATTGCTTGGGAGCATGGTAAAGATGTCCGGTTAAGGAGGGGGGGGATTGTTGTGGTCCTTGATCCCAGAAGACAAAAGTCATGCCAAGACCTGCAATTGTCAATAGTACAAAAACGATACGATTGACGATGACCTGTGACATCGTATCTGTAAGAACCATCATAGAATATTTTTTTTATATTTAGGATTAAAAGTTTGGAATGGCGGCTATTTTGTAAAGGTGAAAATTACATGTAATATTGTAACTAAAGATAGATGATTTAAATAAAAACAATGAATTATTTTTATTTGTTTTAAATTTTTCAATCCATTATAAAATTATATTAACAGAGTCAGACTATAATTCCAATAAAAAATCACTTGCAGAATGAGTCTGGTTCTGAATCAGTGGTCATCAGTCAATCTTTCGTTTTCCACATTTCGAGTCATATTTGTCAATCAAGGCATCTAGGTCCAAATCTTGAACCATATCTGATTCTGAAAATAAAATCACCAGGTCAGATAATCGTTCCTGGTTCATAGTGCATCTTAACCAGTTATTAATACGACGCATTGCCGAGAAGGACCGTTCACAGGTAGCACTGTTAGATGGCAAAGTTAAACAGATCTTGAGGAGTTTCCGTATATTCGAATAAATGTCCATGTTCAAAATATTTTCTTTCATATCTTTAAGAACACTTTTAAGGGGACTGTCCTTTTAACTGACACCCGAGCTTTCCATCACGTTTCTCAATACAGACCTTTCTGCTTTCAACATTGCGTGATCTTTTCTTGACACATAATAGGTCGATAAAAAAACTTGGAATCTTCCTCGTTTAAACGAAGGAACTCCTCAATGGGCTTTACAACTTGGAGACCATCACCAGTAAATCTTCTTCTCATTTCTTCCAGCAAAATGTCCAAAGCAGGGTAGAAGAAATTGCATCTGTAATTTCGTTTCAATTGAGATTCAACATTTTTGATTTTTTCAACTTTTGCACTTACTCCTTTGTTCCTAATTTTTTGACCGACAGATGAAAACACAGCGAAACGATCTAGCTTTTTCGAAATCATCCGGGCCCTTTCTTGTTTTTGAACCTCTCAATCTTCTTCCAGTTCACTTGTAACAACAGTGAAGTGGAAGAAGATTGCTTCATCCGTAAACCATGTGACGGAGAGAAACGCTCGAGACTGACAGGCGCAAGCGCTTGTCCAATCAAAGCCGGGCAGATCATCTGTCCGAGTCCGACGTTGATTGGCTGTGGCAGGATTGGCGGTTGATATGGACCAGATGTTATAGAGACTGAATTACACCAGATTAGATAGAAAGTTGACGTTCTTCTGTATATAGGAGCGCATTTTGACTTTTTGAGACAGCTTTATTTGTCATTGGCACCATTGTTGTGGAATGTGTGAGGTCGACAACTGTTGGTTGTTTATATTTCATTCAGAGACCGGTTCACATTCAATAATTGTCTTGGTTATAGATATAGACAATCTTTATTGTAGAAAAAATCATTAATTTCTCCTCTAACGTTGGGGGGGAAGCAATGCCCTCCCATGCCCTCTCTAACTACGCCCATACCGCTGATTTACATATCCGACATTCCCCGCGTTGTTCTCATGTGACCGTAACTGATCCAGAGTATAAAATGTGACACAGAAATTTTCATATCGTTAGGTGAAAGATGGCAAGCGATACTGCATCTATTCGACACTGCATTCGTTGCAAATTTCGTCAAGGAAAAAGTGCTGCAAAAGCGTGTGCATCGATCTGTTCTGTTCTGGGGGAGAATATTGTATCGAAAAGCACGTGTGAGTTTTGGTTTAGACGGTTTAAAGCAGGTGATTTTGATGTTAGCAATCGAGAACGTAGCGAAAGGTTGCACATGAGGAACTGCAAGCATTGCTGGATGAAGATTCGTCTCAAACGCAACAATAACTAGCTGAACAACTGGGGGTAACCCAACAAACCGTTTCCAATCGTTTACGCGCAATGGGAAAGATTCAGAAGGAAGGAAAATGGGTGCCACATGACCTGAGCCAAAGGAACAAGGATGAACGTGTCATGAAGTGTTCGAATCTGTTGAATAAACAACACAGAAAGTCTTTCCTGTGGAAAATCGTTACGGGTGATGAAAAGTGGATATGGTACGACAATTCCAAACTCAAAAACACACTGGATAGACCTCGGTGAAGCAAATACTTCGACACCGAAACGCAATATTCACTCCAAGAAAGTTCAGCTGTGCATCTGGTGGGATATGAAGGGTGTAGTCCATTATAAACTATTGGAACATGGTCAAACTGTTACTGCTGATCGCTACGAGCAACAATTGCTGCGAATGAACCAGGAAGTCTTTCGGAAATGTCCATTCACAGACAAAGGATTGAGTCCTGTGAAATTATTGCATGACATCGCTAGGCCACATGTCACGAAATCGGTCATGGAAACGTTTATTGATGCTTGGCTGGAAAGTTTTGGAGCATCCGTCGTATAGTCCCGACATAGGTCCTTCAGACTATTATTTGTTCCGATCGATGCAACATGGTTTGTCTGCTGTGCGGTTCCGGGCAGGTGACGAAATGCAAAAATGGGTTGAGGACTACATCGCGTCACACGACGAAGTATTCTTCATGACTGGAATCTGTCAACTGTCCGACTGATGGCGGAAGGTGACAGATAATGACGGCGCATATTTTCATTCGTAAAGGTATTGTTGTTTTCGCACAAATTACATGTTTCGTTGTCTTAAAACGCTTTAAGACTTATTTGTGTACCAAATAATTGGCATCGCACCACTCAACAGAGTTCAAAAAGCTCTTCATAGGTTCAGTTCCTTGTGTTAGTTTGAATAACATTTAAAATAGTTATATTAGGTGTGCAACTTAATTCTCGGCCACAGGCACGACACGTCGACAGCAAATTATAGCAAATCGAATACGTACCAAATCAGTGAAATAATCCCCGTCGTGTTGGATACATTTGACCCATCCGTTAGGGAGCTGCCGAATGCCACTGCGAAAAAAAAGGACTGTTTCGAATTGATAAAGTCATCAATACATCTGTGGACCTCCTCGACAGAAGTGAAGTGCGTAACACTCACGTGATGTTGCAGAGAGCGAGAGAGGTGATAATCCGATGGGGGCGAAGTCTGGAGAATACGCCGGGTGGGACAAAATCTCTCATCCCAGGTCGGTGATCGTGTTTGAAGTCGTTTTAGTGGTGTGAGGACGCGTGTTATCCTGAAGCAACAGGACCGGACTTCTGCCCTTCGCGATGTATGGCCTTTTCGCCTCCATTGCGTCACTCACACGAATGAGTTGCTGACAATAACGCTCAGCATTGACCGTTTCACCAGGTTTGAGCAACTCATAGTGTACGACACCGCGCTGATCCCACCATATGCACAGCAACAACTTCCTGGCATGGATATTCGATTTGGCGGTACTGGTGGTAGGCTAACCTGGATAAACCCACGATTTGTGCCGCTTAGGATTATCGTAGAGGATCCACTTCTCATCACAGGTCAAAATCTTGTGGGGGAAATCCTTCTTCTTGAATCTGGAGAGCAAGGACATAGCAACATCGCGGCGCCTAGACTTGTTCGCAGCTGTGAGTTGGTGGGGCACCCAACGGCCCTCTTTGTGAATCCGCCCAAGCTTGTGCAGGTGCTTTGCAATGGCTTGCCGTGTTCTTGGGCGAGCATTGACTGTGTGCGACAGGGATCCGCGTCCAACAGTTGTTCCAGTTCTTCATCGTCAACTTTCTGCTTAAACCGCTGGAACCACTTCTTGTAGGTGCTGTAGAACACAACAGCCTCACCTAACGCAGCTGAGATCATTTTCTGGGCATTTTTTTCAGCTGAAACGCGAACAGGAGACAGTGCCTCAAATGTTGCTTCTGGAACGACATTGCTTTCACCGTCAACTTTCGTCCCTTCAGTCACTACAGCTGTGAGCGGTTACGGTTACCTGGAAAGCTGTTAGATGGCCCTGCAATTAGCCATTATCTCACACAGCTATTTGGATTTGCCGACGTTCTATGATCGGTTGCGGTTAGGGGCCGAGAATTAAGTTGCACACCTAATATTTAAAATAGTTAAAACGCATGTGAGCAATGCCCGCTGACTTTTGTTCTTTTCTGCCTTGTAACAAAAATTTCATAAAAACAGAAGATTCCTCCCAATATTCCACCCATTCTGAGGACGAAATGAACAGGGGACTAAATGAGCAACGGGCAAAGTGAACTGTAGATAAAGTAAACCCTGATCGGAATGATCACGGACAGTGATTGGGGGACCGCATTTTCTACCAATATCTCAGGTTTTGTGTGCGAATTTTCCTATTCTGGTACAACAAAAATCCGACTTTTTTTTTTCAATTCCTACTAACTGCACAATTTAAAATTGACAAAGAAAATGAAATTTAAGTGTAAAAATTACTTTTGAAAAGCTATTTTCATTTCACCCGAAAATTTGATGCCACTATTCTTGAACATATTTTTCCTGAAGAGAGGTACATATAAAAATGAAGCAAAAATAGAGTGTAACAAATTTATTGAAAAATTGATGGAATGGCTAGATACAAATTTTCTGCGTTTAAATATTGAAAAACTAAAATTATGATTTTTAAAAAGGCAGACAGGCAGATTGTTGATCAACCATCTATTTTTGTGGAAAACTGTACCTTTGAAATGCTCAATAATATTAAATATTTGGAAATAATAATTGAGAATAATTTAAAATGGAATATTAAGGTGGACTTAAAATAATTTTGCTTTCTATACTGCCAATGTAAAAAAGTTTTGTACACATTTCCTTCACAATTAGTGTGTTCCCAAAGATGAAAATTTGAACATCTATTAAAATAACTTCATATTATAACTTGGAATAATTTATATTTTCTGAAACATAACCATAAGTATATTAAAAATCAATAACTTTTCCTTTGGTGGTGTTGAAACCAAAACAAAGATGGCGCGATTTGCACTTTGATGGCGTCAGTAGACAAACAAATGTTGGATTGCATAATTATGGTTATGTTTTAGAAAATATTAAGTATTCTAAGTTATAAAATGAAGCTATTTTAATCGATGTTCAAATTTTCATCCTTGTGAACGCATTAATTGTCCAGAAAAAAGATGGCGCGACCGGTACTTTGATGACGTCAGTAGACAAACAAATGTTGGATTGCATAATTATGGTTATGTTTTAGAAAATATTAAGTATTCCAAGTTATAAAATGAAGCTATTTTAATCGATATTCAAATTTTCATCCTTGTGAGCGCATTATTTGTTTAGAAAAAAGATGGCGCGACGTGTACTTTGATGACGTCAGCAGACAAATAAATGTTGGATTGCATAATTATGGTTATGTTTTAGAAAATATTAAGTATTCCAAGTTATAAAATTAAGCTATTTTAATCGATGTTCAAATTTTCATCCTTGGTAGCGCATTAATTGTGAAGAAAAACAGAAGGTTTGCGTTGGAAGTATAGGAAGCGAAATTACTTGACGTCCACCTTAATATTCAAAATATTGTAAATAAAATTTCAGGGGCATTGGGTTTAATTACGAGAACTTCGAACAGTTTAACAATTAAAACATTAAAAATGCTCTATTACAATCTGATTTATTCATATTTGACTTATTGTTTATTAATGTGGGGTCAAAGTACTAAGATTAATTTGCAGAAATTAAAATTCTTGCAAAATATGGTGGTCAAAAATTTTAATCATTTTAAGGGAATTAATTGCAATATGGGGGTACGGATTAATAACTATGGATTTTGTGATATTGAGAAATTATGACAATATAGATTGTTGGGATTTATGTATAAAATAAAAATTAAGAATAGGTATCAACATTTAATTCAGCTGAACATCATCGAACTGGAAACAGAAATACAGTTTTGTTATCAATGCCTAACGCTTTAACCGAACAAATATTCACTGACTATCACGGATTGGTGTTATGGAACAACCTACCTTGTCAACTAAAACATTTAATTTGAATTATTTTTGAAAGCAACTAAAAAATTTTGCTAACTAACTAAAATATTAAATTTGATAGCAGAAAATTATTATACAGACTATATATGCGCAAATTTTATATGTGCAGGACGTTTGGCTTGACTACGTACTTTAGGTAAATTAGAATTAATTCATGCTGTGTATACTCGTATATAGCCTTTTACTCATTTTCCTGTTCTGTGGTTACCCATACCAGTCAGCCTAAAAGAAAACATATGTAATATCAGATCAGATCATATGTAGAGGATCTTAGGAAGGGAGTGTCTGACCCCAGGTCTTAAACAACCCTTAGAAATAGGAAGCTAGGAGATTTGGGCTGGAGTGCCAGGTAGGAAAGTCACACGGAAGCGAAGTAGAAAAGGAGAGGAAGACGCCCTTATTTATTTCCGGGGGGGGCAGTACCCGGGGTCCGATGGCTTAACGTGCCCATCCGACGCACGGCGCACATTTAGTGGTTCTAGCGTTCGTACCTGCCTGGGATAGAACTTGTTGTTTCTCCGTGGCAGTCACGAAAGTTGACCACTAGGCCACCAGCGGCCCATATATGTAATAAACATAAGTATGTATATTACGTACGTTTTCTTCTTAATCTTATACTGTGTGTTATGAAATTAACATTGAAATGTAATATGGTCAAAAGTAACCCCATAACGAAAATGAAATGAAATAAAATACAGTAGACTCTCGCTATTCCGGCCCCCGATAATCCGGCCTCTCCATAATCCGGCCTCCTCCTCCTCCTCGCGTGGTTTTTGGTTGCAAAAATCGTGTTAATATCAGACCGGAATGAATTATACTTCATACACGAGTGAAGTTTTCAATTTTAACGTTATGTTTGGTTTTGAATTGGCACTAACGTTCATGTAATTCAATTTAAAATAAAAGTAGGAAGGATCCTCGAATTAATTAAGAATATTATAAAAATCATCTTCATTAAAGCAGACAAAAATCTGTGACATGTTTCGAAGTGACCACGCTGAGTAGAAAATGCAAGATACGTTGTAAAGTTTTGTGTTAAACTTGAAAAATCCGCGACCGAGATGCTTGCTATGATACAGAAAGCCTACGGGAAGGATGCTTTATCGAAAGCGCAAGTGTTTCGGTGGCACAAAATGTTCACAGAGGGAAGAGAGAGCGTCGAGAATGAGCCACGCTTTTCAAAGTCTCACACTTCGGACAATGTGTAAAAGGTGAAAGCGGATTTGGACTCTTACTAACGTCTGAGTGTTAGATTGGTAGCAGAGCACGTGGGACTCGCGAAATCCATTATGCATGAAATCATCACGCAAGAATTGCAGATGCAGAAAGTTTGCGCCAAATTGGTTCCTAAGGTTTTGACCGATGAACAGAGAAACAACCGCGTGTCGATTTCTCGTGAGTTTGTGGACCGTGTGAGGAGTGAACCTGATTTTTTGGAGAAAGTGATAACAGGGGATAAAACGTGGGTCTTTGTGTACGAATGTACAGTACGCATACATATTGTGCTTTACTGTACTGATATTTTTTATTGGAGGTTTAACGACCATCGTGAACAACTCAATGGGCTATAAGCAGTCGCCCGTCCCTAATTTAAGGTCACTGGTTCCAGGGAAGGGAGAAACTGATAACATGAAAAGATGGCGTACTGATAACATGAAAATATCATTTCATTGTTGTATAAGTGACACAGTATAGTACGTACTGATCATGATCTTTTACTATTATCATATGCTTGTCTCTTATTTACGTTTTTTTAAATATATATGTACTCCGCATAGTAAACTTGTAACTGTAACATTAAATTTAATGAAGAATTAAACTGAATTTTTATGCAGTCTCAGTAATCCGGCACTCTCGCTAATCCGTCACCACTCTGTGCAGCGAATGGCCGGATTAGCGAGAGTTTACTCTATATCCTTAATTTGTCGGCAATTGCACAATTATGGCAGTGTAGGTTATCAAGCTACCAATTAATGTAAACAGCATGTTTTTCGTGATGGGAAACATTCCCATAACAGTCAGCCCAAAATCGCCTGACCATAAGAATCTCAATAAAACGGTAAAAGAGGTTTTGGTATTGAATGGGCCAATATCGTCTTCCGCATATAAAGCGAGTTTCTTTAGTAGAGAGAAATTCTTTTCGTACAGGCGAGAAGAGGATAAAATGATCGCCAAAAGAGAGATAGAATTGACTCCCGTAACACAGGAATAAAACAGTGCAGGAAATAAGTTAGATGCTTGCCACACACGGGCAGCAACGAAAGTGAACACAAAACCTATCTGTGAAGCCATTGTAAGAAACACAGGCCATGACAATGTAGCATCGCATTCGACAAGAGCTGCACTTATTTCCTTATATATTCTTAAAAGATCTCTGTACTCAGCGATTGCGAATTCTTTGGAAATCGCTTGCTCCAGACGAGTTTCCAGAACATCAATCAGTCTGCAAAATTCAAAACTTAAAGCTGAAAAATATATACTGACATAACATACAAGCGTGCAGTAAAAGTGAAAGGAAATGGACAGTGTTGTTAAAAATATTATCCATTTTGTAACAACAGGAGCGTCGGAAAAAATGCCAAATGCACTGTACTTTAGGAAATGTGATATAGCTGGTGCTCTATATGACAAAGGCGGGATCATTAATAATGGGAAAAGTAAAGGTAGCATTGAGGTAACACGCGTTGCAAATATTATCGACCATGGCTTCCAAGAAGAAATGCTTGCTGTCCAGTGTTCCATTTTTCTTTCTATGCAACGTAGTTTCTTCACAATATTCAAACATTCCATTTTCTTATTTCTTAGAGACAGCCAAAGAGCTTGTGTCATCAGAAAAAACGAAAGCAAAAATATGTAAACCATTTTTCTCTTAACTATAGTTAAGTTGCGTCCGATGTCTCCCAATGAATAAAATATGATAAAACAATGAAGCACAAAATACATTTTGGAAGATAATCTTGGGATGAGTTTAGTTTTCATCATGGGTATCTCTGAAACGGAGATCCCAACATTGTAGAGAGCACCAGAAATTGGATGAAGATTTCTTTCCAAAACAGACATTTCTGAGTGGTGTGAATGGTTTGTTTTAATAATGTTTATTGGGCAGCCTTTCCGTTTAGAGATGTGCTTAGAATTCTGCAAGCTGCTTTCAGAGAATTTTCCACAGCTTTACTTTAAATGAAGTCCAAATAACTTTCCAGAGTTTTACTTTAAGTGAAAGTCCAAAGAACTTTTCAGAGTTTATTTCAAGTGAAATTCCTAAGAACTTTTCAGAGCTTTACTATAAGTGAAATTCCTAAGAACTTTTCAGAGCTTTTTTTAAGTGAAATCCCTAAGAACTTTTCAGAGTTTTTTTAAGTGAAATTCCAAAGAACTTTTCAGAGCTTTACTTTACGTGAAATTCCGAGGAAATTTCCAGAGCTTTGCCGTAAGTGAAATTACGAAGAACTTTTCAGAGCTTTTTTAAAGTGAAATCATTAAGAACTTTTCAGAGTTTTTTTTAAATTAAATTCCAAAGAACTTTTCAGAGCTTTACTTTACGTGAAATTCCGAGGAAATTTCCAGAGCTTTGCCGTAAGTGAAATTACGAAGAACTTTTCAGAGCTTTTTTTAAGTGAAATCCCTAAGAACTTTTCAGAGCTTTTTTTAAGTGAAATTCCAAAGAACTTTCCAGAGCTTTACTGTAAGTGTGATTCCTGAGAATTTTCCAGAGCTTTTACTTCTTTAAGTGAAAGTCCTAAGAATTTTCCTGAGCTTTACCGTAAGTGAAATTCCTAAGAAAATTCCAGCGCTTTACTGTAAGTGAAATTCCTAAGAACTTTAATTTACTTTGATTCAAAGTTCTAAAAACTTTCCAGGGCTTTATTTTAAGGGAAATTCCCAAGAACTTTCCAGATCCTTACCATAAGTGAAGTTACTAAGAACTTTCCAGAGCTTTACTTTAAGTCCCAAGAATTTTCCAGAGCTTTACCGCAAAACACTGAGGTCGTTATTTGTCATTATTTCATTTAAATAGTGGCATGATGGATATGCTATCACCTATAATATTTACCTCTGAAATATATCATTTTTTCTCATAATATCCGTCTTCAAAGAGAAATTTTCACATTTTCCTTAAAAATTTTAAGGTTTTCTGATGATTTAGTATATTATTTTTCAACTTGTCAAGCGCATTAAAGATTCTGTGGAATTTCATTGCACGCGTGATCCTTCCAGCAATCATAAAGTAGTGATTCTCCACACACAGTCTCATGAAGTAGAAGTGAAGTTCTCTTGGGTAGATTTGGCGAATATTTATGAGAGGGATTGAACGGAACACAAACTATTCTCTCAAGCTGCGGTGAAAGATTAAACTGAAAGATTACAGTTGTTTCGCTCTGATATAACAGTTCAAGATGAGATGCATATCGATTTTCAGTCAGATCATCGATTTCTTAGAAAACCATTCAACAGCGTGTGTTTCAGGTATCGATCTTTAAACAAAAGCATCTACTTTCAGCTCTCATCAGAAACGCTGGTAAAAGTTGCGTGAAACTTGATTGAGTTTCAAAAGAACCATTTGGTTCACTGTTTGTTCTGAAAATATTCCAAAGGTAGTTCTTCAAATGGGGGTGTAGCTAAACGAAGAACTTTACTATCGCGTCTAAATTAAATGTAAAGACTGTTTTTTGAAGCAGTTGACAGCAACAACAAATAATTTAAAAAATGTTCTCACTTCTACCTTATAACAGACTTTCTATGAAGTAGCTCTTTCTAGCAAGCATGCACACACGGTAGACAAAACGTTTAGAGACAGGGTTGATGGGTAGTTCACATGGTCATCCCTCGCGCAGTACGAAACCAACCCAATATTAGAATGTTATATACACTCAGTAGATAAAACCTTACAGATAGGTTTGATGGGAAGTTGACATGGGCATCCCTCGGAACAGATCCAAGTAATATTAGATTATTACACTGAAGAGCAATTGAATTACAGATAGCTGTCTGGTAACGTGCACACCACCTTTCGCCCTGATGACGGCGGTGATTCGTCTCGGCATGGACTCGACAAGACACCGGAAGCGTTGGGAAGCCATACGGATCCACGACCCCTGAACAAGTTCTCACTGCTCACGAAGATTTGTTAGAGGGGGTCAGAGCCTCGAACATCTCTCTCGATGGCATCCCAGATGTGCTCGATGAGATTGAAAAATAAAATTTACTCTTGATAGCTACAATAGCTTTTGTGTTAAGTTGTCTAAAAACTGATACATAGACACAGTATAATCAATCATCGGTACAATAAGTTAAATACCCGGTTTCTTACAGTAACACAATATATAATAAATAGCTGGTGCGCAAAATAGGGGAGAGGAGAAGAAATATCCGGAGCCACAATAAACAAAATATATGCCATATGCTATCCACAGTATTCGATCTCGATACACAACTTCAAAATTCAACAGTCGACTGAAATTTAAAAATTAATCAAACCTCAAGCATTCTCACCAGTCGCTCCTATTACCAGTAATTTCTCGTCATACGTCCGGATTAAGAAAAAGTGAGAACGGAGCTTTTCCGTTAATATACGAAAGGAATTTAGGAAAGGTTTCTGAAAATTCAGAATTTCCAGTTAACACATCTCTAAAACGGTACTTTACCGTCAATATAAGAAAGAAACTGCGGAAAGGTTTCTGAAAATTCGGAATTTCCAGTTAACACATCTCTAAAACGGTACTTTACCGTCGATATAAGAAAGAAACTGCGGAAAGGTTTCTGAAAATTCAGAATTTCCAGTTAACACATCTCTAAAACGGTACTTTACCGTCAATACAAGAAAGAAACTGCGGAAAGGTTTCTGAAAATTCAGAATTTCCAGTTAACACATATCTAAAACGGTACTTTACCGTCAATATAACAAAGAAACTGCGGAAAGGTTTCTGAAAATTCGGAATTTCCAGTTAACACATCTCCAAAACGGTACTTTACCGTCGATATAAGAAAGAAACTGCGGAAAGGTTTCTGAAAATTCCGAATTTCCAGGTAACACATCTCTAAAACGGTACTTTACCGTCAATATCAGAAAGAAACTGCGGAAAGGTTTCTGAAAATTCAGAATTTCCAGTTAAGACATCTCTAAAACGGTACTTTACCGTCAATATAAGAAAGAAACTGCGGAAAAATTTCTGAAAATTCGGAATTTTCAGTTAACATATCTCTAAAACAGTACTTTACCGTCAATATAAGAAAGAAACTGCGGAAAGGTTTCTGAAAATTCAGAATTTCCAGTTAACACATATCTAAAACGGTACTTTACCGTCAATATAAGAAAGAAACTACGTAAAGGTTTCTGAAAATTCAGAATTTCCAGTTAACACATCTCTAAAACGGTACTTTACCGTCAATATAAGAAAGAAACGCGGAAAGGTTTCTGAAAATTCAGAATTTCCACTTAACACATCTCTAAACCGGTACTTTACCGTCAATATAAGAAAGAAACTGCGGAAAAATTTCTGAAAATTCGGAATTTTCAGTTAACATATCTCTAAAACAGTACTTTACCGTCAATATAAGAAAGAAACTACGTAAAGGTTTCTGAAAATTCAGAATTTCCAGTTAACACATCTCTAAAACGGTACTTTACCGTCAATATAAGAAAGAAACGCGGAAAGGTTTCTGAAAATTCAGAATTTCCAATTAACACATCTCTAAAACGGTACTTTACCGACAATATAAGAAAGAAACTGCTTACAGGTTTCTGAAAATTCAGAATTTCCAGTTAACACATCTCTAAAACGGTACTTTACCGTCAATATAAGAAAAAAACGCGGAAAGGTTTCTGAAAATTCAGAATTTCCAGTTAGCACATCTCTAAAACGGTACTTTACCGTCAATATAAGAAAGAAACTGCGGAAAGGTTTCTGATAATTTGGAATTTTCAGTTAACACATCTCTAAAACGGTACTTTACCGTGAATATAAGAAAGAAACGCGGAAAGGTTTCTGAAAATTCAGAATTTTCCTGTGATACGAAAAACTCGTAAAATTCAGGTTTCTTTCTTTCATTTCACGGAAAAGGTTGTATCAGAAATATGCTTCGTTAATTCACGAAAAAAAATGATGGAATGTGGCTCGTGAATTTCAGAATTTTTTTTTACAAGTAGGTGGAGAAAGTAACTACAGTATTTCTATTTCTAGCTGTTTTATTGGTTCTAAAAATCCCGTTGATATCTTTGTTTTAATGGTTTCCATTGATTATAAATAACTTTGAAATATCTTATCAGCATCGGAAAGTATTCAAAAGCCGTGCTCATTACAGCCAAAAATGCTGTGTCATCTTTCTCGTTGTTAACTGAGGTCATATCAAGAACGCTGCGCGACAACGCTAAAACCAGGGATAGTATAAAATTGATTCGTAGCAAAAGAACAATCTAAACAGAATATGTTATCAAATTCCCACTGAATTATAAATGAGCATTTCCTATTTTTTGAAAATTTATGCTACAACTTAGTATTGTTGTAACAGCGCTACGAATTAGTACTCAATATTTTCAACTATAGTTTCTTGCTGTTCATTCTCTGAGTACCCGAGCTGACACGGGCTAACTCCCGAGCCCGAAAGCCCGAAGCAGAGCCCGGGCCCGAATCGGGATTCGGGCTGTAGAATATTTACTGCGTTTCGTGGCTCGAACCCTTAGAGAGAGGGAGAGCGAGAGAAGTTTTTCTATAAGTATAAATGTGATTTTATATGATTCAGCAAATGAGACACTTTATAATTGGTAAAAGAAATTCTTCGGCAACTGATTCTGGTTAGGGTGCGGGAATTCGATGTAGTTATTTATCATTGGCGTGAGTAGAAAATGCAATAGACCGCGCATTAGTTTGTTTCAGAAGAAAATAAAAAGCTTTTTCAAGAACTATAGATATTGGATAGTTGATACTAACGATGATTTACTTCTTATCTCCAAGCAGTAGCTCCTTGCTAATTCTATTTAGCAACCTACATATTGCAGCGCATTATTGTACGCGATAATATTAGCATTTGAGCAACATAAATTGCAGCACTTCTCGATCATTTTGGATGCCCGACCGCCCGAACCACTTCAGGCGGAAACGAACGGCAAAGAAAATCGTACAGTTACACTATAAAAACAGATAGAGATTCCCTTCCAACCACTCTCCATTTGAGAAATACGTTGGTTACGTGCAGTAAGAAGAGAGAGTGGGGAAAAGGAGATTTTTCTTTTACTAATGATTGAACAGGTTAGCCAGTTTTCGAGCTCGTTCGGGCCCGGGCTTTATCTTGCAATATAAAATTCGGGTTCGGGTGGGCTCGGGCTAATATATCACGGGCTCGGACGGACTCGGACTCCGAAAATTGAGCCTGAACTCAGCTCTACTACACTGAGAAAAACGTTTTGTTAATTCAACAAAAATTCTGTTGAATCAACAAAATTTTTTGTCAATATACAGTCAACGAAAAAATTTGTTGAATTTGCAAAATTATTTTGTTGAAAATTATTGTTGATTTAACAAAATTTATTATCACGACAAAACGTTTTGTTCGTGTAACAAAATGATTAGGTCGATTTTGGGGAATTTGTTTGATCCAACAAACTTGTTATCATGACAAAATGCTTCGTTGCCGCAACAAAACATATTGTTATCGTGACACAATCAGTTTTATTGCTATAAACATATGTTTTGTTGCAGCAACAAAACATATTGTTATCGTGACAATAAGTTTTGTTGCTATAAACATGTTTTGTTGCAGCAACAAAACATATTGTTATCGTGACACAATAAGTTTTGTTGCTAAAAACATATGTTTTGTTGCTGCAACAAAACATATTGTTATCGTGACAATAAGTTTTGTTGCTATAAACATATGTTTTGTTGCAGCAACAAAACATTTTCTTATAATAACAATATGTTTTGTTGCGGCAACGAAGCATTTTGTCATGATAACAATAAGTTTTGTTGGATCAAACAAATTCCCCAAAATCGACCTAATCATTTTGTTAAATGAACAAAACGTTTTGTCGTGATAACAATAAATTTTGCTAAATCAACAATAATTTTCAACAAAATAGTTTTGCAAATTCAACAATAATTTTCAACAAAATAGTTTTGCAAATTCAACAAAAAAAATTTCTTGACTGTATATCGACAAAATGTTTTGTTGAATTAACAAAACTTTTTTCTCAGTGTAAGTACTTCACTAGAATGAGGTAAATCCAACGGATGTATTGAATCAAAGTCAGCACTTAAGAATCAAAGAACAGCAGGACTTTTTATGGCGCTATGCTTATTACAATGGTTGTTTGAAACGATTTCGTCTCTCACATCATTCTACATAAGCGTTACTAGGCATTTCTGTACCCAGGGCAAAGCACAAAATATTGCGCAACCACATTTGTTGAAATATGAAATGATTGGTGAAATATGCAGTCGAGTCACATTATTGTGACGTCAAAAGCGCGTAGCTAATAAAAGAAGGAACGTGTCGTGAGCTGGCTTGGAGGGTAGCTATATAATGTGTACAGTAGGCAATTTGAAAACATATCACTCGTTGCTGTCATGGATAAAAGGAGCGATTTATCAGATTTTCAAGAAGAGATGATTATCGGCTTTCCGTCCAAGAGTGGTAATATTTCTGAAACAGCGGAGTTTGTGAACTGTTCGCGTGCTGCATTGGTTAAAGTGTATCGTGATTGGATAAATGGCTCCACTGCGAATAACCGACGTGGAAACTGCGGAGCACCACGTGCCATTTATGCGAGAAGTGAACGTCAGCTTCGAAGGTGCGTGAGGGGCGATCGACTCGCTACAGTGGAGCAACTCACTGGCCGAATGAACCAGGGGGCTACTGGAAGTGTGTCTAAGACGACAGTTCAGCGAATGCTGCTGCGTATGGGGCTTCGATGCAGACGGATGGTAACTGAACCTATGCAAATGAAGGTGGATCGGCAGAAAAGGCTTGCATTTGCACGGCAGTATTGGAATTCGACCTCTGCTGATTTGCGAAGAATTGCCTTCTCCGATGAGTCACGTTTTCTGCTTCATCGAACGGATGGACGTCGGCGTATAAGGCGAGAAACATCGGGGAACAAACACTCTTCAACCATTGCTGGAAGAACACAAACTGGAGGGGGTAGCGTTATTGTCTGGGGAATGTTTTTGTGGCATTCTCTGAGTACATTCACACCTGTGGAAGGCACTATAAACTGAATTCCGTATGAATTCATCCTCGCAGACCACGTACACGCTTACATGCTGATTGTCTTCCCTGAGGCGAATGGGATCTTCCAGCACGACAATGCGACATGTCACACAGCCAGAAATGTCCGAGAGTGGTTGGAGGAGCACGATGAAGACTTCAGATTACTTCCCTGGCTCCCTAATTCCCCAGACTTAAACCCAATTGAGCATCTGTGGGAACACCTCTGTCGTGTTTTTCGCTCTATGGATCTTCCACCATGCACCCTCCGGCAGCTGTTAGATGCACTGCAAGTCAGTATTACTCCACATACCTGTGAACACCATCCGTTACCTTATTGAGTCACTCCCATCCCGTCTAGCTGCTGCCCACGCTGCACACGGTGGTTACTCTGGATGTCATCTGGTGGTTACAATAATGTGACTCGACCCTGTACCGTAGTTGCACGAAATATGAAATGCTTAGCTTAATACCATGGTTGTATGAAATTAGTTCGTCCCTCATATCACTCGAGTTATTTCTTGCTTCTTTTTTTAGGAGATCTAGTTTTTATCACGACTAGTATAGGTAATTAGTATCACTTTGACGGTCACTTTGTAAACATGGTATTTCAGCAAGTCGCATTCGGAATTATTTTTTCTTTGCTTCCGATAGAACTAGCTACTGAGATAGTAATTTATGCACTTTTGCATTCCTATTATCTGCGGATTTTCCCGAAAGACGACACCGACTGGCATGTTTTCTGGATTCCAAAAGACAACAGCTGCATTTGGAAATATAAAAAACAAACCGCCTGTAAAACTTTTTAGCACGTCTTTTGTAAAAAAAAAAAGATCCTGCTTAAGGCTCTACGAGACCCGCCATCTTGTATTGCTGCCTTCTCTTGTTAATCAACGGGCAAGCGTATTTCACAAATTGCTCGGGCAATTTTGCACATTTTGGAACACCGTTTGTGGCTAACGCAAGATATATGATAAATAAAGAGTTCCCTGGTTTCAGATTTTCATTTTGGGCCCTTTAAGTATTTTTTTTAATTAATAAAACTATGGAAGACGCCTTGGTACGACTTTCGCTGCAGATAAAAAATGAAGGAAAAGGTCAATAAAAATTTTGAAACCAGGGAACTCTTTATTTATCACATATCTTGCGTTAGCCACAAACGGTGTTCCAAAATGTGCAAAATTGCCCGAGCAATTTGTGAAATACGCTTGCCCGTTGGTTAACAAGAGAAGGCAGCAATACAATATGGCGGGTCTCGTAGAGCCTTAAGTTACCGGTTTGTCCGTCCGTCTGTACCCACGATATCTCTACAACTATTAGTCCGATTTGAAAATCATTTTTGCATTGGGAAGCTTGAAATATGCGAATGCTGAACCTTTACTTCGTTGTTTTTTTTACGATTTTAAATTTTGCCGCTAGATGGCGTAAATGCAGATTATGTCGAATTCAAAAATACGTTTTATTCCACAAATTTGCTTCTAAACATCCGATTGAAAAAATTATTTTATATTTCGATTCCATTTATGCCGAAGAGTATTTTAGATATAGTTACTTTTTCAGATGACGCATAGATTTTCCGCTAGGGGACGTAAAGGTAAATTACATTTTCCCGATAATTCATCTTCTAAAATTCCGATTTGAAAAAATTTCTTCAGCGGTTACACCTCCTGATGGAAAATCTTTTGCATATAATTTCAAATTTTGGGTAAAGAATACTTTGGCCACCAGGGGGCGTAAGTGTTAATTTTTGCTTCTGATGTATTTGCCATGAAATCTGAGCTTCTAAAATCTCGAATGAAAAAATTATTTCGTGGATTGATGCCAATCACACAGATAAACCTTTTTGAAATATTTTCTTCTTAAAATATACCACAGTTTCTCCGCCAGGTGCGTAGATGTATATCTTATTTTCGTCAATATCTCTGCTTCTAGGAGTTCGATTTGAAAAATTTCTTCTTTGTTGGATAGTGTTTTCAGTGTGACATGTTTTTCATATAATTTCAAAATTTTAAAGTAATTCATAGACTTTCCGTCAGGGGGCGTAGAGGTAAATTGCGTTTCCCCTATATCTCTGCTTCTAAATCTCCGGTTTGAAAAATTCTTTCTGTACCGGATTCAACTCCTG
The DNA here is from genome assembly GCA_039090855.1 of Macrothele yani. NCBI lineage: Eukaryota > Metazoa > Arthropoda > Arachnida > Araneae > Macrothelidae > Macrothele > Macrothele yani. The sequence continues at coordinate 113,568,450 of CM076999.1, read as the reverse complement.
ATGGGAAATCGTTTGCACATAATTTCTAATTTTTGGAAAAGATGGTTTGGTCACCAGGGAGCGTAATTCTTAATTTCCGCTTCTGATGTATTTGCAGCAAAATATGAGCTTCTAAATTCTCGATTGAAAAAAACATCGTTTGTAGACCGTTAGTACCCATGTCGACAAACCTTTTAGAAACATTTTCTTCTTAAAATAATGCATGGTTTCTACGCCAGTGGGCATAGATGTATATCTTATTTTTGTCAATACCTCTACTTCAAGGAGTCCGATTTGAAAAATTCCTTCTTTGTTGGATAGTGTTTCCGATACGAAGTGTTTTTCCTATAAATTCAAGATTTTTAAGTAAATCACAGACATTTAAGCTCATATTTTGCTGCAAATACATCAGAAGCGGATTTTTAGATTTACGCCCACTGGTGGCCAAACCATTTTTTTTTACAAAAATTAGAAAAATTAGAAAATATGTGCAAACGATTTCCCATCAGGAGCTGTATCCGGTGCAGAAAGATTTTTTCAAATCGGAGATTTATAAGCAGAGATATAGGGGGAAACGCAATTTACCGCTATGCCCCTAGCGGAAAGTCTAAGAATTACTTAAAAACTTTGGAATTATATGACAAACATGTCACACGGAAAACGCTATCCAACAAAGAAGGAATTTTTCAAATCGGACTCCTAGAAGTAGAGATATTGACAAAAATAAAATACACATCTACGCCCCCTGGCGGAGAAACTCCGGAATATTTAAAAAAAATATTCCGAAAAGGTTTATCAATATGAGTGGCATCATTCCACGGAAGAATTTTTTCAATCGATATTTTAGAAGCTCAGATTTCATGGCAAATACATCAGAAGCAAAAATTAACACTTACCTGGTGGCCAAAGTATTCTTCAATAAAAAATTGAAATTATATGCAAAAGATTTTCCATCAGTAGATGTATCCGCTGAAGAAAACATTTTTCAAATCGGATTTTTAGAAGAAGAATTATCGGGAAAAATGTAATTTACTTTTACGCCCCCTAGCGGAAAATCTATGCGTAATTTGAAAAAATAACCATATCTAAAATACTCTTCGACATAAATGGAATCGAAATATAAAAGAATTTTTTCAATCGGATGTTTAGAAGCAAATATGTGGAATAAAACGTATTTTTTAATTCGACATCATCTACATTTAGGCCCTCTAGCGGCAAAATTGTGCATCGTAAAAAAAAACGAAATAAAGGATCACCATTCGCATATTTCTAGCTTCCCAATGCAAAAAGAATTTTTCAAATCGGACTAATAGTAGCAGAGATATCGTGGGTACAGACGGACGGACAAACCGATAACGTAAGCACGATCTTTTTTAACAAGAGACGTGCTAAAACTGAAAAAATAGAACTGTTTTTTGGAAATTTTGTATGGTAGCCCCTGGACCCCGGGATTCGACTCCTTCCGAAAACCGTCTGCGGTCTAAGTTAGAGTACAATGAGATAGTATAGCAATTCAAAGTAAAAAAGCAAAAAGTGGAACTTTTAACGAAAATTTTGTATGGGAGCCCTTGACTCCGGGCTCCGACTGCTTCCAAAAACCGTCTACGGTCTAAGTCAGAGTACCATGATACGTTTCCCGCCTAGTACTTTTTTTTTTTTTTTTTACGCTTTCCAACAGAAAGTTGAAGAAGCGGATATGCTGCAGCTTTGTCTGTCTGTCTGTCTGTCTGTCTGTCTGTCCGCACGATAACTCGCGTAAAAATGGTTCGATTTCGATGAAAGGTTAGTATGTGGTAGGGAACCACCTGGGGACGAACCCTATTGAAAATCGAAGAAATGAGGTCAAAGATCAGGACATAGGAGCGGGATCCATTCCATTGTCTTTATGCGTGCGTAAAAATTGTTCGATTTTGATGGCATTGTAGTATGTGGCAGGGAACCACCTGGGAGCGAATCCTGTTGAAAATGAACGAAATGAGGTCAAAGGTCGGGACATAGGAGGAGATCCATTCCATCGCCCTTGTGCGTCATAACTTACGTAAAAATGCTTCCATTGTGACAAACCTTCATCATGTTGTTCCGGAGATATACTGAACCGGTTCTGTTCAATATCAGCGAAATGGGGTCAAAGGTCAGGCAGGGCACAGCAGGGAAATTTATTCCACAACCATTATCCTCATAACTTTACTAAAAATGCTTCTATTGTGACAAAACTTTAGCATGTTGTTCGGGAGGTATACTGAATCGCTTCTGTTGAATATCATCGAAATGGAGTCAAAGGTCAGGGCACAGGAGCGAAATTTATTCCACAGCCATTATCCTCATAACTTGACTAAAAATGCTTCTATTGTGACAAAGCTTTAGTATGCTGTTCCAAAAGTACACTCAACCAATTCCGTTTAATATCATCAAAACGGGGTCAAAGGTCAAAGCACAGGAGCCTGATTTATTCCACAGGCGTTATCCTCATAACTTGACTAAAAATGCTTCTATTGCGATGCAACTTCCATATGTTGTTCCGGAGGTATACTGAACCGGTTCTGTTGAATAGCATCGAAATGGGATCAAAGGTCAGAGCACAGGAACGAGATTTATTCCACAGCCATTATCCTCATCACTTGACTAAAAATGCTTCTATTGCGTTAGTATGCTGTTCCGAAAGTTAAAAAAACCCGTTAGTATGCTGTTCCGAAAGTTATACTGAACCAATTCCGTTTAATATCATCAAAACGGGGTCAAATGTCAGGGCACACTAGCGATATTTATTCCACAGCCATTATCCTCATAACTTGAGTAATAACTTGAGTAATGATTTCTGGTATGTTGGAAAGCGTATCATAATCAATGCATTGCATGATTTTATTATCTTGTTTAAAAATTGCAAAGTTTATTTTTGGGTTATTAAGTAACAGAAGTAATTTTTCTAAATTTTAGTTTAATGCTATTGCTAACATACTGCCAAATAATTATGAGGATTAGGATTTTAATAGTTCATCTTTTGAATACTTTATTTGTACATGAACTCCATTTTTCTTTCCTTTTGTTTGAACTTAAATGTTACGTTTTCATAAAATATTTGTTTCGAGTACTTTTCCATATTTAAAACGAATGTTTTTTTTATTGACAAAACAGCCAAGTTGCTCCAGTGTGCATGTCCTTGTGTAGCTCTAAGATATGTCTTGATTGTTTTTAATGCAGAAAAACGTCTTTTGGCAATTTACAGTTATTGATGGAAAATTTAATATTAGGTCTGCTAATTTGTACACCTCACTAAACACAATGCCCAATTTATTTTATGTACGTAACACCTAATTTATTCAATTTTATGTAACACCTAATTTATTCAATTTTATGTAACACCTAATTTATTCAATTTTATGTAACACCTAATATCTCTTACTGATTCCTTTTTGTTCATCAAGAGAATAAAACACCTTCAGTTGGTTTTCTAGTCGAACTGTATCAAAATTTGTAGCTGAGGTTCTTTAATTTATGATAGTAGATGTTTAGGAAAGCTTTTACAAACTTTATAAACTGTTCGAATCCAACAAAGCCAAGAACTTAAGATATAATATCACTGTTTGGAATGGTATAATAGTGTATTGTACAATGGTGTAATCCCGTATTTCATTCATTGATTCATTTATTGATAATATGAGTGATTTTAATTCATCGACACTTCACACAACTGAAACATCTTTTGCGAAGCACGTGACGGGAGCATGCAAGTGACTAATTTAGTCCTAAGTCTTTTTTTTCTGAACGAACCGTTGCCCAAAGCAATGGCTCATTCACCCTTCACCCGCTCATTCATGTTGTCATGGAAACGCTAGCTGGTGATTGTATAGAAAGTCTTCGAATAACACAGCGAAAACTGGTAGAGCTGGTTCCTATACGATGACACCAGCCCTCCACTTGGAGCTTCATTGGTCTTCGCTCTCCAGACTGATTCTCTTAGCCAAAAGAAGCGCATGCGCAAGTGCTTTTATCGCAGAGAAAGCATCAACATATCTTAATACCATTGGTATATTAGGCGAGCAATTTAATTCTCGGCCACAGGCACGACACGTCGACAGCAAATTATAGCAAATCAAATACGTACCTAATCAGGGAAATAATCCCCGTCATGTTGGATACATTTGAGAAATCGGTTAGGAGCTGCCGAATGCCACTGCGGGAAAAAGGGGGCTGTTTCGAGTTCATCAATACTTGTGTGGAATCATTCAGGTGATGTTGCAGGGAGCGAAAGAGGTGATAATCCGACGGGGAGAAATCTGCAGAATACGCCGGGTGGGACAAAATCCCCCATCCCAGGTCGGTGATCGTGTTTCAAGTCGTTTCCGCGGTGTGAGGACGCGCGTTATCCTGAAGCAACAGGACCGACCTTCTGCCCTTGCCGGTGTATGGCCTTTTCGCCTCCATTGCGTCACTCACACGAATGAGTTGCCGACAATAACGCTCAGCATTGACCGTTCCACCAGGTTTGAGCAACTCATAGTGTACGACACCGCGCTGATCCCACCACATGCACAGCAACAACTTCCTGGCATGGATATTCGGTTTGGCAGTACTGGTGGTAGGCTGACTTGGATAAACCCACGATTTGCGCCGCTTAGGAATATTGTAGAGGATCCACTTCTCATCACAGATGAAAATCTTTTGGAGGAAATCCATCTTCTTGAATCTGGAGAACAAGGACCCAGCAACATCACTGCGCCTAAACTTGTTCACAACTGTGAGTTTGTGAGGCACCTAATGGCCTTCCTTGTAAATCCGTTCAAACTTGTGCAGGCGCTTTGCAATGGCTTGCCGAGTTCCTGGACGAGCTCTCGTGTCCAACAGTTGTTCCAGTTCCTCTTCGTCAAATTCCTGTGGCTGTCCCGGACGTTCTGCATCACGGAGATTGAAATTTCCCTGCTCAAACCGCTGGAACCATTTGTTACACGTACTGTAGGACACAGCAGCCTCACCCAAGGCAGATCATTTGCTGGGCACTTTTTTCAGCTGAAACGCGAACAGGAGGCAGTGCCTCAAATGTTGCTTCTCGAACGACATTGCTTTCACCGTCAACTCTCGTCCCTTCTGTCACTACAGCTGTGAGCGGTTACGGTTGCCTGGAGCGCTGTTATACGGCACTTTCTTTTTTAGGTTTAACGACCACCGTGAGCAACTCAATGGGCTGTAAGAAGTCGCCCGTCCCTAATTTAGGGTCACTGGTTCCAGGGAAGGAGAGAACCAGTGCCGTAAGACAAACACAACATCCATGCCTCACCGGGATTCGAACCCGGACCCCGTTCGGACGAATGATCAGAGGCCATCGCTTAGACCACTGCGCCACCGGGGCGGCATACGGCACTGCAATCAGCCATTATCGCACACAGCTATTTGCATTTGCCGATGTTCTGTGATCGCTTGCGGTTAGGGGTCGATAATTAAGTTGCACACCTAATAATTGACTTTAATAGTGTATATCTAATTGACTTTTATTTGCGCATATTTAATTCAGTTTTATTTGTGCATTCTCTGTAGCCTAGCTAGCCTCGAATATACATCACTGCCCTATCAGGTACGAGGATTAAACTGAACGATCAGAACAATGTAAGTTATTAAAGCAGCAGTTAGTGTTAAAAGAAAATGTTTAGTGATGGGAAACATGCCCATTACTGTAAGTCCGAAATCATTTGACCACAAGAATCTCAACAAAAAGGAAGATGTGTAAGTTTCCTTGAAAATAGAGCGATTTTCTTCAGCCTGTAAAGCAAAGTGCTTTAGCAGTTCGCTGTTCTTTTCATATAACTGAGACGCAGATAATATCAGTAGAAGAATGGACAATCCACTCCCCATTAGAACGGGAATGGTGAACAAAAGTGAGAACAGGTCCCGATCGTTGGTTGAAATGTTCAGCATTGATGTTAAGCAAGTGAAAATCAATAAACATTGCGAACCTATGGTCAGAAATACTGGTACAGATGACACATTATCGTACTCGGTGATATGTTTGTACAGTGTCTTGTAGGTTTTCACAAGAATGCGATAATAAACCGCATGAGACTGTTGAAGAAGATTTAATTTCGTCAAGCGATTTTCCAAACGATTTATCAATTTGCAAATTTCAAAATTTATGGATGCAAAGTATATCGTGGAATAACACACAAGAGTGTAGCTATTATGCAAGCTCGTGGACACTGCGAAGAAAAGAAACAACCACCCAATAGTATTAGGTGTTTCCCTGATAATACCGAGTGTGAAAAACCACATTATATCCGATATATCTAATTTCAGAAATACTGATGGTAAAATCGCTGCCAATGCATTAAGAGGAGGTGAGAAAGCTATGATACTTAATGAAACTTTAATCCAACTAGGTCCTCTTAACTTAGAAACTTCCCAATCCTGCGTTTCTCTTTCTATATGCTGTAGTTTCTTTATGAGCTTCAGAAATTCCTCCCTCTTTGCCCTCAAAGTTAGCCATAGAGTATTTATAATCAGATAGAAGCAAAGAAGGAAAACAGATAATACGCTTGCTCTGGTCATCATGAAGAAAAACGATGTCTGTAATAAAGAATACAGCATGGAACCGTAGTGGAGTAGAACACATGTTTGAAGGAACAAGTTCTGGTACCATTTCTTCCGCTTTGTCCCAGAGCTTTCACAATCTAGAGCTCTTATAGTGCTAAGAGCACCTACAGCAAGCTGAACACTTCTTTTTAGCTGCGATTCCATTTCAGAAAGAAAGTTTCTCACTTATTTTTGGAATGTATTGTGTTTTTCAAATTCTCCAAATTTTTTGAGTATTTAAATTAGGAATGGGACATTCGAATCCTCGAATCTTGAAAAAGATTCGAGAGACGAAAACTCGAAACTTCGCGCTTTTTTCTTCACTCGAATCTTTCGAATCTTAACCTAAAAAACTCGGCGTTTGGTGCTTGTTCTAGAGCGATATTTGTTCGAATTTTTGTCAGCATGACGAGTTCTTATATTAGAAAATAATCGAAGAAGATCGTCAACAGGGTGTACACAGCTATTTGAAATAACTCGCTACTTCCAAAATTTGAGGAAACTCTCTAAATTGTTCTTAATCACACCATCATCGACAGTAATGTCAGAAAGACTATTCAGTACATCAGGTGTCATAGCTGATAAAAACGAAGTAGGCCCAGAGCGAGTTCGAATGCTAGTGATTTTAAATAAAAATCTCCTTTAAAGGTTTCTGATTGCTTTACATTGCCCTGAAAGTATTTAGTGTTTTTATTAACTCTTAAAACAAATATGCTTTTGATTTTTCCTAATTTCCTTGAAGGAATTTACTCAATTTAATGTTCCATGTTTAGTGTTTATCTACATCAACTCTTGAAATAATCCTCTACACTTGCTTTGATTTAAAAAGGTTTCGGAACTTTTGTTATTAAAAAAAAATGTCAAAAGTGTGAATTGTTACTCAAATATTTTTTCTCAAATTATGTTCAGAAAATAGAAATGAGCTTCAAGACTCAAGAGTTATGTACTTCATTTAGTAAATGTAAATTATAAATTTCATTTGTATCTTCTTAATAAGTATATTTTTTGAAAAATGTGTTCTTTAATTTATTCTTTATTTAAACACAGATTTCAAATTTTGCTTCAATTAAAAACTTTTAATTTTAAGTAGAAGTCTTTTTCTTTCCCTTTTTTTCTTATAATTATTCGGATTCGAGATATTTGAGATTCGGGAGATTTGAGGGATTCGAGAACCATCTAAGATTCGGATTCGGATTTGCATTCGAGAAAAATTTGGATTCGTTCTACCTCTCGTTTAAATATAGCAGCACTGATAGCAAATTTTCGTATGACTTACATTGCTTGTCTTTCTTCCACAGTTTGGGTTCACTGTTCTTAAAAGATCATTATGTTTGAGAAAAGGAGTATTTGTAACAGCGTTCAATTTGGAGCACATCACAACATCAATTTAAAGGTTTTTGTTCTGTTTTCTGTTATGCATTAGCACATACCAATAATGATTCACTTACACTGAGCTAACGCAGCTTTGTAAAACTTTTAAACGTTTGCTGTGGAATTCGTGAAAGATATCCTTACGAAAACTGTGATTTCATATAAATAATTTTTCTTTTGCAACTTCTAGAAGTTCAAGAAGTATATCTTCTCTTATATGCATTTATTCAAAGTGCATGAAACATCATTGCTCACCTTTTGTATATATTTCTGCATACAAAAAAATCACTTGATTACGATTGACTAATTGCGTTAAACTAAAGCTTAATTGCACCATATTTCAAGATTACTGAACTGGTTTCAAAAATCAAAACGACGTACTAAACGGCGAGATATCTCCATCACAAGTGAGATGTTTCAAAGTTGTACTTAAACTAGCGTCGTTCAAGATCTGAAGAAACCTTTTAGATAATGGATTGATTTTCTTCAATAACTATTATTCTTAGTACCTTTTCTTTTCCGCGATGTCGTACGTATCGATCAGTTTTCGCTCAATAACTCTGCCAACGTCCGTTAATGTAATTTCTCGGGACAACGTTTTCGTCTAAAGAAAAATCTCAAATTCATTATACACCGAGGAGTTAAAACATTATGACCAGCGCGTCTTTGTGCAAACTGAAGAAGTGGAAGGGAAAGGACGGTGCGTGTTAAGATCATGAATCGGAGTAAATAACACGTGCACTCTCTGAAAATAGGAGTTTGCCAGTGAGGCCCAAAGACCTTCAAGTTACATAGACGGGAAAACCGTGAGTTTACCGTGAGACATTTGAAATTCAACGTTGTGCGGCAAGAATCTATTACATCTCGTTGTTACGCTTTCCAGCTTTGTCCGTCTGTCCGACTCTCCGCACAATAACTAGCGTAAAAATGGTTCGATTTCGATGAAATTTTATCATGTGGTAAGGGACCACCTGGGGACGAACCCTATTGAAAATGGGACAAATATGGTCAAAGCTCAGGACATAGAAGTGGGCTGCATTCCACTGCTCGTATGCGTCATAACTTGCGTAAATATGGTTCGATTTCGATGAAATTTTAGTATGTCGTAAAGGATTATCTGGGGACGAACCCTGTTGAAAGTGGGTGAAGTGGGTCAAATTTCAGGACATAGGAGCGAGATGCATTTCATTGCCCATTTCCGTCACAACTTGCGTAAACATGGTTCGATTTCGATGAAATTTTAGTATGTCGTAAAGGATTACCTGGGGACGAACCCTGTTGAAAATGGGTGAAGTGGGGTCAAATTTCAGGACATGGAGCGAGATGCATTTCATTGCCCATTTCCGTCACAACTTGCGTAAACATGGTTCGATTTCGATGAAATTTTAGTATGTCGTAAAGGATTACCTGGGGACGAACCCTGTTGAAAATGGGTGAAGTGGGGTCAAATTTCAGGACATAGGAACGAGATGCATTTCATTGCCCATTTCCGTCACAACTTGCGTAAACATGGTTCGATTTCGATGAAATTTTAGTATGTCGTAAAGGATTACCTGGGGACGAACCCTGTTGAAAATGGGTGAAGTGGGGTCAAATTTCAGGACATAGGAGCGAGATGCATTTCATTGCCCATTTCCGTCACAACTTGCGTAAACATGGTTCGATTTCGATGAAATTTTAGTATGTCGTAAAGGATTACCTGGGGACGAACCCTGTTGAAAATGGATGAAGTGGGGTCAAATTTCAGGATATAGGAGCGAGATGCATTTCATTGCCCATTTCCGTCACAACTTGCGTAAACATAGTTCGATTTCGATGAAATTTTAGTATGTCGTAAAGGATTACCTGGGGACGAACCCTGTAGAAAATGGGTGAAGTGGGGTCAAATTTCAGGACATAGGAGCGAGATGCATTTCATTGCCCGTTTCCGTCACAACTTGCGTAAACATGGTTCGATTTCGATGAAATTTTAGTATGTCGTAAAGGATTATCTGGGGACGAACCCTGTTGAAAATGGGTGAAGTGGGGTCAAATTTCAGGACATAGGAGCGAGATGCATTTCATTGCCCGTTTCCGTCACAACTTGCGTAAACATGGTTCGATTTCGATGAAATTTTAGTATGTCGTAAAGGATTACCTGGGGACGAACCCTGTTGAAAATGGGTGAAGTGGGGTCAAATTTCAGGACATAGGAGCGAGATGCATTTCATTGCCCATTTCCGTCACAACTTGCGTAAACATGGTTCGATTTCGATGAAATTTTAGTATGTCGTAAAGGATTACCTGGGGACGAACTCTGTTAAAAATGGGTGAAGTGGGGTCAAATTTCAGGATATAGGAGCGAGATGCATTTCATTGCCCATTTCCGTCACAACTTGCGTAAACATGGTTCGATTTCGATGAAATTTTAGTATGTCGTAAAGGATTACCTGGGGACGAACCCTGTTAAAAATGGGTGAAGTGGGGTCAAATTTCAGGATATAGGAGCGAGATGCATTTCATTGCCCATTTCCGTCACAACTTGCGTAAACATGGTTCGATTTCGATGAAATTTTAGTATGTCGTAAAGGATTACCTGGGGACGAACCCTGTTAAAAATGGGTGAAGTGGGGTCAAATTTCAGGACATAGGAGCAAGATGCATTTCATTGCCCATTTCGGTCACAACTTGCGTAAACATGGTTCGATTTCGATGAAATTTTAGTATGTCGTAAAGGATTACCTGGGGACGAACCCTGTTGAAAATGGGTGAAGTGGGGTCAAATTTCAGGACATAGGAGCGAGATGCATTTCATTGCCCATTTCGGTCACAACTTGCGTAAACATGGTTCGATTTCGATGAAATTTTAGTATGTCGTAAAGGATTACCTGGGGACGAACCCTGTTGAAAATGGGTGAAGTGGGGTCAAATTTCAAGACATAAGAGCGAGATGCATTTCATTGCCCATTTCCGTCACAACTTGCGTAAACATGGTTCGATTTCGATGAAATTTTAGTATGTGGTAGGGGACCATCTAGGGACGAACCTTATTGAAAATGGGTGAAATGGGATCAAAGGTCAGGACATAGGATCGGGATCAATTCCATTACCCTTATGCGTTATAACTTACGTAAAAATGCTTCGATTGAGACGAAACTTTTCATGTTGTTCCGGAAATATACTTTACCGGTTCTGCTGAATATCATCGAAATGGGGTCAAAAGTCGGGTCATATAGGATCGACATTTATTCCACAGCCATTATCCTCATAACTTGAGTAATAACTTAAGTAATGATTTCTGGTATGTTGGAAAGCGTATCATAATCAATGCATTGCATGATTTTACTTACTTGTTTACTAACGGCGTTCCGTGTTTATATCAGTTACATCCATTTTTTTATATGTATAATAAATAAGATTTATTATTTTTTTTGTTTTACTAGCAATCATGCCCGTTCCCCAGACGATGAATGTATAAAATCATTTTTTGAACATAAAACTAAAGAAAGGGAAAAGTACTTAATAATACAGTCCCTGGCCATAAGACCCGTCAAAATTTTGAGGTGGATGAGTTTTCTCTTCAGATCCTATTAGGGCATGCTCAAAGGAAGGATAAAATCTCGGGTAAACAGCTGGCAACCGGGCATAAATTTTATAGGACGCCATTTTGTTTTGGTCATATACAGGCACTAGTTAGAATTGAATTTCGTAATTTCTGTTCTTTTCAGTACACCTACACGAAATGCAACATGTTTTTTTGGATTCCTCATAAAATAGGACTATTTTTACTCTTCTGGGACCCCTGGCTGTGAATATTGAAGGAAAACAAACAAACAAAAACATACAAAATAGGAATAGATAATAATGTATTGAAACATCACTATTAAATTACGATACATAAAGAATCACAAATTATACACGGTGTTAAACGGTGGTTTTAAGTATTTTAAGTATGTTTCTGAATGTGTTAAACGGTCATTTAAGTATGTTTCTGAATGTCCCAAGACGTAAGTGAAAATCCTCCAAATACGTGGCGCCAGTGAATAAATAAAGACATCGCTCTTTCTACGTTTTAGCAACACACAGCAACCGATAAATTGTTATTCGGTCACGGCTGGGGAATTGAATCCACGGATCTCTCGATAACTAGCCGAGCGCGTTAGCCTTACACCACAGCAACCAACAGTCCACGGCGCGCTTTGTGGTTTTCTGTCAGCTTCTGACATCATAAAACCGTAAGATGGGCTCAGCTACTGAGACGTCTCCATCTGGTGGGCATTAACGGCAATGGCTATATACACTGCCGGACAATTGCTAAGGACGGATGACAATAGCAACGATAGCAACCATAAAATGGAAGGCAGGAGAATGTGGAAATTAGCATAAGTGCGGGATACAGTAAGACGTGTTGCGCGTATGCAAATTTTGGATTGCCGAACTTGTTCGTGACGTCAAAGCTCTGATAAGAAATATAAAGGATTTGACGCGTATTGACCGTTGTTGTTCAAACGCAAAGTTGAAAGGGAAAGAATCAATTGACGAACTTGCAATTTTCAGTATGTCTTCCAGACATCACCTAGATGATTTTACGCGTGACCGTATTATTGGCAAGATTGAAGAAGGGCGAAAAATAACAGATGTTGCCAGGGAGTTCGACGTCAGCCACAGTGTTGTTTCAAGGCTTTGGAAATCATTTCAAACAAATGGAGAGTGTAGCAAACGTCACGGGGGAGGTCGTGTTCGCAGTACGACACCTGCAGAAGATCGGTACATAGTGCTATCAACAAAAAGACACCGGCGCAGCACAGCTAGTGAGGTAGCAAATCAGTTTATGGCTGCTACTGGCAAGCGGATCTCCCGAAAAACTGTCGCCAGACGTTTGCATGAAGGAGGACTATACGCCCGCCGTCCTGTTGTGTGCATCCCATTGTCCAGACGTCACCGTACCGCCCGTTTGCAATGGTGCCATCAACATCGCAATTGGACTGGTCTGCTGTCCTCTTCTCAGATGAGAGTAGATACAGTCTATCGTCTGATTGTCGACGACAACTGATCTGGCGTGATAGTGGTACTGCATATTGTCCAGCAGACATACAGGAAAGGGACCGATATCCGACATCATCAATGGCAGTACGTCCCTCTATGTGCTTCCAACTGGGACTATGACTGGCAAACGATACATTTATGATGTTCTGCTACGTCATGTTCGCATGTTCCGTGGTGCTGTCGGTGATAGATTCATTTTCATGGACGACAACGCAACATGTCATCGAACAGTCGCTGTCCAGGAGTGTCTTGAGAGCGAGGATATTCAACGCCTCGTATGGCCAGCACGTTCTCCAGATCTGAATCCCATTGAAAATGTGTGGGATGCTTTGGGGAGGAGTCTTGCTGGTCGCCAATGCCCTCCAATAAATAAGGACACCCTCATCCGTGCACTGACAGAGGAATGGGATAAATTACCCCAACAGCTGCTTGATAATGTTGTGCAAAGCATGACACGACGTGTGGAATCTTGCATCGCCCTCCATAGTGGCCATATATCGTATTGACATCTTCCGCCGGAACGTCTGCGGACGGTAATTGCATTTTTTTCACTTTTGCGTATTCTGCACAAAATGGCCTGTTTGTCCCTTGAACACGTTCCAAAGCCTTCTGGATTTCAGAGCACAATAAATTGTCTTTCTTGTAATGTCCTGGCATTCTGACATTATTTTATTTCACTTGGCATCCAACCACACTTATTTTTTTATGCGCTATATAGCCATTTATGATCCGTCCTTAGCAATTGTCCAGCAGTGTATTAATTATAGCAGTTAAATCCAAAGGGCAAGTTCCAAAGAGAAAATCCTCCAAATACGTGGCGTCAGTGAATAAACAAAGACATCGCTTTTATAACGAGGAACAATACACCAGTTAAGTAGTAAATAGTAACGCTGTACTAGTGATCCGATTTATTGGCGTTGGAAATAAACACATAAGCGTTTCCAAGCTTTCGCACATCAACCACATGGCTTTTTCAAGGAAGTTAGACAGAAACTGCGACAGTTATACAGAAACAGTTTCTGTATAACTTCCTTGAAAAAGCCACGTGGTTGATGTGCGTAAGCTTGGAAACGCTTATGTGTTTATTTCCTACGCCAATAAATCAGATCACTAGTACAGCGTTACTATTTACTAAAGACATCGCTCTTTTCCACGTTTTTGCAACACACAGCAACCGAAAAATTGTATCACAATTTTTCGGTTGCTGTGTGTTGCAAAAACGTGGAAAGAGCGATATCTTTGTTTATTTAGTCACAAGACATGTTGCATTTGCAAAAGAGCGTACAAGAAACATTGTCTCTGCGGCACCTGCATCGTTTTGTATGACAGCTTTTGCAAGTACTAATGCAAGAGTCTGGCGAGAATGATGAATCATCAACATTGGTTGTCCATCCAAAATCAGATGGGCCTAATGGGTCGTCCATCATTAACACGATAGAGCCTGAGTATACCATGTAAAATGATCTATAATGAATAAACTCTTTTACCAGCTAAGCTAATTATAATGAATAAAGCTTTCAACTAAGCTAAGTATACTGCTTCTGCTACTGAATTATATGCTTGTACTAAGCTTCAAATAGTGAATTCAAATGGTTGTTGTTACTAGTTAATTAAGATCATGAATAAAGTCACCTGCTAGTAGTGTAGTAATAGTAATGAACAAACTTATAACTGGTAGTAATGTTGTAGCAGTAATTAAGATGAATAAAGTCTTATGCTGGTTGTTACTAGTAATATTAATTGAAATAAACCTAACAGCCAGACAGAGGTCTGGCAGTACTATGAACTGAGAAAGACGTACTTACGTAAAACCTTTTATTATGAACTTCTACTGGTATTATCACACACAGCTACTCAAATAACACGTAGCTCCTTGCACATGAACGGAGCTCTATACTCATAAACAAACGCTCTCTTTCACATAAACCAACACTCTCCGTACAACAACAAACGCTCTCCGTACAACAACAAACGCTCTCCTTACAACAACAAACGCTCTCCGTACAACAACAAACGCTCTCCTTACAACAACAAACGCTCTCCTCCGGTATCGTTGAACGCGCCTATTTATACTGGCTACCACCACGTCATGACTTACACTCATTGCCAGATCTCATTCAGCGGGTGAAATAACATCTCGTTCAGTAAGAAGATAATTTACATAGAAAAATAAAATAACCAGAGGTAGTAAAATCAAAAGGAAAGTGAATATAGAGTATACGTTACAGATCTTTTGAGGTGACTTTGTAATGAAGAGGTTGTGCAAAGGAAGCCTTGTAAGTTTGGAATGCCAGCTTTTATCATTATTCCAAATCGAAGTGCCGCCCCAGTGGCGCAGTGGTCTAAGCGATGGCTACTGATTGTTCGTCCGAAAGGGAGTCCGGGTTCGAATCCCGGTGAGGCATGGATGTTGCCTTTGTCTTACGGCACTGGCTCTCTAACTTCCCTGAAACCAATGGCCCTAAAGTAGGGACGGGCGACTGCTTCTAGCCCATTGAGTTGCTCACAGGGGTCGTTAAACCTTTAACCAAATAAAAAAAAATCGAAGTGCATCAAATGTCTTGTACACCGAGCTTGGTTTTGAAACCTTCACCAAGTACTCCTTGGCTAGCTTAAAGGATTGAACACTTGGAGGATAACACCTACCAAAGTTGGGGAGATATTTTTCTGGTTCTGCCTTGAGCGATGACAATTTGGTGCCACCTACTAAAGTTGTGGAGATATTTTCTGGTTCTGCCTTGAGCGATGACAATTTGGTGCCACCTACTAAAGTTGTGGAGATAGTTTTCTGGTTCTGCCTTGAGCGATGACAATTTGGTGCCACCTACCAAAGTTGTGGAGATAGTTTTCTGGTTCTGCCTTGAGCGATGACAATTTGGTGCCACCTACCAAAATTGTGGAGATATTTTTCTGGTTCTGCCTTGAGCGATGACAATTTGGTGCCTATCAGAGCCTTTAAGAAAATGATTAGCAAGAAAGACGTCTGTGGTAGTACCCATCTTGCCCACCAGAATCTGAGGGGGTATAATATTTGATGCATCCATAGTTCAGAGAGTCCAGTTTCGTTAACAAACTTGTAGAAATGAGTGAGTATCACAAACGCATCTGTGTGACTTGAAAGCACAACGATACGCTTTAAACCTTCTTTAACAGCGTGGAAAACATGAATTGTACGTAAGTCGGCCTCCTCAATAGTTACTAGAAGGATATCCTTGATTTGTGTGAAGCTTCAATCTTTTATTGCTACGGCCATTGTCTGACCATTATCAATTAGCTGATAACTTCTTCAGAAACTCGATCAGGGCATCTTGAATCAGAATTTTGTTGTCATCTGATGCCCAAAATCTTTTCACCTGTACAGGCGGTTTCGTTGTGGTGGCAATGGATGTCAACGGTAGTGGTTACACAGAAGACCTCCTTTCTCTCTCAGCATTTTTGATTGACGATTGAAATTAGGTGACAAAAAACATAGTCCACACGATTGAATTTACAAACATCCTTAACATTGTTGTCAAAGATTGTAAACATATCTTCAAATGTGTCATTTCCCTTAACTGGCAACCTTCGAAACTCATTCATGACATCAACAACCACACGAGTTTTCAGGGTATGCTGTTTTGGGAAATTCATGTCAAGAGTATCTAATATTTTGGTCAACTCAGACATTAGTTAAAACTTCATCGGTTTGACAGTAGCACCATTATCATCTAATAAGGCAGAAGGTGAAAAATCGTAGGCTAGAATTTCTGTCATCGTCATTCCTCTCCTTGGCAATATCAATTTTTCTGTGAATCTACAAATGGCCTTTGATAGCATTTTTAGTTTGCTTTTTTGTCTGCATATTTGGTTGTGCTACACTTGGAAAAGAGGGTTGCTGAGGAATAGGCGCTAATAATGGTTTTAAGCGTGTTATAAACCTTTCCTCTTGAAATAAACAAATACATCGCTCTTAACCACGTTCTAGAAACACACGGCAACCGAAAAGTTGTTTTTCAGCCGCCGCTGGGGAATTGAACCAACAGAACTCATCTAGCCGAGTACGTAGCGTCAGTGAATAAAAACAATTTTTTGGTTGCTGTGTGTTTCTAGAACGTGGTTATGAGCGATGTATTTATTTATTTACTGTCGCCACGTATTTGGAGTATTTTCAACTTGGATCTCGCCCTTTGGATTTAACTGCTTTAATATATATATAGCCTGTGCCGTTAATGCCCACCAGATGGAGACGTCTCAGTAGCTGAGCCCATCTTACGGATTTATGATGTCAGAAGCTGACTTAAAAATACACATAGCTCCGTGGATTGTTGGCCACCGTGGCGTATATGTAACGCACTCGGCTAGATATCGAGAGTTCTGTTGGTTCAATTCCACATCGGCGGCTGAAAAACAATTTTTCGGTTGCTGTGTGTTTCTAGAACATGGTTAAAAGCGATTTATTTATTTATTTACTTGTCGCCACGTATTTGGAGTATTTTCAACTTGTATCTCGCCCTTTGATTTAATTGCTATAATATATATATATATAGCTAGTGCCGTTAATGTCCACCAAATGGAGACGTCTCAGTAGCTGAGCCCATCTTACGGATTTATGATGTCAGAAGCTGACATAAAAATACACATAGCACCGTGGATTGTTGGCCACCGTGGCGTATATGTAACGCACTCGGCTAGATATCGAGAATTCTGTTAGTTCAATTCCACAGCGGCGGGTGAAAAACAATTTTTCGGGTGCTGTGTGTTTCTAGAACGTGGTTAAGAGCGATGTATTTATTTATTTACTTGTCGCCACGTATTTGGAGTATTTTCAACTTTCCTCTTGAAACACTTCTTATCCTGTCATCAAAAATTGGAGCATCTTCTTCTTAGCACTCAATGCTGGAACACATTCAATCGTCAGAATGTTGTGAAGCCTAACTTCACCTTTTACAAGGTATGGGTTTCCTCTAATTTCAACATACTGGAGCATCTCTTCGATATTGGCTTCAATTCTATTCTAAGGGTTCCTGTTAACTCATTCATTATCAGGTTATAATCAACTGGTGTAATGTTCAGCAGCCTTTGAACTGTATTTCTTATGAGAAGTAATTCATGGTAAGCAAGCTCCCATTCAGCAATCCTTTTTGTTTGGCTAATGATTCCTTCGGCTGACTTCTGAGAGCGGTTTACTGTTTGTTAGAGAGCCATGTCGATCCGCACGGCATTAAACTTTTCATTTGTTCTATGAACAACAAAATGACCTATTTTGAAACAGTCAAATACATCAGCATAACGAGTCTCAAGCTCGAACAGCGAACCCCATTTCAAATACACTATCTGCCAACAAGTAATTGGACACCTGTGATAGCAAAGGAAAACGAAGTTTATTCACCTTCAATAGTTGGTGGGGTCTCCACGAACGGCGATTACAGCTGCGCATACTCTCAACCAGGCGTTGTACGACGGCTAGCTGTATTTTATTCCAATCGGCTTGGAGAAGACAGGTCAGTTCCTTCACCAAATTCGGAAGGTGAGGGCACCCCTTAAGTCGACGCTTCAACTCGTCCCAGAGGGGCTCGATAGGGTTAAGGTCCGGGCTCTGCGCAGGCCAGCCCATTCGATTAACCCCATTCACACCATACCATGCCATGGTGGACCTCGCAACCTGACAGGTGGCATTGTCATCCTGAAAGAAACATAGGTCCACCCCGTAAAACTGCCACAACGTAGGAAGCGCATGGTCATTCAAAATGGTGCAGTAGGTCTCGGCGTTGAGTCTACCAGGAATTGCGACCAAGAGTCCCGTGCCATACCAGGAGAAACACCCGCATAGCATAATTGCACCGCCCCCGAACTTCACAGTTGGAACAATACATTCCGGCAGGAGGCGTTCTCCAGGAAGACGCCAAACCCAGACCCTGCCATCCGAACGGTAGAGGGTGAACCTTGATTCGTCGCTCCATAGAACCTGTTTCCACTGTTCAACGGCCCACTGTTGACGTTCTTTGCACCACGTTAGCCGAGCAGCGCTATTGGACTTTGTGATCAAAGTCTTGTGGGCGGCAGCACGTCCATGATAACCAAGGAGATGGGCTTCCTTACGGATAGTATTCATTGAAATAACACTCGCGGATGCCTGTTGAAACTCCTCACGGATGTGGCCCTTCGATTTGGTGCGATTCTTCCGAATTTCTCTGGCCAACACCCGTCGGTGTCTAACTCCCAGTTTTGTGGCTGCCGGGTCGGGGCACATTCCGACAGTCACCTCTCATCTTCCACTTGCCAATCACGTAGGCCACTGACGATTTTGGGTACTTCGACTCGCTGGATATGTCACTTATGGATCGGCCATTTCTGTGATACCCGACGATTACACCTTTCTCGAACTCAGAGAGCTCCGAACTGCGTGGCATCTTGAATGCGACTGGTTGCGTTGTTGTTTCCCACACGATATTTAACAGCGGCGGCCGTGACGTGTATCAGGACCGCAGATATCGTCGATTGCAGGGGTGTCCAATTACTTGTTGGTAGATAGTGTAGTTGACTCCATGAAACATTTGAAAAATTGGAATGACTTCCTACACTGTTTGCATGTAGAGGTTCCTGTTCCCCTCCCTGTCAGCTCTTGTGAGGTTCTTCAAAAGACTTATCAGATGCAGGAATGCCTCCAGTATTTGCATTGCTCAGAATTCTTAACTTATGAAAACATTCAACGATTTCAATGTTTCTTCTGATTATGCGATCAGCTCTTGGAACTTGAGTTGTGCTTCTTTCGTTGTTGAGCATTGCATAGAGTTAAGCACATCACCAACGTGTGTAGCTAATTCGTCATCATCCTTGATTGTACTGATAAATGCTTTTCATTTAAGCCTCTTTACCACTTCTGCTAGCATAAACATTTCTTTTACTGACCTTACGTAATAGCTACTTTTGGATCAAACACATGGTTTTCTAACCCGCTGCCTTTTATGTATTTTCCAATACATGCATGTAGAATTTTAGTCATATGGAAAGATCCCAGGAATAGTACAAGGTCTGGGAATTCACTTGTAATCAACTGAATTTCTGCGGCAGTCATCACATGAAAGTAGTAGTACTTGTTGATAGAGATGTAAAAGCAAGCTTTTTTTTTTTTTTTTTTTTGGAGGTTTAACGACCACCGTGAGCAACTCAATGGGCTATAAGCAGTCGCCCGTCCCTAATTTAGGGTCACTGGTACCAGGGAAGGGAGGGAGCCAGTGCCGTAAGACAAACACAACATCCATGCCTGACCGGGATTCGAACCCGGACCCCTTACGGACGAATGATCAGAGGCCAGCGCCTTAGACCACTGCGCCACCGGGGCGGCAAAAAAGCAAGCTTTGGAAATTCTTCATACATGAATGCACATTATCATACGCTGTCATTGGGTAAGGCAGAATTGGGAGAAACCCAATATTTTGAAACGGAACATTTGCCTTTGAGATGATAGCATGAATGCCAGTCTATGTTAATGTGCTTTGGTTTGTTAATCCTCCAACACTTTTGCAACATACTTATCAATGCCTCTTTTTTTGTTGTTGATCTAGTCAATCTGAAATCTGCTTCCGTTTCATTAAGAGATGTGATGTCCCTGCACCGCAGGACACGCATGAGATAAAGGCAGATAGCAGTGAGCGCACATGTCTGCGTAGCGTAGTTGGGAGATCAACTTTCTCCGGAGTGAGGGGACCCGGTTTCGATGCCGGCGCATGCAAACTTGTACCCTGATTCATAAAAAAGTATACAGTTTCCAGATGCTGTAAAACAGTAACAGTTGAAGACACGGGCCAAAACTGCTAACCGTTTGGTAGATGTACTCATAAAGTTTGTGTCCCGCTACTGAGTGAAGTGACGTAGGCGATAGGGGTGCGTGTCACGTGACTAGTCAGTCAAAATGGCAGCGTCTGCAGTGGAGAAGGCGTTTTGTGTTCTTGAATAGAGCAAAACTGAATCTGTAACTGTTGTGCAACGGCATTTTCGATCACGATTCGGAAATGAACCTCCAACCAGAAAATCTATCTACGATCGGCATACCAAATTTGAAACTACGGGCTGTTTGTGCAAACGTAAAAGTCCTGGACGACCGCGTGTGTCGGAAAAAGTCGTCGATAGTGTTTGCACTGCCATTCAACGAAGCCCGGGAAAATCAACGCGGATGGTGACGCGTGAAGTGCAGATTTCACAGCCCACTCTCTGGAGAATTTTGAGAAAGAAGCTGAAAATGATCCCGTACAAAGTGCAGATGTTGCAAAATCTCACTGACCTTGAAAATAGAAAAAGCGCTCTGAATTTTGTTCTGAAATGCTGCACCGTCTAAAAAATGACGACTTTGCCGATCACTTAGTTTTCACCGATGAAGCTACATTTCACGTAAGTGGTCAGGTAAACAAGCACAGTGTTCGCTTTGGGGGAACGGAGAATCCCATATTTATAGTGCAACACGTGCGAGATTCCCCTAAGGTAAATGTGTTATGTGCTGTATCCCTTCTTTTTCAGAAGAAAACTGTCACGGGAGTCTCTTTTCTGGATATGTTAATACTTTTGTTGATGCCACAGTTGCAGGAAGACAGTGACAACTTTATTCTCCCTATGGATGGTGCACCACCGCACTGGTTAGGCGACGTGTGAGATTATCTCAATGAACTTCTTCCTCACCGATGGATTGGACGAGCCGCTGACTAAAACATGCTACTTACCCAATGGCCACCCAGAAATCCTGACTTAACACCTTGTGACTTTTGCTTGTAGGGGTACGTAAATGACATGGTATTCGCCCCTTCCCTTACTGTTGATTTAGCGGAGCTGAAACAGCGTATCACAGCCACTATCACTGCACTTGATTCAGATATCTTACCTCGCGTTTGGGCGGAAATGGATCACCGGCTAGATGTGTGTCGTGGGACTAAGGGTGCACACATAGAACATCTGTGACTGTATCTAAAAAACTTAAAACATTCCCCTACAATTCTGTTACAGGTAACATGAAATCTCTTACATTGTTCTTGTTTTATAGTGCGTTGAAACTGTATGCTTCTTTATGTACAATGGTACACGAACTCGGAATCACGCCCGAGGAGACTGATACGTTTAAAAACATCACTTTGTTGTATTTCAGCAGCAGCCAAGATGTTTTTGTCTTCCTTCTGTTCTAGTTGTTGTCTTCTTTTTTGTTCTGTTTTTCGCATAAAATATATTTTGAAATCTCTGCATTTATTGAAGTTTCACTCGCTCGGCACAGATGTAGGCCAACAAGTTGTTCGTTATCCTCCATTTCATTTATTCAGTCGGAAACAAACAAAAATCATATCAGTTAAATTTTTTGTTTAGATAAATATAAGTATCCTTTCAAGAAATCACTAAATAAAATACAAAACATGGTTAGATTTTCCAAGTCTGAACTCGATCCTATCAGGCTGTAACATTAAGCAAAAACAGCGAGAACAGAAAAGATGAGTTGGGACGCAGCGCCATCTATTGACGTTGTTCGCATTAACAAACTGATTCCGTATCATTATTTCCATTTGAGATTTTATTTATATTCACTTTCACATTAACAGATGGATATTTGTATTCTGAATTCGTAGTACTTGGGCAAGATAATTTTTCTGTAGGAACTGGTGTAATTCATGTGTAAATCTCATTCCTCCCTTATTCTTCAACGATCTAGGGCCGAGATTTTGGTAAATGTGTAGATTAGCGTCTTAAATTATTTCGTCGGGAAAATGTTAGTACCTGGAAAAAGTGCGACGTACAGATTTTAGAGTATGGAAATTAATGGCAAATGGTGCAGAAATTTCGTATTTTAAATGTCTTTTAAAGATTTTTATCGTAACATTTACCTGCAAGTTCGATGCTGTGAAAAGACGCTGCCGTAGGCCTAACGTATCGAACGTACAGGTAAATGTTACAATAAAAATCTTTAAAAGACATTTGAAACAGAAAATGTTTGCACCATTTGCCATTAATTTTCACAATCTAAAACCTGTACGTCGCACTTTTCCGAAGTACTAATATTTTTCCGACGAAATAATTTAAAACGCAAATCTACACATTTACCTACTATTTTACTTAATATGAGTTTATATAGCTGAGGTTTTTTTCTGAAATTGAATTAGGTACGTAATTATCAGAATGAAAATGCTTACCACAAACAACAGTTGAAGGTAACTTGTCATTTGGAGCAAAATCCTGACGAGATATTTCTTTCAGCAACAGTTGCTTTAGGTTCTGATTTGAGGGAAACTCATGGAATGAAAATCCCACGTTTTTCTTCTTAGAAGATGTGCACATCGGCACACAGCAGTAAATCATTTTGAAAATGGGTTGGATTTTGTTCTGAAAACAACAGTTTGGTTTTAAAAGTAGAAGGTTTTTTTAAAAAGAAACAAGAAAAAAGACGAACATACACCATCCCGCAATTCAAACAACGCAGAAACTGAGGAGTTTATACCTTGGAACGCAGTGCCATCTAACGGCTGAAATCGTCCCTAACGCCCACTGGGCAATCACCAAAAGTCTATTGTCTTCAACGGTAATGTTACAGCCTGATAGGAACCAGTTCAGCCTTGGATTTTCATAAACTTGTTTTATTACTGGTTAAACAGTCTTCCCTTATAGGACATTTTATGAGGAATCCAAAAAAACATGTCGTATTTCTTATAGGTATATTAGAAAGAACAGAAAATTACGAAATTCAATGCTAACTAGTGCGCGTATATGCCCAAAACAGAATGGCGTCCTATAAAATTTATGCCCCTGTTGCCAGCTGTCTACCCAAGATTTTATCCTTCCTTTGGGCATGCCCTAATAGGATCTGAAGAGAGAACTCGACCACCTCAAAATTCCGACGGCTCTTATGGCCAGGGACTGGACTATAAGGGAAATAAGAGTAATTTAAAATTCGTAACTATTTTACGATTTAGAACAGCGTCGTGACGTCATTGCATACGGTTTGACGTAAAAAGGAGCAGTCCAACCTCCCTGCTTTGGCGCCACTTAATTTTAAATCAAAATTTGAAATTTTCAAAGCATTTCAGTGATTCTGACAAAAGTATCTTTAAACCTATCATCGTTTTGAAACACTGAAACTAAGCCACCCTTTTGAATGTTTTGGCTCTCAGACTTTTTTCTAGATGTAGAAGTAGTAGAAACATTCCAATAAACAATGGTTCAAAGCTCTGTTTTTTTTTGGGGGGGGGGGGGGTTCGTGCATTTGCTGGTATCCGTACTTTAAAACCTACCAGCATGCCAATTTTCAGATATCTAGGTCATTTAGAAGTAGTCAAACAATTCGCGAAAAATTCAAACAGACAATGTTCCAAAGCCGATTGACACTGCTGGCCACCCAAAATGCAACACCAAGAATGACACGAGATACCAAAGCCAGATTTACTGGACACATAACAACAGATACAAAGATGAAACGATTGAGCTTACAGGCCCGTGCGACTTGCGGAACACGCAGACATCAATAGTTCGTGTGGCCTTCATGGCTGGCAATAACGGCCGCTAAACACCGCGGCATCGATTAAAGAGGCTTTGGATGTGGGCTTGGGGTATGTCGGTCCAGGCTGCTTCCACGCGTTGCCACAGTTCATCACGGGTGGTGTTTGCCGGGCCACTCGGTTGCCGATCAGCGACCAGACGTGTTCCATGGGCGATATATCGGGAGAACAGGCGGGCCACGGCAGCAATGACACATGGTGGGCCGTGAAGAATTGTTGCACGATGCGTGCCACGTCCGGGCGCGCATTGTCCTGTTGAAACGTGGCAGCTGGCAGGTCCTGCAGGTAAGGAAGGACTACAGGCTCCAAAACGTTGGAGATGGTGCGGTGGCTGTTGAGTGTACCCTAACCATAACGCCAGGCAACGGACCGGTATGGCGATGCATAATGCAGGCGTCATACAGTCTCTGGACGCGGTGCAGCCACACGCGGATCCGACCATCGTGGTGCTGCAGGCAGAAGCGGGATTCGTCGGACAAGACAATGTAGGTGCGGCGTTCAACGGGTCACTACCGCCGCACTCGCCGGTGGTGTTACTTCAATGGTAATCGGAGCAATGGGCGCCGTGCGACAAGTCCCCGCTCCTGCAGACGACGTCGAAAAGTTCGTGTTGACACAGGTTTTTGCGCAACACACCCTAATTTCTGCGCTAACGTTCATGATGTGGCGGTGCGAGTCGTCAATGCCCGCCGCTCAACATGCCGGTCCTCTCGTTCGGTGGTGTGCCGCGGCTCCGGCAATCGCTAACGTCGATGTCCCATTTTCACGAGTAATGGTATTAAAATGCTCTAAAATGCTGCGGTAGGAGAAAGAGTTTTGCCCGATTAATCCGCAAATCGTTTCTCATAAAACGCGTGTTCGATCGATTATACACCTAAATTTTGAAAAAAGTTTTAAAATTATTTTTAAGGCAGATTTTTTGGTTTTTCAAAAATCACATGACGTATACTCTAATTTAACTTTCCGTTTTAGTTAATTTTTCTATGCCTCCTTAGAGGTTTTCAAACTTAACGTTATATCTTTTCTCTCGCAAGAGTATGGTTGGCAAAACGTTATGGTAGGAACGTGTAGTCCGATGAGTACTGGTAGTTATATATAATGTTTTAGCAACAGCAAAGGGTGGAGGTGGTAGTATGACGATGTAATAATAGTTGCGGAAATTCAGTTACTTGAAGTTGTGATTTCTTGATGTCTGCGTATTATCTTTAGTGTTGGTGTTTTGGTTTTCATTAACCATAAATCCTTCACATTACAAATATTTGAAGATGACAATCCGTTTTTTGGTGTAAGTATGACAAGAATGGTAAGTCAGGTAATATTCGAAAACTTGAAAATTTCGTCGTCCTGGAGCTGGAATCGAACCCGCGTCTCCCAGATATCTCCTGAGTATGCTAACCACTACACCACCCAGAACGACCAAGTCTCAAGTTTCCGATTAGTTTGAATGTAACCATTACAAAATTCGCTAGTCCAAGCAACCGGCATTCATGTTTAGAGAATCTAGAGGTTAAGAATCCTATCCCGTGATTGCCCGGAGGAGCAGATAAATCATGAATGGAATACGGGATTACACCACATAGGGCAAATTTTGAAGATGTGAATTCGTTTTTTGGCGTAAATATGACAAAGATGATGAGCCCGAGTCTCTCGGGCGCTAACCGGGAGACGCGGGTTCGATTTTCGCTCCAGGACGACAAAATTTTCAAGTTTTCGGATACTATCTGACTTTACATCCTTGTCATATTTACACCAATAAACGGATTGCCATTTTCAAAATTTGTATTGTATGGTGAAATCCCGTATTCCATTCATTATCTTTCACATTTATTAGATTAAGTAAATAATATTGTTGAAAAGTGAGTTGTGCCAATAGAGTATTGGCTGAATAAAATTTCTAAGTAACTGTTTCTCGACGCTTATATGAATGACTCCTGTTTCATTGTAGGTGAAGATTTTGAGAACTTATATGCTGTGTACAGTCAGCTGTACATACACGAAAATTACAAGACCACATAGAGCAGCTGACAAAGCCAACAGGTACTTTCGCGCCCGAAGACCACTTCTGTACTAACCTGGACGGGAGCTTTGGTCACGTGAGGAAGTGAGAGATTTAATCTTTGGACGAGCTCTCACTTCCTCACGTGGCCGAATACGCATCTTTGAAAATTACCCTTAAGCATAAATTTAAAAAGATGCTCTCCCAAACATGGCCAAGCGATAAAAGTTTACATAATAGGAAACGTTTTTAGCTGGACGCAATGAAACAAGTTAATAAATCATGCAATGCATTGAATATGATACGATTTCCAACATACCAAAAATTACTCAAGTTATCAGGATAATGGCTGTGGTATAAATCTCGCTCCTGTGCCCTGACTTTTGACCCCATTTCGATGATATAAAACAGAATTGGTCCAGTATCTCTCTGCAATCACATACTGAAGTTTTGTGGCAATAGAAGCATTTTTAGTTAAGTTATGAGGTTAATGGCTGTGGAATAAATCTCGTTCCTGTTCCCTGACTTTTGACCTCATTTCGATGATATTACACAGAACTGGATCAGTATACCTCCGAAACAGCATACACTGAAGTGCCAGAAGAACTGGTACAAACGAGCTTATGCAAAATACATAGCAATGTCCCCTATGCGGGTACTCGGGTGCGTCCGCCAGTGCGTATATAAAGCGATAGACATCCTTGCCAGCTGTCAGAGCTGTTTTCGGCATGAGAATGACAAGTAATAACGATTTAAGCTATTTTCAACGCGGTGTCATAGTTGGCGCTCGTGAGATGGGCCATAGTATTTCGGAGGAAGGAACGAAGTTCGAATTTTCAGGAACGACCAACGCAAGGGTGTACCGTGACTACAAAAATTCCGGCAAAACCTCTAACCTACGATACCAGTGTGGCCGTAAAAAGACATTGGGTGAACGTGACCATCGTCGGCTGTCAATAATCGTTTCACGCGGCACTCTCGCAGGTATCATCGGAATTCAATGCTGGCCTCAACAAGCATCAGCGTCCGGACTGTGCAACGTACCCTGTACGATATGGGCTTTGGAAGCCGACGCCTAACTCGAGTCCCCTTGATGGGTGCACGGCACAGAGCTATGCGCCTTGCTTCACCGCCACTGGACACTTGATGACTGGAAACGAGTAACCTGGTCTGACGAGTCGCGTTTCCAACTGTATCGGGCAGATGGAAGGACTCGTGTTTGGCGCAAACCACATGAAGCCATAGATCCCGCTTGTCAACAGGGAACTGTACCGGCTGGTGGAGGGTCCGTAATGGTATGGCGTGTGTTTAGCTGGACTTCACTGGGACCCCTGGTACGTCTACAAACGTCTGTAACCGATCAACGCTATGTGTGAATCCTTTCTGACGAGGTACAACCGTTCATGTCCTGCATTCACGCTGATGTGTTGGGCCTGTTCCAACAGCACAATGCACCTCCACACAAGTTTCGGGACGCCACATTACGGTTAGAAGAGGATTCATCTGAGTTTGGGGTGTTGCCATTCCCACCCAAGTCCCCAGATCTGAACGTGATAAAACACATTTGGGATGCTATGCAACGCGCTATCAAACACAGGAATCTGAGACCTCGGAAATACACCCGAATTGTGGAACGCTCTGCAGGAAGCATGGTTTGCATTACCTACAGCATATTTCCAGAAGCTAGTGGAGTCCATGACCCGTCGTATTTCTGCAGTCCTGCGCTCCCGTGGGGGACCTACCAAGTATTAGACTGGTGTACCTGTTATTCTAGCACTTCAGTGTACTGAAGTTTTATCGCAATAGAAGCATTTTTAGTCAATTTGTGAGGATAATGGCTGTAATAAATCTCGCTCCTGTGTCTTAACCTTTGGCCCCATTTCGGTGATATTAAACAGAAGCGGTTCAGTATACCTCCGAAACAACATGATGAAGGTTTGCCGCAATCGAAGCATTTGCACGTAAGTTATGACCTATAAGAGCGATGGAATGGATCCCGCTCCTATGTCCTGACCTTTGACCCCATTTCACCCATTTTCAATAGTGCTCGTCCCGAGGTTGTTCCCTACCACATACTAAAACTTCATCTAAATCGAAACATTTTTATGCGGATTATCTTGCCGATAGGCAGACAGACAGACGGACAAAGCTGCAGGCATGTACGCGTCTTCAACCTACGGTTGGAAAGCCTAAAAAAGCGTTTTAATTCAACCACTCACGCAATTTATCGCGTCATTTACACATTTTCATGAGACAATTTCTTCGTCAGTTCCATTTCAGGGCGCCATTCGTCCTGGGTCCAGTACCTAAGCACCTGTTGGATCTGCCTAGTTACGGCGCTGCTTCCAGGTATTGCTCTGGCTTCCAAATTCTGCAGAAACCAACCCATTGGAACTCTTGTTTACGTTTTCCAACGGTAAGTTGAAGAAGTGTATATGCTCCAGCTTTGTCCATCTTTCTGTCTGTCTGTCTGTCTGTCCGTCCGCACGATAACCCGCGCAAATATAATTCGATTTCGATGACAATTTAGCATCTGGTAGGCAACGACCTGGGGACGAACCCTATTGAAAATGGACGAAGTCGGGTCAAAGGTCAGGACATAGGAGCGAGAACCATTCTATTGCCCTTAGGCGCATGTTGTTTGGGAGGTATGCTGAACCAATTCTGTTTAATATCATCGAAATGGGGTGAAAGGTCAGGGCACAGGAGCGAGATTTATTCCACAGCCATTATCCTCATAATTTGACTAAAAATGCTTCTATTGCGACAAAACTTTAGAATGTTGTTCCGGTGGTATACTTAACCAATTCTGTTTAATATCATGGAACCGGGGTCATAGGTCAGGGCACAGGAGCGAGATTTATTCCACAGCCATTATCCTCATAATTTGACTAAAAATGCATGTATTGTGACGAAACTTTAGAATGTTGTTCCGGTGGTATACTGAACCAATTCTATTTAATATCATGGAACCGGGGTCATAGGTCAGAGCACAGAAGCGAGATTTATTCCGCAGCCATTATCATCATAACTTGATTAAAAATGCTTCTATTGCGACAAAACTTTAGTATGTTGTTCCAGTGGTATACTGAACCAATTCTGAATTCTGTTTAATATCATGGAACCGGGTCATAGGTCAGGGCACAGAAGCGAGATTTATTCCGCAGCCATTATCCTCATAAATGGACTAAAAATGCTTCTATTGCGACAAAACTTTAGTATGTTGTTCCAGTGGTATACTGAACCAATTCTGAATTCTGTTTAATATCATGGAACTGGGGTCATAGGTCAGGGCACAGAAGCGAGATTTATTCCGCAGCCATTATCCTCATAAATGGACTAAAAATGCTTCTATTGCGACAAAACTTTAGTACGTTGTTCCAGTGGTATACTGAACCAATTCTGTTTAATATCATGAAACCGGGGTCATAGGTCAGGGCACAGGAGCGAGATTTATTCCACAGTCATTATCCCCATAATTTGACTAAAAATGCAGGTATTGCGACTAAACTTTAGAATGTTGTTCCGGAGGAAGACTGAACCAATTCTGTTTAATATCATTGCAATGGGTCAAAGGTTAAGGCACAGTAGCGTGATTTATTTCACAGACATTATCCTCATAACTTGAGTAAAAATGCTTCTATTGCAATAAACTTTAGTATGTTGTTCCACAGGTGTATACTGAACCAATTCTGGTTCTGTTTAATATCATCGAAATGGGGTCAAAGTTCAGGCACAGGAGCGAGATTTATTCCACAGCAATTATCCTCATAAATGGACTAAAAATGCTTCTATTGCGACAAAACTTTAGTATGTTGTTCCAGTGGTATACTGAACCAATTCTGAATTCTGTTTAATATCATGGAACCGGGGTCATGGGTCAGGGCACAGAAGCGAGATTTATTCCGCAGCCATTATCCTCATAAATGGACTAAAAATGCTTCTATTGCGACAAAACTTTAGTATGTTGTTCCAGTGGTATACTGAACCAATTATGAATTCTGTTTAATATCATGGAACCGGGTCATAGGTCAGGGCACAGAAGCGAGATTTATTCCGCAGCCATTATCCTCATAAATGGACTAAAAATGCTTCTATTGCGACAAAACTTTAGTACGTTGTTCCAGTGGTATACTGAACCAATTCTGTTTAATATCATGAAACCGGGGTCATAGGTCAGGGCACAGGAGCGAGATTTATTCCACAGTCATTATCCCCATAATTTGACTAAAAATGCAGGTATTGCGACTAAACTTTAGAATGTTGTTCCGGAGGAAGACTGAACCAATTCTGTTTAATATCATTGCAATGTGGTCAAAGGTTAAGGCACAGTAGCGTGATTTATTTCACAGAAATTATCCTCACAACTTGAGTAAATATGCTTCTATTGCAACTAAACTTTAGTATGTTGTTCCGGAGATGTACTGAACTGGTTCTGTTGAATTTCCCCGAAATGGGGTCAAAGGTAAAGACACAGAAGGGAGATTTATTCCACAGCCATTATCCTCATAACGTGAGTAAAAATGCCTTTATTGCAACAAACTTTAGTATATTGTTCCGGAGGTATACTGAACTGGTTCTGTTTAATATCATCGAAATGGAGTCAAAGTTCAGGCACAGGAGCGAGATTTATTCCACAGCAATTACACTCATGACTTGAGTAATAACTAGAGTAATGATTTCTGGTATGTTGGTAAGCGTATCAAAATCAATGCATTGCATGATATTCCTAATCTGGAAGCAGGAAATCCCATCTGCAGCAGCTCAACCACGTACATTAGAAGAGTTAAAAGGCCGCCCTGGTGGCGCAGGGGTCTAAGGCGATGGCCTCTGATCATTCGTCAGAAAGGGGTCCGGGTTCGAATTCCGGTGAGGCATGGATGTTGTGTTTGTCTTTCGGCACTGGCTCTCTCCCTTCCCTGGAACCAGTGACCCTAAATTAGGGACGGGCGACTGCTTATAGCCCATTGAGTTGCTCACGGTGGTCGTTAAACCTCCAATAAAAAAAAAAAAAAAAAAAAAGAGAGAGTTAAAGGACCTGCTGGTAACGTGTTTGTTCCAGATACCACAAGCCACCTTTTTAAAATCTGGTAGTGTCGAAGCCTCACCTGGTAAATGCTATTTTGGTACAATGTTGGGTACCAACGCAACATTAAGTAGGTGGCCGTAATGTTTTAGGTGTTTTGATATTTTCTTCATCTGGCAACAAGTGAGGCTTGAAATGAATAATTTTTCCAGTGCGATTAATTATGAATGCCACTGTAGTTTTTCTTTCATCATAGAATTAAAAAAAATATATGAACATATCTTTCCTAGATGCTTTACAATCCCAAAATTGTAACTGTTCGTTAAATTTTCAACTATACTACAAACTAGCATATATTCCCGCCATTCTGCCCAATTTTCCGCAGCCGACCCGGTGGGACAGTTGTCTAAGCGATGGCCTCTTATCATTAGAAATGCTGATATTCGAAGTTTGCGTGATAGTTGAAGTAATATTCCTACGTTCAAAAAGTTCCGGAAATTTTTATATTCAAAAGAATGAATACATTTAATACCTGTTTAT
Organism: Macrothele yani; assembly: GCA_039090855.1. Classification (NCBI taxonomy): domain Eukaryota; kingdom Metazoa; phylum Arthropoda; class Arachnida; order Araneae; family Macrothelidae; genus Macrothele; species Macrothele yani. The sequence continues at coordinate 113,536,454 of CM076999.1, read as the reverse complement.
GCGTTGTTTCCTTCGAAGTAGATACCATGTGCTACTAGGCATTTTTGCCAGCGCTCATACAAAGATTTAAATGCAGATTGCAAGCCTTCTTTTGTCACATCCTCCAGTGCCTCCGTCGCAGCTCTTCGGAACTTGAGAAGCGTCTCCACTTAAGAAAATTCTTTATCTTGGGCGAAATCAGGGGAATAAGCTGTTTGTGGAAGATAGGCAATGTGATGTTTGCACAGGTAATCGGACACCACGAAGAATCAAACCGGTTCTGGCCGGTCGATCACATCATGCTCTTCGCTGCTTGCTCAGCGGGGAATGACGTAATTCACAGACATTTGGCAAATATTCAAAAAGTTCCGGAACGGTTTGAACGTAGAAGTATATAACGCGGCAACATATTTAATCTAAATCTCAGCGCATGAGAAATGTTCGGAGCCGCGGATGGCTTAGTGGTTAGCGAGTCAGACTATCAATGCAAGGTTCTCAGGTTCGAACCTGGGCTGATCTTTCAGAGATGGTGTGATTTACTAACAATCACTGAATATTCGCCGTACATCGGACGAGCACGTTAAGTGACGGCTCCCAGAGAGCATTTGTCATTTTCATGTAGGACTTCCGTCCACAGGGAGTAGAGTTTAGGTCCCAGCCACCTACAGCGAGATCGCCTTTTGGGCAGGACACAGAAACGGAAGGAATGAGAGCAAGTCTAACGACTTTTGACAGAACAGTTTGTAGTGAGATTAGAGTACAGTAGATGGCGCCACCGTACAAGTACGATATTGCACATAGATGGGTGAGAGAATTTCAGGGAAGACATAGGAAAGGATACCCATTTAACCAGTGGGTCCAGCCTGGGGGCCGTCACTTTACGTGCTCGTCCGATGCACGGCGGATATTCAGCGATTGTTAGTAAATCACACCATCTCTGAAAGATCAGCCCAGGCTTGAACCTGGGGACCCAGCATCGATAATCTGAAACACTAACCACTAAGCCATCCGCGGCTCGTGACGGCTCCCAGGCTGGACCCACTGGTTAAATGGGTATCCTTTCCTATACCCCCGCCCCTGAAATTCTCTCACCCCTCTGTGTGCAACATCGTACTTGTACGGTGGCGCCATCTACTGTGCTCTAATCTCACTACAAACTGTTCTGTCAAAGTCGCTAGACTTGCTCTCATTCCTTCCGTTTCTGTGTCCTGCCCAAAAGGCGATCTCGCTGTAGGTGGCTGGGACCTAAACTCTACTCACTGTGGACGGAAGTCCTACAAGAAAATGACTAACGTAAATAAACATGAAAAATGTTGGACGGTACAATGACGTCACAGTTAAAGTAGCCCATGGGCCAGAACAAGGAAAAATATTAATACTTCCAGACTCCGAAAAGATATTTACAAAAAATAACGTGTGCAATTATATTTTCCTACCTCGTTGAGTTAATTGATGAATGTTATCACAAAAAAACAACAACAAGTAATAAAAAAATATATATATATATACGGGTAGCACGCGAAAGGGACTCCACGCCCCTTACCAAGGGATGATTATCAACCGGCAAACGCTTCCGTATTTTGTATTTATATTCATGTACAATGAAGCACATCAAGGGTGTGTTTCAATGCACTCTCATTATACACTCACGGACAGTGAAACTTGCGCACCAAGAAGGAAGCATCGGATGGAACTGAAATCGTATGGACGTAATGATAAAGATACATGATACACATGATGGCAAAAATAGAGCTCCAGAACAATTACAGAGGGATCTGTGGCACGCAGTCCTGTCAACTTCAATAGTGCGTCGCAGCGGCTCGTGCGGCGATACAGGCTGCAATACGGTCCGGCATGAAGGCGAGCAGACGACTGATGTTGTCCTGCGGCAGACTGGCCCACACCCGTTGGGCAGTGTGCTCCAAATAACAGATAGTGCGGCACGGCGGCAGCCGTCGTTTCAACTGGTCGCACACATGCTCGATAAGGGACATGTCCGGGGATCTGGCAGGCCATGAAAGTATCTGGACATGACGTAGGCAGTCCTGGGCAACCCGAGCCGTGTGCGTGCGGGCATTATCCTGTTGGTGCAACGCCCTTGGAATCCCGGCCAAAAATAAGAGCACATGGGGCCGTACGATCTCATCCACGTACCGCTGGCCCGTCAATGATCCACGTTTCACTACTATAGCTGATCGGCTATTGTAGGCAATGGCTCCCCAGACTATAGTGCCTGCATTGGGGCAGGTATGGCGCTCGATAGCGAGGTTGGGATTGTGCCGTTGACCCGGGGACCTCCACACCCGGACACGATGAACATCTGTCCCCAAAACGAAGCGGTACTCATCGCTAAACGCCACACGTCACCACGTCACCAGTCTGTGGCGTTCCACGTCGCTCTGGCCTGGCATCACTACGCACGCAGCCGGCGCTGTTCCGGTGTTAATGGGAACACACGTAAGGGGCGCTGGGATCGCACATTCGATTCCTCGAGGCATCGGGAAATGGTTGGTGCGCACAAAGAGACGCTACATCTGCCTGTAATAGTGGACTTGGTACGATCCGTCGATCCTTTCTACCGGTGGTCCTCCTGGTTCGTTCTGAGCATCTCCGCCTTGTGGCAGTGCGGTCACGTGTCCACTGCTCCCGACACAGCCGGACGGTATGGTCAGAACGATCCCCTTGGCGGGCTATGCGGCGCGCCGACCACCCTGCGGTTTTCAACGCGATCAGGCCTCTCTCAAAGTCCGTAAGTTGCGTAAATCGACGTCTCTGGCGTCTACCCGGTATTCTTTTCACTCTGTACTCTTGCTTGCGTCGGTAGGTGCTTTTCGCTTTCGCGGGACATCGAGTACACGCCGGTTTATAAGGCTGCCAGTTCGTGCTTGCATCGCAACCACAGGGTCTGCGGTCATTAGCAATCGCGCCAAATGTGGATCATTTACAAACCACCACGCACTGTATCTATTTGCAAAGTTTCGCGGTTTTAGTATGTTTTCTGTTTTCTTCTAGGTGCGCAAATTTCATTGTCCGTGAATGTATTTACGGTGACACCGCAAAAGATAATAATGTACGATTGAATAGCAATAAGGGATTTCAAGAGCCCGTTTTATTTAACGATTGAATAGCAATAAACAAACGCTTGAATAACCAATAAACGCTTAATAATAAAGTAAAACCTTGAATAGCAATAAAATCTTGAATAACGAATAAAGGCTTAATAATAAAGTAAAAGCTTGAATAATAAATAAACGCTTCAATAATAACCAATAATAATAATAATAATAATAATAATAACTTGAATAATAATAATATAATAATATAATAATAATAATATAGTAATAACTTGAATAATAATAATATATATATAACGAATAATATATATATTATTCGTTATATATATATATGGGATGTAAGGTCAGGTGATGCGTAACATCACAGCCTCTCCTTGACAAATGTCAACCCCGCCTTCTCGTGGTGCATCCTGTTCCCACTAAAAGGGCTCTGACGACCGCCAATAGCGGTATAACTATACCATCGGGATTAGAGAAAATGCTATCCCACACTCACCAACCCGCTTGGCCAGCGTGGTGAGTTATGGCCAAACCCCTCCAAAATGACTCCACAACTTAAATCTTGGCCCTCAGTCTCCGGCAGCTGGAATGTACCTGGCCAAGGCAGCGGCCAGTGCGACATGAAGGCAGAGGGTGCTAAGAATCCCCGGAGGACCAAACTAGGCTGCCATCTGATGCTGACCTTCGCTACTTACAATGGACGCTCCCTATCTTCTGATTCAAGGCTTCTTGAATTGGAAGAGGAACTACAAAGGATCAAGTGGGACATCGTCGGGCTAAGTGAGGTAAGGAGAAAAGGAGAAGATCTCATTGAACTGAAAAGTGGACATCTCTTCTACTATCGTGGGACAGATACTGGCAGAACTAGTGGTGTTGGATTTATAATAAACAAGAAACTGAAGGATAAAGTTGTAGAAGTTGAAAGTTCCTCTGACAGAGCTGCACGACTCGTTATCCAACTCTCGAGAAGATACCAGGCTCAGATTATTCAAACTTATGCACATACCACAAGTCATCCTGGAGAAGAAATTGAAGAATTTTATGAGGAAATTCGTCATCTAAATAATAAAGGTAAGCAGCACTTGAAGATAATTATGGGAGATTTCAATGCAAAAATAGGGCAACGGCAACAGAATGAAACTTCCGTAGGTAAATTCGTTCACGGCAACAGAAACCTGCGTGGAAATACTCTCGTAGAGTTTGCAGAGGCAGAAGGGTTTTTCATCTTGAACTCCTTTTTCAAGAAAAAGCCACACAGGAAATGGACATGGAGACATCCAAATGGGACGACAAGTGAAATTGATTTTATTATGTGTAACAAAAAATTCGTCATAGAAGACTGCAGTGTGCTAAACAAGTTCAACACAGGCAGTGACCATAGATTGGTGAGATGTAAGATGCACCTCAACACTGAACTCGAACGTGGCAAGCTCATAAGACAAACAAAATGTATTGACATAACCAACCTTAAAAACACCACAATACCTTCAAGTTGGAACTGAAAAACAGATTCTCTGCTTTAGAATGCCTAACATCGGAAGAAGTGGATATTTCTGAAGTTAACAGAAAAGTAACCAAAGCTCTTATGGAAAAAGCAACACAATTAGCTGGGTCTAAGAACAAGTTGCATGTGAGCAAATTATCAGAAAAAACCAAAATGTTGATGCAAAAAAGAAGAGAGATGAGGACAACTAAAGAAGATGTGACTTCCAAAGTGGAATATATAGAGCTATGCAAGACAGTACGAAAAAGTATCACTGAAGACCTAAGGAAATTCAACTGTGAACTAGTGAGGAAAGCAACTGAAAACAACCAAAGCCTAAAGATAGCAAAGGGACATCGCAGTAAGGGAAGAAAACAGATTATGGCACTGAGAAAAGAAGATGGTTCTGTAACAAGAAATAGAGGCGAAATTTTGACAAGAGTGAAATATTTCTACTCCAAATTATATGAAAGGGATGATACATGTACTCCAGACATCATGAAAGGTACTAGTACCAGAGTTCTTCCAGTCCTCCCAGCAGAAGTTGCACATGCAATCAAGAACATGAAGAGGGGAAAAGATCCAGGAGAAGATGGAATTACTATAGACATCATACAAGAAGCAAGTGGAGAAATTGAAACAGTACTCGCCCAAATTTTCACTCGATGCCTTAATGAAATGAAGATTCCTGAGAACTGGAACAACGCTACAATGATCCTGCTACATAAAAAGGTGACATTGAGGATCTCAGGAACTACAGACCTATCAGCCTCCTATCAGTGGTTTATAAAATCTTCACTAAAGTTCTTTCACACCGGTTGAAGGTAACACTGGCCATGGCTCAACAGAGAGAACAAGCTGGATTCAGGAGTGGCTACAGCACAATAGATCATATCCACGTACTGAGAGAACTAATTGAAAGAGCGAGAGAATATGAACTTCAATTGTGCATGGCTTTTATCTATTATGAAAAGGCCTTTGATTCGGTGAAACCATCAGCAGTTACAATGGCTTTGAAAACCTGCGGTATTGAAGATGCATACATTAATATTATTAATAACATCTATGAAAATGCAAGTGCAGAGATTCGGCTGTTTGGAAATACAACACACATAAAAATTGGAAAGGGAGTGAGACAAGGTGGCACCATATCTCCCAAGCTCTTTAATGCGACATTGGAAAATGTCTTTCAATCACTGAACTGGGAAAACAAAGGCATAAAGATTAATGGAGATTATCTAACCCACCTTCGTTTTGCTGATGACATAGTCATTTTTGCAACTACCCCATCAGAGCTGCAGAGTATGATCCAGGAACTTGCTGACAAGAGTAAAGACGTGGGATTAAAAATGAACTTTCAGAAGACAAAAGTGATGTTCAATGCTTTTACAAGAAATGAAGATTTATCGATTGATGGAGAAAAGCTGGAGATAACAGACACGTACGTTTATCTTGGACAGCAGATATCAAGTGAGGGTCACATTGATGAAGAAATTAATCGGCGTACAAAACTTGCCTGGAGAGCTTTTGGAAGAAACAGCATAATTTTCAAGAGCAATATGCCATTATGTCTTAAAAGAAAAAGTGTTTGATCAATGCATCCTTCCAGTGCTTATGTATGGTGCGGAGACGCGGACCTTAACTAAAAGAGACATACAAAGGCTGCAGACAACTCAAAGCAGCATGGAGAGGTGCATGCTTGGTATAACCAGGAGAGATAAGAAGAGGAACTCATGGATCCGAAAAATGACGAGAGTGGAAGACATCATGATCAGAGTTAAATCCCTGAAATGGCAATGGGCTGGACATACTGCCAGAACAACAGACCATCGATGAACAGCCGAAATTTTAGATTGGATTCCAAGGGACAGGAAAAGACCCTGAAGAAGACCACGTGGAAGATGGGTGGATGAAATTCGAAAGTATGCGGGAGTGACATGGAGGAGACTGGCACAAGACAGACCTTTGTGGAGGAAACTTGGAGAGACCTTCGTCCAGCAGTGGATCGATAATGGTTGACAATGATGATGATGATGATGATAATAATAACTTGAATAATATATAATATAATAATAACATAATATAAATAATAATATAATAATAACATAATATAAATAATAATATAATAATAACTTGAATAATATGCGCTTAAATAATAACCAATAAACGCTTGAATAACCAATAAATGCTTGAATAGCAATAATTGATTCCAAGTGCCCGCTTCATATTTATCTCAACGGGCTTTTCATCTAGTTATGTATAAAAGTGGAAATCGTGCAACTCAGAAACGTATACCCGAGGTATCACTGTATTTGGAATAAAAGAAATCCTCTGCCTTTAGCATCTATACAATGTATGAAACAAAATGCAGCATTGGTTAATCTTGAAAGAAACGAAAAATTTGGAAAGAAATGTGTGGGCAAAATAAAATCATCTGATAAAGGAGCAAGGAATGTGCTGCTTTTGAAACATTACTTGCCCGCTCAGTACGATTATTTGGGAAAAAATAAAAATTTTCGGGATACAAATTTGTATAATTGAACACTCCGCGAGGATAATACTTTTATTTCTTGAAATGTCACGAAATCGTTGTCTTCTATCTTTCTTAAAAAAAGAAGACAATGATTTTATAATGTTAAAATCACTTGTGTTCGTTTATTTAAAACAAGGAGTTCTGCCTGATTTTCGAACGGCGAATCTGTAATTTTTTGAACATAAAATTAAAGAAAGAGAAAAGTAACTAAGAGAAAGACGAGTAATTTAAGATTCATAACTATTTTATGCTTTAGAACAGAGTCGTGACATCAATGCATACAGTTTGACGTGAAACGAAGAAGGCTTTGGCAGCCCTTAATTATAAATCAAAATTTCATGGAATGTTTACAGCATTTCAACGTTTCTGGCATAATTATCTTTAAACCTCTTAGCATTTTGTAGAGTAAAAATCTAAGCCACCCTTTTGAATTTTTGGTTTTCAGACTTTTCTAGGTGCACAAGTGGTAGAAAAATCAAGCACGCCAATGTTCCAAAGCCGCCATTTTTGATATTTGTAATTTTCGGACTTTTCTAGGTGTCCGGATCTTAAGACCTATCAATCACCATGCCAACTTTCAGATCTCTAGGTCGTTTAGAAGTTGTCGAACAATCCCCGTAAAATTTAAGCAGACAATGTTCCAAAGCCGCCATTTTTATTTATTTCTTATTTTCGGACTTTTCTAGACCTTAAGTTCTATAGCATGATAATTTTCAGATCTCTAGGTCGCTTTGAAGTTTTCGAACAGTTCCCAAAAAGTTCAAGAAGACGATGTTTTTTTTTTTGGGGGGGGGGTCGGAACTTACTAGGTATCTGTACTTTAAGTTCTATCAGCACCCCAATTTTCAGATCTGTAGGTTATTTAGAAGTGGGAAACAATTCGCGGACAGAAACCCTTGCGTTTTCTCACTTTGCTTTTATATATTGACTAGCAAGGGTACCCGGGATTAATTCCCGGTAAAGTATTACAATTTGTGGAATCACCAAGTTCAGCCGGGGAAAGTTAATGAATGAAAAAGATATTCCTGTAACTTTCCAGTAAATTTATTTTAATTCATTTAGGTTATTGCTTTTTGGTGAACAATATTTTCGGTTTTTCCGTTGGGAGAAAAAAATGTAGAGATTGCCAACCCTTGAGAAGGCGACATAGAATTGTCCGTGGGAAAAGCACGGTTCCTCCAAATTAATCCCAGCCACTGCCAATGACTGACTGCTGCAGTAATATTTCTGCCGAAAAAAAAAAGGAGCCGGGATGACTGCAAATGTGAAAAATAGAAACACATTTGATTCAGTTAATTCATTTCTACGAAATAAAAAAGAAAGAAAGAGAAATAGAAGTACTTCCCTTTGAGGAGACATCTATAGAACTGCCATATATCTGGAGTGCGCGTCTGAGAATCCCTCGACACTGAAATGCAATGTACCTGTATCACGTGACGTGCATGCGACTTGACATTGGCATTGATCATCCTTTTGTTTAAAATTTTGAATTTTGAATAGCTGGAACTCTATTTACATTACATTGCATTTCTTCCTGTTATTATTATATTATTATTATTATTATGCTAGGGTTTATTCATTTATGATTTTAAAACACCACTAAACGGCTATTTTTGCACTTTCTTGTTATCTACGGTCTCCAACTTAGACTATAGATCGAATATTGAAGTGCTGAATTGTTTTGCAGTTTTTAAAGGAAAAATTGTTTTCTTACGAAAACTTTGAACGGGGGCTCCTTGACCACGGGCTCTGACCCCACCCGAAAACGGTCTATGGTCTAAGTGAAAGTATCATGAGATAGTAAACCCAATTTGGTGGTTCTAAATTGTAAACTGTTGATATTACGGAAATTTTGTGGGGGAGGGGGCTTCGACCCCTTCCAAAATCCGTCTAAGTTAGGATACCATGAGATAGTATCCCAAAATTGGTGGTTCTAAATTGAAAGCTGTAGATCTTACAAAAAATTTGTATGGAGGTCCCTTGACTCCTGGCGCTGACCCCTATCAAAACCATCTACGGTCTAACTTAAAGTACCATGAGATAGTATACCCAGTTTGGTGGTTCTAAACTGAAAACTGAAGATTTTACGAAAATGTTGTATGGGAGACACTTCACTCGGGCCCCGAAACCTTCAAAAAACCGTTTACGGTCTAACTTAGCCATGACATAGTATATCAGATTTTTTGGTTCTAAATTGAAAACTGTATATTTGTATAGCGGACATACAAACAGATATTCAATTTTATACATATAGATAACTGAGTTTTTTGTTGTGTCCATTTATCCTTCGGCTTTTCATATCTTCAGTATTGCTGTGCTGTATCCAAGGAAGACACTTTACAATTTTAATATTCTTTGCAGACAAAAAAAGTAATTTGATGACTCACAAATATAACAGCTAATAAATATCATTTGATATACACTCTATTGACAAAAATCACCATACACACCTTCGAAAGCACATGAACGGATCCGCTGCGTTCCTAAGATGCGCGGTACAGCTGCAAACGATATAAAAACAAGCATGCAGCTGACCACGATCATATCGCACTGTGAGGTTGAGTGAAAGTGTCGCGGCGGGAGAGAACTGACTTTGAGAAAGGAAAGGTTGTTGGGTGTTATATTAGTGGGCTGTCCATAAGAGAAACCGAGAGGAGGTTAAACATACCCAAGTCAACTGTTTTGGATGTGCTGAATAAGTGGAAGACACATGGCGTGCCTGAAACATCAAAACGTACGGGCAGACCAAAGAACATCAGGGATAGAGGACGTCAAAGGCTCAGGAGAGTCGTTACAGCTAATCGACTGAGTACTGTACAAGACGTCAGTGTACAGGTACGTAACAATGCTGGAACCTCGGTATGTACACGTATCATTCGCAGAGAACTGAATTCCATAGGTTACCGTTGTCGCGAGGCTGCTCATAAGCCTTTCATCTCCACTCGGAATGCTACTCGTCGTTTAGCATGGTGTAAAGAACATTTATTGTGGACCATAGATCAATGGAAACAGGTCCAATGGACTGATGAATCCAGATACGCGATCCATCAGTCTGATGACCGTTTGTGAGTATGGCAGCAGCCGGGGGAACGCTATTTACCACAGTGAACTGTTCCAACGGTCAACTTTAGATCTGGCAGTGCAGTTGTGTGGGGGTGTCTTTCGTGGTATGGGCCCGGCCCATTGGTTATCGTGTACAACCCTGTTAACCAGCACCTCTACCTCGATGTTCCCGACAATTATGCCCTACCAACTCTGTGGCAATACTATGGAACCTAGCCTTGTTGGTGCCAGTAGGATTATGCACCGAGCCATAAAACAAGGACTGTTACTGCGCCGTTTGATGATAATTCCGTATCGTATGTGGACTGGCCAGCACAGAGCCCTGATCTTAATCCCATAAAGCACCTATGGGAGGAATTAGGATGTAACATAAGGAGTTTGGAACCAAGGCCTACTACTAAACAACAGGTAGCGGCAGCATTATGTACTGAATAGAAGCGCATACCTATCGCTGTCTTCCAAAACCTTGTCGAAAGCATGTCTCGAAGGGTTAGTGCCTGCATTAAGGCCAAAGGTGGACCGACATCGTACTAATGTATGACAATAAATGCTATTTTGTGTTTCTCTTCTAGGTGCCCAATGACGTATATTAAGATGGTGTAAATTAAATGGAATTCGTGCTTCATCCAAATTGCACCAAGAGTACAACATAAGTTACTAAAAAACTGAATAACGTTGAAATCATTTGTCTAGTTATGAGAAACATTCGCATCATAGTTAGACCCAAGTCCTGAGAGCATATAAAATTTGTCAGGATGATATCAGTGTCCTTAACTTTATACATGAAGCTTGACTTACACTTCATAACTTGCTTCGCCAGATTGCGATTTTCTATGTGCAGCTGGGAAGCAGACAGAATAAACAGCAAAGAAGAGGTCAATGCACCTGAAAAGTGCAAAATTATTAAACAACGAAAAAGCAATTCGACCCTGCAGTTTATCATAAACTGTAGTGAAGTTACGGAAACAAACATGGTGCATATCTGAGAAGAAAGCATCATAAAAACTGGTACATTAAAAACTGAATCCATTTCTGCAATTAGAGTTTGAAGCTGACCGTAAACTTCTAACAATAGTTGCGCGTCGGCTGATCTAAATGGGCAGCCATCATTATTTGGAAGCATGTCTTTGCAAACGCCTATAATTTGGCAAATATTTAAACATAGGGAAGAAAGAAACAAAGAGGAATAACAAACAAGAGTTAAAATAAAATGAAATTGGTTGGAAAAAAAGCGAAGATATATGTGTACTGCATTACCCAATGAGAATTATTTCTAACTCCGAAAGCACACGGACCTGAACCTTTAAAGAAATTAGCTTTCGTTACCATGATTCCCAAAAGAGAAAAAATAGATATAAACATTGGCAGTAATGAAACAGAAATAGTTACTGGTTTTAACCATCTGAATGAAGAAAGAACCTTTGTACCAGAGAAGCTGTTAACTTTACGTTCAGTCAGTTTAAGATGCTCCAATAACTTCTGAAATGCAATCCTTTTCTGTCGGAGTGACACCCACAGTGAAACAGAAATCACCCATGAAAGAATTCCAAAAACGGGCATAGTCTTCGAATCACTGATCACTGCTTGACATGTCGTATTAAACAGTAAATGAACGTAAGCCTGCAAGTGTAACAAGAAAAATATTTTGGACAGCACTGACCAGAACGGATGTTCCAAGTAGTCCCTCGGGTAAAAGTTAATTCCAATATTGTACAGGCCTCTTGTAGTAGATCGCAGTGTTTCTTCGATATCACTTTTTCTTAGATCACGCACAGGAACCATATCGTCGAAAAGAGCAACTCTGATTTAAGAACCTCTGTTCTGCTTTAATCGTAAAAATACGGGCAACTCTTCATCTCTCAAATCATCTAAAATTCAGATTTTTTCGTTTTTACGTCGGTATTTCTTAAATTTGTAGAACTTAAAGGATTTCACAATTTTGCAGTATCTGTAGCTCAAAAAAAGATGAAGTTTGCAGTCGTTATATTTTTAAAGAAGTTCTAGAATTTCGTCTTAATTTTGGCATTCTTTTGTACCGGAGCTCTCAATCTACATTGGGGAACGAGTTTCTCTTGTTTTATCTATTGCTTTATTTCACACTGAATTTCCAGAAATGTTGCATTTTCGTCGTATTAATGTTTATTAGCAAGTTTCTTAAAAAGTTTGGTTTACTTTTTGAAATATCAACAAAAATAGTTGGCCTTAATTTCTGCTTGAAATCTCGGACCACTAACATGAATACATTCCCTACTATTGGTTTGCAGACTCAAAAGTATTTCGTTACAGCCATTCACTATGATTTAACAAATTTTATAGATGCCGTACAAATTCAAGTTCGGATGATCGCAATGTAAATATTTTTTTTGTATCTCCTTAAAAGTAGTTTGTTCCTCTTAGAATTTCAGAATCTTCTAAGATGAATAAATACATCACACTTTACATATTTTTTCTTTAAAGAAGATAAATTAACACTAATTAATATTTCAGTACACGTTACTCTGGGGTCAGACTTGTTTTTTTCTTCTTGTTCAAAGCGAAAGGAGTCAACACGTATAGGATATATTCACCAGTTGAACAACGCCTAACCCTCATTCAAAGAGGTTTCGTTGCGGTTAGTATTGTCAGGGATAATTTATAAGTTCCAGCGTGAGACCTGTCTTTTACGGAAGGAAATTTGGCGCTGGTGTTTTAATAAAAAACAGAAAAAAAGGAAGTCAATATAATCGATGGTAGAAATTCATCAGTAATCCTGTATTTTCTATTTTTTTACCAAGTGAAAGAACAAAGCTTTCATCATATGAGACCTTTTTACAAGATCAAAGGAACGAGCGACTGGTTGCTTTTTTCCCACACATCATTCTTCAGAAAAGGACAAAGGGACGCCTTTTAAAATGATGACACCAATATTGACTTCTTTTATTACGTGATAATATCAAATGTTGGGAAGTCTGGCACTTTGCATTAATGAAATTAAAGATCGAAGAGTTCTCGAGAGTGTATTCGGTAAACATATCCATATATGAACCCAAATGACGTGAGAGAAATCTATCAACGTTGGTGACGTAGTTTCCTAAGAATAACAGCTTCACTTAAGAATACCCGTAAAAAAAAAACAAAGTTAGTAAAATCGTGCAATTCATTGATTATGATACGCTTTCCAACATACCAGAAATCATTACTCAAGTTATGAGGATAATGGTTGTGGAATAAATCTGGCTCCTGTGCCATGACCGTTGACCCCATTTTGATGTTATTAAACAGAGTTGGTTCAGTATACACCCGGAACAAAATGATAAAATTTTGTCGCAATCGAAACATTTTTAGTCAAGTTATGAGGATAATGGCTGTGGAATAAATTTCGCTCCTATTCCCTGACCTTTAACCCCATTTTGATGATATTCAACAGACCCGGTTCAGTACATCTCCGGAACAACATACTAAAGTTTTATCGCAATCGAAGCATTTTTACGTAAGTTATGACGCATAAGGGGGGGGGGGCGGAAGGGATCTCCTCTTATGTCTTAACCTTTGACCCCATCTCGCCAATTTTCAAAAGGGTTGGTTCCCAAGTTGTCCCCTATCATATACTAAAATTTCATCAAAATCGAACCGTTTATACGCGAGTTATCGCGCGGACGAGCAGATAGTCGGACAAAGCTGGAGCATACATGTTTCTTCAACCTACGATTGGAAAGCGTAAAAAAAGAAAAATACTTATGAAAATAAAAATTAGCGATGACAAATTTGCGGGTCAGTATCTTTCATTAAAAAAAAAATGATGAATATCGCTCCAGTGGGTGGTGTTGGCTGATTGTAGAAAGAAACGGCCTTATGTATTAAATATATAGATTATATTTCCTTCCGGCGTCTATTTGATTTGTTTTCAATCTGCTTCAATTAAAAATTACCCCCGTCCAAGAGAGTGTAACATTCCCTATAATTTAGTGTTTATTTAAAACTTAAAAACAGCCTTCCTTGGACGGGCTATTGGATAGTTACAATATATTTCATCGCATTACAAAATTCATAAAGCCCATAAAATTCAAATTTCTATTTTGAGGATTCTGGCTATAAACCTCCTAATTCTAGATTAAGTGAAATCCTCACAACTGTGAATCTGAGAACAAAATGTTTCGCCATGGAACTCATGAATTAACATCTTTTTTCTTTCGGATCTTGAGTGCATTCATTTGAAACAAGAATTTCGAATATTTGATTATACGTCACGGAATCTATTTCGCCACAAAAATGGTTAAGTCACAATACTGCGTCTCAGAGATTTATCAATTTTTAAATAGTGCATATGTGTGTGAGTCATGAAACGAGAAACCAAATTTTCATCCAAACCGAAAGTAAACAACATACCCTTCTCTGATGGGATCAAAGTTCAACTTTGGCTGCACAAAGAAGAAACACAACAACGCTGCCTCACTTCCCTCAAAGTTCTAACATCCGGGTTACGTGTAAAAGAATCAAAGAACCGTGTATCGTTGGTAACATGAAATTAAAAAATTTTAAGGTGTAATCTGAAAAAAGCGTATAAATGAATTACATATAACCGAGTTTAAAAGTCAATAAGAACTACAATAAAATATCTGGACTAGCGCAGGATCTTAAAGGCAAGACTTGAGATGACGTGGCTCATTTTTTAATCATAAATAAACAACTCCGTAAGTTGTTTAACAGAAGAAGACGAACATTTATCTTCCGATGTTCACACCGTGTTATCCGTAGCAGTTCCTGTTTAAAATTTTTACATCTTTTTCTTTCTTTCGAAGTTACAGTTTCTTATTTCAGGTGCAGTGGAAGCGGAGGCACAGCATTTTTTTTTCGGGTGCAATGGAAGTGAAAGCTCACAGTTGTAGGTTGTAAGATGTTTTAATTTACTGGCACTGAGCAAGGCAAGACAAGGACGAAGGTTACTGTCCTTCGCGAACTTGACAGTTGTTTTAAACCTCGCCTATGCCGCGTCAAAAGTGAAAGTTACTTCTTTCATTAGACGAAGAGATTGAAGCTAACACCGAATACAATCGAACAAGGCGGCAACAACGTACTGCAGTCGAAAGACAAAAGGTTAACCGCCGCGATGCCGAACTTGCCAGAAAAAAAAGGGACAAAAATGCAGTGCAGTTGAAAGAAATGTTGATATTCGACGTTTGCGTGATCGTCGAAGTAATATGACACGGCAACATACTGAAGCTTAATCTCAGCGCATGAGAAATGTTCCACGGTTAAATGACGTCACAGTTAAAGTTCAATGACATCACAGTTAAAGTAGTCCATGGGCCAACACAAAGAAAAATATTAATACTTCCAGATCTTTAAAAGTTATTTAATAAAAATAACTATAGAACTGCCATACATCTGGAGTGCGCGTCTGAGAATCCTCGACACTGAAATGCAATGTACCTATATCATGTGACGTGCATGCGACTTGACATTGGAATTGATTATCCTTTAGTTTGCCATTTTCAATTTTGAATATCTGGAACTCTATTTACATTACATTGTATTTCTGCCTGATGAAGTCTTCTGTTGGTGGTGAAAGCTAACGTTTATTCATTTGTACTGTATTTTAAATACACCATTAAACGGCTATTTTTGCACTTTCTTGTTATCTACGGTCTCTAACTTAGACTGTAGATCGAATATTGGAGTGCTGAATTGCGTTGCAGTTTTTAAAAGTAAAAAAATTGATTTTTTGCAAACATTTTGTATGGGGGCCCTTGACCCCGGGCTCCGACTCCACCCAAAAACGGTCTATGGTCTAAGTAAGAGTACCATGAGATAGTAAACCCAATTTGGTGGCTCTAAATTGTAAACTGTAGATTTTATGGAATTTTTTTTTTGGGGGGGGGGGGGGGATCTTTGACACCGGGCCCAGCCCCCTTCCAAAATCCGTCTAAGTTAGGATACCATGAGATAGTATCCCAAAATTGGTGGTTCTAAATTGAAAGCCATAGATTTTACAAATAATTTTGTATGGAGAAAACTTGACTCCGATCCCTTCCAAAAACCATCTATGGTCTAAGTTAGGGAATCATGAGATAGAGTACCGAATTTTGTGGTTCTAAACTGAAAACTAGATTTAACGAAAATTTTGTATGGAGGCTCCTTGACTCCTGGTGCTGATCCCTTCCAAAAACCTTTTACGGTCTAACTTAAAGTACCATGAGATAGTATTGTAACGTACCAGGAGATGTGACGTACCTGCCAAAAGGACGCACACGACATAAAGGCAGATAGGAATCAGAATAAAGCGTCCGCGTAGCTCAATTGGTAGAGCAACTTATTCCGGAATGAGGGGACCCGCGTTCGAATCCTGCGCGGATAGAAATGACGGAGAAATTTACTTCGTTATAATGGCGCCCGAACTATCCGGATGACCCGACCGTTCAAAATCTCGCATTGGTGTGATGTTATTTCCACACCGCGAGATAGGAAAAATAAGAGAATCACTTCTCCAGCACTTCGAAAAAAAAAATAATAATAAGGGGGAGATGATGTAACGTACCAGGAGATGTGACGTACCTTCCAGAAGGACGCACACGACATAAAGGCAGATAGGAATCAGAATAAAGCGTCCGCGTAGCTCAATTGGTAGAGCAACTTATTCCGGAATGAGGGGACCCGGGTTCGAATCCTGGCGCGGATAAAAATGACGGAGAAATTCACTTCGTTATAATGGCGCCCGAACTACCCGGATGACCCGACCGTTCAAAATCTCGCATTGGTGTGATGTTATTTCCACACCGCGAGATAGGAAAAATCAGAGAATCCCTTCTTAAGTGCTTCGAAAAATAAATGTGTGTGACGTTGCATTCCACACACTAGATTGACTGGGAGTTCTCAAGTGCACGTTCTACAGTGGTTGTCTGCCTGCAACGATTCATGGTCACGGCTGACCCGTGGGCCATGCCCCCGGCCCTCTTTCGGGAGGGGGAGATGTGACGTACCTGCCAGCAGGACGCACACGACATAAAGGCAGATAGGAATCAGAATACATGTCTGCGTAGCTCAGTTGGTAGAGCGACTTGTTCCGGAATAAGCGGCCTCGGGTTCGAATCCCGGCGTAGACCAAAAATGACGGAGAAATTTACTTCGTTATAGTATACCCAATTTGGAGGTTCTAAATTGAAAACTGTAGATTTTACGAGAATTTTGTATGGGGCCCCTTGACACGAGCCCTGAAACCTTCAAAAAACCTTTTACGTTCTAAGTTAGCCATGACATAGTATATCAAATCTTTTGTTTCTAAATTGAAAACTGTACATTTGCATAGCGTACATACAAACAGACAAACAGGCATTCGATTTTATACATATAGTAATTGAGTTTTTTGTTGTGCCTATTTATCACTTGGCTTTTTATATCTTCAGTATTGCTGTGCTCTATCCAATAAAGACGCCCTTTACAATTTTAAAATTTCTTTGCAGACAAAAAAGTAATCTGATGACTCACAAATATAACAGCTAATAAATATCATTTTATATACACTATATTGACAAAAGTCACCGCACACACCTTCAAAAGCAAATGAACGGATCCGGTGCGTTCCTAAGATGAGCGGTACAGCTTCAAACGGTATAAAAACAAGCATGCAGCTGACAGCGATCATATCGCACTGTGAGGTTGAGGGAAAATGTCGCGGCGGGAGAAAACTGACTTCGAGAAAGGAAAGATTGTTGAGTGTTATATTAGTGGGTTGTCCATAAGAGATACCGAGAGGCGTTTAAAAATACCCAAGTCAACTGTTTTGGATGTACTGAATAAGTGGAAGACACATGGCGTGCCTGAAGCAGCAAAACGTACCGGCAGACCAAAGAAAATCCGTGATAGAGGACGTCAAAGCCTCAGGGAGTCCTTACAGCTAATGGACGGAGTACTGCACAAGATTTTAGTGTACAGGTAAGTAAAAATGCTGGAACCTCATTATGTACACATACCATTTAAAGAGAACTTCATTCCATGGGTTACCGTGGTTGTGCTGCTCCTCATAAGCCTTTCATCTCCACTCGGAATGCCACTCGTCGTTTAGCATGGTGTAAAGAACATTTATCGTGGACCGTAGATCAATGGAAACGGATCCTGTGGACTAATGAATCCAGATACACGATCCATCAGTCTGATGGTCGTGTGTGGGTATGGCGGCAGCCAGGGGAACGCTATTCACCACATTGTACTGTTCCTACGGTCAAGTTTGGAGCTGGCAGTGCACTCGTGTGGGAGTGTTTTTCGTGGTATGGTCCCAGCCCATTGGTTATCGTGGACAAACCTGTTAACCAGCACGTCTACCTCGATATTCTGGACAAATATGCCCTACCAACTCTGTGGTAATACTATGGAACCGAGCCTTTTTGGTACTAGTAGGATAATTCACAGAACCATAAAGCATGGACTGTTACGGCGTGGTTTGACGATAATTCCGTATCGTGTGTGGACTGGCCGGCACAGAGCCCTGATCTTAATCACATAGAGCACTTATGGGAGGAATTAGAGCGCCTCATAAAAAATGTGGATGCAAGTCCTATTACTAGGCATTAGTTAGCCGCAGCATTATGTTCTGAATGGAAGCGCATACCTATCGCTGTGTTCCAAAACCTTGTCGAAAGTATGGAAGGGTTAGTGCATGCATTAAGGCCAAAGGTTTTTTCAAAATATCTTTATTCAAGGTAGAACACATTAGAATACAATCTATGATCGTCAAACGCTAAAATCTGTATACAAAGCGCACAGCATATGTGCACAAATTGAAAAATGGAGAATAGGGTGCAATGCACACTGCTCATGAACAAGGAATATAGACAAGCATGTCTGGGCTTATACATGCTCAAAAGAACATATTTGAAAATTTTGAACAACCTAATAGTCAAACGTGCTAATACACACTTAATTAAGAACATAAAGTAGGAATCATGAGACCACTCGTCTCTTGCAATACAGTACAATCTCTCTGAGAGTTTAAAACGACGTATTTACAAGGATTTATAATACAATGCGATTAACAAACTGGTAATCAATCAATTCAATGAGAAATTGAACTCAGGAGATGAACAAGCTTGGACATCCTGATGCAAATGAAACATAATTCTTGTTCAGCAATATTTTAAATCAATGTACATATCTACAGCACAATGCAATCTTTTTAGTGATCGAAAACAGCAATTTTCAAAAATGCGTCACAATTCTGTTATCAAGGTTATATATATAAGTAAAATTTAAAACAAAAAAATGAATAAAGCTTGAAACCACAATATTTACACTACTACACTGCTGGCCACCCAAAATGCAACACCAAGAAGGAAGCATCCGATTGGCCTGAAATTCGCACCGTGCGTCACCCGCGAGAGGACATGCAAACAATTAGCATTGCAGGGCATATGTAAATCATGTGCGGCCGGCACGCCACCGAGAAGCACTATAAGAAGGGTGCACAGAAGGCGGGGTGTAAGTAATGGAAGTGTGCTGTGCTGCCGGACCTGTGCGTGGGAAGCTTCCTGATGCCTCGTCGTAGAATACGGTAGTCATTCCAGCACGTTTCAGAGTTCGACAGAGGGCGAATAGTGGCTTATCGCGACAGCGGTTTATCGTACCGAGACATCGGCGCCCGTGTGGGACGACATCCAGCCACAGTGAGGCGAGTATGGATTTGGTGGGTGCAGGAGGGACGGACGGACCGACGTGAGCGATTGCCGAAGCCGCGGCACACCACGGAACAAGAGGACCGGTATGTTGTGCGGCGGGCATTGACGGCTCGCACCGCCACATCACGAACGTTAGCGCAGGAATTAGGGTGTGTTGCGCAACAACCTGTGTCAGCACGTACCGTTCGACGTCGTCTGCAAGAGCGGGGACTTGTCGCACGGCGGCCATAGCTCCGATTACCATTGACGTTACACCACCGGCGAATGCGGCGGCAGTGGGCCGTTGAACGCCACACCTGGACTACGGAATGGCACGACATTGTCTTCTCCAACGAATCCCGCTTCTGCCCGCAACACCACAATGGTCGGATCCACGTGTGGCGGCACCGCGGCGAGAAACTGTATGAGGCCTGCATTATGCATCACCATACCGGTCCGTCGCCTGGCGTTATGGTTTGGAGCGCAATTGGATATAACACCCGCACCCCTCTGGTACGCATCGCTGGTAAACTCAACAGCCACGCTACATCTCCGACGTTTTGGAGCCTGTAGTCCTCCCTTACCTGCAGCGGCCACGTTTCAACAGGGAAATGCGCTCCCGCACGTGGCACGCATCGTGCAACAATTCTTCACGGCCCACCAGGTGTCACTGCCGCTGTGGCCAGCCTGTTCTCCCGATCTATCGCCCATCGAACACGTCTGATCGCTGATCGGCAACCGAGTGGCCCGGCAAGCACCACCCGCGGCTACGCCTGATGAACTGTGACAACGTGTGGAAGCAGCCTGGACCGACATACCCCAAGCCCACATTCAAAGTCTCTTTTGTTCGATGCCGCGGCGTGTAGCGGCCGTTATTGCCAGCCATGGGGGCCACACGAATTATTGATGTCTGCGTGTTCCGCAAGTCGCACGGGCCTGTAATCTCAATCGTTTCATCTTTGTATCTGTTGTTATGTGTCCAGTAAATCTGGCTTTGCTATCTCGTGTCCTTCTTGGTGTTGCATTTTGGGTGGCCAGCAGTGTATTATTCAATGATGGGGGATTGACAACACATAGCAACTCTGAACACATACGTACAACATAGGAAAATGATTTTCACAAAGTATAATACTCATAAGTGTAACGCATGCGATTGACAAACTTGTACAAAAAGATAAAATAAAATAATAATCATGAGACAACTCGTCTCTTGCAGGATGGTACAAAATATCATTAAATTTCACACAATGTATTTCTAAGGATGTACAGCACAATGCACTTCAGACACTGGTATTAAGAGAAATCAAAGGAAAGTTGAATCTCAGTAAAAGAATCAACATGGACATCCTGAATCATATAAAATATAATAATTGTTCAGCAATTATCTAAAATAATGTTCACATATTCAGCACTGTGGAAACTCGTTATAAACCGAATTAGAACTAATTTACAAAATTGCGATACTATGTGATTGACAATGTGGAGCATTAATACCAAGAAAGAATACGCTTACGATTGATTAATAGAGCCTGCACGTTTTTATGATACTATAGAAATTCTAACATTATTCGAAGTTAGGTGACTGACAACACATAGCATCTCCTAACACAAGGAGCAGTACATTAGTTACTATTAACAATTCAGATATACATAATGTTCAGTACAATGCGTATGAAAACCTACAATTATTAAAAATTAAAGTGCGGCCTTAAGACGAACGAAACTTGAACGTCATGAAAAGGAAAATAAAATATGGGTGTCACTAAATCAAATAATTGTGCACACCCTTCACGCTGATTATCCAATAAAATAAGTGCGGTTAATTTCAGTACTGAGCAAATATCTTAGAAACAGATCATTGAGAAAGCAAGAGCACTTCAAAATCTAGAAATTCAAATATCAGATCTACTGACCGTGATGCGCAATGACGCTGACGGGCCGGTAAATCATGAGTCAGCCGGTGACCAGGTGGCAAGAAATTGGCTCTCCCGACGCTGGGCTACTGCAACGGAATGCTCCAGGCGAAGGCGGGATATCAGACGGTCGCGGAAGTGCTTAATAAAGCTGAAGAAGCTTCAAGTACAGTCAGAGAAGTAGGCATGTCTCGGCAACGTTGGTGAAACACATAAATTACACGCTTCACCAAAATAAAAATAAAGGCACAGACTGATGGGAACTTGACTGGGGGTGGGGGGAATCTTCAGGAGAAGAGTCCGATAAGCGTCAAAAGTCAGATCTGCTGTACTGGAACGTTGAGCGATGGTAAATACCAAGTTCAGTAGTGGTAATAATATCGCACAATGTTGATAGGTATGGGAGACATCAGCCTCCTGAGCACAGAAAGGACAAAGCGGGGAATTGAGAAGAGACATTCGGAAAAGGGCAGAGGGAACAGGAAGACGGCGGTGGAGGAAAAGCCAGTGAGTGTTAACTTCTAGAGGAGCAGAAAGAGGAGACAGGGCGGCGGACCAAACCGATGTGGTGAAAGCGGGAGGAACGTCGGGAATGGGGAGAGGGGGAGAAGAGTGGGACACAGAGAGGAAACCGATAGAGAGCTGATAACGAGAGAGAAGAAATTGGAAGTACTGAGCCAGAAGCAGGCAAGAATAAAGGAAAGGGAAGAGAAGCAGAGGGAACCAAGGAGAGACCTGAGTGGGAAGCTAAGTTCTGGAAACTGAGAAATGATAGTTGAAAGAAGAGTGTTGTAGACATCGTGAGAGGAGGAAGAGAGGAGAAGAGAGGGAGTGAGGCTGGAGAATGGTCGTCAGGAAACGTCCGGGTTAGTGAGGTCTCTAGCTGTTACAACCCCTGCTTGGAGCCAGGAAGGATAGGCAAAGTACGGAAGATGAGAGGGATGTATAATTGTGGAATAAAGGAGAGGTTCTGAGAGGAGCTCAGTAGTAGAAGCAGGTGGGGAGCGAGAGAGAGGGAGGGAACGAAGAAATGTTAGAGCTTTGCGGTAAACAGGGGGGGGAGTCGAATGTTGGTGAGGGGTCGGTGGTCCATTAGTAAAAAGGAGGGAAAGGAGAAGTTAGGTTTGCTCGGGGAAGCGATGACGTCCCTAGCTGCAACGGCATCCAGTACAGGCGACGTGAAGAGGCGGAGAAAAGTTGTAATCCTGACGGCCTTGTAATACTCCTGTGTATCAATGAGTCCAATGCCGCCGTGGTCTGGAGGAAGGCAAAGCTTTGTAGTGCTGACCCAGTGGTGGCAGGTCCATATCACAGAGGTGAGACAACGGGTGATTTCATGTAGGCAGAGTTTTAGAGATTTTACACCAAGCTAAGATACGTTCGAGAAAGACGTGCTCGCTGGAAAAATGATGAGCAGAACTGGGCTCTGCTCCACGAGGCAGTTGACCTGAGCAAACGCGAGTGGATGGCATTCCACGTTACGAGGGGGCCGCTTGCAAGGAACCAAGATGTACCCCCAAGGAAGCGCTGTGAGATGGAAAACCAACTCGCTCCCCACGGGGTGTCTGCACGATGTGTCCATGAGCCACACCATAAGCCAGAGCTTTTAGAGGAGTTGAGCGCAGCCCTTGAACATGAAGCGTAGGCTGCGAAGACACGTTGGAGGCAAGGAAACTGTGAGTCATGACGTATGCAGAGAGTAACGTCATCTGCATAAGCGACAGAGGTAGTGGCATGATGTCTTGTGCAGGCAGAAGGTGGTGGCGCAGAACTGCTTGAAAGGATTGATGTACTGAGCGGAGAAATGGTTCGATTGCAATGGCGAATAGTTGTCCGGAGAGAGGGCAATCCTGCCGCACTCTTCGGCTGAAGGGGATGGGCGCTGTGAGAAAGGTGGGTAGCTTGACCTGGAGAACGGCGTCTTGATAAAGTGAAGTAAGAAGAGCAACAAAGCGGCGGGGGAGGAAAACCGAAATGAAGGAGAGTTGCTGAAAGACAGGAGTGAGAGATGTTATCAAAAGCAGAATGTTGGTCAAGGGAAAGGAGGGTGAAGAGTTCGGAGCGAGATCGGGCAAGATGGATAAGATCGTTAAGTAGATGAATGATATGAGAGAGTGAACGGCCGGGAACAGTATGGGTTTGATTGGGAGACAGGATGTGAGTAAGAATGGGATTAAGGCGTGAGGAAAGAAGTTTTGTGTAAAGTTTATAATCTAAATTTAAGAGGGAGATAGGACGCCAATTCCCCAAGTTAAGCAGATCACCCTTCTTGGGGATAAGACTACATTAGCTACTGTGAATCTCCTCGGTAACGGGGAGTGATTAAAAAAAGCAGAAAAGAGAAACGGTGGTATGAAAGGTAGAAAAGTTTTATAGAAGGGAAATGTGAGGGCTTCTGGCCCCGGAGCGGCTCCAGAGTTTAAATATGAAAACGTAGAAGATAGTTCAGAGAGTGTAGGAGGAAAGACGAGCGAAGAGGCAAGATGGGAGGGAACTTGTGGTAGGTTAGAACGAAGAGAAGCCATAGCAGAGCAGGATGACGGAGGAGGTTCACCGTACTTCTCAGTAAAGAACCTTCGGACTTGGGAACACATAATGATTGGATCATCAGACACCTCGCCAGGTGGAAGGCGGAGGTGACGTAGTGAATTCGATGCTGTTCTTGTTTTTTCCATGGACTTTAGAAACTCATAATTGGATGCGTCCGGCGATAGATGTTGAAGCCTGACACGTCGTAGTGCCTGTTGAGCCAGAGGAAGTATGAGTGACCACAATTCTTCTTAATAGGGGCAAAAGAGAGGATCACTGAGGCTTAATATGGAGAGCATGGAGCAAACATGGTCGAGACGCATGTTTTGAAGCGTCTTTGCCTTGAAAGAAAGGTTGTGAACATGGAGAACGAGTTGCTGTTTAATCTCCATCGATAAAGTTAGACCACATGGCGCTGATTGAATATGTGGTTGTCTTACTTCTAGAAAAGTGCGGACTGAAGTACAAAAGTCTGGAGCAACAAGGAGAGTGTCGTCAAATGTCCATGGACGAATCGTCCGGGCATGTGCTAGAGCAGCTTGAACACTTATAACGTTGGCACAATGGTCAGAAGAAGCTGTGGGAGTGATGGTGGATTCAGCAACAGCTGGAAGAAGAGTAGGTGATGCGTAGAACCTATCAAGACGAGCTGTCAACGGATTTTGATTATGCTGCGAGCGCCAAGTATGTACTGTCGACAATGGATGGAAATGACGATGCACATCGATGAATGAGTTGTCGGACACAATTGCCTGGAGGATATTCACCAAGTTGCCGCGGCGTTCTCTAATGGAAGGAGAGCGATCTAGCGTAGGATTAAGAGTGCAATTAAAATGCCCTCCAATCAAGACATGATCTGTGAGAGGAATGCTAGATAGGAAACGACGAAGGCGAGTAAAGAGTATTGCCAAGTAGGTTGAAGAGCTTGGAATATAAATGTTGAAGATATGATAACATGTTGATGCAATGGTGAATGAAGCACACTGTAATACATCTCGACATAGGTTTCGAATAGAAAGAGAAGTGTTATTGGAGTTAAAAGTATGACGGGTTCCAATAGCAAGACCGCTATGGAGTGATAATCGAAAGGCATGGTGAAACGTGTAGTTCCATTGGCGCCATCGTGAGAAAATCGTAGTGGAATGACAATTGAATAGCAGCTCCATGCGGAGTGAGGTCCTCATTTAGCAAGGCATTGGAGAGTGGGGATGAGAATACCCTACAGTTAAGTGATATAATCTTGAACACTTTAGTCTGCTAGTGCTTGCTGGAGATCCTTGACAACAGGAGGAAATGACTTAAGTCGATTGAAATAAGTTTTAGCCCACGGATGTTCCTTGCGAAGGTAGGAGAGTCATTGAGACAGGCTTTGTCTCTGATCTAACACAAGAGGGAGAAACGATGCGTGCTTTGTAAGTAATGCATGCGCTGTGGAGTAGTCTGTCTTGTGTGACAGGTATTGATGAAAATCATCAAATGAAATCGGCCCAGTAGTAACAGAGGCATCCTTAAGATAATCGACTAGTTCATCAAAATTAGGGGGAGGCTCTTCATCAGCCTGAAAAGCAGAGGCAGCAGCTTTCGATGGTGAGTTTTGACAGAAGGCACCGCCAGCACGGGGTGAGGATCTAGGTGAAGTAGAAGTCAGCCTCTTCGATTGTCGTCTTCGAGAGGATCCGCGGCTTTTTAGCGGAAATGCAGTTGAACTTTCATCACACCTCGACGTGTGGCCTGGAAGTTCATCATCAGCAGGTTCATTGGTATCGATGGTGAGGGCTGGGAAAAGACCCTCTGTAAGGGACTTTGAAGCAGGATGCCGTCATAAGGGAATCGAACAACTGAGTGAGGGAAACTATAATTGCAAGTCTAGGGATGGAACATTCGAAGACGTGCGTTGACCAACTTCTACAGTCGACTTTTTTGAAATTTCGTCTCCGGAGCTTTCCGAGCAGTGGTGGAAGATGTTGATCGGCTCGGAAGAGGGCCATAAACTGTAGAAGTATTATTATGAGCCTGTGATGCCAGATGTAGGCATTGCACACGTAAATAATTCTCCCCGTGACAATAAGTGCAGTGGAGGGAGGTGCTCACTTCAATTCGTCTCCGTTGCTGTCCGCAACGAACGTTGAGAATCTTTGGGCAGGCGAGCAAGTGTTCATCAGATGGAAAGAGTACTCTGGCACTTCGACGAAATCCTCCTATTGACTTATCGTCCGGATCTCTCGGTGCAGCTGAAAGAGTAGTCACGGGCCCAACAGCCAGGCGGAACTTACTGAGAACAGTGCACAGCGTAACGTCTGAGACTTCAGGTGGAACCGGGTAAAAGGTCACCTGAAAGGGTTCTTGTGAGACAGGTTCTGGTAGTAGATGGACGTCTTTGATGGATACACCCTCTATCATGACAAGATCTGCATGCTCTTTAAGAGCAAAGTATACTAACACAGTTCGAGGTTTACGAGCCATATGAGTAATACTAGCTCCAGCTGGAAGTAACTTCTTGAGAGCAAGACTATATTCTTTCAACTTTGTGTCGGGTAGTGCGTCAAAACACACTCCGAAGTCCATGGTAGAATGGAATTTTTACCCTCTGGGGAATCTTCTGGAATGTCAATGTTGGCAGTAGAGCCATCTACACTGACGTATGAGTCTGGTAGGACTTCTGCGACAAACTTGGAAGAAGCTTTTGTTCCAGAAAGGGCGGCAAAGTACGCCCGAAGAGCAGGGCTAGTGTGCGAGGGCTGCGACGCAGCTCGGTTGTCTGGAAGAGGCTGTTTGAACTGAGTTGAAGTGGATAGTAAATTAGCAGCTCTGTCAGACACATCCATTCCTTCATCTACAACGACAGAGGGTAGCGTCGAACTGACGTCACTGGCCATCGCAGGGCGTGTAGATTGAGCTGTAGACCTGAAGTCACGTGCCACCTCTACTGGTCGAGTGACGTCTCCATCAAGCATTGTAGGTGATTGGTCTCGTATCGAGGAGGTGGAGGAGACAGGAAATGCCTCGCTGATATGGGCGGGGACATCGCTCTTATCAGCAGCCGCCTCCATTGTTAATGGCTAGGGCTACCTGAGAAATGGACCAGTTCGGTCGAGAATTCAAATGATGATAACAGAAAAAAATACTACTCACCAACTTGGGAGATGTACCAAAACACAGCACAAACCTTCTTTTTTTTTTTTTTTTTTTTTTTTTTTTTTTGATTGGAGGTTTAACGACCACCGTGAACAACTCAATGGGCTATGAGCAGTCACCCGTCCCTAATTTAGGGTCACTGGTTCCAGGGAAGGGAAAGAGCCAGTGCCGTAAGACAAACACAACATATGTGTCTCACCGGGATTCGAACCCGGACCCCGTTCGGGCAAATGATCAGAGGCCATCGCTTAGACCACTGCGCCACCGGGGCGGTGCACAAACCTTCAGCTTGAAGGTTTGTGCCCATTTTGTTTTGTGCCCATTTGGTGTGTTTTATCGTGTGGCTCGTCATCTTCCTTTTGTGTCAGCTTGAAGGAACACAAAAGGAAAATGACGAGCCACACGATAAAACACACCAAATAGGCACAAAACACGGAACTCAGAAAAGTGTGACTTAAGCCAAAGGTGGTTTCAAAATATCTTTATTCAAGGTAGAAATCAGGAGACGAACTAATAAGGACGTCTTAATACAAATAAAATACGATCAAAGATCGTTAAACCACTAAAATCTATATACAAATATACAGCATAGTGCACAAGTTGAAAAATGGAGCAAAATTACAGCTCGTGATAAATGATCAGCGACAAGCATGTCTGGGCATTTAGGAAGGATTTTAACA
Organism: Macrothele yani; assembly: GCA_039090855.1. NCBI lineage: Eukaryota > Metazoa > Arthropoda > Arachnida > Araneae > Macrothelidae > Macrothele > Macrothele yani. The sequence goes on along the minus strand of CM076999.1, from coordinate 113,508,442 downwards.
AAAACTTATTGCGCATAAGTGCATTGCTGTGCGATTAACAAACTTGTTCAAGAAAATATTGAGAGCTTCATGAGACAACATTTCTCTTGCAAAAAAAAAAAAAGTGCAATAAGACAGTAAGTTTTAACTCACCATAGTTACAAGAATCTACAGTACAAAGCAATTGACAAACTGATCATAAGACAAATCAATGAAATGATGAATATCAGGAGAAGAACAAACTTGGACTTCCTGGTGTAAATATAATATATTACCTGTTCGGCAATATTCAGAAACAATGTACAAACATACAGCACAGTGTCAACATGTTACAAATCAAAATCGGACCATATACAGAAATGTAAAACTATTCTGTTGACCAGATAGAAAATGTAAGTATAATAAGAAAACACACGATGAATAAAGCTTTAACATATTCTCACTATCCATATGTAGTAATAGAAGAATGATAGTGCCAAGCATCACCTCACACAAAAGAACAAAATAGGTAAAATGTTTTTCAAAATATATTACTCATGAGTACAACACCATGCAATTGACTAACTTGTACCAAAATAAATACAGTAAGAATCATTAGTCAACATGTCTGTTGAAAGAAGGTACAATATGACAGTGAGTTTTAACACAACATATTTACAAGGATGTACAGTACTATGCAATTGAAAAACTGATTATCAGACAAATCATTGGAATGTTTAATAACAGGAAATAACTAAACTTGGACATCCTGATGCAAATAAGATGGATTACTTGTTCCGCAATATTTTTAAAACTATGTACAATTATACAGCACAGTGCAAGCATGTTCGGGAAACAAAATAGAACAAAATTACAAAAAAAGAAAAAAATTACACTATGAAATTAATGAAGCAGAGAAACGGCATAAAAAAAAAAGATGGTTACAAAGGACAGATTTATTTTATATGTTTATACAGCACAATGCTAATGACTAACTGCAATATTTATACTCAAAATGTAATCTAAAGACGAACTAACTTGAACGTCAATGTAAGAAAAATAAAATACAAGATGAGTGTCACAAAAAACAATTTGCTGTGTAAACACGTATAGCCCTTTATAAAAAAAACCCATGCGGTAAATTTCCAAGCTGTGCAAAGATCTTTAAAACAGATTGTTAAGATTTACATATGCATTTCTGATTCAAAAAGGTCAAATACCAAATCTGCCGACCGTCAGGTACAATGACGCTGGCGAGCTGGTAAACCATGAGGCAGCCGGTGACCAGGTGGCAAGGACCTGGCTCTCCCGACGCTGAGTAACTGCAACAGAATACTCTAGCCGAAGTCGAGATGTCAGACGGTCGCGGAAATGGCATAATAATGCCGTAGAAGCTTCATGCACAGTCAGAGGAGTAGTCAAATCTCTGCAGCGTTGATGAAACACGTAGATTACATGCTTCGCTAAAATAAAAATATAGGCACAGACTGATGGGAGCTTGACTGGGGGAGAGTTCTGTAGCAGAAGAGTCCGATATGCATCAAATGTAAGATCTGCTGTAATGGAACATTGGGCGATAGTAAATGCCAAGTTCAGCATTGGGAGTAATATAACACAGTGTTGATAGACATGGGAGACAGCCTCCCGAGCACAGAAAGGGCAAAGAGGGGAATCGAGAAGAGACATTCGGAAAAGAACGGAGGGAACAGGAAGGCGGCGATGGAGGAAAAGCCAATGGGTATGAATTTCTAGAGGAGCAGAAAGAGGAGACAGGGCGGCTGACCACACCGTAGCAGTGGCAGCAGGGGGAACATCAGGAATGGGGAGAGGAGGAGAAGAATGGGACATAGAGAGGAACCGATAAAGAGCTGACACCGAGAGAGAAGAAATGGGATGAGCTGAGCCAGAAGTAAGCAAGAAAAGAGGAAATGGGAGAGAAGCAGAAGGAACAAAGGAAAGACCTGAGTGGGAAGCAAGATGAGGAAATTGAGAAATGATAGATGAAAGAATAGAGTCGTAGATGTCACGAGAGGAGGAGGAGAGGAGAAGAGAGGGAGGGAGGCTGGCGAAGGGTCGCCAGGAAAGGTCAGGGTTAGTGAGATCTTTAACTGTTACTACACCTGCTCGGAGCCAGGTAGGATAGGCAAAGTACGGAAGATGAGAGGGGTGAAGAATCGAAGAATAAAAGAGGGGTTCAGCAAGGAGCTCAGTTGTGGAATCAGGTGGAGAACGAGAGAGAGGGAGGAAACGAAGGAAAGTTAGAGCTTCACGGTAAACAGGGGGAAGTCGAATGAGGGTGAGGGGTCGGTGGTCCATGAGTAGTAAGGAGAGAAAAGAAAAGCTATGGTTGCTCGGGGAGGCGATGACGTCCCTAGCTAAAACGGCATCTGGTACTGGCGACGTGAAGAGACGGAGAAAAGTAGTAATTCTGACGGCCTTGTAGTACTCCTGTGTATCAAGGAGTCCGATGCCGCCGTGATCCGGAGGGAGGCAAAGCTTTGTGACACTGACCCAGTGGTGGCAGGTCCATATCAGAGAAGTAAGACATCGGGTAATTTCATGAAGGCGGAGTTGTAGAGACTTGACACCAAGCCAATAGTGTGTGCACAAGGAGATCAGGTAAGTTCGAGAGAGGCGAGCTCTCTGGAAGAATGATGAGCAGAACTGGGCTCTCCTCCAGGAGGCAGTTGACCTGAGCAAGCGTGGGTGAATAGCATTCCACGTGTAGAGGGGGACAGCTTGCAAGGAACCAAGATGAACTCCAAGGAAGCGCTGTGAGATGGACGACCAGCTTGCTCCCAAAGGGGTGTCTACGCGATGTGCCCATGAGCCGCACCATAAACCAGTGCTTTTAGATGAGTTGAGCGCTGCACCGGAGCATGAGGCATAAGCTGCGAATAGACGTTGGAGACACGGAAACTGTCAGTCATGACGGATGCAGATGGTGACATCATCTGCGTATGCAACAGAGGTAGTGGCATGATGTCTTGTGCAGGCAGAGAGTGGTGGCAGAACTGCTTTAAAGGATTGGTGTACAGAGCGGAGGAAGGGTTCAATTGCGATTGCAAAGAGTTGTCCGGAGAGTGGGCAACCCTGCCGCACTCCCCGGCGGAAGGGAATAGGCGCTGTGAGAAAGGTGGGCAGCTTGACCTGGAGAACGGCGTCTTGATAGAGTGAGCAAAGAAGAGAGACGAAGGGAGGAGGAAAACCGAAGTGAAGGAGTGTAGCCGATAGATAGGAATGTGAGATATTATCAAAAGCGGATTGTTGGCCAAGAGAGAGAAGGGCGAGAGGTTCAGAGCGAGATCGGGCAAGATGGATTAGATCATTTAGTAGATGGATGTTATGAGAAAGTGAACGGCCGGGAACTGTGTAAGTTTGATTTGGGGAGAGAAGGAGTTTAGTATAAAGTTTATAATCCAGATTTAAGAGGGAGATAGGGCGCCAATTCCCCAGGTCAATGAGATCACCTTTCTTAGGGAATAGTACAACATATGCTACTGTGAATCGCCTTGGTAGAGGGGAGTGATTGAAAGCAGCAGAAAGTGCAGAAAAGAGAAATGGTAGAAATGTTTTATAGAAGAGGAAAGTGAGGCTGTCCGGACCCGGTGCGGCCCTAGAGTTTAAAGAAGAAAACGTAGAGGATAGTTCAGAGAACGTGGGAGGAAGGAGGAGGGAAGAGGCAAGATGGGGAGGAACTTGTGGTAGGTTAGAAAGAAGTGATGCCAAAGCTGAAGAGGATGGCGGAGGAGATTCACAGAACTTCTCTGCATAGAACTTTCGGACCTGGGAACATAGAGTGAGTGGATCATCAGATACCTCTCCAGATGCGAGGCGAAGGTGCCGAAGTGAATTCGATGCTGTTCGTATTTTTTCCATGGAGGTAAGGAAATCGTAATTGGATGCGTCTGGCGATAGATGTTGTAGCCGGAGACGTCGTAGAGCTTGTTGAGCCAGAGGAAAGAGGATTGATCGCAGTTCTTCTTGATAGTGGCAGAAGAGAGGATCACTTAGGCTTAGGATGGAGAGCATGGAACGGACATGGTTGAGACGCATGTTTTGAAGCGTTTTTGCTTTAAAAGAAAGTTTGCGAACGTGGAGAACGAGTTGATGTTTAATGTCCAACCAAAAAGTCAGACCACAAGGAGCTGATTGAAGTTGAGGTCGTTTGTCCTCAAGGAAGGAGCGTACTGAAGTACAGAAATCTGGATCTGTAAGAAGAGTGTCGTCAAGAGTCCATGGACGAATTGTACGGGGTTGTGCTGGGACTGCTTGAATAATAAGAACGATGGCACAATGGTCAGAAGAAGCTGTAGGAGTGATAATAGATTCTGTCACAGCTGTAAGCAGAGTAGATGAGGCGTAGTATCTGTCAAGGCGAGCTGTGTACGGATTTTGATTATGTTGCGAGCGCCAAGTATGTACAGTCGATGAAGGATAGAAGTGACGGTGAACATCAATGAATGAGTTGTCGGAGACCACTGACTGAAGAAGATTCACCAAGTTAACACGGCGTTCTCTGGTGGAAGGAGATCGGTCCAGGGTAAGATTCAGAGTGCAATTGAAATCCCCTCCAATTAAAACATGATCTATGGGAGGAATGCGAGACAAGGCACGACGAAGGCGAGTAAAAAGTATTGTCAAGTGGGTTGAAGAACTTGGAATATAAATATTAAATATATGATAAGATGTGGAAGCTATGGTGAATGATGCACACTGTAATAGTTCTCGACACAAGTTTCGAACCGAAAAAGAGGTGATTATGGAGTTGAAAGTATGGCGGATACCTATAGCTAGACCACTATGGGGTAATAGTTGGTAGGCATGGTGAAATGTGTAGTTCCACTGGCGTCATCGTGAGAATATCGTAGTGGATTGGCAATTTGTCTCTTGTAGTAAGAGAAGATCAGCTCCTAATGGAGTGAGGTCTTCATGTACCAAGGCATTAGAAAATGGGGATGCAAATCCGCTGCAATTAAGAGATACAATCTTGAAGACTTTTTTCCATTAATGCTTGCTGAAGAACCTTCACAACAGGAGGAAAAGATTTGAGTCGATTAAAATAGGTTTTAGCCCACGGATGTTCCTTGCGAAGGCGGGAGATGCATTGATTAAGGACTTGGATCTGATCAAGCACTAGAGGGAGAAACGATGCATACTTTGAGAGTAAAGCATGCGTTGTGGAGTGGTCTGTCTTATGTGACAGGTATTGATGTAAATCTTCAAATGAAATCGGCCCAGTAGGAACCGAGCCATCCTTAAGGTATTCGACAAGATCCTCAAATTTGAGAGGAGGCTCTTCGTCGGCCTGGACAGAAGAGGTAGCAGCCTTTGATGGTAAATTCTTTCGAGAGGCACTACCAGTACGGGGAGAGGTACGGGGTGATGCGGCAGTCGGCTTCTTCGGTGGGCGTCTTCGAGAAGAACCACGACGTTTCAGCGAAGGCTCAGTTGAGCTCTCATCAACTCGAGATTCGTGGCCAGAAAATCCGTCATCAGCAGATTTAGAAGTATCGATGATAAGGGCAGTGGAGAAACCCCCTGAAGGGGACTCCACTACAGAATGACGACGCATGGGAAGCGAACAATTAAGTGAGGGAAAATCCAGTTGCTGGTCGAAGGAAGAAGGGTCCGTAGATACGCGTTGACCAACTCCTGCAGTCGACTTTTGTGAAAGTTTCGATTCTGAAGCTTTCTGTGCAGTGGAAGAAGGTGTTGCTCGGCTCAGAAGAGGGCCAGAAGTTGTAGGAGAATTATTAGGAGCCTGTGATGCTAGATGTGGGCAATGCACACGTAAACGATTCTCTCCGTGACAAAAAGTGCAGTGGAGGAAGGTAGTCACTTCAATTCGCCTACGTTGCTGTCCACAACGAACGTTGAGCACCTTTGGGCAAGCGAGCAAATGTTCATCAGATGGAAAGATCACTCTTGCACTTCGGCGAAATCCCCCTATGGATTTATCGTCTGGATCTCTCGGCGCGGCTGAAAGAGTAGTAACTGGCCCAACAACTCGGCCGAACTTACTGAGTACAGTGCACAGCGCAACGTATGATACCTCAGGTGGAACCGGATAAAATGTAACCTGGATTGGACGCTGAGAGACAGGTTCTGGTAGAAGATGGACGTCTTTGAGGGACAAACCTTCTGTCAAGACAAGATCCGCATGCTCTTTAAGAGCAAAGTACACCAACACAGCTCGAGGTTTTCGAGCCATGTGAGTAATACTGGCTCCTGCTGGAAGTATCTGCTTGAGAGCCATACTATATTCTTTCAACTTTGTGTCTGGGAGCGCATCAAAACACACTCCGAAGTCCATTCTAGAATAGAATTGTTTTCCCGCTGGGGAATCTTCGGGAATATCTATGGTGGCAGTAATGCCATCAACAATGACGTACGAGTCCGGTAAGACTTCTGCAACAAACTTGGAAGGAGCTTTTTGTTCCAGTAAGAGCGGCAGAGTATGCCCTAGGAGCAGGACTCGAGCGTGAGGGCTGCAACGCAACCGGCTGTTTGAACTGAGTTGAAGTAGAGGGTAAATTAGCAGCGCTGTCAGACACATCCATGTCTTCACTTAAAGCAACAGAGGGTTGCGCTGCACTGACGTCACTGGTCGAAGCAGGGCAAGAAGCTTGAACTGTAGTTGAGGAGTCATTTTCCACTTCTAGTGGTTGGGTGACGTCACCTACAAGCATTGGAGGAGATTGGTCTCGTGTCGAGGAGGAGGAGGCGGCAGGAAATGCCTCGCTGATATGGGCGTGGACATCGCTCTTATCAGCAGCAGCCGCCGCCATTGTTAATGGCGAGGGCTACCTGAGAAATCGACCAGCTCGGTCGACAGTTCAAATGATGATAACAGAAAAAGTAAACCACTCACCAACTTGGGATATGTATCAAAACAAAGCACGAACCTTCAGCTTGAAGGAACACGAAAGGAAAATGACGAACCACACGATAAAACACACTAAATAGGCACACAACACGGAGCTCAGAAAAGCGTGACTTAGGCCAAAGGTGCACCGACACCGTACTAATGTACGTCAATAAATGCTAAGTTGTGTTTCTCTTCTAGGGGTCCAAGGAGTTATGTCAATATAGCGTAAATTAAACGGAATTAATTCTTCATCCAAATTGCACCAGTAGTACAACATAAGTTACTAAGAAACTGAATAACGTTAAAATCATTTGTCTTGTTATGGGAAACATTCGCAACACAGTCAGACCCAAGTCCTGAGAGCATATAAGATTTGTTAAGATGATGTCAGTGTCCTTAACTTTATGCATGAAGCTCGATTTACATTTCATAACTTGCTTCGCCAGATTGCAGTTTTTTATGTGCAGCTGGGAAGCAGACAGAATAAACAGCAAAGAAGAGGTCAATGCACTTGAAAAGTACAAAACTACAAAGTAACGAAAAGGCGAATCGACCATGAACCTTATCATAAACTGTAGTGAAGTTACGGAAACAAACATGGTGCATATCTGAGAGGAAAGCATCATAAAAACTGGTACATTAAAAACTGAATCCATTTTTGCAATTAGAGTTTGAAGCTGACCGTATACTTCCAACAATATATGCGCGCCGGCTGATCTAAGTGGGCAGCCACCATTATTTGGAAGCATGTCTTTGCAAACATCTATAATTTCGCAAATCTCTAAACATAGAGAAGAAAGAAACAAAGAGGAATAACAATTAAGAGTTAAAATAAAATGAAAATCGTTGGAAAAGAAAGCGAAGATATATGTGTGCTGCATTACCCAATGAGAATTTTTAACTCCGAAATCACACGGACCTGAGTCTTTAAGAAACTTAACTTTCCTTACTATGATTACCAAAAGAGAAAAACCAGATATAAGCATTGGCAGTAATGAAACAGATATAGTTACTGGTTTTAACCACCTCAATGAAGAAAGAACCTTCCTACCAGAGAAGCTGTTAACTTTACGTTCAGTCAGTTTAAGATGCTCCAATAATTTCTGAAATTCTATTCTTCTCAGTCGGAGTGACACCCACAGTGAAACAGAAATCACCCATAAAATAATTCCAAAGACGGTCATAGTCTTCGATTCACTGATCACAACTTGACATGTCATATGAAACAGTAAATGAACGTAAGCCTGCAAGTGTAACAAGAAAAATATTTTGGACAGCACTGACCAGAACGGATGTTCCAAGAAGTCCCTCGGGTAAAAGTTAATTCCAATATTGTACAGGCCTCTTGTAATAGGTCGCAGTGTTTCATCGATATCACTTTTTCTTAGATCACACACAGGAACCATTTCGTCGAAAACAAATTCCAAAATTCCCTTTTAAAACTGAAATATCAGAGGAATCAAGCGGAATAACGTTTTTCCAGATTCTCAAGTGTGCACTGACATTTTCAATCTAAAAATCCTGAGATTCGTCTTTCACGAGATACTAGATTGTTTATAATGAATATATTTTTGGTTTCAACAATTGCTGAAGATTTCCAGTTTTTTGCTTTTCTTCTTGTATCGTTCTCCAAGCATAGAAAACAGAGCAGCACTGATTTAAGAACCTCTTTTCTGCTTTAATCGTAAAAATACGGATAACTCTTCATCTCTCAAATCATTTAAAATTCAGATTTTTTGTTTTTACGTCGATATTTCTTCAATTTGCAGAATTTAAAGGATTTCACAATTTTTCAGTATCTGCAGCTCAAAAAAGATGAAGTTTGCAGTCGTTATATTTTGAAAGACATTCTAGCATTTCGTCATAATTTTGGCATTCTTTTGTACCGGAGGTCCCAATCTACATTGGTGAACGCGTTTCTCTTGTTTCATGTATTGCGTTCTTTCGCACACGTTTTCCGGAACTGTTGCATCTTCGTCGTATTAATATTTAGTTGGCAAGTTTCTTTAAAACTTGATGTACTTTTGTAATAAGAAAAAAAACAGTTGGACTGAATTTCTGCTTGAAATCTCTGAACACTAACATAAATACATTCCCTACAATCGGTTTGCAGACTCAAGGGTATTCAGCCGTTCACTAACAGATTTTGTAGATGCCGTACAAATTCAAGTTCGGATGATCGCAATGTGAATAGTTTTTTTAGTATCTCTTTAAAAGTAATTTATTCCTCTGTTTTAGAAGTTTTCCGCATAAAACTGCTTCAAAAAGAGATTATGAAACAAAAGCCATGCTTATGGCTATAACAGAAATAATGTTGTCATACAGAATTCTGTGACGATTTCAGAATCCTCTAAGATGAATAAATACAACTTACTTTACATATTTGTTCTTTAGAGAAGATAAATTAAAGCTAATTAATATTTTAGTGCACCTTGCTTTGGGGTCAGACCTGTTCTTTCTACTTGTTCATTCTGCTAAGCACATGTGGTTAGGAAAGTAAAAATTTACCACGCATATTTCAGAAAAAACGAATTCCTATATTTCAAAGCGAAATCAGTCAACACGTTTCAGTGTGAAACATTATAGGACATCTTCACCAGTTAGGCAACGCCTAACACTCATTCGAAGAGGTTTTATTGCTGCTAGTATTGTCAAGCACGATTTATAAGTTCCAGCGTGAGATCTGTCGAGATAGCTTCGTATTAAGACGGGAAACTTGGCGCTGATGTTAAAAAAAGAAAGAAAGAAATTCAAGATGATCGATGGTGGAAATTCATCAGTAATCCTGTATTTTCTTTTTTTAGCACCTGAAAGAACAAAGCTTTCACCATATGAGGCTTTTTTACAAGATCAAAGGAACGAGCGACTAGCTGGTTTCTTTTTTTTTTTTTTTTTCTTAACACACATCATTCTTCAGAAATGGACAAAGAAACACCTTTTAAAATGATGACACCAATATTTGTTCCTTTTATTACTTGATAATAGCAAATGGTGGGAACCCTGGCACTTTGCATTAATGGAATTAAAGATAGAAGAGTTCTCGAAAGTGCATTCGGTAAACATATCCATATATGACCCCAACTGACGTGAGAGAAACATTTCGTGCGCAAATCTATCAACGTTGTTGACGCATTTTCAGAAGAATAGCAGCTTCACTTAAGGATACCAGTAAAAAAAGACGAAACATTTTCATCAGGCAATTCCTTTAGCAGAAGGCCCAAATACAAAAAGCCGAGAAAGTGACATCAAGGTGTATTTTCACGATTTCTAATCATTTATGACTCGTCTTCTGAAAAAAAAAAAAAAAAGATGGTGCTTTGTCAGTCCGACCGCCCCTCTGACTGTGGACACCATCTCTCACGGAAACTATAGGTTCGATTTCAGAAGTTCATTTTCCATTTGGGAGCTTGATTTGGTGATCCTTGCATTCCTGTTTTTTTGTTTTGTTTTTTCGTGGACAAGTTCGCCGCTAGAGGGCGTAAGTCCAGATGATATATAGAATTTTCTTTTTTTTTTATTAGACGTTTAACGACCACCGTGAGCAACTCAATGGGCTATAAGCAGTCGCCCGTCCCTAATTTAGAGTCACTGGTTCCATGGAAGGGAGAGAGCCAGTGCCGTGAGACAAACACAACATCCATGCCTCACCGGGATTCAAACCCGGACACTTTTCGGAAGCCATAGCTTAGACCACTGCTCTACCGGGGTGGTAATATCGAATTGGAAATAAATTCCATTCCATATATTTGCTTTTAAGTACCCAATCGAAAAAAATATATATTTTTCCTTTGGCATTTATATCGAAGACTTTTTTAAGTACCGTCTCTTCTTCAAGTAATTCATAGATTTTCCGCTAGGGAGCGTAAAGGTAAATTGCCTTTCCCCCGATATATCTGCTTCTAAAAGTTCGATTTGAAAACCTCTTACTGCATCGGATACAGCTCCTCAAGTGAAATATTCTGCATGTAATTACTAATTTTTGGTAAAGAACGGTTTGATCACAAAGGGTTAATTTCTGATTCTGAAGTATTTACAGCAAAATCTGAGCTTCTTAAAACTCGATTAAAAGAATTCCTTCGTGGACCGGTACCGCTCAACTTGGAAAACATTTTGACAATACCGCCTGTTAAAATAGTACATAGCTTTCCCGCCAGGGCGTAGATGTATATTTTATTTTGTCGATATCTCAGTTTCAGAAGAGTCCGATTTGAAAAATGCTTAGTTGGAGAGCATTTCCGATGCAAAATGTATACCATAGAATTTCAAATATTTCTTAACAAACAAGTATCCCACCAGAGTACGTAAGCTCACGTTTCCCTTTACAGCAGTATCTGCGGGACTAAAAACCCGATTGAAAAAATAAACAGAAACTCCTTTTGGTCAAACACAACTATGAAAATACCTTGTGTATATTTTTTCCACAAAATAAATCACAATTTCTCCGCTAGGGGGCAAAAATGTTTCATCTTTTTTTTAATATCTCTGCTTCTAAATGTGTCATTCAAAAAGAAATTCGTTTAACGCCTCATACCATTTACCTTGTGGAAGAGTTTAGGTTTATACGAGGTCGAGTAACATTATTGGAACCACCAGCTAATATCCAAAGTAGCCGCTGCGTGCAGCGCGAACAGCAGCTAGACGTGCTGGGAGTGACTCAATAAGGTGCTGGAAGGTGTCACAGGTATGTGACGCCATGCTGACTGCAGTGCATCTGACTGCTGCTGGAGGGTGCGTGGTGGAGGATCCAGAGAGCGAACAACACGATCGATCGAGAGCGAACCCACCGACTCTCAATTTCATTTCATTTCGTTAAGGGGTTACATTTGACTATGTTACATTTCAAAATTAATTTTATAACATATAATATTAAGAAAAACAACATATACATTGCGTGGCCACTTTATTATGACCACCTGGCAGTTTTACGCAAATGAGCTATGGCTGCACGCTGTTGCCGCCAGAGGGCGAGGCTGGTATAAAAAGGGAAAGCTTAGTGCTTGCGATAGTAGTAAAAGTGATTTTTGGGTGACGAGATGGGTAAAAAATGCGATTTGACGGACTTTCAACGTGGGATGATTGTAGAAGCTTGGAGCCATGGAGCGAGTATCACCGAAACCGCCGCATTCGTGAAATGTTCCAGAGTAGCTGTTGTTAAAGTGTTTAAAGACTAGACTGTCAGCCAAAAAACTGGGTCTCTACGTGCAGCGTGTGGTCGTCATTGACTAGTGATTGCTCGGGCGGAACGGAGAGTGCCCAGGTTGGTAACAGACAACAGAAGGGCAACAGTGCAGGAAATTACAGACCATCTTAATCAAGCATCCGCTCAAATGATCTCTGCACGCACTGTTTGCCGTACACTACATCGGATGGGATATGGCAGCCGAAGGCCTGTTGGAACACCTTTGCTGTCTGCAGTTAACAAGAGAAAACGTTTCCACTTCGCACAGGAGCTCAAGGACTGGACAATCGGTAATTGGAAACAAATTATGTGGTTCGATGAATCACGTTTTCAGTTGCACCATGCCGATGGCATAGTGAGAATTTGGCGGTAGCAGACGAAAGCATGGACCCCAAATGCATTGCTACAACCCTTCAGGCTGGTGGAGGCAACGTTATGGTTTGGGGAATGTTTTCCTGTCATGCTTTGGGCCCTTTAATTCGTGTTGATCAACGTCTGACTAGCACATCATATTTAAACATTGTTGCGGACCAAGTGCATCCTGTCATGTGGATGGTTCATCCCAATGGCGATGGCTTCTTTCAACAAGATAATGCGTCCTGCCATAGAGCTCGTATTGTACAGGATTGGTTTCAGGAACATGCCGGTGAGTTTACTTTGCTTAGGTGGCCCCCATAATCTCCAGATCTCAACCCCATGAATAATTCGTGGGATGAAGTTGAACGAGCCATCAGACAGCTGGATCCACAACCCTGCAATCTCACACTCCTGGAAAGTGCTATTCATCAAGCATGGTCTCAGATTCCACAAACCACCTATCAACATCTCGTGGAGTCCATGCCACGAAGAATCGACGCAGTATTAAAGGCAAAAGCTGGCACAACGAAGTACTGAGGGGTGGTCATAATAAATCGGCCACTTATATATCCTAAGTGAATCCGAATTCCCCTAAAGTACGTAGTCAAGTCAAAAGTCCTGCAAATATAAAATTTACTCATATGTGGTCTGATTAATAAATTTTACCATGGAATTTTATGCATTAATTTGTTAGCAAATATTTTTTTATTTGCTTTCGAAAATAATTATAATTATTAATGTGTGTTAATTGACAAGGTAGGTTTTTCCATAACATCAGGCCCTGGTAATCGATAAATCTTTTTTGGGTTAAAGTGTTAGGCATTGGTAACAAAAATGCTATTTCTTGTTTGATAGTCGCGATGTACAGTGATCAGTTGAATTAAATGTTGATGCGTATTCTCTTTTATCATTTTATACATAAATCCTAATAATCTAAATTGCCATAAATTCTCAATATCTAAAAACCCATGTGGATTCATACGTCCCCCCATATTCAAATTAATTCCCCTGAAGTTATTTAAAATTCTGACCATCCTATTTTGTAATGATTGTAATTTATATAAATTAGTCTAAGTAGTTTCCCCCCATACTAATAAACAATAAGTCAAACATGGATAAATCAGACTGTAGTACAACATTTTTAATGTTTTAAATGTTAAATTATTTGAAATTCTCGTAATTAAATCTAATACCCCCGAAAGTATGTTCACAATATTTTGAATATGTATATTCCATTTTAGATTATTCTCGATTATTATTCCCAAATATTTAATATTATTTACTATTTGAAGGGTACACTTCTCCACACAAATAGATGGTGGCTTAACAATCTGTCTATCTCACTGTTTAAATCATAATTTTAGTTTTTTCAATATTTAAATACAATTGAATTGGGTTAAAGTCTGGGGAATTACGGGGCCAGGGAAGTACTTTGATGTCTTCATCGTGCTCTTCCAACTACTCTTGGACATTTCTAGCTCTAGCTGTGTGACACGTCGCACTGTCACTCTGTAAAATCCCATCCGCCCAGGGAATACAATCAGCATGTTTGGGTGTACATGATCTGCACGTATGGATTCATAACGAATTCCGTCCATACTGCCTTACACAGGAACGAATGGACTCTGAGAAGACCACCGAAAACTTCCTCAGAACGTAACGCTGCTCCCACCAATTTTTTGTTCTTCCAGCAATAGTTGAAGAGTATTTGTTCTCCGATGTTTCTCACCTTATACGCCAACGTCCATCCGTTCGATGAAGCAGAAAACGTGACTCATCGAAGAAAGCAATCCTTTGCCAATCAGCGGAGGTCCAATTCCGATACTGCCGTGCAAATGTAAGCGTTTTCTACCGATACACCTTCGTTAGTATAGGTGCAGTGATCATCCGCATGCATCGGGGACCCATACGCAACAGGGTTCGCGGAACTGTCGTTTAAGACACACTTCCGGTAGCCACCTGGTTCATTCGGCCAGTGAGCTGCTCCACTGTAGCGAGTCGATCGGCCTTCACGCACCATCGAAGCCGACATTCATATCTCACATCAATGACACGTGGTGCTCTGCAGTTTCCATGTCGCTCATTCGCAACGGTGCTATTTCTTCAATCGCGATACACTTTAACCACAGCAGCACGCGAACAGTTCACAAACTGCGCTGTTTCAGAAATGCTGCCATCCTTGCCCCGAAAGCCGATAATCATCCCTTTTTGGAAATTTCATAAATCACTCCTTTTATCTATGACAGCAATGAGTGATATGTTTTCAGAATGCCTACAACGCACCTCATATACCCTCCAAGCCAACTCACGACAAGTGCCTACTTTCATTGGCTACGCGCTATTGACGTCAAAAGTAGGAGGTGGTCACAATAATTTGACTCGATTGTGTATTTGAGGCGTTTTGTAGTTTGCAGCTCTATCGGTAAGTGGTGTTTGTGCACTTCTGTTTGCAGCTGTATCTCCGCTTCTAAAACACCTATTGATAAATTATGTTTTTATCTGTATACCATTCCCTACAATAAAGATGAGGAGCATTATAATCTTTGACTAATGTACAGTTTTCCCGCTAGAAGGTGTAAAGGTCAGAACCTTTTTCTCGCTATCTCTGCTTCCGGGAGACGTATTTGGAGAGTTCTTTTTCCTTAGCATAGCTTTTGCCATGAAGAATACGGAAGCTATGAAGCTGTGTGTTGCTAAAACGTATGAAGAGCGATGTCTTTGTTTATTCACTGACGCCACGTATTTGGAGGATTTTTTACTTTGGATCTCGCCGTTTGGATTTAACTGCTGTAATTAATATATAGCCAGTGCCGTTAATGCCCACCAGATGGAAACTTCTCAGTAGCTGAGCCCATCTTACGGATTTATGATGTCAGAAGCTGACAGAAAAACACACATAGCGCCGTGGATTGTTGACCACCGTGGTGTAAAATTAACGCGCTCGGCTAGATATCGAGAGATCTGGGATTCGATTCCCCAGCGGTGCTCGTATAACAATTTTTCGGTTCCTGTGTGTTGCTAAAACGTGGAAAGAGCGATTTCTTTGTTTATCCACTGACGCCATGTATCTGGAGAACTATCACCGTTCGCCTATTTTCAGCATTTCCATTATGTGAAATTCGCCCGCTAGAAGGCGTTAAGTAATACCATGCTTTCTTCTATATTTCTCCCTTTCAACTGATCGGTTTGAAAACCTCTTTGCCTCTGATACCTGCCTTCTGCTAGGAGAATATTTTTGTGCGTTCGCTATTTTTCGTAATATACTTTCACTTTAAGTGAAGTTTGGATTTATGAAGTGTTTGGTAAGTCAGCTACACATTGTTTTTTTTACTTACAGCTAATCCTTTATTGCTGTCAATTGGCATTTGATCATGTTCACTTCAACATGGTGAAAATGAAAACAACTAAACGTGGATTAATATCCCAAATGCCAATTAACTATGAAAAACACTGGAACTTGAGTTAATATCCATAATAATCCTTAACTACGAAACACAGCACTTTCATTAAAGCACAATACGTAGCCTTCAACAATAGTTTACCTTAACATTACTTTAACGGCAATTAAGCAGTCACGTATCCAAAAGGAGTAATAACATTTACATTCAAAATCCCCCTTCTCACAGCTACTGCGTAGCCATTATACACTATAATGACAAAACTCACAGGACAACTAGAAGAGAAACACAAAATAGCATTTATTGACATACATTAGTACGGTGCCGATTCATCTTTGGTCTTAAAGCAGGCACTGACCCTTCGAGATAAGCTTTCGACAAGGTTTTGGAACACGGCAATATGTATGCGCTTCCATTCAGTACAATATACTGCCGCTAACTGTTGCTTAGTAGTAGGCCTTTGTTCCAAACTTCTTATGCGGCACCCTAATTCATCTCATAGGTGCTCTATGGGATTAAGATCAGGGCTTTGTTCTGGCCAGTCCTCACACGATACGGAATTATCGTCAAACCACGCTGTAACAGTCCTTGCTTTATGGCTCGGTGCATAATCCTGCTGGTACCAACAAGGCTCGGTTCCATAGTATTGCCACAGAGTTGGTAGGGTATAATTGTCCGGAATATCGAGGTAGACGTGCTGGTTAACAGGTTTGTACACGTTAACCAATGGGCTGGGAACATTCCACAAAAAACACCCCCACACAAGTACACTTCCAGCTTCAAACTTGACCGTAGGAACACTACACTGTGGTAAATACAGTTCCCCCGGCTGCCGCCATACCCACACACGCCCATCAGACTGATGGATCGTGTATCTTGGATCATCAGTCCATAGGACTCGTTACGATTGACCTACGGTCCACGATAAATGTTCTTTACACCATGCTAAGCATTCGGAGTGGAGATGAAAGGCTTATGAGCTGCCGCTCGACCTCGGTAACCCATGGAATGAAGTTCTCTGCGAATGGCTTGTGTACATACCGTGGTTCCAGCATTTTTACTCACCTGTACACTGAGGTCTTGTGCAGTACTCCGTCGATAAGCTGTAACGACTGTCCTGAGGCTTCGACGTCCTCTATCACTGATTTTCTTTGGTCTTCCGTCACGTTTTGCAGCTTCAGGCACGCCATGTGTCTTCCACTTATTCAGTACATTCAAAACAGTTGACATGGGTATGTTCAAACGCCTCTGGTTTTCTCTTATGGACAACCCACTAATACAACACCCAACCATCTTTCCTTTCTCAAAGTCAGTTCAGCGACATTTTCACTCAACCTCACAGTGCGATATGATCGCGGTCAGCTGCAGGCTTGTATTATCCTCTTATGGACAACCCACTGATATAACACCCAACAATCTTTGCTTTCTCAAAATGGACTTTCACTCAACCTCACAGTGCGATATGATCGCGGTCAGCTGCAGGCTTGTATTATTCTCTTATGGACAACCCACTAATATAACACCCAACAATCTTTCCTTTCTCAAAGTCAGTTCAGCGACACTTTCACTCAACCTCACAGTGCGATATGATCGCGGTCAGCTGCAGGCTTGTATTATTCTCTTATGGACAACCCACTAATATAACACCCAACAATCTTTCCTTTCTCAAAGTCAGTTCAGCGACACTTTCACTCAACCTCACAGTGCGATATGATCGCGGTCAGCTGAAGGCTTGTATTATTCTCTTATGGACAACCCACTAATATAACCACCCAACAATCTTTCCTTTCTCAAAGTCAGTTCAGCGACACTTTCACTCAACCTCACAGTGCGATATGATCGCGGTCAGCTGCAGGCTTGTATTATCCTCTTATGGACAACCCACTGATATAACACCCAACAATCTTTCCTTTCTCAAAGTCAGTTCAGCGAAACTTTCACTCAACCTCACAGTGCGATATGATCGCGGTCAGCTGCAGGCTTGTATTATTCTCTTATGGACAACCCACTAATATAACACCCAACAATCTTTCCTTTCTCAAAGTCAGTTCAGCGACACTTTCACTCAACCTCACAGTGCGATATGATCGCGGTCAGCTGCAGGCTTGTATTATTCTCTTATGGACAACCCACTAATATAACACCCAACAATCTTTCCTTTCTCAAAGTCAGTTCAGCGACACTTTCACTCAACCTCACAGTGCGATATGATCGCGGTCAGCTGCAGGCTTGTATTATTCTCTTATGGACAACCCACTAATATAACACCCAACAATCTTTCCTTTCTCAAAGTCAGTTCAGCGACACTTTCACTCAACCTCACAGTGCGATATGATCGCGGTCAGCTGCAGGCTTGTATTATTCTCTTATGGACAACCCACTAATATAACACCCAACAATCTTTCCTTTCTCAAAGTCAGTTCAGCGACACTTTCACTCAACCTCACAGTGCGATATGATCGCGGTCAGCTGAAGGCTTGTATTATTCTCTTATGGACAACCCACTAATATAACACCCAACAATCTTTCCTTTCTCAAAGTCAGTTCAGCGACACTTTCACTCAACCTCACAGTGCGATATGATCGCGGTCAGCTGCAGGCTTGTATTATTCTCTTATGGACAACCCACTAATATAACACCCAACAATCTTTCCTTTCTAAAAGTCAGTTCAGAGATATTTTCACTCAACCTCACAGTGCGATATGATCGCGGTCAGCTGCAGGCTTGTATTATTCTCTTATGGACAACCCACTAATATAACACCCAACAATCTTTCCTTTCTCAAAGTCAGTTCAGCGAAACTTTCACTCAACCTCACAGTGCGATATGATCGCCGTCAGCTGCAGGCTTGTATTATTCTCTTATGGACAACCCACTAATAAAACACCCAACAATCTTTCCTTTCTCAAAGTCAGTTCAGCGACACTTTCACTCAACCTCACATTGCGATATGATCGCGGTCAGCTGCAGGCTTGTATTATTCTCTTATGGACAACCCACTAATATAACACCCAACAATCTTTCCTTTCTCAAAGTCAGTTCAGCGACACTTTCACTCAACCTCACAGTGCGATATGATCGCGGTCAGCTGCAGGCTTGTATTATTCTCTTATGGACAACCCACTAATATAACACCCAACAATCTTTCCCTTCTCAAAGTCAGTTCAGCGACACTTTTACTCAACCTCACAGTGCGATATGATCGCGGTCAGCTGCAGGCTTGTATTATTCTCTTATGGACAACCCACTAATATAACACCCAACAATCTTTCCTTTCTCAAAGTCAGTTCAGCGACACTTTTACTCAACCTCACAGTGCGATATGATCGCGGTCAGCTGCAGGCTTGTATTATTCTCTGATGGACAACCCACTAATATAACACCCAACAATCTTTCCTTTCTCAAAGTCAGTTCAGCGACACTTTCACTCAACCTCACAGTGCGATATGATCGCGGTCAGCTGCAGGCTTGTATTATTCTCTTATGGACAACCCACTAATATAACACCCAACAATCTTTCCTTTCTCAAAGTCAGTTCAGAGATATTTTCACTCAACCTCACAGTGCGATATGATCGCGGTCAGCTGCAGGCTTGTATTATCCTCTTATGGACAACCCACTGATATAACACCCAACAATCTTTGCTTTCTCAAAGTCAGTTCAGCGAAACTTTCACTCAACCTCACAGTGCGATATGATCGCGGTCAGCTGCAGGCTTGTATTATTCTCTTATGGACAACCCACTAATATAACACCCAACAATCTTTCCTTTCTCAAAGTCAGTTCAGCGACACTTTCACTCAACCTCACAGTGCGATATGATCGCGGTCAGCTGCAGGCTTGTATTATTCTCTTATGGACAACCCACTAATATAACACCCAACAATCTTTCCTTTCTCAAAGTCAGTTCAGAGATATTTTCACTCAACCTCACAGTGCGATATGATCGCGGTCAGCTGCAGGCTTGTGTTATTCTCTTATGGACAACCCACTAATATAACACCCAACAATCTTTCCTTTCTCAAAGTCAGTTCAGCGACACTTTCACTCAACCTCACAGTGCGATATGATCGCGGTCAGCTGCAGGCTTGTATTATTCTCTTATGGACAACCCACTAATATAACACCCAACAATCTTTCCTTTCTCAAAGTCAGTTCAGAGATATTTTCACTCAACCTCACAGTGCGATATGATCGCGGTCAGCTGCAGGCTTGTATTATTCTCTTATGGACAACCCACTAATATAACACCCAACAATCTTTCCTTTCTCAAAGTCAGTTCAGCGACACTTTCACTCAACCTCACAGTGCGATATGATCGCGGTCAGCTGCAGGCTTGTATTATTCTCTTATGGACAACCCACTAATATAACACCCAACAATCTTTCCTTTCTCAAAGTCAGTTCAGCGACACTTTCACTCAACCTCACAGTGCGATATGATCGCGGTCAGCTGCAGGCTTGTATTATTCTCTTATGGACAACCCACTAATATAACACCCAACAATCTTTCCTTTCTCAAAGTCAGTTCAGCGACACTTTCACTCAACCTCACAGTGCGATATGATCGCGGTCAGCTGCAGGCTTGTATTATTCTCTTATGGACAACCCACTAATATAACACCCAACAATCTTTCCTTTCTCAAAGTCAGTTCAGCGACACTTTCACTCAACCTCACAGTGCGATATGATCGCGGTCAGCTGCAGGCTTGTATTATTCTCTTATGGACAACCCACTAATATAACACCCAACAATCTTTCCTTTCTCAAAGTCAGTTCAGCGACACTTTCACTCAACCTCACAGTGCGATATGATCGCGGTCAGCTGCAGGCTTGTATTATTCTCTTATGGACAACCCACTAATATAACACCCAACAATCTTTCCTTTCTCAAAGTCAGTTCAGCGACACTTTCACTCAACCTCACAGTGCGATATGATCGCGGTCAGCTGCAGGCTTGTATTATTCTCTTATGGACAACCCACTAATATAACACCCAACAATCTTTCCTTTCTCAAAGTCAGTTCAGCGACACTTTCACTCAACCTCACAGTGCGATATGATCGCGGTCAGCTGCAGGCTTGTATTATTCTCTTATGGACAACCCACTAATATAACACCCAACAATCTTTCCTTTCTCAAAGTCAGTTCAGCGACACTTTCACTCAACCTCACAGTGCGATATGATCGCGGTCAGCTGCAGGCTTGTATTATTCTCTTATGGACAACCCACTAATATAACACCCAACAATCTTTCCTTTCTCAAAGTCAGTTCAGCGACACTTTCACTCAACCTCACAGTGCGATATGATCGCGGTCAGCTGCAGGGTTGTATTATTCTCTTATGGACAACCCACTAATATAACACCCAACAATCTTTCCTTTCTAAAAGTCAGTTCAGAGATATTTTCACTCAACCTCACAGTGCGATATGATCGCGGTCAGCTGCAGGCTTGTATTATTCTCTTATGGACAACCCACTAATATAACACCCAACAATCTTTCCTTTCTCAAAGTCAGTTCAGCGAAACTTTCACTCAACCTCACAGTGCGATATGATCGCCGTCAGCTGCAGGCTTGTATTATTCTCTTATGGACAACCCACTAATAAAACACCCAACAATCTTTCCTTTCTCAAAGTCAGTTCAGCGACACTTTCACTCAACCTCACATTGCGATATGATCGCGGTCAGCTGCAGGCTTGTATTATTCTCTTATGGACAACCCACTAATATAACACCCAACAATCTTTCCTTTCTCAAAGTCAGTTCAGCGACACTTTCACTCAACCTCACAGTGCGATATGATCGCGGTCAGCTGCAGGCTTGTATTATTCTCTTATGGACAACCCACTAATATAACACCCAACAATCTTTCCTTTCTCAAAGTCAGTTCAGCGACACTTTCACTCAACCTCACAGTGCGATATGATCGCGGTCAGCTGCAGGCTTGTATTATTCTCTTATGGACAACCCACTAATATAACACCCAACAATCTTTCCTTTCTCAAAGTCAGTTCAGCGACACTTTCACTCAACCTCACAGTGCGATATGATCGCGGTCAGCTGCAGGCTTGTATTATTCTCTTATGGACAACCCACTAATATAACACCCAACAATCTTTCCTTTCTCAAAGTCAGTTCAGCGACACTTTCACTCAACCTCACAGTGCGATATGATCGCGGTCAGCTGCAGGCTTGTATTATTCTCTTATGGACAACCCACTAATATAACACCCAACAATCTTTCCTTTCTCAAAGTCAGTTCAGCGACACTTTCACTCAACCTCACAGTGCGATATGATCGCGGTCAGCTGCAGGCTTGTATTATTCTCTTATGGACAACCCACTAATATAACACCCAACAATCTTTCCTTTCTCAAAGTCAGTTCAGCGACACTTTCACTCAACCTCACAGTGCGATATGATCGCGGTCAGCTGCAGGCTTGTATTATTCTCTTATGGACAACCCACTAATATAACACCCAACAATCTTTCCTTTCTCAAAGTCAGTTCAGCGATATTTTCACTCAACCTCACAGTGCGATATGATCGCGGTCAGCTGCAGGCTTGTGTTATTCTCTTATGGACAACCCACTAATATAACACCCAACAATCTTTCCTTTCTCAAAGTCAGTTCAGCGACACTTTCACTCAACCTCACAGTGCGATATGATCGCGGTCAGCTGCAGGCTTGTATTATTCTCTTATGGACAACCCACTAATATAACACCCAACAATCTTTCCTTTCTCAAAGTCAGTTCAGCGACATTTTCACTCAACCTCACAGTGCGATATGATCGCGGTCAGCTGCAGGCTTGTATTATTCTCTTATGGACAACCCACTAATATAACACCCAACAATCTTTCCTTTCTCAAAGTCAGTTCAGCGACACTTTCACTCAACCTCACAGTGCGATATGATCGCGGTCAGCTGCAGGCTTGTATTATTCTCTTATGGACAACCCACTAATATAACACCCAACAATCTTTCCTTTCTCAAAGTCAGTTCAGCGACACTTTCACTCAACCTCACAGTGCGATATGATCGCGGTCAGCTGCAGGCTTGTATTATTCTCTTATGGACAACCCACTAATATAACACCCAACAATCTTTCCTTTCTCAAAGTCAGTTCAGCGACACTTTCACTCAACCTCACAGTGCGATATGATCGCGGTCAGCTGCAGGCTTGTATTATTCTCTTATGGACAACCCACTAATATAACACCCAACAATCTTTCCTTTCTCAAAGTCAGTTCAGCGACACTTTCACTCAACCTCACAGTGCGATATGATCGCGGTCAGCTGCAGGCTTGTATTATTCTCTTATGGACAACCCACTAATATAACACCCAACAATCTTTCCTTTCTCAAAGTCAGTTCAGAGATATTTTCACTCAACCTCACAGTGCGATATGATCGCGGTCAGCTGCAGGCTTGTATTATTCTCTTATGGACAACCCACTAATATAACACCCAACAATCTTTCCTTTCTCAAAGTCAGTTCAGCGACACTTTCACTCAACCTCACAGTGCGATATGATCGCGGTCAGCTGCAGGCTTGTATTATTCTCTTATGGACAACCCACTAATATAACACCCAACAATCTTTCCTTTCTCAAAGTCAGTTCAGCGACACTTTCACTCAACCTCACAGTGCGATATGATCGCGGTCAGCTGCAGGCTTGTGTTATTCTCTTATGGACAACCCACTAATATAACACCCAACAATCGTTCCTTTCTCAAAGTCAGTTCAGCGACATTTTCACTCAACCTCACAGTGCGATATGATCGCGGTCAGCTGCAGGATTGTATTATTCTCTTATGGACAACCCACTAATATAACACCCAACAATCTTTCCTTTCTCAAAGTCAGTTCAGCGACACTTTCACTCAACCTCACAGTGCGATATGATCGCGGTCAGCTGCAGGCTTGTATTATTCTCTTATGGACAACCCACTAATATAACACCCAACAATCTTTCCTTTCTCAAAGTCAGTTCAGCGACACTTTCACTCAACCTCACAGTGCGATATGATCGCGGTCAGCTGCAGGCTTGTATTATTCTCTTATGGACAACCCACTAATATAACACCCAACAATCTTTCCTTTCTCAAAGTCAGTTCAGCGACACTTTCACTCAACCTCACAGTGCGATATGATCGCGGTCAGCTGCAGGGTTGTATTATTCTCTTATGGACAACCCACTAATATAACACCCAACAATCTTTCCTTTCTAAAAGTCAGTTCAGAGATATTTTCACTCAACCTCACAGTGCGATATGATCGCGGTCAGCTGCAGGCTTGTATTATTCTCTTATGGACAACCCACTAATATAACACCCAACAATCTTTCCTTTCTCAAAGTCAGTTCAGCGAAACTTTCACTCAACCTCACAGTGCGATATGATCGCCGTCAGCTGCAGGCTTGTATTATTCTCTTATGGACAACCCACTAATAAAACACCCAACAATCTTTCCTTTCTCAAAGTCAGTTCAGCGACACTTTCACTCAACCTCACATTGCGATATGATCGCGGTCAGCTGCAGGCTTGTATTATTCTCTTATGGACAACCCACTAATATAACACCCAACAATCTTTGCTTTCTCAAAGTCAGTTCAGCGACACTTTCACTCAACCTCACAGTGCGATATGATCGTGGTCAGCTGCAGGCTTGTATTATTCTCTTATGGACAACCCACTAATATAACACCCAACAATCTTTCCCTTTTCAAAGTCAGTTCAGCGACACTTTTACTCAACCTCACAGTGCGATATGATCGCGGTCAGCTGCAGGCTTGTATTATTCTCTTATGGACAACCCACTAATATAACACCCAACAATCTTTCCTTTCTCAAAGTCAGTTCAGCGACACTTTCACTCAACCTCACAGTGCGATATGATCGCGGTCAGCTGCAGGCTTGTATTATTCTCTTATGGACAACCCACTAATATAACACCCAACAATCTTTCCTTTCTCAAAGTCAGTTCAGAGATATTTTCACTCAACCTCACAGTGCGATATGATCGCGGTCAGCTGCAGGCTTGTGTTATTCTCTTATGGACAACCCACTAATATAACACCCAACAATCTTTCCTTTCTCAAAGTCAGTTCAGCGACACTTTCACTCAACCTCACAGTGCGATATGATCGCGGTCAGCTGCAGGCTTGTATTATTCTCTTATGGACAACCCACTAATATAACACCCAACAATCTTTCCTTTCTCAAAGTCAGTTCAGAGATATTTTCACTCAACCTCACAGTGCGATATGATCGCGGTCAGCTGCAGGCTTGTGTTATTCTCTTATGGACAACCCACTAATATAACACCCAACAATCTTTCCTTTCTCAAAGTCAGTTCAGCGACACTTTCACTCAACCTCACAGTGCGATATGATCGCGGTCAGCTGCAGGCTTGTATTATTCTCTTATGGGCAACTCACTAATATAACACCCAACAATCTTTCCTTTCTCAAAGTCAGTTCAGCGACATTTTCACTCAACCTCACAGTGCGATATGATCGCGGTCAGCTGCAGGCTTGTATTATTCTCTTATGGACAACCCACTAATATAACACCCAACAATCTTTCCTTTCTCAAAGTCAGTTCAGCGACACTTTCACTCAACCTCACAGTGCGATATGATCGCGGTCAGCTGCAGGCTTGTATTATTCTCTTATGGACAACCCACTAATATAACACCCAACAATCTTTCCTTTCTCAAAGTCAGTTCAGCGACACTTTCACTCAACCTCACAGTGCGATATGATCGCGGTCAGCTGCAGGCTTGTATTATTCTCTTATGGACAACCCACTAATATAACACCCAACAATCTTTCCTTTCTGAAAGTCAGTTCAGCGACACTTTCACTCAACCTCACAGTGCGATATGATCGCGGTCAGCTGCAGGCTTGTATTATTCTCTTATGGACAACCCACTAATATAACACCCAACAATCTTTCCTTTCTCAAAGTCAGTTCAGCGACACTTTCACTCAACCTCACAGTGCGATATGATCGCGGTCAGCTGCAGGCTTGTATTATTCTCTTATGGACAACCCACTAATATAACACCCAACAATCTTTCCTTTCTCAAAGTCAGTTCAGCGACACTTTCACTCAACCTCACAGTGCGATATGATCGCGGTCAGCTGCAGGCTTGTATTATTCTCTTATGGACAACCCACTAATATAACACCCAACAATCTTTCCTTTCTCAAAGTCAGTTCAGCGACACTTTCACTCAACCTCACAGTGCGATATGATCGCGGTCAGCTGCAGGCTTGTATTATTCTCTTATGGACAACCCACTAATATAACACCCAACAATCTTTCCTTTCTCAAAGTCAGTTCAGCGAAACTTTCACTCAACCTCACAGTGCGATATGATCGCGGTCAGCTGCAGGCTTGTATTATTCTCTTATGGACAACCCACTAATATAACACCCAACAATCTTTCCTTTCTCAAAGTCAGTTCAGCGACACTTTCACTCAACCTCACAGTGCGATATGATCGCGGTCAGCTGCAGGCTTGTATTATTCTCTTATGGACAACCCACTAATATAACACCCAACAATCTTTCCTTTCTCAAAGTCAGTTCAGCGACACTTTCACTCAACCTCACAGTGCGATATGATCGCGGTCAGCTGCAGGCTTGTATTATTCTCTTATGGACAACCCACTAATATAACACCCAACAATCTTTCCTTTCTCAAAGTCAGTTCAGCGACACTTTCACTCAACCTCACAGTGCGATATGATCGCGGTCAGCTGCAGGCTTGTATTATTCTCTTATGGACAACCCACTAATATAACACCCAACAATCTTTCCTTTCTCAAAGTCAGTTCAGCGATATTTTCACTCAACCTCACAGTGCGATATGATCGCGGTCAGCTGCAGGCTTGTATTATTCTCTTATGGACAACCCACTAATATAACACCCAACAATCTTTCCTTTCTCAAAGTCAGTTCAGCGAAACTTTCACTCAACCTCACAGTGCGATATGATCGCCGTCAGCTGCAGGCTTGTATTATTCTCTTATGGACAACCCACTAATAAAACACCCAACAATCTTTCCTTTCTCAAAGTCAGTTCAGCGACACTTTCACTCAACCTCACATTGCGATATGATCGCGGTCAGCTGCAGGCTTGTATTATTCTCTTATGGACAACCCACTAATATAACACCCAACAATCTTTGCTTTCTCAAAGTCAGTTCAGCGACACTTTCACTCAACCTCACAGTGCGATATGATCGTGGTCAGCTGCAGGCTTGTATTATTCTCTTATGGACAACCCACTAATATAACACCCAACAATCTTTCCCTTTTCAAAGTCAGTTCAGCGACACTTTTACTCAACCTCACAGTGCGATATGATCGCGGTCAGCTGCAGGCTTGTATTATTCTCTTATGGACAACCCACTAATATAACACCCAACAATCTTTCCTTTCTCAAAGTCAGTTCAGCGACACTTTCACTCAACCTCACAGTGCGATATGATCGCGGTCAGCTGCAGGCTTGTATTATTCTCTTATGGACAACCCACTAATATAACACCCAACAATCTTTCCTTTCTCAAAGTCAGTTCAGCGACACTTTCACTCAACCTCACAGTGCGATATGATCGCGGTCAGCTGCAGGCTTGTATTATTCTCTTATGGACAACCCACTAATATAACACCCAACAATCTTTCCTTTCTCAAAGTCAGTTCAGCGACATTTTCACTCAACCTCACAGTGCGATATGATCGCGGTCAGCTGCAGGCTTGTATTATTCTCTTATGGACAACCCACTAATATAACACCCAACAATCTTTCCTTTCTCAAAGTCAGTTCAGCGACACTTTCACTCAACCTCACAGTGCGATATGATCGCGGTCAGCTGCAGGCTTGTATTATTCTCTTATGGACAACCCACTAATATAACACCCAACAATCTTTCCTTTCTCAAAGTCAGTTCAGAGATATTTTCACTCAACCTCACAGTGCGATATGATCGCGGTCAGCTGCAGGCTTGTATTATTCTCTTATGGACAACCCACTAATATAACACCCAACAATCTTTCCTTTCTCAAAGTCAGTTCAGCGACACTTTCACTCAACCTCACAGTGCGATATGATCGCGGTCAGCTGCAGGCTTGTATTATTCTCTTATGGACAACCCACTAATATAACACCCAACAATCTTTCCTTTCTCAAAGTCAGTTCAGCGACATTTTCACTCAACCTCACAGTGCGATATGATCGCGGTCAGCTGCAGGCTTGTATTATTCTCTTATGGACAACCCACTAATATAACACCCAACAATCTTTCCTTTCTCAAAGTCAGTTCAGCGACACTTTCACTCAACCTCACAGTGCGATATGATCGCGGTCAGCTGCAGGCTTGTATTATTCTCTTATGGACAACCCACTAATATAACACCCAACAATCTTTCCTTTCTCAAAGTCAGTTCAGCGACACTTTCACTCAACCTCACAGTGCGATATGATCGCGGTCAGCTGCAGGCTTGTATTATTCTCTTATGGACAACCCACTAATATAACACCCAACAATCTTTCCTTTCTCAAAGTCAGTTCAGCGACACTTTCACTCAACCTCACAGTGCGATATGATCGCGGTCAGCTGCAGGCTTGTATTATTCTCTTATGGACAACCCACTAATATAACACCCAACAATCTTTCCTTTCTCAAAGTCAGTTCAGCGACACTTTCACTCAACCTCACAGTGCGATATGATCGCGGTCAGCTGCAGGCTTGTATTATTCTCTTATGGACAACCCACTAATATAACACCCAACAATCTTTCCTTTCTCAAAGTCAGTTCAGCGACACTTTCACTCAACCTCACAGTGCGATATGATCGCGGTCAGCTGCAGGCTTGTATTATTCTCTTATGGACAACCCACTAATATAACACCCAACAATCTTTCCTTTCTCAAAGTCAGTTCAGCGATATTTTCACTCAACCTCACAGTGCGATATGATCGCGGTCAGCTGCAGGCTTGTATTATTCTCTTATGGACAACCCACTAATATAACACCCAACAATCTTTCCTTTCTCAAAGTCAGTTCAGCGACACTTTCACTCAACCTCACAGTGCGATATGATCGCGGTCAGCTGCAGGCTTGTATTATTCTCTTATGGACAACCCACTAATATAACACCCAACAATCTTTCCTTTCTCAAAGTCAGTTCAGCGACATTTTCACTCAACCTCACAGTGCGATATGATCGCGGTCAGCTGCAGGCTTGTATTATTCTCTTATGGACAACCCACTAATATAACACCCAACAATCTTTCCTTTCTCAAAGTCAGTTCAGCGACACTTTCACTCAACCTCACAGTGCGATATGATCGCGGTCAGCTGCAGGCTTGTATTATTCTCTTATGGACAACCCACTAATATAACACCCAACAATCTTTCCTTTCTCAAAGTCAGTTCAGCGACACTTTCACTCAACCTCACAGTGCGATATGATCGCGGTCAGCTGCAGGCTTGTATTATTCTCTTATGGACAACCCACTAATATAACACCCAACAATCTTTCCTTTCTCAAAGTCAGTTCAGCGACACTTTCACTCAACCTCACAGTGCGATATGATCGCGGTCAGCTGCAGGCTTGTATTATTCTCTTATGGACAACCCACTAATATAACACCCAACAATCTTTCCTTTCTCAAAGTCAGTTCAGCGACACTTTCACTCAACCTCACAGTGCGATATGATCGCGGTCAGCTGCAGGCTTGTATTATTCTCTTATGGACAACCCACTAATATAACACCCAACAATCTTTCCTTTCTCAAAGTCAGTTCAGCGACACTTTCACTCAACCTCACAGTGCGATATGATCGCGGTCAGCTGCAGGCTTGTATTATTCTCTTATGGACAACCCACTAATATAACACCCAACAATCTTTCCTTTCTCAAAGTCAGTTCAGCGACACTTTCACTCAACCTCACAGTGCGATATGATCGCGGTCAGCTGCAGGCTTGTATTATTCTCTTATGGACAACCCACTAATATAACACCCAACAATCTTTCCTTTCTCAAAGTCAGTTCAGCGACACTTTCACTCAACCTCACAGTGCGATATGATCGCGGTCAGCTGCAGGCTTGTATTATTCTCTTATGGACAACCCACTAATATAACACCCAACAATCTTTCCTTTCTCAAAGTCAGTTCAGCGACACTTTCACTCAACCTCACAGTGCGATATGATCGCGGTCAGCTGCAGGCTTGTATTATTCTCTTATGGACAACCCACTAATATAACACCCAACAATCTTTCCTTTCTCAAAGTCAGTTCAGCGACACTTTCACTCAACCTCACAGTGCGATATGATCGCGGTCAGCTGCAGGCTTGTATTATTCTCTTATGGACAACCCACTAATATAACACCCAACAATCTTTCCTTTCTCAAAGTCAGTTCAGCGATATTTTCACTCAACCTCACAGTGCGATATGATCGCGGTCAGCTGCAGGCTTGTATTATTCTCTTATGGACAACCCACTAATATAACACCCAACAATCTTTCCTTTCTCAAAGTCAGTTCAGCGACACTTTCACTCAACCTCACAGTGCGATATGATCGCGGTCAGCTGCAGGCTTGTATTATTCTCTTATGGACAACCCACTAATATAACACCCAACAATCTTTCCTTTCTCAAAGTCAGTTCAGCGACACTTTCACTCAACCTCACAGTGCGATATGATCGCGGTCAGCTGCAGGCTTGTATTATTCTCTTATGGACAACCCACTAATATAACACCCAACAATCTTTCCTTTCTCAAAGTCAGTTCAGCGACACTTTCACTCAACCTCACAGTGCGATATGATCGCGGTCAGCTGCAGGCTTGTATTATTCTCTTATGGACAACCCACTAATATAACACCCAACAATCTTTCCTTTCTCAAAGTCAGTTCAGCGACACTTTCACTCAACCTCACAGTGCGATATGATCGCGGTCAGCTGCAGGCTTGTATTATTCTCTTATGGACAACCCACTAATATAACACCCAACAATCTTTCCTTTCTCAAAGTCAGTTCAGCGACACTTTTCACTCAACCTCACAGTGCGATATGATCGCGGTCAGCTGCAGGCTTGTATTATTCTCTTATGGACAACCCACTAATATAACACCCAACAATCTTTCCTTTCTCAAAGTCAGTTCAGCGACACTTTCACTCAACCTCACAGTGCGATATGATCGCGGTCAGCTGCAGGCTTGTATTATTCTCTTATGGACAACCCACTAATATAACACCCAACAATCTTTCCTTTCTCAAAGTCAGTTCAGCGACAGTTTCACTCAACCTCACAGTGCGATATGATCGCGGTCAGCTGCAGGCTTGTATTATTCTCTTATGGACAACCCACTAATATAACACTCAACAATCTTTCCTTTCTCAAAGTCAGTTCAGCGACACTTTCACTCAACCTCACAGTGCGATATGATCTCGGTCAGCTGCAGGCTTGTATTATTCTCTTATGGACAACCCACTAATATAACACCCAACAATCTTTCGTTTCTAAAAGTCAGTTCAGAGATATTTTCACTCAACCTCACAGTGCGATATGATCGCGGTCAGCTGCAGGCTTGTATTATTCTCTTATGGACAACCCACTAATATAACACCCAACAATCTTTCCTTTCTCAAAGTCAGTTCAGCGAAACTTTCACTCAACCTCACAGTGCGATATGATCGCGGTCAGCTGCAGGCTTGTATTATTCTCTTATGGACAACCCACTAATATAACACCCAACAATCTTTCCTTTCTCAAAGTCAGTTCAGCGACACTTTCACTCAAAATCACAGTGCGATATGATCGCGGTCAGCTGCAGGCTTGTATTATTCTCTTATGGACAACCCACTAATATAACACCCAACAATCTTTCCTTTCTCAAAGTCAGTTCAGCGATATTTTCACTCAACCTCACAGTGCGATATGATCGCGGTCAGCTGCAGGCTTGTGTTATTCTCTTATGGACAACCCACTAATATAACACCCAACAATCTTTCCTTTCTCAAAGTCAGTTCAACGACACTTTCACTCAAAATCACAGTGTGATATGATCGCGGTCAGCTGCAGGCTTGTATTATTCTCTTATGGACAACCCACTAATAAAACACCCAACAATCTTTCCTTTCTCAAAGTCAGTTCAGCGACACTTTCACTCAACCTCACAGTGCGATATGATCGCGGTCAGCTGCAGGCTTGTATTATTCTCTTATGGACAACCCACTAATATAACACCCAACAATCTTTCCTTTCTCAAAGTCAGTTCAGAGATATTTTCACTCAACCTCACAGTGCGATATGATCGCGGTCAGCTGCAAGCTTGTATTATTCTCTTATGGACAACCCACTAATATAACACCCAACAATCTTTCCTTTTTCAAAGTCAGTTCAGCGACACTTTTACTCAACCTCACAGTGCGATATGATCGCGGTCAGCTGCAGGCTTGTATTATTCTCTTATGGACAACCAACTAATATAACACCCAACAATCTTTCCTTTCTCAAAGTCAGTTCAGCGACACTTTCACTCAACCTCACAGTGCGATATGATCGCGGTCAGCTGCAGGCTTGTATTATTCTCTTATGGACAACCCACTAATATAACACCCAACAATCTTTCCTTTCTCAAAGTCAGTTCAGAGATATTTTCACTCAACCTCACAGTGCGATATGATCGCGGTCAGCTGCAGGCTTGTGTTATTCTCTTATGGACAACCCACTAATATAACACCCAACAATCTTTCCTTTCTCAAAGTCAGTTCAGCGACACTTTCACTCAACCTCACAGTGCGATATGATCGCGGTCAGCTGCAGGATTGTATTATTCTCTTATGGACAACCCACTAATATAACACCCAACAATCTTTCCTTTCTCAAAGTCAGTTCAGCGACACTTTCACTCAACCTCACAGTGCGATATGATCGCGGTCAGCTGCAGGCTTGTATTATTCTCTTATGGACAACCCACTAATATAACACCCAACAATCTTTCCTTTCTCAAAGTCAGTTCAGCGACACTTTTACTAAACCTCACAGTGCGATATGATCGCGGTCAGCTGCAGGCTTGTATTATTCTCTTATGGACAACCCACTAATATAACACCCAACAATCTTTCCTTTCTCAAAGTCAGTTCAGTGACACTTTCACTCAACCTCACAGTGCGATATGATCGCGGTCAGCTGCAGGCTTGTATTATTCTCTTATGGACAACCCACTAATATAACACCCAACAATCTTTCCTTTCTCAAAGTCAGTTCAGCGACACTTTCACTCAACCTCACAGTGCGATATGATCGCGGTCAGCTGCAGGCTTGTATTATTCTCTTATGGACAACCCACTAATATAACACCCAACAATCTTTCCTTTCTCAAAGTCAGTTCAGCGACACTTTCACTCAACCTCACAGTGCGATATGATCGCGGTCAGCTGCAGGCTTGTGTTATTCTCTTATGGACAACCCACTAATATAACACCCAACAATCGTTCCTTTCTCAAAGTCAGTTCAGCGACATTTTCACTCAACCTCACAGTGCGATATGATCGCGGTCAGCTGCAGGATTGTATTATTCTCTTATGGACAACCCACTAATATAACACCCAACAATCTTTCCTTTCTCAAAGTCAGTTCAGCGACACTTTCACTCAACCTCACAGTGCGATATGATCGCGGTCAGCTGCAGGCTTGTATTATTCTCTTATGGACAACCCACTAATATAACACCCA
Organism: Macrothele yani; assembly: GCA_039090855.1. Classification (NCBI taxonomy): domain Eukaryota; kingdom Metazoa; phylum Arthropoda; class Arachnida; order Araneae; family Macrothelidae; genus Macrothele; species Macrothele yani. Next base: position 113,474,907 of record CM076999.1, on the reverse strand, counting down.
ACAATCTTTCCTTTCTCAAAGTCAGTTCAGCGACACTTTTACTAAACCTCAAAGTGCGATATGATCGCGGTCAGCTGCAGGCTTGTATCATTCTCTTATGGACAACCCACTAATATAACACCCAACAATCTTTCCTTTCTCAAAGTCAGTTCAGTGACACTTTCACTCAACCTCACAGTGCGATATGATCGCGGTCAGCTGCAGGCTTGTATTATTCTCTTATGGACAACCCACTAATACACCACCCAACAATCTCTCCTTTCTGAAAGTCAGTTCAGAGATATTTTCACTCAACCTCACAGTGCGATATGATCGCGGTCAGCTCTAGGCTTGTATTATTTTCTTATGGACAACCCACTAATATAACACCCAACAATCTTTCCTTTCTCAAAGTCAGTTCAGCGACAATTTCACTCAACCTCACAGTGCGATATGTTCGCGGTCAGCTGCAGGCTTGTATTATTCTCTTATGGACAACCCACTAATATAACACCCAACAATCTTTCCTTTCTCAAAGTCAGTTCAGCGACACTTTCACTCAACCTCACAGTGCGATATGATCGCGGTCAGCTGCAGGCTTGTATTATTCTCTTATGGACAACCCACTAATATAACACCCAACAATCTTTCCTTTCTCAAAGTCAGTTCAGCGACACTTTCACTCAACCTCACAGTGCGATATGATCGCGGTCAGCTGCAGGCTTGTATTATTCTCTTATGGACAACCCACTAATATAACACCCAACAATCTTTCCTTTCTCAAAGTCAGTTCAGCGACACTTTCACTCAACCTCACAGTGCGATATGATCGCGGTCAGCTGCAGGCTTGTATTATTCTCTTACGGACAACCCACTAATATAGCACCCAACAATCTTTCCTTTCTCAAAGTCAGTTCAGAGATATTTTCACTCAACCTCACAGTGCGATATGATCGCGGTCAGCTGCAAGCTTGTATTATTCTCTTATGGACAACCCACTAATATAACACCCAACAATCTTTCCTTTCTCAAAGTCAGTTCAGCGACACTTTCACTCAACCTCACAGTGCGATATGATCGCGGTCAGCTGCAATCTTGTATTATTCTCTTATGGACAACCCACTAATATAACACCCAACAATCTTTCCTTTCTCAAAGTCAGTTCAGCGACACTTTCACTCAACCTCACAGTGCGATATGATCGCGGTCAGCTGCAGGCTTGTATTATTCTCTTATGGACAACCCACTAATATAACACCCAACAATCTTTCCTTTCTCAAAGTCAGTTCAGCGACAGTTTCACTCAACCTCACAGTGCGATATGATCGCGGTCAGCTGCAGGCTTGTATTATTCTCTTATGGACAACCCACTAATATAACACTCAACAATCTTTCCTTTCTCAAAGTCAGTTCAGCGACACTTTCACTCAACCTCACAGTGCGATATGATCTCGGTCAGCTGCAGGCTTGTATTATTCTCTTATGGACAACCCACTAATATAACACCCAACAATCTTTCGTTTCTAAAAGTCAGTTCAGAGATATTTTCACTCAACCTCACAGTGCGATATGATCGCGGTCAGCTGCAGGCTTGTATTATTCTCTTATGGACAACCCACTAATATAACACCCAACAATCTTTCCTTTCTCAAAGTCAGTTCAGCGAAACTTTCACTCAACCTCACAGTGCGATATGATCGCGGTCAGCTGCAGGCTTGTATTATTCTCTTATGGACAACCCACTAATAAAACACCCAACAATCTTTCCTTTCTCAAAGTCAGTTCAGCGACACTTTCACTCAAAATCACAGTGTGATATGATCGCGGTCAGCTGCAGGCTTGTATTATTCTCTTATGGACAACCCACTAATAAAACACCCAACAATCTTTCCTTTCTCAAAGTCAGTTCAGCGACACTTTCACTCAACCTCACAGTGCGATATGATCGCGGTCAGCTGCAGGCTTGTATTATTCTCTTATGGACAACCCACTAATATAACACCCAACAATCTTTCCTTTCTCAAAGTCAGTTCAGAGATATTTTCACTCAACCTCACAGTGCGATATGATCGCGGTCAGCTGCAAGCTTGTATTATTCTCTTATGGACAACCCACTAATATAACACCCAACAATCTTTCCTTTTTCAAAGTCAGTTCAGCGACACTTTTACTCAACCTCACAGTGCGATATGATCGCGGTCAGCTGCAGGCTTGTATTATTCTCTTATGGACAACCAACTAATATAACACCCAACAATCTTTCCTTTCTCAAAGTCAGTTCAGCGACACTTTCACTCAACCTCACAGTGCGATATGATCGCGGTCAGCTGCAGGCTTGTATTATTCTCTTATGGACAACCCACTAATATAACACCCAACAATCTTTCCTTTCTCAAAGTCAGTTCAGAGATATTTTCACTCAACCTCACAGTGCGATATGATCGCGGTCAGCTGCAGGCTTGTGTTATTCTCTTATGGACAACCCACCAATATAACACCCAACAATCTTTCCTTTCTCAAAGTCAGTTCAGCGACACTTTCACTCAACCTCACAGTGCGATATGATCGCGGTCAGCTGCAGGCTTGTGTTATTCTCTTGTGGACAACCCACTAATATAACACCCAACAATCGTTCCTTTCTCAAAGTCAGTTCAGCGACATTTTCACTCAACCTCACAGTGCGATATGATCGCGGTCAGCTGCAGGATTGTATTATTCTCTTATGGACAACCCACTAATATAACACCCAACAATCTTTCCTTTCTCAAAGTCAGTTCAGCGACACTTTCACTCAACCTCACAGTGCGATATGATCGCGGTCAGCTGCAGGCTTGTATTATTCTCTTATGGACAACCCACTAATATAACACCCAACAATCTTTCCTTTCTCAAAGTCAGTTCAGCGACACTTTTACTAAACCTCACAGTGCGATATGATCGCGGTCAGCTGCAGGCTTGTATTATTCTCTTATGGACAACCCACTAATATAACACCCAACAATCTTTCCTTTCTCAAAGTCAGTTCAGTGACACTTTCACTCAACCTCACAGTGCGATATGATCGCGGTCAGCTGCAGGCTTGTATTATTCTCTTATGGACAACCCACTAATATAACACCCAACAATCTTTCCTTTCTCAAAGTCAGTTCAGTGACACTTTCACTCAACCTCACAGTGCGATATGATCGCGGTCAGCTGCAGGCTTGTATTATTCTCTTATGGACAACCCACTAATATACCACCCAACAATCTCTCCTTTCTGAAAGTCAGTTCAGAGATATTTTCACTCAACCTCACAGTGCGATATGAACGCGGTCAGCTGCAGGCTTGTATTATTTTCTTATGGACAACCCACTAATATAACACCCAACAATCTTTCCTTTCTCAAAGTCAGTTCAGCGACAATTTCACTCAACCTCACAGTGCGATATGTTCGCGGTCAGCTGCAGGCTTGTATTATTCTCTTACGGACAACCCACTAATATAACACCCAACAATCTTTCCTTTCTCAAAGTCAGTTCAGCGACACTTTCACTCAACCTCACAGTGCGATATGATCGCGGTCAGCTGCAGGCTTGTATTATTCTCTTATGGACAACCCACTAATATAACACCCAACAATCTTTCCTTTCTCAAAGTCAGTTCAGCGACACTTTCACTCAACCTCACAGTGCGATATGATCGCGGTCAGCTGCAGGCTTGTATTATTCTCTTATGGACAACCCACTAATATAACACCCAACAATCTTTCCTTTCTCAAAGTCAGTTCAGCGACACTTTCACTCAACCTCACAGTGCGATATGATCGCGGTCAGCTGCAGGCTTGTATTATTCTCTTACGGACAACCCACTAATATAGCACCCAACAATCTTTCCTTTCTCAAAGTCAGTTCAGAGATATTTTCACTCAACCTCACAGTGCGATATGATCGCGGTCAGCTGCAAGCTTGTATTATTCTCTTATGGACAACCCACTAATATAACACCCAACAATCTTTCCTTTCTCAAAGTCAGTTCAGCGACACTTTCACTCAACCTCACAGTGCGATATGATCGCGGTCAGCTGCAATCTTGTATTATTCTCTTATGGACAACCCACTAATATAACACCCAACAATCTTTCCTTTCTCAAAGTCAGTTCAGCGACACTTTCACTCAACCTCACAGTGCGATATGATCGCGGTCAGCTGCAGGCTTGTATTATTCTCTTATGGACAACCCACTAATATAACACCCAACAATCTTTCCTTTCTCAAAGTCAGTTCAGCGACAGTTTCACTCAACCTCACAGTGCGATATGATCGCGGTCAGCTGCAGGCTTGTATTATTCTCTTATGGACAACCCACTAATATAACACTCAACAATCTTTCCTTTCTCAAAGTCAGTTCAGCGACACTTTCACTCAACCTCACAGTGCGATATGATCGCGGTCAGCTGCAGGCTTGTATTATTCTCTTATGGACAACCCACTAATATAACACCCAACAATCTTTCCTTTCTCAAAGGAAAGATTGTTGGGTGTAATCTTGTATTATTCTCTTATGGACAACCCACTAATATAACACCCAACAATCTTGTCAGCTGCAATCTTGTATTATTCTCTTATGGACAACCCACTAATATAACACCCAACAATCTTTCCTTTCTCAAAGTCAGTTCAGCGACACTTTCACTCAACCTCACAGTGCGATATGATCGCGGTCAGCTGCAGGCTTGTATTATTCTCTTATGGACAACCCACTAATATAACACCCAACAATCTTTCCTTTCTCAAAGTCAGTTCAGCGACAGTTTCACTCAACCTCACAGTGCGATATGATCGCGGTCAGCTGCAGGCTTGTATTATTCTCTTATGGACAACCCACTAATATAACACTCAACAATCTTTCCTTTCTCAAAGTCAGTTCAGCGACACTTTCACTCAACCTCACAGTGCGATATGATCGCGGTCAGCTGCAGGCTTGTATTATTCTCTTATGGACAACCCACTAATATAACACCCAACAATCTTTCCTTTCTCAAAGTCAGTTCAGCGACACTTTCACTCAACCTCACAGTGCGATATGATCTCGGTCAGCTGCAGGCTTGTATTATTCTCTTATGGACAACCCACTAATATAACACCCAACAATCTTTCGTTTCTAAAAGTCAGTTCAGAGATATTTTCACTCAACCTCACAGTACGATATGATCGCGGTCAGCTGCAGGCTTGTATTATTCTCTTATGGACAACCCACTAATATAACACCCAACAATCTTTCCTTTCTCAAAGTCAGTTCAGCGAAACTTTCACTCAACCTCACAGTGCGATATGATCGCGGTCAGCTGCAGGCTTGTATTATTCTCTTATGGACAACCCACTAATAAAACACCCAACAATCTTTCCTTTCTCAAAGTCAGTTCAGCGACACTTTCACTCAAAATCACAGTGTGATATGATCGCGGTCAGCTGCAGGCTTGTATTATTCTCTTATGGACAACCCACTAATAAAACACCCAACAATCTTTCCTTTCTCAAAGTCAGTTCAGCGACACTTTCACTCAACCTCACAGTGCGATATGATCGCGGTCAGCTGCAGGCTTGTATTATTCTCTTATGGACAACCCACTAATATAACACCCAACAATCTTTCCTTTCTCAAAGTCAGTTCAGAGATATTTTCACTCAACCTCACAGTGCGATATGATCGCGGTCAGCTGCAAGCTTGTATTATTCTCTTATGGACAACCCACTAATATAACACCCAACAATCTTTCCTTTTTCAAAGTCAGTTCAGCGACACTTTTACTCAACCTCACAGTGCGATATGATCGCGGTCAGCTGCAGGCTTGTATTATTCTCTTATGGACAACCAACTAATATAACACCCAACAATCTTTCCTTTCTCAAAGTCAGTTCAGCGACACTTTCACTCAACCTCACAGTGCGATATGATCGCGGTCAGCTGCAGGCTTGTATTATTCTCTTATGGACAACCCACTAATATAACACCCAACAATCTTTCCTTTCTCAAAGTCAGTTCAGAGATATTTTCACTCAACCTCACAGTGCGATATGATCGCGGTCAGCTGCAGGCTTGTGTTATTCTCTTATGGACAACCCACTAATATAACACCCAACAATCTTTCCTTTCTCAAAGTCAGTTCAGCGACACTTTCACTCAACCTCACAGTGCGATATGATCGCGGTCAGCTGCAGGCTTGTATTATTCTCTTATGGACAACCCACTAATATAACACAAAACAATCTTTCCTTTCTCAAAGTCAGTTCAGCGACATTTTCACTCAACCTCACAGTGCGATATGATCGCGGTCAGCTGCAGGCTTGTATTATTCTCTTATGGACAACCCACTAATATAACACCCAATAATCTTTCCTTTCTGAAATTCAGTTCAGCGACACTTTCACTCAACCTCACAGTGCGATATGATCGCGGTCAGCTGCAGGCTTGTATTATTCTCTTATGGACAACCCACTAATATAACACCCAACAATCTTTCCTTTCTCAAAGTCAGTTCAGCGACACTTTCACTCAACCTCACAGTGCGATATGATCGCGGTCAGCTGCAGGCTTGTATTATTCTCTTATGGACAACCCACTAATATAACACCCAACAATCTTTCCTTTCTCAAAGTCAGTTCAGCGACACTTTCACTCAACCTCACAGTGCGATATGATCGCGGTCAGCTGCAGGCTTGTATTATTCTCTCATGGACAACCCACTAATATAACACCCAACAATCTTTCCTTTCTCAAAGTCAGTTCAGCGACACTTTCACTCAACCTCACAGTGCGATATGATCGCGGTCAGCTGCAGGCTTGTGTTATTCTCTTATGGACAACCCACTAATATAACACCCAACAATCGTTCCTTTCTCAAAGTCAGTTCAGCGACATTTTCACTCAACCACACAGTGCGATATGATCGCGGTCAGCTGCAGGCTTGTATTATTCTCTTATGGACAACCCACTAATATAACACCCAACAATCTTTCCTTTCTCAAAGTCAGTTCAGCGACACTTTCACTCAACCTCACAGTGCGATATGATCGTAGTCAGCTGCAGGCTTGTATTATTCTCTTATGGACATCCCACTAATATAACACCCAACAATCTTTCCTTTCTCAAAGTCAGTTCAGCGACACTTTTACTAAACCTCACAGTGCGATATGATCGCGGTCAGCTGCAGGCTTGTATTATTCTCTTATGGACAACCCACTAATATAACACCCAACAATCTTTCCTTTCTCAAAGTCAGTTCAGCGACACTTTCACTCAACCTCACAGTGCGATATGATCGCGGTCAGCTGCAGGCTTGTATTATTCTCATATGGACAACCCACTAATATAACACCAAACAATCTTTCCTTTCTCAAAGTCAGTTCAGTGACACTTTCACTCAACCTCACAGTGCGATATGATCGCGGTCAGCTGCAGGCTTGTATTATTCTCTTATGGACAACCCACTAATATAACACCCAACAATCTCTCCTTTCTCAAAGTCAGTTCAGAGATATTTTCACTCAACCTCACAGTGCGATATGATCGCGGTCAGCTGCAGGCTTGTATTATTCTCTTATGGACAACCCACTAATATAACACCCAACAATCTTTCCTTTCTCAAAGTCAGTTCAGCGACACTTTCACTCAACCTCACAGTGCGATATGATCGCGGTCAGCTGCAGGCTTGTATTATTCTCTTATGGACAACCCACTAATATAACACCCAACAATCTTTCCTTTCTCAAAGTCAGTTCAGCGACACTTTCACTCAACCTCACAGTGCGATATGATCGCGGTCAGCTGCAGGCTTGTATTATTCTCTTATGGACAACCCACTAATATAACACCCAACAATCTTTCCTTTCTCAAAGTCAGTTCAGCGACACTTTCACTCAACCTCACAGTGCGATATGATCGCGGTCAGCTGCAGGCTTGTATTATTCTCTTATGGACAACCCACTAATATAACACCCAACAATCTTTCCTTTCTCAAAGTCAGTTCAGCGACACTTTCACTCAACCTCACAGTGCGATATGATCGCGGTCAGCTGCAGGCTTGTATTATTCTCTTATGGACAACCCACTAATATAACACCCAACAATCTTTCCTTTCTCAAAGTCAGTTCAGAGATATTTTCACTCAACCTCACAGTGCGATATGATCGCGGTCAGCTGCAGGCTTGTATTATTCTCTTATGGACAACCCACTAATATAACACCCAACAATCTTTCCTTTCTCAAAGTCAGTTCAGCGACACTTTCACTCAACCTCACAGTGCGATATGATCGCGGTCAGTTGCAGGCTTGTATTATTCTCTTATGGACAACCCACTAATATAACACCCAACAATCTTTCCTTTCTCAAAGTCAGTTCAGCGACACTTTCACTCAACCTCACAGTGCGATATGATCGCGGTCAGCTGCAGGCTTGTATTATTCTCTTATGGACAACCCACTAATAAAACACTTAACAACCTTTCCTTTCTCAAAGTCAGTTCAGCGACACTTTCACTCAACCTCACAGTGCGATATGATCGCGGTCAGCTGCAGGCTTGTATTATTCTCTTATGGACAACCCACTAATATAACACCCAACAATCTTTGCTTTCTCAAAGTCAGTTCAGCGACACTTTCACTCAACCTCACAGTGCGATATGATCGTGGTCAGCTGCAGGCTTGTATTATTCTCTTATGGACAACCCACTAATATAACACCCAACAATCTTTCCTTTTTCAAAGTCAGTTCAGCGACACTTTTACTCAACCTCACAGTGCGATATGATCGCGGTCAGCTGCAGGCTTGTATTATTCTCTTATGGACAACAAACTAATATAACACCCAACAATCTTTCCTTTCTCAAAGTCAGTTCAGCGACACTTTCACTCAACCTCACAGTGCGATATGATCGCGGTCAGCTGCAGGCTTGTGTTATTCTCTTATGGACAACCCACTAATATAACACCCAACAATCTTTCCTTTCTCAAAGTCAGTTCAGAGATATTTTCACTCAACCTCACAGTGCGATATGATCGCGGTCAGCTGCAGGCTTGTGTTATTCTCTTATGGACAACCCACTAATATAACACACAACAATCTTTCCTTTCTCAAAGTCAGTTCAGCGACACTTTCACTCAACCTCACAGTGCGATATGATCGCGGTCAGCTGCAGGCTTGTATTATTCTCTTATGGACAACCCACTAATATAACACCCAACAATCTTTCCTTTCTCAAAGTCAGTTCAGAGATATTTTCACTCAACCTCACAGTGCGATATGATCGCGGTCAGCTGCAGGCTTGTGTTATTCTCTTATGGACAACCCACTAATATAACACCCAACAATCTTTCCTTTCTCAAAGTCAGTTCAGCGACACTTTCACTCAACCTCACAGTGCGATATGATCGCGGTCAGCTGCAGGCTTGTATTATTCACTTATGGACAACCCACTAATATAACACCCAACAATCTTTCCTTTCTCAAAGTCAGATCAGCGACACTTTCACTCAACCTCACAGTGCGATATGATCGCGGTCAGCTGCAGGCTTGTGTTATTCTCTTATGGACAACCCACTAATATAACACCCAACAATCGTTCCTTTCTCAAAGTCAGTTCAGCGACATTTTCACTCAACCACACAGTGCGATATGATCGCGGTCAGCTGCAGTCTTGTATTATTCTCTTATGGACAACCCACTAATAAAACACCCAACAATCTTTCCTTTCTCAAAGTCAGTTCAGCGACACTTTCACTCAACCTCACAGTGCGATATGATCGCGGTCAGCTACAGGCTTGTATTATTCTCTTATGGACAACCCACTAATATAACACCCAACAATCTTTGCTTTCTCAAAGTCAGTTCAGCGACACTTTCACTCAACCTCACAGTGCGATATGATCGCGGTCAGCTGCAGGCTTGTATTATTCTCTCATGGACAACCCACTAATATAACACCCAACAATCTTTCCTTTCTCAAAGTCAGTTCAGCGACACTTTCACTCAACCTCACAGTGCGATATGATCGCGGTCAGCTGCAGGCTTGTGTTATTCTCTTATGGACAACCCACTAATATAACACCCAACAATCGTTCCTTTCTCAAAGTCAGTTCAGCGACATTTTCACTCAACCACACAGTGCGATATGATCTCGGTCAGCTGCAGGCTTGTATTATTCTCTTATGGACAACCCACTAATATAACACCCAACAATCTTTCCTTTCTCAAAGTCAGTTCAGCAACACTTTCACTCAACCTCACAGTGCGATATGATCGTAGTCAGCTGCAGGCTTGTATTATTCTCTTATGGACATCCCACTAATATAACACCCAACAATCTTTCCTTTCTCAAAGTCAGTTCAGCGACACTTTTACTAAACCTCACAGTGCGATATGATCGCGGTCAGCTGCAGGCTTGTATTATTCTCTTATGGACAACCCACTAATATAACACCCAACAATCTTTCCTTTCTCAAAGTCAGTTCAGCGACACTTTCACTCAACCTCACAGTGCGATATGATCGCGGTCAGCTGCAGGCTTGTATTATTCTCATATGGACAACCCACTAATATAACACCAAACAATCTTTCCTTTCTCAAAGTCAGTTCAGTGACACTTTCACTCAACCTCACAGTGCGATATGATCGCGGTCAGCTGCAGGCTTGTATTATTCTCTTATGGACAACCCACTAATATAACACCCAACAATCTCTCCTTTCTCAAAGTCAGTTCAGAGATATTTTCACTCAACCTCACAGTGCGATATGATCGCGGTCAGCTGCAGGCTTGTATTATTCTCTTATGGACAACCCACTAATATAACACCCAACAATCTTTCCTTTCTCAAAGTCAGTTCAGCGACACTTTCACTCAACCTCACAGTGCGATATGATCGCGGTCAGCTGCAGGCTTGTATTATTCTCTTATGGACAACCCACTAATATAACACCCAACAATCTTTCCTTTCTCAAAGTCAGTTCAGCGACACTTTCACTCAACCTCACAGTGCGATATGATCGCGGTCAGCTGCAGGCTTGTATTATTCTCTTATGGACATCCCACTAATATAACACCCAACAATCTTTCCTTTCTCAAAGTCAGTTCAGCGACACTTTTACTAAACCTCACAGTGCGATATGATCGCGGTCAGCTGCAGGCTTGTATTATTCTCTTATGGACAACCCACTAATATAACACCCAACAATCTTTCCTTTCTCAAAGTCAGTTCAGCGACACTTTCACTCCAACCTCACAGTGCGATATGATCGCGGTCAGCTGCAGGCTTGTATTATTCTCATATGGACAACCCACTAATATAACACCAAACAATCTTTCCTTTCTCAAAGTCAGTTCAGTGACACTTTCACTCAACCTCACAGTGCGATATGATCGCGGTCAGCTGCAGGCTTGTATTATTCTCTTATGGACAACCCACTAATATAACACCCAACAATCTCTCCTTTCTCAAAGTCAGTTCAGAGATATTTTCACTCAACCTCACAGTGCGATATGATCGCGGTCAGCTGCAGGCTTGTATTATTCTCTTATGGACAACCCACTAATATAACACCCAACAATCTTTCCTTTCTCAAAGTCAGTTCAGCGACACTTTCACTCAACCTCACAGTGCGATATGATCGCGGTCAGCTGCAGGCTTGTATTATTCTCTTATGGACAACCCACTAATATAACACCCAACAATCTTTCCTTTCTCAAAGTCAGTTCAGCGACACTTTCACTCAACCTCACAGTGCGATATGATCGCGGTCAGCTGCAGGCTTGTATTATTCTCTTATGGACAACCCACTAATATAACACCCAACAATCTTTCCTTTCTCAAAGTCAGTTCAGCGACACTTTCACTCAACCTCACAGTGCGATATGATCGCGGTCAGCTGCAGGCTTGTATTATTCTCTTATGGACAACCCACTAATATAACACCCAACAATCTTTCCTTTCTCAAAGTCAGTTCAGCGACACTTTCACTCAACCTCACAGTGCGATATGATCGCGGTCAGCTGCAGGCTTGTATTATTCTCTTATGGACAACCCACTAATATAACACCCAACAATCTTTCCTTTCTCAAAGTCAGTTCAGAGATATTTTCACTCAACCTCACAGTGCGATATGATCGCGGTCAGCTGCAGGCTTGTATTATTCTCTTATGGACAACCCACTAATATAACACCCAACAATCTTTCCTTTCTCAAAGTCAGTTCAGCGACACTTTCACTCAACCTCACAGTGCGATATGATCGCGGTCAGTTGCAGGCTTGTATTATTCTCTTATGGACAACCCACTAATATAACACCCAACAATCTTTCCTTTCTCAAAGTCAGTTCAGCGACACTTTCACTCAACCTCACAGTGCGATATGATCGCGGTCAGCTGCAGGCTTGTATTATTCTCTTATGGACAACCCACTAATAAAACACTTAACAACCTTTCCTTTCTCAAAGTCAGTTCAGCGACACTTTCACTCAACCTCACAGTGCGATATGATCGCGGTCAGCTGCAGGCTTGTATTATTCTCTTATGGACAACCCACTAATATAACACCCAACAATCTTTGCTTTCTCAAAGTCAGTTCAGCGACACTTTCACTCAACCTCACAGTGCGATATGATCGTGGTCAGCTGCAGGCTTGTATTATTCTCTTATGGACAACCCACTAATATAACACCCAACAATCTTTCCTTTTTCAAAGTCAGTTCAGCGACACTTTTACTCAACCTCACAGTGCGATATGATCGCGGTCAGCTGCAGGCTTGTATTATTCTCTTATGGACAACAAACTAATATAACACCCAACAATCTTTCCTTTCTCAAAGTCAGTTCAGCGACACTTTCACTCAACCTCACAGTGCGATATGATCGCGGTCAGCTGCAGGCTTGTATTATTCTCTTATGGACAACCCACTAATATAACACCCAACAATCTTTCCTTTCTCAAAGTCAGTTCAGAGATATTTTCACTCAACCTCACAGTGCGATATGATCGCGGTCAGCTGCAGGCTTGTGTTATTCTCTTATGGACAACCCACTAATATAACACCCAACAATCTTTCCTTTCTCAAAGTCAGTTCAGCGACACTTTCACTCAACCTCACAGTGCGATATGATCGCGGTCAGCTGCAGGCTTGTATTATTCTCTTATGGACAACCCACTAATATAACACCCAACAATCTTTCCTTTCTTAAAGTCAGTTCAGAGATATTTTCACTCAACCTCACAGTGCGATATGATCGCGGTCAGCTGCAGGCTTGTGTTATTCTCTTATGGACAACCCACTAATATAACACCCAACAATCTTTCCTTTCTCAAAGTCAGTTCAGCGACACTTTCACTCAACCTCACAGTGCGATATGATCGCGGTCAGCTGCAGGCTTGTATTATTCACTTATGGACAACCCACTAATATAACACCCAACAATCTTTCCTTTCTTAAAGTCAGATCAGCGACACTTTCACTCAACCTCACAGTGCGATATGATCGCGGTCAGCTGCAGGCTTGTGTTATTCTCTTATGGACAACCCACTAATATAACACCCAACAATCGTTCCTTTCTCAAAGTCAGTTCAGCGACATTTTCACTCAACCACACAGTGCGATATGATCGCGGTCAGCTGCAGTGTTGTATTATTCTCTTATGGACAACCCACTAATAAAACACCCAACAATCTTTCCTTTCTCAAAGTCAGTTCAGCGACACTTTCACTCAACCTCACAGTGCGATATGATCGCGGTCAGCTACAGGCTTGTATTATTCTCTTATAGACAACCCACTAATATAACACCCAACAATCTTTGCTTTCTCAAAGTCAGTTCAGCGACACTTTCACTCAACCTCACAGTGCGATATGATCGTGGTCAGCTGCAGGCTTGTATTATTCTCTTTGGACAACCCACTAATATAACACCCAACAATCTTTCCTTTTTCAAAGTCAGTTCAGCGACACTTTCACTCAACCTCACAGTGCGATATGATCGCGGTCAGCTGCAGGCTTGTATTATTCTCTTATGGACAACCCACTAATATAACACCCAACAATCTTTCCTTTCTCAAAGTCAGTTCAGCGACACTTTCACTCAACCTCACAGTGCGATATGATCGCGGTCAGCTGCAGGCTTGTATTATTCTCTTATGGACAACCCACTAATATAACACCCAACAATCTTTCCTTTCTCAAAGTCAGTTCAGAGATATTTTCACTCAACCTCACAGTGCGATATGATCGCGGTCAGCTGCAGGCTTGTATTATTCTCTTATGGACAACCCACTAATATAACACCCAACAATCTTTCCTTTCTCAAAGTCAGTTCAGCGACACTTTCACTCAACCTCACAGTGCGATATGATCGCGGTCAGTTGCAGGCTTGTATTATTCTCTTATGGACAACCCACTAATATAACACCCAACAATCTTTCCTTTCTCAAAGTCAGTTCAGCGACACTTTCACTCAACCTCACAGTGCGATATGATCGCGGTCAGCTGCAGGCTTGTATTATTCTCTTATGGACAACCCACTAATAAAACACTTAACAACCTTTCCTTTCTCAAAGTCAGTTCAGCGACACTTTCACTCAACCTCACAGTGCGATATGATCGCGGTCAGCTGCAGGCTTGTATTATTCTCTTATGGACAACCCACTAATATAACACCCAACAATCTTTGCTTTCTCAAAGTCAGTTCAGCGACACTTTCACTCAACCTCACAGTGCGATATGATCGTGGTCAGCTGCAGGCTTGTATTATTCTCTTATGGACAACCCACTAATATAACACCCAACAATCTTTCCTTTTTCAAAGTCAGTTCAGCGACACTTTTACTCAACCTCACAGTGCGATATGATCGCGGTCAGCTGCAGGCTTGTATTATTCTCTTATGGACAACAAACTAATATAACACCCAACAATCTTTCCTTTCTCAAAGTCAGTTCAGCGACACTTTCACTCAACCTCACAGTGCGATATGATCGCGGTCAGCTGCAGGCTTGTATTATTCTCTTATGGACAACCCACTAATATAACACCCAACAATCTTTCCTTTCTCAAAGTCAGTTCAGAGATATTTTCACTCAACCTCACAGTGCGATATGATCGCGGTCAGCTGCAGGCTTGTGTTATTCTCTTATGGACAACCCACTAATATAACACCCAACAATCTTTCCTTTCTCAAAGTCAGTTCAGCGACACTTTCACTCAACCTCACAGTGCGATATGATCGCGGTCAGCTGCAGGCTTGTATTATTCTCTTATGGACAACCCACTAATATAACACCCAACAATCTTTCCTTTCTCAAAGTCAGTTCAGAGATATTTTCACTCAACCTCACAGTGCGATATGATCGCGGTCAGCTGCAGGCTTGTGTTATTCTCTTATGGACAACCCACTAATATAACACCCAACAATCTTTTCCTTTCTCAAAGTCAGTTCAGCGACACTTTCACTCAACCTCACAGTGCGATATGATCGCGGTCAGCTGCAGGCTTTTATTATTCACTTATGGACAACCCACTAATATAACACCCAACAATCTTTCCTTTCTCAAAGTCAGATCAGCGACACTTTCACTCAACCTCACAGTGCGATATGATCGCGGTCAGCTGCAGGCTTGTGTTATTCTCTTATGGACAACCCACTAATATAACACCCAACAATCGTTCCTTTCTCAAAGTCAGTTCAGCGACATTTTCACTCAACCACACAGTGCGATATGATCGCGGTCAGCTACAGGCTTGTATTATTCTCTTATAGACAACCCACTAATATAACACCCAACAATCTTTGCTTTCTCAAAGTCAGTTCAGCGACACTTTCACTCAACCTCACAGTGCGATATGATCGTGGTCAGCTGCAGGCTTGTATTATTCTCTTTGGACAACCCACTAATATAACACCCAACAATCTTTCCTTTTTCAAAGTCAGTTCAGCGACACTTTCACTCAACCTCACAGTGCGATATGATCGCGGTCAGCTGCAGGCTTGTATTATTCTCTTATGGACAACCCACTAATATAACACCCAACAATCTTTCCTTTCTCAAAGTCAGTTCAGCGACACTTTCACTCAACCTCACAGTGCGATATGATCGCGGTCAGCTGCAGGCTTGTATTATTCTCTTATGGACAACCCACTAATATAACACCCAACAATCTTTCCTTTCTCAAAGTCAGTTCAGAGATATTTTCACTCAACCTCACAGTGCGATATGATCGCGGTCAGCTGCAGGCTTGTATTATTCTCTTATGGACAACCCACTAATATAACACCCAACAATCTTTCCTTTCTCAAAGTCAGTTCAGCGACACTTTCACTCAACCTCACAGTGCGATATGATCGCGGTCAGTTGCAGGCTTGTATTATTCTCTTATGGACAACCCACTAATATAACACCCAACAATCTTTCCTTTCTCAAAGTCAGTTCAGCGACACTTTCACTCAACCTCACAGTGCGATATGATCGCGGTCAGCTGCAGGCTTGTATTATTCTCTTATGGACAACCCACTAATATAACACCCAACAATCTTTCCTTTCTCAAAGTCAGTTCAGCGACACTTTCACTCAACCTCACAGTGCGATATGATCGCGGTCAGCTGCAGGCTTGTATTATTCTCTTTATGGACAACCCACTAATATAACACCCAACAATCTTTCCTTTCTCAAAGTCAGTTCAGCGACACTTTCACTCAACCTCACAGTGCGATATGATCGCGGTCAGCTGCAGGCTTGTATTATTCTCTTATGGACAACCCACTAATATAACACCCAACAATCTTTCCTTTCTCAAAGTCAGTTCAGCGACACTTTCACTCAACCTCACAGTGCGATATGATCGCGGTCAGCTGCAGGCTGGTATTATTCTCTTATGGACAACCCACTAATATAACACCCAACAATCTTTCCTTTCTCAAAGTCAGTTCAGAGATATTTTCACTCAACCTCACAGTGCGATATGATCGCGGTCAGCTGCAGGCTTGTATTATTCTCTTATGGACAACCCACTAATATAACACCCAACAATCTTTCCTTTCTCAAAGTCAGTTCAGCGACACTTTCACTCAACCTCACAGTGCGATATGATCGCGGTCAGCTGCAGGCTTGTATTATTCTCTTATGGACAACCCACTAATATAACACCCAACAATCTTTCCTTTCTCAAAGTCAGTTCAGCGACACTTTCACTCAACCTCACAGTGCGATATGATCGCGGTCAGCTGCAGGCTTGTGTTATTCTCTTATGGACAACCCACTAATATAACACCCAACAATCGTTCCTTTCTCAAAGTCAGTTCAGCGACATTTTCACTCAACCACACAGTGCGATATGATCGCGGTCAGCTGCAGGCTTGTATTATTCTCTTATGGACAACCCACTAATATAACACCCAACAATCTTTCCTTTCTCAAAGTCAGTTCAGCGACACTTTCACTCAACCTCACAGTGCGATATGATCGTAGTCAGCTGCAGGCTTGTATTATTCTCTTATGGACATCCCACTAATATAACACCCAACAATCTTTCCTTTCTCAAAGTCAGTTCAGCGACACTTTTACTAAACCTCACAGTGCGATATGATCGCGGTCAGCTGCAGGCTTGTATTATTCTCTTATGGATAACCCACTAATATAACACCCAACAATCTTTCCTTTCTCAAAGTCAGTTCAGCGACACTTTCACTCAACCTCACAGTGCGATATGATCGCGGTCAGCTGCAGGCTTGTATTATTCTCTTATGGACAACCCACTAATATAACACCCAACAATCTTTCCTTTCTCAAAGTCAGTTCAGTGACCCTTTCACTCAACCTCACAGTGCGATATGATCGCGGTCAGCTGCAGGCTTGTATTATTCTCTTTATGGACAACCCACTAATATAACACCCAACAATCTCTCCTTTCTCAAAGTCAGTTCAGAGATATTTTCACTCAACCTCACAGTGCGATATGATCGCGGTCAGCTGCAGGCTTGTATTATTCTCTTATGGACAACCCACTAATATAACACCCAACAATCTTTCCTTTCTCAAAGTCAGTTCAGCGACACTTTCACTCAACCTCACAGTGCGATATGATCGCGGTCAGCTGCAGGCTTGTATTATTCTCTTATGGACAACCCACTAATATAACACCCAACAATCTTTCCTTTCAAAGTCAGTTCAGAGATATTTTCACTCAACCTCACAGTGCGATATGATCGCGGTCAGCTGCAGGCTTGTGTTATTCTCTTATGGACAACCCACTAATATAACACCCAACAATCTTTCCTTTCTCAAAGTCAGTTCAGCGACACTTTCACTCAACCTCACAGTGCGATATGATCGCGGTCAGCTGCAGGCTTGTATTATTCTCTTATGGACAACCCACTAATTTAACACCCAACAATCTTTCCTTTCTCAAATTCAGTTCAGCGACACTTTCACTCAACCTCACAGTGCGATATGATCGCGGTCAGCTGCAGGCTTGTATTATTCTCTTATGGACAACTCCACTAATATAACACCCAACAATCTTTCCTTTCTCAAAGTCAGTTCAGCGACACTTTCACTCAACCTCACAGTGCGATATGATCGCGGTCAGCTGCAGGCTTGTATTATTCTCTTATGGACAACCCACTAATATAACACCCAACAATCTTTCCTTTCTCAAAGTCAGTTCAGCGACACTTTCACTCAACCTCACAGTGCGATATGATCGCGGTCAGCTGCAGGCTTGTATTATTCTCTTATGGACAACCCACTAATATAACACCCAACAATCTTTCCTTTCTCAAAGTCAGTTCAGCGACACTTTCACTCAACCTCACAGTGCGATATGATCGCGGTCAGCTGCAGGCTTGTATTATTCTCTTATGGACAACCCACTAATATAACACCCAACAATCGTTCCTTTTCTCAAAGTCAGTTCAGCGACATTTTCACTCAACCACACAGTGCGATATGATCGCGGTCAGCTGCAGGCTTGTATTATTCTCTTATGGACAACCCACTAATATAACACCCAACAATCTTTCCTTTCTCAAAGTCAGTTCAGCGACACTTTCACTCAACCTCACAGTGCGATATGATCGTAGTCAGCTGCAGGCTTGTATTATTCTCTTATGGACATCCCACTAATATAACACCCAACAATCTTTCCTTTCTCAAAGTCAGTTCAGCGACACTTTTACTCAACCTCACAGTGCGATATGATCGCGGTCAGCTGCAGGCTTGTATTATTCTCTTACGGACAACCCACTAATATAACACCCAACAATCTTTCCTTTCTCAAAGTCAGTTCAGCGACACTTTCACTCAACCTCACAGTGCGATATGATCGCGGTCAGCTGCAGGCTTGTATTATTCTCTTATGGACAAACCCACTAATATAACACCCAACAATCTTTCCTTTCTCAAAGTCAGTTCAGTGACACTTTCACTCAACCTCACAGTGCGATATGATCGCGGTCAGCTGCAGGCTTGTATTATTCTCTTATGGACAACCCACTAATATAACACCCAACAATCTCTCCCTTTCTCAAAGTCAGTTCAGAGATATTTTCACTCAACCTCACAGTGCGATATGATCGCGGTCAGCTGCAGGCTTGTATTATTGTCTTATGGACAACCCACTAATATAACACCCAACAATCTTTCCTTTCTCAAAGTCAGTTCAGCGACACTTTCACTCAACCTCACAGTGCGATATGATCGCGGTCAGCTGCAGGCTTGTGTTATTCTCTTTATGGACAACCCACTAATATAACACCCAACAATCTTTCCTTTCTCAAAGTCAGTTCAGCGACACTTTCACTCAACCTCACAGTGCGATATGATCGCGGTCAGCTGCAGGCTTGTATTATTCTCTTATGGACAACCCACTAATATAACACAAAACAATCTTTCCTTTTCTCAAAGTCAGTTCAGCGACACTTTCACTAACCTCACAGTGCGATATGATCGCGGTCAGCTGCAGGCTTGTATTATTATCTTATGGACAACACCCAACAATCTTTCCTTTCTCAAAGTCAGTTCAGCGACACTTTCACTCAACCTCACAGTGCGATATGATCGCGGTCAGCTGCAGGCTTGTATTATTATCTTATGGACAACCCACTAATATAACACCCAACAATCTTTCCTTTCTCAAAGTCAGTTCAGCGACACTTTCACTCAACCTCACAGTGCGATATGATCGCGGTCAGCTGCAGGCTTGTATTATTCTCTTTATGGACAACCCACTAATATAACACCCAACAATCTTTCCTTTCTCAAAGTCAGTTCAGAGATATTTTCACTCAACCTCACAGTGCGATATGATCGCGGTCAGCTGCAGGCTTGTATTATTCTCTTATGGACAACCCACTAATATAACACCCAACAATCTTTCCTTTCTCAAAGTCAGTTCAGCGACACTTTCACTCAACCTCACAGTGCGATATGATCGCGGTCAGCTGCAGGCTTGTATTATTCTCTTATGGACAACCCACTAATATAACACCCAACAATCTTTCCTTTCTCAAAGTCAGTTCAGCGACACTTTCACTCAACCTCACAGTGCGATATGATCGCGGTCAGCTGCAGGCTTGTGTTATTCTCTTATGGACAACCCACTAATATAACACCCAACAATCGTTCCTTTCTCAAAGTCAGTTCAGCGACACTTTCACTCAACCTCACAGTGCGATATGATCGCGGTCAGCTGCAGGCTTGTATTATTCTCTTATGGACAACCCACTAATATAACACCCAACAATCTTTCCTTTCTCAAAGTCAGTTCAGCGACACTTTCACTCAACCTCACAGTGCGATATGATCGCGGTCAGCTGCAGGCTTGTATTATTCTCTTATGGACAACCCACTAATATAACACCCAACAATCTTTCCTTTCTCAAAGTCAGTTCAGCGACACTTTCACTCAACCTCACAGTGCGACATGATCGCGGTCAGCTGCAGGCTTGTATTATTCTCTTTATGGACAACCCACTAATATAACACCCAACAATCTTTCCTTTCTCAAAGTCAGTTCAGAGATATTTTCACTCAACCTCACAGTGCGATATGATCGCGGTCAGCTGCAGGCTTGTATTATTCTCTTATGGACAACCCACTAATATAACACCCAACAATCTTTCCTTTCTCAAAGTCAGTTCAGCGACACTTTCACTCAACCTCACAGTGCGATATGATCGCGGTCAGCTGCAGGCTTGTATTATTCTCTTATGGACAACCCACTAATATAACACCCAACAATCTTTCCTTTCTCAAAGTCAGTTCAGCGACACTTTCACTCAACCTCACAGTGCGATATGATCGCGGTCAGCTGCAGGCTTGTGTTATTCTCTTATGGACAACCCACTAATATAACACCCAACAATCGTTCCTTTCTCAAAGTCAGTTCAGCGACATTTTCACTCAACCACACAGTGCGATATGATCGCGGTCAGCTGCAGGCTTGTATTATTCTCTTATGGACAACCCACTAATATAACACCCAACAATCTTTCCTTTCTCAAAGTCAGTTCAGCGACACTTTCACTCAACCTCACAGTGCGATATGATCGCGGTCAGCTGCAGGCTTGTATTATTCTCTTATGGACAACCCACTAATATAACACCCAACAATCTTTCCTTTCTCAAAGTCAGTTCAGAGATATTTTCACCTCAACCTCACAGTGCGATATGATCGCGGTCAGCTGCAGGCTTGTGTTATTCTCTTATGGACAACCCACTAATATAACACCCAACAATCTTTCCTTTCTCAAAGTCAGTTCAGCGACACTTTCACTCAACCTCACCGTGCGATATGATCGCGGTCAGCTGCAGGCTTGTATTATTCTCTTATGGACAACTCCACTAATATAACACAAAACAATCTTTCCTTTCTCAAAGTCAGTTCAGCGACATTTTCACTCAACCTCACAGTGCGATATGATCGCGGTCAGCTGCAGGCTTGTATTATTCTCTTATGGACAACCCACTAATATAACACCCAACAATCTTTCCTTTCTCAAATTCAGTTCAGCGACACTTTCACTCAACCTCACAGTGCGATATGATCGCGGTCAGCTGCAGGCTTGTATTATTCTCTTATGGACAACCCACTAATATAACACCCAACAATCTTTCCTTTCTCAAAGTCAGTTCAGCGACACTTTCACTCAACCTCACAGTGCGATATGATCGCGGTCAGCTGCAGGCTTGTATTATTCTCTTATGGACAACCCACTAATATAACACCCAACAATATTTCCTTTTCTCAAAGTCAGTTCAGCGACACTTTCACTCAACCTCACAGTGCGATATGATCGCGGTCAGCTGCAGGCTTGTATTATTCTCTTATGGACAACCCACTAATATAACACCCAACAATCTTTCCTTTCTCAAAGTCAGTTCAACGACACTTTCACTCAACCTCACAGTGCGATATGATCGCGGTCAGCTGCAGGCTTGTATTATTCTCTTATGGACAACCCACTAATATAACACCCAACAATCTTTCCTTTCTCAAAGTCAGTTCAGTGACACTTTCACTCAACTCCTCACAGTGCGATATGATCGCGGTCAGCTGCAGGCTTGTATTATTCTCTTATGTGACAACCCACTAATATAACACCCAACAATCTCTCCTTTCTCAAAGTCAGTTCAGAGATATTTTCACTCAACCTCACAGTGCGATATGATCGCGGTCAGCTGCAGGCTTGTATTATTCTCTTATGGACAACCCACTAATATAACACCCAACAATCTTTCCTTTCTCAAAGTCAGTTCAGCGACACTTTCACTCAACCTCACAGTGCGATATGATCGCGGTCAGCTGCAGGCTTGTATTATTCTCTTATGGACAACCCACTAATATAACACCCAACAATCTTTCCTTTCTCAAAGTCAGTTCAGAGATATTTTCACTCAACCTCACAGTGCGATATGATCGCGGTCAGCTGCAGGCTTGTGTTATTCTCTTATGGACAACCCACTAATATGACACCCAACAATCTTTCCTTTCTCAAAGTCAGTTCAGCGACACTTTCACTCAACCTCACCGTGCGATATGATCGCGGTCAGCTGCAGGCTTGTATTATTCTCTTATGGACAACCCACTAATATAACACAAAACAATCTTTCCTTTCTCAAAGTCAGTTCAGCGACATTTTCACTCAACCTCACAGTGCGATATGATCGCGGTCAGCTGCAGGCTTGTATTATTCTCTTATGGACAACCCACTAATATAACACCCAACAATCTTTCCTTTCTCAAATTCAGTTCAGCGACACTTTCACTCAACCTCACAGTGCGATATGATCGCGGTCAGCTGCAGGCTTGTATTATTCTCTTATGGACAACCCACTAATATAACACCCAACAATCTTTCCTTTCTCAAAGTCAGTTCAGCGACACTTTCACTCAACCTCACAGTGCGATATGATCGCGGTCAGCTGCAGGCTTGTATTATTCTCTTATGGACAACCCACTAATATAACACCCAACAATCTTTCCTTTCAAAGTCAGTTCAGCGACACTTTCAATTAACCCTCACAGTGCGATATGATCGCGGTCAGCTGCAGGCTTGTATTATTCTCTTATGGACAACCCCACTAATATAACACCCAACAATCTTTCCTTTCTCAAAGTCAGTTCAGAGATATTTTCACTCAACCTCACAGTGCGATATGATCGCGGTCAGCTGCAGGCTTGTATTATTCTCTTATGGACAACCCACTAATATAACACCCAACAATCTTTCCTTTCTCAAAGTCAGTTCAGCGACACTTTCACTCAACCTCACAGTGCGATATGATCGCGGTCAGCTGCAGGCTTGTATTATTCTCTTATGGACAACCCACTAATATAACACCCAACAATCTTTCCTTTCTCAAAGTCAGTTCAGCGACACTTTCACTCAACCTCACAGTGCGATATGATCACGGTCAGCTGCAGGCTTGTGTTATTCTCTTATGGACAACCCACTAATATAACACCCAACAATCGTTCCTTTCTCAAAGTGAGTTCAGCGACATTTTCACTCAACCACACAGTGCGATATGATCGCGGTCAGCTGCAGGCTTGTATTATTCTCTTTATGGACAACCCACTAATATAACACCCAACAATCTTTCCTTTCTCAAAGTCAGTTCAGCGACACTTTCACTCAACCTCACAGTGCGATATGATCGTAGTCAGCTGCAGGCTTGTATTATTCTCTTATGGACATCCCACTAATATAACACCCAACAATCTTTCCTTTCTCAAAGTCAGTTCAGCGACACTTTTACTAAACCTCACAGTGCGATATGATCGCGGTCAGCTGCAGGCTTGTATTATTCTCTTATGGACAACCCACTAATATAACACCCAACAATCTTTCCTTTCTGAAAGTCAGTTCAGCGACACTTTCACTCAACCTCACAGTGCGATATGATCGCGGTCAGCTGCAGGCTTGTATTATTCTCATATGGACAACCCACTAATATAACACCCAACAATCTTTCCTTTCTCAAAGTCAGTTCAGTGACACTTTCACTCAACCTCACAGTGCGATATGATCGCGGTCAGCTGCAGGCTTGTATTATTCTCTTATGGACAACCCACTAATATAACACCCAACAATCTCTCCTTTCTCAAAGTCAGTTCAGCGACACTTTCACTCAACCTCACAGTGCGATATGATCGCGGTCAGCTGCAGGCTTGTATTATTCTCTTATGGACAACCCACTAATATAACACCCAACAATCTTTCCTTTCTCAAAGTCAGTTCAGCGACACTTTCACTCAACCTCACAGTGCGATATGATCGCGGTCAGCTGCAGGCTTGTATTATTCTCTTATGGACAACCCACTAATATAACACCCAACAATCTTTCCTTTCTCAAAGTCAGTTCAGCGACACTTTCACTCAACCTCACAGTGCGATATGATCGCGGTCAGCTGCAGGCTTGTATTATTCTCTTATGGACAACCCACTAATATAACACCTAACAATCTTTCCTTTCTCAAAGTCAGTTAGGCGACACTTTCACTCAACCTCACAGTGCGATATGATCGCGGTCAGCTGCAGGCTTGTATTATTCTCTTATGGACAACCCACTAATATAACACCCAACAATCTTTCCTTTCTCAAAGTCAGTTCAGAGATATTTTCACTCAACCTCACAGTGCGATATGATCGCGGTCAGCTGCAGGCTTGTATTATTCTCTTATGGACAACCCACTAATATAACACCCAACAATCTTTCCTTTCTCAAAGTCAGTTCAGCGACACTTTCACTCAACCTCACAGTGCGATATGATCGCGGTCAGCTGCAGGCTTGTATTATTCACTTATGGACAACCCACCTAATATAACACCCAACAATCTTTCCTTTCTCAAAGTCAGATCAGCGACACTTTCACTCAACCTCACAGTGCGATATGATCGCGGTCAGCTGCAGGCTTGTGTTATTCTCTTATGGACAACCCACTAATATAACACCCAACAATCGTTCCTTTCTCAAAGTCAGTTCAGCGACATTTTCACTCAACCACACAGTGCGATATGATCGCGGTCAGCTGCAGTCTTGTATTATTCTCTTATGGACAACCCACTAATAAAACACCCAACAATCTTTCCTTTCTCAAAGTCAGTTCAGCGACACTTTCACTCAACCTCACAGTGCGATATGATCGCGGTCAGCTACAGGCTTGTATTATTCCTCTTATGGACAACCCACTAATATAACACCCAACAATCTTTGCTTTCTCAAAGTCAGTTCAGCGACACTTTCACTCAACCTCACAGTGCGATATGATCGTGGTCAGCTGCAGGCTTGTATTATTCTCTTTGGACAACCCACTAATATAACACCCAACAATCTTTCCTTTTTCAAAGTCAGTTCAGCGACACTTTCACTCAACCTCACAGTGCGATATGATCGCGGTCAGCTGCAGGCTTGTATTATTCTCTTATGGACAACCCACTAATATAACACCCAACAATCTTTCCTTTCTCAAAGTCAGTTCAGCGACACTTTCACTCAACCTCACAGTGCGATATGATCGCGGTCAGCTGCAGGCTTGTATTATTCTCTTATGGACAACCCACTAATATAACACCCAACAATCTTTCCTTTCTCAAAGTCAGTTCAGAGATATTTTCACTCAACCTCACAGTGCGATATGATCGCGGTCAGCTGCAGGCTTGTATTATTCTCTTATGGACAACCCACTAATATAACACCCAACAATCTTTCCTTTCTCAAAGTCAGTTCAGCGACACTTTCACTCAACCTCACAGTGCGATATGATCGCTGTCAGTTGCAGGCTTGTATAATTCTCTTATGGACAACCCACTAATATAACACCCAACAATCTTTCCTTTCTCAAAGTCAGTTCAGCGACACTTTCACTCAACCTCACAGTGCGATATGATCGCGGTCAGCTGCAGGCTTGTATTATTCTCTTATGGACAACCCACTAATATAACACCCAACAATCTTTCCTTTCTCAAAGTCAGTTCAGCGACACTTTCACTCAACCTCACAGTGCGATATGATCGCGGTCAGCTGCAGGCTTGTATTATTCTCATATGGACAACCCACTAATATAACACCCAACAATCCTTCTTTTCTCAAAGTCAGTTCAGCGACACTTTCACTCAACCTCACAGTGCGATATGATCGCGGTCAGCTGCAGGCTTGTATTATTCTCTTATGGACAACCCACTAATATAACACCCAACAATCTTTCCTTTCTCAAAGTCAGTTCAGTGACACTTTCACTCAACCTCACAGTGCGATATGATCGCGGTCAGCTGCAGGCTTGTATTATTCTCTTATGGACAACCCACTAATATAACACCCAACAATCTTTCCTTTCTCAAAGTCAGTTCAGCGACACTTTCACTCAACCTCACAGTGCGATATGATCGCGGTCAGCTGCAGGCTTGTATTATTCTCTTATGGACAACCCACTAATATAACACCCAACAATCTTTCCTTTCTCAAAGTCAGTTCAGCGACACTTTCACTCAACCTCACAGTGCGATATGATCACGGTCAGCTGCAGGCTTGTGTTATTCTCTTATGGACAACCCACTAATATAACACCCAACAATCGTTCCTTTCTCAAAGTGAGTTCAGCGACATTTTCACTCAACCACACAGTGCGATATGATCGCGGTCAGCTGCAGGCTTGTATTATTCTCTTATGGACAACCCACTAATATAACACCCAACAATCTTTCCTTTCTCAAAGTCAGTTCAGCGACACTTTCACTCAACCTCACAGTGCGATATGATCGTAGTCAGCTGCAGGCTTGTATTATTCTCTTATGGACATCCCACTAATATAACACCCAACAATCTTTCCTTTCTCAAAGTCAGTTCAGCGACACTTTTACTAAACCTCACAGTGCGATATGATCGCGGTCAGCTGCAGGCTTGTATTATTCTCTTATGGACAACCCACTAATATAACACCCAACAATCTTTTCCTTTCTGAAAGTCAGTTCAGCGACACTTTCACTCAACCTCACAGTGCGATATGATCGCGGTCAGCTGCAGGCTTGTATTATTCTCATATGGACAACCCACTAATATAACACCCAACAATCTTTCCTTTTCTCAAAGTCAGTTCAGTGACACTTTCACTCAACCTCACAGTGCGATATGATCGCGGTCAGCTGCAGGCTTGTATTATTCTCTTATGGACAACCCACTAATATAACACCCAACAATCTCTCCTTTCTCAAAGTCAGTTCAGCGACACTTTCACTCAACCTCACAGTGCGGTATGATCGCGGTCAGCTGCAGGCTTGTATTATTCTCTTATGGACAACCCACTAATATAACACCCAACAATCTTTCCTTTCTCAAAGTCAGTTCAGCGACACTTTCACTCAACCTCACAGTGCGATATGATCGCGGTCAGCTGCAGGCTTGTATTATTCTCTTATGGACAACCCACTAATATAACACCCAACAATCTTTCCTTTCTCAAAGTCAGTTCAGCGACACTTTCACTCAACCTCACAGTGCGATATGATCGCGGTCAGCTGCAGGCTTGTATTATTCTCTTATGGACAACCCACTAATATAACACCTAACAATCTTTCCTTTCTCAAAGTCAGTTAGGCGACACTTTCACTCAACCTCACAGTGCGATATGATCGCGGTCAGCTGCAGGCTTGTATTATTCTCTTATGGACAACCCACTAATATAACACCCAACAATCTTTCCTTTCTCAAAGTCAGTTCAGAGATATTTTCACTCAACCTCACAGTGCGATATGATCGCGGTCAGCTGCAGGCTTGTATTATTCTCTTATGGACAACCCACTAATATAACACCCAACAATCTTTCCTTTCTCAAAGTCAGTTCAGCGACACTTTCACTCAACCTCACAGTGCGATATGATCGCGGTCAGCTGCAGGCTTGTATTATTCACTTATGGACAACCCACTAATATAACACCCAACAATCTTTCCTTTCTCAAAGTCAGATCAGCGACACTTTCACTCAACCTCACAGTGCGATATGATCGCGGTCAGCTGCAGGCTTGTGTTATTCTCTTATGGACAACCCACTAATATAACACCCAACAATCGTTCCTTTCTCAAAGTCAGTTCAGCGACATTTTCACTCAACCACACAGTGCGATATGATCGCGGTCAGCTGCAGTCTTGTATTATTCTCTTATGGACAACCCACTAATAAAACACCCAACAATCTTTCCTTTCTCAAAGTCAGTTCAGCGACACTTTCACTCAACCTCACAGTGCGATATGATCGCGGTCAGCTACAGGCTTGTATTATTCTCTTATGGACAACCCACTAATATAACACCCAACAATCTTTGCTTTCTCAAAGTCAGTTCAGCGACACTTTCACTCAACCTCACAGTGCGATATGATCGTGGTCAGCTGCAGGCTTGTATTATTCTCTTTGGACAACCCACTAATATAACACCCAACAATCTTTCCTTTTTCAAAGTCAGTTCAGCGACACTTTCACTCAACCTCACAGTGCGATATGATCGCGGTCAGCTGCAGGCTTGTATTATTCTCTTATGGACAACCCACTAATATAACACCCAACAATCTTTCCTTTCTCAAAGTCAGTTCAGCGACACTTTCACTCAACCTCACAGTGCGATATGATCGCGGTCAGCTGCAGGCTTGTATTATTCTCTTATGGACAACCCACTAATATAACACCCAACAATCTTTCCTTTCTCAAAGTCAGTTCAGAGATATTTTCACTCAACCTCACAGTGCGATATGATCGCGGTCAGCTGCAGGCTTGTATTATTCTCTTATGGACAACCCACTAATATAACACCCAACAATCTTTCCTTTCTCAAAGTCAGTTCAGCGACACTTTCACTCAACCTCACAGTGCGATATGATCGCTGTCAGTTGCAGGCTTGTATAATTCTCTTATGGACAACCCACTAATATAACACCCAACAATCTTTCCTTTCTCAAAGTCAGTTCAGCGACACTTTCACTCAACCTCACAGTGCGATATGATCGCGGTCAGCTGCAGGCTTGTATTATTCTCTTATGGACAACCCACTAATATAACACCCAACAATCTTTCCTTTCTCAAAGTCAGTTCAGCGACACTTTCACTCAACCTCACAGTGCGATATGATCGCGGTCAGCTGCAGGCTTGTATTATTCTCATATGGACAACCCACTAATATAACACCCAACAATCCTTCTTTTCTCAAAGTCAGTTCAGCGACACTTTCACTCAACCTCACAGTGCGATATGATCGCGGTCAGCTGCAGGCTTGTATTATTCTCTTATGGACAACCCACTAATATAACACCCAACAATCTTTCCTTTCTCAAAGTCAGTTCAGTGACACTTTCACTCAACCTCACAGTGCGATATGATCGCGGTCAGCTGCAGGCTTGTATTATTCTCTTATGGACAACCCACTAATATAACACCCAACAATCTCTCCTTTCTCAAAGTCAGTTCAGAGATATTTTCACTCAACCTCACAGTGCGATATGATCGCGGTCAGCTGCAGGCTTGTATTATTCTCTTATGGACAACCCACTAATATAACACCCAACAATCTTTCCTTTCTCAAAGTCAGTTCAGCGACACTTTCACTCAACCTCACAGTGCGATATGATCGCGGTCAGCTGCAGGCTTGTATTATTCTCTTATGGACAACCCACTAATATAACACCCAACAATCTTTCCTTTCTCAAAGTCAGTTCAGCGACACTTTCACTCAACCTCACAGTGCGATATGATCGCGGTCAGCTGCAGGCTTGTATTATTCTCTTATGGACAACCCACTAATATAACACCCAACAATCTTTCCTTTCTCAAAGTCAGTTCAGCGACACTTTCACTCAACCTCACAGTGCGATATGATCGCGGTCAGCTGCAGGCTTGTATTATTCTCTTATGGACAACCCACTAATATAACACCCAACAATCTTTCCTTTCTCAAAGTCAGTTCAGCGACACTTTCACTCAACCTCACAGTGCGATATGATCGCGGTCAGCTGCAGGCTTGTATTATTCTCTTATGGACAACCCACTAATATAACACCCAACAATCTTTCCTTTCTCAAAGTCAGTTCAGAGATATTTTCACTCAACCTCACAGTGCGATATGATCGCGGTCAGCTGCAGGCTTGTATTATTCCCTTATGGACAACCCACTAATATAACACCCAACAATCTTTCCTTTCTCAAAGTCAGTTCAGCGACACTTTCACTCAACCTCACAGTGCGATATGATCGCGGTCAGTTGCAGGCTTGTATTATTCTCTTATGGACAACCCACTAATATAACACCCAACAATCTTTCCTTTCTCAAAGTCAGTTCTGCGACACTTTCACTCAACCTCACAGTGCGATATGATCGCGGTCAGCTGCAGGCTTGTATTATTCTCTTATGGACAACCCACTAATAAAACACCCAACAATCTTTCCTTTCTCAAAGTCAGTTCAGCGACACTTTCACTCAACCTCACAGTGCGATATGATCGCGGTCAGCTGCAGGCTTGTATTATTCTCTTATGGACAACCCACTAATATAACACCCAACAATCTTTGCTTTCTCAAAGTCAGTTCAGCGACACTTTCACTCAACCTCACAGTGCGATATGATCGTGGTCAGCTGCAGGCTTGTATTATTCTCTTATGGACAACCCACTAATATAACACATAACAATCTTTCCTTTTTCAAAGTCAGTTCAGCGACACTTTTACTCAACCTCACAGTGCGATATGATCGCGGTCAGCTGCAGGCTTGTATTATTCTCTTATGGACAACAAACTAATATAACACCCAACAATCTTTCCTTTCTCAAAGTCAGTTCAGCGACACTTTCACTCAACCTCACAGTGCGATATGATCGCGGTCAGCTGCAGGCTTGTATTATTCTCTTATGGACAACCCACTAATATAACACCCAACAATCTTTCCTTTCTCAAAGTCAGTTCAGAGATATTTTCACTCCACCTCACAGTGCGATATGATCGCGGTCAGCTGCAGGCTTGTGTTATTCTCTTATGGACAACCCACTAATATAACACCCAACAATCTTTCCTTTCTCAAAGTCAGTTCAGCGACACTTTACCTCAACCTCACAGTGCGATATGATCGCGGTCAGCTGCAGGCTTTTATTATTCTCTTATGGACAACCCACTAATATAACACCCAACAATCTTTCCTTTCTCAAAGTCAGTTCAGAGATATTTTCACTCAACCTCACAGTG
The DNA here is from genome assembly GCA_039090855.1 of Macrothele yani. Taxonomy (NCBI): domain Eukaryota; kingdom Metazoa; phylum Arthropoda; class Arachnida; order Araneae; family Macrothelidae; genus Macrothele; species Macrothele yani. The sequence continues at coordinate 113,443,205 of CM076999.1, read as the reverse complement.
CGATATGATCGCGGTCAGCTGCAGGCTTGTGTTATTCTCTTATGGACAACCCACTAATATAACACCCAACAATCTTTCCTTTCTCAAAGTCAGTTCAGCGACACTTTCACTCAACCTCACAGTGCGATATGATCGCGGTCAGCTGTAGGCTTGTATTATTCTCTTATGGACAACCCACTAATATAACACCCAACAATCTTTCCTTTCTCAAAGTCAGTTCAGAGATATTTTCACTCAACCTCACAGTGCGATATGATCGCGGTCAGCTGCAGGCTTGTGTTATTCTCTTATGGACAACCCACTAATATAACACCCAACAATCGTTCCTTTCTCAAAGTCAGTTCAGCGACACTTTCACTCAACCTCACAGTGCGATATGATCGCGGTCAGCTGCAGGCTTGTATTATTCACTTATGGACAACCCACTAATATAACACTCAACAATCTTTCCTTTCTCAAAGTCAGATCAGCGACACTTTCACTCAACCTCACAGTGCGATATGATCGCGGTCAGCTGCAGGCTTGTGTTATTCTCTTATGGACAACCCACTAATATAACACCCAACAATCGTTCCTTTCTCAAAGTCAGTTCAGCGACATTTTCACTCAACCACACAGTGCGATATGATCGCGGTCAGCTGCAGGCTTGTATTATTCTCTTATGGACAACCCACTAATAAAACACCCAACAATCTTTCCTTTCTCAAAGTCAGTTCAGCGACACTTTCACTCAACCTCACAGTGCGATATGATCGCGGTCAGCTACAGGCTTGTATTATTCTCTTATGGACAACCCACTAATATAACACCCAACAATCTTTGCTTTCTCAAAGTCAGTTCAGCGACACTTTCACTCAACCTCACAGTGCGATATGATCGTGGTCAGCTGCAGGCTTGTATTATTCTCTTTGGACAACCCACTAATATAACACCCAACAATCTTTCCTTTTTCAAAGTCAGTTCAGCGACACTTTCACTCAACCTCACAGTGCGATATGATCGCGGTCAGCTGCAGGCTTGTATTATTCTCTTATGGACAACCCACTAATATAACACCCAACAATCTTTCCTTTCTCAAAGTCAGTTCAGCGACACTTTCACTCAACCTCACAGTGCGATATGATCGCGGTCAGCTGCAGGCTTGTATTATTCTCTTATGGACAACCCACTAATATAACACCCAACAATCTTTCCTTTCTCAAAGTCAGTTCAGAGATATTTTCACTCAACCTCACAGTGCGATATGATCGCGGTCAGCTGCAGGCTTGTATTATTCTCTTATGGACAACCCACTAATATAACACCCAACAATCTTTCCTTTCTCAAAGTCAGTTCAGCGACACTTTCACTCAACCTCACAGTGCGATATGATCGCGGTCAGCTGCAGGCTTGTATTATTCTCTTATGGACAACCCACTAATAAAACACCCAACAATCTTTCCTTTCTCAAAGTCAGTTCAGCGACACTTTCACTCAACCTCACAGTGCGATATGATCGCGGTCAGCTGCAGGCTTGTATTATTCTCTTATGGACAACCCACTAATATAACACCCAACAATCTTTGCTTTCTCAAAGTCAGTTCAGCGACACTTTCACTCAACCTCACAGTGCGATATGATCGTGGTCAGCTGCAGGCTTGTATTATTCTCTTATGGACAACCCACTAATATAACACCAAACAATCTTTCCTTTTTCAAAGTCAGTTCAGCGACACTTTTACTCAACCTCACAGTGCGATATGATCGCGGTCAGCTGCAGGCTTGTATTATTCTCTTATGGACAACAAACTAATATAACACCCAACAATCTTTCCTTTCTCAAAGTCAGTTCAGCGACACTTTCACTCAACCTCACAGTGCGATATGATCGCGGTCAGCTGCAGGCTTGTATTATTCTCTTATGGACAACACACTAATATAACACCCAACAATCTTTCCTTTCTCAAAGTCAGTTCAGAGATATTTTCACTCAACCTCACAGTGCGATATGATCGCGGTCAGCTGCAGGCTTGTGTTATTCTCTTATGGACAACCCACTAATATAACACCCAACAATCTTTCCTTTCTCAAAGTCAGTTCAGCGACACTTTCACTCAACCTCACAGTGCGATATGATCGCGGTCAGCTGCAGGCTTGTATTATTCACTTATGGACAACCCACTAATATAACACCCAACAATCTTTCCTTTCTCAAAGTCAGATCAGCGACACTTTCACTCAACCTCACAGTGCGATATGATCGCGGTCAGCTGCAGGCTTGTGTTATTCTCTTATGAACAACCCACTAATATAACACCCAACAATCGTTCCTTTCTCAAAGTCAGTTCAGCGACATTTTCACTCAACCACACAGTGCGATATGATCGCGGTCAGCTGCAGGCTTGTATTATTCTCTTATGGACAACCCACTAATAAAACACACAACAATCTTTCCTTTCTCAAAGTCAGTTCAGCGACACTTTCACTCAACCTCACAGTGCGATATGATCGCGGTCAGCTACAGGCTTGTATTATTCTCTTATGGACAACCCACTAATATAACACCCAACAATCTTTGCTTTCTCAAAGTCAGTTCAGCGACACTTTCACTCAACCTCACAGTGCGATATGATCGTGGTCAGCTGCAGGCTTGTATTATTCTCTTTGGACAACCCACTAATATAACACCCAACAATCTTTCCTTTTTCAAAGTCAGTTCAGCGACACTTTCACTCAACCTCACAGTGCGATATGATCGCGGTCAGCTGCAGGCTTGTATTATTCTCTTATGGACAACCCACTAATATAACACCCAACAATCTTTCCTTTCTCAAAGTCAGTTCAGAGATATTTTCACTCAACCTCACAGTGCGATATGATCGCGGTCAGCTGCAGGCTTGTATTATTCTCTTATGGACAACCCACTAATATAACACCCAACAATCTTTCCTTTCTCAAAGTCAGTTCAGCGACACTTTCACTCAACCTCACAGTGCGATATGATCGCGGTCAGCTGCAGGCTTGTATTATTCTCTTATGGACAACCCACTAATAAAACACCCAACAATCTTTCCTTTCTCAAAGTCAGTTCAGCGACACTTTCACTCAACCTCACAGTGCGATATGATCGCGGTCAGCTGCAAACTTGTATTATTCTCTTATGGACAACCCACTAATATAACACCCAACAATCTTTGCTTTCTCAAAATCAGTTCAGCGACACTTTCACTCAACCTCACAGTGCGATATGATCGTGGTCAGCTGCAGGCTTGTATTATTCTCTTATGGACAACCCACTAATATAACTCCCAACAATCTTTCCTTTTTCAAAGTCAGTTCAGCGACACTTTTACTCAACCTCACAGTGCGATATGATTGCGGTCAGCTGCAGGCTTGTATTATTCTCTTATGGACAACCCACTAATATAACACCCAACAATCTTTCCTTTCTCAAAGTCAGTTCAGCGACACTTTCACTCAACCTCACAGTGCGATATGATCGCGGTCAGCTGCAGGCTTGTATTATTCTCTTATGGACAACCCACTAATATAACACCCAACAATCTTTCCTTTCTCAAAGTCAGTTCAGAGATATTTTCACTCAACCTCACAGTGCGATATGATCGCGGTCAGCTGCAGGCTTGTGTTATTCTCTTATGGACAACCCACTAATATAACACCCAACAATCTTTCCTTTCTCAAAGTCAGTTCAGCGACACTTTCACTCAACCTCACAGTGCGATATGATCGCGGTCAGCTGCAGGCTTGTATTATTCTCTTATGGACAACCCACTAATATAACACCCAACAATCTTTCCTTTCTCAAAGTCAGTTCAGAGATATTTTCACTCAACCTCACAGTGCGATATGATCGCGGTCAGCTGCAGGCTTGTGTTATTCTCTTATGGAAAACCCACTAATATAACACCCAACAATCTTTCCTTTCTCAAAGTCAGTTCAGCGACACTTTCACTCAACCTCACAGTGCGATATGATCGCGGTCAGCTGCAGGCTTGTATTATTCACTTATGGACAACCCACTAATATAACACCCAACAATCTTTCCTTTCTCAAAGTCAGATCAGCGACACTTTCACTCAACCTCACAGTGCGATATGATCGCGGTCAGCTGCAGGCTTGTGTTATTCTCTTATGGACAACCCACTAATATAACACCCAACAAACGTTCCTTTCTCAAAGTCAGTTCAGCGACATTTTCACTCAACCACACTGTGCGATATGATCGCGGTCAGCTGCAGGCTTGTATTATTCTCTTATGGACAACCCACTAATAAAACACCCAACAATCTTTCCTTTCTCAAAGTCAGTTCAGCGACACTTTCACTCAACCTCACAGTGCGATATGATCGCGGTCAGCTACAGGCTTGTATTATTCTCTTATGGACAACCCACTAATATAACACCCAACAATCTTTGCTTTCTCAAAGTCAGTTCAGCGACACTTTCACTCAACCTCACAGTGCGATATGATCGTGGTCAGCTGCAGGCTTGTATTATTCTCCTATGGACAACCCACTAATATAACACCCAACAATCTTTCCTTTTTCAAAGTCAGTTCAGCGACACTTTTACTAAACCTCACAGTGCGATATGATCGCGGTCAGCTGCAGGCTTGTATTATTCTCTTATGGACAACCCACTAATATAACACCCAACAATCTTTCTTTTCTCAAAGTCAGTTCAGCGACACTTTCACTCAACCTCACAGTGCGATATGATCGCGGTCAGCTGCAGGCTTGTATTATTCTCTTATGGACAACCCACTAATATAACACCCAACAATCTTTCCTTTCTCAAAGTCAGTTCAGCGACACTTTCACTCAACCTCACAGTGCGATATGATCGCGGTCAGCTGCAGGCTTGTATTATTCTCTTATGGACAACCCACTAATATAACACCCAACAATCCTTCCTTTCTCAAAGTCAGTTCAGCGACACTTTCACTCAACCTCACAGTGCGATATGATCGCGGTCAGCTGCAGGCTTGTATTATTCTCTTATGGACAACCCACTAATATAACACCCAACAATCTTTCCTTTCTCAAAGTCAGTTCAGTGACACTTTCACTCAACCTCACAGTGCGATATGATCGCGGTCAGCTGCAGGCTTGTATTATTCTCTTATGGACAACCCACTAATATAACACCCAACAATCTCTCCTTTCTCAAAGTCAGTTCAGAGATATTTTCACTCAACCTCACAGTGCGATATGATCGCGGTCAGCTGCAGGCTTGTATTATTCTCTTATGGACAACCCACTAATATAACACCCAACAATCTTTCCTTTCTCAAAGTCAGTTCAGCGACACTTTCACTCAACCTCACAGTGCGATATGATCGCGGTCAGCTGCAGGCTTGTATTATTCTCTTATGGACAACCCACTAATATAACACCCAACAATCTTTCCTTTCTCAAAGTCAGTTCAGCGACACTTTCACTCAACCTCACAGTGCGATATGATCGCGGTCAGCTGCAGGCTTGTATTATTCTCTTATGGACAACCCACTAATATAACACCCAACAATCTTTCCTTTCTCAAAGTCAGTTCAGCGACACTTTCACTCAACCTCACAGTGCGATATGATCGCGGTCAGCTGCAGGCTTGTATTATTCTCTTATGGACAACCCACTAATATAACACCCAACAATCTTTCCTTTCTCAAAGTCAGTTCAGCGACACTTTCACTCAACCTCACAGTGCGATATGATCGCGGTCAGCTGCAGGCTTGTATTATTCTCTTATGGACAACCCACTAATATAACACCCAACAATCTTTCCTTTCTCAAAGTCAGTTCAGAGATATTTTCACTCAACCTCACAGTGCGATATGATCGCGGTCAGCTGCAGGCTTGTATTATTCCCTTATGGACAACCCACTAATATAACACCCAACAATCTTTCCTTTCTCAAAGTCAGTTCAGCGACACTTTCACTCAACCTCACAGTGCGATATGATCGCGGTCAGTTGCAGGCTTGTATTATTCTCTTATGGACAACCCACTAATATAACACCCAACAATCTTTCCTTTCTCAAAGTCAGTTCAGCGACACTTTCACTCAACCTCACAGTGCGATATGATCGCGGTCAGCTGCAGGCTTGTATTACTCTCTTATGGACAACCCACTAATAAAACACCCAACAATCTTTCCTTTCTCAAAGTCAGTTCAGCGACACTTTCACTCAACCTCACAGTGCGATATGATCGCGGTCAGCTGCAGGCTTGTATTATTCTCTTATGGACAACCCACTAATATAACACCCAACAATCTTTGCTTTCTCAAAGTCAGTTCAGCGACACTTTCACTCAACCTCACAGTGCGATATGATCGTGGTCAGCTGCAGGCTTGTATTATTCTCTTATGGACAACCCACTAATATAACACCCAACAATCTTTCCTTTTTCAAAGTCAGTTCAGCGACACTTTTACTCAACCTCACAGTGCGATATGATCGCGGTCAGCTGCAGGCTTGTATTATTCTCTTATGGACAACAAACTAATATAACACCCAACAATCTTTCCTTTCTCAAAGTCAGTTCAGCGACACTTTCACTCAACCTCACAGTGCGATATGATCGCGGTCAGCTGCAGGCTTGTATTATTCTCTTATGGACAACCCACTAATATAACACCCAACAATCTTTCCTTTCTCAAAGTCAGTTCAGAGATATTTTCACTCCACCTCACAGTGCGATATGATCGCGGTCAGCTGCAGGCTTGTGTTATTCTCTTATGGACAACCCACTAATATAACACCCAACAATCTTTCCTTTCTCAAAGTCAGTTCAGCGACACTTTACCTCAACCTCACAGTGCGATATGATCGCGGTCAGCTGCAGGCTTTTATTATTCTCTTATGGACAACCCACTAATATAACACCCAACAATCTTTCCTTTCTCAAAGTCAGTTCAGAGATATTTTCACTCAACCTCACAGTGCGATATGATCGCGGTCAGCTGCAGGCTTGTGTTATTCTCTTATGGACAACCCACTAATATAACACCCAACAATCTTTCCTTTCTCAAAGTCAGTTCAGCGACACTTTCACTCAACCTCACAGTGCGATATGATCGCGGTCAGCTGTAGGCTTGTATTATTCTCTTATGGACAACCCACTAATATAACACCCAACAATCTTTCCTTTCTCAAAGTCAGTTCAGAGATATTTTCACTCAACCTCACAGTGCGATATGATCGCGGTCAGCTGCAGGCTTGTGTTATTCTCTTATGGACAACCCACTAATATAACACCCAACAATCGTTCCTTTCTCAAAGTCAGTTCAGCGACACTTTCACTCAACCTCACAGTGCGATATGATCGCGGTCAGCTGCAGGCTTGTATTATTCACTTATGGACAACCCACTAATATAACACTCAACAATCTTTCCTTTCTCAAAGTCAGATCAGCGACACTTTCACTCAACCTCACAGTGCGATATGATCGCGGTCAGCTGCAGGCTTGTGTTATTCTCTTATGGACAACCCACTAATATAACACCCAACAATCGTTCCTTTCTCAAAGTCAGTTCAGCGACATTTTCACTCAACCACACAGTGCGATATGATCGCGGTCAGCTGCAGGCTTGTATTATTCTCTTATGGACAACCCACTAATAAAACACCCAACAATCTTTCCTTTCTCAAAGTCAGTTCAGCGACACTTTCACTCAACCTCACAGTGCGATATGATCGCGGTCAGCTACAGGCTTGTATTATTCTCTTATGGACAACCCACTAATATAACACCCAACAATCTTTGCTTTCTCAAAGTCAGTTCAGCGACACTTTCACTCAACCTCACAGTGCGATATGATCGTGGTCAGCTGCAGGCTTGTATTATTCTCTTTGGACAACCCACTAATATAACACCCAACAATCTTTCCTTTTTCAAAGTCAGTTCAGCGACACTTTCACTCAACCTCACAGTGCGATATGATCGCGGTCAGCTGCAGGCTTGTATTATTCTCTTATGGACAACCCACTAATATAACACCCAACAATCTTTCCTTTCTCAAAGTCAGTTCAGCGACACTTTCACTCAACCTCACAGTGCGATATGATCGCGGTCAGCTGCAGGCTTGTATTATTCTCTTATGGACAACCCACTAATATAACACCCAACAATCTTTCCTTTCTCAAAGTCAGTTCAGAGATATTTTCACTCAACCTCACAGTGCGATATGATCGCGGTCAGCTGCAGGCTTGTATTATTCTCTTATGGACAACCCACTAATATAACACCCAACAATCTTTCCTTTCTCAAAGTCAGTTCAGCGACACTTTCACTCAACCTCACAGTGCGATATGATCGCGGTCAGTTGCAGGCTTGTTTTATTCTCTTATGGACAACCCACTAATATAACACCCAACAATCTTTCCTTTCTCAAAGTCAGTTCAGCGACACTTTCACTCAACCTCACAGTGCGATATGATCGCGGTCAGCTGCAGGCTTGTATTATTCTCTTATGGACAACCCACTAATAAAACACCCAACAATCTTTCCTTTCTCAAAGTCAGTTCAGCGACACTTTCACTCAACCTCACAGTGCGATATGATCGCGGTCAGCTGCAGGCTTGTATTATTCTCTTATGGACAACCCACTAATATAACACCCAACAATCTTTGCTTTCTCAAAGTCAGTTCAGCGACACTTTCACTCAACCTCACAGTGCGATATGATCGTGGTCAGCTGCAGGCTTGTATTATTCTCTTATGGACAACCCACTAATATAACACCCAACAATCTTTCCTTTTTCAAAGTCAGTTCAGCGACACTTTTACTCAACCTCACAGTGCGATATGATCGCGGTCAGCTGCAGGCTTGTATTATTCTCTTATGGACAACAAACTAATATAACACCCAACAATCTTTCCTTTCTCAAAGTCAGTTCAGCGACACTTTCACTCAACCTCACAGTGCGATATGATCGCGGTCAGCTGCAGGCTTGTATTATTCTCTTATGGACAACCCACTAATATAACACCCAACAATCTTTCCTTTCTCAAAGTCAGTTCAGAGATATTTTCACTCAACCTCACAGTGCGATATGATCGCGGTCAGCTGCAGGCTTGTGTTATTCTCTTATGGACAACCCACTAATATAACACCCAACAATCTTTCCTTTCTCAAAGTCAGTTCAGCGACACTTTCACTCAACCTCACAGTGCGATATGATCGCGGTCAGCTGCAGGCTTGTATTATTCTCTTATGGACAACCCACTAATATAACACCCAACAATCTTTCCTTTCTCAAAGTCAGTTCAGAGATATTTTTACTCAACCTCACAGTGCGATATGATCGCGGTCAGCTGCAGGCTTGTGTTATTCTCTTATGGACAACCCACTAATATAACACCCAACAATCTTTCCTTTCTCAAAGTCATTTCAGCGACACTTTCACTCAACCTCACAGTGCGATATGATCGCGGTCAGCTGCAGGCTTGTATTATTCACTTATGGACAACCCACTAATATAACACCCAACAATCTTTCCTTTCTCAAAGTCAGATCAGCGACACTTTCACTCAACCTCACAGTGCGATATGATCGCGGTCAGCTGCAGGCTTGTGTTATTCTCTTATGAACAACCCACTAATATAACACCCAACAATCGTTCCTTTCTCAAAGTCAGTTCAGCGACATTTTCACTCAACCACACAGTGCGATATGATCGCGGTCAGCTGCAGGTTTGTATTATTCTCTTATGGACAACCCACTAATAAAACACACAACAATCTTTCCTTTCTCAAAGTCAGTTCAGCGACACTTTCACTCAACCTCACAGTGCGATATGATCGCGGTCAGCTACAGGCTTGTATTATTCTCTTATGGACAACCCACTAATATAACACCCAACAATCTTTGCTTTCTCAAAGTCAGTTCAGCGACACTTTCACTCAACCTCACAGTGCGATATGATCGTGGTCAGCTGCAGGCTTGTATTATTCTCTTTGGACAACCCACTAATATAACACCCAACAATCTTTCCTTTTTCAAAGTCAGTTCAGCGACACTTTCACTCAACCTCACAGTGCGATATGATCGCGGTCAGCTGCAGGCTTGTATTATTCTCTTATGGACAACCCACTAATATAACACCCAACAATCTTTCCTTTCTCAAAGTCAGTTCAGAGATATTTTCACTCAACCTCACAGTGCGATATGATCGCGGTCAGCTGCAGGCTTGTATTATTCTCTTATGGACAACCCACTAATATAACACCCAACAATCTTTCCTTTCTCAAAGTCAGTTCAGCGACACTTTCACTCAACCTCACAGTGCGATATGATCGCGGTCAGCTGCAGGCTTGTATTATTCTCTTATGGACAACCCACTAATAAAACACCCAACAATCTTTCCTTTCTCAAAGTCAGTTCAGCGACACTTTCACTCAACCTCACAGTGCGATATGATCGCGGTCAGCTGCAAACTTGTATTATTCTCTTATGGACAACCCACTAATATAACACCCAACAATCTTTGCTTTCTCAAAATCAGTTCAGCGACACTTTCACTCAACCTCACAGTGCGATATGATCGTGGTCAGCTGCAGGCTTGTATTATTCTCTTATGGACAACCCACTAATATAACACCCAACAATCTTTCCTTTTTCAAAGTCAGTTCAGCGACACTTTTACTCAACCTCACAGTGCGATATGATTGCGGTCAGCTGCAGGCTTGTATTATTCTCTTATGGACAACCCACTAATATAACACCCAACAATCTTTCCTTTCTCAAAGTCAGTTCAGCGACACTTTCACTCAACCTCACAGTGCGATATGATCGCGGTCAGCTGCAGGCTTGTATTATTCTCTTATGGACAACCCACTAATATAACACCCAACAATCTTTCCTTTCTCAAAGTCAGTTCAGAGATATTTTCACTCAACCTCACAGTGCGATATGATCGCGGTCAGCTGCAGGCTTGTGTTATTCTCTTATGGACAACCCACTAATATAACACCCAACAATCTTTCCTTTCTCAAAGTCAGTTCAGCGACACTTTCACTCAACCTCACAGTGCGATATGATCGCGGTCAGCTGCAGGCTTGTATTATTCTCTTATGGACAACCCACTAATATAACACCCAACAATCTTTCCTTTCTCAAAGTCAGTTCAGAGATATTTTCACTCAACCTCACAGTGCGATATGATCGCGGTCAGCTGCAGGCTTGTGTTATTCTCTTATGGAAAACCCACTAATATAACACCCAACAATCTTTCCTTTCTCAAAGTCAGTTCAGCGACACTTTCACTCAACCTCACAGTGCGATATGATCGCGGTCAGCTGCAGGCTTGTATTATTCACTTATGGACAACCCACTAATATAACACCCAACAATCTTTCCTTTCTCAAAGTCAGATCAGCGACACTTTCACTCAACCTCACAGTGCGATATGATCGCGGTCAGCTGCAGGCTTGTGTTATTCTCTTATGGACAACCCACTAATATAACACCCAACAAACGTTCCTTTCTCAAAGTCAGTTCAGCGACATTTTCACTCAACCACACTGTGCGATATGATCGCGGTCAGCTGCAGGCTTGTATTATTCTCTTATGGACAACCCACTAATAAAACACCCAACAATCTTTCCTTTCTCAAAGTCAGTTCAGCGACACTTTCACTCAACCTCACAGTGCGATATGATCGCGGTCAGCTACAGGCTTGTATTATTCTCTTATGGACAACCCACTAATATAACACCCAACAATCTTTGCTTTCTCAAAGTCAGTTCAGCGACACTTTCACTCAACCTCACAGTGCGATATGATCGTGGTCAGCTGCAGGCTTGTATTATTCTCCTATGGACAACCCACTAATATAACACCCAACAATCTTTCCTTTTTCAAAGTCAGTTCAGCGACACTTTCACTCAACCTCACAGTGCGATATGATCGCGGTCAGCTGCAGGCTTGTATTATTCTCTTATGGACAACCCACTAATATAACACCCAACAATCTTTCCTTTCTCAAAGTCAGTTCAGAGATATTTTCACTCAACCTCACAGTGCGATATGATCGCGGTCAGCTGCAGGCTTGTGTTATTCTCTTATGGACAACCCACTAATATAACACCTAACAATCTTTCCTTTCTCAAAGTCAGTTCAGCGACACTTTCACTCAACCTCACAGTGCGATATGATCGCGGTCAGCTGCAGGCTTGTATTATTCTCTTATGGACAACCCACTAATATAACACCCAACAATCTTTCCTTTCTCAAAGTCAGTTCAGCGACATTTTCACTCAACCTCACAGTGCGATATGATCGTGGTCAGCTGCAGGCTTGTATTATTCTCTTGTGGACAACCCACTAATATAACACCCAACAATCTTTTCTTTCTCAAAGTCAGTTCAGCGACACTTTCACTCAACCTCACAGTGCGATATGATCGCGGTCAGCTGCAGGCTTGTATTATTCTCCTATGGACAACCCACTAATATAACACCCAACAATCTTTCCTTTCTCAAAGTCAGTTCAGCGACACTTTCACTCAACCTCACAGTGCGATATGATCGCGGTCAGCTGCAGGCTTGTATTATTCTCTTATGGACAACCCACTAATATAACACCCAACAATCTTTCCTTTCTCAAAGTCAGTTCAGCGACACTTTCACTCAACCTCACAGTGCGATATGATCGCGGTCAGCTGCAGGCTTATATTATTCTCTTATGGACAACCCACTAATATAACACCCAACAATCTTTCCTTTCTCAAAGTCAGTTCAGCGACACTTTCACTCAACCTCACAGTGCGATATGATCGCGGTCAGCTGCAGGCTTGTATTATTCTCTTATGGACAACCCACTAATATAACACCCAACAATCTTTCCTTTCTCAAAGTCAGTTCAGAGATATTTTCACTCAACCTCACAGTGCGATATGATCGCGGTCAGCTGCAGGCTTGTATTATTCTCTTATGGACAACCCACTAATATAACACCCAACAATCTTTCCTTTCTCAAAGTCAGTTCAGCGACACTTTCACTCAACCTCACAGTGCGATATGATCGCGGTCAGCTGCAGGCTTGTGTTATTCTCTTATGGACAACCCACTAATATAACACTCAACAATCGTTCCTTTCTCAAAGTCAGTTCAGCGACATTTTCACTCAACCACACAGTGCGATATGATCGCGGTCAGCTGCAGGCTTGTATTATTCTCTTATGGACAACCCACTAATATAACACCCAACAATCTTTCCTTTCTCAAAGTCAGTTCAGCGACACTTTCACTCAACCTCACAGTGCGGTATGATCGCGGTCAGCTGCAGGCTTGTATTATTCTCTTATGGACAACCCACTAATATAACACCCAACAATCTTTCCTTTCTCAAAGTCAGTTCAGCGACACTTTCACTCAACCTCACAGTGCGATATGATCGCGGTCAGCTGCAGGCTTGTATTATTCTCTTATGGACAACCCACTAATATAACACCCAACAATCTTTGCTTTCTCAAAGTCAGTTCAGCGACACTTTCACTCAACCTCACAGTGCGGTATGATCGTGGTCAGCTGCAGGCTTGTATTATTCTCTTATGGACAACCCACTAATATAGCACCCAACAATCTTTCCTTTCTCAAAGTCAGTTCAGCGACACTTTCACTCAACCTCACAGTGCGGTATGATCGTGGTCAGCTGCAGGCTTGTATTATTCTCTTATGGACAACCCACTAATATAGCACCCAACACTCTTTCCTTTCTCAAAGTCAGTTCAGCGACACTTTTACTAAACCTCACAGTGCGATATGATCGCGGTCAGCTGCAGAGCTTGTTTTTATACCGTTTGCAGCTGTGCCGCGCACCTTAACAACGCACCGGATCCGTTCATTTGCTTTTGAAGTGGGGGGGTGTCCGGTTTACCTTTGTCAATAAAGTGTATATCTTGTGTTGTTCTTATTGCATACTTACGTCACTTACGTACGCACCTCATGGTGTTGCCAACTTCCATTCATGAGAGAGAGAAGATGTCACGTTAAGTTTGGAAAGTGCAAAAGAGAACAAACTCAAATTTACATAGGAAAAAGAGCTAAAAATGAAAGTTAAAATGGAATATACTTTACAGTAATCCTTAGCTTTTCGGCCGAGTTCCACGTGGACACACGTGGGTCGATCTCCACTAATGTCTTCAGCGTGTCCATATCTACATTTGCGAGTCTTCCGACTTTGGAACGGTCTGACAGGTAAAAGTTTCCCTTTCGAAGTCGTACTAACCAACAGCAGAACTGAAGATTTGATATGGCACACGGATACCTACTGGTACTGATGTTCCTTACAGCATTTGCTGGGGTGGTACCGCAACGAAACTGCTACAGCATTCAATGGCGAATGTGCTTCTTGTCCACTTCCATGTGGAATGGCCCTTACACTCTTTGCCCTCTGAGAGCTAACTGCCACTGACTTTAGCCACGTACGTGATGATGTCATGCCGGTGTACTGCGCAATCTCAGTGGTCAATGTGCACCATGGCTGGGGCTTTGACGTCGGGTACCTCGTCGTCGGACATTACTTTCTTTCCAACCCAATATCATCAAACAGAGGTCATCGCTCTTTCCACGTTTATAAGTGAGTCACGGAAGAACACTCATTGGCTGCCACCGGGAATCGAACCCAGGGTCTTCCAGTTACGCGCCGTATATGCTTCCACTACACCACAGCGGCCTCGAATTCCTCCATCCCCAGCATTGTGCTGGGCTCCAAGAAGCAACCTGCCAAATTGGCTTGGCAGTCAGTGTGTGTGAGTCTGGAGGAATTCGAGGCCGCTGTGGTGCAGTGTAAGCATATCCGGCGCGTAACTGGAAGACCCTGGGTTCAATTCCCGGTGGCGGCAAATGAGAATTTTACTGTGACTCACTTATAAACGTGAAAACAGCGATGGCCTCTGTTTGATGTTCCTGGTCCACGTCAAATGTCTGTATTAACCAACCCAATATGATTGAATATCCGCAATTTTGGATTTTTCGAATGTGCTGTGCTTCCAATACGATTCGATAAACGAGGGTTTACCCTGTATTTGGTCCGAAACAATGTCTACGTAATACGATAAAATACATTAATACGTGTTTTTAATCCGTTAATATAGGCGTAAAATTGCAAAATTACAGAAGCTTTCCCTGCCAACGGGCAGCTTCTTCAGACTTCTGAATATAAACACTTAACAGAAACAGACAAAGAATAAATGCAACTAAAATCATTATCAATTACTATTTTACAAAGTTATCGTCTTTGAGAGAGGAACTGGTAGCACTGAATGTAATATAAGTATAAATGGCACTGTGGTTGACAAGGTGAGCGGGTTTCTGTATTTAGGAAGCATGTTTGACAACTTGGATGGTGAAATTAGTAGGCAAGTGAATTCTTCATTTGGAAGTCATAGCTGCTCTGGGAGGTTTTCACAGGAATGATGGGTTCTCTAGAGAGTCCCGCATGGCTGTGTATGAAAGTGTAATTGTTCCTACTCTGATGTATAGTAGTGAAACCTGGGCACTACAGAAGAAACATAGAAGTCGTTTGCGTTACTTACGGAAGGTTTGTGGCAAGACGCGGTTTGATTGTGTGAGGAATGAAGATATATTGTAGTTGTGTGATGTGAAGCAAAATGTTGTTAGCAAGGTGGAGACCAATATGCTTCGGTGGTTTGGCCATGTTGGAAGAATGAGTGATGAGATGCTTACTAAGAAAATATTTTTAGCCCATGTGGCAGGAAGGAAAGGCAGAGGAAGGCCAAGAAGGAATACATGGGTGGATCAGATTTAAGAGTGTCTGCATGAGAAAATGATTATGAGTATGAAGTATAAAAACTCTTGTGTACGGCGTGTAATGGATATCAGTGAAGCCCGAGTTGTATGTCAAGATCGCTGTAAATGATGAAGTTTGATACGACAACAGTAAGTAAAAATATCTGGTAGTTTGAATTTCTTTTTGGAGCTAACCTCTGAATCCCAGAGAACAGCTTAGTGATATGTATGTATGTATGTATTTATTCTTTGTCTGTTTCTGTTAAGTGTTTATATACAGAATCATGAAGAAGCTGCCCGTTGGCAGTGAAAGTTTGCGAAGCTTGTGTAATTTTGCAGCTTTACGCCTATTAACGGATTAAAAATACATATTAATGTATTATATCGTATTACTGTAAGTGGCGTATAACCCACAATCCAATTTTCTACCAAATGTCTACGTAGTATGAAAACAATTTCGGTTACGGTGTGTTCAACAAAGTTGAAACATTCCCCACACCATGACGTCTACAGCTCCATTCTGTTTCTGTGCAGCCATACACTCTAGTTGCATCCATTGGTGAGTTATGGTTATCTTTAAACACAGAAACAAAAAGTAATAATAAATAATGAAAGAAAATAACTGAATATATTGTAAGGTACAGTTAAATGTATTTTATCTTATGTAAAGGTCTTGAGGCCCAAAGGAATTTTGTTTATAATTTTTTCCGGTCTTTATGTTTGAAATAAAATGTTAATCCTAAAAAGTTTGAGCGATGAATAGCTCTTCACTTTCAGAAAGTAACATTTCCATAAATCATTCTTATTAATTGCTCCAAAATCTGGACAATTCTAAATTATGTGGAAGTACATCAACACTTTTGAATTTTGCTTATCTTGTGTTTCACATGGCCATATTCATGCCGGCAGCTTAAAGTAATAATACAGGTAATGATGTTTGAAATTGTTTAGTTTTATAAGAATTTTGATATTAATTTTTTTGTTTGATTTCTAAGAATACATTATTCAACGTAGACCACATGCGAAACTAATAAAAATTAATTTGATAAAGCTGGTTACACAATTTATTTCCAGAGTTTCGCGATTGCTTACTTCACAAGAAAGTATGACCTAGTGTTTGCATTAAAGACTCTTAAAATTAACTGTAATAAGACACAAGAAGACAAATTATTTTCTGGTAAGTCCAGTACTTCCTTTTAAAATTAGACAGTGTACAAAACGTCGCACATAAGTTGTAACGTACTAGGAGATGTGACGTACCTGCCAGCAGGACGCACACGACATAAAGGCAGATAGGAATCAGAATAATCGTCTGCGTAGCTCAGTTGGTAGAGCGACTTGTTCCGGAATAAGCGGCCTCGGGTTCGAATCCCGGCGTAGACCAAAAATGACGGAGAAATTTACTTCGTTATAATGGCGCCCGAACTACCCGGATGACCCGACCGTTCAAAATCTCGCATTGGTGTGATGTTATTTCCACACCGCGAGACAGGAAAAATCAGAGAATCCCTTCTCCAGTGCTTCGAAAAAATAAATGTGTGTGACGTTGTATTCCACACACCAGATTGACGGGGAGTTCTCAAGTGCACGTTCTTCAGTGGTTGACTGCCTGCAACGATTCATGGTCACGGCTGATCCGTGGGCCATGCCCCCGGCCCTCTTTCGGGGGGGGGGGAGATGTGACGTACCTGCCAGCAGGACGCACACGACATAAAGGCAGATAGGAATCAGAACAAATGTCTGCGTAGCTCAGTTGGTAGAGCGACTTGTTCCGGAATAAGCGTACTCGGGTTCGAATCCCGGCGTAGGCCAAAAATGACGGAAAAATTTACTTCGTTATAATGGCGCCCGAAATGACCCGATCGTTCAAAATCTCGCAATGGTGTGATGTTATTTCCACACCGCGAGATAGGAAAAATAAGAGAATCCCTTCTCCAGCACTTCGAAAAAAAAATGAAGGGGAGATGATGTAACGTACTAGGAGATGTGACGTACCTGCCAGCAGGACGCACACGACATAAAGGCAGATAGGAATCAGAATAATCGTCTGCGTAGCTCAGTTGGTAGAGCAACTTGTTCCGGAATAAGCGGCCTCGGGTTTGAATCCCGGCGTAGACCAAAAATGACGGAGAAATTTACTTCGTTATAAAGTCCAGTACTTCTTTTTAAATTGTATAAAACGTTGCTTACATAAAACAGTTTTTTTAGAACTAAAGAAAGCCTCCGGCGTTAAAAGCTACACCATGTGTCAAATAAATAGATTAATAGCTGAACTTGAAAGAAGCGACGGTAATGTCCTAATACCGGCAACTTTAAAATCCACCGGGAGAAGCAACGAAGTCTTGGGACGAAGATAGCGGTCAGACACGGCCGCCATCTTTGCTGACGACATTTGACTCTTGGACCTCTAAGATGCTCGTTTGCAACCTTGGATTAATTTTTCTCTTTTACACTCAGAAAAACGTTTTGTTAATTCCACAAACATTTTTGTCGATATACAGTTAACAAAATTTTTTGTTGAATTTGCAAAATTATTTTGTTGAAAATTATTGTTGATTTAACAAAATTTATTGTTATCACGATAAAACGTTTTGTTCATTTAACAAAATGATTAGGTCGATTTTGGGGAATTTGTTTGATCCAACAAAACATGTTGTTATCATGACTAAATCTTCTGTTGCTGCAACAAACATATTTTTATAGAAACAAAACTTATTGTGTCACGTATACAATATGTTTTGTTGCAGCAACAAAACATTTTGTCATGATAACAATATGTTTTGTTGGATCAAACAAATTCCCAAAATATCGACCTAATAGTTTTGTTAAATGAACAAACCGTTTTGTCGTGTTAACAATAAATTTTGTTAAATCAAAAATAATTTTCATCAAAAATAGTTTTGCAAATTTCACAAAACAATTTTGCAAATTCAACAAAAAATTTTGTTGACTGTATATCGACAAATCTTTTGTTGATTCAACAAAATTTTTTTGAATTAACAAAACGTTTTTCTCGTTAAGTGAGATAGAGAAATCTAAAACCACTTCTTTTAAAGATTAGGAGAAGTGCTATCTTTGTGCATTGCTCGGAATGGACCATGGGCTAATATAAAAAAAAGTTATTAACCAGCGTTGCATTCAGAGAGTTTTTTCCGGGGGTGGGCAATTACAAATTTGAGGGGGCTGAAACTTGTTGACTGACCATATATACAGGGTGTCACAAAAAATACACGGCAAAACTTCAGGAATGAGTTCTTTATAGGCAGATAAGAAAAAAGTTTATGTCAACATAGGTCCGGAAATGCTTGGTTTACGAGTTATGAAGGTCTGTCTATGACACTTAACTGCTCACATTACCTTATAGTAATTGTTCAAAATTTCCTCCTTCTGCCTAAATACAGGCCTCACATCGATGTCTCGCGGACTCGCGGACACGCTGTCAAATTTCTGGCATGTGTCGTATTGTTTCACAACCTGCCACAATTCGATTGCGGGGAGTTTCCACATCTGCTACTGGAGTCGAATACACCAATGATTTTAAATTTCCCCACAAGAAGAAATCTAGAGGGTTTAAATCTGGTGAGCATGGAGGCCAGGTATAGTTGGTCCACCTCTACCTACCCACCGACTAAAAAACTTTCGATTCAAATAATTGCGAGCTATATGGCTAAAATGCGCGGGAGCGCCATCGTGCATAAAGCGCGCTTGTCGGTCGGAAAGGAAAACCACCAGATTCTGTCAGTACTTTGTGATGAAGGAATTCTCCTGCGGGAGATAAAACATTCCGGTGAATAACTGGGAAACCAAGACAGACCTGAGTCAGGTAGTGTGAACAGTTAAGTGTTGTAGACAGACCTTCCTACCTCGCAAACCAAGCATTACTGGACCTATGTTCATATAAACTTTTTTTCTTATCTACCTATGAGGAACTCATTCCTGCAGTTTTCCGTGTATTTTTGAGACACCCTGTATATATAAATAATTACAATTTTGTTATTTATATACACATTTATACATATAACAAAATTTTAAATAGAGCATAAAATTTATCTTATGTTCGTATATCGCAAATTCAAATTCCTAGAAATCTACACATACAAGTGATTAAAAATGTAACAAGAAAGATGACACCGAACTTTCGGGTGTAATAAGCGCGTCTTTTGAATTCGTTCTGACGCAAATTAAATTTATCAAAGCTATTCAAAGGCAATGGAACCGGTATGGAAAACAATAGATCTGACCTAAAAAAGAAGATTTTCAATCGGGTTTTTAATCCCTCAGATATTGCTGTAAACGGAATCGTGAGCTTAAGAACTCTTAGAAACAGAGATATAGACAAAAATAAGATGTGACTTAACGTCCCCTGGGGGAAAACCATGCATTATTTTAGGAGAAAGTATTCTCAAAAGGTTTATCCATATAAGCGGTATCGGTCGAAGAAAAAAAAATTAGTCGAGTTTTTAGGAGCCCAGAGTTTGCTACAAATACATCAGAAGCAGAAATTAACACAAACGCTCCCTGGTGGCCAAACCATTCTTTACCAAACATTAGAAATTATGTGAAAAATATTTTCCGTAAGGTCTTGCATGCGATACAGGAAGAATTTTTCAAATCGGAGCTTTAGGAGCAGAAATAACGTAGAAAAGGCATTTTACCTTTGTGCCCCCTAGCGAAAAGTCTATGATTTACTTGTAAATTTTGAATTTAAAGGAAAAACATTTCGCATCGGAAACACTATCCAACAAAAAAGGAATTTTTCAAATCAGACTCCTCGAAGCAGAAATATTGACAAAAATAAGATATACATCAACGCCCATGGCGTAGAAACCATGCACTATTTTAAGAAGAAAATGTTTCTAAAAGGTTTGTCGACATGAGTAGTATCGGTCAAAAAACGACGTTTTTTTTCAATCGAGAATTTAGAAGCTCATATTTTGCTGCAAATACATCAGAAGCGGAAATTAAGATTTAAGCCCCCTGGTGGCCAAACTATTTTTTTACAAAAGTTAGAAATTATGTGCAAACGATTTCCCATCAAGAGCTGTGTCCGATGCAGAAAGAATTTTTCAAATCGGAGATTTAGAAGCAGAGATAAAGGGGGAAACGCAATTTTCTGCTACGTCCCTAGCGGAAAGTCTATGAATTACTTGAAAATTTTGAAATTATATGAAAAACATGTCACGCGGAAAACACTATCCAACAAAGAAGGAATTTTTCAAATTGGACACCTGGAAGTAGAGATGTTTTCAAAAATAAGATGTACATCTACGCCCCTTGGCAGAGAAACTGTGGAATATTTTAGGAAAAAAATATTCCAAAAAGGTTTATCGATGTGAGTGGCATCAGTCCGCGAAACAATTTTTTCAATCTATATTTTAGACGCTCAGATTTTATGGAAAATACATCAAAAGCAAAAATTAACACTTACGCCACCTGATGGCCAAAGCATTCTTTACCAAAAATTTTAAATTATATGCAAAAGATTTTCCAGGAGAAGATGTATCCGCTGAAAAAAAAATTTCAAATCGGAGTTTTAGAAGAAGAGTTATCGGAAAAAACGTAATTTACTTTTACGCCACCAAGCGAAAAATCTATGCGTAATTTGAAAACGTAACTATATCTAAAATACTCTTCTACGTAAATGGAATCGAAAGATAAAAGAATTTTTTCAATCGGATGTTTAGAAGCAAATATGTGGAATAAAATGTATTTTCGAATTCGACATAATCTGCATTTACGCCCTCTAGCGGCGATTTTGTACATCGTAAAAAAAAAAACGAAATAAAGGATCACCATTCGCATATTTCAAGCTTCCCAATGCAAAAATAATTTTTTAAATCGGACTAATAGTTGCAGAGATACCGTGGGTACAGGCGGACGGACAAACCGATAACATAAGCACGATCTTTTTTTACAAAAGACGTGCTAAAAATGTTTTACCCTTTACTTTATTTCAGTAATGAACACGGGTTTCACCATAGGGTGGTTTAAATTATTGAGGATGCTTGTAAGATAATGCTGTGCAGGAGAAAATGCTCCCTCCCCACCCCCAAAAAAACAAAAAAACATTAGGAGTGGTAAAAATGTCCTCACCTTACTACAAGCGTCTTTCTGATTATTAAGGAATCATTAGTGTTACTTGAAAACGTATGCTGTAAACCATTCCCCTGCCATTCGGTTTCAGCCCCTTTAGATTATTTTGATTAGCACATAGTACTGAAGAAACTAACTAAATGTTTGGGTGCCAGTTTGAGGCGTCTCGGTTTTTTTTTTTTCGTTTTTTTTTTTTTTTTTTTTTTGTCACATGTTTGTTTGTTTTTTTGTCACAAAACGTATGCTGTAAACCATTCCCCTGCCATTCGGTTTCAGCCCCTTTAGATTATTTTGATTAGCACATAGTACCTAAAGAAACTAACAAAATGTTTGGGTGCCAGTTTGAGGCGTCTCGTTTTTTTTTTCGTTTTTTTTTTTTGTTTTGTTTTTGTCACAAAACGTATGCTGTAAACCATTCCCCTGCCATTCGGTTTCAGCCCCTTTAGATTATTTTGATTAGCACATAGTACTGAAGAAACTAACTAAATGTTTGGGTGCCGGTTTGAGGCGTCTCGGTTTTTTTTTTTTCGTTTTTTTTTTTTTTTTTTTTTTTGTCACATGTTTGTTTGTTTTTTTGTCACAAAACGTATGCTGTAAACCATTCCCCTGCCATTCGGTTTCAGCCCCTTTAGATTATTTTGATTAGCACATAGTACTAAAAGAAACTAACTAAATGTTTGGGTGCCAGTTTGAGGCGTCTCGTTTTTTTTTTCGTTTTTTTTTTGTTTTGTTTTTGTCACAAAACGTATGCTGTAAACCATTCCCCTGCCATTCGGTTTCAGCCCCTTTAGATTATTTTGATTAGCACATAGTACTGAAGAAACTAACTAAATGTTTGGGTGCCAGTTTGAGGCGTCTCGGTTTTTTTTCGGTTTTTTTTTTTTTTGTCACATAGTTTTGTTTTGTTTTTTCACAAAACGTATGCTGTAAACCAGTCCCCTGCCATTCGGTTTCAGCCCCTCTAGATTATTTTGATTAGCACATAGTACCTAAAGAAACTAACTAAATGTTTGGGTGCCAGTTTGAGGCGTCTCGTTTTTTTTTTTTTTTTTTCGTTTTTTTTTTTTTTTTTTGTTTTTTTTTTGTCACATAGTTTGTTTGTTTTTTGTCACAAAACGTATGCTGTAAACCATTCCCCTGCCATTCGGTTTCAGCCCCTTTAGATTATTTTGATTAGCACATAATACTAAAAGAAACTAACTAAATGTTTGGGTGCCAGTTTGAGGCGTCTCGTTTTTTTTTTTTTTTCGTTTTTTTTTTTTTTTTGTTTTTTGTCACATAGATTTTTTTTTGTCACAAAACGTATGCTGTAAACCATTCTCCTGCCATTCGGTTTCAGCCCCTTTAGATTATTTTGATTAGCACATAGTACTAAAAGAAACTAACTAAATGTTTGGGTGCCAGTTTGAGGCGTCTCGTTTTTTTTTTCGTTTTTTTTTTTTTTTTTTTTTTGTTTTTTTGTCACATAGTTTGTTTTGTTTTTTTGTCACAAAAGGTATGCTGTAAACCATTCCCCTGCCATTCGGTTTCAGCCCCTTTAGATTATTTTGATTAGCACATAGTACTGAAGAAACTAACTAAATGTTTGGGTGCCAGTTTGAGGCGTCTCGGTTTTTTTTTTTTTTTTCGTTTTTTTTCGTTTTTTTTTTTGTCACATAGTTTTGTTTTGTTTTGTCACAAAACGTATGATGTAAACCAGTCCCCTGCCATTCGGTTTCAGCCCCTTTAGATTATTTTGATTAGCACATAGTACTAAAAGAAACTAACTAAATGTTTGGGTGCCAGTTTGAGGCGTCTCGTTTTTTTTTTTTCGTTTTTTTTTTTGTTGTTTTTTTGTCACATGGTTTTTTGTTTTTTTTTGTCACAAAACGTATGCTGTAAACCATTCTCCTGCCATTCGGTTTCAGCCCCTTCAGATTATTTTGATTAGCACATAGTACTAAAAGAAACTAACTAAATGTTTGGGTGCCAGTTTGAGGCGTCTCGTTTTTTTTTTCGTTTTTTTATTGTTGTTTTTTTGTCACATAATTTGTTTTTTTTTTGTCACAAAACGTATGCTGTAAACCATTCCCCTGCCATTCGGTTTCAGCCCCTTTAGATTATTTTGATTAGCACATAGTACTAAAAGAAACTAACTAAATGTTTGGGTGCCAGTTGGAGGCGTCTCGTTTTTTTTTTCGTTTTTTTTTTTTTTGTTTGTTTTTTGTCACATAGTTTGTTTGTTTTTTTGTCACAAAACGTATGCTGTAAACCATTCCCCTGCCATTCGGTTTCAGCCCCTTTAGAATATTTTGATTAGCACAAAGTACTAAAAGAAACTACCTAAATGTTTGGGTGCCAGTTTGCGGCGTCTCGTTTTTTTTTTTTTCGTTTTTTTTTTATTTTTTTTTTTGTCACATAGTGTAAACTACCCACTACCAGGAAAGCAAAAACTTTTGATGTGAACAATTTCTAATAATTTGCTATCTTTAAAAGTGAGGTTGCAAATATTTTTTTATATTGGAAACAGTTTAATGTTTTACTGAAGGATGACAGAAATTTCAGATTGAAGGGGATGGGGTCTTTTTTTATTATTTTAATATTTTCCCTCATTTTCTTAAGTTTTTTTAAAATTAATTTCTCCAAATATTCAGCTATAAAGAATTAGAAAAATTATAAGGGGAGATCACCCAAAAATCTACGGAGGGGGCGTTCCAGGATTTTCGGGGCTAAGTACCACCGAGAAGATGCCTGAATACATCACTGGCTATTACCCTGACAGCAGGTAAAACAGTGAGGCAACTAGTGAAAGTGAACCTCCTGCTGAAATTAGAATTTTTTTAAGTAATATCAGCACTTGAAAGCTCAGAACACTTAGCACATAGACAAGTACTAGTTCAAGCACCAGGGACCATTTTAGTAATTTGCATAATATCCATATTTCTGAATCGTATTTGTAAATGGATATGTGTACTTTAGGGTTGCAAACAATTTTGTTGACAGGGCCCTTAGGAATCTGAGTCGGCGGTTGGCAAAGAATGAAGCTACCGGTTTTGCCAGCTGTAAACGCGGCGAGACTTTCCAGCATCTCCAAGTGGATTTCAAAGTTCTCTGTATTAAGACATTACCGATGAGCGACAGCTTTGAATAAAGTGCATGGGCAAAATCATCTAAAGGCGCAAATAAGATGCTGCTTTTAAAAAGATAGTTGTCCGAGCAGTTCGTTTATTTGGCGGGAAATGAAAATTTACGGGAGACAAATTTTCAACTGAAAACTCCTTTCTCTATTGCGTTGCTGAGTGCAATTAGGGTACGTTTAACAATTTTAAAATTCTTTTCAGGAAGAAAAACCATTGAGGTGGATCCACTTAAAATCTTTTCATTGTATTTCCAATGGGCAAAATTCTGTAGCCATTTTCTTCACAATTATTACTTTTCGAAGGACAAAAATTTGAACATCGATAAAAGTAACTTCATATTATAGCCTAGTATACTTAATATTTCTTAAAATGTGACCATAATTAAGCAATTCAACATTTGCTCGTCTACTGACGTCATAATGTAAAATCGCGCCATCTATTATCTGGTTTCAACACCACCAAAGGAGAGGTTATTGTTTTTTAATATAAGTACAGTTACGTTTTAGAAAATAGTAAGTACACTAGGCTATAACATGAAGTTAGTTTTATCGATGTTCAAATTTTCATTATCGGGAACACATTAATTGGGAAGAAAAAGGCTACAGAAGTTTGTCCATTGAAAATACAAGGCAAAAATTTTGGATTCACCTTAAGCTGTTGACCTACATAAATCATTCACATTCTCTAATAAATAAAAACTAACAAACCTAATAAGTATCCATTAACTTAAATGCAATTCATGCTTCATCCAAACTGCACCAGTAGCACAACATAAGTTACTAAAAAACTGAATAACGTTGAAATCATTTGTCTAGTTACGGGAAACATTCGCAAAACAGTCAGACCCAAGTCCTGAGAGCATATAAGATTTGTCAATATTACATCAGTGTTCTTGACTTTATACATGAAGCTTGACTTACATTTCATAACTTGCTTCGCCAGATTGCGATTCTTTACATGCAGCTGGGAAGCACACAGGATAAAAAGCAAAGAAGAGGTCAGAGCTCCTGAGAAGCACAGAACTGAAAACCAAAAGAAAAGCCGATGGCTTACGTTTCTTATCAGAAACTGTATTGAAGTTACTGAAACAAAAATAGTGCATACCTGCGAGGACAACATAACAAATACTGGTATGTTAAACACTGAATCCATTTCTGCGATTAGAATTTGAAGCTGACAGTAAACTTCCAACAATACTTGCGCGTCGGCTGATCTAAGTGGGCAGCCACCATTATTTGGAAGCATGTCTTTGCAAACATCTATAATTTGGCAAATCTCTAGACATAGAGAAGAAAAAACATAGTGGAATAACAAACAAGAGTAAAAAGAAAATGAAAATCGTTGGAAAGAAAAACAAAGATATATGTGTACTGCATTATCCAATGCGAATTATCAAATCCCAAAGAACACAGACCTATACGTTCAAAAAAATCAACTTTCCTGATTATGATTGCCAGTAGAAAAGGAACAGACAAAAGCACAGGCTGTAATGAAGCATAAATAGTCGCTGGTTTTAACCAGCTCAATGAAGAAAGAACCTTCCTACCAGAGAAGCTGTTAACTTTAAGTTCAATCATTTTAAGATGCGCCAATAATTTCTGAAATTCTATTCTTCTCAGTCGGAGTGACACCCACAATGAGACGGAAATCACCCATAAAAGAAGTCCAGAGACGGACAAAGTCTTTGATTCACGGATCACAGCTTTACATGTCCCTGTAATAAGTAAATGAACGTAAGCCTGCAAGTGTAACAAGAAAAATATTTTGGACAGCACTGACCAGAACGGATGTTCCAAGTAGTCCCTCGGGTAAAAGTTAATTCCAATATTGTAGAGGCCTCTTGTAATAGGTCGCAGTGTTTCTTCGATATTACTTTTTCTTAGATCACACACAGGAACCATATCGTAGAAAACAAATTACTTTTAAAACTGGAAAATTGAGTAATCAGGCGCAATAACGTTTTTCCAGATTCTCAAGGGTGCGCTGACATTTGGAATCTAATGATCCTGAGATTTGTCTTTCACAAGATCCTAGATGGCTTATAATGAACATACGTATTTTCGGTTTCAACAATTGTTAAAGATTTCCAGTTATTATTTTGTTTCCTGTATCATCCTCAAAGCATGGAAAAAAAGGTGAAGGTGATTTAAGAACTTCTGCTCTGCTTCAATCGTGAAAATGCGGAAATCATTTCATCTCTAAATTCGTCTAAAATTCAGTTTTTTATTTTTTAAATTAATATTTCCTAAATTTCCAGCATTTAAAGGACTGCAAAATTTTGCAGTATGTGCATCTCCAAAAAAAGGTGAAGTTTGCAGTCGTTATATTTTGAAGGAAGTTCTAACATTTCCTTTTAATTTTAGCACTCTTTTGTACCGAATCTCCCAATCTGTATTGGTGAACCGCGTTTCTCTTGTTTTAACCCTTGCTTTGTTTTACGCTGCGATTCTATGAATATTTCCAGAATTGTTGCATCTTCGTCGTAGTAATATTTAGTTAGAAAATTTCTTTAAAACTGGATTTACTTTTAGAATAGCAACAAAAGGACAATTGGTGTGCATTTTAGCTTAAAATCCCGTAACACTCATCCGTTCAGGGTAGTGCTGTCCATTTTAGCTTGAAATCTCGTAACACTCATCCGTTCAGGGTAGTGCTGTCCATTTTAGCTTGAATTCTCGTAACACTCATCCGTTCAGGGTAGTGCTGTCCATTTTAGCTTGAATTCTCGTAACACTCATCCGTTCAGGGTAGTGCTGTCCATTTTAGCTTGAATTCTCGTAACACTCATCCGTTCAGGGTAGTGCTGTCCATTTTAGCTTGAATTCTCGTAACACTCATCCGTTCAGGGTAGTGCTGTCCATTTTAGCTTGAATTCTCGTAACACTCATCCGTTCAGGGTAGTGCTGTCCATTTTAGCTTGAAATCTCGTAACACTGATATGCATAGATTCCCTATTGTAGCTTTGCAGACAGATAGATATTCTGTAACAGACTTTAACTATGATTTAGTAAATTTTGTAGGCTGTACAAATTCAAGTTTGAATGATCGTAATAGAAATATTATTTTTTTTTCTTAGTTTGTCCTTAAAAATGATTTTTTCATCTGCTTCAAAATTTTTCTGTCTACAACATTTTCACAACGTGATTATGGAAAAAAAATCTTTGCCAAGACCAACATCAGAAATTATGTTTTCATAGGAAATCCTGTGATGTATCAAATATTTCAGGATCCTCTAAGATGAAAAAGTAACTGATTTTACTCGCTTGTTCTTTGAAGAAGATAAATTAATGCTAATTATTATTTCAGTACACGTTGCTCTCGGGACAGATCTGTTCTTCCTTCTTACGCATTCTACTAAGCACATATGGTTAGGAAAGGAAACATTCACCACACATATTTCAAAAGAAAAACAAAATTCGTATCTTTCAAAGCGAAACCAATGAACACGTTTCAGTGTGAAAAATTATAGGATGTCTTCACCAGTTCAGCAACGCCTAACACTCATTCGAAGAGGGTTTTTTTCCTGCTGCTATTGTCAAGGACGGTTTATAAGGTCCAGCGTGAGATCTGTCGAGATAGCTACGTATTAAGACGGGAAACTTGGCGCTGATGTTTTAATTTTGTAATAAAGAAAACGAAAGTAATGATAATCGATGGGGAAATTCATCAGTAGTTCTGTCAAAATATTTTTTACCAAGTGAAAGAACAAGGCTTTTCACAGAAAGAGACTAAATGCATTTCGCTTTTTACAAGATAAAAGCAACGAGCAACTGACTTTTATGCACGCATCATTCTTCAGTAAAGAACAAAGAAACAGCTTTTAAAATTATGACACCAATATTTACTCCTTTTATTACGCAGTAACATCGAATGTTGGAAACTCCACCACTTTCCATTAATGGAATTAAAGATCGAAAAGTTGTCGACAGTGTATTCGGTAAACATATCCATATACGACCCCAGTTGAGAGAGAATTTCGGGGAGCCAGATCTATCAAAGTTATCGACATATTTTCCTAGGAATAACAGCTTCACTTAAGGTTACCCATTAAAAAATAAAGAAACATTTTCAGCAAGACGTTTCTTTAGCAAACACCTGCTGATTCAAATCCTAAAAGACGGTAAAAGGACTGCAGGGTGCATTTTCATGATTTTTATAATCCTTTTTAGCACGTCTTTTGAGAAAAAAAAAACGTGCTTATGCTATCACTTTCTGAGTCCGTCTGTCTATATCTCTGAAATTATAGATCCAATTTCAAAAATTATTTTCCATTTCGAAGCATGATATGTGAGAATGATGATCCTTGCAATAAATGTTTCGCATTCTGTTTTTTTATTTCGATGCACAACTTCGCTGTTAGAGGGCGTAAATGCAGATGATATCGAATTCAAAATACATTTTATTCCATATACAGTCAACTCCACTTATAGTTAACCTCTGCGGATTCGCATATTTCGTTCACTATGTCCTAGGTTCACTAAAACCGAAGTATCTTCCCTCAATCTGAATTGAGTGGAATGGTGAGGAAGAAAATAAAATATGTATACATGTATCTCAAAATAATATATTTATGTACGTAGAGTATATTCATTAAATCTCTCTATTCTAAAAAAAGTAACTGCCGCCGCCGCTGCTGCTGCTGCTAACGCTGTTTTGGAAACTTCGCGACACTCTTGCTTTCCTAGCTCGCAGCGCAAAAACGTATTGAACACAGAAATATGAAATTTACATCGTCTGCAGAGAATTGTTTGGAAAACACGCTGAAATAAATGATTACTCGATTCCAGCGATACTTCAAGAGCTATTGTGTTTCAAAGTTAAGGTAAGCAAAAAAGTGCTATCAGGTCGCGTTCCGGTCACACTAACAGCAACAGAACCACGAAACTTCGTAGGCATGTAGTACCATGACCGACACCTCGTCGCCCTTTTTTTAATTTCGATTTAGTTTACGAGAAATTAAATTTCTAAATTTCCAAAAATTCTCTATTTCGCGATGGGATCCATTTAAAAAAACGGATATATGGCACACTATAAATCATAACGCTTTGCAATTTTTACAGCATAAACTTAAAACTATCATTCCTTTTTTCACAAAAAAAATTAAAAAAAAAAGTCATTTTCTAATTTTTAAGCATTTTTTTAAAGACGCAAAGGAAAGAAACGAACGGCTGGTCTGTCTTCACGATAACCACAGAGGAACGTTCTGGTCCCGTGACCTGCTGCCATGGTAACGCAGACAATTTGTTATGCATATGTTTTGTTGGTAAAGCTATCTCAGTAGTTTAAGGGGGAAGTCAAGTAATTTTGCTTCCTATATTTCCAATGGAAAAACTTCTGTACACATTTTCTTCACAATTAATGCGTTCCCAAGGATGAAAATTTGAACATCCATTAAAATAACTTCATTTTATGACTTGGAATACTTAATATTTTCTAAAACAAAAAATATAATTATGCAATCCAACATTTGTTTGTCTACTGACGTCGTCAAAGAACAGGTCGTGCCATCTTTTTTCTGGACAATTAATGCGTTCCCAAGGATGAAAATTTCAACATCGATTAAAATAGCTTCATTTTATAACTTGGAATACTTAATGTTTTCTAAAACATAACCATAATTATGCAATCCAACATTTGTTTGTCTACTGACGTCATCAATGTACAGGTCGCGCCATCTTTTTTCTGGACAATTAATGCGTTCCCAAGGATGAAAATTTGAACATCGATTAACATAGCTTCATTTTATAACTTGGAATACCCATTATTTTCTAAAACTTAACTATAATTATGCAATCCAAAATTTGTTTGTCTGCTGACGTCATCAAAGAACAGATCGCACCATCTTTTTTCTGGACAATTAATGCCTTCCCAAGGAGGAAAATGTTAACATCGATTAAAATAGCTTTATTTTATAACTTGGAATACTTAATAGTTTCTAAAACATAACCATAATTATGTAATTCAACATTTGTTTGTCTACTGTCGTCATCAAAGTACAGGTCGCGCCATCTTTTTTCTGGTTCCAACACGACCGAAAGAAAAGTTATCGATTTTTTATATAATTATGGTTATGGTTTAGAAAATATTAAGTATTCCAAGTTATAATATGAAGTTATTTTAATAGATGTTCAAATTTTCATCCATGGGAACACAATGATTTTGAAGGAAATGTGTACAAAAATTTTCCATTGGAAGTATATAGGAAGCAAAATTACTTGACGTCCACCTAAAAGGTTTACGGAAAAGCTTTTTGGACTGCTTTGTTTTCCTTAGTAGTACATTTAGTAAGTGCTATAAGTTCAAGCGACAAAAGTCCGACTTTCCAAAAATTAACGACAGTAAAAAAACTCTGAAATTTCGGAATAACAAGTCTTATTTGCTTAGACATGCAATAAAAATTCAAGGTTAGTAGATGACAAGGTTATGCTCATCCTGCACTTCCGGTAATTGCTTTGTGACGTCACTGTCCAAATCGACATCGTACGACTACATAATCGCCACGTTTCTTTGTATCTGCACCATAGCAACGTGTCTGAATTATTATTCGTGAACCAACGGGAATAATCTTCATGAATTCTACCAGATTTTTTAATGCATAATGTTTTCAATTTTTAACAAAAAAAATGTGGGGAATGTTGCCGAGATGCTCTTCTTATTTCTCATAAAGAAATTCGGCTTTACTACCGGAAAAGAACGCTTTCAAATAGTTCCCGATTTCCCGTGTATCCTTCCCGCTTTGTTTATATACAACCTAAAAGAAAGTAGTTCAAGATTATATATGGAATTTTTTTACTATTTTCATCGAAATAAATCTTAAGTAATGAAAATAATTATAGGCATTTATGTTATTATGGAAAACAATAACACATATTTTAATATCACATATTTATGCATCATAATTCCGATAAAGTAAATGCCCTTTTCACGAAATTAATGCCTAACATTCATTTTTTCCACTCAAAAGAACGAAATACTTCAGTGAACTGTTCAAATGGATCAAAATTTTGTTTTTTACAAAATCGTCGAAACAAATATTCCATTAGGCTACCGGCCAATAGTTCTTCCGATTTGCTAGTATGGCTTCTGAGATTTTGATTGAGAGCTCTCAGTTCGATTCGATACATTGAGTATGAGCTCCACTGTTAGTATCTATAAATATTTTTGCATGATTGACTATTAAATGAGTGAAAACATGTTCTGACAAATGTTCATATGCTTTCCATATATCTGGGTAGATGATATTACCTAGTTTAACATGTTTTTGAATAAACGGTCAAGAAATCTTCCTCTGTAGCTACAGCTCGAATATACAATTCATATGTTAGGACAGTGATGTCATTCAGTGACGTCACGACTATTCGTCTGCGAGGAAGGCGGTATGAGCAAACCTTGCTGTCTATTAACCTTGATAAAAATTGAAATTTATATGAAGTTTTACATCATGTGATATACTTGGAAATCGGGCTTCAGTGCCCGAGTGCTACTCTGGAATGGAGCGTAGCGGGCCTAGAGGCGCAGCCCCATAGTTAAGAAAACAAAATTAATTTTACATTACCTTAATTAACATGAAAATAGCCCGTTATGAGGCGCTGCTTGCTGCAAACAGTTTTAACAAATATTTTCCCTATGTCCTTTACTAGATTCTGTGCTTTTGCTACACTGGATTCTACATTTCCCATACATTCTAGGAATTTTAGCACAGTCCTGATACCCGCCAACATGTCTTTCACTGTTGGAAAATGCTCTTCATTATCGTCCTCGTCATCTTCAGATTCGTTTTGTTGCGTGTTAGAACCGCCTTTCACAACTTCGTCCGGAATTTCATTCGTTATAACGGGATTGCATACGTTATAACGGGATTTCATTCGTTATAACGGGATTTCATTTGTTATAACGGGATTTCGTTCGTTATAACGGGATTTCATTCGTTATAACGGGACTTAATTCGTTTTTACGGCATTTCATTCGTTATAACGGAATTGCATTCGTTATAACTGGATTTCGTTCGTTATAACTTCACAGTCAGCATCGATAAAATCTTCAGCTTCAGTGGAATTCACGGCGATATGCTGGAGCAGGTCCTTGAGAGGCACATCATCCTCTTCTTCGAATGCCACGCGTCCAGTAACCAAACCAGACCTCCGGAAACAGTTCTGTACTGTGACAGTTGACACACTCCTCCACACTTTGTTTTCAAAACGTACAGCATTCAGAACATTTATTGATGAGTTCTGTTTTGATTCCAAGGCTTGGATTAAATGAAGCGTTACTTCCCTTCTACAATAGGTTTTAAAGCTGTGATTCACACCTTGACCCGTGAGTTGGAGGACTGACGTGGTGTTGGCACGCAAGAACACCAGCTTGATGTTGCTGAGGTTTTTAATCCAACCTTTGTCCTTCAGTGCACATAAGGAGTAGTAAGGCTGCAATATTGTTCTCAACACATTCCTTCGAGTTTTTACAAGAAGGTTTGTTTTGAAATATGTTACAATTTCATGTTACAAGTACATTCTTTTCTTTGAAGTTCTATTTCTTAGGTTCAGTATAAACGAAAATTTTAATGTACATTTCCAATGTTGCGGGTCGGGACCAATGATTTAAGTTCACTATAGCCGAATGTTCACTATAACAGAGTTCGCTGTATCCATAGTTGATTGTATTTTCATCTAAATATCCCTGTTTTGCACGAATGTGAAGATTTACCATAAATGTGCATCTTGCTATAATGTAACGGCCAGTGGACAAAATATTTAAAATATCCAGCTTCTAAAAATGACACACATGAATTAAACGCCCAGGGGGCTATAATCATTTCGCCCTTTCCTTATCACCTGAAATTGTGCGAAGCCTGTACAAATATATTTTTGAGAATAAGAAATATTTATCTTTATTGTACGTAATTTAGAGTACAATTTGTTCAATGACATCTGTTTTCTTTGTATTGTAACTAGCAGCGGTACCCGGTATTTCTCGGGTAAATATTCGTGGAATCACCAAGTTCAGCGGGTGAAATTTCATGAATGAAAAATATATTCCTGTAATTTTCCCGTTAATACCAAATTTCGTGATTCTTAATACAAAACTGTAGAACTTATTTTTCTTATACCAAATTTGGTGGTTCTAAATTGAAAACTGTAGAACCTTTTTCAAAAATTCTGTATGGGGGGCCCCATGGACCCCGGCTCTGACCCCATCCAAAAACTGTCTGCGGTCTAAGTCAGAGTATTATGAGATACTATACAAATTTGGTTGTTCTAAATTGAAAACTGTGGAACTGTTTACGAAAATTTTGTGGGGGGGCTTGACATCCCCCGGCTAGAACCCCTTCCAAAAACTGTCTACGGTCTAAGTCAGAGTATCATATGAGATAATATACCAAATTTGGTGGTCGTAAATTGAAAACTGTAGAACTTTTTACGAAAATTTCCTATGGGAGCTCTTTGACCCCCGGGCTCCGACCCCTTCTCAGAACCGTGTACGGTCTAAGTCAGAGTACCATGAGATAGTACACCAAATTTGGTGGTTCTAAGTTAAAAACTATAGAAATTTTAAACGAAATAACGAAAATTTTGTATGCCCCCCTTGAACCCCACCCCCGGCTCTGATCCCTTCCAAAACCCTTCTACGGTCTAAGTTAGAGTATCATGAGATAGTATACCAAATTTGGTGGTTCAAGTTGAAAACTGTAGATTTGTATAGCGGACAAACAAACAAGCATATAAACAAACAAATATATGTACAAACTTTCACTTTAGATTACCAGATCTTTCTCTCAATTTTTCTAAGTCTTGACAATTGCTTCCAAAACCATAGAAAAACACTTTTTATTGAAGAGTTTTTAATTGCTCCTTAATTAGTGATCTCACTAAATTACCATGTAAAAGAATATGCCCAATGAGAAATTGTTACATGCTTCCAGAATTTTCTATGATTCTAATGCCTCTAACTGTTGTATGGTATTGACGCTTTGACCAAAGACAAAGTAATAGAAAATGTTTACTGTTTGCACTTCTGGAAAACGCTTCGCGTCACCTTCGAAGATACTTACATTCAGCACAAAGGAATCTTTTCCTTCAATCTCATTAATTTTTTCCAAACACTGCATTTTGTACTCGAAAGTTAAACTTTCAAAGTAAGACACCATCATTTCAACGGAGACAGGTTGTCCTTCACTTACGTTACTAAGGCTCGTTGCCATGATGAAAGTCACGTGTCTGCTGCATCCTCATACGCAGTGAAAGCCACGAAAGAATGCGAACGTTGGTTTTTTCTTTGACTTGTCACTAAAATCGTTACTGCTCGGTTCCCTTTTGTCATAGATTAATGTGCCGCCCCGGTGGCGCAGTGGTCTAAGGCGTTGGCCTCTGATCATTCGTAAGAAAGGGGTCCGGGTTCGAATCCCGGTGAGGCATGGATGTTGTGTTTGTCTTACGGCACTGGCTCTCTCCCTTCCCTGGAACCAGTGACCCTAAATTAGGGACGGGCGACTGCTTATAGCCCATTGAGTTGCTCACGGTGGTCGTTAAACCTCCAATCAAAAAAAAAAAAAATAGATTAATGTTTCATACACCTAAACCTTCCTCGACAAAGGCTCTATGGAATGGTGAAAACCGCATCAAAATTCGTCCAGCTATTCTCAATATTATCCCGAACAAACAGGCAGACGCCTACCGAGGACTTTCATCATCATCATCATTGTCAACCATTATCAATCCACTGTTGGACGAAGGTCTCTCCAAGCGTGTTCCAAAACGGTCTGTCTTGTGCCAGTCTCTTCCATGTTACTCCCGCATAATTTCGAATTTCATCCACTCATCTCCCATGTGGTCTTACTCTGGGTCTTTTACCGTTCCTTGGAATCCAATCTAAAATTTCGACTGTCCATCGATGATCTGTCTTTTGGCAGTATATCCAGCCCATTGCCATTTAAGGGATTTTACTCTGATCACGATGTCTTCCACTCTTGTCATTTTTCGGATCCACGAGTTCCTCTTCTTATCTCTCCTGGTTACACCAAGCATGCACCTCTCCATGCTGCTTTGAGTTGTCTGCAGTCTTTGTATGTCTCTTTTAGTTAAGGGCCACGTCTCTGCACCATACGTAAGCACTGGAAGGATGCATTGATCAAACACTTTTCTTTTAAGACATAATGGCATATTGCTCTTGAAAATTATGCTGTTTCTTCCAAAAGCTCTCCAGGCAAGTTTTGTACGCCGATTAATTTCTTCATCAATGTGACCCTCACTTGATATATGCTGTCCAAGATAAAGGTACGTGTCTGTTATCTGCAGCTTTTTTCCATTGTCTTCTGAAAGTTCATTTTTAATCCCACTTCTTTACTCTTGTCAGCAAGTTCCTTTACTCTTGTCAAAGTTCCGGGAACTTTATTTTATACTATGTAAAGATGATTGGTTTTTTTGTTTTGTTTTTTTGCTGAATAAATGACACGAGGACCATAATTACTTCACTCACTATACCATGTGATATGCTATTCACAATATCCGATCTCGTTACAAAACTTCAAAGTCAGGTCCTCCCACAGACGATTCAAATTTAATAGTTAATCAAACCTCAAGTACTCTTGCAAATAGCTCTTATCACAGCAAATCTTCTGTAATGTGGATACGAAAAGTGTGAGAGCAGAATTTTTTCGTAAATATAGGAAAGGAGAGTACAGATTTGGCAGATGTGAATCCATTTATTGGTGTAAATATGACATGGATGTTAAGTCAGGAAATATCCGAAAAACTTGAAAATTTGGTCGTCCTGGAGCGGGAATCGAAACCGCGTCTCCCGGATAGCGCCCGAGTGTGCTAACCACTACACCACCCAGAATTACCAAATTTCAAGTTTCCGATTAATTGTAATATAACAATCACAGATATTTTCTGTGTGATTTCTCCATTAAACATCGGAAACACGGTTAATTTAGAGACGCCAGTTTGTCTCATTTTAAAGTCTGAGGCTATGTATGTTGCAAGCGGATTAGTTTTGACGTGCTCGCTTGATGCTTCGCCTTCTTCATTTCAAAGCAGCCGACTGAAGGCAGAAGCCCTCTTAAAATTTAAATTGATGTTTTGTATTAGCCGATGCCGGCGTGTTTTTCCCGTGGAGGAGTTAGGTGGAAACGACGGGGGGGGAGCTACAACAGTCACTTCTAGGATTTGGAAGCCGGGCAGTTGGAAGGTGGAGAGGAGGAAAGGCCTTAGGTGTTGGGGAGCAGGTCTCAAGCTGACCGGGGGAATGGAGTTTTTCTCCGCGGGGGCGGGGGGGACATGGAAGAAATGACCAAAGCAGAATTTTTACGGAAGGAAATTTGAGTTTCAGCGGAACAGCGAGGAAAAATTGTAGATCTGACGAACAACTTTTCTGCGATTAAGTAAAGAAAAGAATAAGTGTTTCTTAGAGGTATAAAAGGATCGCAAAAATTATTACCTATTTCTATTTTATTATCTTCAACCCCGCAAGACCTTGCAAGTTAACCTAAACTACGTAACAGTTGCGTCACTTTCTGAAGTTTGTGCATTTATTATCTTGTACGTAGCACATTTATACGAGCATAAATAGATGTGGAGAAATCAGCAGGACAGCAGATTTCTGTAAATGATACTCAATTTTTTTTCTTAATTTCTTTTACGGTTCTTTTTTTTAGTTTTCGATTTCGACTTATCGTCTAAAGCAGAGGTCCCTAAACTACTGCCGGCTGGTCAATTCTGGCCCTACACTGTTAAAAATTTTGTGGTAGGTTGCACCAAAAAGTGGTGCTACACCAGCTGAACCACTTTCTGAAAAATTATACCCCATTGTGTGGTGTAAAGAAAACCCAACAAAAAAAACGCAATTTTGAACCACTTTCGGAAAAATGAGACACCATTGTGTGGTGCAAACAAAACCCAACAACATAACGCAACTTTGAACCACTTTCTGAAATATAATACACCATTGTGTGGTGCAAACAAAACCCAACAACATAACGCAACTTTGAACCACTTTCTGAAAAATGATATACCATTGTGTGGTGCAAACAAAACCCAACAACATAACGCAACTTTGAACCACTTTCTGAAAACTGATACCCCATTGTGTGGTGCAAACAAAACCCAACAACATAACGCAACTTTGAACCACTTTCTGAAATATAATACACCATTGTGTGGTGCAAACAAAACCCAACAACATACCGCAACTTTGAACCACTTTCTGAAAAATGATACACCATTGTGTGGTGCAAACAAAACCCAACAACATAACGCAATTTTGAACCACTTTCTGAAAACTGATACCCCATTGTGTGGTGCAAACAAAACCCAACAAGATAACGCAACTTTGAACCACTTTCTGAAATATAATACACCATTGTGTGGTGCAAACAAAACCCAACAACATACCGCAACTTTGAACCACTTTCTGAAATATAATACACCATTGTATGGTGCAAACAAAACCCAACAACATACCGCAACTTTGAACCACTTTCTGAAATATAATACACCATTGTATGGTGCAAACAAAACCCAACAACATAACGCAACTTTGAACCACTTTCTGAAAACTGATACCCCATTGTGTGGTGCAAACAAAACCCAACAACATAACGCAACTTTGAACCACTTTCTGAAATATAATACACCATTGTGTGGTGCAAACAAAACCCAACAACATAACGCAACTTTGAACCACTTTCTGAAAACTGATACCCCATTGTGTGGTGCAAACAAAACCCAACAACATAACGCAGCTTTGAACCACTTTCTGAAAACTGATACACCATTGTGTGGTGCAAACAAAACCCAACAGCCGCCCACCCGAGCATCGTCGCTCCCTGGAAAACGAATTTCTGGCACTCGTACAGGTACCCGACGTAAGAGGAAGAAGAAGAAATCTTCCTCTGCGGATGGGCAACCGTTCCGTACTACCAAATCTTCAGGAGATATCTCTCCCTCTCCTGCGCCAACAGAAATTGAAAGGGACACTGATGATGATGGGTCTCCGCCTTCGTTTGAGGTCTTTTCAAGTGTTCTCTCCAAATGTGGTGCTCCTTCAGAACCTCTCAATCTTGGAGATTACTATCAGTTTTGCACCCACACCACGAACCTGGTGTCGACGTATGACTACCTCCGAGAGCGCGAAGACATTCTTCCCGCGCTGCTCCTGCAAGCCGGATGCATTGCTAAGTACCTTCGTGGGTTTGTTCATGACCCCCTGCACCACTCATGGACCATTGGCTGCGTAAACCGATTACAACAACTCCTGAAAGTTGCTCCGCGACTCCTCCAACCAACGACTGACCAGTCCATTCAAGGTCACGACCCTTAATTGCAGAGGGTTCGCTATCCCCCTAGCGAATGCTCTTGTAATGGAAGACCTCTCGCCCCTCGGGGCCGATCTGTTACTACTACAAGAAACAAACTGCCATTCCTCCACTCTGTTTACTCGCTGACGTGCTAGCGATTATGTGTTCCATCATGCTTTCCGCTACTCATCTCATGGTGGACTTGCTATCGGAATACATCAACATTTCCGATCCACCCTCACTGCACTCTCAGTGCAGAACTTATGCCGAGATTTACTCCAGCAAGTCTCCTTCACAGTTGGCGGAGCTCGATTTCACATCTTTAATGTGTATATTCCATGCACCTCTATTCATTTATCCATCTTGTTCACCAAACTCCGTAAAGCTCTCTCGAAAGTCTCACCTTCGGATCGTGTGCTCTTGGGTGGAGACTTCAATTGCACCCTTGACCCGGCTCTGGATCGCTCTCCTTCGTCACGAGAGCGTCGGACGGATCTCGTCGCACTACTCCATGACCTTGTTGCTGATTTCTCCTTCACCGATGCTTATAGGCGCCTTCATCCACAAGAGACCTCACACACGTGGCGCTCGCCTGGGAGTCAGCTTCCATCAACTGCACGCTTGGATCGGGTTTACGTTTCCACACCGCTTCTTGCGTCTATTACCGAGTTGCAACATCAACCTACTGCTTCCTCAGACCACTGCACGGTCACCCTCACAGTGTTTGTTGCGGCGTCACTCCC
This sequence comes from Macrothele yani, assembly GCA_039090855.1. Taxonomy (NCBI): domain Eukaryota; kingdom Metazoa; phylum Arthropoda; class Arachnida; order Araneae; family Macrothelidae; genus Macrothele; species Macrothele yani. The sequence goes on along the minus strand of CM076999.1, from coordinate 113,403,204 downwards.
TCGGACTGTACGTCCGTGGACATTTGACTCCAATCTCCTCACTGATCCTGAATTTTGTGCCTCTGTCCGTTCTTTTCTCGCTGCTCGTCGCGCAGGGTTGCATTCCGCGCCCTGTACCTTGACGTATTGGCTTCGTGTCAAGCATCAGCTCCTCTTACATATCAAGCAACTTTCCTTCACCATGAAGACTTCTAGTCAGATGCGCCTCGATCACGCCAGGCAGATGCTCACAATGATTGGGTTATCAGATCCGCTTTTTCCAGCATATCAGGCGGAGCTCCAGGCTTTGCTGAAACCTCTTGCGCAGCAAGCACTTTTACGTCTGCGCATTAAACATCTCAATCCGGAGGAATGCACCTATGATTTTCTAACATCAATGGAATCTGCACGTAAGTCTTCTACCTCGCTTCGTCATCTTCGCCTCCCCTCTGGCGAAATCACATCCGATTCGGCAGCGATTTGCTCTCACGTTCGTCAGTTCTATACCACCAAGTTCAGTGAAACTCCTCCCCCTTCTCCCTCTGCTCTCCCCCATCTTCTCAATAACCTACCTCAAGTTCCGTCTCATCTTGCTCACACCCTGTCTCTTGCACCCACATCCACGGAGGTGTCCGACACCTTCTCTTCCCTTAACCCCCATGCCGCTCCGGGTCCGGACGGCCTCTCTTTTCCTTTTTACCGTGCGTTCTTGCCTCTTTTGTTGCCTTTTCTCCTCTCCGCTTTTTCTGCTGCATTTAACTGCTCCCCCTCCCGAGGAGTTTCATGGACGCACATGTGGTCCTATTTCCCAAGAAGGGTGACCCTCTTGACTTGGGAAATTGGCGCCCCATTTCTCTTCTCAATCAAGATTATAAACTCTATACTAAGCTTCTTTCCCGTCGACTAAACTCTATCCTCCCTCACATCCTTGCTGACTCTCAAACCTATACTGTTCCTGGCCGTTCTCTTTCCTCCAATGTTCAACTTCTTCGCGATCTCATTCATCTTGCCAAGACTCATTCTGAACCTCTTGCTCTCCTTTCCTTAGACCTCCGTTCCGCTTTCGATAATATCTCACACGCCTATTTAACACAAACCCTGCTACACTTTGGCTTTCCTCCACAATTTGTCTCCGTTCTTCTCTCCCTCTACCGGGACGCCGTTTTCCATGTTAAGACGGCATCTTTTCTCACAGCACATATTCCCTTCAAGCGGGGAGTTCGTCAGGGCTGCCCGCTTTCTGGTCAACTGTTTGCGATTGCCGTCGAGCCTTTTCTACGCTCTCTGCAAACATCTCTTCTAGCACAACTTCCACCACCAGTTGCCAGCTCACGGCATCACTCGGTCATTTACTCTGCTTATGCAGATGACATCACCGTCTGCATTCGTAGTGACTCACAGTTCCAACTGCTTCGTCGTTTGTTCTCCGCATATGCTTCATGTTCTGCAGCTGAACTGAATACGTCTAAGAGCACTGGATTGTGGTGCGGGTCGTGGTCCAATCGCTTGAATGCTCCATGGGGGGCCACATGGTCATCCACTACCCAACGCTTCCTGGGTGTGCACTTAGGTGCACCACAAGCTACATCCAGTGCAACTCGCTCGGAACTCCATCCTCGCCTCCTCCGCACAGCTGCATTCTGGTGTCGTGCGCAGTTCTGTACGTCCTACTACCAGCGTGCAAATCTCACCAGGACATACCTTCTGTCCATCTGCAAGCATTCTTGGATTGCATCTACGACCCCGCTTTTCTGTCTCCAGGAGGTTACACGCTGCCTTACTCGAGTAATGTGGGCGGGTCATCACTGGATTAACGTCCACAAGCTCTGTGCTCCTCCCTCCTATGGTGGTGCTGGCCTACCTGATGTCCCGCTGTGCTACAAAGCAAGCCGAGTGATCAACTTCATTCACCTTTTCACGGCTCCAGTGGCTTCCGCAGTTCAGGTACGTGACGTTCTTGCCTCCTTGCGTAACCCACATTTTTCCTTTCTTTCTTTAGTTCTCATGGATTGCTGTCCTTTCCCCCCTCCAAACTCCCACCTGCATATTCTGAAGCCCTCATTCACCTTCGCTCTCTCCCCCTCATTCGCTCCCCTCCCTCTTCAACTCTAGAGCTTCTTTCTGAACCCCTCTTCTTCAACTCCCTTGTTCATCCCCCCATCTCCCCTGTTTTTCATTCCCCTCTTGGCTCCGAGCAGGTGTAGTAACTGTACAAGACCTCACTAACTCGGATCTATCCTGGCGCCCTTTCTCTGGCCTCCCCCTGCTATTCTCTCATCCCCATCCGCCCATTTGGTCTATGACTCTCTGCTAACTGCACTTCTTTCGCTTTTCCCTGATCTTGTCTCCCCCACCGGTCTCGTCTCTGTCTTTTCTGCCCCTCTTCCGCTGCCGTTTTTCCTCCGACTCACAAACTCGGTTCTTCCTCTCTCCTCTAAATCTCTTTATCGTTTTCTAGTGCACCTTGCCACCCCTTCACCGCTTTCTATTCTGGAGGTTCCCCCTGCTTCTCTTCCTCTTGTCTGGGCCGCTGCCCGCTCACCCTTATCTGCCCCTCTTGAAATTAATACCCACTGGCTCTTTTTGCATAATCGTCTCCCTGTTCCGTATTTTCTCTTTCGCATGTCTCTTCTCTCCTCCCCTCTCTGCTCCTTCTGCGCACAGGAGGCAGACGTTTCTCACGTCTACCTTTACTGTCCCATCCTGATGCCTCTCCTCCACCAGGCTTTCCGGATTGCCAGTCGCTCTTGTTCTCAAGATCTTCCGTTCACTGCCTACAGACATCTTCTTCTGCGGGCTCATCCACCTACAACTCTTCCTTCAGTATGTGCCTATCTTTTCGTGCTGGTTAAACACGTTATTTACGTATACCTTCAACAACTCCGCAGCATTTCCTCGCCGGTCTCTTTACACCAGGCCAGCGCAGCACTTTTGTGCCATTTTCAAGATCGATTGCTTTCTCGACTCCGCCTGGAGTACCAGTCGGCTTCTTCCAGTCGTCGAGAAGCCACCTTCTATGCTACCTGGGCGCCGGCCGCTCCATGGTTTGCGATTGATTCTGGACTGCTACACCTATCAGTACCCTAGGACATTCTACACCTCCTTTGCTGAGTTCCGTGGCACCCTGGTGGCCCTCCTCCACTCTACGACTCGTGCAATCCACGCTACCGTTGAATTGTGAATGCTAATGCCATCTCAGTGTATTTTCATGCTTACTCGTGTACATTACTTACTTTCACCCCGCCTGTATTATGTTGCTTTGGTGCCCTCGTTAAATAACTTGCACAATTGTGCACGCTGTGTTTTTATCTCATGTATGTAATGTTTTACCTTCACGGCGGTGTTTGTGCTGTTCTTTTTCCTATTGTGTACTATTGTTTCGCCTGTGTTATCCTGTAAATCATGCCCAGCCAATGTCATGTGACACGATGTGTTTCTCTTTGTCACTTCTGCAATTTTTATTCAATAAGCTTTGCTTGCAGCATTTGTTATTCATCCCCATTGTCATTGCAGTGTATATCATCATCATCATCATCATTGTCAACCATTATCAATCCACTGCTGGACGAAGGTCTCCCCAAGTTTCCTCCACAACAGTCTGTCTTGTGCCAGTCTCCTCCATGTCACTCCCGCATATTTACGAATTTCATCCACCCATCTCCCATGTGGTCTTTTTCTGGGTCTTTTCCTGTCCCTTGGAATCCAATCTAAAATTTCGGCTGTCCATCTATGGTCTGTCCTTCTGGCAGTATGTCCAGCCCATTGCCATTTCAGGGATTTAACTCTGATCATGATGTCTTCCACTCTCGTCATTTTTCGGATCCACGAGTTCCTCTTCTTATCTCTCCTGGTTATACCAAGCATGCACCTCTCCATGCTTCTTTGAGTTGTCTGCAGCTTTTGTATGTCTCTTTTAGTTAAGGTCCACGTCTCTGCACCATACGTAAGCACTGGAAGGATGCATTGATCAAACACTTTTCTTTTAAGACATAATGGCATATTGCTCTTGAAAATTATGCTGTTTCTTCCAAAAGCTCTCCAGGCAAGTTTTGTACGCCGATTAATTTCTTCATCAATGTGACCCTCACTTGATATCTGCTGTCCAAGATAAACATACGTATCTGTTATCTCCAGTTTTTCTCCATCAATCGATAAATCTTCATTTCTTGTAAAAGCATTGAACATCACTTTTGTCTTCTGAAAGTTCATTTTTAATCCCACTTCTTTACTCTTGTCAGCAAGTTCCTGGATCATACTCTGCAGCTCTGATGGGGTAGTTGCAAAAATGACTACGTCATCAGCAAAACGAAGGTGGGTTAGATAATCTCCATTAATCTTTATCCCTTTGTTTTCCCAGTTCAGTGATTGAAAGACATTTTCTAATGTGGCATTAAAGAGCTTCGGAGATATGGTGTCACCTTTTCTCACTCCCTTTCCAATTTTATGTGTGTTGTATTTTCAAACAGCCGAATCTTTGCACTTGCATTTTCATAGATGTTATTAATAATATTAATGTATGCATCTTCAATACCGCAGGATTTCAGAGCCGTGGTAACTGCTGATGGTTTCACCGAATCAAAGGCTTTTTCATAATCGATAAAAGCCATGCACAATGGAAGTTCATATTCCCTCGCTCTTTCAATCAGTTCTCTCAGTACGTGGATATGATCTATTGTGCTGTAGCCACTCCTGAATCCAGCTTGTTCTCTCGGTTGAGCCATGTCCAGTGTTACCTTCAAGCGGTGTGAAAGAACTTTAGTGAAGATTTTATAAACCACTGATAGGAGGCTGATAGGTCTGTAGTTCCTGAGATCCTCAATGTCACCTTTTTTATGTAGCAGGATCATTGTAGCATTGTTCCAATCCTCAGGAATCTTCCCTTCATTAAGGCATCGAGTGAAAATTTGGGCGAGTACTGTTTCAATTTCTCCACTTGCTTCTTGTATGATGTCTATAGTAATTCCATCTTTTCCTGGAGCTTTCCCTCGCTTCATGTTCTTGATTGCATGAGCAACTTCTGCTGGGAGGACTGGAAGAACTCTGGTACCTTTCATGATGTCTGGAGTACATGTATCATCCCTTTCATATAATTTGGAGTAGAAATCATTCACTCTTGTCAAAATTTCGCCTCTATTTCTTGTTATAGAACCATCTTCTTTTCTCAGAGCCATAATCTGTTTTCTTCCCTTACTGAGATGTCCCTTTGCTATCTTAAGGCTTTGGTTGTTTTCAATTGCTTTCCTCACTAGCTCACAGTTGAATTTCCTTACGTCTTCAGTGATACTTTTTCGTGTTGTCTTGCATAGCTCTATATATTCCACTTTGGAAGTCACATCTACTTTAGTTGTCCTCATCTCTCTTCTTTTTTGCATCAACATTTTGGTTTTTCCTGATAATTTGTTCACATGCAACTTGTTCTTAGACCCAGCTAATTTTGTTGCTGTTTCCATTAGAGCTTTGGTTACTTTTCTGTTAACTTCCGAAATATCCACTTCTTCCGATGTTAGGCCTTCTAAAGCAGAGAATCTGTTCTTCAGTTCCAACTTGAAAGTATTATGGTGTTTTTTAAGGTTGGTTATGTCAATACATTTTGTTTGTCTTATGAGCTTGCCACGTTCCAGTTTAGTGTTGAGGTGCATCTTACATCTCACCAATCTATGGTCACTACCTGTGTTGAACTTGTTCAGCACACTGCAGTCTTCGATGACGAATTTTTTGTTACACATAATAAAATCAATTTCACTTGTCGTCCCAATTGGATGTCTCCATGTCCATTTCCTGTGTGGCTTTTTCTTGAAAAAGGAGTTCAAGATGAAAAATCCTTCTGCCTCTGCAAACTCAACGAGAGTATTTCCACGCTGGTTTCTGTTGCCGTGACCGAATTTACCTACTGAAGTTTCATTCTGTTGCCGTTGCCCTATTTTTGCATTGAAATCTCCCATAATTATCTTCAAGTGCTGCTTACCTTTATTATTTAGATGACGAATTTCCTCATAAAATTCTTCAATTTCTTCTTCAGGATGACTTGTGGTGGGTGCATAAGTTTGAATAATCTGAGCCTGGTATCTTCTCGATAGTTGGATAACGAGTCGTGCAGCTCTGTCAGAGGAACTTTCAACTTCTACCACTTTATCCTTCAGTTTCTTGTTTATTATAAGTCCAACACCACTAGTTCTGCCAGTATCTGTCCCACGATAATAGAAGAGATGTCCACTTTTCAGTTCAATGAGATCTTCTCCTTTTCTCCTTACCTCACTTAGCCCGACGATGTCCCACTTGATCCTTTGTAGTTCCTCTTCCAATTCAAGAAGCCTTGAATCAGAAGATAGGGAGCGTCCGTTATAGGTAGCCAAGGTCAGCATCAAATGGCAGCCTAGTCCGGTCCTCCGGGGATTCTTAGCACCCTCTGCCTTCATGTCGCACTGGCCGCTGCCTTGGCCAGGTACATTCCAGCTGCCGGAGACTGAGGGCCAAGATTTAAGTTGTAGAGTCATTTTGGAGGTGTTTGGCCATAACTCACCACGCTGGCCAAGCGGGTTGGTGAGTGTGGGATAGCATTTCCTCTGATCCCGATGGTATAGTTATACCGCTATTGGCGGTCGTCAGAGCCCCTTTAGTGGGAACAGGATGCACCACGAGAAGGCGGGGTTGACATTTGTCAAGGAGAGGCTGTGATGTTACGCATCACCTGACCTTACATCCCGCAGTGTATATACCATCATGTTTTTAACAGTTTTGTATTATTTCCCAGTGAGACGCCCAATACTGTACGTCTCCCTCTTATGTTTTCTTATGATAAATTAGAATAAAGCGATTTTGAAACCTTGGTGGCGCAGTGGTCTAAGGCACTGGCCTCTGATCATTCGTCCGTAAGGGGTACGGGTTCGTATCCCGGTCAGGCATGGATGTTGTGTTTGTCTTACGGCACTGGCCCTCTCCCTTCCCTGGAACCAGTGACCCTAAATTAGGGACGGGCGACTGCTTATAGCCCATTGAGTTGCTCACGGTGGTCGTTAAACCTCCAATCAAAAAAAAAAAACCCAACAACATAACGCAACTTTGAACCACTTTCTGAAATATAATACACCATTGTGTGGTGCAAACAAAACCCAACAACATAACGCAACTTTGAACCACTTTCTGAAAACTGATGCACCATTGTGTGGTGCAAACAAAACCCAACAACATAACGCAATTTTGAACCACTTTCTGAAAACTGATACACCATTGTGTGGTGCAAACAAAACCCAACAACATAACGCAACTTTCAACCACTTTCTGAAATATAATACACCATTGTGTGGTGCAAACAAAACCCAACAACATAACGCAACTTTGAACCACTTTCTGAAATATAATACACCATTGTGTGGTGGAAACAGAACCCAACAACATACCGCAACTTTGAACCACTTTCTGAAATATAATACACCAATGTGTGGTGCAAACAAAACCCAACAACATAACGCAACTTTGAACCACTTTCTGAAATATAATACACCATTGTGTGGTGCAAACAAAACCCAACAACATAACGCAACTTTCAACCACTTTCTGAAATATAATACACCATTGTGTGGTGCAAACAAAACCCAACAACATAACGCAACTTTGAACCACTTTCTGAAATATAATACACCATTGTGTGGTGGAAACAGAACCCAACAACATACCGCAACTTTGAACCACTTTCCTGAAATATAATACACCATTGTGTGGTGCAAACAAAACCCAACAACATACCGCAACTTTGAACCAGTTTCTGAAAAATGATACACCATTGTGTGGTGCAAGCAAAACTCAAAAACATAACGCAACTTTGAAACACTTTCTGAAAACTGATACAGCATTGTGTGGTGCAAACAAAACCTAACAACATAACGCAACTTTGAACCACTTTCTGAAAACTGATACCCCATTGTGTGGTGCAAGCAAAACCCAACAACATAACGCAACTCTGAACCACTTTCTGAAATATAATACACCATTGTGTGGTGTAAACAAAACCCAACAACATAACGCAACTTTGAACCACTTTTTGAAAACTGATACAACATTGTGTGGTGCAAACAAAACCCAACAACATAACGCAATTTTGTGCCACTTTCTGAAAAATGATACACCATTGTGTGGTGCAAGCAAAACTCAACAACAGGGTGCAACTTTGAACCACTTTCTGAAATATGATACACCATTGTGTGGTGGAAACAGTGCCCAGCAACATACCGCAACTTTGAACCACTTTCTGAAAAATGATACACCATTGTGTGGTGCAAACAGAACCCAAAAACATAACGCAACTTTGAACCACTTTCTGAAAAATGATACACCATTGTGTGGTGCAAGCTAAACTCAACAACATTGCGCAACTTTGCACCACGGTATGCTACAAGGTCGCACCACATTACGGTGCAAGGTTCCACCATATTTTTGGGTTTTGCTTGCACCACACAACTACGTATCGTTTCTCAGAAAGTGGTTGAGCTGGTGTAGCACCACTATTTGGTACAACCTACCACAATAATTTTAACAGTGTAGTTCAATTTAAACAGACATTACTGACCATCTCAATCGACCCATTTTGAATTTGCCAGGGAAAGGTAATCTCGCACGAGATTTGTTTTTTGATCTGAAGTCTTTCCAATAGAAGTCAGATTTGTTCAAGCGACAGTTAGCAGAGCAAAATTTCTTTAATTTTCCATATCGTAAATATATGTCCGATAACATGTCTGATAAGTTTGTTTTTGACGTTGAGCGCTGTGTCACAAATATTAATTTATTAAAAGCTGAGTTTGAAATACGTTTTCGTGAGTTTTACAAGCATGAAAAACCATTCCAGCTACTTAAGGATCCTTAAATTTTACGACTGATGATGCCGAGAAGCAGTGGCGGCTCGTGGCAACTGAAACAGGTGGGGCCAGTAGCCGAAGTCAAACAATGAAATAAAAAAAACTGTCATTATTAGGCCAACTATTCAGACCCCCACCCTACCCCCAAGATTCCTGTACTCTGCCTCTGTTTACCCCCTTGACTCACAATAATGCCCAAATGAGGCAGGAATGTGTCGACTATTGTATTGCACATGAAAAAAATTTCCTCAGAATAGAATGCATATTTATTAGCAGAAAAATGTTAAAACTCCTTAAATAAAATTTTAACCTTAAAACATATGAGCATTAATTTATGTTAGTTGTGCTTTGTGTTTCTTCAGATTTCTCAACTGAGGAATAATCACAGGATTCACAGGATAAAAAAATGTAATGAAAGAATAATAACTCCAAATATATGCAGGGAGGGAATGTTTCATGAATTTCGTCCCATATAGAATGAGTAAAATACTACCATTTGCATTATTTGAAAGGTTTAACCTTTTTTTCAAAGAACTTGTGAAATCTAAAAACAAATATATGTACTCATGTGCAAATTATACTTACAGGTTTTCTCATTTATTTATTTATTTTTAACATAGAAAATCCTCTCAGTTAAAACTGAAATTAGTTCTGCAAAGCGCTTTGTAAACTTCATTCTCTTGGAAACTCAAATTCTTGGGCTGATAAGCACCGAGTTTTTTGAAGTAAAGTTTTTCGTCTCAAATTCTTGGGCTGATGAGCACTGTGTGTTCTTTAAGTGAAGCTGAAACTAAAAATTCTTGGGGTGATAAGCACTGAGTTTTTTTTAAGTGAAGCTTTTCTTCCCGATTTAAAGCAAAGAACGGAGATTTTAACAAAATATTCACTCCATTCATTGTAATCGACAAGCAAAAAAGTCACGACACAAAGGAACAACACGTCACCGAGAGAGAGACACACAGAAAAAACAACTAACTGAACTTTGAGCTTGGTCGGGGTAAGCTTCTCTGTCAACCCACGGCGTTAAGGAAATGGATACTCTCCTGGCCAATCAAATTAGCGCGGGGCCAGATAGATCTGGCCCCACAGTTTTTTTTCTTTTTTGCACACGCGTTAAGGCAGTGTGGTATGTAAGTCTTCATACTGAATGAGACGGGGAGGAAATCGTCTCCTCTTCGCTTGCGTCGTGATGTTACTGGGGCCTGTTGGAGCTGGCCCCAATAACCTCACACTCTGAACGTGATCTCTTTCCTCAGGGAATAGTTTTTCGTTTTTGAAGGAAACTTTTCCCTTAGGTAATGGTTTTTGAAGGGAAAGGTTTATCACCATGTAGTTAAGAGAGAGAATAAGAATCAAGGCAAAAAAATATTATTTCTAAAAGTGGTAATTTTTTTGGGGGGGCCGGCCCCTCTGGCCCCTAATGACGAACCGCCCCTGCCGAGAAGAATTTACAGTTGGAACTATTAGATTTGCAATCTAATAATGAGTTGAAGACATTGTTTAAGAGTGAAAGTTTGATAGCCTTTTATTCTCTTTTGGGTAGAAGAAGTTTTACAAATCTGAAAAGTTTTGCCGGGAAAATGTTTTCAGTGTTTGGTAGCACACATGTCACGTGAAGAAGATTTCTCCTAAATTAAATACGTGACATTAAAGCTACGTTCACGACTGACAGCCAATCGCTTGTCAGACTTTAAAAAAAAAAAATTCCAACCTGGAACCAAATATCAGAAATGTCTTAGAAACTATATTTGTAGGTTTTTATTTATTGTTGTAGGAAACAAATTGCTACAGCCGAGCTTTCGCGCACAAACGTGTGGCTTTGTCAAGGCTGATTAAAATCTAACTGATGCGGGGAGAATCGACATTGATCGTAAGCATTTCAAAATATATATACTTACATTGAGTTAAGTTCCCATTGTTCAGAACGGGAAAAGCGACAGGAAAAATGTCAACAAGGGAAGTATGAAAACTCGTTCTTAACATCTCAAGAAATCCGAACGCAGAGGGTGCAGGTCACGCGAAACAGTTTCGTTGCATGTGGTAGTCGTTGTGAGGATTTCAACTGATTCCCTGTTGGTGGTCTCATTGTGGCTGGTGTATGGTGCTATTTGTTTGTATCTTGTCCACTGTGGAATTTCATTTCTTAGGCAAACTTCTCTGGAAAGGGCAGAATTGAGGGCTTCCTTTCTCGTGTTCATTTTATGCTCTGTTTATCTGGCACAAATAAAATCCCACTTACACCAATAAAACCCAACGGATATAGTTTCAATTATTATTAACTTGGTGTATTTTAATGCTCATCTCTTATTGTTTGTCAGAAATATCGCAAAATCATTCCAGAGACAATACCATTCATCTCATTGATCTTTTCCAGTTTTAGATGTCATAATGTCGATTTGTTTATGTCATGAAATTGACTTACTAACGACTAAACTTAAGTCTTCAGTACATTTAATTTTATATTTATTTTAGATGTGTATCATCATCATTAGTGTCCTCTCTCTTGACAGTCCCAAAGGTAACTTAGCAAGTTGTTTGCCTCCAGTTTCTTCTGTCCCATGCTTCCTCCTTCATTTCTTGATAGCCTCCTGTGCCCATTATACAGGGTGTCCGAGAATTATTGGACATATTACAAAATCATGTGCAAAAAAAAAACTATGAGCATTGTCTGTTTTTCTATGTCACGTATTACTAACACGGTTTCTATACTTTTGTTTTGCAGAATTGTTATTCCCAGAATCCGATAGATGGCGCTAGTTGTGGCCTGATGAGGAATATATAAGAAATATGCAATCAGTAGTCATGTCATCCGTACAGCAGAAGGCGATGTGTGTGTTATGGCATGCGGAATTAAAGTCTGTCATTAAAGTTAAAAGACAGTACCGTTTAGAGTATGGTTGTAATCCTCCGTCAACGAATTCAATTAAGTGGTGGATGAAACCGTTTGAAGAAACTGGCAATGTGGAACATCATGGAGGAGCCGGTAGGCCTAGCGTCAGCAGTGACACGGTTGACCAAGTTAATGAAAGTTTCCGACGAAGCTCCAGGAAATCCGTTCGTAAAGCAAGCAGAGAACTGTGCATTCCGAACTCGACAGTTCACGATATCTTGCACAACAAATTAAAGTTTCATGCTTATAAAATTCAAATAGTGCAAAAGATGCATGTAAATGATTACACTCTGCGATACGATTTCGCTGTGGATATGCTGATTCGAGTGCAAAACGACGAAAACTTTCTCAGTACTGTAATTTTTAGTGATGAATCCACATTTCATGTATCAGGTATTGTGAATCGTCAGAACTGCAGGATATGGAGCAGTGAACCGCATCATGCTGCTATTGAACTGGAGCGTGATTCTCCAAAAGTTAATGTGCGGTGCGCCCTATCGAAAAGAGAAGTGATTGGCCCTTTCTTCTTCTGCGAAAAAAACATAAATTTTGACATTTACTTGGATATGCTAGAAAATTTCGCTATACCCCAGATCAAAAGATATGACAACGTCGTTTTCCAACAAGACGGCGCGCCTCCGCATTGGTAAACGTGTTTACGTAAGTGCCAGAATGAGCATTTCCCCAACACATGGATTGGGCGTGGTAGTCCCATTCCGTGGCCTCCTCGCTCTCCAGATCTAACTCCATTGGATTATTTCATGTGGGGTTATGTGAAGGGTCGTGTCTATCAGGCGCCTTGTACTGATTTGCAGGAACTGAAGCATCGTATCACATCTGCTATTAATTCCATAACTCCTCAGATGCTTGCCAATACATGGCATGAAATCGAGTATCGCTTGGACGTACTACGAGCAACCAAGGGATCTCACGTCAAAATTTATTAACTTGTGTAGTTACATTGTAAGTTAGTACAGTCAATTTCTTTCTATCTGTTTAATGTTTTGTTTTATATAATTTTGTAATGTGTCCAATACTTCTCGGACACCCTGTATAATCAAGCACCATTAGTCGTCTCCTTCCTCTTGGTCGTTTCCCTTTTATCATTCCTTTCAGTAGGCTGTATCCTCTTAACTCATGTCCTATCCATTTATATTTTCTTTTTCTTATGGTCTTTAGTAAATTCCTTTCTTCTTCAACTCTTTGCAATATTTCATCATTGGCAATTTTTTCAATCCACTTTATTTTTTCCATTCTTCTCCATTACCACATTTCAAATGCCTCCAACATTTTGACTTCTTTCTTCCCAATTGTCCATGTTTTCGCCCCATATAAAGTTAAACTCCAAATATAGCACTTAATAAGCCTTTTCTTTACATTTTTATTCATTTTATTAATAAACAGATGTTTCTTGTTATAAAACGCATATTTTCCTATATTAATTCTTTCTTTTATTTGCACGTCCCATTTTCAATTTTCTTGGATTATGCTGCTATTGAACTGGAACGTGATTCTCTAAAAGTTAATGTGTGGTGCGCCCTATCAAAAAGAGAAGTGATTGACCCTTTCTTCTGATAGACACGATCCTTCACATAACCCCACATGAAATAATCCAATGGAGTTAGATCTGGAGAGCGAGGAGACCACGGAATGGGACCACCACGCCCAATCCATCTGTTGGGGAAATGCTCATTTAGGCACTTACGAACACACGTTGACCAATGCGGAGGCGGTCTTGTTGGAAACTGAGGTATTTGTATAGTCTCAATTGCTCTACATTACCTTCATTCATCATCACCTTAACATTTTCTGGAGACTCTTATTGTTTTTGTTTTCTTTGTGTTAATTTCCATACCATATTTTTTGCCTACACTTCCGAATTTCTGCATTAGATGTTTTAGTTCATCTTCAGTATTAGCTAATATTGCTTGTATAACGAAGTAAATTTCTCCGTCATTTTTATCCGCGCCAGGATTCGAACCCGGGTCCCCTCATTCCGGAATAAGTTGCTCTACCAATTGACGTTTTATTCTGATTCCTATCTGCCTTTATGTCGTGTGCGTCCTTCTGGCAGGTACGTCACATCTCTTGGTACGTTACACTTGGTCATCTGCAAATGTAATACTTTGTATTATTCTTCCTCCGATAGTGATTCCTCTTTTCTCTTCTTTAAATGCTTCTTTTATCATTTCTTCTGCAAAAATATTGAAGAGCGTTGGTGATAGACAGCATCCTTGTCTTACACCCCTGCCAATCACACATTTTTTTAGATTTCCCTACTTTTGTCTTTAAAATGGTCTATCTGGTTCATGTATAATTCAGCTATCAACCTCCGGTCTCTCCAATGTAATCCTATTTTACTTAGCAGCTTTTTCCAATTCACCATATCAAACGCTTTTTCTAGGTAAACGAAACATACGTAAACTTCTTTATTTACTTTTATATTCCTTTCGTTTGTGGTCCTCATCACTCCAACTGCATTCCTAGTTCCTAGACGTGCATAAGTATCTTTAAATATTTATTTGAAAACGTTCATGCTAAATTACAGACCATGTAAAATTAGTTAGACCTTGACAAATATTAATTTATTGAAAATTTACAGCATCTGCATTAATTGAACTCACCAATTTTTTTTTCCATTCTGGCACCCCGAGCTTCAGCCAATTTCCCATTCGGCCCTTTCCTCCAAACGTTTGGTGATCATTGGTTTAAAGCAAGGAGTATATAATATTCGTAAATATAAATCTCCAAATAATTTAACTAAGCTGTACCAGAAGAATAACGTAGGTCACAAGAAAACTAGACAGCGTCAGAACCATATGTCTAGTTATGGGAAACATTCCCAAAACTGATAAGCCGAGATTTTCGTAGCAAACAAGGTTCATTAGGAGGACGTCAGTGTTTCTTTTACTTCGTTCGCAGGGAAAGTATCGCATGGTTTTCAACAATTGCATTGTTAGGTTCCTGTTTTTCATGTGTAGCTGAGCAGCGGACAAAACAAACAGAAGAAGAAAAATTATGGTTACTGTGAAACACAAAGCAGAGTAAGCAAACCAATAGGGATCCATCGAAACCTTTATCGTGATTTGAAGATATGTAACATTACTGAACAAAGTGCATACGTGAGATGCCAAAATAAAAAATATTGGCACCGTTAAATCTAAGTCCATTTCGGCAATTTTATTTTGAAGTTTTTCATACATGCTTAACACTGCATGCACATTCGTGAATTTAAAGGAATCGCCATTTCCCGTTTGCATGTTGTCCGTGAAGGCATCTATAATTCTGCAAATCTGAAACCACGTTGCTGAAAGGAAGAGTGATGAATAAGAAAGCATAGTAAATGAAGAATGTAAATCTGTGCACAAAAGTACAAAGAAAAATACATAGTTTATGTAGTTATGTGTGCCACTGTAAAAGCCTAGAGTGCAGAATTTCGCAGTTTCAGAAATATCGACTTCCAGAATTTTTATAAGGAACAGAAACAGCAGAGACGCACAGACAGACATCAGCGAAATAGCGTATGCCATGTATTTTATCCATAGTCCCTTTGGTTGTAGCTTAGCCTGAAAACGTCTCAAAACTTCGGTCTCAAGCAATTCGAAATCGCTCAGGATTTTCAGAAGTGCTGTTCTCTTTAGAAACATTGAGATCCACAAAGCCAATAATACCAACCACATGACAACTGGAAACGTTTGAGAAGAACTTGAGCCGTGAGTTTTCATCAAATCATATACTAATACAGCTAAAGAATGAAAGATAGCAATTATGTGTAATAGACGGAATATGCTGGTCAACAATTTTCCATGGTATTTATATTGGTTAACCGAAATACCAATATTGTCTAGACAAGACAGAATGGGTAGCAGGCGTTCTTTGAAACTTATCTGCTTATGAGAAAAAAGTACTGTTGTCTTCGAGAAAATATTTTTCAGCATAGTTGCTTCTTCTTAATTACTCAAGATTTTCTGAATACGAAAGAAAAATATTTCTGCTAACTTTTGATATAATATTTGTTAATTATCGTTTTACTGGAAGATAGCTGAGCAGAAACGTTTTACTGGAAGATAGCTTACAGCAGAAACGTTGATGTACGTTACCAAATAGTATCCGATTAAATTAAGTTCTTTGTTATTGCAACTCACAGGAAGAACTGGGAATTCTTAGAACGAAAAATTCTTAAATGAGAATTGTAACTGACTCACAGCAAAAATACGTGTTGTATCGGGAAACCTGAAGATGCACAAAAATGCAGGTGCAACTGTTTCTTTGATAAAACAAATTAGGCTTTATCGCTCAGTTATGTGTTACAATTATAAGGTGCCAGTGTTTTTCCCCTGGTTTTTTTATTCTTAGAACGAAAAATTCTTAAACGAGAATTGTAACTGACTCACAGCAAAAATACGTGTTGTATCGGAAAAGTTGAAAATGCACAAAAATGCAGGTGCAACTGTTTCTTTGATAAAACAAATTAGCCTTTATCGCTTAGTTATGTGTTACAGGTATAAGGCAGTAATGTTTTCTTTTCAATGGTTTCGTTTTATACTTAGAACGAAAAATTCTTAAATGAGAATTGTAACTGATTCACAGCAACAATACGTCTTGTATCAGGAAAGCTGAAGATGCACAAAAATGCAGTTGCAACTGTTCCTTTGGTAAAACAAATTAGGCTTTATCGCTTAGTTATGTGTTACAGGTATAAGGCAGTAATGTTTTCTTTTCAATGGTTTCGTTTTATACTTAGAACGAAAAATTCTTAAATGAGAATTGTAACTGATTCACAGCAACAATACGTCTTGTATCAGGAAAGCTGAAGATGCACAAAAATGCAGTTGCAACTGTTCCTTTGGTAAAACAAATTAGGCTTTATCGCTCAGTTATGTGTTACAGGTATAAGGCAGTAATGTTTTCTTTTCAATGGTTTCGTTTTATACTTAGAACGAAAAATTCTTAAATGAGAATTGTAACTGATTCACAGCAACAATACGTCTTGTATCAGGAAAGCTGAAGTTGCACAAAAATGCAGTTGCAACTGTTCCTTTGGTAAAACAAATTAGGCTTTATCGCTTAGTTATGTGTTACAGGTATAAGGCAGTAATGTTTTCTTTTCAATGGTTTCGTTTTATACTTAGAACGAAAAATTCTTAAATGAGAATTGCAACTGATTCACAGCAACAATACGTCTTGTATCAGGAAAGCTGAAGATGCACAAAAATGCAGTTGCAACTGTTCCTTTGGTAAAACAAATTAGGCTTTATCGCTCAGTTATGTGTTACAGGTATAAGGCAGTAATGTTTTCTTTTCAATGGTTTCGTTTTATACTTAGAACGAAAAATTCTTAGATGAGAATTGTAACTGATTCACAGCAACAATACGTCTTGTATCAGGAAAGCTGAAGATGCACAAAAATGCAGTTACAACTGTTCCTTTGGTAAAACAAATTAGGCTTTATCGCTTAGTTATGTGTTACAGGTATAAGGCAGTAATGTTTTCTTTTCAATGGTTTCGTTTTATACTTAGAACGAAAAAATCTTAAATGAGAATTGTAACTCACTCACAGCAACAATACGTCTTGTATCAGGAAAGCTGAAGATGCACAAAAATGCAGTTGCAACTGTTCCTTTGGTAAAACAAATTAGGCTTTATCGCTCAGTTATGTGTTACAGGTATAAGGCAGTAATGTTTTCTTTTCAATGGTTTCGTTTTATACTTAGAACGAAAAAATCTTAAATGAGAATTGTAACTGATTCACAGCAACAATACGTCTTGTATCAGGAAAGCTGAAGATGCACAAAAATGCAGTTACAACTGTTCCTTTGGTAAAACAAATTAGGCTTTATCGCTTAGTTATGTGTTACAGGTATAAGGCAGTAATGTTTTCTTTTCAATGGTTTCGTTTTATACTTAGAACGAAAAATTCTTAAATGAGAATTGTAACTGATTCACAGCAACAATACGTCTTGTATCAGGAAAGCTGAAGATGCACAAAAATGCAGTTACAACTGTTCCTTTGGTAAAACAAATTAGGCTTTATCGCTTAGTTATGTGTTACAGGTATAAGGCAGTAATGTTTTCTTTTCAATGGTTTCGTTTTATACTTAGAACGAAAAATTCTTAAATGAGAATTGTAACTGATTCACAGCAACAATACGTCTTGTATCAGGAAAGCTGAAGATGCACAAAAATGCAGTTGCAACTGTTCCTTTGGTAAAACAAATTAGGCTTTATCGCTCAGTTATGTGTTACAGGTATAAGGCAGTAATGTTTTCTTTTCAATGGTTTCGTTTTATACTTAGAACGAAAAATTCTTAAATGAGAATTGTAACTGATTCACAGCAACAATACGTCTTGTATCAGGAAAGCTGAAGTTGCACAAAAATGCAGTTGCAACTGTTCCTTTGGTAAAACAAATTAGGCTTTATCGCTCAGTTATGTGTTACAGGTATAAGGCAGTAATGTTTTCTTTTCAATGGTTTCGTTTTATACTTAGAACGAAAAATTCTTAAATGAGAATTGTAACTGATTCACAGCAACAATACGTCTTGTATCAGGAAAGCTGAAGATGCACAAAAATGCAGTTGCAACTGTTCCTTTGGTAAAACAAATTAGGCTTTATCGCTCAGTTATGTGTTACAGGTATAAGGCAGTAATGTTTTCTTTTCAATGGTTTCGTTTTATACTTAGAACGAAAAATTCTTAAATGAGAATTGTAACTGATTCACAGCAACAATACGTCTTGTATCAGGAAAGCTGAAGATGCACAAAAATGCAGTTGCAACTGTTCCTTTGGTAAAACAAATTAGGCTTTATCGCTCAGTTATGTGTTACAGGTATAAGGCAGTAATGTTTTCTTTTCAATGGTTTCGTTTTATACTTAGAACGAAAAATTCTTAAATGAGAATTGTAACTGATTCACAGCAACAATACGTCTTGTATCAGGAAAGCTGAAGTTGCACAAAAATGCAGTTGCAACTGTTCCTTTGGTAAAACAAATTAGGCTTTATCGCTCAGTTATGTGTTACAGGTATAAGGCAGTAATGTTTTCTTTTCAATGGTTTCGTTTTATACTTAGAACGAAAAATTCTTAAATGAGAATTGTAACCGACTCACAGCAACAATACATCTTGTACTAGAAAAGCTGAAGATCCACAAAAATGCAGGTGCAACTCTTCCTTTGATAAAACAAATCAGGCTTTTTCGCTGAGTTATGTGTTACAATTATAAGGCAGCAATGTGTTTTTTTTTTACTGGTTTCTTTTTGGTCATAAATTCCGCTTTAACACTGCAGAAGCTACACTCTTACTCCTTTTTATAACTCTCCGTGAAACAATATTTTAGTCGAAAATTTGAACAGCTATATTATCACCTTATGAGCAAATATTCTGGCGGAGCGATTCAAGTGAGAATTGTTAAACTACTCCAAAATATTTCCTATGTTTACATACGCTCCATCGGTTTGCATGAATAAACGTACAAAGGTGGGCATTTTACAGAAAATACACTTCTTTCAACACGGGTCTTCACTTTCGGGTAAAATATCACGAAGATATATTATACCTAAACCGAAACTTCACCTGATCATAAGAAATAACTGCTTTCAAATGTTGTTGCGATTGCATTTAACTGCAATGAGAGAAGAAATATCCCTGCTTCCCTTTCTTAGTGCGTCTATTCTTCGTTCGGATTCGTGTTACGTCGATAGCATACGTAGCAAAGCAAAAAGAAATCAATCCAGGGAAATTACAGGCGTGCAATCGCATGTCTGTTTGTAATTGACTTAAAGCTTTTGAATTGGAAACGCACTTTAAGTTATTGTTCGCCACATATGTACACGAGATCATTTAAGCAGACGGTTCTCTCTAGTTGGTGGTATCACCATCCATTAAGGTAAGCGCAGCAAGGAAAATCTAAGGGCGTTTTTCTTGAATGATTTCAGAAACCACGAATTACGGAGTAGAATCACAGAATCACCTCATAAAATATTGCTTCAATGTTTATTTTCCATTTTCGTAATATTATAAGATTGGAAAGTGTATTATTATCTCTTCCATCGAAAATCAGGTTAAAAACCTGAAAGTGCCCAATAATACTTAAAATGTTAACGATTATCGGCAGGATTCGTAAATTGCAGAAGGGCTTTCAGATGTATTAAACGTGCTTATTCTTGTTATGTTAACTTTGTAAAAAAAAAAAAACAAGCCGAGTTATTCAGTTTCTTCCGAAATTTCTTTCGCTCTGTTCAATATCAAAACACGAATTGCAGATCGATATTTTGTATGTGTGCATTTTACAGCATTTTCTAATTTCTCGAAAGCCAGGAGAGGACTGGGCCGCCATACTTTGGGTCTACCGTCCCAGGATATGGCCGCCACACGGGAGATTAAGAAAAAAACTGGAAAGAAAAAAATGCATATGCACTTGTACTTCACTATTCTTGTAGAACACAATTTAGTAAAATCATGCAATGAATTGATTATGATACGCTTTCCGACATACCAGAAATGATTACTCAAGTTACGAGGATAATGGTTGTGGAATAAATCTCGTTCCTGTGTCCTGACTTTTGACCCCATTTCGATGATATTCAACAGACTTGGTTCAGTATAAATCCGGAAAAACATACTAGAGCTTTGTTTTTTAAAATCGCTTTATTGGAATAACTAAGAGGTGCATGACAGCCGGGCAAGTACAATGATGAGCAACATGGGAAGACATACATGAAGGCCATGGGTGAGGCTGGGCAAACATAATGAGATAGTGATACAATCACTCTGGGCGGTACAAAGATATACTTGTATGCGTGAGCAGGAACACAAGTAACAAGTTAGTAAAATCATGCAATGCATTGATTATGATACGCTTTCCAACATACCAGAAATCATTACTCCAGTTATTACAGATGATAATGGTTGTAGAATAAATCTCGCTCCTATGACCTGACCTTTGACCCCATTTCGATGATGTTCAACAGAACTAGTAAAGTATACTTCCGGAATAACATGGTAAAGTTTAGCCGCAATCGAAGCATTTTTACGGAAGTTATAACGCATAAAGGCGACGGAATGGTTCCCGCTCATATGTCCTGACCTTTAACCCCATTTCACCCATTTTTAATAGGGGTCGTTCCCAGGTGGTGTTCTACCAAATACTAAAATTTCATTGAAATCGAACCATAGTTACGCAAATTATGACGCATAAAGGCAATGGAATGGATCCTGATCCTATGTCGTGACCTTTGACCCCATTAACCCCATTTTCAACAGGGTTCGTCCCCAGGTGGTCCCCTACCACATGCTAAAATTTCATCGAAATCGAATCATTTTTACGCGAGTTATGGTGCGGACAGACGGACGGACGGAAAAGGCTGGAGCATATACGCTTCTTCAGTTCAACACAATTTTATTAACAAGGTTGGGTTCAGGAGGCGAACATGGGCGTCCTGATACATATATTGTACGGTAAAATATACAAACTCTAAAATTTTATGTACATTATATACAGCACGATGTATTGATTCACAAAGGAGCCTCGTGGTAAGAGGTACAGGCATTTTGCACAAGAACAATAACAGAGATTGTCGAAACATTTCGTCTCGAAGCATAAGTACATTATAGTGCTGACAAATAACAGAACGAGAATATTATAATGAAGCACTGTACAAAAGGAGAACTGTAGATGACAAAGTAGACAATGTGAAACCTAAGGCAAACGGAATTACGATGTCTTAGTACTGGTAGAAAAAATGATAATCAAAGAGAAAACAAGTAAGACTATATACATTTGTACAGTATGGTGCATATTATATTCACATTTGTTAGAAGATATAAGCTTTATGTTGAAGTTTGATTCCGAAAACCAATGGTGAACATGCACGTTGAACTGAAGTTCAACAGAGCTAGGAGCAACGAGGTTATAAACTACCGACAGTCAGTTGCAACGTCGCTGGCATGCCGGCGAACCAGGAAGCGGCCGGAGAACAGGTGGAACGGAAATGTTCTCTCTGTTGGGCAACGGCCACAAGGTTCTCTAGACGAAGTCTTGAGAGGAGACGCTCCCGAAAGTGGCACAGTAGTTCCACAGAAGCTTGGTGGATGGTATAAGGAGATGAGATATCTTGGCAGCGCTGATGAAATACGTAAATGACGTGTTTCACCAGGATGAAAATATATGAGCAGATGGGTGGAAGCTTGACTGGCGGAGAGACCTGCAGGAGGAGTGTCTTATAGGCATCGAAAGGAAGATCAGTTGTGGCTGAACGTTGAGCAATGGAAAATGCAAGATGGAGTAGTGGAAGGAGGATGACACAATGTAGATAAACGTGAGAGACATCAGCTTCATGAGCACAGAAGGGGCAAAGAGGTGAGTCAAGAACGGTCATGCGGTGGAGGATGGATGGAACGGGAAGACGACGGTGGAGAAAAAGCCAGTGAGTGTTTATTTCAAGAGGAGCTAAAAGAGGAGAAAGGGTGGCAGACCAGACAGCGGTGAGAGAGGATTGGGAGACATCAGGGATGTGAAGGGGAGAAGGAGAGTGGGATTTTAAAAGTAACCGATAGAGAACTGAGGTTGAAAGAGAGGATAGTGGAAGTGTAGATCTGCCGACTGAAAGAAAGAAAGGAAGGGGGAGGGAGGCGGAAGGAACAAAGGTCAGGCCGGTGGTGGTTGCGAGATGAGGAAACTTAGCAATGATGGTAGAGAGTAGGGAGTCATAGACAGAGCGAGAGGAGGGTGAAAGTAGAACGGTGGGTGGGAGGCTGGCGTAGGGTCGCCAGGACAGATCGGAGGTTGCAAGGTCTTTGACGGTTACAACTCCGACTCGGAGCCAAGAAGGATAGGCGAAGCATGAAAGATGAGGGGGTGAAGAAGAGAGAAGAAGAACAGGGGTTCGGCAAGGAGTTCAGTGGTGGAATCGGGTGGGGATCGAGTGAGCGGGAGAGAGCGGAGAAAGGTAAGAGTCTCCCGTAACGCAGGAGGAAGGCGAGAGTGAGTGGTAGTACGGAGGTCCATTAGAATGAAAGAAGTGAAAGTGAAATTAGTGTTGCTCGAAGAGGTGATGACATTCCTTGCGGTAACGGCGTCGGCAACAGGTGAGGTATGAAGACGGAGGAACGAAGTAATCCGGAGAGCTTGATAGTACAGTCGTGTATCAATTAGGCCAATGCAACCTTGGTCAGGAGGAAGGCTGAGCTTGGGGGCACTGAGCCAGTGGTGTCCGGTCCAGATAACTGAGGTGAAGCAGCGAGTGATATCATTGAGACGAAGAAGTGGGGATTTAGTAGCAAGCCAGGAATGTGTGCACATGGAGAGAAGATAGGTTTGCGCAAGACGTGCACGTTGAAAATATGAGGTGCAGAACTGCGCTTTTCGCCAAAACGCAGTTGACCGATGAAGACGTGGCTGGATGGTATTCCACGCTGTGCTGGAGGCTTTACCTGGGACGCCAAGATGTACGCCAAGGAAACGTTGAGAGGCTGAAGACCAGTGCGCTCCCCATGGGGAATCCAAGCGGTCAACCCATGAGCCGCACCACAGGCCTGTGCTTTTGGTTGTATTAATCGCAGCTCCGGAGCAGGAGGCGTAATCGGCGAAAAGACTTTGGAGCAAAGAGAACTGTGAATCCAGGCGTATACAGAAGGTAACGTCGTCTGCATACGCCACTGAAGTGGTGACATGGTGTCTCGTGCGGGCGATGAGTGGCGGCAGGGTGGCTTGAAAGGAGCGTTGAACGGAGCGGAGAAAAGGTTCTAAGGCTATAGCGAAAAGTTGACCGGAGAGTGGGCAGCCTTGCCTCACTCTCAATCCTCTTCTGCACGGCAGAAGAGGATTGGTGCTGTAAGAAAGGTGGGCAACTTGACCTGGAAACTGGCGTCCTAATAGAGGGAGGTGAGGAGAGAAATAAACGGAGGTGGAAATCCAAATCGGAGAAGTGTGGCGGAGAGATAAGTGTGGGAGATATTATGAAAGGCGGACTGTTGGTCTAAAGAGAGGAGGGCGAGGGGTTCAGAGCGGGAGCGCGCAAGGTGAATTAGATCAGTCAGGAGATGGATGTTGTGAGATAGGGAACGGCCGGGAACTGTGTAAGTCTGGTTAGGGGAGATGATGTAAGTGAGGATGGGATTTAGTCGTTGTGAAAGAAGCTTGGTATAAAGTTTGTAGTCGAGATTCTTTAGGGAAATTGGGCGCCAGTTCACCAAGTCAAGGAAATCACCTTTCTTGGGGAAAAGGACAACGTATGCATTTGTGAATCCCCTCGGGAGAGGAGAGGAAGTAAAGGCAGCAGAGAAAGCGGATAGGAGAAACGGAAGAAGAAGAGGCAGAAAAGTTTTATAAAAGCTAAAGGTTAGGCCGTCCGGACCCGGAGCGGCACTAGAATTCAGAGAAAAGAATGTAGTGTTTAGTTCAGAGGGCGTGGGGGAAAGGAGAAGAGAAGAAGCGAGATGGGGGAAACCTGAGGTAGATTAGAAAGGAGAGAATCCATTGCTGCAGAGGATGGTTGAGGATGTTCACTGAACTTCATGGAAAAGTACTGACGGACATGGGAACAAAACGCAATCGGCTCATCTGATACCTCTCCAGAAGAAAGGCGTAGATGATGAAGTATGGACGAAGCTCGTCGGGTGTTTTCCACCGACGTCAGGAACTCATAGTTGTGAACATCCGGAGTCAGGTGTTGCAAACGAAGTCGGCGGAGAGCTTGTTGCGCCAGAGGAGTGAGAAGAGATCGAAGCTCTTCTTGAAAGGAGGAGAAGAGAGGATCACTGAGACTGAGCATGGATAGCATTGAACGAACATAGTCTAGGCGCATGTTCTGGAGTGTCTTTAATTGGAAATAGTAGTTTCGGACATGCAGAATGAGCTGTTGCTTGATCTCCAACCAAGAATTTATTCCGCAGAGTGCAGATTGAAGCTGCTGTCGTCTGTCAATCAGGAATGACCGGACCGAAGAGCAGAATGCCGGGTCGGAGAGAAGTGCATCATCCAATGTCCACGGGCGAATTATCCTGGGTTTGAATGGTGCAGTATGGACTATGATGGCAATGGCGCAGTGGTCAGATGAGGCCGTGGGATGCACACTCGATTCTGTCACGGCAGGAAGTAGAGTACTGGAGGCATAAAACCTGTCAAGGCGGGCTAAGAAAGGATTTTGCGCATGAGAGGAGCGCCAAGTGTAATTAGTCGACCATGGATGAATATGCCGGTGTACATCATGAAGAACGTTGTTGGTGACAACTGTCTGGAGCAGGTTCGCCAGGGCATGGCGGCGCTCTCTATTTGTAGAAGACCTATCCAGAAGAGGATCCAGGGTACAGTTAAAATCCCCACCAACGAGAACATGGTCTGACGGTGGGATACGGTCGAGTGCTCTGCGAAGACGCGTGAAGAGAATTGATAAATGTGTTGTAGTGCTTGGAATATAGATATTGAATAAATGATATCTGGAAGACGCGATTTTAAAGGATGCATGCTGTAAGAGATCTCGACAAATATTTCGCACAGAGAGGGATGTGATAATAGAATTGAGAGTACGACTAATGCCGATGGCAAGACCGCTATGAGATGTTAGTCCATAGGCGTGATGAAACACAAAGTTCCACTGGCGCCATCGAGAATAGACGGTAGTTGGTTTGCAATTTGTCTCTTGAAGGAGGAGAATATCAGCCCCCAACGGGTTGAGGTCTTCATATGCCAGAGAGTTGCTGAGGGGGGAAGCGAATCCCCTGCAATTAAGTGACACGATCTTGAATTGTGGGGTTCCTTGCCTCTAGCTGAAGATCTTTCAGAGCTGGAGGAAAAGACTTGAGACGATTATAGAAGATTTGTGCCCACGGATGGGTGGGAACATTCTGGCGGCAGAAATGCGACACATTGAAGATCTGCTCCGGCACAAGTTGGCGAAGCCATGGATTCTTGACTGCTAAGGCACGCGCTATTGCGTAGCTTGTCGGATTCGTTAAGTATGTATGGAGATCAATGTATGAGAGTGGTACGGGAGGTATATTGGCTGTCTGGAGAAATGCAGCGAACTCTTCGACCGTGGGAAAGGAGACTTCGGCTGGCAAGGTGTGTCGAGGATAACTGCTGGAGTGGGAGGTTGAACGAGGTGAAGTAGAGTTTTGCTTCTTCGCTACTCGCCTGCTGCTGCCAGAGCCGCGGCGCTTCAGTGGAAGCTCGGTCGTCTCATCCTCACACTGTGTCTCTGGACCAACGGACTCCACATCAGCTGTTTCGGAGGTTCCAGTGGTAATAGCTGGTTGTAAACCTTCTGAAAGGGACTCAGTGGTGGAGCGACGACGTTGCGTGAGTGAGGAGGCAATTGTAGAAAAGTCCTCTAGTGAAAAAGAGGAAGCGGCTGTGGGAGCGTTGCGTCGACCGACGTCTGTAAGCGAACTTTTTCATCATATCTTGGCTCCGAGACCTGCTGTGCTGAAGTAGATGGTGTAGTACGTTTCGAGGTAGGAACAGTACCTGTAGGAGCGCCAGTCGGAGTCGGTGGAACTTGATGTGGGCAGTGAACGCGAAGATGGTTTTCGCCATGGCAAAGCGTGCAGTTCAAGGAGGTAATGACGTCGATTCTCCGACGTTGCTGGCCACACCGTACGATTAGGATATTCGGGCACGCAAGCAGATGATCGTCCGACGGAAATATGACACGGGCACTTCGACGAAACCTAAAATGGATTTGTCATCGGGATCTCTGGGCGCCGCCGAAAGGGTCGTTATTGGTCCAACCACTCGGCCAAATTTGCTGAGTAAAGTGCATAGAGCGACATCTGAGACTTCAGGCGGGACTGGGTGGAAAGTGACCTGGATAGGTCGCTGCGCCACAGGTTCAGCCAGAAGATGCACATCTTTGATGGATAAGCGAGCAGTCATCACAAGGTCTGCATGTTCTTTACGGGCAAAATACACTAATACGGCCCGTGGCTTTCGAGCCATATGAGTGATAGAAGCTCCTGTAGGAAGCATCTTTTTTAGGGCAATACTATATTCCTTGAGTTTCGTGTCTGGTAATGCATCAAAACAGACACCGAAATCCATTGTGGAGAAAAATTGTTTCCCGGCTGGGGAATCCTCTGGGATATCGATGGTGGCAGAACTACCCTCAACACTGACGTAAGATTCAGGAAAAACGGGAGCAATAAACTTGGAAAGAACTCTCGCTTCGGAGGTCACTTTGGAGTAAGTGAAAGACGTAGAGTTGGCAGCGGAAGGATACGACACAGTGCTGATTGCTGGTAGCGGCTTGGTAAACTGAGTTGAGCCACTGAAAGCACGAATTAGGACACTGAAAGCAGGCGATAAATAGGCCGACAGCAGGGTTTCCCAACAGTGTATCGGTGGTGGCATTGGCCTTGTTACCGGGACCAAGAACAACTACACCTTTCACTGGGGTAACTAACCCCATTAGTTTCGGCCCTTGACGCCCGAGGGTTGTCCCCGGGGTTTGGGGGCTTTTTCTAGTGTTATGTTTTTGAAACTTCTGCTTGTTGTTTTGATGATGGGTGAAGAAGTTAGCCTCCGATTCCCTGATCGGTAGTTTATTTTGTCTTGTCTCCGGTCGAGGTTGGCGGTGCGAGCCGCTGACCAAGACGGTAGGAGGCTGTGCGAGTCGGGGTGGTGTGAGTTTTTGTGTTCAGTCTCTCCTTTTTGTGTCTGTGTGTGTGCGTGTGGTGTGAATGGAGGGTGAATGTAGAGAGGGGGTTGTGTATCTGATGCTTGTGGTGTGTCCGTTCTGTGTGGATGTGAGCCGGGGGGGGGCGCCAGCCGCGGGTCGTGTTAGTGTCTTGGTGCACCCGTTGACCCGGCGTCCTCTCTGACAGCCTCACGTCCGTGCCGCTGTCATTTGGTCACCTCTTAAAGGGATTTTGTCATCATACATGCACGTACCGGGTTTACCTTCGGGTCACACCCGTCGTTCTAGCTGACCTCGCCGCCAATTTGTTTGCGAGTCCGTTCGAGTTCTTCAACGGAACTGAATGACTCGGGGTTTTGATTGGTGTTGCCTGTTGGACCATGGTGAGGGTTTCGGGTAGTGTGTGTAATCATCAGTGAGCCAAGTCCAGGTGTGTATTTGCGACTTGGTGAACAATGTGAAGATGTTGCGTGGCAAAAAAATTTGGTGTATGTGGTGGAGGCGTCGTGCGTCCCTCTTCCAGCCCTCTTAATTTGGGGGTTTTATACGAAGGCAAGGAACTGTGGGGAAAGTTCTGTGGTTTCGGGAATTGTAATCCTGAATGATGATAAGTCCCCGTACCACACCTATTTCAATTAGAGGTGGGCAAACCGATTCTTTGGATTCGACTCACTAAAAATATTCATTCGCAACGATTCAGTCCTTTGATTCTTTTGGTTTACAGAATGATGTGTGTCTGGGGAATCTATTCTGAGTCGGATCTTTTAGATCGTTTCGGTCGGTGACTCTTCCGGTTTAGAGAACAATTTGTTTCCGGGGAAACGCTTCTGAGTCGAGTTCGTTCGCTCTTTGATATTTTCCGATTTAATGGGCGATTTTTAAGTATAATTTTGTTCTTAATTCTTGCGGAAAATTCGTTCCTCGGTTTCCTCATAAGCTCGTTTTGAAACATTCACGTTATCTGTTGCATTTGTACAGTTCTGAATAAGGTAAGATTTTCTGACTAGTACATAAATTCCGGGATTGCAAAGATTCGGCTGTTTGAAAATACAGCACACATAAAAATTGGAAAGGGAGTGAGATAAGGTGACACCATATCTCCTAATCTCTTTAATGCCACATTGGAAAATATCTTTCAATCCCTGAATTGGAAAAACAAGGGGATAAAGATTAATGGAGATTATCTAACCCACCTTCGTTTTGCTGATGACGTAGTCATTTTTGCAACTACCCCATCAGAGCTGCAGAGTATGATCCAGAAACTTGCTGACAAGAGTAAAGAAGTGGGATTAAAAATGAACTTTCAGAAGACAAAAGTGATGTTCAATGCTTTTACAAGAAATGAAGATTTATGGATTGATGGAGAAAAGCTGGAGATAACATACACGTACGTTTATCTTGGACAGCAGATATCAAGTGAGGGTCACATTGATGAAGAAATTAATCGGTGTACAAAACTTGCCTGGAGAGCTTTTGGAAGAAACAGTATAATTTTCAAGAGCAATATGCCATTATGTCTTAAAAGAAAAGTGTTTGATCAATGCATCCTTCCAGTGCTTACGTATGGTGCAGAGACGTGGACCTTAACTAAAAGAGACATACAAAGGCTGCAGACAACTCAAAGCAGCATGGAGAGGTGCATGCTTGGTGTAACCAGGAGAGATAAGAAGAGGAACACGTGGATCCGAAAAATGACAAGAGTGGAAGACATCATGATCAGATTTAAATCCCTGAAATGGCAATGGGCTGGACATACCGCCAGAAGGACAGACCATCGATGGACAGCTGAAATTTTTGATTGGATTCCAAGGGACAGGAAAAGACCCAGAAGAAGACCACATGGGAGATGGGTGGATGAAATTCGGAAGTATGCAGGAGTGACATGGAGGAGACTGGCACAAGACAGACCGTTGTGGAGGAAACTTGGGGAGACCTTCGTCCATCTGTGGATTGATAATGGTTGACGATGATGATGATGATGATGATGATGATGACATAAATTCTACAGAGACACCGAGCGGTAAAATTTTGATGTCTAGTAAGAAGTGTCAGCGACAGACGTGTTTTACAATAGATCTGTAGATGGCTACTGGAGAAGATAATATCTGAATATGAAAAAGAAACAGGAAAAATGTGCATGGAGAGAGATTAAAGAACAAAAATGAAAAAGAAACTGGTTACCTAATATTTTTTCTAATTAAAAAAAGTTCTAGGTGCTACAGCAATTGCAATAACTGAGATCAAAAACACTGCGTCCTGTGTATCAATTTTGGGATATACTTCCAACCGGACTCGCTCTCCGCGAATAATGGTAAATCATTGTGATTGCAGATTTGCCAATAGATGGCAGCACGTTAGCTCTTCCGTTGGTTTGAGCTCAGCCCATTTGCTGGATTACGGTTCTTTAATGGAAGAGATATTTCGATAAAATTGGTAGCAAAAAGGCTTTGTTTATTTCATGGTGTGAACGCCAAAAAAAAAAAAATATTTTTTCCAACTTCAAGATGTTCAGCGGGTCACTCAATGACTTTCACAGTTGATATGTGGCCAGGGCCGGCTGCATAATTTGCGGGGCTCGGTGCTAAGCCTTTTTCCTGGTTCCCTTACCACAATCACAGTGCACCTCACTGATTTGTTTAAGAACCTGTTGTGGTGCTTCAATTTACTTTAACTAAAACTAAAAAGAAATTTATTCATGTTATCGTACGTGTTTTTGTATTTCCTATTACTTCATTTATACTTTTCAATATATGTATAATATTATTGTATAATATTTGTATTTGCATGTTTTTTAGGCACAGAAGTTGTATCTGTGATTTGTTTGTGTGGTGAATGGTGTAGTGTGGCAAAGAAAAATTAAAATAAAATAAAATAAAAATAAAATAAAAGAAAATGCGGGACACTTTCTCCAGCGAGTTCTACTTCTACTAAATGAACTTGGACGTTGGAACGTTTTTGCAGAAAAGTCGGGGTCAGGTAGAGAAACCGCATTTTTTCATTTTCGCATGAAGCTTAATAAAGCATGGTGGTACTAAGGGATGTTATTATTTATTCATGAGTTATAATAAGCTGTTATTATTACTCTTTAAAAAATAAAAAGATATATTTTAAAATTACGTTATAATAATTTACATTGCCAGATCAAATTGAAGTTGATTGAATTGAAGCGACAAAATATAATTCCCACACCTCATCGAAATGCGGGCTGATGACAAAAATTAATGTAATTTATCCAAAATTTAAAAAATAACTAACGTTTAAACAAATAAGATAGGATCATAGGAAATGTAATTTTCAATTATCCATGGTTGAAATATTGAGGTTCTAAAGATGTAATTTTCAATTATCCATGGTTGAAATATTGAGGTTCTAAAGATGTAATTTTCAATTATTCATGGTTGAAATATTGAGGTTCTAAAGATGTAATTTTCAATTATTCATGGTTGAAATATTGAGGTTCTAAAGATGTAATTTTCAATTATCCATGGTTGAAATATTGAGGTTCTAAAGATGTAATTTTCAATTATTCATGGTTGAAATATTGAGGTTCTAAAGATGTAATTTTCAATTATCCATGGTTGAAATATTGAGGTTCTAAAGATGTAATTTTCAATTATTCATGGTTGAAATATTGAGGTTCTAAAGATGTAATTTTCAATTATCCATGGTTGAAATATTGTGGTTCTAAAGATGTAATTTTCAATTATTCATGGTTGAAATATTGAGATTCTAAAGATGTAATTTTCGATTATTCATGGTTGAAATATTGAGGTTCTAAAGATGTAATTTTCAATTATCCATGGTTGAAATATTGAGGTTCTAAAGATGTAATTTTCAATTATCCATGGTTGAAATATTGAGGTTCTAAAGATGTAATTTTCAATTATTCATGGTTGAAATATTGAGGTTCTAAAGACGTAATTTTCAATTATCCATGGTTGAAATATTGAGGTTCCGTACAATACTAAACGAGTAATGCAATTTTCAGACAACTGTTACCTTATCACTCTGTTTCTTTACTTCTAGGAAGAAAAAATATTTTGCTGACCACGTTCTACAGTTCATTGTAATTTGTTTTAGTGGGAGGTTTCAGCTTTGTAGCTCAAATGAGGTGAGTGCGATAGCAGTCTGCTGCAGGTTTCCCAAACACCACCGGTCCGTCACGAGATTTCCGCCAGTCCGCGGAAACGGAGGAAAACTTGAGAAATGGTGGAGATTTCCGAATTTGACCAGTAAACACATGTTTGCACAAACGTCTTATACATAAAAGCAACTTCGTGCCGGTCGATCCGCGAAGCAATTTGTGAAATTTTACTGATCCGCGGCTTGCTTGTAGGAGTCTCTGGGAACCAGTGGCAGTGGTCTAGTTAGTGTGTGTTGATAATCCCGAATCGGCGTTATGTTACTGTTTATCAATTCGCCATCACTCGCCGTCGTCAGGTGCAATCGATCTGTCAGTTATAGTGTTGTAATTAAAATTTCTGCCAGTTTCATAAAAAATTCGCAAGGATACGTTTTTCACTTTTTTATTCATAAACCATCAGCCAGAGATTCGCCACCCATTCACGCGAAAAACTGACCGCGTGTGATTGCGGCAGATTGCAGACGTAGCTGTGACGTCAGCGTTCCAGAGAGATCTGGGTGACATTAATGCGAATTCTCTCTCGGTGATACGGTGAATCATCCCGATAGGCCCAAGATTCTTAGCGTGACCATATTTCTTTGAGACTAAAACGAGACATTGAGATGACAAAAACAGGACAAAAAAGGTAAGACGATAAAAAAAGTTTTCTTACTTAAACATATTGAACTTACCATGCTTCAGTTAACAGTGACAGAACCCATACAAAAATTTAGGTACACTTAGCGGGGGACTGTATTTCACCACGATCGTACCATGGATATTTCTCCGATGAAGTAATCTTACGCAGCAAACTTCGGTCTTTCAATACCTTATCATAAAACTTCTCTCACTCCATGACACAATTTTGTCTTACAACTAACATAACTCTCATTGTCTCAACACTTAACCTAGATTTCTGCTTTGGCTACATACCGTTCATAACAGAAAATATTCTCTCAGCAGGTGCTGTACTTCCTGGAAGAGAATAAACTCTACAATATTACAAAAATCCTGAAAGTCTAGGTGTTTTTCGTTCATTTCAGAAAGCACTTGTACCCATCTATCAGATACAGAAATGTTTTCGGGCGTTTTTGATCATTTCAGAAAAAAAATGTGCTTGACCAATATACAAGTATATTTATAGTTTTTATTAAAAACGGGACAAAATTGAAATTTTTATTAAAACGACGGGACGGCCGGAAAATATGAAAAAAACGGTACGTATAGTCATCTTAAAGATACCTGAATTCTGTTCACTAAGGCAATAAAGTGCAATAATGTAAAAATTTTAAAAATGCCCTTTTTACATCGTTAAGTGTCATTTATTATTAATACAAGAAAAAAAATTACGAAAAATTCAAAAACATCATACAAACGTGGGCGTGGGGCTCTGTGTGACTGCACAGATCGCACACCCATGAAGCCGGCCCTGTATGTGACAATACTTCCAACTGCGGCTCGCTCTCCGTTAATTATTTTTACTTATTGTGATTACAGGCCGATAGATGGCAGCATGTCCGCTCTTTCCTTTAGTTGGGTTTAGAGCTCTTCGTTTCAGTGTGTTTGCTCAAGGCTGAACTGGATGAAGACCAGGCTATAACATTAACGTTGAAGACAATAGACTTTGGTGATTGCCAATGGGCGTTAGGGACGATTTTCGCCGTTAGATGGCGCTGCGTCCCAAGGTATACACAACTGTTTTCACGTTGTATTAATTGCTGGATTGTGTATGTCCGTCGTTTTTTCTTGCGTTTCCTTTAAAAAAAAAACCTTACAGTTTTAAAACCAAACTGATGTTTTCACAACAAAATGTAACCAACTTTCAAAATGGTTTACTGTTGTGTGCCGATGTGCACATTTTCTGAGAAGAAAACCGTGGGATTTTAATTCCACGAGTTCCCCTCAGATCAGAACCTAAAGCAACTGTTGCTGAAAGCAATATCTCGTCAGGATGACTAGTCTCCGTCAACTATTGTTTGTGGCAAGCATTTTCATTCTGATAATTACGTACTTAATTCAATTTTAGAAAAAAAAACTCTGCTATATAAACTGATATTAAGTAAAATAGTACGTAAGTGTGTAGATTTTCGTTTTAAATTAGTTCGTCAGAAAAATATTAGTACCTGGAAAAAGTGCGACGTGCAGATTTCAGATTATGGAAATTAATGGCAAATGGTGCAGAAATGTCCTTTTTCAAATGTCTTTTAAAGATTTTTATCGTAATATTTACGTGTAAGTGCGATGCCGTGAATATAACGATGAACATCTTCAAGAGACATTTAAAACAGGAAATTTCTGCACCATTTGCCCTTAATTTCCAGATTCTAAAATCTGCACGTTGCACTTTTTCTAGGTACTAACATTTTTCCAACGAAATAATTTAAGACGCTGATCTACACATTTACCAAAATGTCAGCCCTAGATCGTTGAAGAATAAAGGAGAAATGAGATTTACACATCAATTACACCAGTTCCTACAGAAAAATTATTTTTCCCAAGTACTACGAATTCAGAATGTAAATATTCATTTGTTCACGTGAAAGTGGATATAAATAAAATCTCAAATGTAAATAATGATACGGAATCAGATTGTTTATGCGAACTATGTCAACAGATGGCGCTGCGTCCCAACTCATATTTTTTGCCCTCGCTGTTTTTGCTTAATGTTACAGCCTGGTAAGATCCAGTTCAGCTTGGTTTGCTGAACGTGTGGTGTCCAGTTTGGATTTTTTCTCTGAGGCGAGCGGACGTTTGTTTGAGGGCTGTTTCGGAAAACTCCAGATTTTGCGGATTGATTTTTATTTAGTGCCTTTTTGTTGTATTTTAGTCTCGTTACAGGTCTCTGCTCTCTTGCATCGATTTACCCATGGGTACACCCGGTATTTTCGGAAACAGGAAGTTATTTTCGAAGATGTGGAATTGGAAGAGATTCTTTAATGAAATTTTCAGGCATGTGGCTACATGTGTTTCCTATTGTGAATGCCAAGGTATGCTGCTTACTACAAGAAGAACTTCAGAGGGTAACACAATGATTCTTAGAGTGGATGTGTCTCATCGGTTTGGACATTTCAGGAGTCTGGAGTAGCACCTTTCAGGGAAGAATGAACTGCGTTCCCATACCGTTGGGACGTGGTTCCATAAAGCTCATATTGCTTTGGATATCGTGAAGATTCTAGAGTATCGTTTCGCTAAAGATCTGTCCTACGATGTAACAATGGACCTTATTCATGTGACGTCAGAAGTGGATTTTTGCTGACCAACATGGCTGCTGATTCAATGTTATCATTATTAGATTACCTACTACTGTTGGCCAATTTATATTTTGTGTTCGATGTTTATTTCAAAGAGATGCAGGACAACATCGCCTTTAGTCATGGTGAAACTTTTAATCAAGCATTTCTCCCTCACGGCACATTGAATTCAAGAGTTTCCTCGTTAAAGTGGGCAGAATATTTTCTGTAGGGATGAAAATCTTCACGCTTCATATTACTCAACCATTACCTTTAACAGTTTCGGCCTTTTCAGAGGAAACTTATGAAAAGTTATTTTTCCTCTGTACATTTTAGGTGACACGACTTGTTAGCACAACCATACGATGAGAAAAGGTTACACATGTCGTTAACAAATTTTAAAAAATCGCATTTTCCTTAACCCTTACAACGTAACGCCTTGTTTAGCAATGGGAAAACACATGTAAACAAAATATAGCAGGGCAGTAGCCACAGGGAAGCTCTCCCATGATGCAATGTGAAGTGAATAAGGTTCGTTGAGGAATCTATTGCAGGTCCGCAGCCACAGGGAAGCTCTCCCATTATGCAATGCGAGGTGAATAATGTCCGTTGAGGAATCGTCCCAGGATGGTATCACCACGTCCACTGAGACAATTAGCGACAATTACCAAGTCCACTGAGACAATTTCATATCAATTACCACGTCCAAAATTACCACATTCACTGAGACAATTTCGAAATCTCACGTCCACTGAGACAATTTTGAGACAATTACCACGTCCACTGCGACAATTTGTTCACTGATGCAATTTGTCCACAATTATCTACTGATGCAAAGCTCTCCCATTGTGTCCACTGACGCAAAGCTCAATTTGTCCACTGATGCAAAGCTCTCCCATGATGTCCACTGACGCAAAGATCAATTTGTCCACTGATGAAAAGCTCTGCCATGATGTCCACTGACGCAAAGCTCAATTTGTCCACTGATTCAAAGCTCTCCCAAGATGTCCACTGACGCAAAGCTCAATTTGTCCACTGATGCAAAGCTCTCCCATGATGTCCACTGACGCAAAGATCAATTTGTCCACTGACGCAAAGATCAATTTGTCCACTGATGCAAAGCTCTCCCCATGATGTCCACTGAAGCAAAGATCAATTTGTCCACTGATGCAAAGCTCTCCCATGATGTCCACTGACACAAAGCTCAATTTGTCCATTGATGCAAAGCTCTCCCATGATGTTCACTGACGCAAAGCTCAATTTATCCACTGATGCAAAGCTCTCCCATGATGTCCACTGACACAAAGCTCAATTTGTCCACTGATGCAAAGCTCTCCCATGATGTTCACTGACGCAAAGCTCAATTTGTCCACTGATGCAAAGCTCTCCCATGATGTCCACTGACGCAAAGCTCAATTTGTCCACTGATGCAAAGCTCTCCCATGATGTCCACTGACGCAAAGCTCAATTTGTCCACTGATGCAAAGCTCTCCCATGATGTCCACTGACACAAAGCTCAATTTGTCCACTGATGCAAAGCTCTCCCATGATGTTCACTGACGCAAAGCTCAATTTGTCCACTGATGCAAAGCTCTCCCATGATGTCCACTGACGCAAAGCTCAATTTGTCCACTGATGCAAAGCTCTCCCATGATGTTCACTGACGCAAAGCTCAATTTGTCCACTGATGCAAAGCTCTCCCATGATGTCCACTGACGCAAAGCTCAATTTGTCCACAGATGCAAAGCTCTCCCATGATGTCCACTGACGCAAAGATCAATTTGTCCACTGATGCAAAGCTCTCTTATGGTGTCCACTGACGCAAAGATCAATTTGTCCACTGATGTAAAGCTCTCCCATGATGTCCACTGACGCAAAGCTCAATTTGTCCACTGATGCAAAGCTCTCCTATGATGCAATGCGAGGTGAATAAGGTCCGTTGAGGAATCGTCGCAGAATGGTATTACCACGTCCACTGAGACGATTAGAGACAATTTGTTATCAATTAGCACGTCCACTGAGACAATTTCTTATGAATTAGCACGTCCACTGAGACAATTTGTTATCAATTAGCACGTCCACTGAGACAATTTCTTATCAATTAGCACGTCCACTGAGACAATTACCACGTCCACGGAGACAATTTCTGGTGCAAGTACTGCTATCTGTATTACAGAGAACTAATTTGCGTCTCTTCAAACGCAAACTAATAAAGGGAAATTAAAAAGTCATTTGGCATACCATATTCTCGAATATTTATTCCAAGGGAATTGTCGTCTTTCCTCAGAACACTGCTTTCGTGTGTTGATTCATATCACCAGACTGTTCTTCCAAGGCGTGTAATCATTTGATTTTAAATGTACGTAATCAACTGATTTACTGTGCCAGATAGACACTTTCCCACTCATAAGGAAACAAAACTTTTCCGTCATAATACGTATTTTAGAGCACGGACACATTCAGCATTCATAAAGGTGCTTTTAATGGCCAAACAAAAATAATCACTAAACGTGAATATCACGCGCAGTATCTTTCCAAGCGGGCGATAGATGGCAGCACGGTAGGGCTAACTCCTAAATCGCAGAGAGCGGGTCGCAGACATGCGCCACGCTCCTGCCTACCCAACTTACGTCAGAACCATCTGCTGGATGAATGCTCAATTAAACGGTATTCTCTTTAACCATATGTTCGTTTTAGAATCAGTAGATTTCGAATAGAAATACACGTTTGGAAACGGATTATCGTTTAATGCTGTCAAACTGAGTAACATCCGTCATGACAGACAGCGACATCTAGTGGTTTTGAAACGAATATACGGTAAATGGGATCACAGAGTTAATCCACCAGATGACAGTAACAGCGTGGCTGAGGACGGATTTAATAGGAAGAAGTTCTGTAATCAGTCCTCCATATGAAATAAATGGAGAAATTTATGAAAGACTTTTGCATAAATCTCTCTCCACTGTAAGCAAAAGGCTGTCAATTGATTGGCTCTGAATATTCAGTTTAGCTGTGGCTTCCATTCAGTTTCTGGCAAGCATGAATTCAGTGTTGTTCATCACAAACTTTAGTCACTCTAGCTACCAAAAATCACAAGATAACTTTCCTGTGTTCCACAAAATATCCTTCGGCTGCTCAGTATTAATTTGCAAAAATGTGTTCATTTTATTAAACTTCAAAATTTTAGTTTGAATGTTCTGTCTCTTACAGGACATAGAAATCGTCCAATGAAATTGCATGGTTTACACTGTTCTTGATCCGAATTTCTCATTGGCCAGTGTAGAACGCAGACCATTTCGCCATGTAGCTACTGTATATTCTTTACGAGAATTTCCGTATGATCCTCAGTGTCCAAGTGGTCTAAGCGATGGCCTCTGACCATTCGTCCGAAAAAGGTACGGTTTCGAATCCCGGTGAAGCATGCATGTTGTGTTTGTCGTACAGCACTGGCTCTCTCCCTTCCCTGGAACCAGTTGCCCTAAATTAGGGACGGGCAACTGCTTATAGGTAATTGAGTTGCCCACGGTGGTCGTTAAACCTCCATTCAAAAAGAAAAATTAATCCTCAGGTTACACTTTGTTCTATGCCAAAATTGATATGATCTTCAGAACAACTACCGTTTTGAGTATCCCATGCTGTAGCTTGAAGTTAGTTTTACCGATGTCTAAATTATCATTCTTGGGAATACATTAATTGCGAAGAAAATATGTAAAGAAGCTTACCATTCGAAACATAAGGCAGAGATTTTAGGTGGAACCACCTTAAAATCAATGCTTGGCAACTTTTCCTTCTGTTTTGAATAATATTTCTTATTTTACATTTGGAAATGCTGATTTCATGATTTGTACAGGGTTTTTTAATTACAGGATACCAGTATTTCTCTTGGTAAAGAGCAAAAACATAACCTTCTGCCCACCGCTGCTTTATGGGCACTATTATTTTAGCCAACGGTAACTGCAGCAGATGTTTCTTTCCTGTGCATCTAATACGCTGTTGCCAGTCTCAATTCTTTGAACTCCTTTTCTTTTCTGTAATTTCTTATCAAGGATGTTCTAAAAATGTGCAAACACAATCTGTACAATCAACATCTCTCAAATAGCTTTCAAAATAAGTGGCCTGCGTTTAAGCCTGCGGTCATTACAAAACATGCAGTGTCGAGACGAAATGGAGCTGGATGATGATAATCGTCACGGTCGAGTCGATAGTAGGCTCAAGAATAAGGTAGTTCCAAGGTACTTAGAAAGAGGCGAGGTAGGTCCAATCGCCTTTGTTTCCGTGCCGCCGGCGAGCTGCTGTCACCCGACGAGCTGGAGTGTGACGTCACAGTGGCCATAAACGGTCTCTTGAGCATTCGGAGCTTGTGCTGTAGTGTCGATTACTCGCTGCATTTCTTTGTCAATTTTAGACCTGCTTTGTCGTTTCATTCATTTTTTTTTCTTCATTTGTTTTCTGTGTATAAATGTCTCGAAAATACCTGGATACACTGTTGCACTTTGTCGTAATAACAGTTCGAAGGAAAGGGAGTTAAATGTTACATACCATGTTTTCCCATCGGATAGAGATTTCTTGAAGCAATGGGTAGCGAAATGCTGTCGAAAGGATGTATTCGATGCAAAGAAAAGTACGAATGTGTTCAGAACACTTTGATGTCTCGAAGTAAGAGCGAGATCTTAGAAATGAATTGCTGAACTTGCCTCCCAGAAAAAAAACTGAGAAAAGATTCCGTGCCTACAAAAATATTCCTTAGCAGATGGAGGAGCAAACTTCTGTTCGAAGTGAACGGTTTAAGATCGGAGAGGTCAGAAAAAAATTGCATTAAATCGAATTGAAAGTGTATCTCCAATTAAACGTCAAATCACAGGTCACAATGAAAGTGACATCATTCCTGACCAACATTTATCATATCGTCAACGTTATGTGAGAAGTGCGAATGTCTGAACAAAAATATAATGCAGCTGAAGAGTGAAAATAATTCACTACGGGAAGGATTATCAAACGTAAGAAAACAGTTGGTAATCGTAAAACAATGCTTTTTCCTCGAGAAAAGAAGCCTGAAAACGGAAATTAATATTATGAAACGCCAATGCAAGAATAGAAAATTTCTGAGCAACAGTGAAAAGTGGCCAGCTATCAAAAGTATGCTTGGCCATTATTTCACTGAAATGAAAATTCAAACTCTTGTGTCAAAAAATATGCCAGTAAAATGGAATGAAGAGTCAAGCACTTGTTTTGCATGCTATTTCTCGAAAAGCATATCTTTCCATCAAAAATAAAATTCACATACTGCTTCCAAGCATTTCCTCTGAAACGGTGGTGTGGTAAATTTGTGTTACCGATAGTTTAATTGAGCCCGTTTTAAAGGTGATGAAAATGAATGCTATACACCTAACCGAATTCGACAAAGTTTCAGTTTTATCTTTTGGTGAAATGAGCGTTGATTGCCGATATTGTTATGATGCTGCTGCAGATAAAATTTTAAGACCGCATAGTAGCGTTTCAGTAGTTATTTTTTTTTTTTTTTTTTTTTTTTTTGATTGGAGGTTTAACGACCACCGTGAGCAACTCAATGGGCTATAAGCAGTCGCCCGTCCCTAATTTAGGGTCACTGGTTCCAGGGAAGGGAGAGAGCCAGTGCCGTAAGACAAACACAACATCCATGCCTGACCGGGATTCGAACCCGGACCCCTTACGGACGAATGATCAGAGGCCAGCGTCTTAGACCACTGCGCCACCGGGGCGGCGTTTCAGTAGTTATGCTGAGAGGCTTCTGGAAAGCTTAGAAACAACCATATACTGTATTATTCCTTTGATAAGCAGATGGATCGAAAGCTGTTAACTGACATAATTCGATCCAATGAGCAATCGGGTTATTTAGTGCATGGAGTGGTACCTGATCTTGGCGGGGGGAGGAAGGGGGGTTCAAGGTTTGGAAGCAGCTTGTAATAACCCCAATATTGTCTTCTTTTCCAAATCCAGTAAATGAAAATAAAAAAATATGGATGTTTGCCGATGTGCCCCATCTAATTAAACTTCTTCGAAATCATATACTTGATAGCGGAACACGCTGTAGTGTAAAACCATCACTCGCCAGATATTTGACTTTTTGCTGGAACGTAATAACTCAGAATTAAAGGTGTTTCATAAAATAAAATGGATCCACACAAATGTAGGAGTCTCCATGAGACAGAGAATTAGTTTTAGCGTCCCAGATGCAATCTAACAACGTAAGCAAAGCTGTGGAGTATTTTTTTCCTGAAAGAAAACAAGTTGCTAATTTTATAAAATTGGTAAATGACTGATTCATCGTAATGAAATGTAGATTTCCCAACTCCAAAGAGCCATTGCAGTGTGCTTTTGGAAAAGAAAACAAGTTACTAAAATCATGCAATGCATTGATTATGATACGCTTTCCAACATACCAGAAATTATTACTCAAGTTATGAGGATAATGGCTGTGGAATAAATCTGGCTCCTGTGTCCTGACCTTTGACCCCATTTCGATGATATTCAACAAAACCGGTTCGGTACGCCTCAAGAATAACATACTAAAGTTTTGTCGCAATAGAAGCAGTTTTACGCAAGTTATGAGAATAATGGCTGTGGAACAAATCTTGCTTTTGTGCAATGACCTTTGACCCCATTTCGTTGATATTCAACAGAACCGGTTCACTATACCTCCGGAACAACATGTTAACGTTTTGTCGCAATTGAAACATTTTTTGGTAAGTTATGATGCACAAGGGCAATGGAATGGATCCCACTCCAGTGTCCTGACCTTTGACCCCATTTCGCCCATTTTCAATAGGATTCGTCCCCAGTGGCTCCCTACCACATACTAAAATTTCATCGAAATCGAACCATATTTACGCAAGTTATGACACATAAGAGCAATTGAATGGATCCTGCTCTTATGGCGTGACCTTTGACCCCACTTCACCCATTTTCAATAGGGTTCGTCCCCTGGTGGTCCCCTACCACATACTAAAATTTCATCGAAATCGAACCATTTTTACGTGAGTGACAGATCGTGCCGACAGACAGACGGACGGACAGACGGACGGAAAAAGCTGGAGCATATACGCTTCTTCAGCCTACGGTTGGAAAGCGTA
The DNA here is from genome assembly GCA_039090855.1 of Macrothele yani. Classification (NCBI taxonomy): domain Eukaryota; kingdom Metazoa; phylum Arthropoda; class Arachnida; order Araneae; family Macrothelidae; genus Macrothele; species Macrothele yani. Next base: position 113,361,390 of record CM076999.1, on the reverse strand, counting down.
AAAAAAGATACTCAGCAAAAAAAGCATCGAACAGTATTGATGTCATATTCCCGTTTTTTCCCAATATATATATATTTTTTTTATTCTATTTTGAAAAATAGTTGGAAGTTTGTACAATTTTTACTTAAAAATTATTTACTGAAAACTAGCTCTGTTATTTCGATTGAAAATTCACAGAGCACACGACACTTTCTCGGTATGGCTCCGTGCGCGTTACAGCATTGCTTATGACCACCGTGACGTCACATTGCAGCGAAGAGAAGCGGAAAGACGGCGCGGTTACGATGGACCTACCTCTCCTCCTTCTAAGTACCTTGGGTAGATCCACTTAAAATCTCTCTGCCTTGTGTTTCCAATGGCAAAACTTCTTTATATATTTTCTTCGTGATTAATATATTCCCGAGGATGAAAATTTGCACATCGATAAAACAAACTTTAACTTTTAGCATGGGATACTTAATACTTGCTAAAACCCAACCATGATTAAGCAATCCAACATTGGTTTGTCTACCGACGTCATCAATGTACAGGTCGCGCCATCTATTAACAGGTTTGAACATTATTAAAAGAAAAATTATTGATTTTTAATATAATTATAGCAAGCATTAAGCATCCCATGCTATAACTTGAAGTTAGCTCTATCGATGTACAAATTTTCATCCTTGGGAATACATTAATTGCGAAGAAAATATGTAAAGAAGTTTTACCATTGGAAACATAAAGCAGAGATTTTATAGGTGGAATCACCTTAAGTATGGGTTGCATATCTGTCTCACTGCCTAATGTTAATGGTTCCAAATGAGAGAAGAGCAACTTCCCGCGGTCTTATATGCAATTGTTGTTGTTAACGGGTCCTAAAATCACTTTCTCTAAGAGACTTCAAACCATGCGCTTCTTAAGCAAGACGTTAATCGGTTCAACGGAAACATTTGTTCTTCTTCTACTACTTCTGCTTCTTCTACTTCTTCTTCTTCTTCCTCTTCTTCTACTTCTTCTTTTTCTTACCCTGTTGTCACCCAATGCACGGTATAGGCCTGCCCATAACTTTTCCAACCTCCTCGATTCTTAGCCTCAGTTCACCATTTAGCACCTCTAAATTTCTGAAGGTCATTTCTCCGTTTTGTTCACTTGCACCCCCTTTGTCATTTTCCGTTATTAATCGTGTCCATCTTCCAGTCTTTCAACATGTCCAGCACATCTCCACTTTGATTCTTTTATTATTTTTATAATATCTGTTATTCCTGTTCTTTCTCCTATAAGTACATTCTAACTCTGTCTGTTCTTGTTATTCCCAGCATTCTTTTCTCTAACTTTCTTACTGATGCTCTTATTTCTTCACATTATCGTTCTGTGATACTTCATAAGTAAACACGTGGATAATACATGCATAGAAGATTTTTCTTTTGAAACACAATGGAAGATCGCCGGTTAAATGGTCTTTAAGTCTCCAAAAGGCTCTATTACGTTGAAACATTTCAACATCAACATAAATAAGAGTATCGCTTACGAGTATGTCCGTAAATACTGTATAATCAGTGTCCATAAATTTCGATATAAACCTGAGAAAGAATACACTGAAGTGCCAATGGGATAGCAGTATACAAATTTTTAACTGGAGGTTATTACAACCTGACTCAATTCCACTGGAGGTTGTTTTAACCTGACTGAATCCCACTGGAGGTTGTTTCAACCTGGCTCCATCCCACTGGAGATTGTTTCAACCAGACTCAATCCCACTGCAGGTTGTTTCAACCTGACTCAATCCCACTGGAGGTTGTTTCAACCTGACTCAATCCCACTGGAGGTTGTTTCAACCTGGCTCCATTCCACGGGAGGTTGTTTCAACCTGGTTCCATCCCACAGGAGGTTGTTTCAAACTGACTCAATCTCACTAGAGGTTGTTTCAACCTGACGCTATCCCACTGGAGGTTTTTCAACCTGACTCAATCCCACTGGAGGTTTTTCAACCTGACTCAATCCCACTGAATGTTGTTTCAACCTGACTCAATCCCGCTGGAGGTTGTTTCAACTTGACTCAATCCCACTGGAGGTTGTTTCAACCTGACTCAATCCCACTGGAGGTTGTTTCAAACTGACTCCATTCCCACTGGAGGTTGTTTCAAACTGACTCCAATCCCACTGGAGGTTGTTTCAACTTGGCTGAATCCCACTGGAGGTTGTTTCAACTTGGCTGAATCCCACTGGAGGTTGTTTCAACCTGACTCACGAGATTACACCTCGCAACTGATAAAAACGCACGCCACGATTTTTGTGTGTTGCAAGGTGTAATCTCGTGAGTCAGGTTGAACAACCGCCAGTAGTATTAAGGCAAGCAGACGTCATTTATCGGAGTTTGAACGAGGCATGGTAGTGGGAGCCAGACGGATGGGACATTCAATTTCCGAAGTTGTGCGAACATTCAACAATCCTCGATCCACGGTGTCACGTGTGTACCGAGAGTACCTCATGGAAGGCATTACCACCCACCGTAGACACAGCAGTGGCCGACCACGTGTGCTGATTGGCCGTGACCAGCGGTGTCTGACCAGGATTGTCCATGTTAACAGACAAGTGGCAATGCCTGAAATAACATCCACATTCAACGCAGGAGGTACCACAGACATATCCATCAGGTCAGTGGAGCATTATTTAGCGTCCATGGGGTATATAGCAGCAGAAGAGCCACCAGAGTGCTTTTGTTAACTCCACGACATCGGACACAGCGCCGTAAACACGTAATTGGATTCTGGTAGACTGGCAACATGTGGAGTTGTCCGATGAGTCACGCTACCAGTTGTTACGAGCTGATGGAATATTTCGAGTGTGGCGTCCATGGACCCAAGCTGTGAACAAGGCACTGTGCAAGCTGGTGGTAGTTCCATACATATGCAGGGTGTCTTCACGTGGCATGGTTTGGGTCCTTTGGTCCTCGTAATTACGTCATTAACCGGTAATTGCTTTGTTGCTCCGCTGGGCGACCATTTACAGCCCTTCATGGACTTCATGTACCCCAACAACGATGAAATTTTGCAGGCGGACAATGCACCATGTCCTCGGGCCCAAGTTGTCCAAAATTGGTTCGAGATTCATTTTCAACAGTTCCGACGGAATCTGTGGCCACCACGTTCTCCCGATATGAACCCAACAGAGCACTTGTGGAAAATGGTGGGAAGCTCCATTCGCACCCAAGATCCTGCACCTAAAACCTCAGGGAGCTGTGGTCGGCTGTTCAATCGATGTCACGTGGGGTTGTTGCACTCCACCGGGTTAGAGGATGCCCTGCACGATAATAGGTTCGTATCCCATGAATGTTTTCACTTCAGTGTATAATGCAATATATTATTTTATTCAATAACAATGAGTACAATCGGATAGGTTCTTTTAATCCATTTAACTACGCTTCTCGCGGCTCTATTCATGAATCAGTAAGATTAAATAAGGAATCATTTGAATCAAAAATATAAAGTATTATAAATATTTAACGGGAATTATCGATTATAAATTTATTAAGGTACATTACCTCTCAAATTTTCGATCTAAAGCACTAGATCTTCGTCAGGAGTTCTTGCTTCCTTCTACTTCCACAGGTCTGGTGACCAAGCCTGATGGATTTTCCATCCAGCATGGTCATTGATGTTGCCACCTTGTGTCTTGTAAATTTCCAGAGATTCCTCTAATTTCCGGATAATTGCATGGGATTGATGTTTGATCACTTTTAAGGAGTCCCAGTCCATTTTGTGGATAGTTTCTTGTATGTGCCTGTCTAATCCTGTTTTATTTGAGCTGTTCCTTATTGCTGCTTTGTGTTCTATAATTCTGGAGGTTAACATTCTTCCTGTTTCTCCTATATATGGTAATCCACAAGAACAAACTATTTTATAAATGACTCCTTCCTGGAGTAAAGTATTTTCTTCTTTTTGTTTTAGGGATGGTAAGTATTTTTTAATTTTGTTATTCAAACCTGGAGCTAACCTAATTTTAATTTAGTGCTGATTTCTTCAGTTTTTCAAGCAGTCCCTTGTGGTAAGTGACTTTTCTTGTGAATAAATATTCAATTTTCTCTTTATTTTTGTCTGTAGTGTCAGTTCTGTTCCTAGTAGGATTTTCGTCCAGTAGTTCACGAATTTCTTTTGAAGGGTAATCATTTTCTAATAAGATTGATTTTAACTTTCTTTTTTATGTTTTTTCTTAGCTTCTGAAGTTGAATTCAGCTTTTCAACTTTTTCTTTAAATTGTAAAGCTACATTTTTCTTTATATAATTAGGCTGATCTGATTTATAATTTAAAAATTTTCCTGTATTTGTAGGCTTCTTGTATAATTCTGTGGTAATATATTTTCCTTCCCACTTCAAAGAAATATCTAGTTAATTTAGCTTATTTTCATTTTACTCTTCTAAAGGGAATTTTAGGGATTCACCTTGGGCATTAAAACCTTCTAGGATTTTTGATTTTGAAAAGCTGAATTCAACTTCAGAAGCTAAGAAAAAACATAAAAATAAGTTAAAATCAATCTTATTAGAAAATGATTACCCTTCAAAAGAAATTCGTGAACTACTGGACGAAAATCCTACTAGGAACAGAACGGACACTACAGACAAAAATAAAGAGAAAATTGAATATTTATTCACAAGAAAAGTCACTTACCACAAGGGACTGTTTGAAAAACTGAAGAAATCAGCACTAAATTAAAATTAGGTTAGCTCCAGGTTTGAATAACAAAATTAAAAAATACTTACCATCCCTAAAACAAAAAGAAGAAAATACTTTACTCCAGAAAGGAGTCATTTATAAAATAGTTTGTTCTTGTGGATTACCATATATAGGAGAAACAGGAAGAAGGTTAACCACCAGAATTAAAGAACACAAAGCAGCAATAAGGAACAGCTCAAATAAAACAGGATTAGACAGGCACACACAACAAAGTGTCCACAAAATGGACTGGGACTCCTTAAAAGTGATCAAACATCAATCCCATGCAATTATCCGGAAATTAGAGGAATCCCTGGAAATTTACAAGACACAAGGTGGCAACATCAATGACCATGCTGGATGGAAAATCCATCAGGTTTGGTCACCAGACCTGTGGAAGTAGAAGGAAGCAAGAACTCCTGACGAAGATCTAGTGTTTAGATCAAAAATTTGAGACGTAATGTACCTTAATAAATTTATCCTCGATATTTCCCGTTAAATATTTCATCATCCTCATTGTCAACCATTATCAATCCACTGCTAGACGAAGGTCTCCCCAAGTTTCCTCCACAACGGTCTGTCTTGTGCCAGTCTCCTCCATGTCACCCCTGCATACTTTCGAATTTCATCCACCCATCTCCCATGTGGTCTTCTTCTGGGTCTTTTCCTGTCCCTTGGAATCCAGTCTAAAATTTCGGCTGTCCATCGATGATCTGTCCTTCTGGCAGTATATCCAACCCATTGCCATTTCAGGGATTTAACTCTGATCATGATGTCTTCCACTCTTGTCATTTTTCGGACCCACGAGTTCCTCTTCTTATCTCTCCTGGTTACACCAAGCATGCACCTCTCCATGCTGCTTTGAGTTGTCTGCAGCCTTTGTATGTCTCTTTTAGTTAAGGTCCAAGTCTCTGCACCATACGTAAGCACTGGAAGGATGCATTGATCAAACACTTTTCTTTTAAGACATAATGGCATATTGCTCTTTAAAATTATAATGTTTCCTCCAAAAGCTCTCCAGGCAAGTTTTGTACGCCGATTAATTTCTTCATCAATGTGACCCTCACTTGACATCTGCTGTCCAAGACAAACGTACGTGTCTGCCATCTCCAGTTTTTCTCCATCAATCGATAAATCTTCATTTTAAATATTTATAATACTGAAAGTAATAAGAGGAAGCCATGAAGTCATTAATTACTAGAATCAAAAATATTTTCGTTCGAAACATTTCTTTTTAATTTAATAGCAGGAAATACGCTTTTTGATCATCTGGGAAGCTTTCTCGCCTATCATGATAGCTGGACTGTTGGTAGTTCCAGTGGGAATCGTTGGTATTACAGACGCATCAGCGACTCTCAGCCGACGAATGCCTTTCACCCTGAAAGCAAAACACAGATGAACTTCAAATTATATTTTTTGTTATTATGACATTTCAGAAAAAAATACATTACAGAAACCTACACTATATTATCAGAAGTATTCGGACACTAATAAATACACTGGCGGAAAGTGAAAAAAGAGCGCCAAGAAGGAGACGTCTGATATCAACGAAATTTATACAGCATAATAACGGAATACAGAGGATAACGTGATCAAAACATTATGGCAAAATACAGCTGTATTTGCTGGTAAACTGAAAAATAACATTTCCATGTAACATGGTTAGTACGAAGTTGAACCGCCATGAACTGCGTCACACTGTGCAATTCTGGCATGGAGTCTGTCGTACAGATGTTGGACGTAAGTTTGGGGTATTGAGTTCCAAGCATCCTCAACCTGGAAGCGTAAATCGGGGATGGTCGTGGCTGGCCGTAGAGACCGGATAAGTCGTTGTCCCATAAAATCCCACACGTGCTCAATGGGGGACAAATCCGGTGAACGTGCAGGCCTTGGAAGTTGTCTCACACCCTGAAGTGCATGTTGCGTTGTACGTGCCGTGTGTGGGCGTGCGTTTTCTTGCTGGAAAACACCACAATGGACTGACCTTACAAATAGCACAGCAACGGGCTGAATGATGTTGTTGATGTAGGAGGTGCTGTTTAACGTACCCGGTACAAACACTAGTTGTGTACGTGAGTGATAGCTGATCGCTCCCCACACCAGGAGGCCAGGTGTAGGCCCTGTGTGTCGCTGGCGGATGCAAGAAGAATGGAGACGCTCCCCTGTGCGTCTGCGAACACGCATACGGCCATCGGAGGCTCCCACGCAGAATCTGCTTTCATCGCTGAACACGGCAGATTGCCATTGCGTTTTCCAGTGCAGACGTTGGCGACACCACTGCAATCGTTCCTGACGGTGGGCTGGAGTCAGAGGTATACATGCCAGAGGCACACGTGCACGTAGTCCTGCATCCAGTAGACGATTGCGGATTGTTCGCACAGTCACCTCAGGTGCAACGGCAGCTCGGATTTTCGTCGCAGTGGATGTTCTGCTTGACAACGCCGCTCATCTTATGCGTCGATCGGTCTGCTCATCAGTCCGTCTGTGACTCTTGGTTCCACGTCTTCTCGTGTGGGAATGTTCCTCTGACGATCTACGCCACCATCGTATCACCACCGATACTTCCCATCCAATTTGTTCCGCAATACGACGATACGACCACCCGGCCTCGCGGAGTCCGACTGGACGACCTCGCTCAAAGTCCGATAACTGCTGAAATCGTACACGTCTTCCATGTCCAAGCATTGCAGCTTCTTCAGGGTCTTCGCACGTGTCCGTACGCCGACGACTGATTACATTCACTTCGCCGTACTCCTTAAATACCACCGACGATAATTTGCATATTATGCCGTGCTGTGGCGTTAGCGCTAACCGGTTGGTCCCGAAATTAACATCACACCTACGTAAACTCGACCCCATTAACATATGCAAATTTCATGATCGTCCGCCAATTCCTTCTTGGTGTTCTTTTTCACTTTCCGCCAGTGTATTATCATAAGTGCAAAAAATGGTTGCCCAGGAAAGTGCCTTGTGAGTGGAGAGGTACGTTATAAAGCTGGGATGTTCTATCGTAATCATATAAGTCTAAAATGATGTTCTATCGTTATCAATAATTCTTTTGGAGCTAATAGGTCGCGTGGACTTGAACTTTCCGAGTTCCAATGTGGCATGGTCACAGGACATCATTTGAGTAACATATCCATACAGAGCATTGCAACTGAACTCAAAATACCAGAATCAACTGTAAGCGATGTCGTGAAGAGATGGAAGCAGGACGGAGAAACTACAGTAAATAAACGTTCAGGAAGGCTGCACAAACATTGACGGAATGTGGCAGAAGAACCATGGTAAGAACTGTTCAGAAATCTCGTTCTTCCTCTGCCGTTTCGATCGCTACTGAAGTAGGATATGCTTGTAATCGGTCGGTTAGCTCCATAAGTACGGAGGTCACAACAAATGTTCTGTGCACGTTTACAAACTACAGTAGTGGCCAGAATTGTGGAAACCTTTTGGAAATAGTGTATTTTTGAGGTTTGATGGCTCATAACACGTTTTTTTAGAGTAATGGAAAGATAATTTCATCAAGAATGTAATACAAAAAAGTTTGTTCAATTATCTGTCTTCTATGAAAAGTTATAGTCAAAAAATCAGAAAATGGAAGCACAACTTGCTTAGGTTGACATGAAGTAGCTTTCCTTCATTTGAATGTAGCTAATGAGCATGAGTGTTTAGAGAGCCAATCAGGTGCCATCTTGTTTTAGCAATAAGCCAATCAGCTCACAGTAGGATTCAGCAATTGAAGTCATGTATTGGAGCTGAGAGGAGGACATTTGTCCGTGTGTTATGTGATCGCTATCAAGTTGGTTGGTTTCTTTTTGTGTGTTCTTTTATTTAGTGAGATTGTAAAACGTAATAAAATTAAGGAAATGGCGCAAAGAGTTGACTGGTCACCCAGAAAGCGATGTAAAAAAATACTATTAAGTGAACAAGGCTTGAGTTATTAAGAAATTAGAAAACAAATTGGTGGAAACTTAACCAAAGGTGGCATTTCTAAATTTTTTAAGAGGTATAAGGAGACTCAGTCAATACAAAACCAGACTGGTAAAGGCAGGAAAAGGTGCACAACAGCAAGTGATGATAGAAGAATTAAGAGACTGTGCCTAGGTGACAGAAGAAAATCATCTGGGTGTATACATGATGAAATGGCGCAATGCAATGTGAAGTTGAGTGCAAGGACTGTTCGGCGCAGACTGCAGGAATTTGGTCTAAAATCTAGAATTCCACAAAAAAAGCCATTTTTATCTCTCAAACAAAGATTGAAAAGATTAAACTGGGCTAAAACCCATATTAACTGGACAGCGGAACAATGGGAAATTTTTATTTGGAGTCATGAGACCAAAATCTCCCGGGCATTATAATGAAGTGAATTTCTCCGTCATTTTTATCCGCGCCAGGATTCGAACCCGGGTCCACTCATTCCGGAATAAGTTGCTCTACCAATTGAGCTACGCGGACATTTTATTCTGATTCCTATCTGCCTTTATGTCGTGCGCGTCCTTCTGGCAGGTACGTCACAGCATAAAATACGTAAGGAGAAGAAGCGGAGAAGATTTGAATCCTGATTGCATTACATGTATCGTGAAACACCCAGTTAATGTTATGATCTGAGGTTGTATGACATCAAAAGGTGTGGGCAGAATATGCGTGATTAATTGGGATATAAATGGCCAAAAATACATTAATGAAATACTTGAGCTCAAACTGAAGCCTTCCGCACCTGATCTTTTCTAAGATAATGAAGCATTTATAATATTTCAATAGTATTCAGCTCCATGTCATGTTGCTGCTGTGTGCAAAAAGTGGTTTCAAGATAATCATATTCCACTGCTGGAATGGCCAAGGAATAATCCAGGCCTTAACCCCATCGAAAATCTATCGAGCCGACTAAAGAAACTGGTTAGTCAGAAGCAACCCAGCAATAAAACCCAATTAATATAAGCAATAATTCAATCTTGGTTTCACATTATAACAGCTGCAGAACTAAAAAACTTGGTTCACTCCATGGGAAGGCGTTGTAAGGCCGTAATTAACGCTAAAGGTTACCCAACTAAGTATTAACTGACATGGTGAGAATTTTTGTATATCTCATTTTTTCTATGTGTTTCACTTTTCTTTTTTATAACTGCTGTTCTAATGCACTACTGAATAAACAGATTTACTACTCTATAAGCGCTTCTTAAAATGTCTAATGTTGTTCTACGAAACAGTAAGATAAACTCAACAGATATTTCTTACCTGAGTGTTGGACCAACCACAGCAGAGCTGTCTGCTTTTTCCCATTCTTACTGTTCCAACTGGTAAATAGCCAGTTAGTGTAAACGAAGTGGCAACACATGCCAGATATTTGTCCTCATTTTTAACGTATGGCTCACATCCGGGCACCAGGGTACTGAATTCTGTGAATCCCTGCCGTCGCATTTCAGGTTGTTTGAAAATTCTGCGGCATTCCTTCAATCCTGTAAGAAAAGCATTTTGACAACTCAGTTCTGCATACATTCTTGGGTTTTTATGTAATGGTAGCAGCAAAGAAATAAAAGAATACAGGTCCCCAATACGAGTATCTGAAAGTGAATTTTTGCAATACACAAGGTTAAACGGACACAACATAACCTCGCATTCGTGGATTCCAAACGAACCAAGTTATACTTGATCAGGAAGTATAACTCGGTTTATTTGGAGTCCACGAATGCGAGGTTATGTTGTGTCCGTTTAAATTCCGGACAAGCTCAAAGCAGTTACTGCCCAAGTGTCGTTTCCGGTGCATTCAGAGTATGACAAAAGTGTGAAGATAGCTTTCAATATAGCTGCCAACAACTACAGCCTACTTTAACTAAATATAGCCCGGCGATCTTATCCATGAAACTGTGCAGTGCTTCGGAGCTCAAGTACCATTGGATTTAATACACACCATAGAGTTAATCATGAGTTGTGACTGTTCCTTTCTTTTTACTATCTAAAAGAATTTTCGAACTGCGTGTTAGCGGTTCGTTACTGCGGCTTGATATTGGAAACTATCACTTCAGCTCTAGTAAGATATTATCTTCCCTTCATTGTGGCACTAGCGCTGATAATGGTCATTGTGACGCACAAAGGTAAAAACATGTGTCAAGACGACAAATCTGTCGTGAGACATTCTATCCGTGTAACTCAGTTGGAAAAGCGACTTACTCCGGAGTGAGGGGATCCGGCTTTGATATCCGGCGCGGACAAACTTGTACCTTGTATCATACACGTGAATTACTATACCCCATATACACTGAAGAGCAACTGAATTAGATATACCTGTCTAGTAACGTGTAGCACCACCTATAGCCCTGATGACGGCGATGATTCGTCTCGGCATGGACTCGACAAGACACCGGAAGCGTTGGGAAGCCATACGGATCCATGACCCCTGAACAAGCTCCCACAGTTCACGAAGATTTGATGGAGGAGGGTCAGAGCCTCGAACATCTCTCTCGATGACATCCCAGATGTGCACGATGGGATTGAGATCAGGTGACCTAGCTGGCGAAGGAAGCGAGGTCACGTCGGTGGAGTGTCCATCCAACCATTTGGATACCATTCGGGAGCTGCATTCTCTTGTTGCAGGATGAGGTCCCCAGTGGGACGTTGAAGACGCACAAACGGGAGCAAATTGTCGTCCAGGATATCCCGGTAACGTTGACGTGTAAGGGACGATGGCACACGTTCCAGGGGTCCCAATTCAGTCCACGTAAACAGTCCCCAGACGAGAATGCCACCCCCACCAGCTTGAAGAGTACATTGCTGGCAAGAAAGATCTATTGCTTCATGTGATTTGCGCCGGACTCGTATCCTGCCATCCGCATGTACCAACGGGAAATCTCGACTCATCAGTCCAGGCAACATTTTTCGACATGTCTAGGGTCCAGTGGCTATATTCCCGCGCTCGTGCTAATCTTTGCACCCTGTGATGTGTGGTCTGCAGCGCCACCCTCGCGGGACGATGGTTTCTGTGTTCCATAGCGAGGAGATTGCTCTGGATGGTGTGGCTGCTTACACGTTTTTGTGCACCAGCATTAAATTGCCGAGTGATTTCTTGCACGGTGGCCCGTCTATACTCTGTTACAATGCGAGCTAGCCGATGATGACCCCGCTCATCCACACGCTGTTGTTCACGACAGTTGGCCGTTGCAGCGATGGTTTTACCGGATTCGATGTACTCACGGTGCACCCGTGACAGAGTGGCTCGTGAAAATTCCAGTGCTGCACGACTTCCGAGATGGAGTGACCCATTCGTCGGGCCCCGACAATTTGCCCACGATCAAATACGCTTAGATCCTTCGTCTTACTCATACTGCGTCCGACTCCTACTGATTCCCGTCGCATCGCTTCTTATATTGTCGGATCGCTGCATACGTCATGCCGTTTCCGTTTACAGGGCCGCCCACAGCGCCACATTTGCATAACGCCAGCTGTCTCTAATTCAATTGCTCTTCAGTGTAATAAGAAAAATAGTGTGTGAGCCTATTGATACAACCAGTGTTACGTGTTGAACATTTTAAATGTTTTTAAATGATTTTAAAGTTTTATATAACTCAGTAGTTATGTAGAATGGTTTATTGAGTGCTTTGACATTTATACAGTTATATCTGGTCGAGAAAGCTGGAGATAACCATCACCTACATTTATCTTGGACAGCAGATATCAAGTGAGGGTCACATTGATGAAGAAATTAATCGGCGTACAAAACTTGCCTGGAGAGCTTTTGGAGGAAACATTATAATTTTCAAGAGCAATATGCCATTATGTCTTAAAAGAAAAGTGTTTGATCAATGCATCCTTCCAGTGCTTACGTATGGCGCAGAGACGTGGACCTTAACTAAAAGAGACATACAAAGGCTGCAGACAACTCAAAGCAGCATGGAGAGATGCATGCTTGGTGTAACCAGGAGAGATAAGAAGAGGAACTCGTGGATCCGAAGAATGAGAAGAGTGGAAGACATCATGATCAGAGTAAAATCCCTTAAATGGAAATGGGCAGGACATGTTGCCAGAAGGACAGACCATCGATGGACAGCCGAAATTTTAGACTGGATTCCAAGGGACAGGAAAAGACCCAAAAGAAGGCCACATATGGGTGGATGAAATTCGAAAGTATGCGGGAGTCACATGGAGGAGACTGGCACAAGACAGACCGTTGTGGAAGAAACTTGGGGAGACCTTCGTCCAGCAGTGGATTGATAATGGTTGACAATGATGATGATGATGATGATGTGGTCGATCTGTATCGTGGCACGGAGGCGAAAGTTGAACATGGCGTCTGTTGAGCTAAGGCGTAGTATAATATCAAATCGAAACACAGTGACCTTCACAGGTTGAACTCCTGCAGTAAAACGTACATAGAGTTGCAGAACAGCATTATTTATCGATAATGTTTGTTCAGTAAGTACGCAGCACGTTAATATACACTATAATTTATAGTCTGTAATTATAGACTATAATTTTATAGTCTGTAGTAGATTTGTAAAAGAATAAAGGTCTACAATACGAGTGCCTGAAAGTGAATGGTTGTAATTTTCAGGACTTTTCAAAATAATTCATCTTACTTCGAAACAGCATAATTTCGTACCTATCAACTATGTATGACCTTGGCATATTCTGTCAACTATATATATAAGATCGAGCGGGCATATTCTGTTTATGGGTTATAATATTACCAAATAAGCAGGGAGTGCGTGATCCGCTTGGAGGTGCCATATTTGACGTTATACACAGTGCGTCAAAGAATTTTTAAGACTGGCGCTAGATTTCAGCCTACGGTGGCGCCAGCAGTATAATCGCGAATGCGTTATAAACCGTGACCATCTGCTTGCTTTCTGCCAAAAGTACTGTGCAGTTGTTAAAGTAACTCAAACGAAACGGCCGTTCATTACAGAAGTAAAATTATTTCATGTTGAATTATTAAGATGGAACAAAGGGCTGTTATTAAATTTAACGCAAAATTTGGTAAAAGTGCCTCGGAAACGTACCAAATGAAGAAACAAGTTTACGGTGAGTGTTGTTTAAGTAGATCAAATGTTTTCCTGTGGCACAAATGCTTTTTGGACGGAAGAGATACGCTAGAAGATGATAAGCATACCGGAAGACCAAGTTCATCTAGGACACTTGAGATTATTGAAAAAGTGCGTGATTTCGTGGCAAACAATCGATGTGCGTCACTAAGAATGATGGAAGAGTCTTTAAACATCAACAAATAAACGATTCGAACCATCCTGCATCAAGATTTGGGCAAAACAAAAGTCTGTGCTAAATTTGTTCCACACACGTTAACCAATGAACAAAATTCAAGGAGAAGTGCACATTGCAGAGACATCATTTCAGCCACTGAAAATGATCCAAACTTCTAAAAATCGATTGTTACAGGTGATGAAACATGGTGTTTTCAATATGATCCTAAAACAAAGCGACAAAGTGCGGAATGGAAGACAAAAAACTCACTACAAGCCAAAAAAACAAGAAAAGTTCCATCGAAAATCAAAACAATGCTCATTACATTCTTCGATAGTAAGGGTATTTATTATCCACAAAGAATTTGTTCCAAGTGGACAAACAATTACTGGTAAATTTTATTTAAATGTTTTGAGGCGTTTGATGGGCAGAATTCGTCGCATTCGTCCATAATATCGGGATGAAAACAGTTGGTGTTTGTTGCACGATAATGCACCCAGTCACACCTCACTTCTTGTTCGTAGATTTTTGGCGAAAAATAACATCTGTGTGTTAAATCATCCACCATATTCACCGGATTTAGCACCCTGCGACTTTTTTTAATTCCCAAAATTTAAAATGCCGTTAAAAGGGTGTTATTTTGATGATATTTCGACCATACAAACAGCTTCGACGCGTGCTTTGGAGGCAAATCCGCAAAGTGAACTGGAACAGGCATTCGAATCATTATTAAATCGGTGTAACAAGTGTATTGAAGCTGGAGGGACTTAATTTGAATAACAAACCAAAACAAATTATAATTTCTTGTTTCTATTTCATTTTACAGACCCAGTCTTAAATTTTTTTCCACACTGTGTATTATCTGGCACGTAAACATATCGTAATCTGAATTCGGATTCAAACAATCAAAAACTTCGAGAGCTTAGATTGATCCGTAATGATTCCGGCATAGCTATTGCTTCTGCCGATCAGGCAAATCAAATGGTTATTCTTAATAATAGTGCTGATTATGATAAAAAGATTCTTGACGAAATAGCTAAAATTCCGCATACAATACTGCAGCACGTCCCCAAGCAGCTACTATTAAAGTACTGAACAAATCTAAGAAAAATATTTAGCTACTAGATAGTATAACGTCAAATATGGCATCTCCATCGGAGCACACACTTCCTGCTTATTTGGTAAAATTAAAACGCATAAACAGAACATGCCCGCTCAACCTCTTGTATCCAGCGCTCTTAGCCCTACAAGGCCTCTGGAAAAATTACTATCCCAATTTCTAGAACCACTTAGGCATGGCTCCCTTTATTCGATTAGAAACTTGCTTGAGGCTGTACAACGCCTTAGAGCACTGAAATGTAATATACCCTTCAAACTTGCATCGCTTGACGCAAAATTTCTTTATGTTAACGTACCTATCGATGATGTTCATGACATTGTATGTAGAAAGCTTGTCACACAGGGCCAGCGTACACCAGTCGAAATTCATGGTATTTCTGATGTCCTTAAATTTGTGGCCAACAGGACGTACTTTCGATACAAGGGCATAATACACTGAATGGCCACTTTATTATGACCACCTAACAGTTTTAAGCAATTGAGCTATGGCTGCACTCTGTTGCCGCTAGAGGGCGAGGCTAGAATAAAAAGGGAAAGCTTAGTGCTTGCGACAGTAGTAGAAGGTATTTTTGGGTGACGAGATGGGCAAAAAATGCGATTTCACAGACTTTCAACGTGGGATGACTGTAGGAGCGAGTATCACCGAAACCGCCGCATTCGTGAAATGTTCCAGAGCAGCTGTTTTTAAAGTGTTTAAAGACTGGACTGTCAGCCAAAAACTGGGTCTCTACGTGCAACGTGTGGTCGTCATCGACTAGTGACTGCTCGGGCGGAACGGAGAGTGTCCAGACTGGTAACAGACAACAGAAGGGCAACAGCGCAGCAAATTACAGACCATCTTAATCAAGGATCTCCTGAAATGATCTCTGCACGCACTGTTCGCCGTACACTGCATCGGATGGGATATGGCAGCCGAAGGCCTGTTCGAGCACCTTTGCTGTCTGTAGTTAACAAGAGAAAACGTCTCCAGTTCGCACAGGAGCACAAGGATTGGACAGTCGATAATTGGAAGCATATTATGTGGTCCAATGAATCACGATTTCAGTTGCACCATGCCGATGGCTGAGTGAGAATTTGGCGGAAACAGCACGAAAGCATGGACCCCAAATGCATTGCTACAACCCTTAAAGCCGGTGGAGGCAACGTTATGGTTTGGGGAATGTTTTCCTGGCATGCTTTGTGCCCTTTAATTCGTGTCTGACTGGCACATCATATCTAAACATCGTTGCAGACCAAGTGCATCCTGTCATGTGGATGGTTTATCCCAATGGCGATGGCTACTTTCAACAAGATAATGCGTCCTGCCATAGTGCTCGTATTGAACAGGATTGGTTTCAGGAACATGCCGGTGAGTTTACTTTGCTTAGGTGGCTTCCACAATCTCCAGATCTCAACCCCATTGTGAATTTGTGGGATGAAGTTGAACGAGCCATCAGACAGCTGGATTCACAACCCTGCAATCTCACACTCCTTTGTATTGCTATCTCCGCAAAGATAGCGGAGATCTCTTCTCTGGAACCAGTGGCCTAAATTAGGGACGGGCGACTGCTTATAGCCCATTGAGTTTCTCACGGTGGTCGTTAAACCTCCAATCAAAAAACAAAAAGTGTGACTTATGACCATTCGTCCGGAAGGGGTCCGGGTTCGAATCCCGGTGAGGCATGGATGTTGTGTTTGTCTTAAGCCACTGGCTCTCTCTCTTCTCTGGAGCCAGTGGCCCTAAATTAGGGACGGGCGACTGCTTATTGTCCATTGAGTTGCTCACGGTGGTCGTTAAACCTCCAATCAAAAAAAAAGTGTGGCTTATGACCATTCGTCCGGCGAAAGGGGTCCGGGTTCGAATCCCGGTGAGGCATGGATGTTGTGTTTGTCTTAAGCCACTGGCTCTCCCTCTTCTCTGGAGTGAGTGGCCCTAAATTAGGGACAGGTGACTGCTTATAGCCAATTGAGTTGCTCACGGTAGTCGTTAAACCTCCAATCAGAAAAAAGTGCGTCTTATGACCATTCGTCCGGAAGGGATCCGGGTTCGAATCCCGGTGAAGCATGGATGTTGTGTTTGTCTTAAGCCACTGGCTCTCCCTCTTCTCTGGAGTGAGTGGCCCTAAATTAGGGACAGGTGACTGCTTATAGCCCATTGAGTTGCCCACGGTAGTCGTTAAACCTCCAATCAGAAAAAAAAGTGCGTCTTATGACCATTCGTCCGGAAGGGATCCGGGTTCGAATCCCGGTGAAGCATGGATGTTGTGTTTGTCTTAAGCCACTGGCTCTCTCTCTTCTCTGGAGCCAGTGGCCCTAAATTAGGGACGGGCGACTGCTTATTGTCCATTGAGTTGCTCACGGTGGTCGTTAAACCTCCAATCAAAAAAAAAAAAGTGTGGCTTATGACCATTCGTCCGGCGAAAGGGGTCCGGGTTCGAATCCCGGTGAGGCATGGATGTTGTGTTTGTCTTAAGCCACTGGCTCTCTCTCTCTTCTCTGGAGCCAGTGGCCCTAAATTAGGGACGGGCGACTGCTTATTGCCCATTGAGGTTGCTCACGGTGGTCGTTAAACCCCCAACCAAAAAAAAAAAAAAAAAGGGTGGCTTTCGTCGTAGCCGGTACTTTCATTCGCGTCAAGTGATAACACGATTTGCCTTGTGTTGATACGTGAGCAAG
Source organism: Macrothele yani (assembly GCA_039090855.1). Classification (NCBI taxonomy): domain Eukaryota; kingdom Metazoa; phylum Arthropoda; class Arachnida; order Araneae; family Macrothelidae; genus Macrothele; species Macrothele yani. The sequence goes on along the minus strand of CM076999.1, from coordinate 113,343,735 downwards.
TAGCGGACGAATACACTTTGCAGAGACTTTCCTGTACCCCAACCGGTTTCTCACAATGACATCAACGGAACCAACGGATATCTGCGTTACATGAGCAACCTTCTCAATGGTCATTCGATTGTCTTCCTGCAATAGTGCCTCGATGGTATTGACATTATCCTCCGTAGTCGATGTCGAAGCCCTACTGGAGCGTGTGGCATCTTCTATACACTCTCCACCATACACAGATTTCTTGTGCCACTTAAACACTCTTGCACGGGACAAAGGACAAAGCATCTTCCTTATAGGCTGTTTCAATCATTTTGTGCGTTTCTGTGGCGGTTTTATTCAAACGTAAGTGAAATTTTATAGCTGTTCTTTGCTCCAGTTTTAAATCCATATTGGGTAACAGAAACACGTCTAAACTCTAAGCGGTCTACTACAAGAATGAACTAGCGGAGCGCTGTAACGACGCGTCGTCACGTGACTGACATTGCAAGTTGTTCAACACCGGCAGCTGCATTTTTCAGCATGAGTTTGTTTTGCGTTATGATGTCAGTCCCGTTACTTTTTTGAACGACCTGCATATAGAATATATTCTCGTCAATGGCACTTCAGCACAGGGAGATCACATTAGCCAGAATACGAACGTGGTGAGCCATTACATTATGACCACCACCAGCCTAGAGAATTGAGTGCGCCGGGAGACCGAACGGTGGCGCAGATGATGTTCACAGAGCAGTATATATACAACCCGAGAATCGCATTTCGGTTAGTAGAGTGTTCGGAGTCAGAATAGAAAAAGCTGCTGATTTATCGGAGTTTGATAAACGAAAAATTGTGAAGGCTCGAGGCCTCGGAACTACGATCTCGGAAACGTGCTGTGGCGATGTGGGAAGCACACCCACGTCCCAAATCAGATTTCAGTAGAAAATGAGTTGGTTGGAAATTTGGAAATGGACGGGTGGAAACCATGTTGGGTTATTCGGCAGGTAGGTCGTGGTCGCGAAGCTACTGCATCGAAGAAGAAGGGCGTGTCTTCAGCGGAGAGAGATGACAGTTGTGTAAGAGTTATGGAGTCAGAGGCAAGCGTCCTGCAGGAATGCGCTGCTCTGATTGGCCCAAAGCTGTAGAGATGTTCGCGTGGAGAGAGAGAGAGAGAGTTGCAGAAAGAGCGGGAATTCGGGGCATTCTCGGGTAACTGTCGTGGAGAAAGAATGAAGTCAATGGCACCCTGATGGCCGAGGTCATCAGAATTTAGAGCAAATAGTGACAAGGGTCACTAAGTTCGAAACAGTAACTGCGGTTACTACAGAAGTAGGAGACCTGAACTGCGGTTCAAGAGGAGCATAATAACCCTGGTAACTGTGTCTCTCGAAGTGCAAATATCTGGCTGAGTGCACCACGTGATATACCAGAGAGAGGTCAACTATTCCATCTAATTTGTGTCATTCATTTTCTGTGACTACTCTGGACCGAAAGGGGAGGACGGACAGTGTCAACCGAACTCTGACTGCTCGATTATAAGAAAAACTGTACTCTACATAGACCTGGAGGAGTGATCACTGTACGTTTTAACGCGTGAACGGAATTAGTCAAGAGATGAAAATCGTTGTGCACCCTGATGCATTGTGTGTAAATAAATTTCAATGTACATAGGTAATCTATGTGGAATGGTGTAAAATGAGATATTCTTCACTTAGTTTGTCGAGTACCTCTGGTGGCAGCATTACCAGTCCCAACTGAACCGACTGATACATTCCGGTTTGTCTTCCATCGGAAGCGCCTGCCAGTCCTTCATAAACATTGCACGCGATGAGCAGTGCGAGATGCAATGCACAGCCTCCTGCTATTTTTATTACATAAAAAAATACATCACCCGAGACACATCCACACGTGCGTTGTTCACATGCCGCTGTAGTGAGTACGTATCAAAAATGGTGCGCAGATGGCCAAACGACAAAAACGTCAACAAGCCATGTGTCGTCTGCAGCTAATTGATCCCAGAGGCGAGTGGAGAATCTCTTGTATTGCTCACATCGACCGCAGTGCCACAGTGCGACAAATCACCCGCAGCTACAACAGTGTTGATCAGAGTAATGTGTCAAAGCACACTGTTCGTCGCAGCCTTCTGCGCATGGGCCTGTGTAGCCGAAGACCCAGCCGGGTCCCCATGCTCACTGCACGTCATTACCAACAACGCATGAAATGGGCTCAAGATCATCGAGATTGGACCGTGGAAGATTGGAAGAAAGTGGCCTTGTCTGACGAATCAAGATTCCTAGTACATCACGTAGGCAGCCGAGCGAGGATACGCCGATTACCAACGGAGGCTATAGCACCTGAATGCATTGTTGGGCAAAAAATGCCGGCGGCGGCGGTTTTATGTTGTGGGAGATGTTTTCTTGGGACACTTTAGGCTCCATTATCCCAATAGCACCATCCATGACAGCTTTCATGTATCTAAACATCGTTGTGGACCAAGTTCACCCATTCATGGCAACTGTGTTCCCTGTTGGTGATGGCCATTACCAACAGGATAATGCGTCACTGCCAGAATCGTCAAAGAGTGGTTCGAGGAACATGCTGGCAACTTTCTGTTAATGACCTGGCTTCCAAATAAGGTGTCTAAACATCGTTGTGGACCAAGTTCACCCATTCATGGCAACTGTGGTCCCTGCTGGTGATGGCCATTACCAACAGGATAACGAGTCACGGCCGGAATCGTCAAGGAGTGGTTCGAGAAACATGCTGGTGACTTTCTGTTAATGCCCTGGCTTCCAAATAAGGTGTCTGAACATCGTTGTGGACCAAGTTCACCCATTCATGGCAACTGTGTTCCCTGTTGGTGATGGCCATTACCAACAGGATAATGCGTCACTGCCAGAATCGTCAAAGAGTGGTTCGAGGAACATGCTGGCAACTTTCTGTTAATGACCTGGCTTCCAAATAAGGTGTCTAAACATCGTTGTAGACCAAGTTCACCCATTCATGGCAACTGTGTTCCCTGTTGGTGATGGCCATTACCAACAGGATAATGCGTCACTGCCAGAATCGTCAAGGAGTGGTTCGAGGAACATGCTGGTAACTTTCTGTTAATGACTTGGCTTCCAAATAAGGTGTCGGAACATCGTTGTGGACCAAGTTCACCCATTCATGGCAACTGTGTTCCCTGTTGGTGATGGTCATTACCAACAGGATAATGCGTCACTGCCAGAATCGTCAAGGAGTGGTTCGAGGAACATGCTGGCAACTTTCTGTTAATGACCTGGCTTCCAAATAAGCTGTCTAAACATCGTTGTGGACCAAGTTCACCCATTCATGGCAACTCTGTTCCCTGCTGGTGATGGCCATTACCAACAGGATAATGCGCCACTGCCAGAACCGTCAAAGAGTGGTTCGAGGAACATGCTGGTAACTTTCTGTTAATGACTTGGCTTCCAAATAAGGTGTCTAAACATCGTTGTGGACCAAGTTCACCCATTAATGGCAACTGTGTTCCCTGTTGGTGATGGCCATTACCAACAGGATAATGCGTCACTGCCAGAATCGTCAAGGAGTGGTTCGAGGAACATGCTGGTAACTTTCTGTTAATGACTTGGCTTCCAAATAAGGTGTCGGAACATCGTTGTGGACCAAGTTCACCCATTCATGGCAACTCTGTTCCCTGCTGGTGATGGCCATTACCAACAGGATAATGCGTCACTGCCAGAATCGTCAAAGAGTGGTTCGAGGAACATGCTGGCAACTTTCTGTTAATGACCTGGCTTCCAAATAAGGTGTCTAAACATCGTTGTGGACCAAGTTCACCCATTCATGGCAACTGTGGTCCCTGCTGGTGATGGCCATTACCAACAGGATAACGAGTCACGGCCGGAATCGTCAAGGAGTGGTTCGAGAAACATGCTGGTGACTTTCTGTTAATGCCCTGGCTTCCAAATAAGGTGTCGGAACATCGTTGTGGACCAAGTTCACCCATTCATGGCAACTGTGTTCCCTGTTGGTGATGGCCATTACCAACAGGATAATGCGTCACTGCCAGAATCGTCAAAGAGTGGTTCGAGGAACATGCTGGCAACTTTCTGTTAATGACCTGGCTTCCAAATAAGGTGTCTAAACATCGTTGTAGACCAAGTTCACCCATTCATGGCAACTGTGTTCCCTGTTGGTGATGGCCATTACCAACAGGATAATGCGTCACTGCCAGAATCGTCAAGGAGTGATTCGAGGAACATGCTGGTAACTTTCTGTTAATGACTTGGCTTCCAAATAAGGTGTCGGAACATCGTTGTGGACCAAGTTCACCCATTCATGGCAACTGTGTTCCCTGTTGGTGATGGCCATTACCAACAGGATAATGCGTCACTGCCAGAATCGTCAAGGAGTGGTTCGAGGAACATGCTGGCAACTTTCTGTTAATGACCTGGCTTCCAAATAAGCTGTCTAAACATCGTTGTGGACCAAGTTCACCCATTCAGGGCAACTCTGTTCCCTGCTGGTGATGGCCATTACCAACAGGATAATGCGTCACTGCCAGAATCGTCAAGGAGTGGTTCAAGGAACATACTGGTAACTTTCTGTTAATGCTCTGGCCTCCAAATTCACCTGACATGAACCCAATCGAACATTTGTGGTTCGACTTGGAAAAGTGGTTTCATGCTACATCACCACCATTCCGAAATGTATGGGAAATGGAGGTCCTTCTGTTGACCTTATGGTACCAGATACCCCAGGATACGCATCGCCGCCTCATGGAATCGATGCCTCACCGAGTGGCCGCTGTTTTGCAAGCTAAATGGGATCCTACAGCTTATTAGGTAGGTGGTCATAATGTAACGGCTGATCGGTGTAGTTATCTATATCAATCCTTTGTCCGGCACAAACGAATCAACTCTTATTTAGCAAAATGCAGTAGTATCAGCTTGAACGAACATCAACTAGACACACGCTATGCCATGAGGAATATAACGCTGAACATTCCTTTAGTCATTTGACATATTACGATGGTAACACGATGAAAATGCATCTCACCTGTAACCATGAGTTTTACGTCTCTTGGATCTTGTAAGAAGTTGGGATCAAACACTGGCCTGTCGTAAGGATTGGTTGACCTAATGGTTAGGTAGCCCCGGCTCCTAGGTTGCGTGAGAAACACAGCGCAAAGGATATTCGTATTGTTTTTGTATGGCCCGTAATATTTCTCATAATCCTGCAAAGCAAAGAACGTATGTTTGGTATAACACAACAATAACGATAATTATCTCTACAATAACAATAACATTTTTTTAGATAGTATAAGTTACTACGTATTAAAAGGTTGATTTCGTGGTGGTACCGACATGTGGTCTGGCATTATCGTGTAACAGGATGACTGGACGGCGTCCATTACCTGTCCATGGGCGTTTTTGCTCGATTGCGGCGTTCAGTTTCATCAACTGATCGCTATATCGTTGTGCAGTGATTGTTTCGCACGGTTACAACAGTATGGATATGGATATCTTAAAATCAACAGCATGGATATCTTGTTTTGTATAGGATGTTCATGGCTGGCCTGGTTCGACCCAAGATTGCTTGCGTACGGGACCATCACAGTAGACCCAGTTTTCATCCCAGGTGACAACCTTCCACAAGAAATTCTTCCCTTGAAACCTCTTCGGCAACGACATGCAGGTGCCCAATCGTTGACCAATATTACGCTCCGTTAAAATATGCGGAACCCACTTACCAATCTTCTGGATCTTCCCCAAGTCCTGTAGACGCCGTAAAACCTTCGATCGAGCCACTTTCAAACGTTTCGCCAGTTGCGTGATCGATTGTGTGGCATTCTCTTGCAACAGCGATCTTAGCTCCTCGTCTGCGAGTTCCTGCGGTCTACCTGCGCGTGGCTTGTCTTCCAAGCTTAGATCACCTTTCTTAAACCTGGCAAACCATTCTCGACACGTCCGCTCACCCATAACCGTTTCGCCATACGCCTGACACATTGAACCGTATGCTTCTCTCGCACTTTTCCCTAAATTAAACATAAATAACAAACAGTACCGCAAATGAACCGCCATGCTTGGTTCATGTACGAACTGACAGCACGGGTCGCCTGCCGGTTAGACCCCTACAGCGCCCGCTAGCAGGGACGTCAGAAACTTTTGCATACCTCTAATAGTTACTTTTCCACTTAAGGTTTTCATAATCAAAAAGCATGCATTTGATGGTACCCGCTGCCTTCGGTACTAAAGTATTATACCACTTTGTGCTATGTTTAAAAGAGAAAAATGGACCCCATCTCGGCTGTATTTTCTTGGTTACTGTTACACACGCTATTTGCCCACGGGCACTTTAGAGGTCCGAGAGTCAGCGGTCGTCAGCAAAGGTAGTTGCCGCCATCTTCCTAATCGCCATCTTCGCCGCGAGACTTCGCTGCATCTCCCGGTGGATTTCAAAGTTGTCTGTATTAGAAAATTACCGGTCTCGAATCAGTGCGAAGATAACCCGCACTGCTTGTCTAAGAGGCGTAAACTCTGCCGCGACAGCAGTCTGTCAGAATCAAGGTCGCTCTCGTCTGAGAAGACTTGTACGGAGAAATAGGACTTCCTGTGAGTAGCAATCAACTGAAGCATTTAATGAAGGTTGTTTCCGAATATATCTCAGCGAACTATGAGCAGGAAATCGAAGAGGAACGGTATTGGCAGTCGCATTTCTATACGGAAACCACTGAATTTTGCGAACACTCAGAAAGTTCCTCTACAGTGGTGTCAGGAACAGAGACCGAATACTGGGCAAAAGTCACGTGGTTTGAAGAATTTCGGTACGCCTTGATCTGTACCGACTGTATGTTGGGAGTTTGACGTGAGCTCCACGAAGCAATAGACCGAGCTTGCCTTGTTACCACAACTTCCATTTCAGGAGGCGGTCTCCCGTTATTTTAGTACGAAACAGGTCCCCTGATATTTGCGGTATGTACGGTGTCCATCAAGGATTATCTGAACATCGTTGCCGACGAAGTCTATTCTATAATGTTGACATTTTATCCTGCAGGTCATGGTTGTTCCACATGCAATAGTTATATCTCACTAAACTGTGCATCGCTAATTAGATAACGAACGTTCTGAAAGCCGTAATTATCAGACGTATTCGTAGCATTCATCCAAAAGTACTTCACAGCTTCTAGCAATTACCAGGGTAAGTCCAAAATTCGTCCCATTTTGAGCTTAATTTAATATTGGGCTTCCGTTCCTGCTCAAACGCGAGCCATAGTCCGTTTCGTACTTCGACGTGCATTGTCTGCATTGCGATATCAGATGAGAGGAAGTTGGAGATCGATAAACGTGCACTTCGGGTACTGCTATTGAAATATTCGAAAGTAAGGTTAAACGCGGAAGTTAGAGCGAGGGAAGTTTGTGCAGCTAAAAGCGAGGAAACTGAAGACTACTGCACCGTACGAAAATGGTTCCGGTGTATCAAAGCTGGAGACACCAGTCTTCAAGAGAAGACGACGTCAGGAGACCCAGCGACAATCAACACTGACACCCAGGTCGAAGCTGATACAGCAAATTTTAATACCAGTACACGACAATCGACAGTTGAGGTGGAATCTTCTCAATCCACCGTTGTTTGTCACCTGCACCAACTTAGTTTATTCTCCAGATTACATCGAATAGTTTCCCATACACTGACTAGCTAACAGGAAGAACTACGTATCTCTCACTCTGTCTCAGATTTCTATTACATCTACCGCTAGATTTGTTTTGGCATCATATCTTCCCAGGTGACGAAATTCGGATATTTCTAAGTTTTCCACACCACTCAAACAAGTATTACAACTGATATAAAGAATAGTTGTGGAGGGAAGTCATGGTGTGCATTTCATCTCATTCTGAGGGTCCTGTGCACTGGAAACTCGTGCTAGGTGAACGGAAATCTCTACCGAACAACTGACGCGGACCAATGGTACTTTGTGTCAAACATACCTAGAGCTCATTAATAGGATGAGGGCGGAGCGGAGCTGCAAATGGATAATACCGCAAATAACACGACTAAAGTGGCCCACGATGCTCTTGCGCCAATGATACCCAGTGGTCATAAGAAGCGGGCGTAGATTCAATTGGATACAACCGCAAGTCACGCCTCCAGAGTGGTTCATGTGCTAATGATACCCAGCGCCCATCAATAGGAAGGGGGTGTCTCTACAAGTGGTTAATAAACCAAGTCACATCACCACAATGGTCCATGATGTCGTGCACCAGTGATACCCAGCGCTCATCAATAGGAAGCGGTCGTGTCTTCAAGTGGATAATGACCCAAGTCACACCTCCACAGGGGTCTATGATGCTCTGCACCAATGAAACCCAGCGATCATCAATAAGAAGCGGACGTTGCTGCAAGAGATAATGTTTGCATACAAGGATAATTCCGCAACTCATACCTCCAGAGTGGTCCATGATGCTCTGAGCCAATGATTCCCAGTGTTCATCAATGGGAAGTGGAGTTGCTTCAAGTGGGTAATGCCTCAAGCCAATCTCCAGAGAGGCCAATAATACCCAGCACTCATCAACCGAAAGCGGGAGTTTCTCTAAGTAGATAACACTCCATGCCACGCTTCCGCAGCGGTCCATTATGCTCTGCGCCAATGATACATAGCGTTCATTAATAGGAAGTGGGTGTTGCTGCAACTGGATAATACCCAGGTCACACCTTCAGAGTGGTCCATGATGCTCTGCGCCAATGATGCATAACGCTCATCAATAGGAAACGGGCGTTCCTGCAAGTGGATAATTCCCCAAGTCACAGCCCCGCAGTGGTCCATGATGCTCTGCGTCAATGATACTCAGAACTCATCAATAGGAAGCGGGCATTGCTGCAAGTGGATAATGCCCCAAGTCATACCTCCAGAGTGGTTCATGATGCCCTACGCCAACGCTACCCAGAACTCGTCTACAGGAATCTAGCTTTGCTGCAAATAGGTCTCAAGTCACACTTCCAAAGTCGTTCGCCATAAATAACAAGATTGGAAGCGGTCGATATCCTACCCTATCTCCCATACAGAACGGATATTTTCCCCATCCTACAAACTGTTTCGCTCCACGTCTCATTTCGTGGAGAGATGGCACTTCAATTCACTGTTGGATGTGGAATATGGCATCAGAGGTTTCCTGTCTTCGAAATCGACAGGGTTTTACCCTCGTGGTATCGTGGCTCTGGTGTGACGTTGTCAAAGGACTACAGAAGAAAACAATGGCTTATATTTTGCTGAATAAGGTTAGGATATATGGCTTTCTTGCATCATTAACCTTTTTAGCTGCAAATGGGACTAACTTTTAACTTCCACTGGCATATCCATTGGGTGCATTGACGTTTACTTTCCCTCCGAAAACTTCATATTTTTAGTTTTGGAAGTTTAACGACCATCGTGTGCAACTCAGTTATAAGCAGTCGCCCTTCCTTAATTCTGGGCCACTGGTTCCAAGGAAGGACGAGAGTCAGTGCCGTAAGACAAACACAACATCCATGCCTCACAGAGATTCGGACGAATGATCAGAAGCCATCGCTTAGACCACTGCGCCACCTCTGCGGCGATTGGAGGTTAAACGACCACCGTGAGCAACTTAGTGAGCTATAAACAGTTGCGCGTCCCTAATTTAGGGCCAGTGGTTCCAGAGAAGAGAGAGAGCCAGTGCCGTAAGACAAACACAACATCCATGCTTCACAGAGATTCAGACGAATGCTCAGAAGCCATCGCTTAGACCACTGCGCCACCTCTGCTGCGATTGGAGGTTAAACGACCACCGTGAGCAACTTAGTGAGCTATAAACAGTTGCCCGTCCCTAATTTAGGGCCAGTGGTTCCAGAGAAGAGAGAGAGCCAGGGCCGTAAGACAAACACAACATCCATGCCTCACAGACATTCGGACGAATGATCAGAAGCCATCGCTTAGACCACTGCCCCAGCGCTGCGGCGATTGGAGGTTTAACGACCACCGTGAGCAACTTAGTGAGCTATAAGCAGTCACCCGTCCCTAATTTAGGGCCAGTGGTTCCAGGGAAGAGAGAGAGAGAGAGAGAGCCAGTGCCGTAAGACAAACACAACATCCATGCCTCACAGACATTCGGACGAATGATCAGAAGCCATCGCTTAGACCACTGCCCCAGCGCTGCGGCGATTGGAGTTTTAACGACCACCGTGAGCAACTTAGTGAGCTATAAGCAGTCACCCGTCCCTAATTTAGGGCCAGTGGTTCCAGGGAAGAGAGAGAGAGAGCCAGTGCCGTAAGACAAACACAGCATCCACTTCTCGCAGGGATTCGTACCAGGACCCTTTCGGGTGAGTGATTAGAAGACATCGCTTAGGCCACTGCTCCACCGGGGAGGCAAACGTCATATTCAGAGACACCCACGTCTTCTTATTCAGAGTACAAATACAAAAAAAAAAGGCATACCTCCGACAGCTAGCTATAATTACGAGAGTTACACATGAAGCATTGAATGTAGCAATTTACTTACTGAATTCGAAATGCCGAGACCTGCGGCCGAAACAGGGAACACAATTTCACCAAATACTAGTTGAATATCTGCAACAGTAATAGAAGGATCTTCGGGATTACTCTTTAAAAAAGTGATGTGGAATTGCCCTGGGAATGCAGAATATATCCCTGAAAAAGAGAAACACTCAATATACGTACTTATTATAACCAGAAAGACCAAATCATTCTCTATAATGACATTGTGAATGTTAAAGAGGGATCATGCACTATATGACCAAGAATATCTGGACACCCATTTCGAGTAGTGAATTTGCTCATACATACAGTATATTGACAAAAATCGCCGGACACCCTTTCAGAAGCACATGAACAGATCCACTGCGTTGCTAAGATGCGTGGTAGAGCGGCAAACGGGAAAACAACCAGCCTGCAGCTGGCCACGCTCATATTGCATACTGTGAGGCTGAGTGAAAATGTCGCGGCGGGAGAGAACTGACTTTGAGAAAGGAAAGATTGCTGGTTGTTATATTAGTGGGTAATCCATAAGAGAAACCGAGAGGCGTTTAAACATACCCAAGTCAACTGTTTTGGATGTACTGAATAAGTGGAAGACACATGGCGTGCCTGAAGCAGCAAAACGAACCGGCAGATCAAAGAAAATCAGTGATAGAGGACGTCGAAGCCTCAGGAGAGTCATTACAGCCAATCGACGAAGTACATACTACACAACACCTCAGTGTACAGTTAAGCAAAAAGCTGGAACCTCGTTATGTACACGTATCATTTTCGCAGAGAACTTCATTCCATGGGTTATCGTGGTCGTGCGGTGTCTCATAAGCCTTTCATCTTCACTCGGAATGCTACTCGTCGTTTAGCATGGTGTAAAGAACATTTATTGTGGACCGTAAATTAATGGAAACGGGTCCTATGGGCAGATGAATCCAGATGCACGATCCATCAGTCTGATGGTCGTGTGTGGGGTATGGCGGCAGCCGGGGGAACGCTATTTACCACAGTGTACTGTTCCTACGGTCAAGTTTGGAGCTGTCAGTGTACTCATGTGAGGGTGTTTTTCTTCGTGGTATGGTCCCGGCCCATTGGTTATCGCGGACAAACCTGTTAACCAGCACGTCTACCTCGATATTCTGGACAATTTTGTCCTACTAACTCTGTGGCAATACTAGGAAACCGAGCCTTGTTGGTACCAGCAGGATAATGCATCGAGCCATAAAGCAAAGACTGTTACGGCGTGGTTTGACGATTATTCCGTGTCGTGTGTGGATTGGCCAGCACAGAGTCCTGATCTTAATCCCATAGAGCACCTATGGGATAAATTAGAGCGCGGCATAAGAAGTTTTGAACCAAGGCCTACTACTAAGCAACAGTTAGCGGCAGCATTATGTACTGAATGGAAGCGCATAGTGTTCCCAAACCTTGTCGAAAGCATGTCTCGAAGGGTCAGTGCATGCATTATGGCCAAAGGTGAACCGACATCTTACTAATTCATGCCAAAAAATGCCATGTTGTGTTTCTTTTCTAAGTGTCCGGTGACTTTTGTCAATATAGTGTATCTCATAGCCATGATCACTGGCGTGACGTTAAAGTTACGTGTTGTCTTCTTCTTCTCCTTCTTCCAACACTTTTTACCACCAATTGAGGCCATAGGTTCCTTCATTTCTTTCCAAATGTTCTTATCTTGATCTTCTCTAATCCAAAGCTTTCCTGCAGTTTTGTTTATATCATCCATCCAGCTTCCCTCTGGTTTGCTTACTCCTCTCTCTCCTTTACATGATCTCCATTCTGTTACTATTTTAGTCCATCTAATATTTTCCATTCTTGCTACTAGGGGTGTTCAAATGAAAAGGTACGAAACGTCATAAGAACGTAACCGTTAACATATTTGCCTATGCCGCTATGGGAGAACGTAGCGACACATCTAGGGATACGATTGGAGTCGCCGGCGTGGATCGGAGCATGCGCGGGCACCCGCATGCGCAGGAGAGAGCAGAGGCTCTTATAAAGAGCGCCGTCCAATTGACGCGGCAGTGCGTGTGAGGACAGGATGGCGTTCACATTGCAAAATTCGACGATTGAGGAGCAGCGAGGCGTTATCCGATTTCTGACAGCGGAAGGTGTTAAACCGGCCGCTATTCATCGCGGAGGGTGTGGTTCTGCTCCATGATAACGCGCGTCTACACGTCTCCAGGGTCACACACGCGGAACTGGCCAAGTTCCAGTGGGAGCAGCTTGACCATCCGCCCTACAGCCCGGACATGTCGCCCTGCGATTTCCATGTGTTTGGTCCCCTGAAAAAACATCTGAAAGGGAAGCTCTTCCACTCGGACGACGAACTCAAGGACGCTGTGCAGGACTGGGTCTCGTCACGGCCACAGGAATTCTGGGAACAAGGAATCCTTCGGCTCGTTAATCAATGGGATCGTTGTGCTACGGCCTATGGTGTATACTTTGAATAAAGTCTTCATATATACCCACAGTGTCGTTTCGTACCTTTTCATTTGAACACTCCTTGTATATAGCAAGCCCATTTCAATTTTAAATTGAGTATCTTTTCACTTATGTCTAAAACTTTTGTTCCGGATCTTATATCTGATATCTTTACTTTATCTTGAAGTCTTATATTTAGTTGGGATCTTTCCATTTTATGTTGTGTTTTTGTGCAATTTGTCTAAGATATTTCTCCTGATAGGCCAGGTTTCAGCGTCATATGTCGTAATGGGTATTATACTGTACATTGAATGAAAAGTTTTGTTGTGTTTTCCTTCTTTATTTTACTACATAGAATCTTTTTTAACTTCTCAAAAGCTGTGCACCCCATTTTTATTACTCTGTCAATTTCTTCCGTAATTCGCGGTTTCATTTGCGATAATTAGTTTTTGCAGATATACACTATCTACCAACAAGTATTTGGACACCTGTGAGAGCAAAGGAAAACGAAGTTAATTCACCTTCAATAGTTGGTGGAGCCTCCACGAGCGGCGATTACAGCTGCGACGCTCCGGGGCATACTCTCAACCAGGCGTTGTACGACGGCTAGCGGTATTTTCTTCCACTCGGCTCGGAGAAGACAGGTCAGGTCCTTCACCGATTTCGGATGGTGGGGGTACCCCTTAAGTCGACGCTCCAACTCGTCCCAGTAGTGCTCGATAGGGTTAAGGTCCGGGCTCTGCGCGGGCCAGTCCATTCGATTAACCCCATTGTCACCATACCAAGCCAGGGTGGACCTCGCAACATGACAGGTGGCATTGTCATCCTGAAAGTAACATGGGTCCACCCCGTAAAACTGCCACAACGTAGGAAGCGCATGGTCATCCAAAATGGTGAAGTAGGTCTCGGCGTTTAATCTACCAGGAATTGCGACCAAGGGTCCCGTGCCATACCAGGAGAAACACCCCCATAGCATAATTCCACCGTTGCCGAACTTCACAGTTGGCACAATACATTCCGGCAGGAGACGTTCTCCCGGCAGACGCCAAACCCAGACCCTTTCATCCGAACGATAGAGGGTGAACCTTGATTCGTCGCTTCAGAAAACCTGTTTCCACTGTTCAACGGTCCACTGTCGACGTTCTTTGCAATACGTTAGACGAGCAGAACTATTGGACTTGCTGATCAAAGGCTTGTGGGCGGCAGCACGTCCATGATAACCGAGCAGATGGGCTTCCTTACGGATGGTATTCATCAAAAGAACACTCCCGGATGCCTGTTAAAACTCCTCGCGGATGTGGCCCATCGATTTGGTGCGGTTCTTCAGAATTTTTCTGGCCAGCACCCGTCGGTGTCTTACTCCCAGTTTACTAGGTCTGCCGGGTCGGGGCACATTCCGACAGTCACCTCTCGTCTTCGACTTGCTAATCACGTAGGCCACTGTCGATTTTGGGTACTTCAACTCGCTGGACATGTCACGTATGGATCGGCCATTTCTGTGATACCCGACGATTACACCTTTCTCGATATCAGAGAGCTCCGAACTGCGTGGCATATTGCATGCGACTGGTTGCGTTGTTGTTTCCCACACGATATTTAACGGCGGCGGCCGTGACATGTATCAGGGCCGCAGATATCGTCGATTGCAGTGGTGTCCAATTACTTGTTGGAAGATAGTGTATGTATTCTTCCGCATATTCTGCTTCTTTATCATTTCTTCTAAAATTTTCTTGTGCTTTGCTGTTGTAACGTATACTCTCGATTCACTTTCCTTTTGATTTTTACTATCTCTGGTTATTTTATTTTCCTAAGTAAATTATCTTCTTACTGAACGAGATGTTATTTCACCCGCTGAATGAGATCTGGCAATGAGTGTAAGTCATGACGTGGTGGTAGTCAGTATAAATAGGCGCGTTCAACGATACCTAAGGAGAGCGTTGGTTTATGTGAAGGAGAGCGTTTGTTGTTGTATAGAGAGAGCGTTTGTTGTTGTACGAAGTGAGCTGTGGTTTATGTGTCAGAAAGCTGGTGCTGTATAAAGAGAGTTCGTTTATGTGAGAGCGAGAAGTTGACCAAATAAAAAGATTGTTGTCGTAAGTACGTCTTTCTCAGTTCATAGTACTGTCAGACCTCTGTCTGGCTGTTAGGTTTATTTCATTTAGTGTTATTAGTAACAACCAGCATAAGACTTTATTCATCTTAATTACTACTACAACATTACTACCAGTTATAAACTTGATTATTATAATTACTACACTACTAGCAGGAAAGTTTATTCATAATTAATAACACAACAACCATTAGAAGAAGCGTTAGCTTAGAAGAAGCTGAATTCATTACATTATAATTGAAGGAAGCTATATTCACGATAATTAGCTTAGCAATTAGCAGTTAAAAGCTTTATTCATTATACTGTTATTAAGTTGGTTTGACATTATTTTTGGTTTATCAATATTGATTTCTAATCCAGTTTCTTTTGATAAATCTGTTAATTTTTCTATCATTTCTTTTAATTCTTTTTTGTTTTCTGAAATGAGGACTATGTCGTATGCAAATCTTAAATTGTTCAACCTTACTCCATTTACGTTGATCCCCTTTTCTAACCAATTTAGTTTGCTCATTATGTGTTGCAGCATAGCTTTGGCGAGATAGCATCTCTTTCTCTCATTCCTCTATCTATTTTAAACTTTTCTGGTTGATATCCTTGATTAGATTCATATAAGGTTGTTCAATGCCGTAAATTTTCAGCGCGTCTATTATTGATGACGTTTTTATGCTATCAAAAGCTTTTTGAAATCTATAAGTGCCAAATGTAAAAGAGAAGTGGTATTCATTGCATTTTATAATAAGAGCACTTATTGTTTGTATATGATCTATTGTACTAAAATGGTTTTTAGAGCCAGGTTGTTTAAGGGGTTGTATGAGATCAAATTTGTTGTAATTATTCTTGTAAATAGTTTATGCATGTGAGACATCAAGCTTATGGGTCTATAGTTTCTCTTTATCTCCTTTTTTGTGTAGTAAGATAATATTTGCATTATTCCCCATTTGAGAAATTTCTTCATGTGTGACACATCTATAAAAAAGAATGTTTAGTTCTTGTTTCCTGGCTTCACCACCTTCTTTAATCATTTCAATTATATACACTGGCGTTCAAAAATTAAGGACGAGACGGTTTTTCGAATGTAACGTCGTGCAGAAGTGTTCCACATCGACTCTAATCACACCATAAGATCCCAAGATGTAAGAATATGGGACAAGTGAGCAAAACCGTCCAAACAAAGAACCCAAAGGATACAAAGGCACTTTATTGAAAAGGTAGCTTCGAGCACAACTGGACAGAAGACAGAAACGTCCATGTGACAGGCGGCTGCTAAGAAAAATCCAGTCTTTAGTAAGGGATATGATCACCCCTGACGGCGTTGAAGGATTTACAACGTCTGTCCATGCTGAGGACAAGGTTGTCAAGGAGCTGTTGAGGCATCGCGGCCCATTCCTCTTGTAGCGCCAATCGCAGCTGCGGAATCGTTGCTGGCGGCTGATGACGTGCTGCCAAGCGTCTCCCGAGAAGGTCCCACACGTGTTCGACTGGATTTAGGTCCGGGGACCTAGCGAACCAATCCATGCGTTGAATATCTTCACTCTCCAACAGCTCTGCGACAGCCACTGTACGATGAGGTGTAGCGTTGTCGTCCATGAAGAGGAACTCAGGACCCACAGCACCTCTAAACAGACACATGTGAGGCAGGAGAACCTCGGTAAAATAGCGGACACCAGTGAGTGAACCTCCTTAGAAGATATGGAGGTCAGTACGGCTACCAAGCATGATACCGGCCCAAACGAGAACTCCGCCAGCTCCAAACCGGTCCCTTTCGATGATGTTGGAGGTGTGATTGCGTGTTCCCTGCTCTGTCCAGATGTGTATACGTCCAGAATCACTCGTCAGACTAAATCGGCTCTCATCCGTAAAGAAAACTCGACCCCATTGCTGATGTGTCCAGTTCGTATGTTCCTGGCACCACAGAAACCGCCGACTCCGATGAGCAGGTGTTAATGTCACACACCGTACTGGTCGTCGTGCAAATAAACCACCTTTGTTCAGCCTCCTGGCCACGGTAAAACGCGATAACGGACGTCTAGTTATCTGTTGCATGTGCCTTGCGATTTCTCTCGTTGTCTGCCGTCTGTCTGTTGTCGCCTGTAGGACAATGTACCGGTCATCCGCCGCCGTGGTTGCTCGTGGACGACCAGTGTTAAACTCTCGGACAGCTGTTCCTGTCGTTTGAAATGCTCTCCAAGCTCGTGAAACGATACTGTGAGCGATCCCGAACTCCTCGGCCACACTAGTCACACTTCGACCTTTTTCCAACTTCCCAATGACGCGACCTCGGGTAAAGTTATCCAGATGTCGTCTACTGGATTACCTGTTGGCCATATCACACGGTGCCAGCAACTCGACGTCGTTGAAACCGATGTACACCGTGCAATAGCTATCATCGAATTGCTGAGCGTACACCGCCCGTGTGCTTTATACCCTTCCGACCCCTCCCCCCTCCCCGCTACATCATGCTGCATATATGCGCATGCCCTACCGTACCGAACCCTAGTCTATCTCCTGAGTGGTCTTCGGCCCGTTCTGCCTGCTCGTTCCGCTGTTATGCTAATTTTTCCTCTTTTTCCTTAATTTTTGCATACCAGTGTACTATATTCTCCAGAAGTTTTATTGTTTTTCATTTGTTGCAATGTTCTTTCAATTTCAAAGATTTCTATTAGTGGTATGTCCTTCTATTGTCAGTATTTTCATCTCTGGCATTTGTGTCTGTAGTTGTCTCTATACTTTGATCTACGTATGTAGTTTCATATAAAATCTTTTTGCTTCTTCCAAAATTTCTTTTTTATCAAATCATGGTTTTGCATTTTCATTTCCGAGTGATATCATATTCTTCCTTCGTGTTGAAAGGTTATTTCTTACTATTCTGGAGTTCCTGTTATTGTCTATTATTTTTTGAATCATTTCGTGTTCTCTTTTCCTAGCACCTTCATTTATATTTATTCTTATAGCTTTGTTTATTACAGTTACTTCGATTGTAGCTGTTTTTGCTTCTGCAATTAGACCTTTCCTTTTATTTATTAGGTTGATAGCTTTTTTCAGAAAGTTTTCTGATCTAGTTCTTTTTGCTTTTTTTATTTCTATTATTGCTTCATTTATTATATTCCTTAGTGAAAGTTATGTAAAGGCATGCATCAAAAAATGTACCTCATTTGTAAGGGATTTCGATCCTGTGATTTTTTTTTTTTCATTCTTCGGTTACTTTGCCTTAAAATATAGGATTTGGCATCAAAATCATCAGTAGAACTTTTTAAATAAAAAAAAGTTTAGGAAATCTGTTTTGTCTTTGAGTATACAGCTTTAGCAGGTTGTCTCCCAGTGTAATGGCACAACATGTTATTTCCCTAAAGAATTTATCTAAATCAAGTTCCTGCGAAGGTTTGAGCAATTTGTAGAATGTTTTACTATTTAATCCGGGGGAAGAGTAAAAAAATATTTTTTTAACTTAGCGATGTCAAAGCGAGTGAGATATGTTTCTTTGTGTGAATTCAGTCTCTGTTCGGGAAACTCGATGCTTTTTGTATTGTATTTTTTTTAGACCATTAGCTTTCCATATAGGATATTTATAGAGTATATTTATAGAGTATGATTATGATTTGGGAGCTACCAATGTTGGACGTTACCCTCTGGAAGGAGAAGGGCTTGCAGAATGAGGAATGTCGAAGTGCACTTTAAGGTAAATGCAGGAAAAATGAAAAGTATTGAGTTGATGCAAAAGTTCATGCCGTTTTATTTCACGTTTATTTTTCAGGTCAGTAGTGGCGGTGCAGATGGATAGTTGTACACAGTGCGGCAAAGAATTTTTAAGACTGGGTCTGTAAAATGAAATAGGAACAAGAAATCATAATTTGTTTTGGTTTTTTATTCAAAATAAGTCCCTCCGGTGTCAATACACTTGTTACAGAGATTTAATAATGATTCGAATGCCTGTTCCAGTTCACTTTGCGGAATTGCCTCCAAAGCAGGCGTCGAAGCTGTTTGTATGGTCGAAATATTATCAAAATAACACCCTTTCAACGTCATTTTAAGTTTTGGGAATAAAGAAAAGTCGCAGGTGATAAATCAGACGAATACAGTGGTTGATTCAACACACATACGTTATTTTTCGCCAAAAATCTACGAACAAGAAGTGGTGTGACTGGGTGCATTATCGTGCAACAAACACCAACTGTTTTCATCCCGATATTCTGGACGAATGCGACGAATTCTGCCCATCAAACGCCTCAAAACATTTAAATAAAACTCACCAGTAATTGTTTGTCCACTTGGAACAAATTCTTTGTGGATAATACTCTTACTATCGAAGAATGTAATAAGTATTGTTTTGATTTTCGATGGAGCTTTTCTTGTTTTTTTGGCTTGTGGTGAGTTTTTTGACTTCCATTCCGCACTTTGTCGCTTTGTTTTAGGATCATATTGAAAACACCATGTTTCATCACCTGTAACAATCGATTTTTAGAAGTTTGGATCATTTTCAGCGGATGAAATGATATCTCTGCAATGAGCACTTCTCCTTCATTTTCGTTCATTGGTTAACGTGTGTGGAACAAATTTAGGACAGACTTTTGTTTTGCCCAAATCTTCATGCAGGATGGTTCGAATCGTTTTTTTTCTTGACGTTTAAAGACTCTTCCATCATTCTTAGTGACGCACATCGATTGTTTGCCACGAAATCACGCACTTTTTCAATAATCTCAGGTGTCCTAGATGAACTTGGTCTTCCGTTATGCTTATCATCTTCTAACGTATCTCTTCCGTCCAGAAAACGTTTATGCCACAGGAAAACATTTGATCTACTTAAACAAAACTCGCCGTAAACTTGTTTCATCATTTGGTACGTTTCCGAGGCACTTTTACCAAGTTTTGCGTTAAATTTAATAACAGCCCTTTGTTCCATTTTAATAATTCAACTTGAAAAAAATATTACTTCTCTAATGAACGGCCGTTTCGTTTGAGTTACTTTAACAACTGCGCAGTACTTTTGGCAGAAAGCAAGCAGATGGTCACGGTTTATAACGCATTCGCGATTACACTGGTGGTGCCACCGTAGGCTGAAATCTAGCGCCAGTCTTAAAAATTATTTGACGCACTGTGTATATCAAAATTTAGTCAGTAATATCGTGTATCTAAATCATATTGCGTTGTGTGATTGTGGCTAATGCTTTTTTCGTTTTCAGGTCCGGAAGTACAGAGCGTCAAGTAGAGAGGAATGAACATTTCCGACATCTGCACCTCTACGAGTTTAACAAGAGATCCAAAGCAGCCGAAGCTGCTCGACAAATTTGTGTTGTGTGTGGGGAGAATGCTATTGCCAGCCCGCAAATGGGGTGAGCTGTTCCGAGGGGGCAATTTTGACCTCAACGACTCTCCACGCTCCGGTCGTCCATCTCACTTTGACTCGGTTAATGAGTTACTCCACTGTAGTGTGTCGATCGGCCCTCAAGCACCTTTGCAGCTGATGCAAGGAGGTTATATTACTGGAGACACCACTGGCTCTGCCGCCATAGGTCTCAGCTAATCTGTGGTGTGACGTCACAAGCAGGCAAAAATGAACTAAATTATACCGTTGATGAAACAGTAAGCTTGTGTACCATTGATAAAGATTATTGAATTACTCATTTTATCTGTTTATACGCTTAGAAGCTTTTGTTCCATTGGTTTCCAAGCAGCTTCTCTTCTGCGGCTGCGTCGTGCCTGCTCATGACGTCATTTGCAGCACAGACATTGACTTATGGCGGCCAATGCTGCGTGGATAGGAGTTGTGTCTCCAGTAATATAACCTCCTTGAGCTGATGTTCACCTCTCACATCAATGGCACGTGCTGCTCCGCAGTTTCCAGAACACGTATTCGCAATGGTGCCATTTCTCTAATGCTGATACACTCTAACCGCACCAGCCCGCGAACAGCACTGTTTCAAAAATACTGCCGCCCTTGGCCCAAAAGCCGATAATCATCCCTTTCTGCAAATCTGATAAATCGCTCCTTTTATCCATGACAGCAACGAGTGATATGTTTTCAGATTGCCTACAGCACACCTTATACACTCAGTGGCCCCTTTATTATGACCGCCTGACAATTTTAAGCAAATGAGCTATGCCTGCACGCTGTTGCCGCCAGAGGGCGATTCTAGTATATAAAGAGAAAGCTTAGTGCTTGCGACAGTAGTAGAACAAATTTTTGGTGACGAGATGGGTAAATAATGCGATTTCACGGACTTTCAACTTGGGATGATTGTAGAAGCCCGGAGCCATGGAGCGAGTATCACCGAAACCGCCGCTTTCGTGAAATGTTCCAGAGCAGATGTTGTTAAAGTGTTTAAAGACTGGACTGTCAGCCAAAAAACTGGCTCTCTACGTGCAAAGTGTGGTCGTCATTGACTAGTGATTGCTCGGGCGGAACAGGGAGTGTCCAGACTGGTAACAGACAACAGAAGGGCAGCAGTGCAGCAAATTACAGACCATTTTAATCAAGGATCCCCTCAAATGATCTCTGCACGCACTGTTCGCCGTAAACTGCATCGGATGGGATATGGCAGCCGAAGGCCTGTTCTAACACCTTTGCTGTCTGCAGTTTACAAGAGAAAACGTCTCCAGTTCACACAGGAGCACAAGGATTGGACAGTCGATAATTGGAAACAAATTATGTGGTCCGATGAATCACGTTTTCAGTTGCACCATGCCGATGCCCGAGTGAGAATTTTAACGTAATGGTTTGGGGAATGTTTTCCTGGCATGCTTTGTTCCCTTTAATTCGTGTCTGACTGGCACATCATATCTAAACATTGTTGCGGACCAAGTGCATCCTGTCATGTAGATGGTTTATCCCAATGGCGATGGCTACTTTCAACAAGATAATGCGTCCTGCCATAGTGCTCGTATTGTACAGGATTGGTTTCAGGAACGTGCCGGTGAGTTTACTTTGCTTAGGTGGCCCCCACAATCTCCAGATCTCAGCCCCATTTAGAATTTGTGGGATGAAGTTGAACGAGCCATCAGATAGCTGGATCGCCAACCCTGCAATCTCACACTCCTGGAAAGTGCTATTCATCAAGCATATTCTCAGATTCCACAAACCACCTATCAACATCTCGTGTAGTCCATGCCAGGAAGAATCGATGCAGTATTAAAGGCAAAAGGTGGCCCAACGAAGTACTGAGGGGGTGGTCATAATAAAGTGGCCACTCAGTGTAAACCCTCCAAGCCAGCTCACGACACGTGCCTTCTTTCATTCGCTACGCGATGTTGACGTCAAAATAGGAGGTGGTCAAAATAATGTGACTCCACTGTGTATATCCGATGAAGTGGGAGATGTCGCCCCTCTGATTTGCTTACTTTGCATTGCGTATACTCCAGTCACTTTATATGTTTCCAATAATTTGATGAACTACTGTGTAGTGTTAAACTTACCAGTACGACTGTTTATGTACTGCAAGACACTGCCATCATTAAGTTCGAGAGAAGATGGGGAATTCTTCCGTCAGAAGTAAAGAACAGCAATGTCCTGGGATGATCGTGGTAATTCAGTCCAACAGGAAGGTCAGCTTCTACTTTAATCTGAAAGCATTGTCGAAAGAGTAAATCAGTGGTAATACGCAACTGATATCCAAAGATCCAGAATAGAAATACAGTGATAGTCTTTAATAAACAGATCCATGTCACACACACACAATTTCGAGAAAGGATAAAATGCGCTCCTCAAAAAAGTGCTGATGCAGTACCTTATCTACAGACGTCTTACCGGAGTGTTTTGAGGGGTGTTATTCCCAGGTAAGCAAAATACGGAACAAGAGTTTCAACACACACGTCGAACGGTGTTAGTTACCACTTGCACGTCGTTCATCAAGGTCTGCGTGAGCACTTGTAAAACCACTGCTGGAGACTCTTCGCGTGATCTGTTGTTGCAAAGCACCGAACACATGGAACGAGAGACAAAACACATACCACAAAATGGCAACTCAACATTTGGCCGCACTGGTATCTTCACTTTGAGCCCACACGAGGGATTGGACATCGGCTTGAAGTGAACTCTACCAACGTCTCCTGGGCTTTCATAGCTATCACGAAAGTGGAATTCTGTAGGATATTCCCAGCCATGGAAGCCGCGATTCACAAACCCCGTTGAGAGTTGGACCCTCTGAATTCTAGTACTACGCGGTCGAGTCACATTATTGTGACCACCTCCTACTTTTGACGTCAACAGGGCGTAGCCTATGAAAGAAGGCCCGTGTCGTGAGCTGGCTTGGAGGGTATATAAGGTGTGCTGAAGGCATTCTGAAAACATATAAGGGCCGTGGGTGGCCTAGTGGTCAGCGTTCGTGACTGCCATGGAGATAACCTCAGATTCGATCCTAGGCAGGTACGAGCGTTCGAAACACTAAATACCCGCCGTGCGTCGCATGGGCACGTTAAGCCGTCGGACCCCGGGTATTGGCCCCCTGGTAATAAATAAGGGCGTCTTCCTCCCCCTTTTTACCTCGCTTCCGTGTCACTTTCCTATCGGGCACTCTACCCCAAATCTCCTAGCTTCCTATTTCTAAGGGTTGTTTAAGGCCTGGGGTCAGACACTCCCTTCCTAAAATCCTGTACATATGATCTGATCTGATCTGAAAACATATCACTCGTTGCTGTCACGGATAAAAGGAGCGATTTATCATACTTGCAAAAAGGGATGATTATCGGCTTTCGGGCCAAGGGCTGCAGTATTTCTGAAACAGCGCATTTTGTGAACTGTACGCGTGCTGATGTGGTTAAAGTGTATCGTGATTGGAGAAATGACACCATTGCGAATACGCGACGTGGAAACTGCGGAGCACCACGTGCCACTGATGTGATAGGTGAACGATGGTTTCGAAGATGCGCGAGGGCCGATCGACACGCTACAGTGGAGCAACTCACTGGCTGAATGAACCAGGCGGCTACCGGAAGTGTGTCTGAAACGACAGTTCAGCGAACCCAGCTGCGTATGGGACTCCGATGCTGACGGGTGGTCACTGCACTAAACACTGCATTAACGAAGCTGCATCGCCAGAAAAGGCTTACATCTGCCCGTCAGTATCGGATTGGACCTCCGCTGATTGGCAAAGGGTTGACTTCTCCGATGAGTCACGTTTTCTGCTTCGTCAAACGGATGGACGTTGACGAATAAGGTGAGAAACGTTGGAGAACAAACACTCTTCAGGCATTGCTGGAAGAACAAAAGCTAATGGGGGCAGCGTTATGTTCTGGGGAATGTTTTCGTGGCATTCTCTGGGTCCACTCATACCTGTGGAAGGCACTATGGACCGAATTCGTTGTGAATCCATCCTTGCAGACCACGTACACCCATACATGCTGACCGTCTTCCCCGGGGGAAGGGATCTTTCAGCACGACAATGCGACGTCTCACACAGCTAGAAGTGTCCGAGATTGGTTGGAAGAGCTCGATGAAAATTTCAAAGTACTTCCATGGCCTGCTGATTCCCCAGACTTAAACCCAATTGAGCATCTGTGTATGACCATCTCAATCGTGTTATTCGCTATATTGATCCTCCACCAAGCACCCTCCAGCAACTATCAGATGCACTGCAGTCAGCATGGCTCCACATACCTGTGAACACCTTCCAGCACATTATTGAGTCACTCCCAGCCCGTCTAGCAGCTGTTATCTTTGCACACGGCGGTTACTCTGGATATTAGCTGGTGGTCACAATAATGTGACTGGACCGTGTATTATCCCCCGAGTAACGTCCTACACCTTAAAAATCACTTCATAATAGCTACCA
Organism: Macrothele yani; assembly: GCA_039090855.1. NCBI lineage: Eukaryota > Metazoa > Arthropoda > Arachnida > Araneae > Macrothelidae > Macrothele > Macrothele yani. Next base: position 113,318,969 of record CM076999.1, on the reverse strand, counting down.
CCTGCGCAGTGTCAATCACATCATTCAGAAGAACTCTGACGACGACAATCGTCGTTTCGGGCTCCCATGACGAGCAATTCTATCCACAACTCGTCACCAATGTTCCTGGATAAGCTGAGAGGAACATTGCATAAATTATTCCATGTCACCTGTTCTTGATCACAGACCAAACTCTTAATCTGTTTAATAATTTAAAACCTGGGCCAAATATTGTGCGGAGGAAGCCGACACCAGCTGCATATCACCAACTTTCCCGTGGTACGAAAAATCGGTGAAATGCAGGTTTCCATCTGTCATTTCACGGAAAAGGTTGAATCTGAAATGTGCTTCGTTAATTCACGAAAGAAAACGGAAAATGCTCTTGAATTTCCGAAAATATTTTACAGTATGGGGGTTAGTGGTTCAAAGCAGACAGTAGTATAAAGATCTCCGGAATGCCTTCATCCGGTAGTGGTTTGATAATAATTGTTGATAACGATGATGATAAAAGTTATATTTAAGCAACTTTTATTTTCACGGTTACCTGAACAGAAAATTTCATTAAATTCGAAATAAATTGCACGGAGACTGGAGCATGAAATTAAAATACATACATTACAGGCTCTTACCCCAATGTTTTCCAAAGTCTTCCGAGGTCCAATTCCAGAAAGCATCAGCAGCTGAGCTGAACGAAATGTTCCTGCAGAAAGTATGACCTCCTTCCTGGCTCTCACTTCGTGTCGACTTCCTTTGTGATCGAACTGAACACCTTTTGCTTTTTTGTTTTTGATTATAATCTAAGTAAAATGAAACGAAATGTAAAGAGAAAGCTATTAGCAACTTGTAGTCCCAAAATTTTGCACAAAGCTTTTATTTGTGAACTTCTCCTGTTACACATCAAAAGACTACGTCGAAGACATACACTACATTGAAAAAAGTCACCTTACACCTAGAAGAGAAACACAACATAGCATTTATGGACATACTTTAGTATGGTGTCGGCCACCTTTGGCCTTAATGCATGCACTGACCCTTCGAGACATGCTTTCGACAAGGTTTTGGAACACAGCGATAGGTATGCGCTTCCATTCAGTACGTAATCCTGCTGCTGCTTACTGTTGCTTAGTAGAAAGCCTTGGTTTCAAACTTCTTATGCAGCACTCTAATTCATCCCATGGGTGCTCTATGGGATTAAGATCAGGGTTCTGTGTTGGCCGGTCCTCACACGATCCGGAATTATCGTCAAACCACGCCAAAACAGTCCTTGCTTTATGGCTCGGTGCATTATCCTGCTGGTACCAACAAGGCTCGGTGCATTATCCTGCTGGTACCAACAAGGCTCAGTTCCATAGTATTGCCACAGAGTTGGTAGGGCATAATTGTTTATCATAGTAGACGTGCTGGCTAACAGGTTCGCCCACGATAACCAATGGGCCGGGACCACACCACGAAAAACACCCCCACACAAGTACACTGCCAGCTCCAAACCTGGCCGTAGGAACAGTACATTGTGATAAATAGCGTTGCCCCGGATGCCACCATACCCACACACGGCCATCCAACTGATGGCTCGTGTATATGGATTCATCAGTCCCCAGGACCCGTTTCCATTGATCTACGGTCCACGATAAATGTTCTTTACACCATGTTAAACGACGAGTAGTATTCCGAGTGGAGATGAAAGGCAGCCGCACGACCACGGTAACTCATGGAATGAAGTTGTCTGCGAATGGTACTTGTACATACCGAGGTTCCAGCATTTTTACTCACCTGTACATTTAAGTCATGTGCAATATTCCGTCGATTAGCTGTAACGACTCTCCTGAGGCTTCGACGTCCTGTATCATTATTTTTTTTTTTTTTTTGGTATGCCGGTACGTTTTGCTACTTCAGGCAAGCCATGTGTCATCCACTTATTCAGTGCATCCAAGACAGTTGAATTGTGTGTGTTTAAACGCCTCTCGGTTTCTCTTATGGACAACCCACTAATATAACACCCAACAATCTTTCATTTATCAAAGTCAGTTCTCTTCCGCCCCGACATTTTCACTCAACCCTAGAGTGCGAAATGATCGTGATCAGCTGTAGTCTTGCTTTTATACCGTTTGCAGCTGTACCGCGCATCCTAACAACGCAGAGAATCCGTTCGTTAACGTCTGAAGGGGTGTCCAGTGACTTTTATCAATAAAGTGTAAGTTCCTGGGGAATTTATCAGATACATTGTGAATGTGGATTTTCACATATAAGACAGACCCGTATGGCTTTAAGTTTCTGTGTGAAGGAACACAAGACTTACGTACGAACCTATGAACTGAAGAAGTCAGTAGCCCAATATTCTCACGAAAATAACTATAAAGGTTTGTTTGGAAACGCTACGCTTATTTGTAAACCGGATTCGACTAACAAGCTTAATATATTAGAAGCTTGCAACATATACCGGAGCGCTCTTTATTCAAAGATGTCCCTTGCGCCATAAAAATCAGTCAGCCAACCAACTTATACCGGAACTCTTCACGGCTTGTCAACGACATGACGTCTACTCCATATCTTTCAAGCGCGTGGAAACAACTCATCAAAATCTGCTACAGTCAGAACTCTGATGATGTCCCAATGATTTGAATGTTTACGCTCCATTCATCCTGATGATGCCGAGCCAAATGCTCTGCAAAAATATAGTCGATCTTAAATAAACCTTAAATTAGGAATAAACGTTGCTAATTTATTCTATTTCATGAGTAGTATTTAAAATTCGTGGTACGAATATCACTTATTATACTTTACAATGGTGCCGATAATTCTCTTTTGTTTAGAAAAACCGCACATAAAGGAACTGCTTATGTTGTGACATTTTAATGCAAAGGGCTTCTTGAAAGTCAAGCATCCTCCTTAATAACTTTTGAAATTTTGAGGTGATTTTAATGAAACGGCACTGACATGTACTATGGTATGTTACCAATGAGGGAACAATTTTTTTTTCTGAATCGGAAATAAAGATCATGAATAACAGAGAAAAGCAACGAGACATAATTGTATTCCTGGAAAAAGCGCGGTGTGAGGCTCCAGAAATAAACAGAAGACTCCTGGCAGTGTATGGAGCTGCCACAATCGATATCACTAATGCCCGAAGATGGATGAAGAGGTTTCGAGAGGGAGAAAGTTCAGTGTCGGACAAACAACGGAGTGGAAGACCCGTAACTGCAGTGACAGATGCCAACAGGCAACGAGTGAAAGACTTCATCACAGCTGATCGTCGTGTCACCATCCAGGAGTTGCACCAATAAACAGTGTTCACTTCGTGCAGACATTGAAGAAGCTAAAGAAAGCTATCAGAAGGAAACGACATGTGATATACCACTTCATGGTGTTGTTTTTACACCATGATAACGCACGTCCCCACACCTCAATGGAGACTTCACAGGCTATGGCCAAAATGGGGTGGACGGTAATGCTCCAACCCCCTACAGTCCTGATTTGGCTCCTTCAGACTTTTTCGTGTTTGCCCCTTTGAAAAAGCACCCTTCGTGGGGAAAGTTTCGACAATGCGGCAGACGTTAAAGTGGCTGTGAACTCACGGGTGAAACGACAGCCTCAGGAATTTTTCCAAAATGGATTTTATTAATGGGTTCAAAGATGGCGGAAATGTATAGAAAGTGATGGACAATACTTTGAATAGGCTAGCATTATTAATAACATGTCCAAGTATCAAAGATTGCGGAAATGTACAGGAAGTGATGGACAATACTTTGAATAGGCTAGCATTATTAACAATATGTCCAAGTATCAAAGACTGCGGAAATGTATAGAAAGTGATGGACAATACTTTGAATAGGCTAGCATTATTAACAATATGTCCAAGTATCAAAGATGGCGAAAATGTACAGGAAGTGATGGACAATACTTTGAATAGGCTAGCATTATTAACAATATGTCCAAGTATCAAAGATGGCGGAAATGTATAGAAAGTGATGGACAATACTTTGAATAGGCTAGCATTATTAATAACATGTCCAAGTATCAAAGATTGCGGAAATGTACAGGAAGTGATGGACAATACTTTGAATAGGCTAGCATTATTAACAATATGTCCAAGTATCAAAGATTGCGGAAATGTATAGAAAGTGATGGACAATACTTTGAATAGGCTAGCATTATTAACAATATGTCCAAGTATCAAAGATTGCGGAAATGTATAGAAAGTGATGGACAATACTTTGAATAGGCTAGCATTATTAACAATATGTAAAAGTATCAAAGATGGCGAAAATGTACAGGAAGTGATGGACAATACTTTGAATAGGCTAGCATTATTAACAATATGTCCAAGTATCAAAGATTGCGGAAATGTATAGAAAGTGATGGACAATACTTTGAATAGGCTAGCATTATTAACAATATGTCCAAGTATCAAAGATTGCGGAAATGTATAGAAAGTGATGGACAATACTTTGAATAGGCTAGCATTATTAACAATATGTCCAAGTATCAAAGATTGCGGAAATGTATGGAAAGTGATGGACAATACTTTGAATAGGCTAGCATTATTAATAACATGTCCAAGTATCAAAGATGGCGGAAATGTACAGGAAGTGATGGACAATACTTTGAATAGGCTAGCATTATTAACAATATGTCTAAGTATCAAAGATGGCGAAAATGTACAGGAAGTGATGGACAATACTTTGAATAGGCTAGCATTATTAACAATATGTCCAAGTATCAAAGATTGCGGAAATGTATAGAAAGTGATGGACAATACTTTGAATAGGCTAGCATTATTAATAACATGTCCAAGTATCAAAGATGGCGAAAATGTACAGGAAGTGATGGACAATACTTTGAATAGGCTAGCATTATTAACAATATGTCCAAGTATCAAAGATTGCGGAAATGTATAGAAAGTGATGGACAATACTTTGAATAGGCTAGCATTATTAATAACATGTCCAAGTATCAAAGATGGCGAAAATGTACAGGAAGTGATGGACAATACTTTGAATAGGCTAGCATTATTAACAATATGTCCAAGTATCAAAAATGGCGGAAATGTATAGAAAGTGATGGACAATACTTTGAATAGGCTAGCATTATTAATAACATGTCCAAGTATCAAAGATGGCGGAAATGTACAGGAAGTGATGGACAATACTTTGAATAGGCCAGCATTATTAACAATATGTCCAAGTATCAAAAATAACGGAAATGTATAGAAAGAGATGGACAATACTTTGAATAGGCTAGCATTATTAACAATATGTCCAAGTATCAAAGATGGCGAAAATGTACAGAAAGCGATGGACAATACTTTGAATAGGCTAGCATTATTAACAATATGTCCAAGTACCAAAGATTGCGGCAATGAGTAGAAAGTGATGGACGATACTTTGAATAGGCTAGCATTATTAACAATATGTCCAAGTATCAAAGATGGCGGAAATGTATAGAAAGTGATGGACAATACTTTGAATAGGCTAGCATTATTAACAATATGTCCAAGTATCAAAGATGGCGGAAATGATGGACAATACTTTGAATAGGCAAGCATTATTAACAATATGTCCAAGTATCAAAAATGGCGGAAATGTATAGAAAGTGATGGACAATACTTTGAATAGTCTAGCATTATTAACAATATGTCCAAGTATCAAAGATTGCGGAAATGTATAGAAAGTGATGTACAATACTCTGAATAGGCTAGCATTATTAACAATATGTCCAAGTATCAAAGATTGCGGAAATGTACAGGAAGTGATGGACAATACTTTGAATAGGCTAGCATTATTAACAATATGTCCAAGTATCAAAGATGGCGGAAATGTACAGGAAGTGATGGACAATACTTTGAATAGGCTAGCATTATTAACAATATGTCCAAGTATCAAAAATAACGGAAATGTATAGAAAGTGATGGACAATACTTTGAATAGGCTAGCATTATTAACAATATGTCCAAGTATCAAAGATGGCGAAAATGTACAGAAAGCGATGGACAATACTTTGAATAGGCTAGCATTATTAACAATATGTCCAAGTACCAAAGATTGCGGAAATGAGTAGAAAGTGATGGACGATACTTTGAATAGGCTAGCATTATTAACAATATGTCCAAGTATCAAAGATGGCGGAAATGTACAGAAAGTGATGGACAATACTTTGAATAGGCTAGCATTATTAACAATATGTCCAAGTATCAAATATGGCGGAAATGATGGACAATACTTTGAATAGGCAAGCATTATTAACAATATGTCCAAGTATCAAAGATGGCGGAAATGTACAGGAAGTGATGGACAATACTTTGAATAGGCTAGCATTATTAATAACATGTCCAAGTATCAAAGATGGCGGAAATGTACAGAAAGTGATGGACAATACTTTGAATAGGCTAGCATTATTAATAACATGTCCAAGTATCAAAGATGGCGGAAATGTACAGGAAGTGATGGACAATACTTTGAATAGGCTAGCGTTATTAACAATATGTCCAAGTATCAAAGATGGCGAAAATGTACAGGAAGTGATGGACAATACTTTGAATAGGCTAGCATTATTAACAATATGTCCAAGTATCAAAGATGGCGGAAATGATGGACAATACTTTGAATAGGCAAGCATTATTAACAATATGTCCAAGTATCAAAAATGGCGGAAATGTATAGAAAGTGATGGACAATACTTTGAATAGGCTAGCATTATTAATAACATGTCCAAGTATCAAAGATGGCGGAAATGTACAGGAAGTGATGGACAATACTTTGAATAGGCTAGCATTATTAACAATATGTCCAAGTATCAAAGATGGCGAAAATGTACAGGAAGTGATGGACAATACTTTGAATAGGCTAGCATTATTAACAATATGTCCAAGTATCAAAGATTGCGGAAATGTATAGAAAGTGATGGACAATACTTTGAATAGGCTAGCATTATTAATAACATGTCCAAGTATCAAAGATGGCGGAAATGTACAGAAAGTGATGGACAATACTTTGAATAGGCTAGCATTATTAATAACATGTCCAAGTATCAAAGATGGCGGAAATGTACAGGAAGTGATGGACAATACTTTGAATAGGCTAGCATTATTAACAATATGTCCAAGTATCAAAGATGGCGAAAATGTACAGGAAGTGATGGACAATACTTTGAATAGGCTAGCATTATTAACAATATGTCCAAGTATCAAAGATTGCGGAAATGTATAGAAAGTGATGGACAATACTTTGAATAGGCTAGCATTATTAACAATATGTCCAAGTATCAAAGATGGCGGAAATGTACAGAAAGTGATGGACAGTACTTTGAATAGGCTGGCATTATTAACAATATGTCCAAGTATCAAAGATGGCGGAAATGTATAGAAAGTGATGGACAATACTTTGAATAGGCTAGCATTATTAACAATATGTCCAAGTATCAAAAATAACGGAAATGTATAGAAAGTGATGGACAATACTTTGAATAGGCTAGCATTATTAACAATATGTCCAAGTATCAAAGATAGCGAAAATGTACAGAAAGCGATGGACAATACTTTGAATAGGCTAGCATTATTAACAATATGTCCAAGTACCAAAGATTGCGGAAATGAGTAGAAAGTGATGGACGATACTTTGAATAGGCTAGCATTATTAACAATATGTCCAAGTATCAAAGATTGCGGAAATGTATAGAAAGTGATGGACAATACTTTGAATAGGCTAGCATTATTAACAATATGTCCAAGTATCAAAGATGGCGGAAATGATGGACAATACTTTGAATAGGCAAGCATTATTAACAATATGTCCAAGTATCAAAAATGGCGGAAATGTATAGAAAGTGATGGACAATACTTTGAATAGGCTAGCATTATTAACAATATGTCCAAGTATCAAAGATTGCGGAAATGTATGGAAAGTGATGGACAATACTTTGAATAGGCTAGTATTATTAATAACATGTCCAAGTATCAAAGATGGCGGAAATGTACAGAAAGTGATGGACAATACTTTGAATAGGCTAGCATTATTAACAATATGTCCAAGTATCAAAAATAACGGAAATGTATAGAAAGTGATGGACAATACTTTGAATAGGCTAGCATTATTAACAATATGTCCAAGTATCAAAGATGGCGAAAATGTACAGAAAGCGATGGACAATACTTTGAATAGGCTAGCATTATTAACAATATGTCCAAGTACCAAAGATTGCGGAAATGAGTAGAAAGTGATGGACGATACTTTGAATAGGCTAGCATTATTAACAATATGTCCAAGTATCAAAGATGGCGAAAATGTATAGAAAGTGATGGACAATACTTTGAATAGGCTAGCATTATTAACAATATGTCCAAGTATCAAAGATGGCGGAAATGATGGACAATACTTTGAATAGGCAAGCATTATTAACAATATGTCCAAGTATCAAAAATGGCGGAAATGTATAGAAAGTGATGGACAATACTTTGAATAGGCTAGCATTATTAACAATATGTCCAAGTATCAAAGATGGCGGAAATGTATAGAAAGTGATGGACAATACTTTGAATAGGCTAGCATTATTAACAATATGTCCAAGTATCAAAGATTGCGGAAATGTATAGAAAGTGATGGACAATACTTTGAATAGGCTAGTATTATTAACAATATGTCCAAGTATCAAAGATGGCGGAAATGTACAGAAAGTGATGGACAATACTTTGAATAGGCTAGCATTATTAACAATATGTCCAAGTATCAAAAATAACGGAAATGTATAGAAAGTGATGGACAATACTTTGAATAGGCTAGCATTATTAACAATATGTCCAAGTATCAAAGATGGCGAAAATGTACAGAAAGCGATGGACAATACTTTGAATAGGCTAGCATTATTAACAATATGTCCAAGTACCAAAGATTGCGGAAATGAGTAGAAAGTGATGGACGATACTTTGAATAGGCTAGCATTATTAACAATATGTCCAAGTATCAAAGATGGCGAAAATGTATAGAAAGTGATGGACAATACTTTGAATAGGCTAGCATTATTAACAATATGTCCAAGTATCAAAGATGGCGGAAATGATGGACAATACTTTGAATAGGCTAGCATTATTAACAATATGTCCAAGTATCAAAAATAACGGAAATGTATAGAAAGTGATGGACAATACTTTGAATAGGCTAGCATTATTAACAATATGTCCAAGTATCAAAGATAGCGAAAATGTACAGAAAGCGATGGACAATACTTTGAATAGACTAGCATTATTAACAATATGTCCAAGTACCAAAGATTGCGGAAATGAGTAGAAAGTGATGGACGATACTTTGAATAGGCTAGCATTATTAACCATATGTCCAAGTATCAAAGATGGCGGAAATGTATAGAAAGTGATGGACAATACTTTGAATAGGCTAGCATTATTAACAATATGTCCAAGTATCAAAGATGGCGGAAATGATGGACAATACTTTGAATAGGCAAGCATTATTAACAATATGTCCAAGTATCAAAAATGGCGGAAATGTATAGAAAGTGATGGACAATACTTTGAATAGGCTAGCATTATTAACAATATGTCCAAGTATCAAAGATGGCGAAAATGTACAGGAAGTGATGGACAATACTTTGAATAGGCTAGCATTATTAACAATATGTCCAAGTATCAAAGATTGCGGAAATGTATAGAAAGTGATGGACAATACTTTGAATAGGCTAGCATTATTAACAATATGTCCAAGTATCAAAGATGGCGGAAATGTACAGAAAGTGATGGACAGTACTTTGAATAGGCTGGCATTATTAACAATATGTCCAAGTATCAAAGATGGCGGAAATGTATAGAAAGTGATGGACAATACTTTGAATAGGCTAGCATTATTAACAATATGTCCAAGTATCAAAAATAACGGAAATGTATAGAAAGTGATGGACAATACTTTGAATAGGCTAGCATTATTAACAATATGTCCAAGTATCAAAGATGGCGAAAATGTACAGAAAGCGATGGACAATACTTTGAATAGACTAGCATTATTAACAATATGTCCAAGTACCAAAGATTGCGGAAATGAGTAGAAAGTGATGGACGATACTTTGAATAGGCTAGCATTATTAACCATATGTCCAAGTATCAAAGATGGCGGAAATGTATAGAAAGTGATGGACAATACTTTGAATAGGCTAGCATTATTAACAATATGTCCAAGTATCAAAGATGGCGGAAATGATGGACAATACTTTGAATAGGCAAGCATTATTAACAATATGTCCAAGTATCAAAAATGGCGGAAATGTATAGAAAGTGATGGACAATACTTTGAATAGGCTAGCATTATTAACAATATGTCCAAGTATCAAAGATTGCGGAAATGTATAGAAAGTGATGGACAATACTTTGAATAGGCTAGTATTATTAACAATATGTCCAAGTATCAAAGATGGCGGAAATGTACAGAAAGTGATGGACAATACTTTGAATAGGCTAGCATTATTAACAATATGTCCAAGTATCAAAAATAACGGAAATGTATAGAAAGTGATGGACAATACTTTGAATAGGCTAGCATTATTAACAATATGTCCAAGTATCAAAGATGGCGAAAATGTACAGAAAGCGATGGACAATACTTTGAATAGGCTAGCATTATTAACAATATGTCCAAGTACCAAAGATTGCGGAAATGAGTAGAAAGTGATGGACGATACTTTGAATAGGCTAGCATTATTAACAATATGTCCAAGTATCAAAGATGGCGAAAATGTATAGAAAGTGATGGACAATACTTTGAATAGGCTAGCATTATTAACAATATGTCCAAGTATCAAAGATGGCGGAAATGATGGACAATACTTTGAATAGGCAAGCATTATTAACAATATGTCCAAGTATCAAAAATGGCGGAAATGTATAGAAAGTGATGGACAATACTTTGAATAGGCTAGCATTATTAACAATATGTCCAAGTATCAAAGATGGCGGAAATGTATAGAAAGTGATGGACAATACTTTGAATAGGCTAGCATTATTAACAATATGTCCAAGTATCAAAGATTGCGGAAATGTATAGAAAGTGATGGACAATACTTTGAATAGGCTAGTATTATTAACAATATGTCCAAGTATCAAAGATGGCGGAAATGTACAGAAAGTGATGGACAATACTTTGAATAGGCTAGCATTATTAACAATATGTCCAAGTATCAAAAATAACGGAAATGTATAGAAAGTGATGGACAATACTTTGAATAGGCTAGCATTATTAACAATATGTCCAAGTATCAAAGATGGCGAAAATGTACAGAAAGCGATGGACAATACTTTGAATAGGCTAGCATTATTAACAATATGTCCAAGTACCAAAGATTGCGGAAATGAGTAGAAAGTGATGGACGATACTTTGAATAGGCTAGCATTATTAACAATATGTCCAAGTATCAAAGATGGCGAAAATGTATAGAAAGTGATGGACAATACTTTGAATAGGCTAGCATTATTAACAATATGTCCAAGTATCAAAGATGGCGGAAATGATGGACAATACTTTGAATAGGCTAGCATTATTAACAATATGTCCAAGTATCAAAAATAACGGAAATGTATAGAAAGTGATGGACAATACTTTGAATAGGCTAGCATTATTAACAATATGTCCAAGTATCAAAGATAGCGAAAATGTACAGAAAGCGATGGACAATACTTTGAATAGACTAGCATTATTAACAATATGTCCAAGTACCAAAGATTGCGGAAATGAGTAGAAAGTGATGGACGATACTTTGAATAGGCTAGCATTATTAACCATATGTCCAAGTATCAAAGATGGCGGAAATGTATAGAAAGTGATGGACAATACTTTGAATAGGCTAGCATTATTAACAATATGTCCAAGTATCAAAGATGGCGGAAATGATGGACAATACTTTGAATAGGCAAGCATTATTAACAATATGTCCAAGTATCAAAAATGGCGGAAATGTATAGAAAGTGATGGACAATACTTTGAATAGGCTAGCATTATTAACAATATGTCCAAGTATCAAAGATTGCGGAAATGTATAGAAAGTGATGGACAATACTTTGAATAGGCTAGTATTATTAACAATATGTCCAAGTATCAAAGATGGCGGAAATGTACAGAAAGTGATGGACAATACTTTGAATAGGCTAGCATTATTAACAATATGTCCAAGTATCAAAAATAACGGAAATGTATAGAAAGTGATGGACAATACTTTGAATAGGCTAGCATTATTAACAATATGTCCAAGTATCAAAGATAGCGAAAATGTACAGAAAGCGATGGACAATACTTTGAATAGGCTAGCATTATTAACAATATGTCCAAGTACCAAAGATTGCGGAAATGAGTAGAAAGTGATGGACGATACTTTGAATAGGCTAGCATTATTAACAATATGTCCAAGTATCAAAGATGGCGAAAATGTATAGAAAGTGATGGACAATACTTTGAATAGGCTAGCATTATTAACAATATGTCCAAGTATCAAAGATGGCGGAAATGATGGACAATACTTTGAATAGGCAAGCATTATTAACAATATGTCCAAGTATCAAAAATGGCGGAAATGTATAGAAAGTGATGGACAATACTTTGAATAGGCTAGCATTATTAACAATATGTCCAAGTATCAAAGATGGCGGAAATGTATAGAAAGTGATGGACAATACTTTGAATAGGCTAGCATTATTAACAATATGTCCAAGTATCAAAGATTGCGGAAATGTATAGAAAGTGATGGACAATACTTTGAATAGGCTAGTATTATTAACAATATGTCCAAGTATCAAAGATGGCGGAAATGTACAGAAAGTGATGGACAATACTTTGAATAGGCTAGCATTATTAACAATATGTCCAAGTATCAAAAATAACGGAAATGTATAGAAAGTGATGGACAATACTTTGAATAGGCTAGCATTATTAACAATATGTCCAAGTATCAAAGATGGCGAAAATGTACAGAAAGCGATGGACAATACTTTGAATAGGCTAGCATTATTAACAATATGTCCAAGTACCAAAGATTGCGGAAATGAGTAGAAAGTGATGGACGATACTTTGAATAGGCTAGCATTATTAACAATATGTCCAAGTATCAAAGATGGCGAAAATGTATAGAAAGTGATGGACAATACTTTGAATAGGCTAGCATTATTAACAATATGTCCAAGTATCAAAGATGGCGGAAATGATGGACAATACTTTGAATAGGCAAGCATTATTAACAATATGTCCAAGTATCAAAAATGGCGGAAATGTATAGAAAGTGATGGACAATACTTTGAATAGGCTAGCATTATTAACAATATGTCCAAGTATCAAAGATGGCGGAAATGTATAGAAAGTGATGGACAATACTTTGAATAGGCTAGCATTATTAACAATATGTCCAAGTATCAAAGATTGCGGAAATGTATAGAAAGTGATGGACAATACTTTGAATAGGCTAGTATTATTAACAATATGTCCAAGTATCAAAGATGGCGGAAATGTACAGAAAGTGATGGACAATACTTTGAATAGGCTAGCATTATTAACAATATGTCCAAGTATCAAAAATAACGGAAATGTATAGAAAGTGATGGACAATACTTTGAATAGGCTAGCATTATTAACAATATGTCCAAGTATCAAAGATTGCGGAAATGAGTAGAAAGTGATGGACGATACTTTGAATAGGCTAGCATTATTAACAATATGTCCAAGTATCAAAGATGGCGAAAATGTATAGAAAGTGATGGACAATACTTTGAATAGGCTAGCATTATTAACAATATGTCCAAGTATCAAAGATGGCGGAAATGATGGACAATACTTTGAATAGGCAAGCATTATTAACAATATGTCCAAGTATCAAAAATGGCGGAAATGTATAGAAAGTGATGGACAATACTTTGAATAGGCTAGCATTATTAACAATATGTCCAAGTATCAAAGATGGCGGAAATGTATAGAAAGTGATGGACAATACTTTGAATAGGCTAGCATTATTAACAATATGTCCAAGTATCAAAAATAACGGAAATGTATAGAAAGTGATGGACAATACTTTGAATAGGCTAGCATTATTAACAATATGTCCAAGTATCAAAGATGGCGGAAATGATGGACAATACTTTGAATAGGCAAGCATTATTAACAATATGTCCAAGTATCAAAAATGGCGGAAATGTATAGAAAGTGATGGACAATACTTTGAATAGGCTAGGATTATTAACAATATGTCCAAGTATCAAAGATTGCGGAAATGTATAGAAAGTGATGGACAGTACTTTGAATAGGCTAGCATTATTAACAATATGTCCAAGTATCAAAGATTGCGGAAATGTATAGAAAGTGATGGACAATACTTTGAATAGGCTAGCATTATTAACAATATGTCCAAGTATCAAAGATGGCGAAAATGTATAGAAAGTGATGGACAATACTTTGAATAGGCTAGCATTATTAACAATATGTCCAAGTATCAAAGATTGCGGAAATGTATAGAAAGTGATGGACAATACTTTGAATAGGCTAGTATTATAAACAATATGTCCAAGTATTTTGCTACCAAGTTTCACATTTTTGCTGCTACAAATAAAAATCTTTTGAGGGAAGAGGCATTACTTTCAGAATGCCCCTTGTACTTTCAACAGTTCGACGATTAGAACGCGCTGGCTACATCACTCACGTGTTTCGATTTCATTTGTACGCCATGCGGGAGTTTCTTCAGTATGTTTTCACCATAAAAACACGTAATTATACGAATCACTTTATTATTTACACTTGGGATTGGTCAAGTACATATGAAAGATCTATGACTTGCCATATGTTCAATATTGCTAAGAAATCAGTGCATTTAATTCAATATAAGACCTCAACTGAAACTAATAAAAGGTTTTCGTGTCGACTTCTCTCTTAAGGCATGTGGCACACACACATATCAGTCGCAGAATTAGAAATTTTTATTCAATGCCGATTTGGACCCCCTTCATCTCGAACACACAGAAATTGATTACGTCCAATATGACTTAACACCTGCTTATTCAGGGGTCCCGCAGGGCTCGGTATTCACTCCTTTGCTTTTCAATATTTTTATTAATGATATTTTTAAATACTTACATAATTCTGGCCTAATTCTCTATACTAACGATGCAACTTTTTTAATACATACAAATACACCGTCGAGTCACATCATTGTGACCACCAGTAATATCCAGAGCAACCACCGTGTGCAGCTCGGACAGCAGCTAGATGGGCTGGGAGTGTCTCAGTAAGGTGCTGAAAGGTGTTCTCAGGTATGTGGAGTTATGCTGACTGCAGTGCTTCTGACAAGTGTGTGGTGGAGGATCGATAGAGAGAACAACACGATCGAGGTGGTCCAACAGATGCTCAACTGGGTTTAAGTCTTGGGAGTTAGTTGTCCAGGAAAGTACTTTGAAGTCTTCATCGTGCTCTTCCAACCATTCTCGGATATTTCTAGGTGTGTGACATGCCACAGTGTCATGCTAGAAGATCCCATCCACCCCAGTTAAGACAATCAACATGCATGGGTGTACGTGGTTTGCAATCGTGGATTCGTAACGACTTCGGTCCATAGTGACTTCCTCGGGTATCAGTGAAGCCAGGGAATGCCACAAAAACATTCTCCAGACCATAACGCTGCCCCCACCAGCTTGTGTTGTTCCAGCAATCGTTGAAGAGTGTTTGTTCTGCGATGTTTTTCGCGCCTTGTACGCCAACGCCCATCCCTTGGATGAAGCACAAAGCGTGATTAATCGGAGAAGAAAATCCTTTGCCAATCATTTCTAGCTGTGTGACACGTCGCACTGTCGTGCTGAAAGACCCCATCCGCCTCAGGGAAGACAATCAGCACGTATGGGTCGTGGTCTGCAAGAATGGATTCATAACAAATTCGGTTTATACTGCCTTCCACAAGTATGAATGGACCCAGGGAATGCCACGAAAACATTCCCCAGACCATAACGCTGGCCCCACCAGCTTGTGTTCTTCCAGCAATGGTTGAAGAGTGTTTTTTCTCCGTTGTTTCTCGGTTTATACGCCAATGTTCATCCGTTCGATGAAGCAGAAAACCTGACTCATCGGAGTTGGCAATGCATTGCCAATCAGCGCAGCCGAGGTATGATTACGATACTGCCGTGCAAATGTAAGCCTTTTCTGTCGATACACATGCAGTGACCATTCGTCTGCATCGGAGGGATGATACACAGCAGGGATCGTTAAACTGCCGTTTCAGATACACTTCCGGTAGCCCCCTGGTTTATTCGGACAGTGAGTTGCTCCACTGTAGCGTGTCGATCGGCCCTCAGGCACCTTCGAAGCCAACGTTCACCTCTCACATCAATGTCACCTGGTTCTCCGCAGTTTCCATGTCGCTTATTCGCAATGGTGCCATTTCTCCAATCACGATACACTTTAACCACAGCAGCACGCAAACAGTTCGCAAACTCCGCTGTTTCACAAATACTGCCACCTTTGTTCCGAAAGCCGATAAGCATCCCTTTTTGCAAATCTGATAAATTTCTCGTCTTATCCATGACAGCAACGAGTGACATGTTTTCAGAATACCTTCAGCACACCTTATATACCCTACAAGCCAGCTACACCTCCGTGCTCAATGTGGGCAACAAACAGTTCGGATGGTAAGTCTGTGAGGGATGTCTCCACACGTAAACTCTCCCGGTTGTGGGAAAGACTGTGAAGGACGATTCATAGGAGAACAATACACATTTCATGTTTTCCAACGTCCATGATTCATAGCAGAACAATACACATTTCATGTTTTCCAACGCCCGTGATTCATAGGAGAAAAATACATATTTCATGTTTTCCAACGCCCATGATTCATAGGAGAACAATACACATTTCATGTTTTCCAACGTCCAAGATTCATAGCAGAACAATACACATTTCATGTTTTCCAACGCCCGTGATTCATAGGAGAAAAATACATATTTCATGTTTTCCAACGCCCATGATTCATAGGAGAACAATACACATTTCATGTTTTCCAACGCCCATGATTCATAGAAGAACAAAACACATTTCATGTTTTCCAACGTCCAGAATTCATAGGAGAACAATACACATTTCATGCTTTCCAACGCCCATGATTCATAGGAGAACAATACACATTTCCTGTTTTCCAACGTCCAGGATTTATAGGAGAACAATACACATTTCCTGTTTTCCAACGTCCATGATTCATAGGAGAACAATACACATTTCATGTTTTTCAGCGTCCAGGATTCATAGGGGAACAATACACATTTCATGTTTTCCAACGCCCATGATTCATAGGAGAACAATACACATTTCATGTTTTCCAACTTTCATGATTCATAGGAAGACAATACACATTTCATGTTCTCCAACGTCCATGATTTGCGCTGTTGGCACCATTGCAACCGAAGTTTGGCATTCATACTGGTGATCCAGGGTTTAGCGATAGCAAGAAGATCGTCACTGGTGACGCGGTGAAACTCCCGACGAAGGGTTTGGATGCAAACAGGTGAGTCGCGGTGCGTATTCAACTCTGCGGTGAGTTGGGCAGCTGTGGTTTTATGTTTTTGGCTGCCATCCGTGTTAGCACCCGTACGTCCCTGTCAGACAGCTTCGTTTTACCTCAACAGTTACTCCTATTGGATGTGGTTCTTCCCTCATGCTGGTATGATGACATGACCCTGGAGACCCGGGCTCGCGATACACCACAAAGATTTGCTGTCTTGGAAACCGATGCACCGGCGACACGCGCACCAACAATCTGTTCTCTTTGAAACTCGGATATGTCTCTTATTATTTTGTGTGGATTGTCACGTCCAACTGTGCTACTGCTCTCTTAATGCAACTTTCACACTCCGCTCTCGTTGATCGACTGCAAAATAGATGCAATGTCGCCACAAGGTAGTGTGTACAGCGCCATGACACGAAGAGCGCTATGTACGCAGGCGTTTCAGTTTCGTTTTCTAGCCCCTGTATACAGTGGAGGACTGGCCAGGATTTCAACTTGCCCGATCGCAAGTAGGCCCCTGATGAAATGGGCTCTCTTAAACATTAGACAACGTCAAACAAAGATCTTAGGTCTTTCCACTTTATAAGTGAGCCACGGAAAAATTCTCATTGGCCGCCACCGGGAGTCGAACTCAGGGTCTTCCTGGTCCACGTTAAATGTCTGTCTTAATTATTCATTCGCCTTCTAATTATTTCTTCAGTTGCCGCTTACCATCTTTGGTGAATCCTTAGTATTGTGCGGGGCTCCAAGAAGCAACCTGACAACTTGGCTTGGCAGTTAGTGTGAGTCTGGAGGAATTCGAGGCCGCTGCGGTGTAGCGGAAGCATATCCGGCGCGTAACTGGAAGACCCTGGGTTCGACTCCCGGTGGCGGCCAATGAGAATTTTTCCGTGACTCACTTATGAACGTGGAAAGAGCGAAGATCTTTGTTTGATGTTCCTTGTCCACGTTAAATGTCTGTATTAATTAATTGTACCTTTTTCCCACTTACGTAATTTTTTTTTCATTTTATTTATTTCTTTCAAAAATTCAATGATAGCCTTATAGTTGCGTGTAGGCCCCTTTTTGTCTCCTGGCAACCGATATTTTTAGACCCAGCCCGCCACTGCCTGTATATGATTTCTATTAAACACTAAGTGTTGTAGTCAAGTACTGAATATCTTCATTTATTTATTAATGATTTCATTCTGTGTTTTCTTGAAGTACCTTTGTGACAAAAGCTTCGGACACGATATCGAGGTTTCTATTATTTTCCGCAGGGACCAAGAATCCTTTGGCGACACTGCACCTCTGTCCTCCACGAATAGTGACCTGGTAATCGGCGACACCTAAAAAATAATGTTTTATTCATTATTCTTGTATACTAAGTGAAAGCTCGTAAATAATGACAAGGGAAAATAAGACATGTAAAAGTAATTTTTAATAACCTGGTATTCATCAAACAAAGATCTTCGCACTTTCCACGTTTTATAAGTGAGTCACGGAAAAATTCTCATTGGCCGCCAGCAGGCCAATGAGAATCCCGGTGGCAGCCAATGAGAATTTTTCCGTGACTCACTTATAAAACGTGGAAAGAGCGAAGATCTTTGTTTGATGTTGCTGGTCCACGTTAAATGTCTGTATTAGCCTGGTATTTTTTTTTTTTTTTTTTTTTTTTTTGATGTCCAAATGTGAAAGTATGTTTCATGAACACTAACAACAAGGAACATTAAAGCAATAAGAAACGAACTACGTCATACAATTGTTACGTCACACGCTGACATAATTCGCAGTTTTCACTCCCAAAACACCTGCCCGAGAACCAGAGTTGGGCAGAAATGCATTACAATGTAATGGAAGTACAGATTACAATTAACGTGTAATGCATTACAAGGTAATGCACTAACAGGTAATACATTACAAAGTAATCCCAAGTTTGGTTTGCACAAGGTAATGGAATTAATCTGTAATGCATTACAATAAAAAGGATATAATTCAATTATTTAATAATGACATTCAAACGCAATGGAATTATTTGGTAATGAAATTACACAATTTGCAAATAATAATTACATACTAATATTGGGTTGTCGGAAAAGTCATGACGTATTTTGGCCCCCGATGGCGGTTGGGCGGTTTTGGAAGTACTAGAGACATGCGTAGCTCTGTTATCGCTATGGCATTCGACAGGTGCCAGTTCTAGCTGCAGTCTCAAAGGAATAGCGATCGATTTTTATTGATTTGCGGAGATTTGACATCAAGTTGAAGATGGAAGACCAAAGTGTGCATTTTCGCCATATTTTTCTGTTTTACTTCCGTAAAGGGAAAAACGCGCGTCAAGCTTGTGAAAAGTTGCGTAAAGTGTACGGTGATAATGCTCTACAAGAACGTCAGTGCCAGCGGTGGTTCACAAAAAACCGTGCTGGTGACTTTGACCTCAACGATGCTCCTCGATCCGGGAGGCCAACCGAGGTTGATGACGACCAAATCAAGACATTGATCGAGTCAAACCCACGTTACACGACACGAGAGATTGCAGACACATTGCACATCCATCATTCAAGCGTTCACGACCACCTGAAAAAGCTGGGATACGTAAGCAAGCTCGATGTGTGAGTTCTTCGTGAACTCAAAGAAGCTCAACTGACGGCGCGTATAAACATCTGCGATATGCTCATTAAACGTGAGGAAAACGATCCTTTCTTGAAGCGACTGATATCTGGTGACAAAAAGTGGATTGTGTACAACAATGTGCTGCGCAAACGGTCTCGGTTCGGACGTGCTGCTTTGCCTCAAACGACATCCAAAGCAGAAGCAGAAAGTTCTAGTCTCAGTGTGGTGGGATTTTAAAGGTGTCGTGTTTTGCGAGTTCCTACCACGGAACCAAACAATCAATTCGAATGTGTACTGTCGGAAATTGGACAGTTTGAACGAATCAGTCATCCAGAAACGTCCAGAGCTCGTTCATCGTAAAGGTGCTGTGTTCCATCACGACAGCGCGAGACCACACGCAAGTTTAATCACCCGCCAAAAGTTATTGGAGCTTGCGTGGGATGTTTTGCCACACCCAGCATACTCGCCAGACCTTGCGCCGTCAAACTTCCACTTGTTTCGCTCTCTTCGACAGTCCGTGCGTGGTATTGTCACCACGCCAAGTCCCGGTGGGAACTTGAGGGGCATAGATTTTGTTAGCGATTTTCGATCATCTATATTGGCAACAATGACCTTAAGTTTCCTATAGTATAGGAGACCCAGTCTCATCGTTGGGACTTAAAAGCGTTGTGTTTCATATGAGCTCGTACGAGGTTGTCGCAAGAACTCATATGCCGCAAAGAAATTGAATTTTAAAAAAAGAACTAACATTTCGGTTATGTGCTTGAATAGAGGTATCTGTGAAAGAAGAAAACTATGGCTTATTTTAAACTAATTAATACACAGACACCCGTACCCTTTTGCAGAGCAGCGAGAAGAAAAACACGTTGAAACAAATATAAAATTTATTTGTTGTATAATGCTTAATTTTAGAACAATTTAATGGTGGGACCGGTTTAAATTATAACACATCTCTACAAAAGGAAGTTATGGTTTACTTGAGAAAATGTAAAAACGCCAATAGCCCTAACAATGCAACCAGCACGGGGTGAGCAGTAATGTTTCATTTCTAAAACTTAACTGAATATTCAGCATGCAAGGGATTGAAATAATTGGATGATGTCTTACCCTATATAGAACTTCTGCTGGGCTGATCGATCCGGCGGTTGAGGAAAGCGCTGGTTGTCTGGTGGCCGTAGGTTTTCGACTGGTATCCTTCGTGGATAAAAACACAGCCGGTAGTTATCTAAGAACTTTACTTTTCTACAGTTCCTAACTTCGCGTCGACGGACTTCTGGAACTCCGCATAGTTAGGCATTTCTTTGTAACCCGCTGACTCTTCTGACCAAAATTACTGTGACTGCCCCATGTTTGCAAAAACACTTCTCTCTCCGTCTCTCTCCGTTTTTCGCTCGTATTTTTCCCCTCGTGAAATTTCAAGTTTCTCCTTTTATTTTAGTTTTCGCTTTCCCTTATCGCCCTGCTGCGAGGCGTATCCTTACCTCAAAAAGACGTCCCTTGCCCCCTCATTGGTTCTGGATCCCCCTCTCGTACGCAAGTGGACCGCTTGTCCAGTTGCGGCTGACCAGTGGCTACTTTGGGGCAGATGTTCTCTGGGCCTGCTGACCATCTGCTGAGCTAAGCCCTTTAAAAATTTATTTGACCTTAACTGTCACCTCGTTGTTGGGTTCTATTATAGTAGACTCCGAGCAAACCCCTTTTAAAACTTGAAAACTGCTCGAAGTCACGTATGCCCGACTGACATATGTTCTCCGACAACGCTCTTGGGGGACATTTATTGCCCAGCCTTAGCTTCTTACCGCTTTAAGATTTATTTCTTAAATTTTTGTCGTGTAGCCACCACAACGCCATTGTTGTTACGGAAGCATTGTGCAATTCACAATGCTGTTGCTTCTCGCCTGCCGGGAATGGAAGAAAATACCTTTTGACTAGTTTACGAAATTTTGCACCTGGCCTGGCGTTTGCAATTCAGCTCTCTTTTCCCTCGCGGAAGAGAAAGTGGAGAAAAGAAAAGAAAAGAGCCCTGCGAATCGCTGTGCGGCCTGTGCTGGAATAATAGTACGTGCACCTAATTACGAATTACTCCAATTAAACAGATACATAATTATGTTAATTAATTAACATAATTAAAACAATTACTTTGGAATTTGAATCCCGAATTTGAGCAATTCTATACTGAAAGCAATGTGCCCGAAATTAGAATAATTGTCGCGGCAACAGTATAACGTTCAATTCAGATGAGGTTGTAAATCAGCACCTTGTACAGTTTTCCGCCACGAAAGACAGGTCTTTCTATGAACGAGGCATTCTGCAGCTCACTGAAAGATGGCAAAAGGTTATCGAACAAAACCGGCATTATATCATTGATTGAACTTTCTTCTTCCTATCAATAAATGACCTTTGCAAAACTTGGCAAAAATACGTCATGACTTTTCCGACAACCTAATAGTTTATGGAAATGTACGTGTGCCAAAAGCTATGTCTAGAAAAGTCGGGCATGTCACATAGCAGACAGAGACCGAAATGTCGTGTAGAATGTTCCAGAAGCGGCAAGAATGGGTTAGATGTTTGTAGAATGTTCCAGAATGATGGGACGTTGGAGAGCTTTACGTAAATCAAGAATTTTCCAGAAGTTTCAGGTTCTGTCGGGAAGTATATACACTGACGGAAAAAAATCCCAACACCAAGAAGGGGTTGTGTTAGATAAACGACAGTTGGTAGGCGGTGAGAATACATCTGTAAGATGACGTCAATGCAAATTTCGCGCTCGGCGCATGCGTGTGGTGCTAGTAGCGCCCCTCGGAACATGCAAAGCAGGTTTGCTGTAAATACGCGCTGTAACGTTCGTGAGCGTTAGTTATCGTTGTGATTCGACGTAGTGTGTTGATGTTAGTCAAGAATGCCTTTAAGAAGACGAAGAAGCCATTATCAACAGCTCACGGAGCTTGAACGAAGTCCTGTAATAGGGCTACGAGAAGGTGTATTTTCGTTCCGCAATATTGCAGAACGACTTGGCAGGAATGTAGCCACTGTGCATGATTGTTGGAGGCGGTGGTCAAGGGAAGGTACTGCCTCAAGAAGACCGGGTTCCGGCCGGCCACGTGGCACTACTGAGAGGGAAGACCGCCGTGTACGGCGTATGGCCGTGGCGCATCGTACCGCGTCTGCGGCAGCAATTCGAGCCGCCGTTGCCACCACAGTGACACAGTAAACTGTTACAAATCGGTTACTTGAAGGACAGCTCCGAGCCAGACGCCCTGTAGCGTGCATTTCACTTACTCCAAACCACTGCCGTTTGTGACGTCAGTGGTGTCAAGCTGGAGCTCATTGGAGGACGGAGTGGAGATCTGTTGGGTTTTCTGATGAAAGCCGGTTCTACCTGGGTGCCAGTAATGGCCGTGTGTTGGTTAGAAGGAGGCCATGTGAGCGCCTGCAAACAAACTGTCTGCGGCCGAGACACACTGGACCTACACCTGGAGTTATGGTCTGGGGAGCAATTTCCTATGACAGCAGGAGCACTCTCGTGGTTATCCCACGCACCCTGACGGCACAGCTGTACGTCGGTCTGGTGATTCAACCTGTTGTGCTGCCATTCATGAACAGTATTTCAGGGGGATTTTTCCAACAGGATAACGCTCGCCCGCATACCGCTGTTGTAACCCAACATGCTCTACAGAGTGTCGACATGTTGCCGTGGCCTGCTAGATCACCAGATTTTCACCAATCGAGCACGTATGGGACATCATTGGACGACAACTCCAGCGTCAGCTCCAACCAGCATTAACCGTCCCCGTATTGACCGACCAAGTGCAACAGGCATGGAACTCCATCCCACAAACTGACAGCCAGCATCTGTACGACACAATGCATGAACGTTTGCGTGCTTGCATTCAACATTCTGGTGGTTACACCGGTTATTAATGTACCAGCATTTCACATTTAAAATGGCTCTTCTCGCGCTTACCATAAGCTGTGATCTTGAAACCTCAATCGATTAAATATGTTACCTATACAAATGTATTGCCGCCATTTCATTCCTCTACAACTATTTTTTCGTGGTGTTGGGATTTTTTTCCCGTCAGTGTATAAAGGAGTCAATCGCTCGCTAGTCCAGTGTTCGTATCGCAGAAGTAATGGACAACAGCACTTGAGAAGTACGGCAAAAATATCAAGAGTTCGCAAATTTCTGTAATATTCCGCAGTGCACCCTGAGTCGCTGAACTGTGAATGTAGTGGCTATAGTGGGGTAATTATTTTGCTCAGTAAAACATATGTAATGGACGAGAATACTGTACTGGAGATGGAAGAAATGAGTATTTCGGTAACGGATTATACAGTAGCAATCTGTCAACCAGTGGCAGCAACACGGGATCAATAGCTGATATCACAGAGGCTGTGAGTATTCTAGTTGTATATTGGATGGTTGTTGTTTTTTTTAAATGGGGGAGAATAAATGTAGTGGAGACAAAGTGTACCAAATATAACGTCGTAGTAAAAGGATCAAGAAAGTGTACTACAAATGTTACAACGCATTCGAAGAGGTAATACATAACCTACACAACATGTAAAGGTGTCATAAAAACAAACACCACCGTCTATGTACGATATTAAATATCGTACATAGACGGTGGTGTTTGTTTTATGACATATTGTAAAAATTGTGCTTTTTCTATGTAAAGGTGTACTGGTTGCTGGTTAATTCACGTTGTATTGTTACCCATAAATTATTGATTAATTACAAACACATAGTTAACCATTACGATTATAATGCGTAACTGCTACATGTCATTACAATTACCATGTAATTCTAAGGACCAGTTTATAACGAAGTGAATTTCTCCGTCATTTTTGGTCAACGCCGGGATTCGAACCCGAGTCCGCTTATTCCGGAACAAGTCGCTCTACCAACTGAGCTACGCAGATGTTCATTCTGATTGCTATGTGCCTCTATGTCGTGTGCGTCCTGCTGGCAGTTACGTCACAAGTTCACCATTACCATGTAATGGTAACGCTAAGTTCTTGTTCCCATTACCATTACGCTGTAATGCATGACCGATTTATTCAATTACGATTTTGCCCAACTCTGCCGAGAACACGAAATGCTAAGCTGGACGTCACAAATACTCCTTTCTCAGTTTGGGCTATGATGATAACGTCACATAATTACACTGCTTTCCATAAATTAAGGAAAAATCAGGATAATTAAAAAACTACTTGGTGAAATTTCATGAAAGCCGGTGAAAAGATGTATTAATTTGTAAATTACAGGGTGTTCGTAAACTGTTTTGACAAAAGAAGAGGTCTTATAGTACCCATCAAGACGAACAATATTTACAATGGAACCTAGGGTCGCATTCCACTCTGAGTGTCAGAAAAGAGTAAAGTCAGATGTCCAAGTTGAACTTTCAATAGTGCAAAGAAAGAGAATTAACGACATCATAAGTTGCACAATCCCATTTATGGAGATCAGGGACAGACTCAAAGTAGATGCTCGAAGTGGCGGCCACGGGTGCCGTTGCACAATTCACACCGGCGAATGAAAGACTGGCGCACCCTCTCGAAGGCTCCTGGTGTCGTGTTTATCCTGTCCGCTGCAACAACGATTCTCGCGACGAGATCTTCCACGGCGTCCACAGGCGTCTCGTACACCAATGATTTCATGTGCCTCCAGAAGAAGAAGTCCAGTGGGGTTAAGTCCGGTGAGCGTGGAGGCCATGCCACAGGTCCGCCACGTCCAATCCATCGTGCGGGGGATATGTGGCATTCAGGAAGTGTCTACTGCACCTTGATAAGCCAATCAGCTGCAACTGTCGATGCTTCGTCTTTTCTCTGGCAATTTGCATACGGTTAAATGCTTGACGGTGATGTTCTGGCGATGTGCTACTTCTCCGGCACGAAAGAAATGACGTCTGAGGTGACGAATTGTGCTTATTGGATGTATTTCGAAGTTACTCTCTTCTGACACTCAGAGTGGAATGCGACCCTAGGTTCCATTGTAAATATTGTTCGTCTTCATGGGTACTATCCCCCCTCTTCTTTTGTCAAAACAGTTTACGAACAAATAACGAAAGCATCACTTAATATCAGAAAAATGGACTATACAGGAACATGTCAAAAAATAGGGTACAGGAACTCAATGGGGAAGTTTTTTCAATATGGTGTGTGGTCACCTTCAACAGCAATACAGGCCCGACAGCGATCTTCCGTGCTCATTATGATGGTGTGAATTAACTCAGTAGGCAGTGATTCCCATCGTTCCTGCAAAGCAGTTATAAGCCCCTGTAGTATATCGGGAGGGGGATTGACGGTAGCAACACGTCTTTCCAGAACATCTCAGACATGTTCAATGGGATTTAGGTCCGGAAATCGAGCTGGCCATTCCATATGGACAATGGTTTCCTCCTCAAGGTATTGCTCCTCGAGACGGCCTATGTGTGGTCTCGCATTATCGTCCTGTAGGAGAAACGTTTCGCATATGGCACCTGCATAAAGACGTACGGATGCAGGATATCATCTGTATATCGTGGTACGGTCTCAATGTGTGGTTAGTAAAGCCGAAATTGACCCTGGCGCTCAAAATCCAATTCTAAAGCCAAATTTCTTAAGACAGTTCTTGAGGAAATAAGAGCATCCATGAACATAGGATGGAGATCCAATATAGTGCAGAGGAGGATTTGAGGCGACACTGACGCGATTAGTATCGGCAGCTTTAGCTCTCCGTAGGATACTGTCAATCATTTGCGCATCAAAGTCAGCAGAAGAGGCCAGAAATCATAAACTACTGATATCAGAATCGCGAGCAGCCTGATCGGAGGAAGGGGTAACAGCCGTTTTAGCTCCAAACCTAAAGAAAGCAAACTTGTGAGTATCCGGGCACGCAGATGCAAGGAGGATAAATTTCGGAGCGTACACGGTTGAAATCAGAATAACCTGACCACTACCGAAATCACAGTGTACCCGCCCAGGCGCGTCACGGAGTGAACGTGACAAGGTCGACCGCTCGGAGATATAAGCGGCCGGTTAGGACAGATGAGCCATAGTGCGTCATCGAGCAAAAGGAGTGACTTTCAAAACTACAAATGATCATCGGCTACCGCGCCAAGGGTGGAAGCATTGCAGGAACAGCAGACGCCATGGGCTGTTCGCGAAGTGCTGTAATAAGGGTGTACCAAGAATGTGCCGATGGCACACAGAGTACCTCCTGACGTCATAACTGTAGAGCCGCAAATGCCATCGACCCCAGATGAGAACGTCGCCTCCGTTGACTGGTACAGGGCAATCGACGAGCAACAGTGCAATAATTGACCCCGCAAATGAATGCTTGGACACCTGTCCATGAGAACAGTACGGCGAAACCTGTTACGCATGGGTCTCTGGAGTCGACTCTGCGCTAAGGCGCCCATGTTAACCCAAGTCCATCGGCAACGACGCCTGCAGTTCGAATGGGAATATCGTCACTGGACAGTGGAAGGGCGGATGAAGGTTGCCTTCTCCAGCGAATCGATGTTTCTACTCCATAGAAGTGACGAGCGATGCCGGATACGGCGGAAGACACAAGAGAACGAACACCCGGACACGCTCGTTGGTCAAGTACAGGAGAATGGTGGCAGTGCTCATGTCTGGGAGATGTTTTCCTGGTATGACCTGGGACCGTTGGTACCACTGTATGGATCCCTGAACACCGATGGCTACCAGTCCATCCTTATTGACCACATGCATCTTTTCATGTTGGACGTTAACCCTGATGTTGATGTTGTCTACCAACAGAACAATGAGCCCTGTCACGTCGCTAAGATGATACGTAACTGGTCCCAGGAACATGAACAGCGATGTCTCCATTCTACCTTGGCCCGCATGACTTCAATCCCATACAAGTCTTCTGTGACTATTGGAATCGACAGGTTCGATGTGCCGACCCACAACCACGTCATCTCCGCGGACCGCTGTGTTCTGCTACAGTCCGAAAGCATACGTGTGACTCTGGCAAACTTCCAGGGCCCCATTGCGTCCCTTTCACGCCGTCCCGTCCTTGGGATCCGGGTCAAGGGTTGTTCTTCCTATTATAAGGTAGGTGGACACCTTATTCTGACTCGACGGTGTATAAAGGCTTGTAATGGACCTCGATGTGAGAACTCCAGTGTGAGTTTTCCCAACGAGCACGTCGATGAAAAGCAGCAAACCATTAGTCTCCCACTCCAGGGTGAATTTAATATCCGTGTGCGATGCATTCATTGTCGTTAATAACTGCTGCAAACAGTTTTTCTCTGGGTCCAAACAAAGGAAATGTCATCAGCGTATCGGAGCCACACTTGATGAGTCATATTAGATGTGCTAAGGATACGGACTCCATAGGTCGAAGAACAGCCTCAGCTAGAACTGCAGATAAAGAAGAGCCAATAGGGACCCCTTTAGTCTCCTTGTAAGTATGTGACTGGAAAGTGAAATACACTGACGGAAAAAAAAAATCCCAACACCACGAAAAAATAGTTGTAGAGGAATGAAATGGCGGCAATACATTTGTGTAGGTAACATATTTAATCGATTGAGGTTTCAAGATCACAGCTTATTGTAGGCGCGAGAAGAGCCATTTTAAATGTGAAATGCTGGTACATTAATAACCGGTGTAACCGCCAGAATGTTGAATGCAAGCACGCAAACGTTCATGCATTGTGTCGAACAGGTGCTGGATGTCAGTTTGTGGGATGGAGTTCCATGCCTGTTGAACTTGGTCGGTCAATACGGGGACGGTTAATGCTCGTTGGGGGTGACGCTGGAGTTGTCGTCCAATGATGTCCCATACGTGCTCGATTGGTGAAATATCTGGTGATCTAGCAGGCCACGGCAACATGTCGACACTCTGTAGAGCATGTTGGGTTGCGACAGCGGTATGCGGGCGAGCGTTATCCTGTTGGAAAACACCCCCTGAAATGCTGTTCATGAATGGTAGCACAACAGGTTCAATCACCAGACCGACGTACAACTGTGCCGTCAGGATGCGTGGGATAACCACGAGAGTGCTCCTGCTGTCATAGGAAATTGCTCCCCAGACCATAACTCCAGGTTTAGGTCCAGTGTGTCTCGGCCGCAGGCAGGTTGGTTGCAGGCGCTCACCTGGCCTCCTTTTAACCAACACACGGCCATCACTGGCACCCAGGCAGAACCGGCTTTCATCAGAAAACACAACAGATCTCCACTCCGTCCTCCAATGAGCTCTAGCTCAGTAGTGCCGCGTGGCCGGCCGGAACCCGGTTTTCTTGAGGCAGTACCTTCCCTTGACCACCGCCGCCAACAATCATGCACAGTGGCTACTTTCCTGCCAAGTCGTTCTGCAATATTGCGGAACGAAAATCCACCTTCTCGTAGCCCTATTACACGACCTCGTTCAAACTCCGTGAGCTGTCGATAATGGCTTCTTCGTCTTCTTAAAGGCATTCTTGACTAACATCAACACACTACGTCGAATCTCAACGATAACTAACGCTCACGAACGTTACAGCGCGTATTTACAGCAAGCCTGCTTTGCATGTTCCGATGGGCGCTACTAGCGCCACACGTATGCGCCGAGCGCGAAATTTGCATAGACGTCATCTTACAGATGTACTCTCACCGCCTACCAACTGACGTTTATCTAACACAACCCCTTCTTGCTGTTGGGATTTTTTTTATTCCGTCAGTGTAATTTGATTCTGTCAAACTGTCCACAATACGGTAAATGTCGCGCAAAAAGAGTCTGGATAAAAAAGTAAAGAATATGATTAGGCTTCGGTAGCTTCAGAAACTGAAACGGAAAGGATCAAATGATCATATGAAGAGGATTTTTGGAAGGGAGTGTCTGACCCCAGGTCTTAAACAACCATTAGAAATAGGAAGCTAGGAGATTTGGGATAGAGTGCCCGATAGGAAAGTGACACGGAATCGAAGAAGAAAGGGGAAGGAAGACGTCCTTATTTGTCACCGGGGGCCGGCACCCATGGTCCGACGGCTTAACGTGCCCATCCGACGCACGACGGATATTTAGTGGATCGAGCGTTCATACCTTCTGGGATCGAACCTGAGGTCCTTTCCGTGGCAGTCACGAACGTTGCCCACTAAGCCACCCGCGGCCCAAGGAACGGAAAGGTAAAGAGATACGACATCAAAACTGCCAAGTATGGGATCAAAACACACAGGGAGGGTTCTTAATCTTGAGACGATCTGCTGCGGACAGAAGAACTTTGTCAGTGGTAGACAGAAAAGCAAACAAAAAGACAGCTAATGCCCTCTCAAGATGGATAGCTGGCACAAATCTCCTTGAAACTATGAGCATAATAGGGTTTCCCCGCTTATCGTGCTTTTTTTCTTTTTTTAATTGGAGGTTTAACGACCACAGTGAGCAACTCAATGGGCTATCAGCAGTCGCCCGTCCCTAATTTAGGGTCACTGGTTCCAGGGAAGAAAGAGAGCCAGTGCCGTAAGACAACACGACATCCATGTCACACTGGGATTCGAACCCGGACCCCTTTCGAACGAATGATCAGAGGCTATCGCCTTAGACCACTGCGCCACCGGGGCGGCTTTATCGTGCTTAAGCCTGTCGAATAGCGAAGGGATCCTCGAACCTGGTGGGAGTCTCGCTTCTGTTTTAGGCACTTTTGGAAGAGCTGGCATCCTTGCAACTTTCTTGACTCTGGCGATCCATCGATTTAGTGAATCAGAGGTTTCCAAGAAAAATGCTAGCCCAGACAAGAAGTGATCCAGGCGACGAAACAGATGATGGTCTGTCGGAGAGAAGTCCGAGAAACAGACAGGATGAGTTAGTACTCCATAGCCCATGACGCTTAGCGCCAGCATCGCTTGTTGTGAGACATGAGGGCGGTCGTTGTCCTGGAGCAGAAGAACACTCTGTCTGTTGACCAAAGACGGTTGATTCTGCAGCAATTTCCGGTGTGTCTGGTGTAATTTAGAACAATAACGTTCTGCAGTAATGGTATCATCCCGGCTGTGGACCACCAGACAAGGAGCATCATCTTCTTGGTGTTTAGGGGTGTCTTAGATGCCGTCCAGCAGGCTGTGCCTTGCTTAACTAATGTGCAGATCGTTTCCGATTATCATAAATGACCCACTTCTTGCCTCAGGTGACGATTCGATGCAGTAGAGGTTCCTGTTTATTCCTGGCAAGCAGCGACGTGCTGACTTCCAAACGCGTAGTCTTGTTGGCAGTTGTCAACTCGTGCTGCAGCCACAAGTCCAGCTCTTTGACCTTACCCAGCACAGCCAGACACCGAACAAGTGTCGTGTGGTGGACACCTACCTCTGCCACTATCTCACGACACGTTTTTCGGGGTCCGCTTCAACCACACGTAACAGAACATCGTTTGAAACAGCAACAGGTCGGTGGACACGTACATCGTTTTGCAGGTCCGTATGTCCGCTTCGAAACTTCACAAACCATCGCCGAATGGTTCGTTCGTCGGCTGTATTCTCTCCAAACGCTTTGTTAACGTTTCGAGCGGCAATTCCTGCGGGAATGGCCCAGTTTAAATTCATACAAGAAGATGACTCTCAAATCCGGCGTCTGCATGTTTCCTTTGCAAGCCACGTTACTTCCAAACCAACCACGCCTGAACTTTGTTCTTCAAACACGTGCTAGCTATTTATAGTAACTCTGTGACGTAATACCCGCAACACTTGTGGGTGGTTCCACTCCGCTGTGGTGGGGCCTGTCTCCACTGGTCGTTCGCGCTGGAAATTTCATTCGCACCAACCCGATAATAACATGTACTTACAGATAGGTATCCATCATGGGTGAGAGGTAAGTAATTCACATGTTCTAAATAAACGTTGAGGAACTCGATAGCAATAACCAGCATTTAGATGGCGCTCGTACGTACACACGCGCACACACACACACACACTCAGGGCCTCAGTAGATACGGCACAGGGTCGCTGACGATGCGGTCAGTTGCAGGTTCCCGCGGCAGAACACCGGTCATGCCGCAGGACGGGAGGGAGATGCACCGAAAGATCTATAGTTTCTTTTCTTCTTTCTGTATCTCTCTCTCTCTTTCGCCAGGAGGATGGCTTGGCATCAATACATCCCGTTCCTAGTGGTGCTAAAGAAAGTCACTTCGAATATCCTCAATCCGTATCGTCAACGGAACAGACCTTCGGCAGATCTCAGTTGCACATTTCTGTAGGATTCTCCAGTTACCTCTTGAACCCCGACGCTCTTTCGATGGACGTAGGGATCTCCGACAGTTGCACACATTCCTTCTTCTCGCGTGCTGTAAGCAAAACACCTTGATGTCCTTTTAACAATGAGCAGCGCGACTTACAGAGGTAATTTAGGAAAATTTCAGCACTAAGCGAGCCCAATGAACGCAAAACGGATCTTCTAAAACTCAGCACGAGTATCCTAAACTATTCGACTTTGTAGCAATATTGATACGATTTCGTGGGTCGTTATCCCACCGTTGACCACCAATTGATACCACCGCTTGTACCAAAATGTTACGACAGTGAGTCATTATCCCACAGCTGTCAATCAATTTAACAACCGTAGCCGAGCAATTAGTATATTTCTTCACTGATCTCCTTCGACGTAGTTCTTGGCGCGAAAACTGCATTATATGGGCATACACTTAAACAATTTGAACCAATCACATGCGTGCACATAAATAATGTGTTCTATGACTGCGCTGACTGCCTAAACAAATATTTAATTTGCTATGAAAACATAACAATGGCACACATACGAATAAAATTTAGCTGTCTTCTGAACATAAGTATTGGTTCAACTTTGACCTAAATCAGTTCCCGCGAGATAGTTTTAATGGACTTTAATTTCACAGTTCAGTCTTACTATTTCTCAGTTCAGTTCCTGCAATATATTAGTTCAGTTCTTCAACTAATTGCGTAGCAGAAGTTACAATAAAAACAAAATGTTTCTACTTACATGGCTGCTGCCTCGAAATTGATGCTTTATCACTCGGATTTAGGCATTCCGCTGTCTTTATGGCAAAACTGGCATCTCCAACTACCCGAGTTGTTGCTTCTCCGTTTCTTACCCAATGCGGGGCGATTTGTTGCTTCATTTCCCAATTCATATAGCAGATCCAAGGCATCCAGCCTTTCACATCGGAGAGCGTACAGACAACTGAACTTTCTTCCTTATTTTCACGCTAAGTAGGAAATCTTACTTTTCTGCACGAACCACACAGAGAGCAATTGTTCTCGAAAATGCCCCAAACAATCGACGAATTTACGATTATTCGCTAAACCTTTTGTCCCCCATCTTCATTTATTTCTACTCAAGTGGCCCTCTTCGATACGTATACCTCTTTCCCTGTTTAGACTGGCCGTCAGCTGCGCCCTGATATTTATGACCTAACAGCGCGCTAGGAACTCTAGACCACCCAGCCAGAGGGAATGCTTCGCCTCCTTTCTGTCCTATCCCGAGATAAAACTTTCTCTGCTGTTTACACTTTTAAACTCCAATCAAGCCTCGACCATAATTAATACTTAATTAATTTCACACATCCACCACGCCCATTAATTAATAAATTAATGGTGGGGGTGGGTCGTAACAATATTGTCTCTCCAGAATTGCCACGAGTTTGGAACCAGTTAGTCAAAAAATGCTGCGTTTTCTTCCACGATACCGCGTGCCCAGCCAACATAACTCATCGTTTCTTCGAATGAATAATCACGTTTGTATCTATTCATTTATTGTCTAGTCAAGTCACCGCGTTCAAATTGTTGAAGTGTTCTATTACTCAGTTTGCAGTTTGCTGTCTACCTTCCTTGAAAAAACCATCTGGTTGATGAGCGAAAGCTTGGAAACTTTCGCACATCGACACACTCACCGACAGAACACGAGGATCAAGCGATTTAGATCATTAGTATACTTACATTATTTTGAGTATAGTTCAAGTACATTTCTTATTTATGAATTACTGATAATGTATTGGTCCATTCACTTTGACACAAAATTGATAAGAATAACGAGAGAAATAAATGTGGTACTTACCTATTTGACTGGCACCATTGGGATCCACAAACTTATATCCTAAGCGCTCCTGAGCTTTTCGAGCAGGAAGACTATGTTTATATTGATACGGAAATCGCTTTACCGTTAGCGGGCCTCCTACGCCGTGATATCCTGCGTCGTAATGAAAAGAATGTTAGAATATCTTCACAGAAATTTATATCGCAACAGTATAATAGGTAAATGCATGCACAAGCTTTTATTCGTAAGGAGAAAAACATTTTTCAATTGCTTTCAATGCAGAAGGTCCGTGGCACTGGAAAACCAACTGAAAACATGGAACTTTTCCTTTAAGAACGGAAAGAATCTGCTGCATAAATAAACGACAAAAAATATTTTTTTTCCTCATACTGATGATTGTAAAGACTGAACTTTGTACTCTAGTCAAATATAGAGTCAGTGTGTCACAACTAACACAAACCGGGTCTCTTATGAGGTTCTAAGAACCAGAAAGCTAAGGCACAGCGCGCTCATCCTGAAAATTCGACACCACCGAATATTCATCGTTCGGCGAAAAAAAAAAAAAAAATTGATGCCAAAAAAATTGAACAAGAAAAAAAAATTCGATGCCGAAAAAACTGAACTTTGTGCGCTAGTCTACTGTAGAGTCAATGTTTCACGATTAACGCAAACGCGGTCTTTTATGTGTTCTAAGAACCAGAAAGCTAAGGCACAGCGCACTCGTGATGAGAATTTGACACCCGCGAATATTCATCGTTCGTCGAAAAACAAATTGGTGCCGAAAAAACTGAACTTCGTACACTATATAACGAAGTAAATTTCTCCGTCATTTTTGTCCACGCCAGGATTCGAACCCGGATCCCCTCATTCCGGAATAAGTCACTCTAGCAATTGAGCTACGCGGACGTTTGTTCTGATTGCTATGTGCCTTTATGTCGTGTGCGTCCTTCTGGCAGGTACGTCACATCTCCTGGTACGTTACAACTAGTCTAATGTAGACTCCGTGTTTCACGACTAACGCAAGCACCGTCTTTTGTGTGTTCTAAGAACCAGAAATCTATGACACAGCTCTCTCGTGCTGCGAATTTGACACCAGCGAATAGTCATCGTTCGTCGAAAAACAAATTGATGCCGAAAAAACTGAACTTCGTACACTAGTCTAATGTAGACTCCGTGTTTCACGACTAAAGCAAACACGGTCTTTTGTGTGTTCTAAGAACCAGAAATCTATGACACAGCTCTCTCGTGCTGCGAATTTGACACCAGCGAATAATTCATCGTTCGTCGAAAAAAAAATTGATGCCGAAAAAACTGAACTTTGTACACTAGTCTAATGTAGACTCCGTGTTTCACGACTAAAGCAAACACGGTCTTTTGTGTGTTCTAAGAACCAGAAATCTACGACACAGCTCTCTCCTGCTGCGAATTTGACACCAGCTAATATTCATCGTTCGTCGAAAAAAAAATTGATGCCGAAAAAACTGAACTTTGTACGCTAGTCTAATATGGAGTCAGTGTGTCACAACTAATGCAAACGTGGTCTTTTATGTGTTCTAAAAGATGAAAAGCTAAGGCACAGCGCACTCGTTCTGAGAATTTGAAACCAGATATTCATCGTCCGTTGAAGAAAAAAATTTGATGCCGAAATAAAAAAAAATTGTACGCTAGTCTAATATAAAATCAGTGTGTCACAGCAAACGCAAACACGGTGTTTTGTGTGTTCTGAGAACCAGAAAGCTAAGGCACAGCGCACTCTGGATGAGAATTCGACACCCGCGAATATTCATGGCTCGTCGAAAAAAATTTTGATGCCGGAAAAACTGAACAAAAACAATTTGTATGACGAAAAAACAGAACTTCCATATATAAGA
The DNA here is from genome assembly GCA_039090855.1 of Macrothele yani. Taxonomy (NCBI): domain Eukaryota; kingdom Metazoa; phylum Arthropoda; class Arachnida; order Araneae; family Macrothelidae; genus Macrothele; species Macrothele yani. The sequence continues at coordinate 113,283,035 of CM076999.1, read as the reverse complement.
AATATACAATATAAATTAATAACAATACTACCTTCTGTTCGAATCCTCATATCGCACTCAGGTCTTCAGCAATCTTAGTATAGACACACGGCGAGCAAACAAGCTATTTCAGGCTTTCAATCGTAGCGGGTTTGGTTTGTTATGACCCGGTTGCTGACGTCACAAACGAGGAAATCGCGTAGGCTTTGTCCTCTACTACTCCAGACGACTTTGGCTCAGGCTTTATTGTTTATACAGTTAGACTGACAAGCTATTTTTATTAGTTATTGAGTGGAGTTTGATTAGATTTACTAGTAAAGTTTTGTGCCTGAAAAGGATTGCCTTTCTTGAGTATTATTCATCTGGAATACAATTTTAAAGTTACAACAAGGACAGTATAATCTTTCGAATCTATTTTTCAGATCCTTCTTAAATCTCGGAACCAGTGGTGTAACTACGACCCCGCAGTCCCCCGAGCTACGGGGGGGGCCCAGGTAAACGAATAGGCGTACTACAGCTGTTAGTTATTGTTTTATGAAAAATTTCAAACACGCACAATATAATTAACTCAAAGATTCATATTTTGCTTTAAGATATACAGGGGCTGTCCAAAATAATGGAAACACCTCGCTGAAAACAGTGATTTTGTTATGTGCTACTTTTTGAGTAAAACGAACATGTAGCTACAATTTTTTGTAAAAAAAGTGTTGCTTATAGTCGCAAGGGTCTGTGTGATTGCATTGTAAATGGGTATTTGCATAATTTCGTTCCAGGTGAAGGCACAATGAGTGACCTGTCGGAGTTCCAAAGAGGGTAGATCGTTTGATTGGTGCGTCGGTAGCCACAGTGGTACAGGTATTGAGGGTACCGAGAGGTACCGTGTCGAAGGTCACGACAGCATACAATGTTCACTGCACATCATCATCTGCGAGACACAACTGTGGAAGGAAAACCAAACTCACTGCGAGAGACAGGAGGACATTAAAGAGGGTTGTGACCACAAATAGGAAGGCCATGGCAACGAAAGTGACTGCTGAGCTTAATGCACATCTCCAAAACCCAGCGTCGACCCATACCATGCGAAGGGAATTGCAAAAGCACAATATTTACGGCAGAGTTGCGATTGCAAAACCCCTGATGTCAAAGGTGAATATAAAACGGAGACTACAGTGGTGCCAGGAACATAAAACGTGGACTGCGGATCAATGGCAACATGTCTTGTTTTCCTATGAATCAAGTTTCTCACTATTCCCCACCACAGGACGGGTTTACGTGTGGATAACCCCTCCGGAAGCTTACAACCCAGACTGTCTCCTTCCTACAATGAAGCATGGGGTGCGGTTCCGTAATGGCTTGGACCATGATTTCGTGGTATTCAGCAGGACCCATTATCACCTTACACAGATGAATCACTAGCGGTGACTATGTCACTCTTTTGGCCGACCATGTGCATTCATTGGCGCAGACATTGTTTCCGTCAGAGGATGGCACTTTCCAAGATGATAATGCCCCGATTCACAGAAGTAGAAGTGTTTGATCATGGTTTGAGGAATATGAGGATGAAGTTGCCCACCTTATCCTGGCCTGCACAATCACCGGATTTAAACATCATTGAGTCCCTGTGTTCTCTGTTTGAAAACAGAGTGCGATCCCGTTATCATCCCCCGGCGTCTCTCAAGGAATTGGAGCAGTTTCTGCAGGAAGAATGGTACAACATACCACTTACCACCATCCAGGACTTGTATGCGTCCATTCCAAGGAGGATTCAATCTGTTTTAAATACCAAGGGGGCTCCCACAACACATTAGGTGAGTAACACTTATTGTTTCAAGGTGTTTCCATTATTTTGGACAACCCCTGTATTTAACTTTGCCTAAATAAATGCCTAGTTTCACTTTTAAAACACTGAATGTCCTACAGATTGAAATTGTTCGGCTCCTTGACTTCAAGTTGTAATACGATTGCTCTGCAATGGGTTGTAAATAATACGATCGCTCTCCAATCGACCTCTCTCTGCGCTGTTGAGGAAAAGCGCGAGGCCACAGTGGGATTCCCTTTGAAGGATGTGGAAAAACACCCAGTTACCTAGGATTGCGTGCACACATTTATTCACAGTAGCCGCAGATCTACAACGTCTAAGAGGGTGATTTCTTCAAGTGATTTATTTTAGTTTTGTTAAATCTATTACTAAAAAAGTTAAAATTACAGGGCTTTAGGTACTGCCCTTACTTTTCCAGACACTCTCCCTGACTTTTTAACCCCCGCAAACCAGCATACCCCCCCTGGAAAATGCATCCTTCCTCGTGTTTGAAATCGTAGGAAAATTACTATACTTAGGGGTGCTGAAGTAAAGCTTGGGGGGCGGGCATGTTGTGCTAGCTACGCCACTGCTTGGAACCCTTGCATTTTAATTAAACAACATTCAACAAATAACATTTAAAAATTATATTACTGCCCAATTTTGTATTGTATCGATGATGTTAATTAGATCTGTTTTTTGTTGCCAGGCATTATAATTACCGTTTCCCGCGATGTCAGGGTCTTGGTTGTCTTCAGATTTCTTGAAAATCGGTAGAGTGATATTGAAGCGCCAGTCTTTGGCTCCTTGAGCTTCCCAGATATCGTAGTTAAGGCCAGTTCCTCTCAAGTACAACATGCCATTAAGAACACTCGAACCGCCAACACTTCTCCCACTTGGCACAATTATTTTCTGAAATAAAATTACACTATTATGAGGGATGATAAATTTATCACTTTAGACTCGCGTGAAAGCAAATTTGGAACAGGAACAGGTATGAGTGGCAAAACTTGTTTATGTCTGAACTTCGCGCTTTTTTCTTTTTTTTTTTCTTTTTGAGCACTTGACTTTTGGCACTGCCGTATATTCGAGGCAAGCTAGGCTAGATCAACGAGGTTAGAATAATACTTCTGAAGATACCCTGGTCTCTTAAAAGTGAAGCCGCAAGGTGTGGGAATTTGCCGTTGTTTACATGATATCTATGTAATTTCATCTATTTGTATTTTGGAATTGTGTGGTTTTGGGTTGCAGAAACCACGTTAATGTCAAACCGGAATGAAATATACTTTTTACATGGGTGAAGTTTACAATTTTAACGTTATGTTTTGTTTAGAATTGTTTAGAATTTGCACTAATGTTTGTGTATTTCAATTTAAAATGAAAATGGGAAGGAGCCACAAAGTAAATAAGAATTTTATAAATTCAGCATTTTCTGACACATTGGCAACAAGTTACGATGCGAAATTGGAAACATTTGCAACAAAAGAACGCGATTCCGCCAACACAAAATGTGTTGCAATTGCCTTGAAAACCATGAGCTTTCCCACACTTTGACGGCCGTCGTTCTCGATTATATGCTTCACGTAAAGTGGTACTGCTAATTTAATAAGGGCATCTCCAGATATCTTATTCTAACCTCCTTGGGCTAGATGCGAAGCCCAGACAATCCTAATATATAATCTGCTAGAGCCCTCCTCCTCCTCCGTGCTACTTTTTAAATCGTCATAGCAACGACCGATAGACAAATGTTTGTGACGTCATCACCTACACGCGCACAGTCCACGCGTATAAAACTTTGTTTTGCTGCCATAGCAAAAAAGAACACAGCTGCTGGTATGACGTCATCTAATCCAAATCATTCTCACATGACGTCAGAGGGTCACACGGTCAACTCTCGAGATACGAAAACTTTTTATTTTTTTTTATTTTTGGTTCGAGGTTTAACGACCACCGTTAGCAACTGAGTCGGCTATAAGCAGTCGCCCGTCCCTAATATAGGGTCACTGGTTCCAGGGAAGGGAGGGAGCCAGTGCCGTTAGACAAACACAACATACACGCCTCACCGGGATTCGAACCCCGACTCCTTTCGGACGAATGATCAGAGGCCATCACTTAGACCACTGCGCCAGCGGAGCGGCCTTTGAAAAATTTACATCAGGAATCTCGGTTCACTACCTGAACCGGTGTTCAGCCATCTGTATGTGGCAACGTCAAGATAAAAATAGTTCACGGAAAAGAACAGGGGAAATTGATACGGGGTTCACAGTCAGTGTATACTAAAAATGTTGTGTACAAGGAAGTGTTGACGAAATAGGGACTAAAGGTTTTACAAAACACATGACAAACACACAACCCGTTGCATAAAATTCCATAACCGACTGCTCGGGAAATTTTCAGACAGCTGTGAGCCAACGTCGTCATCTATCGATGTGAAACTCAAAAACTCAATAAATAAATGTCAATAATTTCTGTATCATAAATTTTATTTTTCCCTGTCATTATTGACGGGCTTTCATCTAGTGCCCAAATAAAAGTCAATTAGATAAGCATAAATAAAAGTCAATTACCAAAGGTAATAAGCTATGCCGATGCTTCCGCTTCGATAAAAAAAAAAAAAAAAACATGCGCGGATTTGCTTCTTTTGACTAAGAGAATCAGTCTAGCGAGCAAAGACAAACGGGGCTTCTAGTGGAGGGATGGTGTCCTCGTGACGCAACGAGATGTACAAGTCTTCGCTGCATGATTCCAAGACTTTCGATATGGTCGCCGGCTAGTGTTTCCATGACAACGTGAAGGAGCAGGTAAAGAAAGAATGGGCCATTGGTTTGGGCAAGGATTCGCTCATCAAAGAGAAGACTTAAAACTACCACAGTCACTCGCATGCTCCCACACGTAACAGCACTTGTTTCGCGAGAGCTGTTTCAGTTGTGTGAAGTGTGAATGAATTAAAATAATTGGTGTTGTATCTTAATTTCGTGGCTTTGTTGGATTCGAACTGCTTCGGTAAATTTTGTGAAAGTTTTCTTGAATATCTCCTGTCAGTACTTAAAGAACCCTATGCTTCAAATTTTGATACAATTCGACTCAAAAATGAACTGTAGGTATTAAATCGAAAACAAATGCCGTCTCCTGCACGATACATTTTAATGATAAAAACTATGTACAATTAAAATAAATATGTTTAAGAACTTTCAACGCCACAACGACGTCATCCTCAGAAACAGTGCAGCAGTGTGCACAGAAGTGAGTAGCCTATATACTGTACGAGACACACAGCAGTTAATGCGCATGTGCAATAATCGGCAAAGTCCAAATCAAGTTCAGTGGTAGTTGGTGGGCTTGACCTGACCCAAAAGTGTTCTCCAAGGAAGGGGGATATACCCGGGGGGTTCATCGTTACAGCATCTTTCAGCATTTACGAATATGTGAATACTTTCACAGAAAAGTGTTGATCGACGGTTCCTGGGAGAATCCAGAATAATGATGTCATTCCAACATGGTAGGTAAGAACTGTTTAAACAGAGTCTCGACAAAGATGTAGCACCAGAATGCGTCCTCAGATTATACTGATGTTCGTAAATGCGGCGCCCCAAATTACGAGTGGTAGAGCCCACATATCATAAATCGAGCTCTGCAGGGTTAGTAGATTTAAGTGGAACCAAATCTACACCGTGACGGTTCAAACATTCAACACAGTCTCTGTCCTTTTTAACAGTGTTAAATAAAGTACGAGAGCTTACACCAAACTTGAGTTTTTACTTATGACATATGTTCTTTAAGATGTTACATACAGGTGGTATGTATGGAATGGATCCCACAAATTGGTAGTCAAATTTATCTGCATGCATAGCTTTCTGCGGTCGACCAATTGATTTCTTAACAATCAAGCGATCAATCATGTGACGAGGGTAATCGAAAGTCGAGGCAAACTGTTTAATCCTAAATAACTCTTGGTCCCAGAGATCCTATGTGGACGAGTGTGTGAATGCACGATTAATAAGAAAATGAAAAGCAGATAATTTTTGCGACATCGGATGAGAAGAAGTAAAAGGTATAAACGTGGCAGAAACTTTCTGTTCTTAAACATATTTATTTTAATTGTACATAGTTTTTATCATTCAAGTGTATCGTGCAGGAGACGGCATTTGTTTTCGATTTAATAGCTTTTGGTGCACGAGTTCATTTCTTCAGAACTGTAGGTATTTTATTCCCATGATGAACACAAAAATGAAATCAGTAAGAGACATTACTTGTTACATGAATTTGAATAAATTGGACATTGTGTTTAGTGAGGTGTATAAATTAGCAGACCCAATATTTAAGTTTCCATTAACAACTGCAAATGCGGAAAGAAGTTTTTCTGCATTAAAAAGAATCAAGACATATCATAGGGCCACACAAGGACATCGCTTGAGCAACTTGGCTGTTTTGCAGAGAAAGACATTCTTTTTAAATATGAAAAAGTAACTCGGAAGAAACTCTTTATGAAAACGTAACACTCAGGTTCACACAAAGGGAAAAGAAGAATGGAATGCATGTACAATTAAACTATTCAGAAGAGTGGAGTTCTTGTACAAATAAGTGTTAAAATCCCAATCCTCTTAATTATTTGGCATTATGTGAGCCATGACATGTACTTGTAATTTAGGAAAAGCTACTTTGATTACTTAACATCTGAAAAATGAACTTCGCTATTTACCCAGTCTTAGCATAAATACTGTTACAAACGTTCGACAGATGGCGCGCAACCGGTGTGACGTCACCAACCAGGCAGGAGGCATGAAGTAGCTAGTGAATCCAGGGCTTCCACTTTCAACAAATTTTCCCTAGGGAAAATTTGCTCCTGAGAGGGAAAAAAATTAAGAAAAGGGTAAAAAGGGCAATTCTTAGATTTTGTTCCATTTTTTATTTTATATGTATTCATCATTTCTTTCTTTTTATAAGAAAAGAAATGATGAATACATATAAAATAAAAAATGAAATTCCCTTTTTTTTATGTTAATTACAAATTATTTTGACTGGTGCTTTGCAGAGATACATAAAAAGATCTTAAAAATTAAGATGTAAATAAAATTTGGGAGGTTCTGCTACATTCCACCAAAATTTGGTATGATTTCTTGTAGAATATTTCTGCCTGATTTCAGACGGAAATACCTTAAATTTTTACCCAAAACTTCTTGTTCCTGAAGATGAAAATAGAAAAGTCAGAAATACATCTCAGCTTTCACTTTTGGTTGAACCATGTGCAATATGTATTTAAATAATTAAGATGAATAATTGTTTCAATAAAATGTATCTATTTTAAATGTTATACATGTAATGCTGTTAGTTGATTTTGCCATTACTAAACTCATGAAGGAAGTATCAAGGTAATATTTATGTTATCGGTTTGTCCGTCCGTCCGTCTGTACCCACTATATCTCTGCAACTATTAGTCCGATTTGAAAAATTCTTTTTTCATTGAAAACTTGAAATACGAGAATGATGATCCTTTATTTCGTTATTTTTTTATGATGTACAATTTCGTCGCTAGAGGGTATAAATGCAGATGATGTGAAATTCAAAAATACGTTTTATTCCACATATTTGCTCTTAAACATCCGATTGAAAAAATTATTTTATCTTTCGATTCCATTTATGTCGAAGAGTATTTTAGATATAGTTACCTTTTCAAATTACGCATAGATTTTCCGCTAGGGGCGTAAAAGTAAATTACATTTTCCCCGATAACTCTTCTTCTAAAGCTCCGATTTGAAAAACAATTTCTTCAGCGGATACAAGTCCAGATGGAAAATCTTTTGCACATACACATTTTCTAATTTTTGGTAAAGAATACTTTGGCCACAAGGGGGCGTAAGTGTTAATTTTTGCTTCTGATGTATTTGCCATAAAATCTGAGCTTCTGAAATATCGATTGAAAAAATTATGCCACTCACATCGATAAACCTTTTCGGAATATTTTCTTTTTAAAATATTCCACAGTTTCTCCGCCAGAGGGCGTAGATGTACATATTATTTTTGTCAATATCTCTACTTCTAGGAGTCCGATTTGAAAAATTCCTTCTTTTTTTTTTCTGTGTAACAGATTCTTTGCTGCTTCTGTCATGGTTCGGTGGGGAGTCTCCTACGAGGGTACCACGGAGCTCCATTTCTGTGAGAAAGGAGTGAAAATATCCACCAAAATGACAGGGTGTATGCGTAAACCTCACGAGAAGCTCAGGAGAAAGCTCCAAAGATCACGAGGGGCCATCATCCTGCTTCTGTCATGGTTCGGTGGGGAGTCCCCTACGAATGTACCACGGAGCTCCATTTCTGTGAGAAACGAGTGAAAACGTCCGCCAAAGTCTACCAGGACAGCGTTTTGGAGCCAGTGGTCAAACTTATGAATCCTACCCTCTTCCAAAACCAACAGGGAAGCTTACAGCAGTATTCCGCATCTACCCACATGGCCAAGTCAACACAGGAGTGGCTTCAGGCGAATTTGCCAGATTTCATTTCTCCATCTGATTAGCCTTCAAGCAACCCAGACTTCAGCCCATAGGACTGCAAGTTGTGAGCCACACTGGAGGTCATGGCCTGCAGAAAGAGACACATCAGTATTGAGAGTCTCAAATGGTCTTTGGTGTGGGCAGTAGCCACTTTCCCTGTGGAGACTGCGTAAAGCTATTTATGAGTGACTACCGAGACTAAAAAACTGTGTGAAGGCCAAAGGATGCCATTTTGAAAAGTGATTCGTGCCATGTATTCACAAGTGTACTACTTACGTTATATCACAGGTATATTAAAATATCTTTAATTTTTTTTCATTGAATACTTTGTCACAGTATTTATGGTAACACTAGATAAATTAATTTTAAACCCACTTGTTTACTCATGCCAGCAAGTTGCTTGGCCATTCTCCGTAGCTCTGAGGGGGCACTTAGTATACAATATATTGACAAAAGTTACCGGAGACCCCTTCAAAAGCAAATCAACGGATCCGCTGCGTTGTCAAGATGCGTGGTACATCTACAAACGGTATAAAAGCAAGCCTGCGGCTCACCGCAATCATATTGCACTGTGAGGTTGAGCGAAAATGTCGCGGCGGAAGAGAACTGACTTTCAGAAAGGAAAGATTGTTGGGTGTTATGTTGGTGGGCTGTCCATAAGAGAAACCGAGAGGCGTTTAAACATACCCAAGTCAACTGTTTTGGATGTACTGAATAAGTGGGAGACACATGGCGTACCTGAAGCAGCAAAACATACCGGTAAACCAAAGAAAATCAGTGATAGAGGACGTCGAAGCCTCAGGAGAGTCATTACAGCTAATAGACGGAGTTACTGCACAAGACCTCAGGGTACAGGTGCGTAAAAATGTTTGAATCTCGGTATGTACACGTACCATTCGCAGAGAACTTCATTCCGTGGGTTACCGTGGTCCTGCAGCGGCTCATACGCCTTTCATCTCCACTCTGAATGCTACTCGTCGTTTAGCATGGTGCAAAGACATTTATCGTGGACCGTAGATCAATGGAAACAAGTCCTATGGACTGATGAATCCAGATGCACGATCCATCAGTCTGATGGCCGTGTGTGGGTACGGCGGCAGCCTGAGGAACGCTATTTACCACAGTGTGCTGTTCCTACTGTCAAGTTTGGAGCTGGCAGTGTACTAGTGTAGGGGTGTTTTAAGTGGTATGGTCCCGGCCCATTAGTTATCGTGGACGAACCTGTTAACAAGCACGTCTTCCTCGATATTCTGGACAATAATGCCCTACCAACTCTGTGGCAATATTATGGAGCCGAGCCTTATTGGTAGCAGCAGGATAACGCACCGAGCCATAAAGCAAGGACTTTTACGGCGTGGTTTGACGATAATTCCATATCGTGTGTGGACTGTCCAGCACATAGCCCTGATCTTAAGCCCATGGGGTACATATGGGATGCATTAGATTGTTGCATACGAACTTTGAAACCAAGGCGTACTACTAAGCAACAGTTAGCGTCAGCATTATGTACTGAATAGAACTGCATATTATTCCAAAGCCTTGTCGAAAGCTTGTCTCCAAGGGTCAGTGCATGCATTCAGGCCAAAGGGGTGTGACGTACCTGCCAGCAGGACGCACACGACATAAAGGCAGATAGGAATCAGAATAATCGTCTGCGTAGCTCAGTTGGTAGAGCAACTTGTTCCGGAATAAGCGGCCTCGGGTTCGAATCCCGGCGTAGACCAAAAATGACGGAGAAATTTACTTCGTTATAATGGCGCCCGAACTATCCGGATGACCCGGCCGTTCAAAATCTCGCATTGGTGTGATGTTATTTCCACACCGCGAGACAGGAAAAATCAGAGAATTCCTTCTCCAGCGCTTCGAAAAATAAAAATGTGTGATGTTGCATTCCACACAGCAGATTGACTGGGAGTTCTCAAGGGCACGTTCTACAGTGGATGGCTGCCTGCAACGATTCATGGTCACGGCTGACCCGTGGGCCATGCCCCCGGCTCTCTTTCGGCGGGGGGGAGATGTGACGTACCTGCCAGCAGGACGCACACGACATAAAGGCAGATAGGAATCAGAATAATCGTCTGCGTAGCTCAGTTGGTAGAGCGACTTGTTCCGGAATAAGCGGCCTCGGGTTCGAATCCCGGCGTAGACCAAAAATGACGGAGAAATTTACTTCGTTATAATGGCGCCCGAACTATCCGGATGACCCGACCGTTCAAAATCTCGCATTGGTGTGATGTTATTTCCACACCGCGAGACAGGAAAAATCAGAGAATTCCTTCTCCAGCGCTTCGAAAAATAATAATGTGTGATGTTGCATTCCACACAGCAGATTGACTGGGAGTTCTCAAGGGTACGTTCTACAGTGGATGGCTGCCTGCAACGATTCATGGTCACGGCTGACCCGTGGGCCATGCCCCCGGCCCTCTTTCGAGGGTGGGGGAGATGTGACGTACCTGCCAGCAGGACTCACACGACATAAAGGCAAATAGGAATCAGAATAATCGTCTGCGTAGCTCAGTTGGTAGAGCGACTTGTTCCGGAATAAGCGGCCTCGGGTTCGAATCCCGGCGTAGACCAAAAATGACGGAGAAATTTACTTCGTTATAATGGCGCCCGAACTATCCGGATGACCTGACCGTTCAAAATCTCGCATTGGTGTGATGTTATTTCCACACCGCGAGACAGGAAAAATCAGAGAATTCCTTCTCCAGCGCTTCGAAAAATAAAAATGTGTGATGTTGCATTCCACACAGCAGATTGACTGGGAGTTCTCAAGGGTACGTTCTACAGTGGATGGCTGCCTGCAACGATTCATGGTCACGGCTGACCCGTGGGCCATGCCCCCGGCCCTCTTTCGGGGGGGAGATGTGACGTACCTGCCAGCAGGACTCACACGACATAAAGACAAATAGGAATCAGAATAATCGTCTGCGTAGCTCAGTTGGTAGAGCAACTTGTTCCGGAATAAGCGGCCTCGGGTTCGAATCCCGGCGTAGACCAAAAATGACGGAGAAATTTACTTCGTTATAATGGCGCCCGAACTATCCGGATGACCCGACCGTTCAAAATCTCGCATTGGTGTGATGTTATTTCCACACCGCGAGACAGGAAAAATCAGAGAATTCCTTCTCCAGCGCTTCGAAAAATAAAAATGTGTGATGTTGCATTCCACACAGCAGATTGACTGGGAGTTCTCAAGGGCACGTTCTACAGTGGATGGCTGCCTGCAACGATTCATGGTCACGGCTGACCCGTGGGCCATGCCCCCGGCCCTCTTTCGGGGGGGGGAGATGTGACGTACCTGCCAGCAGGACTCACACGACATAAAGGCAAATAGGAATCAGAATAATCGTCTGCGTAGCTCAGTTGGTAGAGCGACTTGTTCTGGAATAAGCGGCCTCGGGTTCGAATCCCGGCGTAGACCAAAAATGACGGAGAAATTTACTTCGTTATAGGGGAGTGACACCGTACTAATGTACGTCAGTAAATGCTATGTTGTGTTTCTCTTCTAGGTAGAGGTCCGGTGACTTTTGTTAATATAGTGTATATGTAACTTTAAATAAATCGTATGAATAAATCGATTTTTAATACCACATATGTCTTTAAAATATCAAAGAGAATTGCGCCTTTTCTTTGCTCTAAAATCTAAATATTACATTCCTCCCTTCTGACCGTACGTTAGTAATGCTGGACAAAGTACATGGATTTCTCAGTTGAATGGAACCAACATTTACGAATTGCAAAGTGTTGTTGAAAATTCATTTGATACAGATTAACACGCATATGCGTATGAAACATGAGAACCTCACAGAACTGCAAAATGCTTGATCTTACTCAATGACTTGGTGAAATTTCATAATATTTGACAATAAAATCCTTTTCAAAACGAGTAAAAATGCATAATCATACTTTCTTCTAAGTGCATTGCAATTCAAAACGATAAAACGCACTTTATCTATCATAATCCTTGCTGAATGTTTCTGTGGTTCCGATTCGTATCTCCAGTTCAGATCGCTGGCAAGAAGAGATTCTGCAAATGAAGGCACTTCGCTCACCAGCGGAGGAGATTTTCCTGCCTCAAGTAGCAGCACTGTCACGCACTGTTCTTCTGACAGTCTACTGGCAATAACTGATCCCGCCGATCCGGCACCAACTATAAAACAAAACAAAAATAAATGCAATCATTTTCACATGATCTGAAATTTCTTCACGTGCATCAATATCTTTAACATACACTGAATGGATAAATTATAATGTACTAAGTGAAAGCCTATCAAAATAATGACGGCGGAAAATAAGATATGCAGAGTAATATTTTTAAAATCATTTATACTGGCGGAAAGTGAAAAAAGAACACCAAGAAGGAATTGGCGGACGATCATGAAATTTACATATGTTAATGGCGTCGAGTTTACGTAGGTGTGATGTTAATTTCGGGACCAACCGGGGAGCGCTTACGCGACAGCACGGCATAATATGCAAATTATCGTCGGTGGTATTTAATGAGTACGGCGAAAAGAATGTAATCAGTCGTCGACGTACGGACACGTGCGAAGACACTGAAGAAGCTGAAATGCCCGGACATGGAAGACGTGTGCGATTTCAGCATTTATCGGACTTTATGCGAGGTCGTCTAGTCGGACTCCGCGAGGCCGGATGATCATATCGTCGTATTGCGGAGCGAACTGGACGGGAAGTATCGGTGGTGGTACGATGGTGGCGTAGATGGTCCGAGGAACATTCTCACACGAGAAGACGTGGAACTGGGAGACACAGACGGACTGATGAGCGGAAGGATTGACGCATAAGATGAGCGGCGTTGTCAACCAGAACATCCACTGCGACGCAAATCCGAGCTGCCGTTGCACCTGAGGTGACTGTGCGAACAATCCGCAACCGTCTACTGGATGCAGGACTACGTGCACGTGTGCCTCTGACTCCAGACCACCGTCAGGAATAGCTGCAGTGGTGTCGTCAACGTCTGCACTGGAGAACGCAATGGCGATCTGTCGTGTTCAGCGATGAAAGCAGATTCTGCTTGGGAGTTCGCAGACGCACAGGGGAGCGTCTACACCCTTGCATCCGCCAGAGACACACTAGGCCTACGCACCTGGTCTCCTGGAGTGGGGAGCGATCAGCTATCACTCCCGTACACAACTAGTGTTTGTACCGAGTACGTTAAACAGCACCTCCTACATCAACAACTTCATTCAGCCCGTTGTTATGCCATTTGTAAGGTCGGTCCATCGTGGTGTTTTCCAGCAAGATAACGCACGCCCACACACGGCACGTACAACGCAACATGCACTTCAGGGTGTGAGACAACTTCCATGGCCTGCACGTTCACCGGATTTGTCCCCCATTGAGCACGAGTGGGATTTTATGGGACAATGACTTATCCGGTCTCCACGGCCAGTCACGACCATCCCCGATTTACGCGTCCAGGTTGAGGATGCTTGGAACTCAATACCCCAAACTTACATCCAACATCTGTACGACAAACTCCATGCCAGAATTGCACAGTGTGACGCAGTTCATGGCGGTTCAAATTCGTACTAACCATGTTACATGGAAATGTTATTTTTCAGTTTACCGGCAAATACAGCTGTGTTTTGCCATAATGTTTTTGATCATGTTATCCTCTGTATTCCGTTATTATGCTGTATAAACTTCGTTGGTATCACACCTCTTCTTGGTGTTCTTTTTTCACTTTCCCGCAGTGTATTTATTGAGTATTTCTTTGATCAGAGCATTTTTTGTGAGCGTTTGTTCATCATCGAGAATCTTACTTTGAGATGGAGTGTCGCAAACGCAGACGAAAAAATGTTTCGTGAAATTGTTGAAACAGATGTGTTCCAAATGTGAAAGTATGTTTCATGAGCATTACAACAATGAACATTATCACAATAAAAACAAGAAATATGACACCGAATTTTCGGGTGTAATGAGCACGTCTTTTGAATCCGTTTTTACGCTGTAGGGCCAGACATATTAATTCTCAGATAATACTTTGTTTCCCGCCGTATAGCGAGCTGCTACCGCCTCGCCTTTACTATACGATCTGGCTATCAAGGCGTCCTTGTGTAGAAGAAGAATTTCCTCGACGCAACTCAGTCCAGCACACGGAAATAAAAAAACAGCAAGATTTTATTATTCCGATAACTTTTGCTTCACGGGTTTCCGATGGCTTCCCGCTCAGGCTCCCCGTGCTGACCACGTGCTATTTTTTCACAATTCTTTCCGCGATACACGGTGGACGAAGGAATCCTCCTTCCCGTTCACCACGCTTTACTTCTGCGATACTCGCAGCCCTTCGGTCAAACCGGAGTCCGAACTGGGACCCTCTCTCCTTCATGACCGAAGCTCAACTGTCTCCCACTAAATACTCTTGGCCCTTTTGGTCCTCTACCACGCATGCGCAAGAAAAGCTCGTTACCTCGGTCAGCACGTGAAATACCTGAGCTCAGGAATGTCGTCAGATATGGCCGCGGGTGGCCGAGTGGGCAACGATCGTGACTCTCACGGGGAGGGCCTCAGGTTCGATCCCAGGCAGGTACGAACGCTCGATCCACTAAATACCCGCCGTGCGTCGGATGCGCACGTTAAACCGTCGGACCCCGGGTACTGGCCCCTCGGTAATAAATAAGGGCGTCCTCCTCCCCCTTTCTATTTCGATTCCGTGTCACTTTCCTATCGGGCGCTCTATCCCAAATCTCCTAGTTTCCTATTTCTAAGGGTTGTTTAAGACCTAGAGTCAGACACTCCCTTCCTAAAATCCTCTACATATGATCATACTGTCGTCGGATACCCGCAGGCGATTACAACCTTGCACGTACCAAAAGCGGTACTGCAACTTTTTTTAACAGAAGCACTCGAGCAGCCGGCTCTTCAAGGTCACGTGCCCCTAGCGTTCATGCATCGCTCCTTTAATCCTCACATAGGATTAAAATTGCTACCACGTGGTGAAGAATGTCAGTTCTTAGTTGAAACAACAAAATGGCGGAATGAAGCGTCCGTCCGCACGTGTTCATCACAACATTAAAATTAAATAAATTCATAATTGATAACTTGATGGCGGACGACCCTTACAGACGCCAATTAAATTTATCAAAGCAATTCAAAGTCAATGGAACCTGTATGAAAAACAATGGTGTGTGTCGGAAGAAAGACGTTTTTTTAATCGGGTTTTTAATCCTGCAGATATTATACGTAGTAAACGGAATTGTGAGCTTACGCCCTCTGATTGCAGACTTGTGCGTTAAGAAAAATTTGAATTTATATGAGAAACATTTCGCAAAGGAAACGCTCTCCAACAAAGAAAGAATTTCAAATCGAACTCTTCGTAGCACAGATATGTACAAATATAAGATATGCATCTGCAACCCTGGGGGTAAAATCATACATTATTTTAAGAAGAAAATATTCTCAAAAGGTTTTTCGATGTGAGCGGTACCGGTCCAAGAAAAAAAAAAAATTTAGTCGAGTTTTCAGGTGCTCAGATTTTGCTGCAAATACATCAGAAGCTGATATTAAGGCTTACGCCACCTGGTGGTCAAAACATTCTTTACCAAACATTAGAAATTATATGAAAAAGCATTGTCCATCAGGAGCTGTATGCGATACAGGAAGATTTTTCAAATCCGAGTTTTAGAAGCAGAAATAACACAGAAAACGCAAGTTATCATTGCTCCCCCTAGCGTAAAGCCTATGATTTACTTGAAAATTTGCAATTTTTATGAAAAACATGTCACACCGGAAACTATGCAATATTTTTCAAATCGGACCTTTAGAAAAAGAGATATTGACAAAACTAAGTATACATCTACGCTCCATGGCGGAGAAACCATACAATATTTTAAGAAGAAAATATTCCGAAAATGTTTATCGGCGTGAGTGGCATCGGTCCATGAAATAATTTTTTCAATCGAGATTTTAGAAGATCAGAGACAAGGTGACACCATATCTCCGAAGCCCTTTAATGCCACGTTGGAAAATGTCTTTCAATTACTGAACTGGGAAAACAAAGGGATAAAGATTAATGGAGATTATCTAACCCACCTTCGTTTTGCTGATGACGTAGTCATTTTTGCAACTACCCCATCAGAGCTGCAGAGTATGATCCAGGAACTTGCTGACAAGAGTAAAGAAGTGGGATTAAAAATGAACTTTCAGAAGACAAAAGTGATGTTCAATGCTTTTACAAGAAATGAAGATTTATCGATTGATGAAGAAAAACTGGAGATAACAGATACGTATGTTTATCTTGGACAGCAGATATCAAGTGAGGGTCACATTGATGAAGAAATTAATCGGCGTGCAAAACTTGCCTGGAGAGGTTTTGGAAGAAGCAGCATAATTTTCAAGGGCAATATGCCATTATGTCTTAAAAGAAAAGTGTTTGATCAATGCATCCTTCCAGTGCTTACGTATGGTGCAGAGACGTGGACCTTAACTAAAAGAGACATACAAAGGCTGCAGACAACTCAAAGCAGCATGGAGAGGTGCATGCTTGGTATAACCAGGAGAGATAAGAAGAGGAACTCGTGAATCCGAAAAATGACTAGAGTGGAAGACATCATGATCAGAGTTAAATCCCTGAAATGGCAATGGGCTGGACATACTGCCAGAAAGACAGACCATCGATGGACAGCCGAAATTTTAGATTGGATTCCAAGGGACAGGAAAAGACCCAGAAGAAGACCACTTGGGAGATGGGTGGATGAAATTCGAAAGTATGCGGGAGTGACATGGAGGAGACTGGCACAAGACAGACCGTTGTGGAGGAAAATTGAAGAGACCTTCATCCAGCATTGGATTGATAATGGTTGACAATGATGATGATGATGACATCAGAAGCAAAAATTAACACTTGCGTCACCTGGTGGCCAAACTATTATTTACCAAAAATTAGATATTCTATGCAAAAGAGTTTCCATCAGGAGCTGTAACCCCTGAAGAAAAAATTTTCAAATCAGAGTTTTCGAAGAAAAGATATCAGAGAAAACGTAATTTACTTTTACGCCCCCTAGCGGAAAATCTATGCGTAACTTGAAAAAGAAACTATACCTAAAATATTTTTCGACATAAATGGAATCGAAAAAGAAAAGAATTTTTTCAATGGGATGTTTAGAAGGAAATACGTATATCGAATAAAATGTATTTTGAATTCGACGTCATATGCATTTACGCCCTCTAACGGCAAAATTGTACATCGTAAAAAAAGTGAAATGAAAGATCATTATTCACATATTTCAAGCATCTCAATGCAAAAAGAATTTTCAAATCGGACTAATAGTTGCAGTGATAGGGTGTCTTCAGACGGACAACCCGATAACATAAGCACGATCTTTTTTTGCAGAAGACGTGCTAAAATTGTATATTGATTAAGATGGGAATTCGATGGCACGACGCATTGTGCTGATGGTGTATACCAACAGGACAGTGTGCCGTAAAACGGGTGCGTGATTAGTTCCAAATACACGACAGCGATGCCTCTGTCCTCCCTTGGGCGGCGAAATCACCCGATCTCAATCACATAGAGCACTTGTGGAACTATTTGGATCGACAGGTTCGACTTACCAACTCACAACCGCGTTCTCCCCGGGATCTCTGTGCTCTGCTGCAGTCCGAATGGGCACGTGCAGCCTTCTAGGGCCTCATTGCGTCCATACCACACCATCTCGCCGTTGTCATCCGGACCAAGATGGCTATTCCCATTATTTGGTAGAAGGTCATATTATTCTGATACGACTGTGTATGGGACAGGCTATTATTAGGAACTTCTGCGGACCATGTGCATCGCAAAATGCTGCATCTTTACCCAGAGAGGGATCAATTCTTTCAGTACGATAACACCCCGTCTCTTGAAGGAATTGTACGAGGTACACATTGCTGATATGAGGCATCTTGAGTAGTCCGCAATGTCGCCTGATCTCAACCCAATTGATCATATGTGGCATGTCGTGGAGCGCCTGCTGAGGTTGTTGGACAAACTTGAAACGGACTTTTCTGAAATAAACAAAATTTCTGACTACGGAAGACCTGTAAAAATACGGAAATTAAAAAAACAAGTTAGTAAAATCACACAATGCATTGATTATGATACGCTTTCCAACATACCAGAGCCGCCCCGGTGGCGCAGTGGTCTCAGCGATGGCCTCTGATCATTCGTCCGAACGAGGTCCGGGTTCGAATCCCGGTGAGGCATGGATGTTGTGTTTGTCTTACGGCACTGGCTCTCTCTCTTCCCTGGAACCAGTGACCCTAAATTAGGGACGGGCGACTGCTTATAGCCCATTGAGTTGCTCACTGTGGTCGTTAAACCTCCAATCAAAAAAAGAAAAAAATAGCCCATTGCGTTGCTCATGGTGGCTCTTATATCCTGGTGAGGCCTGGGTGTTGTGTTTGTCTTACGGCACTGGCTCTCTCCCTTCCCTGGAACCAGTGACCCTAAATTAGAGACGGGCGACTATTTCGATGGTATTCAACAGAATTGGTTCAGTACACCTATGGAACAACATATTAAAGTTTTATCGCAATAGAAGCATTTTTAGTCAAGTTTTGAGGATAATGGCTGTGGAATACATCTCACTCCTGTGCACTGACCTTTTACCCCATTTCACCAATTTTCAATAGGGTTTCTTCCCAGGTCGTCCCCTACAACATACTAAAAGTTCATCGAAATCGAACCATTTTTACGCGAGTTATCGTGCGGAGGCAGACAGACAGTAAAAGCAGGAGCATATACGCTTCTTCGACCAACGGTTGAAGAAGCGTATATGCTCAGTTTTTACTGTCTGTCTGGTATGTTGGGAGCGTATCATTGATTGTGATACGCTCCCAACATACCAGAAATTGTTACTCAAGTTATGAGGAAAATGGATGTGGAATAAATCTCACTCCTGAACCCTGACCTTTGACCCCACTTCGATGATATTCAACAGAACCGGTTCAGTATACCCCCGGAACAACATACTAAAGTTTAATCGAAATCGAATCATTTTTACGTAAGTCATGGCGCATAAGGGCAATGAAAGAGACCCCGCTCCTATGTTCTGACATTTGACCTCATTTCGTCCATTTTCAATAGGGTTCGTCCCCAGGGTGTCCCCTACCACATAGCAAAATTTCATCGAAATCGAACCATTTTTACGTGAGTTATCGTGCGGACAGGCACACAGACAGACAGACGGACAAACATGGTACATATACCCTTCTTCAAAGCGTAAACAAGTTAGTAAAATCATGCAATGCATTGATTATGATACGCTTTCCAACATACCAGAAATCATTACTCAAGTTATGAAAATAATGGCTGTGGAATAAATCTGGCTTCTGTGCCGTGACCTTTGACCCCATTTCGATTATATTAAACAGAATTAGTTCAGTATACATCCGGAACAACATGGGGAAGTTTTGTCGCAATCGAAGCATCATTTTTACGTACGTTACAACGCATAACGGCGATGGAATGGATCTCCACCTGTGTTCTGATCTTTGACCCCATTTCGCCCAATTTCAGCAGGGTTCGTTCCCAGTTGTTCCCTACCACATACTAAAATTTCATCGAAATCGACCCATTTTTACGCAAGTTATCGTGCGGACAGACAGACAAAAAGACGGAAGAAGATGGAGCATATACGCTTCTTCAACCTATAGTTAGGAATTGTAAAAAAGGAAGCAATACTCGACCCAACTGTCTTCTTGAGTACCTGCGATTCTGAATATCAAAGCATTTAAAATTTTGCATGATACTGACATGACTTTATATTCAGTAGCTCTTGAAATCCCAGAATAATACACTGGCGTGCAAGAATTAAGGACGACACGGTTTTTCGAATGTAACGTCGTGCAGAAGTGCTCCACATCAACTCAAATCATACCATAACATCCCCAAGATGTAAGAATATGGGAGAAGTGAGCAAAACCGTCCAAAACAAGGAATCCAAAGGATACAAAGGCACTTTATTGAAAAGGTAGCTTCGAGCACAACTGGACAGAAGACAGAAACGTCCTTGTGACAGACGGCTGCCAAGAAAAATCCAGTCTTTAGTAGAGGATATGATCACCCCTAACTGCGTTGCAGGATTTACAACGTCTGTCCATGCTGAGGACGAAGTTATCAAGGAGCTGTTGAGGCATCGCGGCCCATTCCTCTTGTAGCGCCAATCGCAGCTGCGGAATCGTTGCTGCGGAATCGTTGCTGGCGGCTGGTGACGTGCTGCCAAGCGTCAGGTCCCACACGTGTTCGATTGGATTTAGGTCCGGGGACCTTGCGGGCTAATCCATGCGTTGAATATCTTCACTCTCCAACAGCTCTGCGACAGCCACTGTACGATGAGATCTAGCGTTGTCGTCCATGAAGAGTATCTCAGAACCTACAGAACCTCTAAACAGACGCATGTGAGTCAGGAGAACCTCGGTACAATAGCGGACACCAGTGACTGAACCTCCTTGGAAGATGTGAAGTACGGCTACCAAGCATGATACCGCCCCAAACGAGAACTCCGCCACCTCCAAACCGGTCCCTTTTGATGATGTTGGCGGTGTGATTGTGTGCATCATGCTCTCTCCAGATGTGTATACGTCCAGAATCGTTCGTCAGACTAAATCGGCTCTCATCCGTAGAGAATACTCAACCCCATTGCTGATGTGTCAAGTTCATGTGTTCCTGGCACCACAGAAACCGCTGTCTCCGATGAGCAGGCATTACTGGCACACACCGTACTGGTCGTCGTGCAACCAGACCACCTTTGTGCAGCCACCTGGACACGGTAAAACGCGATAACGGACGTCCATTTGTCTGTTGCATGTGCCTTGCGATTTCTCCCGCTGTCTGCCGTCTGTCTGATCTCGCCTGTAGGACAATATACCGGCTGTCCGCCGCCGTGGTTGTGTACGACCACTGCTAAACTCTCGGACAGCGGTTGCTCTCGTTTGAAATGCTCTTCAAGCTCGTGATACGATGCTGTGAGCGATCCCGAACTCCTCGGCCACACTAGTCACACTTCGACCTTCTTCCAACTTCCCATTTACGCGACTTCGGGTAAAGTCATCCAGATGTCGTCTACTGGATTGCATGTTGGCCATATCACACGGTGGCAGCAACTGGACGTCGCTCAAACCGATGTACACCGTGCAATAGCTTTCACCGAATTGCTGAGCGTACACCGCCCGTGTGCTTTATGTCCTTCCGAACCCCCCCCCCCCCCACACACACACACACACAGCCTACGTCATGCTGCATGTATACACATGCCCTACCGTGCCGGACCCTAGTCTATCTCCTGAGCGGTCTTTCGGTCCGTTCTGCCTGCTCTATCCGCTGTTATGCTAATTTCTCCTCTTTGTCCTTAATTTTTGCACACCAGTGTATGTCAGATGTAAAAAAAAAAGAATTCTGGAGAGGAAAAGAAAATTTTTAACCTACCAATGACATAATCATATTCATCCATGAACACAGATTTGGTCTTCGGTGCATGCCTCTGTGTTGCCAAAGAAAACAACAGCAGAGGAAGTAATGTTGAATTCTGCAATGGCGTTGGGTACGACTGCTCCCGAGGAAAATCAGGAATTTGCCCACTCATGACGGGAAAATCTAAGGATAAAAGAACACAAATACAATTAGTACGCCTTAAGGCTCTACGAGACCCGCCATCTTGTATTGCTGCTTTCTCTTGTTAACCAACGGGCAAGCGTATTTCACAAATTGCTCGGGCAATTTTGCATATTTTGGAACACCGTTTGTGGCTAACGCAAGATATATGATAAATAAAGAGTTCTCTGGTTTCAGAATTTTTATTTTGGACTCTAAGTATTTTTTATTAATTAATAAAACTATGGAAGACGCCTTAGTACGACTTTCGCTGCAGATAAAAAATGAAGGAAAAGGTCAACAAAAATTCTTAAACCAGGCAACTCTTTATTTATCATATATCTTGCGTTAGCCACCAACGGTGTTCCAAAATGTGCAAAATTGCCCGAGCAATTTGTGAAATACGCTTGCCCGTTGGTTAACAAGAGAGAGCATCAATGCAAAATGGCGGGTCTCGTAGAGCCTTAATAGCATGCTTTGTAATGAGAAGAAATTATATTTATGTTAATATCTACTGGGTGTGTACAAAAGTTCTACTCGTTTTTGTAATACTGTAGTTGCAAATTGCGATTGGAGTAGTTACGTAAGAGATGACGCTGCGATGCTGAATTTTAGACAAATAAAGCGTGGAGCATATAGAGGCACTAGGTTTGTCTGAGTAAGTCATTCGTAACCAAAATCATGGACGGTGTAACATGGCATGCGATAAGGAGCACATTAGACATTGTTTACTGTACGAGTTCTATAAAAGCAGCACTCCAACCGCGGCTTGCCGAAACATCCTTCAAGTGTATGGGGAGGATGCAGTTGATGATAGCACATGTTGCCGCTGGTTTCGGAAATTCCTGGACGGAGGCAGAATCTGTGAAGTTTAATCACGTTCTGGACGCCCATCGGTGGTTTCTGACGAGGATGTGGACCAAGCCATAACAAATGACCCATATCCGACCATTTGGGAATTAGCGGAAACGTCGGTACACAGAACAACAGTCGAAAGACGGATACATACGCTTGGGTTCATCACCAAGTTCGATAACTGGGTTCCGCACCAGCTTTCTGCAAAGCAACGAAAGGAGAGAATCTGTACCTGTGTTTCTTTGCTTTCTCGTCACAGAAATGAACCGTTTTTGGGACGAATTGTAACGAGTGATGAGAAATGGGTACTGTACCGTAATGTAAAGCGTCGACGGACTGTGTGCTAACGTGCGGAGCCTGCGCCATCGACCTGAAAATGAGGAATGCATCTCAAAAATGTTTTCTTTAGTGTTTAGTGGGATGTCCTGGAAATAATTCACTGGAAGGTGTTGGCACCTAACCGAGCGATAAATGCTGACCTCTACTGCCAACAGTTGGACAGATTGCGAGAACAACTGACATTGAAGCGGCCAGAACTCGTCAACATTCTCCTGATCTGGCATCAACGGACTACCACCTTTTTCGATCATTACAGAACGCCTTCGCTCTCCAAGCCTTCGATGATGTGGACGATGTGAAAACTGCATTACGTGACTTTTTCTACTCTAAAGCACAGGAATTTTTCCGGCGTAGGATTCACCTACTCAAAGCATGAGGTCATACAGAATGATGGCAATTATTTGAAATCCCAAGTACGTTATTTTTTGTGTTCTCCTTTCTTTGTAGCCTACAAAAACAGTTACAACTTATGGACACACCCAATAATTTAGGATGATATACACTGAAGAGCAATTGAATTAGAGATACCTGTCTAGTAACGTGTGGCACCACCTTTCGCCCTGATGACGGCGGCGATTCGTCTCGGCATGGACTCGACAAGACACCGGAAGCGTTGGGAAGCCGTACGGATCCACGACCCCTGAACAAGCACCCATAGTTCACGAAGATTTGATGGAGGGGTATCAGAGCCTCGAACATCTCTCTCGATGGCATCCCAGATGTGCTCGATGGGATTAAGGTCAGGTGACCTAGCTGGCCAAGGAAGTGAGGTCACGTCGGTGGAATGTTCATCCAACCATTCAGATACAATTCGGGAGCTGCATTGTGTTGTTGCAGGATGAGGTCCCCAGTGGGATGTTGAAGACGCACAAACGGGAGCACGTGGTCGTCCAGGATATCCCGGTAGCACTGACCTGTGAGGGACGATGTCACACGTACCAGGGGTCCCATTTCAGTCCTCGTAAACAGTCCCCAGACGAGAATGCCACCCCCACTAGCTTGAAGAGTAACCTGCTGGCAAGAAGGATCCATTGCTTCATGTGGTTTGCGCCGTACTCGTATCCTACCATCCGCATGTACCACCCTGAATCCTGACTCATCAGTCCAGGCAACATTTTCCCACATGTCTAGGGTCCAGTGGCGATGTTCCCGCGCCTATGCTAATCTTTGCACCCTGTGATGTGCGGTCAGCAGCGGTACCCTCGTGGGACTATTGCTTCTGTACCCCATAGCGAGGAGATGGTTCTGGATAGTGTGGCTGCTTACACGTTTTTGTGCACCAGCGTTAAATTGCTGAGTGATTTCTTGCACTGTGGCCCGTCTATCCGCAGTTACAATGCGAGCTAGCCGACGATGTCCCCTCTCATCCACACGCTGTTGTCCACGGCAGTTGGCCCTTGCAGGGATAGTTTTACCGGATGCGATGTACTCACGGTGCACCCGTGACACAGTGGCTCGTGAAAATCCCAGCGCCTGCACGACTTCCGAGATAGAGTGACCCATTCGTTGGGCCCCGACAATTTGCCCACGATCAAATGCGCTTAGATCCGTCGTCTTACCCACACTGCGTCCGACTCTTACTGATTCCCGTCACATCACTCCTTATATTGTCGGATCGCTGCATACGTCATGTCGTTTCCGTTTACAGGGCCGCCCACAGCGCCACATTTGCATAACGTCAGCTGTCTCTAATTCAATTGTTCTTCAGTGTATTAGGGGTATGCAAAAGTTTCCGCCGTTTTAAGGAGAAGGGAGACAGAAACAATCAAGAAACCCGTACACATTTACTCAATAAAATATTTGCCGTTAGCATCAACGACCTTTTCTCATTTTTCAGGCAACAAATGAATGCCCCTGTGATCGAAGTACTCGGGTTTTGTGCTGAAGTACGCAGGGACGAAACTTTCCACTTCTGGAAAAGTGGTGAACCGCTGCTCAGAGAAAGTGCAATGTACTGTTTCATAATATTGTTTCACAAAACTTCTAAATGTAAAATTTACTCTTGACAGTTATTTAGCTTTTGTCTTTAAAACTCCACAGTGTGATACATAGAATCACACAATGATTTAAGTATCCGGTTTTTTACTGTAGCACAATATACAGTATAATACTGTGTACAATGGGGAAGAGGATAAGAAATATCCTGTGCCACAATAACAAAAATTTACGCGTTATGCATTCATAATATCCGATCTCGCTATGCAGAACTTCAAAATGAAATACTTCGCCAGACTATGGAAATTTAACATTTAATCAAACTTCCAAATATTCCTATGAATCTCTCCTATTATCGGAAAGTTTTCGTCATATTAATATGGAAAAAGTGAGAACGGAGTTTTTTTGGTTAATTGTTATAAGAAAGGAAATGCGGAAACGTTTCTGAAAATTTAGATTTTCCGTTAACAAATCTTGAAAATAGTAATTTACCGTCAATATACCCTGAAGAGCAATTGAATTAAAGACAGCTGGCGTTATATAAATGTGGCGCTGTGGGCGGCCCTGCAAACGGAAACGGCATGACGTATGCAGCGATCCGACAATATAAGGAGTGATGCGACGGGAATCAGTAAGAGTCGGATGCGGTATGGGTAAGACGAAGGATCTAAGCGCATATGATCGTGGGTAAATTGTCGGGGCCGGACGAATGGGTCACTCCATCTCGGAAGTCGTGGACTGAAATGGGACCTCTGGTATGCAAGCACTGTGATTTTCACGAGCCACTGTGTCACGGGTGCACCGTGAGTACATCGAATCCGGTAAAACCATCCCTACAAGGGCCAACTGCCGTGGACAACAGCGTGTGGATGAGCGAGGTCATCGTCGGCTAGCTCGCATTGTAACAGCGGATAGACGGGCCACAGTACAAGAAATCACTCGGCAATTTAACGCTGGTGCACAAAAACGTGTAAGCAGCCACACCATCCAGAACTATCTCCTCGCTATGTGGTACAGAAGCCATCGTCCCACGAGGGTACCGCTGCTGACCGCACATCACAGGGTGCAAAGATTAGCATGGGTGCGAAAACATCGCCACTGGACCCTAGACATGTGGGAAAATGTTGCCTGAACTGATGAGTCGAGATTCACGTTGGTACATGCGGATGGCAAGATACGAGTACGTCGCAAACCACATGAAGCGATGGATCCTTCTTGCCGGCAGGGAACTCTTCAAGCTGGTGGAGGTGGCATTCTCGTCTGGGGACCGTTTACGTGGACTGAAATGGGACCTCTGGTATGTGTGACATCGTCCCTAACAGGTCAACGTTACCAGGATATCCTGGACGTCCATTTGCTCTCGTTTGAGCGTCTTCAGCATCCCACTGGGGACCTCATCCGGCAACGAGACAATGCAGCTCCCGAATTGTATCCGAATGGTTGGATGAACACTCCACCGAAGTGACCTCGCTTCTTTGGCCAGCTAGGTCACCTGACCTCAATCTCATCGAGCACATCTGGGATGCCATTGAGAGAGATGTTCGAAACTGTGACCCCTCTGCATCAAATCTTCGTATTCAGGGGTCGTGGATCCGTATAGCTTCCTAACACTTCCGGTGTCTTGTCGAGTCCATTCCGAGACGAATCGCCTACGTCATCAGGGTGAAAGGTGATGCTACGCGTTACTAGACAGGTATCTCTAATTCAGTTGCTCTTCAGAGTAAGAAAGGAATTGCGGAAGCGTTTCTGAAAATTCGGGATTTTCCATTAACACATTTTCCCTGCGGTCGCTGTGAACAATGCGTGGCACTCTCCTCTCCCCTCTGGCATTAATGGGCTGCGGACGACGGTTCATCGTTTGGCCATCTGTGCACCACTTTTGATACGTACTCACTACAGCGGCGCGAGAAAAACCCACAATCCGCGCTGTTTCCGAGATCAAAATTCCGAGGTTCCGTGACACCACAATTTGTCCTTTATCAAACTCCGATAAATCGGCAGCTTTTCCCATTCTGACTCCAAACACTCTACTAACCGTAAGTCCGTCGTCGGGTTGTATATATACTGCTCTGTGAACTTCCCCTGCGCCACCGTTCGGTCTCCAGGCGCTCTTATTTCTCTAGGTTGGGGGTGGTCATAATGTAATGGCTTATCGGTGTGTATCAATTACATACGGAATTGTATTGCTACAATACTCTGCAAGAAATTTATTTTGCATTTTATTGCGATGAAAAGGAAAAGATATTCTTAACAATCGGACTTTAGAAGACAAGCTAGTAAAACCATGCAATGCATTGATTATGATACGCTTTCCAACATACCAGAAATTATTACTCACGTTATGTGGATAATGGCTATGGAATAAATCTCGCCCCTGTGTCCTGACCTTTGACCCCATTTCGATGATATTCAAGAGAACCGGTTCACTATACCTCCGGAACAACATGATAAAGTTTTGTTGCAATAGAAACAGTTTTACGCAAGTTATGAGAATAATGGCTGTGGAATAAAACTGGCTTTTTGGCCGCCCCGGTGGCGCAGTGGTCTAAGGCGTTGGCCTCTGATCATTCGTCCGTACGGGGTCCGGGTTCGAATCCCGGTCAGGCATGGATGTCGTGTTTGTCTTACGGCACTGGCTCTCTCCCTTCCCTGGAACCAGTGACCCTAAATTAGGGACGGGCGACTGCTTATAGCCCATTGAGTTGCTCACGGTGGTCGTTAAACATCCAATTAAAAAAAAACTGGCTTTTGTGCAATGACCTTTGACCCCATGTCGTTGATATTCAACAGAACCGGTTCACTATACCTCCGGAGCAACATGATAAAGCTTTGTCGCAATCCAAGCATTTTAGGTAAGTTATGATGCACAAGGGCAATGGAATGGATCCCACTCCAGTGTCCTGACATTTGACCCCATTTTGCCCATTTTCTATAGGGTTCGTCCCCAGGTGGTTCCTTACCACATACTAAAATTTGATCGAAATCAAACCATTTTTACGCAAGTTATGACGCATAAGGGCAATGGAATATATCCCGCTCTGCCTGACCTTTGACCCCATTTCGCCCATTTTCAATAGGGCTCGTGCCCAGGTGGTTCCCTACCACATACTAAAATTGCATCGAAATCGAACAATTTTTACGCAAGTTATGACGCATACGAGCAATGGAATGGATCCCGCTCCTATGTCCTGACCTTTGACCCTGCTTCGCCCATTTTCAATAGGGTTTGGCCCCAGGTGGTCCCCTACCACATACTAAAATTTCGTCAAAATTGAACTATTTCACGTGAGTTATCGTGCGGACGGACTAAGCTGGAGCATATACGCTTCTTCAACCTACGGTTGGAAAGCGTAAAAAAATAGAATTACATGCGCGTGCGGAGTGGAATGGGAGCGAGCCCGTGCCACGATGGGTCAGAGGTTCTCTAAAACGTCCCTAAATTGAAATTGAAAAGCAGCAACAATTTAAGTATCGCCTTTTTTTTTTTTTTTTTTTCAATTGTATGTTTAACGACCAGCGTGAGCAACTCATTGGGCTATAAGCAGTCGCCCGTCCCTAATTTAGAGCCTCTAGTTCCGGGGAAGGGAGAGAGCCAGTGCCTTAAAACAAACACAACATCCATGCGTCACTGGGACTCGAACCCGGACCGATCTCGGACGAATGGTCACGAGCCATCGCTTAGACCACTCTGCTACTGGGGTAGCAGTCTCGCCTTTTTTTTTTTTTTTTTTTAGGACATTGACGATGAATCTGAAGTAAATTTTGCCCAAAACTCTCCGCGTTTTACAAACGTATTCACATAGCGTTCGGGTTTTACGAAAGCTACCGCGCAGCAATGTCTTTACCCCCTCTCACGTGATCAGTACTGACCATTTACTTGTCACCCTTCATAGTCATCCCACTAATCCATGGTGATATGCATCTCACTACTACTTGGTGATTGATATCCCAATAGTCTTTGCTGGGTTATAACGAAGTAAATTTCTCCGTCATTTTTATCCGCGCGGGATTCGAACCCGGGTCCCCTCATTCCGGAATAAGTTGCTCTACCAATTGAGCTACGCGAACGTTTGTTCTGACTACTATCTGCCTTTATGTCGTGTGCGTCCTGCTGGCAGGTACGTCACAGGGTGATGTGTATTTAAAGTTCTTTATTCCCAAGAAATGTTGGGGACATCATACCACTTAGTAGCAACAAGTGACTCGAACATCTTTTCTCTTCTTTCTTAGATTCTTCGCTATTGCTACAGCCATTTTAAATGGTAATCAGTTAGAAAGGATTAGTGTCAATCATCCTCCTAAATGACCACTTTAAATGACATAGATAAAGACGGAAGCGAAGCTTTTTTTTTTTTTTTTTATTGGAGGTTTAACGACCACCGTGAGCAACTCAATGGGCTATAAGCAGTCGCCCGTCCCTAATTTAGGGTCACTGGTTCCAGGGAAGGGAGAGAGCCAGTGCCGTAAGACAAACACAACATCCATGCCTGACCGGGATTCGAACCCGGACCCCTTACGGACGAATGATCAGAAGCCAGCGCCTTAGACCACTGCGCCACCGGGGCGGCGAAGCGAAGCTTTCTCACGTTCAAGTGCACTTGTTCCAACCGCTCTCGGTCCACTTCTTGGATAGTGAATATATCCGTGTCATCTGATTTCAGCCTATTTTCCTAAACCCGAGTTAATTTGCACCAGCCGGTTAAAGGCATAAGTTTTTTTTTTTTTTTTTTTGATTGGAGGTTTAACGACCACCGTGAGCAACTCAATGGGCTATAAGCAGTCGCCCGTCCCTAATTTAGGGTCACTGGTTCCAGGGAAGGGAGAGAGCCAGTGCCGTAAGACAAACACAACATCCATGCCTCACCAGGATTCGAACCCGGACCCCTTACGGACGAATGATCAGAAGCCAGCGCCTTAGACCACTGCGCCACCGGGGCGGCGAAGCGAAGCTTTCTCACGTTCAAGTGCACTTGTTCCAACCGCTCTCGGTCCACTTCTTAGATAGTGAATATATCCGTGTCATCTGATTTCAGCCTATTTTCCTAAACCCGAGTTAATTTGCACCAGCCGGTTAAAGGCATAAGTTTTTTTTTTTTTTTTTTGATTGGAGGTTTAACGACCACCGTGAGCAACTCAATGGGCTATAAGCAGTCGCCCGTCCCTAATTTAGGGTCACTGGTTCCAGGGAAGGGAGAGAGCCAGTGCCGTAAGACAAACACAACATCCATGCCTCACCGGGATTCGAACCCGGACCCCTTACGGACGAATGATCAGAGGCCAACGCCTTAGACCACTGCGCCACCGGGGCGGCAAGGCATAAGTAAACCTTTGTTTCATTTGTCAAGAAATAGGTCCATCAAAGACGATACTTACTTCAGCTGAAGTTGGTATTTTGTCGTCTTCGTAAGGCAAATGTGTCTTTCGGTCTCTTGATCAGTGACGGAAAAACTCCTCCAGCACGGGTATTCTCGTAAAATAAAAACAAATCACTAGAAATTCTCAAGGATTTGCTTATAGTAGTTAAAATATTTTTACGAAGGGTTTTAGTCAGAATATGTTTCTTGAGACTTCGTCAGACTTCACGCAGAAGTGTCACAAAAGGAACGAGTCGAAGCGCGAGCATCCTAGCAATGGTTTCGCAGCTGACACATGCTTCCCATTTAAGATCATTCCTAACTCAAAACATCACGTGACATATAACATCTGCGCCATAAATGTGACACCGTCGTACAATAGCATATTTCCTATTCAAAAGCATAGATACTCATGCCTTGCCTGCGGTCGTTAATTCTAAGAAGGAACATACATAGAGTTTATTTTTAGCACGTCTTTTGGGGGGAAAAGGGACGTGTTTGTAGTTCCACTTTGTTCGTCCTTTATTGCAGACACCGTATCTCTGCACCTGTTAGCCTGATTTCAGAAGTTCTTTTTTTACATTGCAGAGCCAGAACTATAAAAACGATAATTAATCCTTGCCCTCTGGTTTCCATAAATTAAGCAACAAATGCGAAGATCGTGATAACCAAAAAAAAAAAAAAAGGCAACCGATTCAGATGAAATTTGGTGATAAGCTTTATCTGCCCAGATGCAATGAAACAAGTTATTAAAATCATGCAATGCATTGATTATGATACACTTTCCAACATACCAGGAATCATTACTCAAGTTATTACTCGTTATGAGGATAATGGCTGTGGAATGAATCTCGCTCCTGTGCCCTGATCTTTGACCCCATTTCGATTATATTAAACAGAACCGGTTCAGTATACCTCCGAAACAACATACTAAAACTTTGCCGCAATAGAAGCATTTTTAGTCAAGTTACGAGGATAATGGCTGTGGAATAAATCTCGCTCCTGTGCCCTGACCTTTGACCCCATTTCCATTATATTAGACAGAACCGGTTCACTATACCTCCGAAACAACATACTAAAGTTTTGCCGCAATAGAAGCAGTTTTAGTCAAGTTATGAGGATAATGGCTATGGAATAAATCTCGCTCCTGTGCCCTGACCTTTGACCCCATTTCTATGATATTAAACAAAATTGGTTCAGTATACCTCCGGAACAACATACTAAAGTTTTGTCGCAATAGAAGCATTTTTAGTCAAGTTATGAGGATAATGGCTGTGGAATAAGTCTTGCTACTGTACATTGACCTTTGACCTCCTTTCGATGATATTCAACAAATCCAGTTCAGTATACCTCCAGAACAATATGATAACGTTTTGTTGGAATCGAAGCATTTTTACGTAAGTTATGACTCATAAGGGCAATGGAATGGATCCCGCTCCTATGCCCTGACCTTTAACCCCATTTCGGCCATTTTCAATAGTGTTCTTTCCCAGGTTGTTCCCGTACCACATACTAAAGCGAGTTATCGTGCGGACAGACAGACAGACGGACAAAGGTGGTGCATATTCGCTTCTTCAACGGACGGTTGAAAAGCGTAACAAACGAAAGAACGTGTGATAAAAAGCATTTACGTATTGTACGGGCGATGCAAATATGAAAATACAGAACTATAGGTATCAAGATGAAATAGGAAAAGGTACTTCAATACGGAGTGTAGTTACCCCAAACAGCAATACATACCTGACAGCAATGTTCGATGATGTTAATTATGGTTCGAGCAGTTCCGACGGTAGCTGCGTCCATTGCTCGAGCTAAGCAGTGCGGAGCCCCTGCATGGTTCAGGGAGGGAACTGGAGGCCAAAAACACGCCTTCCCAGAGCATCCCAGACATGCTCAATGGGATTCATATCGGAAGAGCATGCTGGCCACACCATACGGACTGTAGTCTCCTGTTCCAGGTACTGGTGCACGAAGCGAGCTGTGTGTGGGCTGGCGTTATCGCCTGCAGTACAATTGCATCGCCAATTGCGGCCACATACGTACGAACAATAGGGTCCAGGATGTCGTCTCTCTACATCTGAGCACTGAAGTTTCCATGTCAATACTTAGAGGTCGCACTAGAACACTACCTTACGTGTCCCTTTCCTGAATATTAGAGGGAAGATAACGAGTACCGGCCTCTCTCCAGATGTAAACTCGGCAAGAATCCCTCTGTAATCAGCATCGCGACTCATCAGTGAACAGAACAGACCTCTACTGATTTTGAGTCAGTTCAGATGCGTTCGGGCACAATTGAAACGTTCCCTTTAGTGGCTGGGGGTGAGGGGCACGCATAATACCGGTCCCCGAGCATACAGTCCTCCTGCATTTAACCATCTGCGTACAGCCGAAGCGGATACCGTCCGTCCGGTGGCTGCCGCAAGCACAGATCTGAGATGAGTCGGTGTAGCCGTCCTGCTCCGCCGTGCCGAAAGCAGCAAATAGCTGTCATCCGCGGAGGTCGTCGCCATTTGCCTACCTTCGCTGTACCTTCGGGAAGCTGCCCCCGAGGCTTGGAACTACTCCCACATCCCGCTGACCATAGTACGATCGACGTTGAGCCATCTTGCGGTGTCCGCCTGCCGTTGCTCTGCTTCGATTCGGCCTATCGCTCTGTTGCGTAACTCCGCTAGTAAATGACGTCTCGAAGCGAAATCGCTATCTTGAAATCTCGTCATTCACCCCCGCAATGAATTGACGACTCCCTACGAAACAGCTGGTTTTAAGCTCTTGCGCATTTTTTTTTTTTTTTTGATTGGAGGTTTAACGACCACCGTGAGCAACTTAATGGGCTATAAGCAGTCGCCCGTCCCTTATTTAGGGTCACTGGTTCCAGGGAAGAGAGAGAGCCAGTGCCGTAAGACAAACACAACATCCATGCCTGACCGGGATTCGAACCCGGACCCCTTTCGGACGAATGATCAGAGGCCATCGCTTAGACCACTGCGCCACCGGGACGGCCTTTCGTATTTGCATAAAGCACTACCAGTGCCACTCATATTCCTTCCGTACATAGATGCTGTATGCTTTCGCCCGTAACATATGCAAATTTTCATTCAATTTGAACTATATCTAGCAGCCCCGGTGGCGCAGTGGTCTAGGCGATGGCCTCTGATCATTCGTCCGAACGGGGTCCGGGTTCGAATCCTGACGAGGCATGGATGTTGTGTTTGTCTTACGGCACTGGCTCTCTCCCTTCCCTGGAGCCAGTGACCCTAAATTAGGGACGGGCGACTGCTTATAGCCCATTGAGTTGCTCACGGTGGTCATTAAACCTCCAATAAAAAAAATAAAAAAAAATAACTATATCTCGCCTAATTATCGCGATTTTTCTGTTTGTTACTTAATTTATGGAAAACAGTGAATTTTCGCCTTTTTCACGCTTTCCAACCGTAGGTTGAAGAAGCGTATATGCTCCAGCTTTGTCCGTCAGTCTGTTTGTCAGCACGATCACTCGCGTAAAAAATGGCTCGATTTCGATGAAATTTTAGTATGTGGTAGGGGACCACCTTTCATTTATTGCAGTTTAGTTGTTACAGACATGGTATTACATAATCATAAATATATTACACATATAATATATTTTTGTAGCAACAGGGAATGAGGAGGGAAAAGGCCTGATAGGCCTGACGTGTGCCCTCTTCTCCCAAAGTATCAAAATTTTCACGAAAATAAAAAAAAAAAATGAAAAAAAACATAAACAAGTCAAGTCCACACAATATCAAACACAGCTAGGGTGGTACTATAAATTAATAAAGGTAATAACACATTGTGAGCTTTTGGTTAGTAAGAAATGCCTGAGTTTTCCTTTAAATATATTAATATTATTAAGCGATATAATATCAGTAGGAAATGTATTCCATAATGCCGGACCAGTATAATTAACAAATGATCTAAATCGTTCTGTTAGTGGAAACATGGGGACTAGTGTTGTTTTATGTCTCGTGGAATAATCATGACTGTGAGTACTTACTGTAATTAAATCTTGGTAATAACCATTTTTAATTCTCAAAAACATTAGTTTACCTATACTATAGATATGCAATTGTTAAATAGTTAGTATATTAAAATCGTTTGGACTGAGTCTAGCCTGAAAGACTGTATTTGAAAATTGAGTACTTTGTAGTTTAAATTGTAGTAGTCTTATGAATCTATTTTGTAGCGACTTAAGTTTTTTCATATTGTATAAAGTAGTCGATCCCCAAACAGATATACAATAGATTAGATGAGATTGAATTAAAGTGTAGTATAATAAAATCATTAATTTTGGGGTTAAATTAGCCACTGCACTACTAATAACACCTATATTTCTTGAGATCTTATTAGAAACGTAATCAACATGTGAATTCGATTTCAAATCGTGCTGAATAATGATACTAAGATAGTTATGACTTTGAATGTTGTTTTATGGGGACAAACCCTATTGAAAATGGACGAAACGAGGTCAAAGGTGAGGACATAGGATCGGGATCCATTCCATCGCTCTTATGAGTTATAACTTACGTAAAAATGCTTCGATTCAGACAAAACTTTATCATGTTCTTTCGGAAGTATACTTTACCGGTTCTGTTGAATATCATCGAAATGGGGTCAAAGATCAAGTCATAGTAGTGAGATTTATTGTACAGCCATTATCCTCATAACTTGAGTAATAACTTGAGTAATGATTTCTAATATGTTGGAAAGCGTATCATAATCAAGGCATTGCGTGAGTTTACTAACTTGTTCTGATGCATAGCGTTGCAGTGTAGGATGCGGAAGCTATCGCATTCAAAATGTATCTCATTCCATATCATTCATCATCAGCATTGTCAACCATTATCAAACTACTGCTGGATGAAGGTCTCCTCAAGTGTCTGTCACAACTGTCTGTCTTGTGCCACTCTCTTCCATGTTACTCCCGCATGCTTTTGAATTGCATTCACCCATCTCCCATGTGGTCTTCCTTTCGGTTTTTTCCTGTCCCTTGGAATCCATTCTAAAACTTTGGTTGCCCGTGGGTGGTCCATCCTTCTGGCAAAATGTCCAGCCCATTGCCATTTAAGTGATTTTACTCTGACCACGATGTCATCCACTCTTGTCATTTTCCTGATCCACCAGTACCTCTTCTTATCTGTACTGGTTACACAAAACATGCACCTGTCCATGCTTCTTTCAGTAGTCTACAGTCATTGTATGTCTTTTGTGGTTAAGGTCCAGTTCTGTGCATCATACGTAAGCACTGGAAGGATGCGTTGATCGACAATTGTAAGACATAATGGCATATTGCTCTTAAAATTTATACTGTTTCTTCCAAAAGCTCTCCAGGCAAGTTTTGTACGCCGATTAATTTCTTCGTCAATCTGACCCTCGCTTGATATCTGCTGTCCAAGGTAAATGAAGGTATCGCTTATCTCCAGCTTTCCCCGTCAATCGATAAATCTTCATTTCTTGTGAAAGCATTGTACATCAGCTTTGTCTTCTAGAAGTTCATTTTTAATCCCACTTCTTTACCCTTGTCAGCAAGTTCCTGGATCATACTCTGCAGCTCTGAAGGGGTAGATGCAAAAATGACTACGTCATCAGCAAAAAGAATGAGAGTTAAATAATCTCCATTAATCTTTATCCCTTTGTTTTCCCAGTTCAGTAATTGAAAGACATGAAATATTGCTTCTACATCTCAGACTGAAAAAATCGATATTTCCTTCGATAGCTTTTAGAACAAGAACTATGTTGCGAACTTTTTCAAATGCAGAGTTTCCCCGCTAGGCGGCGTGGATGTGTACCTGCCGCTTAGCCAATTGCTGCCATGGTCAAACGGCGAACACGGAAATCCGTGTTTCCCCGGAGCTGTTAGGTAAGTTCTAAAACATTGAAGGATTCATGTATCATTCATTCTAGAGGAGGAAAGTTGAGTTTGGTTATTACACAATGGTTAATCGCTTAAATTATGTTATCGATAAAATATTATTCGAGAGATCTGGCTATCGATTTTTAGCTTGGGAGTGAGATATCTGTGTGACTGGTGAATCAACATGAAAATTTCAAACCCTGTACATACCGTATTTACTTGAATCTACCGCGCACCTAACTTCTCAGCTATGAAAATGCGTATTTTTTTTAATACTCGTACATTAATAAAGACTCAAAAAAACTGGAAAGTAATACAAATTTATGAAACTTACGAAATATGGCAATTCTTGAATTTATTTAAACTAGACGGAACCCGTCGAAATCGACGGTTAGTTTTGTTTTTGTTTTTCAAAAGAATAAACTCATATGAAACAACAGATGTAAACTTTATTTGATTGACAATTTCATTCAACCACTTCAGTAAAAACAGTAGTCCAGGTCCGTGATTTTTTTCTTTTACTGAAGGTTTAACTACCACTGTGAGCAACTCAATAAGCTATAAGCAGTCGCACGTAATATTTTCACTATCAATGGTCAACGGAATGTTTATTTACATCTTTAAATAATGGAAGACGTTTACCCACGTGAATAAACTGAATCAAATGAATATTAAATTCTACACTAAAGAGCGATTGAATTAGAGACAGCTGGCGTCATGCAAATGTGGCGCTGTGGGCGGCCCTGTAAACGGAAACGACATGACGTATGCAGCGATCCACGGGAATCAGTAAAAGTCGGACGCGGAATGGGTAAGACGAAGGATCTAAGCGCATTTGATCGTGGACAAATCGTCGGGGCCCGACGAATGGGTCACTCCATCTCGGACGTCGTGCAGGCACTGGGATTTTCACGAGCCACTGTGTCACGGGTGCACCGTGAATACATCGAATCCGGTAAAACCATCGCTGCAAAGTCCAACTGCCGTGGACAACAGCGTGTGGATGAGCGGGGTCATCGTCGGCTAGCTCGCATTGTAACAGCGGAAAGACGGGCCACAGTGCAAGAAATCACTCGACAATTTAACGCTGGTGCGCAAAAACGTGTAAGCAGCCACACCATCCAGAACCATCTCCTCGCTATGGGGTACAGAAGCCATCGTCCCACGAGGGTACCGCTGCTGACCGCATATCACAGGGTGCAAATATTAGCATGGGCGCGGGAACATCGCCACTGGACCCTAGACAAGTGGGAAAATGTTGCCTGGACTGATGAGTCGTCGAGATTCACGTTGGTACATGCGGTATCTTCTGATTCAAGGCTTCTTGAATTGGAAGAGGAACTACAAAGGATCAAGTGGGACATCGTCGGGCTAAGTGAGGTAAGGAGAAAAGGAGAAGATCTCATTGAACTGAAAAGTGGACATCTCTTCTACTATCGTGGGACAGATACTGGCAGAACTAGTGGTGTTGGATTTATAATAAACAAGAAACTGAAGGATAAAGTTGTAGAAGTTGAAAGTTCCTCTGACAGAGCTGCACGACTCGTTATCCAACTATCGAGAAGATACCAGGCTCAGATTATTCAAACTTATGCACCCACCACAAGTCATCCTGAAGAAGAAATTGAAGAATTTTATGAGGAAATTCGTCATCTAAATAATAAAGGTAAGCAGCACTTGAAGATAATTATGGGAGATTTCAATGCAAAAATAGGGCACCGGCAACAGAATGAAACTTCAGTAGGTAAATTCGGTCACGGCAACAGAAACCAGCGTGGAAATACTCTCGTTGAGTTTGCAGAGGCAGAAGGATTTTTCATCTTGAATTCCTTTTTCAAGAAAAAGCCACACAGGAAATGGACATGGAGACATCCAATTGGGACGACAAGTGAAATTGATTTTATTATGTGTAACAAAAAATTCGTCATCGAAGACTGCAGTGTGCTGAACAAGTTCAACACAGGTAGTGACCATAGATTGGTGAGATGTAAGATTCACCTCAACACTAAACTGGAACGTGGCAAGCTCATAAGACAAACAAAATGTATTGACATAACCAACCTTAAAAAACACCATAATACCTTCAAGTTGGAACTGAAGAACAGATTCTCTGCTTTAGAAGGCCTAACATCGGAAGAAGTGGATATTTCGGAAGTTAACAGAAAAGTAACCAAAGCTCTTATGGAAACAGCAACAAAATTAGCTGGGTCTAAGAACAAGTTGCATGTGAACAAATTATCAGGAAAAACCAAAATGTTGATGCAAAAAAGAAGAGAGATGAGGACAACTAAAGAAGATGTGACTTCCAAAGTGGAATATATAGAGCTATGCAAGACAGCACGAAAAAGTATCACTGAAGACGTAAGGAAATTCAACTGTGAGCTAGTGAGGAAAGCAATTGAAAACAACCAAAGCCTTAAGATAGCAAAGGGACATCTCAGTAAGGGAAGAAAACAGATTATGGCACTGAGAAAAGAAGATGGTTCTATAACAAGAGATAGAGGCGAAATTTTGACAAGAGTGAAAGATTTCTACTCCAAATTATGTGAAAGGGATGATACATGTACTCCAGACATCATGAAAGGTACCAGTACCAGAGTTCTTCCAGTCCTTCCAGCAGAAGTTGCTCATGCAATCAAGAACATGAGGCGGGGAAAGCTCCAGGAGAAGATGGAATTACTGTAGACATCATACAAGAAGCAAGTGGAGAAATTGAAACAGTACTCGCCCAAATTTTCACTCGATGCCTTAATGAAGGGAAGATTCCTGAGGATTGGAACAATGCTACAATGATCCTGCTACATAAAAAAGGTGACATTGAAGATCTCAGGAACTACAGACCTATCAGCCTCCTATCAGTGGTTTATAAAATCTTCACTAAAGTTCTTTCACACCGCTTGAAGGTAACACTGGACATGGCTCAACCGAGAGAACAAGCTGGATTCAGGAGTGGCTACAGCACAATAGATCATATCCACGTACTGAGAGAACTAATTAAAAGAGCGAGGGAATATGAACTTCCATTGTGCATGGCTTTTATCGATTATGAAAAAGCCTTTGATTCGGTGAAACCATCAGCAGTTACAATAGCTCTGAAATCCTGCGGTATTGAAGATGCATACATTAATATTATTAATAACATCTATGAAAATGCAAGTGCAAAGATTCGGCTGTTTGAAAATACAACACACATAAAAATTGGAAAGGGAGTGAGACAAGGTGACACCATATCTCCGAAGCTCTTTAATGCCACATTGGAAAATGTCTTTCAATCACTGAACTGGGAAAACAAAGGGATAAAGATTAATGGAGATTATCTAACCCACCTTCGTTTTGCTGATGACGTAGTCATTTTTGCAACTACCCCATCAGAGCTGCAGGGTATGATCCAGGAACTTGCTGACAAGAGTAAAGAAGTGGGATTAAAAATGAACTTTCAGAAGACAAAAGTGATGTTCAATGCTTTTACAAGAAATGAAGATTTATCGATTGATGGAGAAAAACTGGAGATAACAGATACGTATGTTTATCTTGGACAGCAGATATCAAGTGAGGGTCACATTGATGAAGAAATTAATCGGCGTACAAAACTTGCCTTTAGAGCTTTTGGAAGAAACAGCATAATTTTCAAGAGCAATATGCCATTATGTCTTAAAAGAAAAGTGTTTGATCAATGCATCCTTCCAGTGCTTACGTATGGTGCAGAGACGTGGACCTTAACTAAAAGAGACATACAAAGGCTGCAGACAACTCAAAAAAGCATGGAGAGGTGCATGCTTGGTGTAACCAGGAGAGATAAGAAGAGGAACACGTGGATCCGAAAAATGACGAGAGTGGAAGACATCATGATCAGAGTTAAATCCCTGAAATGGCAATGGGCTGGACATACTGCCAGAAGGACAGACCATAGATGGACAACCGAAATTTTAGATTGGATTCCAAGGGACAGGAAAAGACCCAGAATAAGACCACATGGGAGATGGGTGGATGAAATTCGTAAATATGCGGGAGTGACATGGAGGAGACTGGCACAAGACAGACCGTTGTGGAGGAAACTTGGGGAGACCTTCGTCCAACAGTGGATTGATAATGGTTGACAATGATGATGATGACATGCGGATGGCAGGATACGTGTATGGCGCAAACCACATGAAGTGATGGATCCTTCTTGCCAGCAGAGTATTCTTCAAGCTGGTGGGGGTGGCATTCTCGTCTGGGGACTGTTTACGTGGACTGAAATGGGACCCCTGGTACGTGTGACATCGTCCCTCACAGGTCAACGTTACCGGGATATACTGGGCGATCATTTGCTCCCATTTGTACGTGTTCAACATCCCACTGGGGAATTCATCCTGCAGCAAGACAATGCACCGTGCCATCGCTCCCGAATTGTAACCGAATGGTTGGATGAACACTCCACCGACGTGACTTCGCTTCCTTGGCCAGCTAGGTCATCTGAGCTCAATCCCATCGAGCACATTTGAGATGCCATCGAGAGGGATGACCTCCTCCATCAAATCTTCGTGAACTGTGGGAGCTTGTTCAAGGGTCGTGGATCCGTATGGCTTTCCAACGCTTCCGGTGTCTTGTCGAGTCCATGCCGAGACGAATCACCGCCGTCATCAGGGCGAAAGGTGGTGCTACACGTTACTAGACTATCTGTAATTCAATTGCTCTTCAGGGTATACAGATGCGAATTTATTTAAATTGCACATTATTCAAATTTATACATTGCTCAGAGACATTTCTCCATCTACGTCCTCAGATATTTCACTGCATGAACTTTCATGGCTGTGGTTTCACTGCTGGATTGTTCAAAGATAGCGTCGTTTTCTGTGCTATCCATCGCATCGGAAATGCCGCACTTCAGAAAAGACCGCTTAACTAAGCCATTAGGAATTAAATCCCAGGCATCTAAAGTCTTACATTCACGTCTGAAACTCCATACTTCCTAAAACAAGCGCAATTGCCATTTTGCTCTGCATAGGCTACAGTTTAAACTTTGCTGGATAATGTTACTTTTTAGGACACATCTCTGGACAGTAAACTCCACGTTCAAGTAACAAAATGCAGTGTTTCTTTCAGAGAACAATACTATGAGGAAAGCGACTGTCCGTTTCTATATGTTTCGTCGAAGCTTTGAAACGAATGTAGAATAACGGGGAAAGCTGAAGATTGTCGGGTGCCATAGCAACATTCAGACGCTCAGAGGAAGTTCCATCCAGACGGCGGGCCGCAACGACGATGCCCTAGACCAGGGGTGCACAACCCGCGGCCTGCGGGCCGCTTGCGGCCCTCAAAGTCAGTTTATGCGGCCCGCGGATAAATATTTTATACTATTGAAAACGTGAATATATATATTGTGAATGATGAGATTTTTTCCCATTATTGTAGGCCCTAGTTGAAATAAGAAAATTATAAAAATGTTTCGTTAACTAGCAAATTTTCCAACAATGAAAAGTTTTGTTGAAAGTTCTGAATTCCATGTAAATGTGGCTAAATATGCATCTCTTGTAGTGGACCTTCACAATGAGTTTAAAAGACGATTTGAAGATATAAGAAAATTTGAGGTTTTGTTTGATATGTTTTCTCTACCATTCACTACTGACGTTGCGTCAGTGCCACTAGATTTCCAGATGGAATTAATTGATCTTCAGTGTAACAATGAGTTAAAAACAAAATACTCTGAAGTTTCTCTCCTAGAATTTTACAAAAATTACTTACCGAAAGAAATGAAATTGCTCAAAGATCATGCTTTAAAAACGGCAACGTTGTTTGGAAGTACCTACTTATGCGAGCAATCGTTTTCTTTGATGAAACAAATAAAGTCAAAGTGTCGTTCCCGTTTAAGTGATACACTATTGGAGGGAAACTTGCGCATTACCATCTCTAACATTGAACCTGATATTGACAGACTATTGAAAAATAAACAATGCCAAGCATCTCATTAGGAGCATTAGGCTACTACTTGATTTGATGGTCAGTTTGACGATATACTGATTTTAATTTTTTATATACTTTGATGTTAAGAATTCTGTTTTTTGTAAAAATAAAAATTTTACAACCTTGTGATAGTATTATTTTATTTTATATACCCCTAAACCTTTTCCAATTAGGAGTAAGTTGATTGTAAATCAGTAATTTGATAACCTAATAACGCAATTTGCCAAAAAACTTCAAAAATGGATTTAAACCATTTAGAGGACACAAAAAT
Source organism: Macrothele yani (assembly GCA_039090855.1). Taxonomy (NCBI): domain Eukaryota; kingdom Metazoa; phylum Arthropoda; class Arachnida; order Araneae; family Macrothelidae; genus Macrothele; species Macrothele yani. Next base: position 113,240,610 of record CM076999.1, on the reverse strand, counting down.
GGTATTGAAACACATTTTTTGTCTGCTGGTAAAATAGGTTATTCGGATAATAGTAAAATTAGCTTTAGCGGTAGGGTTTGGCAAGTGCCTATGTGAAAAGGTAACTTGCGGCCCGCAACTTATTATGTAAAAATAAACTTGGCCCCCACTTATAAAAAGGTTGTGCACCCCTGCCCTAGACAGTCAGGCATTTGCGAGACTCCCGATGTGGGTATTTGTCACCGATTCTAACGCGCTCCCGGATAAACATGTACGATTTCCAGGAGGAAATTGAGCGTTAGATTCGAGTAAATACGGTATTTATCACTTTCAATTCGTACTCAATCCCCCTCAAGAGTTAGTCTGAACCCGAGGATTCTTCACCCGCACTTCAGCAACGCTTATGCTAGTGGACGATTAAGTATCTACGTCTGAAGAAACATATCGTTAAAACTGTCTTAGCACGATTTAAATTAAACACCCTTAACTAAATAAGACTGCAATATTAAAACATGACATTTATTTACAATCTTAAAACAGTAAAAGAGATTTAAAGTATACTAGAACTTTCGCAACTACACTAGTCACATCTTCAGGCTCAATCAAGTGACAATACTGGAGAGAGTTGTAAGATTTTTATAGTTCAAAACCCTTCCCAGAAGGCATTAGTAAACAGTCCCCCTGTTGCCAGAGAGCAAAGCTGTACTTACCGGGATAAAACATTTTCAATTGGCACTTCCACGTCTAGGTGGTAGTAAACCTTGGACAAGTTGTTTCCAAAGTGGATGTAACCAAACTGGTAGTTCATCATTGCAACATACAGTATTTCTTCAAAATAAGTTATGCACAAAGTCTCTGCTAAAAGTAAAGACTGTTTGTCATTTGCAGATGTTACAGCAGTAACTTTATTCCAGTCCGGATAAGAATTGCCTGAAGAGCCCAATTTAGTTAGGGACGACGACGACCGTGGTTGTTCTCGTCGAGTATTCGTGCTCAGATAACCTTACCTTCAAGTTATGAAAGGTCGACCCTTTGTGCACCCTTTCCTCCAAGTTAGGGTTGGTAGGGCGGATTGGTATGCAATACACTCCGAACCTAGATTGCAGTGGGACCGGGTCCTTGTCTTGGCGTATTTCATTAAAGACTTTGGTAGTTCTTATTCCAAAGGCATAAAGGCCGCACCGGTGGCGCAATAGTCTAAGCGATGACCTCTGATCTTTCGTCCAAAAGGGTTCCGGGTTCGAATCCCGTGAGGCATGGATGTTGTGCTTCTCTTACGGTCCTGGCTCTCTCCCTTCCCTGGAACCAGTGACCCTAAATTAGGGACGGGCGACTGCTTATAGCCTATTGAGTTGTTCATGGTGGTCGTTGAACCTACATTCAAAAAGAAAAAAGCCTAAGGATGCTTTTTTACAATGTTTCTTAAGAATATTCACAACGTGCGGGATGTAGTCAATAGTACCAATATACACAGAAGAGCAATTGAATTAGAGATACGTGTCTAGTAACGTGTAGCGCCACCTATCGCCTGATGACGGCGGCGATTTGTCTCGGCATGGACTCGACAAGACACCGAAAGCGTTGGATCCACTACCCCTGAACAAGCTCTCACAGTTCACGAAGATTTGATGGAGAGGGGTCAGAGCCTCGAACATCTCTCTCGATGGCATCCCAGATGTGCTCGATGGGATTGAGGTCAGTTGGCCTAGCTGGCCAAGGAAGCGAGGTCACGTCGGTGGAATGTTCATTCAACCCTTCGGATACAATTCGGCAGGGATGGCACGGTGCATTGTTTTGTTGCAGGATGAGGTCCTCACTGGGATGTTGAAGACGCACAAACGGAAGCAAATGGTCATCCAGGATATCCCGGTAACGTTGACCTGTGAGGGACGATGTCACACGTACCAGGGTTTACATTTCAGTCCACGTAAACAGTCCCAGACGAGAATGCCACTCCCACCAGCTTGAAGAGTACCCTGCTGGCAAGAAGGATCCATCGCTTCATGTGGTTTGCGCCGTACTCGTATCCTGCCATCCGCATGTACCAACGTGAATCTCGACGACTCATCAGTCCAGGCAACATTTTTCCACATGTCTAGGGTCCAATGACGATGTTCCCGCGCCCATGCTAATCTTTGCGCCCTGTGATGTGCGGTCAGCAGCGGCACCCTCGTGGGACGATGGCTTCTGTACCCCATAGCGAGGAGATGGTTCTGGATGGTGTGGCTGCTTACACGCTTTTGTGCACCAGCGTTAAATTGCCGACTGACTTCTTGCACTGTGGCCCGTCTATCCGCTGTTACAATGCGAGCTCATCCACACGCTGTTGTCTACGGCAGTTGGCCTTTGCAGAGATGGTTTTACCGGATTCGATGTACTCACGATGCACCCGTAACACAGTGGCTCGTGAAAATACCAGTGCCTGCACGACTTCCGAGATGGAGTGACCCATTCGTCGGCCCCGACAATTTGCCCACGATCAAATGCGCCTAGATACTTCGTCTTACCCACACTGCGTCCGAGTCTTACTGATTTCCGTCGCATCACTCCTTATATTGTCGGATCGCTGCATACGTCATGTCGTTTCCGTTTACAGGGTCCCCAGAGCGCCACATTTGCATAACGTCAGCTGTCTCTAATTCAATTGCTCTTCGGTGGATGTGACAGGGAACTGCCTTTGACGTTCAAATTCAACACTACAACGAGAAATTACACCTATACACTACAGGCCTCTCTGAGCCCAATTACATTCATCGTCAAAAAATTAATTGCACACAGAAGGATTTGTCGGATTGCAATGCTATTTGGGGGGGGGGGAGTATAGGTTACCAGGAACAATAAATTATTAAACATTGAGACTAATATAGGCAATATTTATTGAGCTACACGCCAATAAGTAGTGTCTCTGAGTATGGCGTTGGCAGCCATGTTTGCTCACACAGCATGCCAGACGTCTCGGCATGGAGTTGTACAGGTTCCTAATGGTGTCATGCGATGAACAGCTTGAATCTTCTCACGCAGTTCCTGCAGATTGAGCGGTACGAGTGGAGTGTGGATAAGGCGTCCAGTAGCATCCCAAACATTTTCAATCGGCTATTGGTCTGGCGATGCGGATGGCCATGGCCGGGTGTCAGTGCCTTGAAGGCAAGCTCTCGAAACAGCAGCAGTATGCGGACGAGTGTTGTCCTGTTGGAAAATCGCAAGCATTCAGAAAAGGCCGGGCCGCTGGATGAAGGTCCTCATCAACGTAACCTTCGGCTGCCAAAGTGGCTGTAATGAACACCAAAGTTGATCTAGCATTGTAAGCAAGTGCACCGCACACAATGACACCGGGTCTTGTGGGCGTGTGGCGCCCTGGAACAAACTGTTCATCTTGGCGCTGACCACGGTGCCTTCACAAACGGATCCGTTAGTCGTCTCCTCCAAGACAAAAGCGGGACTCGTCACTGAACATCATCCGCTGCCATTCTGATTGGCTCCTTGACAGTCTGGCACGACACCATTGCAGTCTTTGGCAACGATGCAATGGTATTAAGGGCAGTCGTCGTAACGGTCTGCGTGCAGCCATCTAACAATGGTGCTGACACTAATCGGACGATGCATGGAGGGCACCACTGCTCGCTGAATATCCGCTGTCGTGACTGTTGGGTCACTGTGCGCATGTCGGACAACCCATCGGTCCTTTCTCTCTGTGGTTCGTCTAGGTCTCCCAGACCCTTCCTGCAGCTACTGCGTGCCATGTTGCTATGGTGATATCTGCACGACCGGCACTGCGCGCAATACGGCGATAAGACCATCCCGCTTCCCGGAACCTGACGATGCGGCCCCTCTCGAACAGCTCCAACTGTTTCCGAACTTTTCTCCGAGGCATACTTCACTTGCAAAAGATACAACCAACACAACAACATGAGTCGGAATGGCAAGCACGCGCAACGGGGCTATCTTATATAGCCGATCAGGCACAACGCTACTACCCCGTCCTTGCTTCCGTCACATGCGCGGCCGAGCGTTATACTTGAATCATTTGCATGTTTCACGATGTCAAACCTACCCACCAAGTTACATTCCTATCAGTTGCTTCATTTTGGGTGCAACTATTTCTTTGACAATGAGTGCATTTTTTAACTTCCGTGACTTCACAGATTTTCCGTATTTAGACAGAAATTTCGCAAAATCCAGCATGCTGAATATTTGATCCCTTGCGTGGAAGAATCCTTTTACGCAGGTGGTGGGGATCGAACCCAGGACGTTTTTTAACCACTGAGCCAGGAAATCACTCGAATCCGACTCATGTTCAAGGTAAAATTATTTGGGAGATGATGATTTTTTTATTAATGCGAGTGATTTAGTCGTTTTATTTTCCATTGGAGCTTATTCTTTTTTGTGAATACGTTTGTAATAATTTATTTTTTTCTGTAGGAGGTCTCATTACAAATTACCTATTTTTTCATCGTAGTTTTTCGAAGCAACAGAATGATCTGGAGTTTGAGATCTTTTTTTAACTTACAATAACTTTCAATTAACTTTTAAGAGAATGCGCAATGTACTGTTTTATGATATTATTTGGCAAAACTTCCAAATATAGAATTTATTCTTGATAGTAAGGACTCCACAGACTGGTATATAGACATCGTACAATCACGTCTACAATAAATTAAGTACCCGGTTTCTTAGGGTAACAGAATATATAATAGCTGGTCCACAAAATGGGGAAGAGGCGAAGAAATATCCTGTGCCGCAGTAACCAAAATACACATGATGTACTATCCACAATTTCCGATCTTGCTATAGAACTTTAAAGTCAAATACTTCGAAAGATAATGGAAATTTAACAGTTTATCAAACCCCCAAGTATTCCCGTGAATCTCTTTTATTACCAGAAAATTTTCGGCATTTGGATATGGAAAAAGTGAGAAGGATTTTTTCCGTTAATTTAAGAACGGAATTGCGGAAAGGTTTCTGAAAATTCAGAATTTTCCGTTAACACGTCTTGAAAACGGTAATTTACCGTCAATATAAGAATGGAATTGCGGAAAGATTTCTGAAAATTCAAGATTTTTCGTTAACACATCTTGAAAACGGTAATTTACCGTCAATATAGGAAAGGAATTGTGGAAAGGTTTCTGAATATAATGAATTTTCCGTTAACACATCTTGAAAACGGTAATTTACCGTCAATATAAGAAACGAATTGCCAAAAGGTTTCTGAAAATTCAGAATTTTCCGTTAACACATCTTGAAAACGGTAATTTACCGTCAACATAAGAAACGAATTCTCGAAATGTTTCTGAAAATTCAGAATTTTCTGTTAACACATCTTGAAAACGATAATTTACCGTCAACGTAAGAAACGAATTACCGAAAGGTTTCTGAAAATTCAGAATTTTCTGTTAACACATCTTGAAAACGGTAATTTACCGTCAATATAGGAAAGAAATTGTGGAAAAGTTTCTGAAAATTCAGAATTTTCCTTTAACACATCTTGAAAACGGTAATTTGCTTTCAATATAATAAACGAATTGCTGAAAGGTTTCTGAAAATTCAGAATTTTCCATTAACACATCTTGTAAACTGTAATTTACTTTCAATATAAGAAACGAATTGCCGAAAGATTTCTGAAAATTCAAAATTTTCCGTTAACACATCTTGAACACGGTAATTTACCGTCAATATAGGAAAGGAATTGTGGAAAGGTTTCTGAAAATTCAGAATTTTCCGTTAACATATCTTGAAAACGGTAATTTACTTTCAATATAATAAACGAATTACCGAAAGGTTTCTGAAAATTCAGAATTTTCCGTTAACACATCTTGAAAACGGTAATTTACCGTCAACATAAGAAACGAATTCCCGAAATGTTTCTGAAAATTCAGAATTTTCTGTTAACACATCTTGAAAACGGTAATTTACCGTCAATATAAGAAACGAATTGTGGAAATGTTTCTGAAAATTCAGAATTTTCTGTTAACACATCTTGAAAACGGTAATTTGCTTTCAATATAATAAACGAATTGTGGAAAGGTTTCTGAAAATTCAGAATTTTCCATTAACACATCTTGTAAACAGTAATTTACTTTCAATATAAGAAACGAATTGCCGAAAGATTTCTGAAAATTCAAAATTTTCCGTTAATACATCTTGAAAACGGTAATTTTCCGTCAATACAAGAAATAAATTGCGGAAAGGTTTCTGAAAATTCAAATTTTTCCGTTAACAAATCTTGAAAACAGTAATTTACCTTTCAATATAAGAAAGGAATTGCGGGAAGTGTTCAGAAAACTCAGAATTTTTCCGGCGTACGAAAAGTCCATAAAATTCAGATTTCTTTCCGTCTCTTCACGGAAAAGGATGTATCAGAAATATGCTTCGTTAATTCACGAAAGAAATGACGGAAAGTGGTTTGTGAATTTCTGGATTTTTTTATAGTGTAGGGAATAAATTATTACACTGTAAAAAAAATTCTGAAATTCACGGACAACTTTCCGTCATTTCTTTCGTGAATTAATGAAACATATTTCTGAAACAACCTTTTCCGTGAAATGACGGGAATAAACCTGAATTTAGCGGATTTTTCGTACCACTGGAAAATTCTGAATTTCCAGAAACCTTTCCGCAGTGTCTTTCTTATATTGACGGTAAATTACCGTTTTAGAGGTGTGTTAACGGAAAATTCTGAATTTTCAGAAACCTTTCCGCAATTCCTTTCGTATATTAGCGGAAAAGCTTCATTCTCATTTTTTCCTTATCCGGATGTATGACGAGAAATTACAGGTAATACTGTAGGAGCGATTGGTGAGAATACTTGAGGTTTGATTAACTTTTAAATTTCCATCGACTGTCGAATTTTGAAGTTCCGTCGTGAGATCGGATATTGTGGACAGCATATCACATGGATTTTGTTTGTTGTAGAACAGGATATTTCTTCTCCGTTTCCATATTTGGTGCACCAGCTGCTCATTATATATTGTGTTACTGCAAGAAACCGGGTACTTATTGTACAGATGATTATACGATGTCTGTGTATCAGTCTTTGGACAACTTAAGATATAAGCTATTATAGAGTAGATTTTATATAATTTTTTTTTTGTGTTTGTGTGTGAAATAATACCATAAAAAGTACACTTCACTTGTTTTAAAGATTACTGAAAGTCATTGTCAGTTTAAAAAAAAATCACGGGGCAAAGCATTTTCTTGCTTCAAAAAATCACGATGAAAAATGCTTATTTTGTGAAAAGTCCTTCTATAGAAAAAAAAATATATTACAAACCTATTAAGAAAAATAATTCGATCCACTGTAAAAATAATAAGATTACTGTAAGAAAGCGGGTACTTATTGTACAGATGATTATATGATGGTATTCATTGTATAGAAGCTTCTGAGGAAAAAGAAAATGACTAAATCACCTACATTAATGACAAAAAACTAAATTTCATCTCCGTGGAATTCATTTACTAAATCACCTACATTAATGACAAAAAACTAAATTTCATCTCCGTGGAATTCATTTACTAAATCACCTACATTAATGACAAAAAACTAAATTTCATCTCCGTGGAATTCATTTACTAAATCACCTACATTAATGACAAAAAACTAAATTTCATCTCCGTGGAATTCATTTACTAAATCACCTACATTAATCACAAAACTAAATTTCATCTCCGTGGAATTCATTTACTAAATCACCTACATTAATGACAAAAAACTAAATTTCATCTCCGTGGAATTCATTTACTAAATCACCTACATTAATGACAAAAAACTAAATTTCATCTCCGTGGAATTCATTTACTAAATCACCTACATTAATGACAAAAAACTAAATTTCATCTCCGTGGAATTCATTTACTAAATCACCTACATTAATGACAAAAAACTAAATTTCATCTCCGTGGAATTCATTTACTAAATCACCTACATTAATGACAAAAAACTAAATTTCATCTCCGTGGAATTCATTTACTAAATCACCTACATTAATGACAAAAAACTAAATTTCATCTCCGTGGAATTCATTTACTAAATCACCTACATTAATGACAAAAAACTAAATTTCAACTCCGTGGAATTCATTTACTAAATCACCTACATTAATGACAAAAAACTAAATTTCATCTCCGTGGAATTCATTTACTAAATCACCTACATTAATGACAAAAAACTAAATTTCATCTCCGTGGAATTCATTTACTAAATCACCTACATTAATGACAAAAAACTAAATTTCATCTCCGTGGAATTCATTTACTAAATCACCTACATTAATGACAAAAAACTAAATTTCATCTCCGTGGAATTCATTTACTAAATCACCTACATTAATGACAAAAAACTAAATTTCATCTCCGTGGAATTCATTTACTAAATCACCTACATTAATGACAAAAAACTAAATTTCATCTCCGTGGAATTCATTTACTAAATCACCTACATTAATGACAAAAAACTAAATTTCATCTCCGTGGAATTCATTTACTAAATCACCTACATTAATGACAAAAAACTAAATTTCATCTCCGTGGAATTCATTTACTAAATCACCTACATTAATGACAAAAAACTAAATTTCATCTCCGTGGAATTCATTTACTAAATCACCTACATTAATGACAAAAAACTAAATTTCAACTCCGTGGAATTCATTTACTAAATCACCTACATTAATGACAAAAAACTAAATTTCATCTCCGTGGAATTCATTTACTAATTCACCTACATTAATGACAAAAAACTAAATTTCATCTCCGTGGAATTCATTTACTAAATCACCTACATTAATGACAAAAAACTAAATTTCATCTCCGTGGAATTCATTTACTAAATCACCTACATTAATGACAAAAAACTAAATTTCATCTCCGTGGAATTCATTTACTAAATCACCTACATTAATGACAAAAAACTAAATTTCATCTCCGTGGAATTCATTTACTAAATCACCTACATTAATGACAAAAAACTAAATTTCATCTCCGTGGAATTCATTTACTAAATCACCTACATTAATGACAAAAAACTAAATTTCATCTCCGTGGAGTTCATTTACTAATTCACCTACATTAATGACAAAAAACTAAATTTCATCTCCGTGGAATTCATTTACTAAATCACCTACATTAATGACAAAAAACTAAATTTCATCTCCGTGGAATTCATTTACTAAATCACCTACATTAATGACAAAAAACTAAATTTCATCTCCGTGGAATTCATTTACTAAATCACCTACATTAATGACAAAAAACTAAATTTCATCTCCGTGGAATTCATTTACTAAATCACCTACATTAATGACAAAAAACTAAATTTCATCTCCGTGGAATTCATTTACTAAATCACCTACATTAATGACAAAAAACTAAATTTCATCTCCGTGGAATTCATTTACTAAATCACCTACATTAATCACAAAACTAAATTTCATCTCCGTGGAATTCATTTTACGATGTGCGTGAATCGGATTGCCGATGGTTTGACGATCAGTTGATAAAAGCTCGAGTTACCCGTTGACCCAGATCTAACGACAGGGGTTTTGATCCTGAGCTCAGGGGGAGGATTTATCTTGGGTTAGTGCTGATCAGGGTCGTCGATTTTGCGGAATTTTAGTTTAAATACGGAAACATTTAGAATGGATTTTTTTTCTGAAATAAACGGAATTTCTGACAACGGAAAAATCTGTGAAAATACGGCAATTTAAAATAAACGGGCACTTTTATAAATGGAAATTTTTGAAAAAGACGGATAGCTACCGGGCAACTTTGCTGCACGTTGTTTTCAGAAATTTTCCGTGAATTCACAGCACTTATTATTTACAATGTAGAAGTGAGCGCTTATTACCTTTGGCAGGTTTACTGTCGGTACTGCTGAGTTAGGCACAAGAATGTTTTTGCCGTAGCTTTCGCAAAACTCGGCTGCTGTGTGAACATGGCCACCATTTTTTTCAAGTACTTCGGCCGCTTAAATGCTTATAGCGAGGAAATGATAATATCTTCAACAGAGATATCGAGAGTGCCGTTACAATGTACAATATTATCCGTCTATTTAAGAGTTATAGCAATATAATGGAAGATATACTAGCCCAATATTAATACAATATTTATGAACACCTGTGCCTTGGATCACCATTTTAACAGCAGCGTTTCGTTCTGTTCGTTCTCCAAAGCCGCGCTTTCAAGTAAAATAAACCCATTCGATGAATAGCAGACGAGAGAGTTAGTTTGCTCAGGTATATGAATCGCAAAACTACGATCCTAAACATAAAAATCGGGTTGTAAAATCCACGCTTTTGCGCTGTATAAGCATCTGATCAATTTTCCCTGAATCGCAATAGTCCTTTTCATCACAATTTACCTTTGGTCTTCCTTTGGTGTGTTGCTCAACACATTTTTTCGCTGTTTCACTACTCGATAGCATTATGCTTGCCGAAGATGACTCAGCGTATTGTCTTAGAAACGGTTTTTCGACACGTTATTTTATTTTCACCTGGTTTTGGTTCAGCAGAAATTATTATTTTGTAGACTTGTTTTGATTTACCGAATTTTAGTTGATATTATATCTTTCACATTATACTAAAATTCCTGATTTATGAACAGTTGCGTAACAATAGTTTTTTGACCCTTAAGCAATAATTTTACTTCAAGAGGAAATGACTGATCCAGTCCCAATAAATAAAGGTGTAAGGCACGGATGCTTGTTGTCACCTAGCCTTTTTGATATTTATGCCGAAGTTATGATGGACCAGCTCTTGGGGAGAGCCAGTGAAGGAGTTTGGGTTAATGGAGAGAGAATTAAGGCCATTAAGTTTGCTGATGACCAGGAAATTGTTTCAGGATCAGTCAAATCATTACAGCGCATGATTTGGAGGAGGTCTTGGGGAGAGCCAGTGAAGGAGTTTGGGTTCATGGAGAGAAAATTAAGGCCATTTAGTTTGCTGATGACCAGGAAATTGTTTCAGGATCAGTCAAATCATTACAGCGCATGATTTGGAGGAGGTCTTGGGGAGAGCCAGTGAAGGAGTTTGGGTTAATGGAGAGAGAATTAAGGCCATTTAGTTTGCTGATGACCAGGAAATTGTTTCAGGATCAGTCAAATCATTACACCGCATGATTTGGAGGAGGTGTTGGGGACAGCCAGTGAAGGAGTTTGGGTTAATGGAGAGAGAATTAAGGCCATTTAGTTTGCTGATGACCAGGAAATTGTTTCAGGATCAGTCAAATCATTACAGCGCATGATTTGGAGGAGGTCTTGGGGAGAGCCAGTGAAGGAGTTTGGGTTAATGGAGAGAGAATTAAGGCCATTTAGTTTGCTGATGACCAGGAAATTGTTTCAGGATCAGTCAAATCATTACAGCGCATGATTTGGAGGAGGCCTTGGGGAGAGCCAGTGAAGGAGTTTGGATTAATGGAGAGAGAATTAAGGCCATTAAGTTTGCTGGTGACCAGGAAATTGTTTTAGGATCAGTCAAATCATTACAGCGCATGATTTGGAGGAGGCCTTGGGGAGAGCCAGTGAAGGAGTTTGGGTTAATGGAGAGAGAATTAAGGCCATTAAGTTTGCAGGTGACCAGGAAATTGTTTCAGGATCAGACAAAATCATTACAGCGCATGATTTGGAGGAGGCCTTGGGGAGAGCCAGTGAAGGAGTTTGGGTTAATGGAGAGAGAATTAAGGCCATTAAGTTTGCTGATGACCAGGAAATTGTTTCAGGATCAGTCAAATCATTACAGCGCATGATTTGGAGGAGGCCTTGGGGAGAGCCAGTGAAGGAGTTTGGGTTAATGGAGAGAGAATTAAGGCCATTAAGTTTGCTGGTGACCAGGAAATTGTTTCAGGATCAGTCAAATCATTACAGCGCATGATTTGGAGGAGGCCTTGGGGAGAGCCAGTGAAGGAGTTTGGGTTAATGGAGAGAGAATTAAGGCCATTAAGTTTGCTGGTGACCAGGAAATTGTTTCAGGATCAATCAAATCATTACAGCGCATGATTTGGAGGAGGCCTTGGGGAGAGCCAGTGAAGGAGTTTGGGTTAATGGAGAGAGAATTAAGGCCATTAAGTTTGCTGATGACCAGGAAATTGTTTCAGGATCAGTCAAATCATTACAGCGCAGGATTTGGAGGAGGCCTTGGGGAGAGCCAGTGAAGGAGTTTGGGTTAATGGAGAGAGAATTAAGGCCATTTAGTTTGCTGATGACCAGGAAATTGTTTCAGGATCAGTCAAATCATTACAGCGCATGATTTGGAGGAGGCCTTGGGGAGAGCCAGTGAAGGAGTTTGGGTTAATGGAGAGAGAATTAAGGCCATTAAGTTTGCTGATGACCAGGAAATTGTTTCAGGATCAGTCAAATCATTACAGCGCATGATTTGGAGGAGGCCTTGGGGAGAGCCAGTGAAGGTGTTTGGGTTAACGGAGAGAGAATTAAGGCCATTTAGTTTGCTGATGACCAGGAAATTGTTTCAGGATCAGTCAAATCATTACAGCGCATGATTTGGAGGAGGCCTTGGGGAGAGCCAGTGAAGGTGTTTGGGTTAATGGAGAGAGAATTAAGGCCATTAAGTTTGCTGATGACCAGGAAATTGTTTCAGGATCAGTCAAATCATTACAGCGCAAGATTTCAAAAATACACAACAATGCGGATATCTATAGAATGAAGATAAATAAAAATAAGACAAAACTAATGGAAATAGGGAAGGATCCAAAACAGGCTTTCCTTAAAATTGAAGGACAATGCATCGGACATGTTAAATCATTTCGCTGGTCAAATTATAACTGAAGATGCGAGATGTGAAAAGGAAATTAGAATGAAACTGGATATTGCAAAAACGGCTTTTAGAGAGAATCAAAGACTACTGACATCAAAAAATATAGATCTAAAACTGAGGAAGAGAATTTTAAAGGCATGTTTGGCCAGTAACTCCCTACGGTTTGGAGACATGGACATTCACCAAGAGAGAAGTGAAAAGGCTGGAGGCATTTGAGATGTGGAGCTATAGAAGAATGGAGAGAATAAGCTGGCTCGATAGAAAGATTAATGAGGAGGTCCTGGAGAGAGTGGGAGAACCCAGGAGCCTGATCATGTTAAAAAGAAGAAGAATTGTTATGGATGGGACCCACATTGCGCCATGGAGGCCCGATTCTGAAAGTTTTGAAAGGTAAAATTCAATGCAAGGGAGGAAGAGGACGGCCAAGGAATGGTTTTGTGGCACAATTACTCCAAGACACCAATACTAAGACATACTAGGACTTGAAGAGAACGGCGGAGAATAGAGACAGAGTACATCTACTGAACAACCAGTCCTTGGACTGGGTAACCAAGAAGAAGAAGAGGAGCTTTTTTTTTTTTTTTTTTTTTTTTTTTGATTGGAGGTTTAACGACCACCGTGAGCAACTCAATGGGCTATAAGCAGTCGCCCGTCCCTAATTTAGGGTCACTGGTTCCAGGGAAGGGAGAGAGCCAGTGCCGTAAGACAAACACAGCATCCATGCCTCACCGGGATTCGAACCCCGGCCCCTTACGGACGAATGATCAGAGGCCATCGCTTAGACCACTGCGCCACCGGGGCGGCAGAGGAGCTTGTGAAAGTATATCATGTTGGTTATACGGTTATGTAACTCTTCAGGTTTTACTACTTAGTACATCTACTCAACAACCAGTCCCTGAACTGAGTAACCAAGAAGAAGATGGGCTTGTGAAAGTATAGCATGTTGGTTATACGGGTATGTAACTCTTCAGGTTTTACTACTTAGTACATCTACTGAACAACCAGTCCTTGGACTGAGTAACCAAGAAAAAGAGTTGTTTGTGAAAGTATAGCATGTTGGTTATACGGGTATGTAACTCTTCAGGTTTTACTACTTAGTACATCTACTGAACAACCAGTCCTTGAACTCAGTAAACAACAAGAAGAAGAAGCAATATTATTAAAAAAGCCAAGAGTACTCTTGGAGATAATTAATGCTGTACATCTTTTGCATACCAAGACCTTTGTGGTGTGAAATAAAACGAGCGATTTGGGAGTATTCATTTTATTTACGAACAACACATTGCTTTGATTCGCGTCACTCAAGACCACATTAAGCCACAGTCCCGTGCACACTAAGTGGAATTAAATCATAATAACAAATAGTAAGGTTTACTAATTCCCGACATTGAGCAGAACTGGTGCATTGCTCAACACGCTTTCTAATTCCTGACATAAAACAGTACTTAGGTAGGTCGATTAAGTTTTTTTTCGTAAAACTAATGAAAGAGAAGATATGTAAGTCATAGAAGAAATTATTTAATGAACTATAGAGGCGGCAATAGTAGGTATTTCAACAGTTTAGTGTTTTAAAAATAATATTTAATATTATTAATATTTATTATTCAGATTTAGACGAACGTAAGAAACGACACTGACATTGATGAGTTTAAGTGCATTTAAAGAGTCATGCTGCAAAATTTCTTTCAGGCTGACGACGAAATGAGCGACCCAACGGACTTCAAAAGAGAGGAGAGCATTTAAGAGGGTAGTTACCCGTAATAAGAAGATCACTGTGCCGAAAATTTATGCGGAGCTCAATCTGCATCTCCAGACCCCAGTATCAATGAAAACAGCCTGCAGGGAACTGCCTAAACAAGATATTCATGGCAGAACTGCTTTTGCAAAACATCTGGTGAACCGGGTGAATGCACAACGTTGACGGCAGTAGTGCCAGGAGCATACAACGTGGACTTACGATGCATGGACGCATGTAATGTTTTCAGATGAATCCATATTCACACAATATCCACCTCAGGTCGTGTTTACTTGTGGATAACACCGTCAGAAGCGTACAACCTAGACGGTCTACTCCCAACAGTACAGGATGGTGGCGGTTCTGTCTTGCTGTGGGCGGTCATATCGTAGTTTTCAGCAGATCCCCTGATCACCTTGAAAGGACGGGTGACTGGCAGGGCGTATAAAACCATTTTGGACGACCAAGTTCATTCCATGGCTGAGGCATTTTTTCCTGCAGGGGGTGCCATCTATTAAGATGATCCTCTGACCACTTTGAAAGGAGGGATGACTGGCAGGGCGTATAAAACCATTTTGGACGACCAAGTCCATTCCATGGCTGAGGCATTTTTTCCTGCAGGGGGTGCCATCTATTAAGATGATCCTCTGATCACTTTGAAAGGACGGATGACTAGAAGGGCGTATGAAACCATTTTGGACGACCAAGTCCATTCGATGGCTCAGACAGCATTGTTTCCTGCGGGGGATGCCATGTAATAAGATGATAACGCCCCAATTCACAGATCTCGGAATGTCCAATCATGATTTGGGAAACATGAGGACGAACTTTCACATCTCCCCAATCCCTGGACTTAAACATCATCGAGCCATTCTGGTCTGTGTTGGAAAACAGGGTGAGATCTCCTTATCCTCCTCCTGTATCTTTCAAGGACCTGGAGCAGTTTCTGCATGAAGGATGGTGCAACATCCCACTAACCACCATCCAGGGTTTGTATGCATCCATTCCAAGGAGGATTCAGGTGGTTTTGAATGCCAAAGGTGTTCGCACACCTTATTAGGCACGTAAAACCTTCTTTCCCTAGGGGTTCACAATATTTTGTTCAACCCTGTATATATATAGTTCTTTTTCAGCTCTCCGTTATTGCTTTTCCTCTTGCCTACTGTTGTGACGTATTACAAAGGTGAAGCACATGTCAAGACGACAAATTTACAGCGATAAATTCCGTCGGTGTAGCTTAGCCGGTTAGAGCTACTCACTACGGAGCGAGGAGAAGTAAATTCGATTATCGTCACTAACAAATTCCTGTTTTCACACTGTTTCTCCATTTTTTTTTTCAGCATTTGGTGTCTTCATTGTCATATTAAGGCATGAAGATCGAAACTCACATTCTTGAAGAAAATCTGCATGATTTCAAAATTAATTCCCGAACAGAAAACCGCAGATACCATGGATGTTACGCATTTTTGATGAAGCGTGTAACATCGCTCAGTTTTTACGTCTGATAAGGGATGTGTGTGGTTTCGAGTGCGCTAATTCACATGAGACGTGGCGCATGTGTACAGGAATGAGTAAGGATAACAGTTAGAGTGAGTCATTCCCGTGTAAAACGTGTTAAATGCCGGCAGCGCCACCTTGTCCTCCACAACACACTCGTCATAAGTCGCGTAGTTTGCGTGGATTGAACATCGTCCAAGTGAACAACTCGTGTGTATTGCACCGCATATTGTGCGAGGTGATGTCGTAATTAGACGAACATGGTGAAAATTGTCATCATTAGCCCCTCTGATCGTTGTTGAGCTGCTGAAAGCCAAAATTGTCATCATTAGCCGCTCTGAATGTTGTTGAGCTGCTGAAGCAAAAATTTTCATCATTAGCCCCCTCTGAATGTTGTTGAGCTGCTGAAAGCCAAAATTGTCATCATTAGCCCTTCTGAATGTTGTTGAGCTACTGAAAGCCAAAATTGTCATCATTAGCCCTTCTGAATGTTGTTGAGCCGCTGAAAGCCAAAATTTTCATCATTAGCCCCCTCTGAATGTTGTTGAGCTGCTGAAAGCCAAAATTGCCATCATTAGCCCCTCTGAATGTTGTTGAGCTACTGAAAGCCAAAATTGTCATCATTAGCCCCTCTGAATGTTCTTGAGCTGCTGAAAGCCAAAATTGCCATCATTAGCCCCTCTGAATGTTGTTGAGCTACTGAAAGCCAAAATTGTCATCATTAGCCCCCTCTGAATGTTGTTGAGCTGCTGAAAGCCAAAATTGTCATCATTAGCCCTTCTGAATGTTGTTGAGCTGCTGAAAGCCAAAATTGTCATCATTAGCCGCTCTGAATGTTGTTGAGCTGCTGAAAGCAAAAATTTTCATCATTAGCCCCCTCTGAATGTTGTTGAGCTGCTGAAAGCCAAAATTGCCATCATTAGCCCCTCTGAATGTTGTTGAGCTACTGAAAGCCAAAATTGTCATCATTAGCCCCTCTGAATGTTGTTGAGCTGCTGAAAGCCAAAATTGCCATCATTAGCCGCTCTGAATGTTGTTGAGCTGCTGAAAGCCAAAATTGTCATCATTAGCCGCTCTGAATGTTGTTGAGCTGCTGAAAGCAAAAATTTTCATCATTAGCCCCCTCTGAATGTTGTTGAGCTGCTGAAAGCCAAAATTGTCATCATTAGCCCCTCTGAATGTTGTTGAGCTGCTGAAAGCCAAAATTGCCATCATTAGCCCCTCTGAATGTTGTTGAGCTACTGAAAGCCAAAATTGTCATCATTAGCCCCTCTGAATGTTGTTGAGCTGCTGAAAGCCAAAATTGCCATCATTAGCCCCTCTGAATGTTGTTGAGCTGCTGAAAGCCAAAATTGTCATCATTAGCAGCTCTGAATGTTGTTGAGCTGCTGAAGCAAAAATTTTCATCATTAGCCCCCTCTGAATGTTGTTGAGCTGCTGAAAGCCAAAATTGTCATCATTAGCCCCTCTGAATGTTGTTGAGCTGCTGAAAGCCAAAATTGCCATCATTAGCCCTTCTGAATGTTGTTGAGCTACTGAAAGCCAAAATTGTCATCATTAGCCCCCTCTGAATGTTGTTGAGCTGCTGAAAGCCAAAATTGCCATCATTAGCCCCTCTGAATGTTGTTGAGCTGCTGAAAGCCAAAATTGTCATCATTAGCCGCTCTGAATGTTGTTGAGCTGCTGAAGCAAAAATTTTCATCATTAGCCCCCTCTGAATGTTGTTGAGCTGCTGAAAGCCAAAATTGTCATCATTAGCCCCTCTGAATGTTGTTGAGCTGCTGAAAGCCAAAATTTTCATCATTAGCCCCTCTGAATGTTGTTGAGCTGCTGAAAGCCAAAATTTTCATCATTAGCCCCTCTGAATGTTGTTGAGCTGCTGAAAGCCAAAATTAGGTGGCGATTTATCGATCAAACGCTAATTGTGGTGGAAGATGAGTCATTTGCGACAGTTTTAGCCAACGTAATTATCAGCAAGTACGAAAATGAATTGGAAACGATGCACTTAACGACACTCGACAGAAATAGTGAAGACGACAGCATTGGGCAGGATGACAACTCGGACAGGGGTGTATTCCTGGTCCCACTACGGAGACATGACATCGGATTTCTCGGTGGCGTTGCCGGCGTTGAACTCGTTTCACACGGGAATGACTCTCCTTACGGAGGTACCTACTCGTACTTGCACACATGTGCGACGTTTCACACGGCAATGACTCTCCTTACGGAGGTGCGTACTCGTACTAGCACACATGTGCGACGTTTCACACGGGAATGACTCTCCTTACGGAGGTACGTACTCTATAACGAAGTGAATTTCTCCGTCATTTTTGGTCTACGCCGGGATTCGAACCCGGATCCCCTCATTACGGAATAAGTCGCTCTACCAATTGAGCTACGCGGACGTTTTATTCTGATTCCTATCTGCCTTTATGTCGTGTGCGTCCTGCTGGCTGGTACGTCACATCTCCCCCCCCAAAGAGGGCCGGGGTCATGGCCCACAGGTCAGCCGTGACCATGAATCGTTGCAGGCAGCCATCCACTGTAGAACGTGCACTTGAGAACTCCCAGTCAATCTGGTGTGTGGAATGCAACATCAGACATCTTTATTTTTCGAAGCGCTGGAGAAGGGATTCTCTGATTTTTCCTATCTGGCGGTGTGGAAAGAACATCACACCATTGCGAGATTTTGAACGGGCGGGTCATCCGGATAGTTCGGGGGCCATTATAACGAAGTGAATTACTCCGTCATTTTTGGTCTACGCCGGGATTCGAACCCGGATCCCCTCATTCCGGAATAAGTCGCTCTACCAATTGAGCTACGCGGACGTTTTATTCTGATTCCTATCTGCCTTTGTGTCGTGTGCGTCCTGCTGGCAGGTACGTCACAACTCGTACTTGCACACATGTGCGACGTTTCACACGGGAATGACTCACCTTACGGAGGTACGTACTCGTACTTCCACACATGTGCAACGCTTCACACGGGAATTACTCTCCTTACGGAGGTGCGTACTCGTACTTGCACACATGTACGACGTTTCACACGGGAATGACTCTCCTTACGGAGGTGCGTACTCGTACTTGCACACATGTGCGACGTTTCACACGGGAATGACTCTCCTTACGGAGGTACGTACTCGTTCATGCACACATGTGCGACGTTTCACACGGGAATGACTCTTCTTACGGAGGTACGTACTCGTACTTGCACACATGTGCGACGTTTCACACGGGAATGACTCTCCTTACGGAGGTACGTACTCGTTCATGCACACATGTGCGACGTTTCACACGGGAATGACTCTTCTTACAGAGGTACGTACTCGTACTTGCACACATGTGCGACGTTTCACACGGGAATGACTCTTCTTACGGAGGTACGTACTTGTTCATGCACACATGTGCGACGTTTCACACGGGAATGACTCTCCTTACGGAGGTGCGTACTCGTACTTGCACACATGTGCGACGTTTCATGCCGATTGGCGTGTTCGAACCCACACATACCCCTTGAAAGATTCATGAAATTTGCAGAATGCATGAAATTTCAATCTAAGTGCATGAAGTAATGAAACTCTTGCATAATACCGGCATGTACATCTGAATTCTTTCAATAAAATGATGAAAACTTTAAAAAGACGTAAAGCGAGACGATTTAGTTGAATTGTGCCAACAGCACACCATAGGTGATTAAAGTGCCTATTAGAGTTAGAATCATACTCTTCTTGATAGGAAACATCTTCAAAACTGTAAGACCCAAGTCGTCGGAACTGGTAAATCTTATTTGTAGATATAACGTATTTTCGTCCTTCAAAATGAAATGTTTCAATAAAATTATAAAAACTTTAAAAGGATGTAAAGCGAGAAGATTTAGCTGAACTGTACCAACAGCAGCACACCGTGGGTGATTAAAGTGCCTGCTAGAGTTATAATCTTACTCCTCTTGATAGGAAACATTTTCAAACTGTAAGACCCAAGTAGTCGGAACTGGTAAATTTTATTTGTAGATATAACGTATTTTCGTCCTTCAAAATGAAATGTTTCAATAAAATTATAAAAACTTTAAAAGGATGTAAAGCGAGATGATTTAGCTGAACTGTACCAACAGCAGCACACCGTGGGTGATTAAAGTGCCTGCTAGAGTTATAATCTTACTCCTCTTGATAGGAAACATTTTCAAACTGTAAGACCCAAGTAGTCGGAACTGGTAAATTTTATTTGCAGAGATAACGTATTTTCTTCCTTCAAAACAAAACGTTTCAATAAAATGATGAAAACTTTAAAAGGATGTAAAGCGAGATTATTTAGTTGAATTGTACCAACAGCACGCCATAGGTGATTAAAGTGCCTATTAGAGTTAGAATCATACTCCTCTTGATAGGAAACATCTTCAAAACTGTAAGACCCAAGTCGTCGGAACTGGCAAATCTTATTTGTAGAGATAACATATTTTCTTCCTTCAAGATTCCTGGGTAGCGCTCGTTGATAAAGAAGAACTTCTTAATCGTATCCTGACTACATTCGTTCAAACGAGATGCTGAAATAATTAGCATAAGCATGGATGCCAAAATTGCTGATGTATTGCTTGTTTCATGAAAAAGTAAACTAGGAACAACCTCACTTTTCATTATTTCTTGAACAAATACTATGAAAGTAAATGAACCGAATACTTCTGCTGTCAGAGTAAGAAATACGGGTATAGAGAACAGGGAATCAAATGTTGCAACATATTTTTGCAATATGTGGAAAGTCTGCAAAGCTCTACTTAAGCATGCCGCTGGTATTCTTTTACTTTCTATAGCTTGAAGGTATTTATTCAGCAGATCAATTGCAAGAGATATTTCAGCACATAACGTAGAAATGAACAATGAAGTGTAGAAGAAAATTGTGACCCGGAAGTGCGAGTCTCCCCACAAGAAAAGGAATAATAGCAGATGCTTAATTGTTTCATTTTTCTGAGCTTCTGGATTAATAATTTTAAGGATAAAATGTTGATCACTTTCTCTTAGGATGATATTCAACAATACAGAAATAAAAGCTGTGACAAAGGGGAAAAGAGAACCTGCGTAAGTAGTTATCTTCACCGACGGCGCCCAGCTCCGATTTTTGCATCCGTGTCTCTTCTTTACATTTTCCACTAAATCTTGAAGATCTTCAATAAAAACCTTAAATTTCTCTCTTTTTCGCCTTAGGGATATCCATAGCAAATAATAGTTGCTCCAAAGAAATGATACAAACAGAACAGCCCATTTGGATGGGACATATACCAAAAAGTACGCCTGCGAGCCCAAGGTAAACACTATTACCGTGCAACTTAAAACTCTCCACACTCTAGATGTAAGCTTGCGGCAAGTACTTTTTCCTCTTCAACCAAATCCAGCCCAACATTATTAAAAGCATTCATAATTGGGTAAAGAATGATTTTCAGGCTTTTACTCATAATGCTTGAAATCTCATGTACAGTTTCTATTTTAAGGAGTTCCAGGAAAACCATATTTCGTCTGATTAGTCTTTGCAATCTGTTAAGCAAAACCAACTGACAATAATATTCATCACACGCAGAAATAAAACGGCAGTAAATTATGCACTCTTATGACGTCAAAAACCTCTTTTTTTGATGACAATCAAGCGTTTCATGTCATTCACAATCATAATTCCTTTGAGCAAAAAATGGTGCGTTTCATTTTATCGCTACTATAAATAGAATTATGGTTTGTTTCACATTATACGTCTTTTCACGAACACCACTTCTTAATCTTTTTAGAAATGTCCACTACCAATGTTTTTATCTTCTGTATGTGTAAAGCAGCTAATAAAATTATTCAGTACAATGAAACAAGTGAAGTTTTCCGAAGAGCAAAATCATGTTAACCGCTAATAACACAATATTCTTGCAAAAACTCTTTTGGAATAATAGCGAAATTTATTCCTTAATCATTGCTCAAACATGTTTCTTACAAGCACCCCACCGCCGGTAAGAAGATTAATGATGTTATTTGCTTCAAGTGCTTGAACTATAGTTTCAACTCTAGCTATTTCTGGGTGAAGAATACAAGATATTTTCATACGTAGATAAATGGAATAGGAATATATCCCGAGTGAAATACTATCGAAACTTATACCTTAATCATTGCTCAAACGTTTTTTTTTTTACAAGCACACACCACCAGTAAGAAGATCAATCATGTTATTTATTTCAAGTGCTTTAACTACAGTTTCAACTCTAGCTGTTTCTGAGTGAAGAATACAAGATATTTTCATACGTAGATAAATGGAATAGGAATATATCCCGAGTGAAATACTATCGAAACTTATACCTTAATCATTGCTCAAACATTTTTTTTTTTTTACAAGCACACACCACCAGTAAGAAGATCAATCATGTTATTTATTTCAAGTGATTTAACTATAGTTTCAACTCTAGCTGTTTCTGGGTGAAGAATACAAGATATTTTCATACGTACATTAATGGAATAGGAAGATATCCCGAGTGAAATACTATCGAAACTTATACCTTAATCATTGCTCAAACATTTTTTTTTTTTTTTTTACAAGCACACACCACCAGTAAGAAGATCAATCATGTTATTTATTTCAAGTGATTTAACTATAGTTTCAACTCTAGCTGTTTCTGGGTGAAGAATACAAGATATTTTCATACGTAGATAAATGGAATAGGAAGATATCCAGAGTGAAATACTATCGAAACTTATACCTTAATCATTGCTCAAACGTTTTTTTTTTACAAGCACACACCACCAGTAAGAAGATCAATCATGTTATTTATTTCAAGTGCTTTAACTACAGTTTCAACTCTAGCTGTTTCTGGGTGAAGAATACAAGATATTTTCATACGTAGATAAATGGAATAGGAATATATCCCGAGTGAAATACTATCGAAACTTATACCTTAATCATTGCTCAAACGTTTTTTTTTTTTTTACAAGCACACACCACCAGTAAGAAGATCAATCATGTTATTTATTTCAAGTGCTTTAACTACAGTTTCAACTCTAGCTGTTTCTGGGTGAAGAATACAAGATATTTTCATACGTAGATAAATGGAATAGGAATATATCCCGAGTGAAATACTATCGAAACTTATACCTTAATCATTGCTCAAACGTTTTTTTTTTTTTTTACAAGCACACACCACCAGTAAGAAGATCAATCATGTTATTTATTTCAAGTGCTTTAACTACAGTTTCAACTCTAGCTGTTTCTGGGTGAAGAATACAAAATATTTTCATACGTAGATAAATGGAATAGGAATATATCCCGAGTGAAATACTATCGAAACTTATACCTTAATCATTGCTCAAACGTTTTTTTTACAAGCACACACCACCAGTAAGAAGATCAATCATGTTATTTATTTCAAGTGCTTTAACTACAGTTTCAACTCTAGCTGTTTCTGAGTGAAGAATACAAGATATTTTCATACGTAGATAAATGGAATAGGAATATATCCCGAGTGAAATACTATCGAAACTTATACCTTAATCATTGCTCAAACATTTTTTTTTTTTTTTTTTACAAGCACACACCACCAGTAAGAAGATCAATCATGTTATTTATTTCAAGTGATTTAACTATAGTTTCAACTCTAGCTGTTTCTGGGTGAAGAATACAAGATATTTTCATACGTAGATAAATGGAATAGGAAGATATCCCGAGTGAAATACTATCGAAACTTATACCTTAATCATTGCTCAAACATTTTTTTTTTTTTTTTACAAGCACACACCACCAGTAAGAAGATCAATCATGTTATTTATTTCAAGTGATTTAACTATAGTTTCAACTCTAGCTGTTTCTGGGTGAAGAATACAAGATATTTTCATACGTAGATAAATGGAATAGGAAGATATCCAGAGTGAAATACTATCGAAACTTATACCTTAATCATTGCTCAAACGTTTTTTTTTTACAAGCACACACCACCAGTAAGAAGATCAATCATGTTATTTATTTCAAGTGCTTTAACTACAGTTTCAACTCTAGCTGTTTCTGGGTGAAGAATACAAGATATTTTCATACGTAGATAAATGGAATAGGAATATATCCCGAGTGAAATACTATCGAAACTTATACCTTAATCATTGCTCAAACGTTTTTTTTTTTTTACAAGCACACACCACCAGTAAGAAGATCAATCATGTTATTTATTTCAAGTGCTTTAACTACAGTTTCAACTCTAGCTGTTTCTGGGTGAAGAATACAAGATATTTTCATACGTAGATAAATGGAATAGGAATATATCCCGAGTGAAATGCTATCGAAACTTATACCTTAACCATTGCTCAAACGTTTTTTTTTTTTTTACAAGCACACACCACCAGTAAGAAGATCAATCATGTTATTTATTTCAAGTGCTTTAACTACAGTTTCAACTCTAGCTGTTTCTGGGTGAAGAATACAAAATATTTTCATACGTAGATAAATGGAATAGGAATATATCCCGAGTGAAATACTATCGAAACTTATACCTTAATCATTGCTCAAACGTTTTTTTTTTTACAAGCACACACCACCAGTAAGAAGATCAATCATGTTATTTATTTCAAGTGCTTTAACTACAGTTTCAACTCTAGCTGTTTCTGGGTGAAGAATACAAGATATTTTCATACGTAGATAAATGGAATAGGAATATATCCCGAGTGAAATACTATCGAAACTTATACCTTAATCATTGCTCAAACATTTTTTTCACAAGCACACACCACCAGTAAGAAGATCAATAATGTTATTTATTTCAAGTGCTTTAACTATAGTTTCAACTCTAGCTGTTTCTGGGTGAAGACCACAAGATGTTTTCATACGTAGCTAAATGGAATAGGAATATATCCCGAGTGAAATTCTAACGAAACTTATATCTTAATCATTGCTCAAAAGTTGTTGGTTTTTTTCGTTACAAGCCCATATCACAAGTAAGATAAGATCATTAATGTAATTTACTTCAAGTGCTTTAACTGTAATTTCAACTCTAGCTGTTTCTGGATGAAGACCACAAGATGTTTTTATACGTAGCTAAAAGGAATGGGAAAATATCACGAGTGAAATTTTTTGAGCGTTCTTGCAGCGATGCTGATTGGCTGTTTTCTGTTCTTATAACATTTCAGTTCAAATTTGAGTGCATATTCTTAACATATTGAACTACGGTGCTAAAAGTTATCACTTTTACACAGTCCTTCTTTTATATTATCCCCTTCGTCGCATTTGCAATGACTAGTGTATTTTAATTTTCGGTACTTACGCTAATTAATATTCCCAGGCTGTTTGAACCTCTTTTAAGTAGGAAACAGGTACTCGGAAAATCCAAAGAGCAGCAATAACTGGAGCCACAAAACGGCACACATTCCTTTTATTCCTTTCCTCACTTGTTTTTATTCATTTTTAATGAAACTCGTCTGTTACTTCGTTGTAACAGTTGTTGCTATCTGACGACAAAACTGAAGATTAGCTTGAACATGGGGATGTAGTTTTTCAAATACATTCAATAGCACCTCATATATTATTTACCTTCCACTTATTTTTCAAGCAGCATTTAATACAAATGCATGTCTAGAAGAGTTCTTTTCATCCGTTTCGTTTGAAAAATCAATATTCTCTTCATCAAAATTCTTTGTGTGATGTAAATAAAAGTGATTACAAATTGATCAATACGTTTTGTACCTGAAAACGCATCCTTACAATATGTTTCAAGTAAAATATCAGTGCAGATACTTCATTGTTTTATTTTTATCTCGTACGCATACTCTAGGGATTATCTCAGATTGACAGCTTGTATCGGCGTCAAATATTAGAGTAAAAAAATCTTATAATTTTTCTATATACAGATGTAATGAAACATACATTTGCAATTCGTTATATCAAAACATACAAAATACTTCCAAAAAAGAATGTTAAATTGTATCAACACGGTAAATCATTTACTGAAACTCATGAGCCACTTTGCGTAATTCCTCTCGAAGTATATTTCTGATACAATTTTTTCCGTGAAACCACGGAAAGAAATATGAATTTCACAGATTTTTCATAAGACAAGAAAATACTGAATTTTCAAAAATCTTTCCGCAATTCTTTTCTCATTTTGACGGTTAATTTCCGTTTTTAGCACGTCTTTTGTAAAAAAAGATCGTGCTTATGTTATCGGTTTGTCCGTCCGTCCGTCTGTACCCACGATATCTCTGCAACTATTTGTCCGATTTGAATTTTTTTTTTTTTTTTTTTTGCTTTCGAAAGCTTGAAATATGCGAATGATGATCCTTCATTTCGTTTTTTTACGATGTACAATTTCGCCGCTAGAGGGCGTAAATGCAGATGATGTCAAATTCAAAAATACGTTTCATTCCACATATTTGCTTCTAAACATCCGATTGAAAAAAATCTTTTATCTTTCGATTCCATTTATGTCGAAGAGTATTTTGGATATAGTTTCTTTTTCAAATTACGCACAGATTTTTCGCTAGGGGACGTAAAAGTAAATTGGATTTTTTTTCCCGATAACTCTTCTTCTAAAACTCCGATTTCAAAACTTTGTTCTGCAGCGGATACATCTCCTGATGCACAATCTTTTGCTTATAATTTCCAATTTTTGGTAAAGAATACTTTGGCCACCAGGGGGCGTAAGTGTTAATTTTCGCTTCTGATGTATTTGCCATAAAATCTGAGCTTCTAAAATATCGATTGAAAAAATTCTTTCGTGAACTGATGCCACTCACATCGATAAACCGTTTTGGAATATTTTCTTCCTAAAATATTGCACAGTTTCTCCGCCAGGGGGCGTAGATGTATATCTTATTTTTGTCAATATCTCGACTTCTAGGCGTCCGATTTGAAAAATTCCTTCTTTGTTGGATAGTGTTTTCCGTTTGACATATTTTTCATATAATTTCAAAATATTCAAGTAATTCAGTGACTTTCCGCTAGGGGGCGTAAAGGTAAATTGCGTTTTCCTGTATATCTCTGCTTCTAAATCTCCGATCTGAAAAATTCTTTCTGCACCGGATACAGCTCCTGATGGGAAATCGTTTGCACGTAATTTCAAATTTTTGTAAAAAATTGTTTGGCCACCAGGTGGCGTAAGCCTTAATTTCCGCTTCTGATATATTTGCAGAAAAATATCAGCTTCTAAAATCTCGATTGAAAAAAAGTCTTTTGTGGAGCGATGCTACTCATGTCGACAAACATTTTAGAAACATTTTCTTCTTGAAATAATGCATGGTTTCTACGCCAGGGGGCGTAGATGTATATCTTATTTTTGTCAATATCTCTACTTCTAAAAGTCCGATTTGAGAAATTCCTTCTTTGTTGGATAGTGTTTCCGATGCGAAATGTTTTTCCCATAAATTCAAAATTTTCAAGTAAATCATAGAGTTTCTGCTAGGGCGCACAATGGTAAATTGAGTTTTCTTCTCCTAAAACTCCGATTTGAAAAATTCTTCCTGTATCGCATACAAGACCTGACGGAAAATGTTTTTCACGTAATTTCTAATGTTTGGTAAAGAATGGTTTGGCCACCAGGGGTGATAAGTGTTAATTTCTACTTCTGATGTATTTGTAGCAAAATCTGGGATCCTGAAAACTCGACTAAAATTTTTTTTCTTGGACCGATACCGCTGATATGGATAAACCTTTTGTGAATACTTTCTTCCTAAAATAATGCATGGTTTTCCCACCAAGGGACGTAAAGTCACATCATATTTTTGTCGATATCTCTGTTTCTAAGAGTTCGTAAGCTCACGATTGCGTTTACAGCAATATCTGAGGGATTAAAAACCCGATTGAAAAATGTCTTTCTTCCGGCAGATACTATTGTTTTCCTTTCCGGTTTCGTTGACTTTGAATAGCTTTGATAAATTTAATTTGCGTCAGAAATGATTCAAAAGAGGTGCTTATTACACCCGAAAATTCGGTGTCATGTTTCTTGTTAAGATGTGTTAACGAAAAATTTTGTATTTTGAGAAATCTTTCGACAATTCCTTTCGTGTATTAACGGGAAAACTTCGTTATCACTTTTTCCATATCAGTATGACTAAAATATACCCCTAATAGGAGAGATTCGCGGAAATACTTGAGGTTTGGTTAAGTTAAATTTCAATCATTTAAAATGTTTTGAAAGGAAAATAGTATTGTACATTTTAATGTGATCGTATCTTGCTGATATTTTAAATTGTTCATGGTGTGTGAAGAAAAGAGTATAGAAATGTAATTCTGAATTGTGTTTTATAAATATTTACCCAGTTAAGAAAAATCTACTTAAAAATGAAAACCTGAACCTACTCGTTTTTATCTTAAGTACAATTCTATCGCAAACGACTACATCCATGCGTACTTACAAATAACTGCGTCAAAAATATAAGTAGACTGCTGGCCTCCCAAAATGCAACACCAAGAAGGAAGCATCCGATTGACCTGAAATTCGCAGCATGCGTCGCCCGCGAGAGGACATGCAAACGATTAGCATTGCAGGGCATATGCAAATCGTGTGCGCCCGGCACGCCACCGAGAAGCACCATAAAAAGGGTGCACAGAAGGTGGGGTGTAAGAAGTGGAAGTGAGTCGTGCTGCCGGTCCTGTGCGTGGGAAGCTTCCTGATGCCTCGTCGCAGAATACGGCAGTCATTCCAGCACGTTTCGGAGTTTGACAGAGGACGAATAGTGGCTTATCGCGACAGCGGTTTATCGTACCGAGACATCGGCACCCGTGTGGGACGACATCCAGCCACAGTGAGGCGAGTATTGATTCGGTGGGTGAAGGAGGGACGGACGAACCGACGTGAGCGATTGCCGCAGCCGCGGCACACCACAGAACGAGAGAACCGGTATGTTGTGCTGCGGGCATTGACGGCTTGCACCGCCACATCACGAACGTTAGCGCAGGAATTAGAGTGTGTTGCGCAAGAACCTGTTTCAGCACGTACTGTTCGACGTCGTCTGTAGGAGCGGGGACTTGTCGCACGGCGCCCATTGCTCCGATTACCGTTGACGTTATACCATCGGCGAGTGCGGCGGCAGTGGGCTGTTCAACGCCGCAGCTGGACTACAGAATGGCACGACATTGTCTCCTCCGACAAATCCCGCTTCTGCCTGCAACACCACCATGGTCGGATCCGCGTGTGGCGGCACCGCGGCGAGAGATTTTATGACGCCTGGCATTATGTATCACCATGCCGGTCCGTCGACTGGCGTTATGGTTTGGGGCGCAATTGGATATGACACCCGCACTCCCCTGGTACGCACCGCCGGTACACTAAACAACCACCGCTACATCTCCGACGTTTTGGAGCCTGTAGTCCTCCATTACATGAAGGACCTGCCAGCGGCCATGTTTCAACAGGACAAAGGACAATGAGCGCCCTCACGTGACACGCATCGTGCAACAATTTTTCACGGCCCACCAGGTGTCACTGCTGCCGTGGCCCGCCTGTTCGCCCGATATTTCGCCCATCAAACACGTCTGGTCGCTGATCGGCAAACGAGTGGCCCGGCAAGCGCCACCCATGATAAACTGTGGCAACGTGTATGGAAGCAGCCTCGACCGACATACCCCCAAGCCTACATCCAAAGCCTCTTTCGTTCGATGCCGCGGCGTGTAGCGGCCGTTATTGCCAGCCACGGGGGCCACACGAACTATTGATGTCTGCGTGTTCCACAAGTCGCACGGGCCTGTAAGCTCAATCGTTTTATCTTTGTATCGGTTGTTATGTGTCCAGTAAATCTGGCTTTGCTATCTCGTGTCATTCTTGGTGTTGCATTTTGGGTGGCCAGCAGTGTATATTTGTGTCAATCTCATAAATAATATATTGTAGCTTCATCACTATATTTGTCATAAAATTGTGCGGTCTATTTGTCCAGCATGTGACATCGAGTATAACTATTATCCCAGATGTGCCATCGAATAATATACTTCCAGTTGATTCTATGAATAAATGAGTATGTGTGAAGTACACCTATACCAAATTTGAAAGCGAACCACGGATAGCTTAGTAGTTAGAGATGCAGACTACGGATGGAGGGGCCCCAGGTTCAAACCTGGTGTGGTGGTGTGAATTTCCAACAATCGCAGAGTATATCCGTCGTGCATCGCACGAGCACGTTAAGTGACTGCCCACGTGTAGGAATTCCCCTGGTGCATGTATAGGTATTCATTCCTAAGCCCACCCAAATTTATCTCTGCCTTTTATGTGCAAAAGCCTACACTCGTACGTTGGCGCCATCTAAGATGCTCTCTCTCACTTATAAACTAGCCTGTCAGAATAGCTAGATTCATTTTTGAGTACATATATTTGAAACGGGATGTAAGGTCAGTTGATGCGTAACATCACAGCCTCTCCTTGAAAAAAGTCAACCCCGCCTTCTCGTGGTACATCCTGTTCCCACTAAAGGGGCTCTGACGACCGCCAATAGCGGTATAACTATACCATCTGGATTAGAGGAAATTCTATCCCACACTCACCAACCCGCTTGGCCAGCGTGGTGAGTTATGGCCAAACCCTCCAAAATGATTCCACAACTTAAATCTTGGCCCTCAGTCTCCGGCAGCTGGAATGTACCTGGCCAATGCAGCGGCCAGTACGACATGAAGGCAGAGGGTGCTAAGAATCCCCGGAGGACCGGACTAGGCTGCCATCTGACGCTGACCTTGGCTACGTACAATGGACGCTCCCTATCTTCTGATTCAAGGCTTCTTGAATTGGAAGAGGAACTACAAAGGATCAAGTGGGACATCGGGGCTAAGTGAGGTAAGGAGAAAAGGAGAAGATCTCATCGAACTGAAAAGTGGACATCTCTTCTACTATCGTGGGACAGATACTGGCAGAACTAGTGGTGTTGGATTTATAATAAACAAGAAATTAAAGGATAAAGTTGTAGAAGTTGAACGTTCTTCTGACAGAGCTGCACGACTCGTTATCCAACTCTCGAGAAGATACCAGGCTCAGATTATTCAAACTTATGCACCCACTACAAGTCATCCTGAAGAAGAAATTGAAGAATTTTATGAGGAAATTCGTCATCAAAATAATAAAGGTAAGCAGCACTTAAAGATAATTATGGGAGATTTCAATGCAAAAATAGGGCAACGGCAACAGAATGAAACTTCAGTAGATAAATTGGGTCACGGCAACAGAAACCAGCGTGGAAATACTCTCGTTGAGTTTGCAGAGGCAGAAGGATTTTTCATCTTGAACTCCTTCTTCAAGAAAAAGCCACACAGGAAATGGACATAGAGACATCCAAATGGGACGACAAGTGAAATTGATTTTATTATGTGTAACAAAAAATTCGTCATAGAAGACTGCAGTGTGCTAAACAAGTTCAACACAGGTAGTGACCATAGATTGGTGAGATGTAAGATGCACCTTAACACCAAACTTGAACGTGGCAAGCTCATAAGGCAAACAAAATCTATTGACATAACCAACCCTAAAAAACACCATAATACCTTCAAGTTGGAACTGAAGAACAGGTTCTCTGCTTTAGAAGGCCTAACATCGGAAGAAGTTGACATCTCTGAAGTTAACAGAAAAGTAACCAAAGCTCTTATGGAAACAGCAACAAAATTAGCTGGGTCTAAGAACAAGTTGCGTGTAAACAAATTATCAGGAAAAACGAAAATGTTGATGCAAAAAAGAAGAGAGATGAGGACAACTAAAGAAAATGTGACTTCCAAAGTGGAATTTATAGAGCTATGCAAGACAGTAAGAAAAAGTATCACTGAAGACGTAAGAAAATTCAACTGTGAACTAGTGAGGAAAGCAATTGAAAACAACCAAAACCTAAAGATAGCAAAGGGACATCTCAGTAAGGGAAGAAAACAGATTATGGCACTGAGAAAAGAAGATGGTTCTGTAACAAGAAATAGAGGCGAAATTTTGACAAGAGTGAAAGATTTCTACTCCAAATTATATGAAAGGGATGATACATGCACTCCAGACATCATGAAAGATACCAGTACCAGAGTTCCTCCAGTCCTTCCAGCAGAAGTTGCACATGCAATCAAGAACATGAAGCGGGGGAAAGCTCCAGGAGAAGATGGAATTACTGTAGACATCATACAAGAAGCAAGTGGAGAAATCGAAACAGTACTCGCCCAAATTTTCACTCGATGCCTTAATGAAGGAAAGATTCCTGAGGATTGGAACACCGCTACAATGATCCTGCTACATAAGAAAGGTGACATTGAGGATCTCGGAAACTACAGACCTATCAGCCTCCTATCAGTAGTTTATAAAATCTTCACTAAAGTTCTTTCACACCGCTTGAAGGTAACACTGGACATGGCTCAACCGAGAGAACAAGCTGGATTCAGGAGTGGCTATAGCACAATAGATCATATCCACGTACTGAGAGAACTAATTGAAAGAGCGAGGGAATATGAACTTCCATTGTGTATGGCTTTTATCGATTATGAAAAAGCCTTTGATTCGGTGAAACCATCAGCAGTTACAATGGCTCTGAAAACCTGCGGTATTGAAGATGCATACATTAATATTATAAATAACATCTATGAAAATGCAAGTGCAAAGATTCGGCTGTTTGAAAATACAACACACATAAAAATTGGAAAGGGAGTGAGACAAGGTGACACCATATCTCCGAAGCTCTTTAATGCCACATTGGAGGGTATTTTTCAGTCGCTGAGCTGGGAAAACAAAGGGATAAAGATTAATGGAGATTATCTAACCCACCTTCGTTTTGCTGATGACGTAGTCATTTTTGCAACTACCCCATCAGAGCTACAGAGTATGATCCAGGAACTTGCTGACAAGAGTAAAGAAGTGGGATTAAAAATGAACTTTCAGAAGACAAAAGTGATGTTCAATGCTTTTACAAGAAATGAAGATTTATTGATTGATGGAGAAAAGCTGGAGATAACAGACACGTACGTTTATCTTGGACAGCAGATATCAAGTGAGGGGTCACATTGATGAAGAAATTAATCGGCGTACAAAACTTGCCTGGAGAGCTTTTGGAAGAAACAGCATAATTTTCAAGAGCAATATGCCATTATGTCTTAAAAGAAAAGTGTTTGATCAATGCATCCTTCCAGTGCTTACGTATGGTGCAGAGACGTGGACCTTAACTAAAAGAGACATACAAAGGCTGCAGACAACTCAAAGTAACATGGAGAGGTGCATGCTTCGTGTAACCAGGAGAGATAAGAAGAGGAACTCGTGGATCCGAAAAATGACAAGAGTGGAAGACATCATGATCAGAGTTAAATCCCTGAAATGGCAATGGGCTGGACATACTGCCAGAAGGACAGATCATCGATGGACAGCCGAAATTTTAGATTGGATTCCAAGGGACAGGAAAAGACCCAGAAGAAGACCACATGGGAGATGGGTGGATGAAATTCGAAAGTATGCAGGGGTGACATGGAAGAGACTGGCACAAGGCAGACCGTTGTGGAGGAAACTTGGGGAGACCTTCGTCCAGCAGTGGATTGATAATGGTTGACAATGATGATGATGATGATGATGATATTTGAAACATGTGTACTCAACAATGAGTACATATTCAAATCTTTTGAAGATGACAATGCAATTTTTGGTGTAAATGTGACAAGGATGTTAAGTCAGATAATATCCGAAAACTTGAAAATTTCATCGTCCTGGAGCGGGACTCGAACCCGCGTCTCCCAGATATTGCCCAGGTATGCTAACCACTACACCACCCAAAACGACCAGGTCTCAAGTTTCCGATTAAGTGATTGGTCGTTACGGGCTAAAATATGCCGCTAACGGCCCCCGGTAGCGGTCCGTTGGTGGCAGCGCCATCGATTTGGCAGCCATTGATGGCCCTGCAGCATCGCCGTGAATTGCGGGCCTCCAAGCAAGTGCCACTAACGGTCCGTAGCTGGCAACCGATGCAACCCCAACGCCAGGTGGAAGCAACGGGACTGCGCATGCGCAGAAGCAACGCGTGCTGTGTATCTCGAGGTTCCAGTTAGTTCGGTTCTGTAATGTTTTGGGCCCTGATCTCGTGGTTTGTAGAAGGTCCTATTTTTCACCTTACATGGACGGAGCAGTAGTGGTGACAATGTCACTCTTTTGGTGGACCATGTGAATTCGATGGAGCAGACATTGTTTCCATCAGGGGATTGCACCTTTCAAGATGATAATGCCCCGATTCACAAAAGTCGAACTGTTCAATCATGGTTTGAGGTACACGAGGATGATTTTGCACACCTTCCCTGGCCGGCACAATCACCTGACTTAAACATCATTGAGATCCTGTGGTCTGTGTTGGAACACAGAGTGCGATCACTTTATCCTCCTCCGCCGTTTTTCAATGAATTGGATCACTTTCTTCAGGAAGAATGGTACAACATCCAGGACTTGTATGCCATCCAGGACTTGTATGCGTCTATTTCAAGGAGGATTCAAGCAGTTTTAAATGCCAAGTGTGCCCCCACACCATATTAGGTGCGTAGCACCTATTGCTTTAAGGTGTTTCCATTATTTTAGACAAGCCCTGTATATTAGTATAGATTATACACTGATTGGCCACTTTATCATGACCACCCACTCAGTACCTTGTTGAGCCAACTTTTGCCTTTAATACTGTGTCGATTCTTCGTGGCATGGACTCCACGAGATGGTGATAAGTGGTTTGTGGAATCTGAGACCATGTTTGATGAATAGCACTTTCCAGGAGGGTGAGATTGCAGGGTTCTGGATCCAGCTGTCTGATGGCTCGTTCAACTTCATACCACAAATTCTCAATGGGGTTGAGATCTGGAGATTGTGGGGGCTACCTAAGCAAAGTAAACTCACCGGCATTTTCCTGAAATCAATCCTGTACAATACGAGCACTATGGCAGAACTCGTTATCTTGTTGAAAGTAGCCATCGCCATTGCGATAAACATCCAAATGACAGGATGCACTTGGTCCGTAACGATGTTTATATATGATGTGCCAGTCAGACGTTGATCAACACGAATTAAAGGGCTCAAAGCATGCCAGGAAAACATTTCCCAAACCATAACGTTGCCTCCACCAGCTTGAAGGGTTGTAGCATTGCATTTGGGGTCCATGCTTTCGTGCTGTTTCCGTCAAATTCTCACTCGGCCATCGGCATGGTGCAACTGAAAACGTGATTCATCGGACCACATAATTTGTTTCCAATTATCGACTGTCCAATCCTTGTGCTCCTGTGCGAACTGGAGACGTTTTCTCTTGTTAACTGCAGACAGCAAAGGTGTTTGAACAGGCCTTCGGCTGCCATATCCCATCCGATGCAGTGTACGGCGAACAGCGCGTGCCGAGATCATTTGAGGGGATCCTTGATTAAGATGATCTGTAATTTGCTGCACGGTTGCCCCCTTCTGTTCTCTGTTACCAGTCTGGACACTCTCCGTTCCGCCCGAGCAATCACTAGTCGATGACGACCACACGTTGCACGTAGAGACCCAGTTTTTTGGCTGACAGTCCAGTCTTTAAACACTTTAACAACAGCTGCTCTGGAACATTTCACGAATGCGGCGGTTTCGGTGATACTCGCTTCACGGCTCCGAGCTCCTACAATGATCAAACGTTGAAAGTCCGTCAAATCGTATTTTTTACCCATCTCGTCACCCACAAAACACTTTTACTACTATCGCAAGCACTAAGCTTTCCCTTTTTATACTAGCCTCGCCCTCTGGCGGCAACAAAATTCTAAAATTTCAGAACCCTCTCCGCAATTCCTTTCGTATGTCAACGGAAAAACTCCATTCTCATATGACGAAAACATTTCCGGGAAAAGGAGCGATTCGTGGGAATGCTTAAAGTTTTTTAACGGTTAAATTTCAACAGTCTGTCAAAGGATCTGATATTGAAATTCTGCAGCGAGACCGAATATAGTGTA
Organism: Macrothele yani; assembly: GCA_039090855.1. NCBI lineage: Eukaryota > Metazoa > Arthropoda > Arachnida > Araneae > Macrothelidae > Macrothele > Macrothele yani. Next base: position 113,204,781 of record CM076999.1, on the reverse strand, counting down.
TAGCATATCGAATGAATTTGGTAGTTGCGGTACAAGATGGTTCTTCTCCTCTTCCCTGTGTTGTGCACCAGTTATTATACACGGTCGAGTCACATTATTGTGACCACCAGCTAATATCCAGAGTAACCGCCGTGTGCAGCGCGGACAGCAGCTAGGCGGGCTGGGAGTGACTCAATATGGTGGAAGGTGTTCACAGGTATGTGGAGCCATGCTGACTGCAGTGAATCTGACAGCTGCTGGAGGATTCATAGAGTGAACAACACAATCGAGGTGGTCCCACAGATGCTCAATTGGGTTTAAGTCTGGGGCATAAGGGGACCAGGGAAGTACTTCGAAGTCTTCATCCTGCTCTTCCAAATATTTTCGAACATTTCTAACTGTGTGACACGTCGCATTATCGTGTTGAAAGATCCCATCCGCCCCAGGGAAGACAATCAGCATGTGTGGGTGTACGTGATCTGCAAATATGGATTCGTAACGTCGGTCCATAGTGCCTTCCACAGGTATGAGTGGACCCAGAGAATGCCATGAAAACATTCCCCAGACCATAGCGCTTCCTCTACCAACTTGCATTCTGCCAGCAATGGTTGAAGAGTGTTTGTTCTCCGACGTTTTTCGCATTATATGCCAAAGGCAACGTCCATCCGTTCGATGAAGCAGAAAACGTGACTCATCGGAGCACGCAATGATTTTCCAATCAGCGGAGGCCCATTTCCGATACTGCCGTGCAAATGTAAGCCTTTTCTGCTGATGTACCTTCGTTAACATTGCCGCAGTGACCGTCCGTATGCACCGGAGCTCAAAACGCAGCAGGGTTCGCTGATCTGTCGTTTCAGACACACTTCCTGTAGTCCCCTGGTTCATTCGGCCAGTGAGTTGCTCCAATATAGCCTGGCAATCGGACCTAACGACCTTCGAAGCCGACGATCACCTCTCACAGCAACTGCACGTGTTGCTCCGCAGTTTTCACGTCGCTTATTCGCAATGGTGCCATCTCTCCAATCTAGATACACTTTAACCACAGCAGCACGCGAACAATTCGCAAACTGCGCTGTTAAATAAATACTGCCACCCTTGCCCCGAAAGCCCATAATCATCTCTATTTTGCAAATTTGATAAATCCCTCCTTTTCTGTATGACAGCAACGAGTGCTATGATTTAAGAATGCCTACATCACACCTTATAAACCCTCCAAGCCAGCCCACGACACGTACCTTTTTTTATGGGCTACGCGCTGTTCACGTGAAAAGCAAAAGGTGGTCACAATAAAGTGACTCGACTGTATATATACGTCTAGGAACACGATAAACAACTCAGAGCAAGCATTGTCGTTCATGAAACAGAATAAGCACTATCATGGACGACTATAGCATTATCGTCCATGAAACACAATAAGCACTATCATGGACGACTATTGCATCATCGTCCATGAAACAGAATAAGCACTATCATGGACGACAATAGCATTTTAGTTCATGAAACAGAATAAGCACTATCATGGACGACAATAGCATTATCGTCCATGAAACAGAATAAGCACTATCATGGACGACAATAGCATTATCGTCCATGAAACAGAATAAGCACTATCATGGACGACAATAGCATTATCGTCCTTGAAACAGAATAAGCACTATCATGGACGACAATAGCATTATCGTCCATGAAAAAGAATAAGCACTATCATGGACGACAATAGCATTATCATCCTTGAAACAGAATAAGCACTATGATGGACGACAATAGCATTATCGTCCATGAAAAAGAATAAGCACTATCATGGACGACAATAGCATTATCATCCTTGAAACAGAATAAGCACTATCATGGACGACAATAGCATTATCATCCTTGAAACAGAATAAGCACTATGATGGACGACAATAGCATTATCGTCCATGAAACAGAATAAGCACTATCATGGACGACAATAGCATTATCGTCCATGAAACAGAATAAGCACTATCATGGACGACAATAGCATTATCATCCATGAAACAGCCTGTAACCTGGTGGTGAAAAATCAACATTGTAGGCGTGGCTGGCAACCATTTTCATGTAATACTTTGAGGACAGCCGACCTTCTTGCAATGTCAAGGTACCAGTTTCATACCAACAAAACGTATCCAACACCATGACGCTAACTCCAGAACCTTGAAGTTTGTCTGCAAGACAAGGTAGGCCCATTGCTACATGGAACTCCGGACAAACCCTTTTCTTACCGTCGGTACAGGACAATGTGTACAGCAATTTGTCGGACCATAAGCCTTTTTTTTTCAGTCTCCATCTGTCCAGTCGATATGTTTCCGACAATACTCTGGTTCGTACTTTCCTGTTCTTCGAAGAAATCAGAGGTTGCCTTATAGACATGTTACTGCCAATACGATCTTCTTTTCTTCCCGTTGCTTCAAGCGCTGAAATGTGGGTCTAGAACAGTCTTCATTGAATTCTTTTGGTCAATTGCTGCAAACGGAGCGTCCTGTTTCTCCATACAAGCCTTCTCAGACTACGGCGATATCCTTTATAATAGACTGTTTTCATTCAACAGTTGCGTCACTTAGCCAAGCAATGTGTATTTTTCCATTGATTAAAGACCCGGGATATCTCACTTTTGAGAAACCAAAATGTTTTCAAAATTGTCGCTTCAGCCAGACGAGCACCCACAATAAGCACTTAATCGAACTCCGAATGATCCTTTGTTTTCCCCATTGTGATCAATACTACTGACGATTATTGACGAACAGCAGTCTTAAATAGTCCAGCCAGACGGGCACTGACAATAAGTCCTATATCGAACTTCGAAAGATCCTTTGTTTTTCCCATTGTGATCAATACTATATACTGACGATTTGTGATGAGCAGCAGTCTTAAATAGTCCAGCCAGACTGGCACCGACAATAAGCCCTTTATCGAACTCCAAAAGATCCTTTGTTTTTTCCCATTGTGATCAATACTACTGACAATTATTGACGAACAGCAGTCTTAAATAGTCCAGCCAGACGGGCACTGACAATAAGTCCTATATCGAACACCGAAAGATCCTTTGCTTTTCCCATTGTGATCAATACTGCTGACGATTATTGACGAACAGCAGTCTTAAATAGTCCAGCCACACGGGCACTGACAATAAGTCCTATATCGAACTTTGAAAGATCTTTTGTTTTTCCCATTGTGATCAATACTGCTGACGATTATTGACGAACAGCAGTCTTAAATAGTCCAGCCACACGGGCACTGACAATAAGTCCTATATCGAACTTTGAAAGATCTTTTGTTTTTCCCATTGTGATCAATACTATATACTGACGATTTGTGATGAGCAGCAGTCTTAAATAGTCCAGCCAGACTGGCACCGACAATAAGCCCTTTATCGAACTCCAAAAGATCCTTTGTTTTTCCCATTGTGATCAATACTGCTGACGATTATTGACGAACAGCAGTCTTAAATAGTCCAGCCACACGGGCACTGACAATAAGTCCTATATCGAACTTTGAAAGATCTTTTGTTTTTCCCATTGTGATCAATACTGCTGACGATTATTGACGAACAGCAGTCTTAAATAGTCCAGCCACACGGGCACTGACAATAAGTCCTATATCGAACTTTGAAAGATCTTTTGTTTTTCCCATTGTGATCAATACTATATACTGACGATTTGTGATGAGCAGCAGTCTTAAATAGTCCAACCAGACTGGCACCGACAATAAGCCCTTTATCGAACTCCAAAAGATCCTTTGTTTTTCCCATTGTGATCAATACTACTGACAATTATTGACGAACAGCAGTCTTAAATAGTCCAGCCAGACGGGCACTGACAATAAGTCCTATATCGAACACCGAAAGATCCTTTGTTTTTCCCATTGTGATCAATACTGCTGACGATTATTGACGAACAGCAGTCTTAAATAGTCCAGCCAGACGGGCACTGACAATAAGTCCTATATCGAACACCGAAAGATCCTTTGTTTTTCCCATTGTGATCAATACTGCAGATGATTATTGACGAACAGCAGTCTTAAATAGTCCAGCCAGACGGGCACCCACAATAAGCCCTTTATCGAACTCTGAAAGATCTCTTGTTTTTTCATTATGGTTAAAACTAGTGAAGGTTACTGACAGACAGCAGTACTAAATTGCCTAGATTACGTAGTGATTCACGTGACCATTCATTTTGCATAAAGTAAGTATGCATACACCTGCAAAAAGGTTTTTAATTCAGTTGACGATTGTCTATAAAATCTTTCCTTATCAGTAGTGAAGATACCAACCTAAGCGTCACCGCTGTAAGCCTCTCAAGGCATTGATTGTCTCGAAGAATCAAGACGTAAATTTATTAAATATTTCGCTTATAAATAAAGACATCATATTTCAGATTACTATAGTAAAATATTTCTCCTTTTAATTTCTTCTGGGTTAAACAGCTCAGAAGATCCTAAAAACTCAAAAATACCAAACTTATACGGTATTTCTAGAAAGGTGTTTCTTCATTTTCCGATTTCAACATACGTAGCAGTTTCTTTTATTAAAGTCCCGTCATGGTTGATAACGTAATTTAAAGTACCATATCGATATTAATTTTATTAAACTTATTTCGACACAAAATAAAGACATCTAAAAATGTCAGAATATACAGCTTGTACAATTGATAGTAAAGACCAAAGTACTCAAACTATTCGACTAACCAAGGGAAGCTTATTTGAAAAGTGATATCAAATTGATGGTTTATTAATATAACAAATCTTTTAATTATGAGAAAAGGTTTAGTTGCTGTTAATAAAGATTTGTTTTATTGGGTTGGTTGGAATGAAATGTCCGGCAAAGAACGAGCACACGTGGACGGCAAAAACTGAAAAGTAGGACAACTTACCTAGGCAAAATAATTTCCGTCGGCATCGAAATATAGTTGCCATCTGCCCGGCAAGAGCATGATCCCGGAACGAAAAAAAGTCTTGTGGCTCGGACCCGAAGAGGTTATCAACTGCACATTGAACCTCGTTGTCTGTCGTGAACTGTTTCCTCGAAAGGAAGTGATCCAGGCGACGAAACAGATGATAGTCTGTCGGAGATAAGTCCGCGGAATAGGCAGGATGATACAGTGCTTCATAGCTAAAGGTACTTAATGTCAACATCGTTCGTTGTGCGACATGAAGGCGAGCGTTGTCCTGGAGCATAAGAACACCATGTCTGTTGACCAAAGCCAGTTGTTTCTGCAGCAATTTCCAGTGCATCTAGTGCAATTCAGCACAATAACGTTTTGCAGTGATGGTTTGTTCTCTTGCCAAGAACTCCAATGTATTAATCCGGCTGTGGACCACCAGACAAGGAGAATAATCTTCTTGGTACGTAGCTGTGGCTTACGATGTCGTCCAGCAGTCTGTGCCTTGCTTAACCATTGTGCAGATTGTTTCCGATTTTCATAAAGGACCCACTTCTCGTCGCAGGGGATGATTCGATACAGCAGGGGTCGGTGTCGCACGATTGGTCGACAGTAACGATTGGTCAGCAGCACGATTGTTCGACATAACGATCAGTCGACCGTAACGACTATTCGACATAACGATTGGTTCACATAACGATTGGTCGACATAACGATCAGTCGACCGTAGCGATTAATCGGCAGTAACGATTGGTCGACACAACGATTGGTCGAGATAACCATTGGTTCAGAGGATTATGGTTTGCATTCGCAGCGGTACCTCTTAGAATGTACTGACCTCTCAAAACGTAACGTTCCTTTTTGGAAATAATATCTTTTAGAATGTAGTCCTCAGAACGTACAGCATTATAACATATTATTTCCAAATAGGAACCCGTGTCATCTTTTGTACCTTAAGTGAAATCTATATAAGGGCCTTCTGAACGATGTTATTTCGGAAAGGGCCCTTTAGGTATAGGCACCTTGGAGAAACTGCCACACATAATTCGGAAACTCGGAAAATTCCCACACATTCAAAGCATTTCTCGGACGAACGTCGATTAGTGCTCGTCCCTTTAATGAAAACCATGTGGCAATTTTCCGGTGGAGCAATTTTTCTGTGTGTGGCAATTTTCCTGGTTGCTGGAAGATGTGTGGCAATCTTCCGGTGGGGCAATTTACCGCCAAACTGTTTGCTCTCATTCAATTTTTTTTTAAGTTTCGTTGACCATTTTATGTCGACCAGTGTCGACTAATCGTTATATCGACCAATCGTGCTGTCGACCAATCGTTATGTCAACCAATCGTTATGCCGACCAAACGTTATGCCGACCAATTATTTCTGTCGACCAATCTTTATGCCGACCATTCGTTATGCTGACCAATCGTCATGCCGACCAATCATTTCTGTCGACCAATCGTTACTGTCGGGCAATCGTTATGTCGACCAACCGTTTGTCGACCAATCGTTACATACCCTGTGCCTTGCTTAAGCATTGTGCAGATAGTTTCCGATTATCATAAAGGACGCAATTCTCGTCGCAGGTGACGATTCGATGCAGCAGGGGTTCCTGTTTTTTCCTGGAAAGCAGCTACGTGGAGACTTCCAAACGCCAAGTCTTGTTGCCAGTTGTCACTTCATGCGGCAGCTACATATTTAACTTTTCATGACACCTTTTTCGTAGTTCCGCTTCAACCACACGTAACAGAACATCGTCAGAAACAGCAACAGGTCGAAGACGACGTACTTCGTCTTGCAGGTCCTTATCTCCGCTTCGATACTTCACAAACCATCTCCGAATGGTTCGTTTGTTAGCTGTATTCACCCCAAACGCTTCTTTAACGTTTAGAGCGGCAATTCCTGCATAATGGCCCAGTTTAGATTCATACAGGAAGATGACTCTCAAATCCGGCGTCTGCGTGTTTCCTTTGCAAGCCACGTTACGTCCAAACAAACAACGCCTGATTCTTGTTCTTCACACACATGCTAGCTATTTATAGTAACTCTGTGACGTAATACCCGCAACACCTGTGGGTGGTTTCCTTCCGCTGTGGTGGGGATCTGGCTCCACTGCTCGTTCTCACCGAACATTTCATTCGTACTAACCCAATATTTTGCAAAGTTTTCTATATCAGTGCGTTTCATACATAATTTTGAGTGCTATTATTAATACAAAAATTGAGTAAATATATCTAAATAACAAGCATGCTTTTGATTTCAAAATTTCTTTGCAATATTTATGAATAAAACATTTAATCACGAAGCATAGATACATTGAACAAAGTAAATCGCACTGAATCACTTAAATTCTTCCTGGAAACGTTGTCCAGTTCGTTAGTTTCGTTGTGTATTAATTGCTGAACAAAGTTTGACAAAATTCGACAGTTCTAATTCCTTCTGCACATGATTTCCGAATTTCTCAGTAACATTTAAGAGGAAAAACTTTTACTTAAAACACAAAATATAGACTACAGTTAATCGCATTCACTCACTTGATAGTTCAAATAATTCAGTGTATATTCGACGTACATCAGATTAGATCAAATACGTACTAAATTTCAAACAAAGTTATTGCAGCTACGGTAGTATTCTCTAAAGCACTCTTTATCAGTTTCTTCAATGCAGAATAAAGATGAAATCTCAGAAAATAAAAGAAATTGTACTACTTCTTCTTGGGAACACAGCTGCATTCTTTACATACAATATGCATCAAATGTCAAACAAAACTTTTCAAGACCTGGTAGTTCTCGCTGAAACTGTCCTTGTTTACTTTCTTCAATGTAGAATGAAAATTAAATTTGAGAAATGAAAAGCATTTGTAACAACTCTTCTTGGACACACAGTGCACTTTGTTATATCCAATAACTATTAAATATTCTCCTTGAAACTGTCTTTCTCTGTTTTGTTAAATGTAAAACGAAATTTGAGAAATGAAAATCAGTTGTAGCAACTCTTCTTTGAAACACAGTCCATTTCGTTATATCCAATAATCATCAAATATTCTCGCTGAAACTGTCTTTCTCTGTTTTTGTAATGTAGAATTTGAACAATTTCAGACATGAAGATCAGTTGTAACAACTCTTCTTAGAAACACAGTCCACTTCGTTATACCCAATAACCATTAAATATTCTCGCTGAAGCTGTTTTCTCTGGGTTTTTTTAATGTAGAATGAAAATCCAATTTCAGAAATGAAAATAAGTTGTGACAGCTCTTCTTTGAAACACAGTCCACTTCGTTATATCCAATAATCATCAAATATTCTCGCTGAAACTGTCTTTCTCTGTTTTTGTAATGTAGAATTTAAACAATTTCAGACATGAAGATCAGTTGTAACAACTCTTCTTGGAAACATAGTCCACTTCGTTATATCCAATAACCATTAAATATTCTCGCTGAAACTGTCTTCCTCTATTTTTTTAATGTATAATTAAAAAGAATTTCAGACATGAAAATCAGTTGTAACAAATCTTCTTGGAAACACAGTCCACTTCGTTATACCCAATAACCATTAAATATTCTCGCTGAAACTGTCTTTCTCTGTTGTTTTTTTAATGTACAATGAAAATCCAATTTCAGAAATGAAAATAAGTTGTGACAGCTCTTCTTTGAAACACAGTCCATTTCGTTATATCCAATAATCATCAAATATTCTCGCTGAAACTGTCTTTCTCTGTTTTTGTAATGTAGAATTTGAACAATTTCAGACATGAAGATCAGTTGTAACAACTCTTCTTAGAAACATAGTCCACTTCGTTATATCCAATAACCATTAAATATTCTCGCTGAAACTGTCTTCCTCTATTTTTTTAATGTATAATTAAAAAGAATTTCAGACATGAAAATCAGTTGTAACAAATCTTCTTGGAAACACAGTCCACTTCGTTATACCCAATAACCATTAAATATTCTCGCTGAAACTGTCTTTCTCTGTTGTTTTTTTAATGTACAATGAAAATCCAATTTCAGAAATGAAAATAAGTTGTGACAGCTCTTCTTTGAAACACAGTCCATTTCGTTATATCCAATAATCATCAAATATTCTCGCTGAAACTGTCTTTCTCTGTTTTTGTAATGTAGAATTTGAACAATTTCAGACATGAAGATCAGTTGTAACAACTCTTCTTAGAAACATAGTCCACTTCGTTATATCCAATAACCATTAAATATTCTCGCTGAAACTGTCTTCCTCTATTTTTTTTAATGTATAATTAAAAAGAATTTCAGACATGAAAATCAGTTGTAACAAATCTTCTTGGAAACACAGTCCACTTCGTTATACCCAATAACCAATAAATATTCTCGCTGAAGCTGTCTTTCTCTGTTTTTTTAATGTAGAATGAAAATCCAATTTCAGAAATGAAAATAGGTTGTGACAGCTCTTCTTTGAAACACAGTTCACTTCGTTATATCCAATAACCATTGCATATTAAGCACATTTATCAAAGTCATGGTAGTTCTTACTAAATCTCTTCATTTTCTCAGGTAGAGTGAAAATAGGACCTTAGGAAAGAAAGGAAATCCTTTCTAGGAACTCAGTCCAGTTCTGTTGGTTAGGTAAGCATTAAATTTTTAAATGTTAAACAAAGTTCTTCAACTTATAGGGTCGTTTAGTTTTTCAACTTAGAATAACAAGTTAGTAAAATCATGCTATGCATTGATTACGATACACTTTCCAACATACCAGAAATCATTACTCAAGTTATGAGGATAATGGCTGTGGAAAAAATCTCTCTCCTGTGCCCTGACTTTTAATCCCATTTCAATGATATTAAACAGATTTGGTTCCGTATACCTCCGGAACAACATACTAAAGTTTAGTCGCAATAGGAGCATTTTTAGTCAAGTTCTGAGGTTAATGGCTGTAGAATATATATCGCTCTTTTTCCCTGACCTTTGACTCAATTTTGATGATATTCAACAGAACCGGTTCGGTATATCTCCAGAAAAAACATGATAACGTTTTGTCGCAATCGAAGCATTTTTACGTAAGTTATGAACCATAAAGGCGAAGGAATGGATCCCGCTCCTAGGTCCTGACCTTTGACCCCACTTCGACGATATTCAACAGAATTGGTTCAATATATCTCCGGAACAACATACTAATGTTTTGTTGCAACAGAAGCATTTTTAGTCAAATTATGAGCATAATGGCTGTGGAATAAATCTTGTTCCGGTGTCCTGACCTTTGATACCATTTCAATGATATTAAACAGAATTGGTTCAGTATACCTCCGGAAAAACATGATAAGGTTTTGTCGCAATCGAAGCATTTTTACGTAAGTTATGACCCATAAGGGCGATGGAATGAATCCTGCTCTTATGTCCTGACCTTTGACCCCACTTCGACGATATTCAACAGAATTGGTTCCATATATCTCCGGAACAACATACTAATGTTTTGTTCCAACAGAAGCATTTTTAGTCAAGTTATGAGCATAATGGCTGTGGAATAAATCTTGTTCCGGTGCCCTGACCTTTGATACCATTTCAATGATATTAAACAGAATTGGTTCAGTATACCTCCGGAAAAACATGATAAAGTTTTGTCGCAATCGAACTATTTTTACGTGAGTTATCGTGCAGACAGACAAACAGACAAAGATGGAGCATATACGCTTCTTCAACCTACGGTTGGAAAGCGTAAAAAATTACATCTCGGAAAAGAAAAAGGAAATGCGTGGTAATGTGACATGTATTTATATTTACAATAATTGAAATGCAAATGCGAAAGTGTTCTTTCAAAGGTTTGGAGCACATATCCGTGACTAAAAGGATATTCTACATATTCTACGCAAATAATTTTCCTCCCCGATATTAGAAAAACAACAACATATTGTAATTGTGAGAATTCCAGCAGGTTTCAGTCAACGGAAATTAGGTGAAACTCCATCCAAACTGTATAAACAAGGTAAGGTATGTTACTAAAAACCCGACAATTTGTAGAAACATATTTCTAGTAATGGGGAACATTTCCAGCAAAGTCAGGCCTAAGTCCTTGGCGCAAACAAGGTTAGCTATCAAGCAGTCGGTATTCACTCCTTTAAGCGTCTCAGGTTGCTTATCCTTGAATTTTGCCAGAAGTTTCGTTAGTTTGCGATTCTTCTCCCGAACGGAAGAGACTGACAGAATAAATAAAGAAAGGAACAGTGCAGTTATAACGCAGTTAACGACGAAGTAATACATCACGGACGTATTAACACTTTTTTTTGTATACCGCATTATCCATGCTACCGAATACAATAGGACGACTAAGTAATAAACCGTTACGAAAAATACAGGTACTGACGAAACTGCGTTTAGTTCTGCTATCCGAACCTGCATCTGCTTGTAAACTTTCAAAACTACCCGATCATAATGCCAAAAGTGAGGATCGTTTTTCATGAGTATTAGAGTTTCTTCACAGGAGTCGAAGATGTCGCAGATTTCTAAACACAGAGCAGAGAAAAATAGAGATGTGTAATTAATTAACGTCAAAGTACAATGTTCAACAAAGCACAGATATATGAATATTACAACAAACTGAGCATAGGTGGAACTTACTACACCACCGAATAAAAACATTGACGCCATAGGCATGCCTGCTGACTCGGAAGGATATACATACACAAAAGCAAATACTAATCCAACAAAGGGAGGTGTCAGTGAAACGGTGTTTGCAAGCACGTTTATCCAACCTCGTGCACGAAAGTGCTTAACGCCTACACCACTGTAAAATTCCTGCTGCAGGAAATGAATATTTCTCAAAAATTTTTTAAATGCGTCTCTCTTTATATGGAGTAATGCCCACAGAAAATAATGTGTCATGTCCCGAATCATACTACTCAGCCGTCCTGTATTTAATCCGTATCTTGCAATAGAGTAAATTCTTACGGCAAAGATGTAACATACGACGCTAAAGTTCAGCAAACGATACATTCTGTCCAAAGCCTTCCTCTGCTTTTTTATGGTGATTGCCGAATTTCGGAAATCTATACCAATATTGTATAGGCAGCCAATTACTACCTGCATATTGATTTCAATTGTTGCTTGACTCCTGTTGGATTGCTGAATCATGATTCTTGTGTGATGCGCATTAAATTAGAAAGCAAAAGTTGCATTTCACCAGAATTTGGAAAGTCATTTTGAAATAAAATTAACAATTGGCTCTCATAAAACAAATATTCGCAAATTTCGACAGTTCACACTTGTCTTGATGAATCTACGGAACTTTCCATGCCTTCAAAACAATGAAAAAATCTTCAGTTTCTGCGGAATTTGCGTTATGCTCTCCGTAATACCTGTAGGTTTCCCTTAGGCTTTTAGCAAACGATTATGCAGCTTTTTTCTCCAGCGGAAATATCAGACTTGATACTAGAAAAGTGGTTAAAGTGTTCTAACATCAGCAGTTTATAATTCCGTACCGGTGTTCTTAAAAACCATTACAAATTCACATTGCGAGACTGCAGTGTGATAACTGAGCATTTCGGCATTGCTCCTTCTGAGTATTTTGCATACCAATTTAAAACACGCTGCTTTTAAATGTTCCTAAACGAGTATTATAAAAAGTTCATTTATATACCATATAATTAGCATATGATAGCACGTTTCTGTGTGCTTAATGTAGTGCGCATTTGATGTTCGATTAGCGTAAAAGAGCAATCAGTCTGAAACAAATTTTAATTGCCATCGAAAAATAACCAGTTTTATCCAGATTTCAATGACGATATTATCCACTTCAGAAAAACGCCTATTAGATATTTTAATAAAACAGATGGTTTCTATTATATCGTCAGCCTTCTCAATTCACTTACTTAAAATGAATCTCTCTCGTAAACAACCATGCGGGCAGAGGCTGAAATATCATTCATGCCTGCGATTTAATGTTCGAACAATTATCCGGGTGGATCTTTTCATCTTAAATCCCAAGCAAGAGACTTTTTACAAGAATACGATATCAGCTTTTCGCATGTAGGGCGTACAGCACATCGTAATGAAAATAGATTTAAAACTTGACAATCAGTCGAATTTCTTTGGAATGGAGCTGCAAGTGTTGTGTTAGAATTTGAACACAGACAGGTAATTCAAGCAAGACATAATCGCGGCGAATTTAAATTGCGGCATCAGTATCAGCTTTCGTGACTCTTCTGAAACTCCCACTCACGACCCACGGAAAAGAAAACATTCTGGAACGCACAATCATTGTTTTATGAAAATTATCTTATTGATTGATCGATTATGTCATCTGAGGATGTGCTTCTAATTTAATAAACTAATGCAGCTTTAACGTGAAACTTCGAAGGCCAAATGTTTTTTTTTTTTTGTTAGATGAATGGTAAATAATACTTGTGTATATATATTTATCCGCATATTGGAAAGATAAAGACACCATTCCCTCAAAACGTACCAGTTAGAAAATGGCGCAAAATGTTATTCATTAATTCTCCCAGTAAAATTTCTTTTTTTAATACATACACTGAGTGGCCACTTTATTATTACCACCCCCTCAGTACTTCGTTGGGCCACCTTTTGCCTTTCATACTGCTTCGATTCTTCGTAGCATGAACTCAACGAGATGTTGATAGGTGGTTTGTGGAATCTGAGACCATTATATGATAAATATATCACTTTCCAGGAGTGTGTGATTGCAGGGTTGTGAATCCAGCTGTCTGATGGCTCGTTCAACTTCATACCACAAATGCTCAGTGGGGTTGAGATCTCGAGATTGTGGGGGCCACCTAAGCAAAGTAAACTCACAGGCATGTTCCTGAAATCAATCCTGTACAATACGAGCACTATGGCAGGACGCATTATCTTGTTAAAAGTAGCCATCGCCATTGGGATAAACCATCCACATGACAGGATGCACTTGGTCTGCAACGATGTTTAGATATGATGTGCCAGTCAGACACGAATTAAAGGGCACAAAGCATGCCAGGAAAACATCCCCCAAACCATAACGTTGCCTCCACCAGCTTGAAGGGTTGTAGCAATGCATTTGGAGTCCATGCTTTCGTGCTGTTTCCGCCAAATTCTCACTCGGCCATCGGCATGGTGCAACTGCAAACGTGATTCATCGGACCACATAATTTGTTTCCAATTATTGACTGTCCAATCCTTGTGCTCCTGTGCGGACTGGAGACGTTTTCTCTTGTTAACTGCAGACAGCAAAGGTGTTCGAACAGACCTTCGGCTGCCATAACCCATCCGATGCAGTGTACGGCGAACAGTGCGTGCAGAGATCATTTGAGGGGATCCTTGATTAAGATGGTCTGTAATTTGCTGCACTGTTGCCCTTCTGTTGTCTGTTGCCAGTCTGGACACTCTCCGTTCTGCCCGAGCATTAGTCACTATTCGATGACGACCACACGTTGCACGTAGAGAACCGGTTTTTTGGCTGACAGTCCAGTCTTTAAACACTTTAACAACAGCTGCTCTGGAACATTTCACGAATGCGGTGGCTTCGGTGATACCCGCTCCATGGCTCCGAGCTCCTACAATCATCCCACTTTGAAAGTCCGTCAAATTGCATTTTTTACCCATCTCGTCACCAAAAAATCACTTCTACTACTGTCGCAAGCACTAAGCTTTCACTTTTTATACTAGCCTCGCCCTCTGGCGGCAACAACGTGCAGCCATAGCTCATTTGCTTAAAACTGTCAGGTGGTCATAATAAAGTGGCCACTCAGTGTATATGCATATTATGTTATCGTAACAAACCGCGGGTACTTAAATTATTGTAGAAGTGATTTCTTCGATGTCTATGCATCAGTGTGTGAAGACCTGAAGACAAAAGCTATTATACAGTATCTTTTATATTTATAAGTTTTGTAAAATAATATTATAAAACTGTATATTGCACCTCCTCTTAAAGGTAATTGAAAGCTATTAGCGGTTGAAAAAAGTTCGCAAACTCCAAATTATTCTGTTGCTTCGAAAAATGACGATGACAAAATGCGCATTTTGTAATAAGACTGCCACAGAGAAAATAAAATCATTACAAACGTATTAAAAAAGATTATAAGCTTCAACAGAAAAAATGATTAAATCCCTCGCATTAATGACAAAAAAAATCATCATCGCTCAATTAGTTTTCCCTTGAACGGGAGTCCGATTCCTGTGACTTTTGGCACTGTTGAAAAATCTACTTAAAAATGAGAACATGAACCTCCTTGTTCTTTTTCAAGTACAATCGTATTGCAAACGAGTAAATAACATGCTCAAATATAAGTAACCATACGTACTTACAAATAACTGCCTCAATAAATATAATCTTGTATTACTTCATCTTAGATATTGTAGATTTCTAGAGAAATTGTTTAATAAATGTATAAAGTGACACACATAAATAATTACTACAACAAAGTCACTGATCACATGTAATTTATTTATGCATTAAATATATTTGCGAACGTTTTTACATTCACTATATTTGTGTCACTCTCATAAATATTATATTTTCCCTTCATCACTATATTTGTCATAAAATTTTGCTGTCCATTTGCCCAGCATGTGACAACGAGTATAACTATATATTATCCCTGATGTGCCATCGAATAATAGACTTCCCGTTGATTCTATGAATGAATGAGTATGTATGGTGTACACGTATTCCATATTTGGAATCGAGCCGCGGGTGGCTTAGTGGTTAGAGATTCAGACTACTGATGGAGGGACCCCATGTTCAAACCTAGCGTGGTGGTGTGAATTTCTGACAATCGCTGAATATCCGCCGTGCATCGGACGAGCACGTTAAGTGACGGCCCATCGGTAGGAATGCCCGGTTACGTAGAAAGGTTTTCATTCCTAACTCCAATTCACTTTCGCCTCCAATGCGTCACTCACACGAATGAGTTGCTGACAATAATGCTCAGCATTGACCTTTTCGCCAGGTTTGAGCAACTCGTAGTGTACGACACCGCGCTGATCCCACCACATGCACAGCAACAACTTCCTGACATGGATATTCGGTTTGGCGGTACTGGTGGTAAGCTGACCTGGATAAACCCACGATTTGCGCCGCTTAGGATTATCGTAGAAGAACCACTTCTCATCACAGGTCAAAGTCTTGTGGAGGAAACCCTTCTTCTTGAATCTGGAGAGCAAGGACACAGCAACATCGTAGCGCCTAGACTTGTTCGCAGCTGTGAGTTGGTGGGACACCCAACGGCCCTCCTTGTGAATCCGTCCAAGCTTGCGCAAGCGCTTTGCAATGGCTTGCTGTGTTACTCCGAGTTCCTGGGCGAGCTCTGACTGTGTGCGACAGGGATCTGCTTCCAACAATTGTTCCAGTTCCTCATCGTCAACTTTCTGTGGCTGTCCCAAACGTTCTGCATCACGGAGTTAAAAATTTCCCTGCTGAAACCTCTGGAACCACTTCTTACACGTACTGTAGGACAGATCATTTGCTGGCGATGCACTTTTTTTCCAGCTGAAACGCGAACAGGAGGCAGTGCGTCAAATGTTGCTTCTCGAACGACATTGCTTTCACCGTCAACTTTCGTCCCTTCTGTCACTACAGCTGTGAGCGGTTACGGTTGCCTGGAAAGCTGTTGGATGGCGCTGCGATCGCACACAGCTATTTGCATTTGCCGACGTTAAATGATCGCTTGCGCTTAGGGGCCGAGAATTAAGTTGCACACCTAATACTCTGCAACTCACTTTTGTTCTCTGCCAACAGGACAGTGTCGTCGGTATACCGCAATCTGCACGCACGATGGTCACCAAGACATAAACCAATATTATCTATTTGGGCATCACGCACGCATGCCATAAATACATTAAAAATTCAAGACATTACACAACCTTGTCTGACTCTAGCACTAATAGAAAATAATTTTGATAAAACACCATTCACTCGTATACAAGCTGTACTGCCAGCATACATGGCTTTTACACTATTAAGTAGATTCCCAGTAACACCATATTCATTCAAAACCTTCCACAAAAGTGTCCTGTTTACTAGGTCGTAAACTTTCTCTAAATCTATGAAGGCAGCAACCGAGTAAATAGGACCCTTTTGTGGAAGGTTTTGAATGAATAATCAATATGGTGTTACTGGGAATCTGGAAAACTACGGAAGTTAATATGGTGTTACTGGGAATCTGGGAAACTACGGAAGTTAATATGGTGTTATGGGAATCTGGGAAACTACGGAAGTTAATATGGTGTTACTGGGAATCTGGAAAACCACGGAAGTTAATATGGCGTTACTGGGAATCTGGAAAACTACGGAAGTTAATATGGAGTTACTGGGAATCTGGGAAACTACGGAAGTTAATATGGTGTTACTGGGAATCTGGAAAACTACGGAAGTTAATATGGTGTTACTGGGAATCTAGGAAACTACGGAAGTTAATATGGTGTTACTGGGAATCTGTAAAACTACGGAAGTTAATATGGTGTTATGGGAATCTGGGAAACTACGGAACTTAATATGGTGTTACTGGGAATCTGGAAAACTACGGAAGTTAATATGGTGTTACTGGGAATCTGGAAAACTACGGAAGTTAATATGGTGTTACTGGGAATCTGGAAAACTACGGAAGTTAATATGGTGTTACTGGGAATCTGGAAAACTACGGAAGTTAATATGGTGTTACTGGGAATCTGGAAAACTACGGAAGTTAATATGGTGTTACTGGGAATCTGGAAAACCACGGAAGTTAATATGGCGTTACTGGGAATCTGGAAAACTACGGAAGTTAATATGGTGTTACTGGGAATCTGGGAAACTACGGAAGTTAATATGGTGTTACTGGGAATCTGGAAAACTACGGAAGTTAATATGGTGTTACTGGGAATCTGGAAAACTACGGAAGTTAATATGGTGTTACTGGGAATCTGGAAAACTACGGAAGTTAATATGGTGTTACTGGGAATCTGGGAAACTACGGAAGTTAATATGGTGTTACTGGGAATCTGGAAAACTACGGAAGTTAATATGGTGTTACTGGGAATCTGGAAAACTACGGAAGTTAATATGGTGTTACTGGGAATCTGGAAAACTACGGAAGTTAATATGGTGTTACTGGGAATCTGGAAAACTACGGAAGTTAATATGGTGTTACTGGGAATCTAGGAAACTACGGAAGTTAATATGGTGTTACTGGGAATCTGGAAAACTACGGAAGTTAATATGGTGTTACTGGGAATCTGGAAAACTACGGAAGTTAATATGGTGTTACTGGGAATCTGGAAAACTACGGAAGTTAATATGGTGTTACTGGGATTCTGGAAAACCACGGAAGTTAATATGGCGTTACTGGGAATCTGGAAAACTACGGAAGTTAATATGGAGTTACTGGGAATCTGGGAAACTACGGAAGTTAATATGGTGTTACTGGGAATCTGGAAAACTACGGAAGTTAATATGGTGTTACTGGGAATCTGGGAAACTACGGAAGTTAATATGGTGTTACTGGGATTCTGGAAAACCACGGAAGTTAATATGGTGTTACTGGGAATCTGGAAAACTACGGAAGTTAATATGGTGTTACTGGGAATCTGGAAAACTACGGAAGTTAATATGGTGTTACTGGGAATCTGGAAAACCACGGAAGTTAATATGGCGTTACTGGGAATCTGGAAAACTACGGAAGTTAATATGGTGTTACTGGGAATCTGGAAAACTACGGAAGTTAATATGGTGTTACTGGGAATCTGGAAAACTACGGAAGTTAATATGGTGTTACTGGGAATCTGGAAAACTACGGAAGTTAATATGGTGTTACTGGGAATCTGGGAAACTACGGAAGTTAATATGGTGTTACTGGGAATCTGGGAAAACTACGGAAGTTAATATGGTGTTACTGGGAATCTGGAAAACTACGGAAGTTAATATGGTGTTACTGGGAATCTGGAAAACTACGGAAGTTAATATGGTGTTACTGGGAATCTCGGAAAATACGGAAGTTAAAATCAACGGGAACTCTTAAAAACGGAAATTCCGTTGAGAGACAGACACTTACTGGCAACTTTGTTCGAAGTTATTTTCAGAAACTTTTCGTGAATTCAATAACTTATTTTTACAGTGTAGGGACAAATATTATGTAGGTACTGTCAGGCGTTCTTTGATGCTCATGTTTAACTCAATACATAAACATCTTTTCAATTCTTGTTTAATAAAAGAACATATCATGAAAGAAATACGGGATTACGCCATATAATACAAATTTTGAAGATGACAATCCGATTTTTGGCGTAAATGTGACAAGGATGGTAAGGCAGATAATATCCGAAAACTTGAAAATTTTCATCGTCCTGGAACGGGACTCGAACCCGCGTCTCCCAGAAAACGCCCGGGTATGCTAACCACTACACCACCCAGAACGGCCAAGTTTCGAATCGCCAAAAATCGGATTGTCATCTTCAAAATTTGTAAAAGAACATATTTTGTCCACAAAGAGATATAAAGGTGATAGAAAAGAGTAAGAACGATTAAGCACTCGTGCCATAAAATAACCTTATCGTTAGAAAGGCAAATTGACCTAAACATAGTTTCGACTGCAATAGGTCGAAACTGGAAACAAAGAATTTTAAATGGACAAAGTCATCGCTTTTTCTACGTTTTTCTTTAATTAACGCAGAGCAACAGAAAAATTATACTTCGACACCTCTGGGAACGAACTCCAGATCTCTCGATAACTAGCCGAGTGTGTGCGCGTTACGTTACGGTGCCAACAATCCACGGCGCCATGTGTGTTTATTTATCAGCATCTGACTTCACAAATCCGTAGAGATGGGCTCAGCGACAGAGACGTCCATCTTGTGGGGCTTAACAATTTCAATCTGGGGTTCCCAGCGGTGTCGAAATGCAGTTTTCCGGTTGCTGAGTGTTAATTAAAAATAGATGGGGAAAGAGCGATGACTTTGTCCATTTACATTGTCTCCACGCATTTGGAAGATTATCACAAGGAATTTTGCTGATCATTGGAATAGTGTTAATGGAGCAGCGGAACATTTTTGAAACCCGAGACATAAATATTAGTTCGGTCAAAATAGGGTTTACAGATGAAATAAATAGGAAAGTTTTGAAACTTGGCACACTTGTTTATAGGTATCTAGTGAAGATTATATCAAAAGTCCTGACGAATCAGAGGTGAGCTCTAGCCTCCATTTTGAAAAATAAGTACGTTTTTTCGGTTGAATACCTCGAAAACGGTTAGTCATAGCCCAAAAATACTATGTACAAAATTGAAGCTTACAAAATTTCCTACATAAAAGGTTTTATTCACTTTTGTTGTATCTCTAATAATAGCTCCTGGGATAATCGGGTGTTAATGTTGTACTGTTCCGCTGATCGCTACGTTATCACTAGCTTATTTGTGTGAAAAACCGTAGTGTTAACGTAGCGATCAGCGAAACAATACAACATTGACACCCGATTATAGCAGAAACTATTAGAGATACAAAAAAAGTGAATCAAACCTTTTTTGTAGAAATGTTTGTGAGCTTCAATTTTATAAATAAAATGTTTTGGGCTACGATCAACCGTTTTCGCGATATTCACGAAAACCCAAAACAACGTACCCATTTTTCAAGATGGCGGCTAGAGCTCACCTCTGATTTGTCAGGACTTTTGATATAATCTTCACTAGATACCTATAAGCAAGCGTGCCAAGTTTCAAAACTTTTATATTTATTACTTATATTTGCCCATTTTCAGCCTTCGTTGACTGGATTGTGTTGCTAAATAGGAAGAATCAGGTTACATAATTTCAGTTAATTTTTAACTGAAGGAATTCGGAGATTACAATGAATACGAAGAATTTTACAGACATCAAAGGACAATATTAGAAAGAAAGTGGAATAGAGAACCCTAGATCGTCGAATTCACAGTTCAGATAAGAAATTCCTTAATTGGTTTTGTGTGGTCAATTTTTTTTTTTTTTTTTTTTTTTTGGAGGTTTAACGAACACCGTGAGCAAATCAAAAGGAAGTCGCCTGGCACTAATTTAGGGCCGCTGGTTCCAGGGAAGGGAGGGAAGGAGGCAGCCATTCCCGTAAGACAAACACAACATCCATGCCTCACCGGGATTCGAACCCGGACCCCTTTCGGACAAATGATCAGAAGCCATCGCTTCGACCACGTGGTCAATTTTCGAACTTTTATACGTGTTAGGTGCACAAATAAGTTTTAAAGCGTTTTTTGTGTGGCGTTTACCGCTAATTTACATATCCGACATTCCCCCGCGTTGTTGTCATGTGACCGTAACTGGTTCAGAGTATAAAATGTGACACAGAAGTTTGCCCAGCAGTCAGGGCCGCTTGTGGCCTAGTGATCAACGTTCATAACTGCCACGGAGAAGACCTCGGGTTCGATCCCAAGCAGGTACGAACGCTCGAACCACTAAATATCCGCCATGCGTCGCATAGGCACGTTAAGCCGTCGGACCCCGAGTACTGCCCCCCCCGTAATAAATAAGGGCGTCTTTCTTCCTCTTTCTACCTCGCTTCAGTGTCACTTTCCTATCGAGCACTGTAGTCCAAATCTCCTAGCTTCCTATTTCTAAGGTTTGTTTACGACCTGGAGTCAGACACTCCCTTCCTAAAATCCTCTACATATGATCTGATCTGCCCAGCAGTCAAACGCACTTGCACATCAGTAGGTGAAAGATGGCAAGCGATTCTGTATTTATTCGACAGTGCATTCATTACGAATTTCCTCAAGGAAAAACTGCTCCCAAAGCATATGCATCGATCTGTTCTGTTCTGGGGGAGAATATTGTATCGAAAAGCACGTGTGAGTTTTGGTTTAGACGTTCCAAGCGGGTGATTTTCATGTTAGCGATCAAAAACGTAGCGATTCCCACAGAAAGTTGAAGAGGAACTGCAAGCCTTGCTGGATGAAGATTCGTCTCAAACGCAAAATGAACTAGCTGAACAACTGGGGATAACTCAACAAACCATTTCCAATTGTTTACGCGCAATGGAAAAAATCCAGATGGAAGAAAAATGGGTGCCACATGACCTGAGCCAGAGGAACAAGAATGAGCGTGTCATGAAGTTTTTGAATCTGTTGAATAAACAAAACAGAAAGTCTTTCCTGTAGAAAATCGTTACAGGTGATGAAAAATGGATATGGTACGACAACCCCAAATGAAAAAAAAAACACCGGGATGACTCCAGAGAAGCAACGACTTCGATACCGAAACGCAATGTTCACTCCAAGAACGTTCTGCTGTGCATCTGGTGGGATGTGAAGGGTGTGCTCTCTTATCAACTATAGGAACAGGGTCAAACTGTTACTGCTAATCGCTACACGTCACAATCGCAAAATCGGTAGAGGGGACGTTATTGACGATTGGTTGGAAAGTTTCGGAGGACCCGGCGTATAGTCCCGACATAACCTCCTGAGATGCAACATGGAATGCAGGTGATATGGTGTGACCAAAGAGTGGGACATTAGCGTGAGGGAGGGTGAGTGCAGTCTAAAACATTCCCCCAAGGTTATGACTGAGGGTGGCTATACGGTTCCGGACATGTGATGAAGTGCAAAAATGGGTTGACGACTTCATCGCGTCACACGACGAAGTATTCTTCATGGCTGGAACCCGTCAGCTGCCCGACCGATGGCGGTAAGACGGCGCATATTTGGATTCGTAAAGGTATTGTTGTTTTCTCTTAAATTGCACGTTGCGTTGTCTTAAAAGACTTTAAAACTTATTTATACATCTAGTAGAAAATATAATTGGATGCTGTGAGTAGATAATGCTGTCTGTCAGCAGCGAATTAGCTCAAATAGAAGCATTAAACTGTTTGCATACCTGTATGTCCGAAAAGTTGTGAGATGAATTATAGTGTCGATTGAAACAGACTGGCTAACGATACACCGTAAAAACAATTCTCAAATTCACGAGCCACTTGACCTGACTCCTTTCCTGAATTAACGATTCATACACTGAAGTGCCAGAAAAACTGGTACAGACGAGCTTATGCAAAATACATAGCAACTTCACCTATGTGCGTACTTGGTTGCGTCCACCAGTGCGTATATAAAGCGATAGACATCCTTGCCAGCTGTCAGAGCTGTTTTCGGTATGAGAATGACAAGTAATAACGATTTAAGCGATTTTCAACGCGGTGTCATAGTTGGCGCTCGTGAGATGGGCCATAGTATTTTGGAGGAAGGAATGAAGTTCGGATTTTCACGGACGACCATTGCAGAGGTGTACCATGACTACAAGAATTCCGGCGAAACCTCCAACCTACGATACCAGTGTGGCCGTAAAAAGACATTGGGTGAACGTGACCATCGTCGGGTGTCAAGAATCGTTTTACGCGATAGGCGTGCAACACTCTCGCAGGTATCATCGGAACTCAATGTTGGAGCCTCAACAAGCATCAACGTCCGGACTGTGCAACGTACCCTGCACGATATGGGTTTTGGGAGCCGACGCCCAACTCGAGTCCCCTTGATGGGTGCCCGACACAGAGCTATGCGCCTCGCTTGGGCACGGCAACACCGCCACTGGGCACTTGATGACTGGAAACAAGTAGCCTGGTCTGACGAGTCGCGTTTCCAACTGTATCGGGCAGATGGAAGGATTCGTGTGTGGCGCAAACCCCATGAAGCCATAGATTCTGCCTGTCAACAGAGAACTGTACCGGATGGTAGTGTCCGTGATGGGATGGAATGTGTTTAGCTGGACTTCACCGGGACCCCTGGTACGTCTACAACCGTCTGTGCCGGGCCAACGCTATGTGCGCATCCTTTCTGATGAGGTACACCCGTTCATGTCCTGCATTCATGCTGATGGGTTGGGCCTGTTCCAACAGGACAATACACCTCCACACAAGTGTCGGGACGCCACATTATGGTTAGAGGAGCAGTCATCTGAGTTTGGCGCGTTGCCATTCCCACCCAAGTTCCCAGATCTGAACGTGATAGAACACATTTGGGATACCATGCAATGCGCTATCGAACAGAGGAATCCGAGACCTCGGAATACACCTGAATTGTGGAACGCTCTACAGGAAGTATGGTGTGTATTGCCTATAGCATATTTCCAGAAGCTAGTGGAGTAAGTGCCCCGCCGTATTTCTGCAGTCCTGCGCTCCCGTGGGGGACCTACCAAGTATTAGACTGGTGTGCCAGTTTTTCTGGCACTTCAGTGTATTTCTGATACAACCTTTTCCGTAAAATGACGGAAACAAACCCGCATTTCACGGCTTTTCCGTTCGTCGGGAAAATTCTGAATTTTCAGAACTCTCTCCGCAACTCCTTCCGTATATTAACGCCAAAAACTCCGTTCTCATATGACGAAAACATTTTCGGGAAAAGGAGCGATTCGTGGGAATACTTGAAGTTTTATTAAACGTTAAATTTCAACAATCTGTCAAAGGATCTGATTTTGAAATTCTGCAGCGAGATCGAATATCCTGGATAGCATATCGCACGAATTTGGTAGTTGTCACACAGCATGTCTTTTGTCTTCTTCTCTATATTGTTCACCAGCTATAATAGACGGTCGAGTCACATTATTGTGACAAGCAGGGCCGCGGGCGGCCTAGTGGGCAAAGTTTGTGGCTGCCATGGAGATAACCTCAGGTTCGATCCATTAAATACCTGCCGTGCGTCGTATGAGCACGTTAAGCCGTCGGACCCCAGGTATCGCCCCCCTTCATCCCAGGGATAAATAAGGGCGTCTTCCTCCCCCTTTCTACTTCGCTTCCGTTTCACTTTCCTATCGGGCACTCTAGCCTAAATCTCCTAGCTTCCTATTTCTAAGGGTTGTTTAAGACCTGGGGTCAGACACTCCCTAAAACCCTCTACATATGATCTGATGATCGTTTGTGACAACCAGCCAATATCCAGAGTAACCGCCGTGTGCAGCGCGGACAGCAGCTACACGGGTTACGAAAAGCTCAGTAAGGTGTTTCAAGGTGTTCACAGGTATGTGGAGCCATGTTGACTGGAGTGCATCTGACAGCTGCTGGAGGGTGCTTAGTGGAAGACGCGCAGAGCGTACAACACGATCGAGGTGGTTCCACAAATGATCAATTGGGTTTATGTCTGAGGAATTAGGGGGCCAAGGAAGTATATTGAAGTCTTGATCGTGACCTTTCAACCACTCTCGGACATTTCTGGCTGTGTGACACGTCGCATTGTCGTGATGTAAGATCCCATTCACCCCACGGAAGAAAATGAGCATGTATGGGTGTACGTGGTTGGCAAGGATGGATTCCTAACGAATTCGATCCATAGTGCCTTCCGCAGGCATGTGTGGAACCAGAGAATACCTCGAAAACTTTCTCCAGGCCATAACGCTGCCCCCAGCAGCTTGTGTTCTCCCAGAAATGGTTGTAGAATGTTTGTTGTCTGATGTTTCTCGCCTTATACGCCAACGTCCATCCGTTCGATGCAGCAGAAAACATTACTCATCGGAGAAGGTAATCCTTTGCCAATCAGCGGAGGTCCATTTCCAATACTGTCGTGCAAATGTAAGCCTTTTCTGCCAATGAACGTCGCTTATTCGCAATGGTGCCATTTCTCCAATCACGATACACTTTAAACACAGCAGCACGCGAACAGTTCACAAACTGCGCTGTTTCAGAAATACTGCCACCCTTGGCCCGAAAGCCGATCATCATCCCTTTTTGCAAATCTGATAAATCGCTCGTTTTATCCATGACAGCAACGAGTGATGTGTTTTCAAAATGCCTACAGCACACCTTATACAGTGTCTATAGGAAAGTTCTTAAACAGGGAAATAACTTTTGAACGCAAAGTGCTAGATTTGTGAAAGTAGTGTGTACATATAGTAAAGAGACTATGTTATATCAGATGAGACCGATTGCAGCATCCCTAGCGGCGAATTTTGGAAGTTAGCTATCCTATCGCGAGAACCAAGAGAAATAGCGAAAAAAAGTCAATAGCAAACGTGTAGAGCGTCACCAATTTAATATGAAATGACGCCCTACATTAACCAAAAACTACAATAGAAGTCCGGAAATTCAGATCTCTCGGTATCCGATCACCGGCATAAATACGTCACTCATCGCGTGCAGAAGTGTGACATTAAAAGGTGATACAACTTTTTTTTTTGATTGGATGTTTAAAGACCGCCGTGAGCAACTCAATGGGCTATAAGCAGTCGCCCGTCCCTATTTTAGGGTCACTGGTTCCAGGGAAGGGAGAGAGCCAGTGCCGTAAGACAAACACAACATCCATGCCTGACCGGGATTCGAACCCGGACCCCTTACGGACGAATGATCAGAGGCCAACGCCTTAGACCACTGCGCCACTTGATACAACTTCACTAATAAAACTAATACATGTACGTGTCAGCAAGGTACAATTTATTATGCACTGTACAGAAAAGTAGTTGGAAATTCATACAGCAGTAGGACATTATGAAGAAGAAAAACACAAAATAATGTTCTAGAAATACAAAAATGTCAGTACTAATACTTTAGCATTCCCGATGTGGTTACCATCGGGAACAATACACATCTGTATACCAGCTAGAACTTCTTGTTGGACGTTCTGCAGCGTTTCAGGTGTTACGTTACTGCAAGCTTGGATAATACGGGGTTGTAGAAATTTGCCATACACGACCAAATGTAAGGCCACACGTCGCACTGATGTCTCTCGTACTGCAGTATGGGTGGGCTAACACATAGGCCAGGACGGTTACTGATGAGTAGCTCTCCTAAGTAGTCCAACCAGACGGGAACCCACAAACGAGCACCCACAATAAACCCTTTACAGAATTCCGAAAAATATTTTGATTTTCCCATTTTGATCAATACTACTGACGATTACTGATGAACAGCAAACTTAAATAGTCCATCCAAACGGGCACTTACAATAGGTCCTTTATCGAACTTCGAAAGTTCTTAGTTTTCCCATTATGATCAACACTGGGGATAGTTACTGACGGGCAGTAGTATTAAATTGTTGACTAGAGTACGTGGTGATTCACGTGACCACGCATTTTGCATATAGTAAGTGGCGTCTACAGACACCTGCAAAAAGGTTTCTAATTCAGTGGATGGTGTGTATAGAATGGTGTCCTTACCAGCAGTGAAGATACCAACTTAAGCGTCACCGCTATAAGCTGCCAAAGGTATTGATTTTGTCTCGAAGAATCAAGACGTAAATTTATTAAATATTTCGATTATAAATAAAGACATCATATTTTAGATTACTATAGTAAAATATTTCTCCTTTTAATTTCTTCTGGGATAAACAGCTCAGAAGATCCTAAAAGCACAATAATACCAAACTTATACAGTATTTCTAGAAAAGAGTTTCTTCATTTTCAGATTTCAACCCACGTAGCAGTTTCTTTTATTAAGGTCCCTTCATGGTTGATAACGTAATTTAAAGTACCATATCGTTATTAGTTTTATTAAACTTATTTCGACAGAAAACAAAGATATCTAAAAATGTCAGACTATACAGTTTTTACAATTGATAATAAAGACCAAAGTACTTGAATTATTCGACTAACCAAGGGAAGCTTATTTGAAAAGTGATATCAAATTGAGGGTTTATCAGTATAAAAAATCTTTTAATTATGATAAAAAGTTTAGTTGCTCTTCATATAGATTTATTTTATTGGATTGGTGAAAATGAAATGTCAGGCAAAGAATCAGCACACATGGACGGCGAGAACTGAAAAGTAGGACAACTTACGTAGGCAAAATAACTTCCCTCGGCATCGAAACATAGTTGCCATTTGTCCAGCAACAGCATGATCCCGGAGCGAAAAATGTCTTGTGGCTGGGACCCGAAGAAGTCATCAACTGCACGTTGAACCTCGTTGTCTGTCGTGAACTGTTTCCCGGATAGGAAGTGATCCAGGCAACGAAACAAATGATAGACTGTCGGAGACAAGTCCGGGGAATAGGCAGGATGAAACAGTGCTTCATAGCCCAAGGCACTTAGTGTCAGCATCGTTCGTTGTGTGACATGAGGGCGAGCGTTGTCCTGGAGCAGAAGAACACCATGTCTGATGACCAAAGCCGGTTGTTTCTGCAGTAACTTCCGGTGCATCTGGTGTAATTCATCACAATAACGTCCTACAGTGATGGTTTGGCGTCTTGCCAAGAAACTCCGATGAATTATCCCGCCTGTGGACCACCAGACAAGAAGCATCATCTTCTTAGTGTGTGGGCGTGGCTTAAGATGCCGTCCAGCAGGCTATGCCTTACTTAATCATTGTGCAGATCGTTTCCGATTTTCATAAAGAACCCACTTCTCGTCGCAGCTGACGATTCGATGCAGAAGAGGTTCCTATTTATTCCTGGCAAGCAGCGACGTGGAGAATTCGAAACGCTTAGTCTTGTTGGCAGTTGTCAACTCATGCGAAAGCCACATGTCCAGCTTTTTTACTTTACCCAGCACAGCCAGACCCCGGACAACTGTCGTGTGGTGGACACCTACCTCTGCCGCTATCTCACGACGCGTTTTTCTGTGGTCCGTTTCAACCACATGTTCCGCTACATTAGATGCATATTGGCTGCATTCTTTACATCCAATATGCATCAAATGTAAAACAAAGATTTTCACGACATGGTAGTTCTCGCTGAAACTGTCTTTGTTTATTTTTTTCAATGTAGAATGAAAATGAAATTTGAGAAATAAAATTCAGTTGTAAAAACTCTTCTGGGGAATATAGTTCACTTCGTTATATCCAGAAACCATTAAAAATTCTCGCTTAAACTGTATTTCTCTATTTTATCAATATAGAATGAAGATGAAATTTGAGAAATGAAAAGCAACAACTCTTGGAAACACAGTCCACTTCCTTATAGTAACAACTCTTCTTGGAAACACAGTCCACTTCGTTATAGTAACAACTCTTCTTGGTAACACAGTCCACTTCGTTATAGTAACAACTCTTCTTGGTAACACAGTCCACTTCGTTATATCCAATAACCATTAAATATTCACGCTGAAACTTTCTTTCTCTATTTTTTAAACACAGTATTTTGAAAACACGGTATTTTTCAATGTAGAATGAAAATTAAATTTGCGAAATGAAAATCAGTTGTAACAAATCTGCTTGGGAACATAGTTCACTTCGTTATATCCAATAACCATTAAAAATTCGCGCTTAAACGGTATTTTTCTATTTTATCAATATAGAATGAAGATGAAATTTGAGAAATGAAAAGCAACAACTCTTGGAAACACAGTCCACATCGACTCTCCTTGGAAACACAGTCCAGTTCCTTATAGTAACAACTCTTCTTGGAAACACAGTCCACTTCTGTTATATTCAATAACCATTAAATATTCTCGCTGAAACTTTCTTTCTCTATTTTTTAAACACAATATTTAACACAGTATTTTGAATACTCGGTATTTTTCAATGTAGAATGAAAATTAAATTTGCGAAATGAAAATCAGTTGTAACAAATCTGCTTGGGAACATAGTTCACTTCGTTATATCCAATAACCATTAAAAATTCGCGCTTAAA
The DNA here is from genome assembly GCA_039090855.1 of Macrothele yani. Lineage (NCBI taxonomy): Eukaryota > Metazoa > Arthropoda > Arachnida > Araneae > Macrothelidae > Macrothele > Macrothele yani. The sequence goes on along the minus strand of CM076999.1, from coordinate 113,175,452 downwards.
CTGTCTCTCTCTATTTTATCAATATAGAATGAAGATGAAATTTGAGAAATGAAAAGCAACAACTCTTGGAAACACAGCCCACTTCCTTATAGTAACAACTCTTCTGGGAAACACAGTCCACTTCTTTATAGTAACAACTCTTCTTGGAAACACAGTCCACTTCGTTATATCCAATAACCATTAAATATTCTCGCTGAAACTTTCTTTCTCTATTTTTTAAACACAATATTTAACACAGTATTTTGAAAACACGGTATTTTTCAATGTAGAATGAAAATTAAATTTGGGAAATGAAAATCAGTTGCAACAAATCTTCTTGGGAATATAGTTCACTTCGTTATATCCAATAACCATTAAAAATTCTCGCTTAAACTGTCTTTCTCTATTTTATCAATGTAGAATGAAGATGAAATTTGAGAAATGAAAAGCAACAACTTTTGGAAACAGAGTCAACTTCGACTCTCCTTGGAAACACAGTCCACTTCGTTATAGTAAAAACTCTTCTTGGAAACACAGTCCACTTCGTTATATCCAATAACCATTAAATATTCTCGCTGAAACTGTCTTTCTCTATTTTTTCAATGTAGAATGAAAATTCAGTTTCAGAAATGAAAATCAGTTGTAACAACTCTTCTTGCAAACATAGTCCACTTCGTTATACCCAGTAACCATTGAATATTAAGCACATTTATCCAAGCCATGGTAGTTCTTACTACATCTCTTCATTTTCCCAGGTAGATTAAAATTAGGACCTTAGGAAAGAAAGGAAATCCTTCCCAGGAACTGAGTCCAGTTCTATTGGTTAGGCATGCGTTACATTTTTCAATGCTAAACAAAGTCGTCAAGTTAGGATAGTATCTTAGAATAACAAGTTAGTAAAATCATGCTATGCATTGATTACGATACGCTTTCCAACATACCAGAAATCATTACTCAAGTTATGAGGATAATGGCTGTTGAATAAATCTCTCTCCTGTGCCCTGACCTTTGCCCTCATTTCAATGATATTAAACAGAATTGCTTCCGTATACCTCCGGTATAACAGACTGAAATTTTGTCGCAATAGAAGCATTTTGGTCAAGTTATGAAGATAATGGCTGTGGAATAAATCTCGCTCCGGTGTCCTGACCTTTGACTCCATTTCGATTATATTCAACAGAACCGGTTCAGTATACCTCCATATGATAACGTTTTGCCACAATCTAAGCAATTTTACGGACGTTGTGACCCATAAGAGCGATGGAATGGATCCCGCTTTTACGTCCTGACCTTTGACCCCACTTCGACGATATCCAACAGAATTGCTTCCGTATACTTTCGGAGTAACATACTGAAATTTTGTCGCAATAGAAGCGTTTTGGTCAAGTTATGAAGATAATAGCTGTGGAATAAATCTCGCTCCGGTGTCCTGACCTTTGACTCCATTTCGATTATATTCAACAGAACCGGTTCAGTATACCTCCATATGATAACGTTTTACCGCAATCTAAGCATTTTTACGGTCGTTGTGCCCCATAATGGTGATGGAATGGATCCTGCTCCTATGTCCTAACCTTTAACCGTATTTCACCCATTTTCAATAGGGTTCGTCACCAGGTTGTTCCCAACCACATACTAAAATTTCATCGAAATCGAACCATTCTTAAGCGAGTTATCGTACGGACAGGCAGACGGAGAAAGCTTGAGCATATACGCTTCTTCAACCTACGGTTCTAAAGTGCAAAAAATGACATCTCAGAAAAGAAAAAGGAAATGTGTGGTAATGTGATATATATTTATATTTACAGTAATTGAAATGTAAATGGGAAAGTGTTCTTTCAAGGATTTGGAGCACATATCTGTGACTGAACGGATATTCTACATATTCTGCACACATAATTTTCCTTCCAGATATTAGAACAACAAATTATACTTGTGAGAATTCCAGCAGATTTCAGTCAATGGAAATTAGGTGAAACTCCATCCAAACTGTATAAACAAGGTAAGGTATGTTACTAAAAACCCGACAATTTGTAGAAACATATTTCTAGTAATGGAGAACATTCCCAGAAAAGTCAGGCCTAAGTCCTTGGCGCAGACAAGGTTAGCTATCAAGCAGTCTGTATTCACTCCTTTAAATGTCTCAGGTTGCTTATCCTTGAATTTTGCCAGATGTTTCGTTAGCTTCCGATTCTTCTCCCGAACGGAAGAGACTGACAGAATCAGAAAAGAGAGAAACAGTGCAGTTATAACGCTGTTAATGATGCAGAAAAACCATCAAGCTCGTATTCGCACCCTTTTTTATATATAGCATTTTCCATGCTACCGAATACAATACGATGACTAAATAATAAACCGTCACGAAAAATACAGGTACTGACGAAACTGCGTTTAGTTCTACAATCCGAACCTGCATCTGCTTGTAAACTTTCAAAACTACCCGATCATAATGCCAAAAGTGAGGATCGTTTTTCATGAGTATTAGAGTTTCTTCACAGGAGTCGAAGATGTCGCACATTTCTAAACACAGAGCAGAGATAAATAGAGATGTGTAATTAAGTAAAGTCAAATTACAGTGTTCAGCTCAGCACAAGAATAAAGATAGTACAACAAACTGAGCATAGGTGGAACTAACTACACAACCTATAACGAAGTAAATTTCTCCGTCATTTTTGGTCTACGCCGGGATTCGAACCCGAGTACGCTTATTCCGGAACAAGTCGCTCTACCAACGGAGCTACGCAGACATGTATACTGATTCCTATCTGCCTTTATGTCATGTGCGTCCTGCTGGCAGGTACGTCACATCTCCCCCCCCGAAAGAGGGCCGGGGGCATGGCCCACGGATCAGCCGTGACCATGAATCGTTGCAGGCAGACAACCACTGTAGAACGTGCACTTGAGAACTCCCAGTCAATCTGGTGTGTGGAATGCAACGTCACACACATTTATTTTTCGAAGCACTGGAGAAGGGATTCTCTGATTTTTCCTATCTCGCGGTGTGGAAAGAACATCACACCAATGCGAGATTTTGAACGGTCGGGTCATCCGGGTAGTTCGGGCGCCATTATAACGAAGTAAATTTCTCCGTCATTTTCGGTCTACGCCGGGATTCGAACCCGAGTACGCTTATTCCGATTCCAAGTCGCTCTACCAACTGAGCTACGCAGACATGTATTCTGATTCCTATCTGCCTTTATGTCATGTGCGTCCTGCTGGCAGGTACGTCACAAACCGAATGTAATTTTTGTCACGAATAGCATGCCTTCTGACTCGGAACGATATACCGATACAAAAGCGATTACTAATCCAACAATGGGAGGTGTCAGTGAAATCGTGTGTGCAAGTAAGTTTATCCAACCTCGTGCGTGAAAGTGCTTAATGCCTACACCACTGTAAAAATCCTGCTGCAAGAAATGAATATTTCTGAAAATCTTTTTAAATGCCTCTCTTTACATGGAGTGATGCCCACAGGAAAATATGTGTTACGTCCTGCATCATACTACACAGCTGTCCTATGTTTAATCAGTGTCTTTCAATAGAGTAAATTCTTACGGTAATGATGTAACATAAGACGCTAAAGTGCAGCAAACAAGACATTCTGACAGAAGCTTTCCTGTGTTTCTTGACGGATATTGCCGAATTTCGAAAATCTATACCAATATTGTATAGGCAGCCAATTACTACCTGCATATTGATTTCCATTGTTGCTTGACCCGTGTTGGATTACTGAATCATGATTCTTGTGTGATGCGCATTAAATTATGAAGCAAAAGATGCATTTCACCAGACTTTCGAAAGTCATTTTTGAATACGGTTAACAATGGTCTCTCATAAAAGAAATATTTGCGAATTCCGACATTTCACACGTGTCTTGATGAATCTATATAACTTTCCATGCTTTCAAAACAATGAAAAATCTTCTTTAGTTTCTGAGGAATTCACGTTATGCTCTCTGTAATACTTCCAGGTTCCCCTCTGGCTTTTAACAAACGATTATGCAGCTTTCTTCTCCAGCGGAAATGTCAGACTTGTTACTAATGAATTGGTTTTCCGAACAAAGTGTTCTAGCATCAGAAGTGTAAAATTCAATACTGGTGTTCTCAAAAACCATTACAAATTCACATTGCGAGACTACAGTGTGATAACTCAGCATTCCGGCACCTCCTTCTGGGTATTTAACAAACCAATTAAAACACGCTGCTTTTGAATGTTCCTAGACGAGTATTATAAAAAGTTCATTCATATACCATGTAATTAGCATATGAGAGCACGTTTCTGTGGACTTCATGCAGTGCGTATTTAATGCTCGAATAGCGTAAAAGAGCAATCAGTCTGAAACAAATTTTAATTGCCATCGAAAAATAATCAATTTTATCCAGATTTCAATGACGAAATTATCCACTTCAGAAAAACGTGTAATAGGTATTTTAATAAAAAGATTTCTATCACAACACCAGGGTTCTCAATTCACTTACTTAAAATGAATCTCACTCGTAAACAACCATGCAGGCAGATGTTGAAATATCAGTCACTGAGATTTAATTTTTGAACAATTTTCCGGGTGGATCTTTTCATCCTAAATCCCATGCAAAAGATATTTTACGATAATGCAGTATCAGCTTCTCGCATGTTTAGAAGTGCCTTACGCTTCACGCAGAGCGTCCAGCATGACGTAATGAAAACAGATTTAAACCTTGACGATCAAGCGAACTTTTTGGAGATGGAGCTGCAAGTGCTGTGATATGTTATGAACATAGACGGGTAATTCAGGCAGGACATAATCGAAGTGAATTTAAAATGCTTAAGCAGTATCAGCTTTTGTGACCCTTCTGAAGTTCCCACTCACGACACCCGGAAAAGAAAGAAACAAAGCATTCTGGAACGCCCTATCATTTTTATGAAAAGGTATCTTATTGATTGATCTTTTATGCCATCTGGGGATATGCTTCTAATTTAATCACCTAATGCAGTTTCAACGTGAAATCGCGAAGGCTAATTTTTTTTTTTTTAAGGTGAATGGTAAAGAATACTTGTGATTATATATTTATCCGCATATTGGAAAAAGAGAGACCATTTCATCAAAACGTACCAGTCAGAAAATGGCGCAACACATTATTCATTGAGTCTCCCAGTAAAATGAAGCCATTTTGTAGATAGTGTACCTTAAGTTCAAAGCTTGCAAGAAAAAAAAAAAAAAACGCTATTTTGAAACAGATATCCCAATTTTTTTTTTTTTTTTTTTTTTTTTCAATATTCGAAAATTGAACAAACTTTCCGTGTTTCCTGAATATTTCAACCGTCATACATGTGACATGTTCTGATTTACTGAACGAAAATTCCTCCAATTTTATCATTACTGTTTCTGGAAGAAAGAAATGCTTGCTACGCATGCCAAGTACACAATATGATAGCAAATGCTGCTCTTCCGTTGTAGTACCATAACCTCGAACTGCTAATGGTCACCACATAGACAAACATACACTTTAAGAAGATTTCTGAAATTCACGAACCACGTCTATGATTTCTTTCGTAAATCGACGGAGCATACACATTACTGACAAAGGTCACCGGACACCCCTTCAAAAGCAAATGAACGGATCCGCTGCGTTGTTAAGGCGTGCGGTACAGCTGCAAACGGTATAAAAAGCAAGCCTGCAGCTGACCGCCATCATGTCGGGCCGCGGATGGCCCCGGTAATAAATAAGGGCATCTTCCTACCCCTTTCTACCTCGCTTCCGTGTGACTTTCCTATCGGGCACTCTAGCCCAAATCTCCTAGCTTCCTATTTCTAAGGGTTGTTAATGACCTGAGGTCAGACACTCCCTTACTAAAATCCTCTACATATGATCTGATCTGACCACCATCATGTCGCACTGTGAGGTTGAGTGAAAATGTCGTGGCGGGAGAGAACCGACTTTGAGGAAGGAAAGACTGTTGGGTGTTATATTAGTGGGTTGTCCATAAGAGAAATCGAGAGGCGTTTAAACATACCCAAGTCAACTGTTCTGGATGTACTGAATAAATGGAAGACACATGGCGTGTCTGAAGCAGCAAAACGCACCGGCAGACCAAAGAAAATCAGAGATCGAGGACGTCGAAGCCTCAGAGCCGTTACTCCTAAGCGACGGAGTACTGCACAAGACCTCAGCGTTCAGGTGAATAAAAATGCTGGAACCTTGGTATGTACACGTACCAATCGTAGAGAACTTCATTCCACTGGTTACCGTGGTCGTGCGGCTGCTTATAAGCCTTTCATCTCCACTCAGAATGCTACTCGTCGTTTAGCATGGTGTAAAGAACATTTATCATGGACCATAGATCAATAGAAACGGGTCCTATGGACTGCTGAATCCAGATACACGATCCATCAGTTTGATGTCCGTGTGTGGGTATGGCGGCAGCCGAGAGAACGCTATTTACCACAGTGCACTTTTCGTACGGTCAAGTTTGGAGCTGGCAGTGCACTCGTGTGGGGGGTGTTTTTCGTGGTATGGTCCCGGCCCATTGGTTACCCCGGACAAACCTGTTAACCAGCAAGTCTACCTGGATATTCTGGACTATTATGCCCTACACACTCTGTGGAAATATACTAAGGAATCGAGCCTTGTTGGTACCAGCAGGTTAGTGCACCGAGCCATGAAGGAAGGACTGTTACGGCGTGGTTTGACGATAATTCCGTATCGTGTGTGGGCTGGCCAGCACAGGGCCTTAATCTTAATCCCAGAGAGCATCTATGGCATGAATTAGACCACCGCATAAGTAGTTTGGAAGCAAGGCATACTACTAAGCAAGAATTAGCGGCAGCATTATGTACTGAATGGAAGCGCATACCTGTCGCTGTGTTGCAAACATTTGTAAAAAGCATATGTAGAACTGTCAGTGCATGCATTAAGACCAAAGGTGGACCGACACCGTACTAAAGTATGTCAATAAATGCTATGTTGCGTTTCCCTTCTAGATATCCGATGCAATTTGTCAAAAAAGTGTATATTAGTACGGTGTCGGTCCACCTTTAAACTTAATGCATGCACTGACCCTTCGAGACATGCTTTCGACAAGGTTTTGGAACACAGCGATAGGTATGCGCTTTCATTCAGTACATAATGCTGCCGCTAACTATTGCTTAGTAGTAGGTATTGGTTCCACACTTCTTATGCGACGTTCTAATTCACCAAATAGGTGCTCTATGAGATTAAGATTAGGGCTCTGTGATGGCCAGTCCACACACGATACAAAATTATCGTCAAACCACGCAGTAACAGTACTTGCTTTATGGTTCTATGCATTATCCTGCTGGTACCAACAATGCTCTGTTTCATAGTATTGCCAGAGTTGGTAGGGCATAATTGCCCAGAATATAGAGGTAGACGTGCTGGTTAACAAATTTGTCCACGATAACCAACGGGCCGGGGCCATACCACGAAAAACACCTCCACACGAGTACGCTGCCAGCTCCAAACTTGACCGCAGGAACAGTACACTGTGGTAAATAACGTTCCCCGGACTGCCGCCATACCCACACACGGCCATCAGACTGATGGATCGCGTATCTGGATTCTTCAGTCCATAGGACCAGTTTCCATTGATCTACGGTCCTCGATAAATGTTCTTTACACCATGCTAAACGACGAGTAGCATTCCGAGTGGAGATTAAAAGATTATAAGTAGTCGCACAATCACGGTAACCCATGGAATAAAGTTCTCTGCGAATGGTACGTGTACATACAGAGGTTCCAGCATTTTTACTCACCTGCACACTGAGGTCTTGTGCAGTACTCCGTCGATTAGCTGTAACGACTCTCCTGAGGCTTCGACGTCATCTATCACTGATTTTCTTTGGTCTGCCGGCACGTTTTGCTGCTTCATTCACGCCATGTGTCTTTCACTTATTCAGTACATCCAAAACAGTTGACTTGGGTATGTTTAAACGCCTCTTGGTTTCTCTTATGGACAACCCACTAATATAACACCCAACAATATTTCCTTTCTCAAAGTCAGTTCTATTTCGCTGTGACATTTTCACTCAACCTCACAGTGCGATATGATCGCGGTCAGCTGCAGGCTTGTTTTTATACAGTTTGCAGCTGTACTGCGCATCTTAACAACGCTGAGGATCCGTTCATTTGCTTCTGAAGGGAGTGTCCGGTGACTTTTGTGGATATAGCGTATATCAGGTAGCAGACCACTAATGGGGATCGATACCGGATGTCTTTTACTGGTAGTAAAAGTAAAGACATCAGCTTCCGTATATGTCGGGTTATTATTAAAGCGCTGTTCTGCAGGACATGTCTTACAGTTGGGGTGAGCTACAGGAGGATATGTCTTTACTTTTTAGAACCGGTAGCTCACCCCCCCCCCCCCCGTAGGTGTCAGCTACATGTTTTTACTTTAATACCGATAGCTGACACCGGGGTTAGCTACAGTTAGTAAAGTAAAGACATATCCGTTCAATGACTAAATAGTTTCGGGCAAGTATTTAGTCATTGGGTGTTATTTTTTAATCATTTGTATATTCGGCCCTGATGTACTTGCATGCGGAGTTTCATCAGGATTGAAGTACTTTCTCGGGGTGCTTCGTTTTTTTCTTGGCAAAGAGTATACCCACACACACGTGTGCGTGTGTGTGCGCGTGCGCTTAAGTTTTTTAATTGAATCCCTGTTCTGCAATGGGTTGTTATTTGACTGGTTTGGAATTCGTGCAATATTGAATTTTATTCAATGTAAAAATGTTTGAAATTTTATATATACTTTAAAAGTTTTATTCTTAAATAACGACCTTTGATGCCCGTGAGTATTTACCACTTATCAAAACTGAACTCATCAAAAAGTGAGCATTGTGCCATCGCAAGTCCAAAAACAACATAAGCCGTCTGAGCAAGAGATAAAAAAATAATAAAAGTGACACTAAAACCCACGAGATCTTTCGGAACTCCAAGTGTGTTTTTTTTATCGGCCACCATGAGCAACTCAATGGGCTAAAAGCAGTCACCCGTCCTTAATTTAGGGTCACTTGTTCCAGTGAAAGGGAAGAGCCAACGCCGTAAGATAAATAAAACTTGCATCGAACCCATCTCGGACGAATGATCAGAAGCCATCACTTTGACAACTGCGACACCAGGGAGGCTGAGTTCCTTCTTCAGATGGCAGAAGTACTAAAGCTGCATCACAAACACAATAGATTACATAGTTGACTAGCAGGTGTACCCGGTGTTTCCTGGGTGAATATTCGTAAGATCACCAAGTTCAACGGGTGAAATTTTATGAATGAAAAATATATTCCTGTAATTTTCCCGGTAATAACAAATTTGGTGGTTCTAAATTGAAAACTGTAGAACTTTTTACGAAATTTTTTTTATGAGAGGACCCTTGAACCCCCCCCCCCTCCTCCGGCTCCGACCCCTTCCAAAAACTGTCTACGGTTTAAGTCAGTATCAAGAGATAAATACCAAATTTGATTGTTCTAAATTGAAAACTGTAGAACTTTTTACGAAAATTTTGTATGGGCGCCTTTTTTTTTTTTTTTGATTGGAGGTTTAACGACCACCGTGAGCAACTCAATGGGCTATAAGCAGTCGCCCGTCCCTAATTTAGGGTCACTGGTTCCAGGGAAGGGAGAGAGCCAGTGCCGTAAGACAAACACAACATCCATGCCTCACCGGGATTCGAACCCGGACCCCTTTCGAGCGAATGATCAGAGGCCAACGCCTTAGACCACTGCGTCACCGGGCGGCTGGGCGCCTCTTAACCCCTCCAAAAAAACTGTACGTTCTAAGAGTACCATGAAATAAACACCAAATCTGGTTGTTCTAAATTGAAAACAAACTTTTTCCAAAAATTTTGTATGGAGGCCCCTTAACCCCCCCCGGCTCCGATCCCTTCCAAAAGCTGTCTAAGTCAGAGTATAATGAGATACTATACCAAATTTCTACAGTTTTCAATTTAGTTGTAAATTGAAAACTGTATGTATGTAGGAAAACATCCCTAATTTTTTTTTCCAAATACCGCATTTTGTACTCGAAAGTTAAACTTTCAAAGTAAGACACCATCATTTCAACGGAGACAGGTTGTATTTCACTTACGTTACACTAAGGCTCGTTGTCATGATGAAAGTCACGTGTCTGCTGCATCCTCATACGCAGTGGAAGCCACGAAAGAATGCGAACGGCGGTTTTTTTCTTTAACTTGTCACTAAAATCGTTACTACTCGGCTCCATTTTGTCATAGATTAATGTTTCATGCACCTAAACCTTCCTCGACAAATGCCCTATGAAATGGTGAAAACCGCTTCAAAATCCGTCCAACGATTCTAGAGATTATCTCAAACAGACAGACGCTTACCGGAGACTTTATTTTATACTATGCACATGTATAGATGACAAAGTCTCTGAGCGGCTCTGAGAAACCTCAGGATACTTTCTTGGTCAATTACTTTTTTTCATATTTAGGATACTTTCTTGGTAAATCACTTTTTCATTCAGAAAAGTGAAATGATTGACTGGGCAAGTGTAAAGAACGCGGAGATCTTTCTTTCTCATCAGCTGAAGTCTATTCATGAGTCGGAAACCTCAAAAATTAAGTCTGATGGAAACAAACGGAAATTTACCCTGTTGACCAATGAAAGAAACTACAGAATTTTACATCGAGAAAAGACATTACTTTAGTCGTACAGCAATACCGTATGGTACAGCGGCATCTCGTACAGCACACTATTACGCATGCATTAGTACAATTTCTGAATCGTCACATGGTTAGTTGGCGTTGCTATGCAACCAGCAATGCCATTGTTGAACTAAAATAACAATTGTACCAGAAATGTAAAATTAGAATTTTTATTTTATAAACTTCATTATAAAAATTAAATATATTTTGCTATAATACAAGTATATTCTCACAGATGCATTTGATTTCATAAGACTTCCACAGTAATTCTGTTGTGTTGCAGCTTCTATGTTGCTTAATGCCTTTCTATGAATGTCATGTAAATATACACATCAGCATATAGTCGACAACTTTTTTTTTCATCATTCATCCTAAAATAAAAGAAACTAAATTACTTCTCCGAATGACAATACCTACAAAATGTAATATACACTATTTTGACAAAAGTTACCGGACACCCCTTCAAAAGCATATGGACGAATCTCCTGCGTTCTTAAAATGCGCGGTATAGCTGCAAACGGCATAAGAACAAGCCTGCAGCTGATCGCGATTATAGCGTAGAGTGAGGTTGACTGAAAATGTCGCTGAACTTATTTTGAGAAAGGAAAGATTGTTGGGTGTTATATTAGTGGGTTGTGCATAAGAGAAACCGAGAGGCGTTTAAACATACCCAGGTCAACTGTTTTGGATATACTGAATAAGTGGAAGACACATGGCGTGCCTGAAGCAGCAAAACGTACCGGCAGACCAAAGAAAATCAGTGATAGAGGACGTCGAAGCCTCAGAAGGGTCGTTACAGCTAATCGACGGAGACCTCAGTGTACAGGTGAGTAAAAATGCTGGAACCTCATTATGTACACGTACCATTCGTAGAGAACTTCATTCCATGGGTTACCGTGGTCGCGTGGCTGCTCATAATCCTTTCATCTCCACTCGGAATGCTATCGTCGTTTAGCATTGTAAAAAGAACATTTATCGTGGACTATAGATCAATGGAACCGGGTCCTATGAACTGATGAATCCAGATACACGGTCCATCAGTGTGATGGCCGTGTGTGGGAATGGCGGCAGCCGGGGGAACGCTATTTACCACAGTGTACTTTTCGTACGGTCAAGTTTGGAGCTGGCAGTGCACTCGTGTGGCGGTGTTTTTCGTGGTATGGTCCCAACCCATTGGTTATCGTGGACAAATTTGTTAACCAGCACGTCTACCTGGCTATTCTGGACAATTATGCCATACCAACTCTGTGGCAATACTATGGAACCGAGCCTTGGTACCAGCAGGATAATGTACCGAGCCATGAAGCGAGGACTGTTACGGCGTGGTTTGACGATAATTCCGTATCGTGTGTGGACTGGCCAGCACAGAGCCCTGATCTTAATCCGATAGAGCACCTATGGAATGAATTAGAGCGCCGCATAAGAAGTTTGGAACGAAGGCCTACTACTAAATCACAGTTAGTGGCAGCATTATATACTAAATGGAACCGCATATCTATCGCTGTGTTTCAAAACCTTGTCGAAAGCATATCTCGAAGAGTCAGTGCATGCATTAAGGCAAAAGGTGTTTCGACACCCTACTAATGTATGTCAATAAATGCTATGTTGTGTTTCTCTTCTAGGTGTCCAGTGACTTGTCAATACAGTGTATATGGCATTCCTACTACAGTGAATGGAGAAATTATAATATACAATCCCATAACAATGGGGTCTCACTGTTGTACTACATCCCGATAGCAACATACACCAATGGCATATACATATTCGAGGCTAGCTGCGATGCCCATAAAATGCACAAGTAGAAGTCAATTAAATGACACCGTCTCCGCCAGGGAATACAGTTGCCATAAAGGAGTGTCCTCTTCATGCTCTTGGAACATTTCTGAACCTTCTTCGCAGTGTGGCATGGAGCATTTCCTTGCTGAAAGATGCCATCTTCGCCAGGGAATACAGTCGCCTGAAATGAGTGTCCTCTTCATGTTCTTGAAACATTCCTGAACCTTCTTCGCTGAGTGTCATGTAGTATTGCCTTGCTGAAAGACGCCATCTCCGCCGGGGAATACAGTCGCCATAAGGGGGTGTCCTCTGCATGATCTTGGAACATTCCTAAACCTTCTTCGCAGTGTGGCATTGAGCATTGGCTTGCTGAAAGACGCTGTTTCCGCCAGGGAATACAGTCGCTATAAAGGGGTGTCCTCTTCATGTTCTTGGAACATCCCTAAACCTTCTTTGCAGTGTGGCATGGAGCATTGCCATGCTGAAAGGCGCAGTCTCCGCCAGGGAATACAGTTGCCATAAGGGGGTGCCCTCTTCATGGTTTTGGAACATACCTAAACCGTCTTCTCAATGTGGCATGGAGCATTGCCTAGCTGAAAGATGCCATCTTTGCCAGGGAATACAGTCGCCTGAAATGTGTGTCCTCTTCATGTTCTTGAAACATTCCTAAACCTTCTTCGCAGAGTGTCATATAGTATTGCCTTGCTGAAAGACGCCATCTCCACCGGGGAATACCGTCGCCATAAGGGGGTGTCCTCTTCATGATCTTGAAACATTCCTGAACCTTCTTCGCAGTGTGGCATTGAGCATTGGCTTGCGGAAAGACGCTGTTTCCGCCAGGGAATACAGTCGCCATAAATTGGTGCCCTCTTCATTTTTTTGGAACATCCCTAAACCTTCTTTGCAGTGTGGCATGGAGCATTGCCATTCTGAAAGACGCCATCTCCGCCAGGGAATATAGTCGCCACAAACGGGTGTCCTCATGTTCTGTGGTTTAAGTGTATCGTGCCTGGAGAAATGGCACCATTGCGAATAAGCGATGTGGAAACTGCAGAGCACCATGGGCCATTGATTTTGAGAGGTGAAACTCGGTTGTGAAGGTGCATCAGGGCCGATCGACACGTTACAGTAGCGCAACTCACTGGCCGAACGAACCAAGAGGCTACCGAAAGTGTGTCTAAAACGACAGTTCAACAAACCCTGCTGCGTATGGGGCTCCAATGCAGACGGATGGTCACTGCACCTATGCTCGCGAAGGTGCATCACCAGAAAAGGCTTACATTTTCACGGCAGTATCAGAATTGGATCTCCGCTGATTATCAAAGGATTGCCTTGTCCGATTAGTCACATTTTCTGCTTCATCGAATTGATGGACGTTGCTATGTAAGGCAAGAAACATCGTAGAACAAACATTTCACCCATTGCTGGAAGCACACAAGCTGGTGGGGCAGCTTTATGGTCTGGGAAATGTTTTCGTGACATTTCCTGGGTCAACTCATACTTGTATAAAGCATTACCGACGGAATTCATTTTGAATCCATAATGAATTCACGTTCACCCATACATCCTGGTTGTCTTCCCTGGGGCGGATGGGGTCTTCCAGAACGACAATGCGACGTGTCACACAGCTAGAAATGTCCGAGAGTGGTTGGAAGAGCACGATGAAAACTTCAAAGTACTTCCCCGGACCCCGTAACTCCCCAGACTTAAACCCCATTGAGCATATGTGGGACCACCTCGATCGTGTTTGTTCGCTCTATGAATCCTCCACCACGCACCCTCCAGCAGTGTCAGATGCACTGCAGTCAGCATGACTCCACATACCTGTGAACACCTTCCAGCGCCTCGCCTAGTCTACCAGCCTGTCTAGCTGCTGTCCACGCTAGAAACAGCTGCTAGACAGGATACTCTGGATATTAGGGGTGGTCACAATGCGACTCGACAGTGTATTACACAGTAAAATGAAGCTAATGGGACAAAGAATCAGTTGCCGTCGGTCTGGTTGCTAGGCAACAAGTCATGCGCGAGACACTTGCGCTGAGGAATTACTTATTGAACAAGTCTCGTAATTCTTCAGTATACGATAAAATATCGCTCTTGTGAATAGCAATTTCCATACAGTTCTGAGTTGACTGAGTAAATAAATTTGCAATTCTAGGGTAACTTATTCATATATCTAGTATGTAGGAACTGAAACTACTTACCTCTCTGACAGGCTGGAAACACAAAGGACATGTTCCATGCGACACTAACCATATCGTTACACACAGAGCGTGATACACATGGTCACACGGAAGTTTCCTGAAATCAGAAAAAAAAATTATGGAATAAGAAATTCAGTTAACAGTTTGAGAATTCACATACATATCATAAACTGTTCTATGAAAATCAGAGGTTAACTCATCAAAATAAAGTCATCCGCTAAATTCATTGACAGATTCAAATTTTACTAGTCGTTGATAGACTATCTCCCAACAAGTAATTGGACACTCCTGTAATCGACGATATCTGCGGTCCTGATACACGTCACGGCCACCGCCGTTAAATATCGTGTGGGAAACAACACAACCAGTCGCATGCATGATGCCACGCAGTTCGGAGCTCTCTGATTTCGAGAAAGGTGTAATCGTTGGGTATCGCAGAAATGGCCGATCCATACGTGACATATCCAGCGAGTTGAAGTACCCGAAATGGACAGTGGCCTACGTGATTGGCAAGTGGAAGATGAGAGGTGACTATCGGAATGTGCGCCGACCCGGCAGACCCACAAAACTGGGAGTTAGAGACCGACGGGTGCTGGCCAGAGAAATTCGGAAGAACCGCACCAAATCGATGGGCCACATCCACGAGGAGTTTCAATAGGCATCCGGAAGTTTTCTTTCGATGAATACCATCCGTTAGGAAGCTTATCTGCTCGGTTATCATGGACGTGCTGCCACCCACAAGCCTTTGATCACCAAGTCCAATAGCGCTGCTCGGCAAACGTGGTGCAAAGAACGTCGGCAGTGGACCGTTGAACAGTGGAAACAGATTCTCTGGAGCGACGAATCAAGGTTCACCCTCTACCGTTCGGATGGCAGGGTCTGGTTTTGGCGTTTGCCTGGAGAACGCTTCCTGCCGGAATGTATTGTGCCAACTGTGAAGTTCGGCGGCGGTGGAATTATGCTATGGGGGTGTTTCTCCTGGTATGGCACAGGACCCTTGGTCGCAATGCCTGGTAGACTCAACGCCGAGACCTACTGCACCATTTTGGATGACCATGCGCTTCCTACGTTGTGGCAGTTTTACGGGGTACACCCATGTTACTTTCAGGATGATACTGCCACCTGTTATGTTGCAAGGTCCACCATGGCTTGGTATGGTGACAATGGAGTTAATCGAATGGACTGGCCTGCGCAGAGTCCGGACCTTAACCCTATCGAGCACCTCTGGGACTAGTTGGAGCGTCGACTTAAGAGGTGCCCCACCGTCCGAAATCGGTGAAGGAACTGACCTGTCTTCTCTAAGCAGAGTGGAAGAAAATACCGCTAGCCGTCGTACAACGCCTGGTTGAGAGTATGCCCCGGAGGGTCGCAGCTGTAATCGCCGCTCGTGGAGGCTCCACCAACTATTGAAGGTGAATAAACTTCGTTTTCCTTTGCTATCACAGTTGTCCAATTACTTGTTGGTAGATAGTGTATATCAATAGACTCCATTTACAGAAATTTTGGAAGCAATAGCGGAACGTGATCTGATCGATAAGATTACCAGAACCTTACAATTGGAAAGTACCATATATGAAGTTACACGTAAGAAAATGCCAGAACTGAATAAAAAATCTCCACGCTTTTATTGTCCAAAACTTTCTAGTAAATTTCAGAACGCAACCACATATTTAACACCAGAACAGGGGCTATCTCCAATCAAAGAATCTAAAAATGAATAAAAAAATTAAAATGAACGGAATGAGAGAGAGAGAAAGGGGTGGGGAGAGAATAAAGAGAGGGTAGAGAAAAGAAAGGGGGAAGAGAGAGAAGAGCGAAAGATGAGAGAGAGAGAGAGAGAGAGAGAAGACAGAAAAGAGGAGTGATAAAAAGGAGAGGAGAGAAAAGAGCCGAGAGAGGAAAGGGAGAGAAAAGATAGGCAAGAGCGAAGAGACAAGAAAAACAGAAGAGAGGACAGAGAAAAGATATGATGGATAGAAAAGAGAAAGAACAGAAAGAAGAAAGAAGAGAAATAAGGAGAGGGAAGGAAGAGAGAAAAGAGGAGAGAGAAGGAAGAGATAAGAGAAAGAAGGAAGAGAAAGAGGAAGGATTGAAGCGAGAGGAGAAAGAAAGAAGAGAAAAGAGGAGAGACAGAAGAGATAGTGAAGAGTGAAGAGAGAAGGGAGAGAAAAGATAGGATGGACAGAAAAGAGAAATAAGGAGAGGGAAGGAAGAGAAAAAAAGAAGAGAGAGAAGGAAGAGATAAAAGAAAGAAGGAAGAGAAAAGAGAAAGGATTGAAGCGAGAGAGGAGAGACAGAAGAGATAGAAAAGAGCGGAGAGACAAGGAAGACAGAAAAGAAGACACAGAAGAAAGAGAAGAGAGAAAGGAGGAGAGAGAAGAGAGGAGAAAGAGAAAATAGGAAAGATTGAAGCGACAGAGGAGAAAGAAGAAGAAAAAACAGATGAGAGATTGAAGGGAGATTGAAGAGAGCGAAGAGCGAGAAATCACATCGATATGAAGAGCACTTTTACAGTAAAAGCAGAATCGCAGAGGAAAGCACATGTATCATTTTCTTTAAACACCTTTTATTTTTCAACAGAATTGGGGAGCAGTGCAAAAAGCATTGTCGTAACTCCGCGTTATTAGAAAATTCTCCTTCAATGTCCACAGCACGGTGCGTGCCGTTATTCTCAAGAAGTATGTTAAAAGAAAATTAGTTTCATTTCATTTATTGATCTTGCTGTTACATAATTAAAATTAATACTTCTGAACAGTTGACCGTAAACATGTAAATAACAGCAAGGAAGATCAAGGAAAAGGCCTCGAAGAGACCTGACTCAGCCTTGATCTCCCTAGGTATAAGTCAAGCCAAAAAAGTCAGAAAATAAAACATAGAAATAAGAAGAGAACGAAGAAGAAAAAAACACAATCATAGAGTAGCATATATAAGAAACATGTTAACTATATTAAATATCAAGCATGATATTGAATTGACAGCATATCGAGTATATAAAGTAATGACAATCATGAATTGTCCCTCCCCTATCCAATCCTCAGTAAATAAATCCCCCTTCCCCGTGTCACCAAATCCTCACCTTGTAAATCCCCCTGCCACCCCCACCCCCAGTCAAATAATCCCATAGTTACTTAACATAATTACTTTTACCATCTAATATACAGGGTGTAACCAAAAGTCCGGAAACAGCCACATAACTGGTGAAATAATGGTCGTACAGGGGAAAAAAACTGGTGGATAGGTTCAGGTAAAGGGCGATGGCCGATCGAATGAAACCAACAGCTGCGCCCTCTAGCGGATATTTGCCGTACTTATGAAAACTATCTTCGAAGAAAAAGCAAGATAGGTCAAAAAAGTCAATTGCAAAGTTGTAGAGCATTCGCTGTTTAGTAAAAAATGACACGTGGTTTGCCGTACACCAGCAAGGGAACTCATGTAAATACAACGAATGCGAACGTTTGGCCAGACTGTGTCAGTCGGAAAACCGTGGGCTACCGCGTCACGGTTTGAAGGTATAATTGCCTTTTGTATGATTACATAAAAATGCTTACTCCGTTTCAGTAGCGTCATCATTCTTTTGTCGTTTATGCTTTATCGTGCGCGTTGCATGTGGGTTTCTAAACACGGTTTTCCGATTGACACCGTCCGGCGAACGTTCGCATTCCTTGCGTTTACAGGAGTTTCCTTGCTGGTTTCCGGCAACCTATGTCGTTTCCTACTAACCAGCAGATGCTCTACAACTTTTCAATTGACTATTTTGCCCTATCTTGCTTTGTTTCGAACATAGTTTTTTTAAGTACGGCAAATATCCACCAGAGGGCGCCGCTGTTTGTCCCATTCGATCGGCCATGGCCCTTTACCTAGCTACCGCTTTCGTTCCTGTACGACCATTATTTCGCCAGTTATGTGGCTGGTTTTTTTTTTATTGGAGATTTAACGACCACCGTGAGCAACTCAATGGGCTATAAGCAGTCGCCCCGTCCCTAATTTAGGGTCACTGGTTCCAGGGAAGGGAGAGAGCCAGTGCCGTAAGACAAACACGACATCCATGCCTGACCGGGATTCGAACCCGGACCCCTTACGGACGAATGATCAGAGGCCAGCGCCTTAGACCACTGCGCCACCGGGGTTATGTGGCTGTTTCCGAACTTTTGGTTACACCCTGTATAGTTACTAAAGATAATATATCATCATCATCATCATCATCATTGTCAACCATTATCAATCCACTGCTGGACGAAGGACTCCCCAAGTTTCCTCCACAACGGTCTGTCTTGTGCCAGTCTCTTCCATGTCACTCCCGCATACTTTCGAATTTCATCCACCCATCTTCCATGTGATCTTCTTCTGGGTCTTTTCCTGTCCCTTGGAATCCAATCTAAAATTTCGGCTGTCCATCGATGGTCTGTTCTTCTGGCAGTATGTCCAGCCCATTGCCATTTCAGGGATTTAACTCTGATCATGATGTCCTCTACTCTTGTCATTTTTCGGATCCACGTGTTCCTCTTCTTATCTCTCCTGGTTACACCAAGCATGCACCTCTCCATGCTACTTTGAGTTGTCTGCAGTCTTTGTATGTCTCTTTTAGCTAAGGTCCACGTCTCTGCACCATACGTAAGCACTGGAAGGATGCATTGATCAAACACTTTTCTTTTAAGACATAATGGCATATTGCTCTTGAAAATTATGCTGTTTCTTCCAAAAACTCTCCAGGCAAGTTTTGTACGCCGATTAATTTCTTCACTAATGTGACTCTCACTTGATATCTGCTGTCCAAGATAAACGTACGTGTCTGTTATCTCCAGCTTTTCTCCATTAATCGATAAATCTTCATTTCTTGTAAAAGCATTGTACATCACTTTTGTCTTCTGAAAGTTCATTTTTAATCCCACTTCTTTACTCTTGTCAGCAAGTTCCTAATATATAATATATAGTTACTAATAATAACATAGTTTCTTTTACTTTCACCACTTCGGGCTTACAATGTCCTCTACATAGTAAATCTTGCCTCCCTAATTAGGAGACTGCGTCAATGTAGGTACTGTTAAATACCGGTTATTTTTTTTTTTTTTTTTATAAAAGCTAGTCAACGAGTAGAAGTTTTTTGTCGTGCTAATTGAGATTTACTGATATACAATCATCTTTGCTGTCTTAAGCATGAAAACCAAGACGAAAACCAAGACTTAACCAATTTCAACACAAAACAAACCAAGCCGAAACATCGCAAACCGTGAAAACAACTTACGAAAATCAAAACTTGTTTAAAAGGTTAAAATGATTAAAACCAATGTGAGAGATCTTTCGGGTCCATCTCCACACACCCATCCTCAGGCACAACGAGAAGTTCACACGGGGCACGCTGGCTTATATACACACCTCTGTACCAGTGTTTCTTTCAGGCATACATTCGGAGGGGCTAAGCCCTCCCGGAAACGACCCCGGAGAAATTTTAGGGTACCGAGCCAAATGTTAATAAATTCAGGCTATGATGAAAAAGAAATTTTAGTTTCTTTTTTATGCTACAAATATTTCTCCAATTATGTTATTTTTAATATTTGTTCTAGTATTATAGTTTACTTTGCTAAAAAGTATATTACGACGCATGCTGTTCAAAATATAATAAGTAAACTAATCATACCTAATTGTCTGGGAATCGTAATTAGGGATCAAGAGTGTGTTAAATGTATTTTATTAGATAAAAATTTCAAGCCCCCCCCCCCCCCCGGAACCTCCTATCGTTTAAATGAAAAAAGTTTGTTATTCTTCAAATGTTTGAAGCAATTACTATATTAGGGGTGTAGACAGAATTTTTCTTCGGGGGTGTGGGGCGACGAAAAATGGAAGTTTTGGGGAATCCACGAGAAAAAAATTAAAGTTAATGAAAAATAGAAGAAAATTAAAGCATTTTTTTCTAATGTATATGTAGGTTGATACGTTTTTATTAAATTAAGGCATTTTTTTTTTCTAATGTAAGTCGCATTTTAAAGAAAAACAAAAAAAATTAAACACTTTCTGGGAGGGCCAAGGCTCCCCTCCGCCTGGCCCCCTCTAAATGCGCCCCTGTATGAGATATATAATAATTACTTCTATATATATAAATACAGTAGTTAAAAATTATATGTATATGTTATCGTTAAAGTGTATAATTCAGTTATTTGATAGAATACCTAGTTATTTCATGAAATAACTGATCAAGTTAGTTAAAGCGTGTAATAAATTAATAATTTCACACTTTAACTAGTTATTCTATGAAATAACTAGGTATTCTATAAATTAACTAATGATAGACAGTTAAAGTGTAAAATAAACAATTTGACTGAATTATACAGCATACAAAATGTTATTTATACATATAAAGACATAATAAAATCATTTGTTACAGCAGGGATTACTGAAATGGCATTTGGAATTGCATAGAACATTAAAACAAATACGCTTTTTGTTGACACACTGCATTTTACATGAACATTTTTTAAATCCCTGACCGGTACCTAAACTTTGAGCTGTAGCAACCGACCGGAGCGATTTCTCTGTATCCGTTACGTCTTCGATCTGAATTAGTTTTTGTTCACAGACGCTGAACTGGGATCGGGAATATAGCTGTTTTATGCGGCAGTTTCTTGTTCCCAATTGAAAAAAATCCTTCTTCGGTTATTTTCATGATAACAGCTAAAGTAGATCTGGCGTCATCCCCTTCCTCTGTCAACTTCAGGTACTGGGATACGGACTGTAAGCCTCACAGAGGCTTCAGAATGAGATTTATCTGACATTAATTTCATCTTCTTAGCTTGAATTTCCAATTTAGAGTTTTCTCTTTCCCTCTGAACATTCAGTTCATTAAAACACAATGTGCAGACCTTCTGTACAACTTTGTCTTCCAAAACATAGTCTTCCAAACATGACATGTCGACAGGCTCATTACATTTCGAACAAACTACGTTTTCACTGCATTCTTGTGAACAAACTATACATACTTTACTAATGGCATTATTTAACCTTGTTTTTTCAACCAGCACTTCATTATCAGGTTGAGACGAAGTACTCATTGCAGTCAAAAAAACCTTGTAATTGATCTTCGTCATCCAGTGAATCAAATGCTTCCTTCGGAAAAGGAGTTTCCATATTCTTAAACGAAACATAAAAGTTAATATTTTTATTATTATATAACACTTTATAGTGGGTTGAAAATGGGGTGCTATTTCTAACCAGTGGTTCTCACTTTACAGCTTTCATACATGAGACCGGCCGATGACAAAAAAGCTGAACTTTTTAACTGGGTGGAAAATTGGGACACGCGAACGCGCGGTGTGAGCAAATTCAAATACAGCATATACAATATTTAAGATTGCACAAGCCATATGGAATTATTTTCTGTAAATTATGTAAGTAAATATTAAAGTGAAGCACATTATTATATTCACAATAGAAAAGTAGGGAATCAAGAACAAAATAAAATGAGATATTTTTAAAAATCAGATTTAAAACATACATGTAAATCTTTACTAGCTAAATCCTGGGGTGAAAAGTATTTGTCTAGGAAAGTTTGTGCATTTAGTCAAGCAATTAGAAGCATATCCACAGATTAGTTTTGGTCAAACATCAGAGTACAAGAGATAAGTCAGTCTTGTTGGCTTAGTAGCACTCTAATGTACCAAATTTTTCAAAAATGAAATGTGTGTGGAAATAAGTTAAATTCACAGATTCTTACTAAATGATAATTGGAATATGTATTTGAATATGTACAAATTAAAAAAACATGACTAGAAGTTATGGTTTTTAAACAGATTGCTTCAAAGATATTTTGCCCCTTTTTTGTTGTACTTGCTTGCACAACAATTCGAATTTCCTCTTCTGAGCAAGCCTGGCTTTCTTCTCAGCAAGCTGCACGGCCATATTTATTTTACGTTGACTGCAGCTGAACAGCATCCATTGCTAACTTTTTCTTTTTGCTGATAATTCATTTTCTTTTCCTCTCTATTTCTTTGGTATAACTTGTTTCTGATGTCCTATGATTTTGGCAGAGGTTGGCATCAACTGCTTCTTGGAAAAAAATTTCTTTACTGAAGAAATTAACTGCAGACTTACCCTGTGCTTTAAGTTTATACTACACAGTTTGTATAGCTGAATAGGTTTCAATGTTCATTCTTCCTGATTTTATATCTATGGTTTCAGCCATCATGCTGAAAGAACTTTCAACCTGTGGACCATGGAAGCATGATATAAAGGCTTTTACTACTTTAGATAACATAGTGTACTTGTAGAGGTCAAACACCTTTGCCCACCACGCATCAATTTTTACAAAGTCAGGAGATAGAAGTCGTGATTCAAACTGATACTGGTGAATTTCTAGAGCATAGCTTTCCATTTCCTCTGAATTCAATATATTTCAAAGAAACTGTGGAAGTTTTTCAGTCTTTTTAAAGTTAGATTATGTCCCCTTGTAGAAGGATCAATGATATGTACATTAAAAGATCACTACATAATGGTAGTGTCTTTGGCATGTATTTTGCATGCTGAATATAAGCTTCAGCAGCCTGGCTTACAAAAAATTCCCCACAATGTCATTTGATTCGCTTTTCAAAATAATGTTCCTGATCCAAGAATCTTTCACAGGTTTGCCTTATCAAATATTTCATAGGTTTGCCTTTCAGTATCTCTTGTTTTAAGAAACAAGCTAAGAAATCCAAGAATAGTTGCTTCTGCTCATCAAAAACTTTATGAATTAATGGCTCCTTTGTTTGAAATAAGCATACATATTTTTTCAAAAGAGGTAGAGCTGCAACATAAAAATTTAATATAAGCAAGGTTTTTTTTTTTTTTTTTTTTGAGCTTTCAAATAATTTTGCAACAATTCTAGATTTCCATTTTCTTCCATCTTTTGTTAGATTTTTTTCCCGTAATTTCTTCCAAAGCTCCTGGAATTTTAACTTTTTCTTTCTAATCTTTACATATTTTATTTATCACATCCATGTATATTGGTCTTTCATTAGGCTGCACAAATCCATAATACAGCAGCAAAAGGGCATCATGGATATGTAAACTGTTTAATGCCACATGATAGAATGACAACCACCTGCATTGCACCATGTTCTTAATTTCAGTGAATTTTAGCCCTATAATTTCACAAATTTCAGCAAGGGCTTCATGTTGATCTGCCGACCATTTAAAGTAATTGAAGAAGTCAATAAAGTATTTCTCAATGTAAGCTTAAAATGGCTTGCAAAATTTTTTACTTGCATTGTGAATATGGTGACATGAATCTCCATCAATGTCAAGCAAGTGGGGAGATTTTCTCTGCCGAATTCTTGTTTTTAACCATGTTTTTGGGCCACTCATGACACATTCTTTCCATTTAGCTTTCAAACAAGCAAAACAAATTCCTCCTCAGAAAGAAAGAAAAAAAAAACGGAAAGCTGAGCCACGAACTTTGTTTAGAGGGTTCGGGCCGACGTAATACTAGCCCGAAGCCGTGCTTTTTTTCCCACTTAGCTTTCATACATGCAAAACACATTTTTCCTTAGGAAAAAACGAAAGAAAGGAGAGAAACAGGGTTGCGTCACGAACTTTGTTCAGAGGCTACGGGCCGACGTTATCCTAGCCGGGCGCCGTGCTTTCTTTTCACTAAGTTTTCAAACAAGCAAAACACATTCATCCTCCTCAGAAAAAAAAAACAAAAAACACAGAGGTGCGTCACGAACTTGGTTCAGAGGCATCGGGCCGGCGCAATTCCGGGCCACAGCGAAAGAAGCACGTCCGAGCCAACGTAATTCCGGATCACGGCAAAAGAAGCACGCCAGGCCTACGTAATTCCGGCGTGGCGCCATGCTTCCTTTCCACTTAGCTTTCAAACAAGCAAAACAATTTCTCCTCCTCAGAAAGAAAAAAACAACAACGGAAAGCTGTGTCACGAACTTTGTTTAGAAGCTTCAGGCCGACGTAATACTGGCCGGGCGCCGTGCTTTCTTTCCACTAAGTTTTCAAGCAAGCAAAACACATTCCTCCTCATTAGAAAAAAAGAAAACAAAGAGGTGCGTCACGAACTTGTTTCAGAGGCATCGGGCTGACGCAAGTCCGGGCCACAGCAGAAAGAAGCACGTCCGAGCCAACGTAATTCCGGATCACGGCAAAAGAAGCACGCCATGCCTATACGTAATCCCGGCGCGGCGCCGTGCTTCCTTTCCACTTGGCTTTCAAACAAGCAAAATAAATTCCTTCTCTTCGGGATGGGGGGGGGGGGAAGAGAATTTAAGAAAAGAAAGCTGCGTCACGAACTTTATTCAGATGCTTCAGGCCGACGTAATCTCGGGCCACAGCGAAAGAATCACGTAATAGCGGGCCATGCCGAAAGAAGCACGCCGGATTTATGCAATCCTAGTGCCGTGCTTTTTTTTTTTTTTTTTTTTTTTACACTTTCGAACAAACAAAACAAATTCCGCCACCTCAGAAGAAAAAAAAAAAAAAAAAGGATACTAAGGGCTGTGTTACGAACTTTATTCAGAGGCTTTTCATCGATTATTTACAAAACCATTAAAACTTTCTTAATAACAGCGAAAATCTGAATATCCATAATTTTTTGTTAGTCACCCGTAATCCCGGGAAATCCGTAATAATTACGGAGATTCCATAATTTTTGGCAATTACGGAGATTCCGTAATTTATGTGCGTCCTTTGTAGAAAGAGATTTCACGAGAACTTCGATTCTCTAACGATCTCAGAAAAGTGGGAACGCATTCGGATACATCGCAAATTACAAGAGAGAGTTCCTGGCGATGACGTCACGGATAGAATGCAGAGTGGCGATTTCCCGCAAGACACGGAATGGCTCGTGGGCTGCGGCAGTTTCCCTAAAGCACGAAGTAGGCGGAGCTTCCACCCTTCGCGCTGCGATGCTCAAGTGACTGACCCCATCCATTGTTGACAGCAGTAAACGAATTGAGCTCCTGACTCCACCCTCCATTTCTTCTTGCCCCCAGCGCCTGCTCCAAAAAGAACGCTCTCAGCTAGAAAGCGCTTAGTTCTTTTACACCACAAAAAAGCGGAATCGCGGAATTCCGCTTTTTCAAGGATTTTTCTATAGAACGACCCCCCTAAAAAATTCTGAAAATTTTCTCTTCATTTTTGCAATGACCTCGAGGATGACCAAAATGATGCCGAAAAAAGCGGAATTCCGCGAATTCGCGGAAGAATCTCATGTATGAGCTTTTTGAATTTGGGATTATTTACTCGGTTATTTTACACTTTAACGGGGTGTAGATCGTTATTCTATGAAATAACTGGTTAAACCATAGAATACAAGTGAGTTTTACGCTTTAACTGACATGATCAGTTATTTCATTAAATAACTAGGTATTCTATGAAATAACGGATTTCATACTTTAACGATAACATATATAACAAATGGAAAACTTGCCCCCTCTAAGGTTCCATTTGCACCCCTCCCCTCCGCTCCAAAATTCCTGAAAGAAAAACTGCTCTGTACATCAGCGAGATACAACGCATGCGCCGCATTAAAAGGTTAAGTATGCTTTACACAAAAAGTAACAATAAAATGAAAATATGTGCAAATGCATGAAAAGAGAAATAATCCAAATGGCAGTAAGTAAAACATCTTTGCGGTGGAAGAGGGATTCTCCAACAGGAACCTCCAAGGAGCAGGTATGATTTGCGGGGTTTCTTCATTACAGCCCTGTTCGGCAAAATCAAAAATATACAAACTGACCAAAAAGAGCACTGCAAGTTTTAGTTCTCGCCATCACAATGACAGCCTACATCGGATCAACTTCTCGGTCACTCGGGGGTGAGAATCACCGAACATAAATACAATGTTCGCACCCATTCTTCCGCAACGGCCTTAGCCCCAACAGTCAACAAAGGTGATTATTTACCACTATGGAATGATGTTAAATTATTGTGCTCAGGGAGAACTAAAACTGCAGTGATCTTTTGGGACAGTTTGTATATTTTTGATTTTGCCGAACAGGGTTGTAATGAAGAAACTCTGCAAATCATGCCTACTTCTTGGAGGTACCTGCTACAGAATCCCTCTTCTATGGCAAAGATGTTTTGATTACTTACTTACTGCCATTTGGACATATTTTCATTTTATTGATACATTCTGTGTAAAGCATGCTTAACCTTTCAGTGCGGTGCATGCGTTGTATCTTGCTGATGTACAGAGGTGTGTATATACAAGCCAGCGTGCTCCGTGTTAGTTTCTCGTTGGGCAGCCTAGTGGTCAGCGTTCGTGACTGCCATAGGGATGACCTCAGATTCGATCCTGGTCAGGTACGAACGTTCGAACCACTAAATACCCGCCGTGCGTCGGATGGGCACGTTAAGCCGTCGGACCTCGGGTACCTGCCCCCGGTTATAAATAATAGCGTCTTCCTCCCCCATTTCTACTTCACTTCCGTGTGACTTTCCTATCGGACACTCTAGCCAAAATCTCCTAGCTTCCTATTTCTAAGGGTTGTTGAAGACCTGGGGTCAGACACTCCCTTCCTAAAATCCTCTACATATGATCTGATCTGATCTACAAGAGCATTGTGGGCACGTTAAGCCCTCGGGCCACAGGTACTGGCCCCCGGTAGTAAATAAGGGCGTCTTCTACCTCGCTTCCGTGTCACTTTCCTATCGGGCACTCTAGCCCAAATCTCCTAGCTTCCTATTTCTAAGGGTTGTTTAAGACCTGGGGTCAGACACTCCCTTCCTGAAATCCTCTACATATGATCTGATCTGATCTACAAGAGCATTGTGGGCACGTTAAGCCCTCGGGCCACAGGTACTGGCCCCCCGGTAGTAAATAAGGGCGTCTTCTACCTCGCTTCCGTGTCACTTTCCTATCGGGCACTCTAGCCCAAATCTCTAAGCTTCCTATTTCTAAGGGTTGTTTAAGACCTGGGGTCAGACACTCCCTTCCTAAAATCCTCTACATATGATCTGATCTGATCTACAAGAGCATTGTGGGCACGTTAAGCCCTCGGGCCACAGGTACTGGCCCCCGGTAGTAAATAAGGGCGTCTTCTACCTCGCTTCCGTGTCACTTTCCTATCGGGCACTCTAGCCCAAATCTCCCAGCTTCCTATTTCTAAGGGTTGTTTAAGACCTGGGGTCAGACACTCCCTTCCTAAAATCCTCTACATATGATCTGATCTGATCTACAAGAGCATTGTGGGCACGTTAAGCCCTCGGGCCACAGGTACTGGCCCCCCGGTAGTAAATAAGGGCGTCTTCTACCTCGCTTCCGTGTCACTTTCCTATCGGGCACTCTAGCCCAAATCTCCCAGCTTCCTATTTCTAAGGGTTGTTTAAGACCTGGGGTCAGACACTCCCTTCCTAAAATCCTCTACATATGATCTGATCTGATCTACAAGAGCATTGTGGGCACGTTAAGCCCTCGGGCCACAGGTACTGGCCCCCGGTAGTAAATAAGGGCGTCTTCTACCTCGCTTCCGTGTCACTTTCCTATCGGGCACTCTAGCCCAAATCTCTAAGCTTCCTATTTCTAAGGGTTGTTTAAGACCTGGGGTCAGACACTCCCTTCCTAAAATCCTCTACATATGATCTGATCTGATCTACAAGAGCATTGTGGGCACGTTAAGCCCTCGGGCCACAGGTACTGGCCCCCCGGTAGTAAATAAGGGCGTCTTCTACCTCGCTTCCGTGTCACTTTCCTATCGGGCACTCTAGCCCAAATCTCCCAGCTTCCTATTTCTAAGGGTTGTTTAAGACCTGGGGTCAGACACTCCCTTCCTAAAATCCTCTACATATGATCTGATCTGATCTACAAGAGCATTGTGGGCACGTTAAGCCCTCGGGCCACAGGTACTGGCCCCCCGGTAGTAAATAAGGGCGTCTTCTACCTCGCTTCCGTGTCACTTTCCTATCGG
The DNA here is from genome assembly GCA_039090855.1 of Macrothele yani. Taxonomy (NCBI): domain Eukaryota; kingdom Metazoa; phylum Arthropoda; class Arachnida; order Araneae; family Macrothelidae; genus Macrothele; species Macrothele yani. Next base: position 113,146,945 of record CM076999.1, on the reverse strand, counting down.
GCACTCTAGCCCAAATCTCCTAGCTTCCTATTTCTAAGGGTTGTTTAAGACCTGGGGTCAGACACTCCCTTCCTAAAATCCTCTACATATGATCTGATCTGATCTACAAGAGCATTGTGGGCACGTTAAGCCCTCGGGCCACAGGTACTGTCCCCCGGTAGTAAATAAGGGCGTCTTCTACCTCGCTTCCGTGTCACTTTCCTATAGAGCACTCTAGCCCAAATCTCCGAACTTCCTATTTCTAAGGGTTGTTTAAGACCTGGGGTCAGACACTCCCTTCCTAAAATCCTCTACATATGATCTGATCTGATCTACAAGAGCATTGTGGGCACGTTAAGCCCTCGGGCCAAAGGTACTGGCCCCCCGGTAGTAAATAAGGGCGTCTTCTACCTCGCTTCCGTGTCACTTTCCTATCGGGCACTCTAGCCCAAATCTCCTAGCTTCCTATTTCTAAGGGTTGTTTAAGACCTGGGGTCAGACACTCCCTTCCTAAAATCCTCTACATATGATCTGATCTGATCTACAAGAGCATTGTGGGCACGTTAAGCCCTCGGGCCACAGGTACTGGCTCCCCGGTAGTAAATAAGGGCGTCTTCTACCTCGCTTCCGTGTCACTTTCCTATCGGGCACTCTAGCCCAAATCTCCCAGCTTCCTATTTCTAAGGGTTGTTTAAGACCTGGGGTCAGACACTCCCTTCCTAAAATCCTCTACATATGATCTGATCTGATCTACAAGAGCATTGTGGGCACGTTAAGCCCTCGGGCCACAGGTACTGGCCCCCGGTAGTAAATAAGGGCGTCTTCTACCTCGCTTCCGTGTCACTTTCCTATCGGGCACTCTAGCCCAAATCTCCTAGCTTCCTATTTCTAAGGGTTGTTTAAGACCTGGGGTCAGACACTCCCTTCCTAAAATCCTCTACATATGATCTGATCTGATCTACAAGAGCATTGTGGGCACGTTAAGCCCTCGGACCACCGGCACTCGGTAGTAAATAAGGGCGTCTTCTACCTCGCTTCCGTGTCACTTTCCTATAGAGCACTCTAGCCCAAATCTCCGAACTTCCTATTTCTAAGGGTTGTTTAAGACCTGGGGTCAGACACTCCCTTCCTAAAATCCTCTACATATGATCTGATCTGATCTACAAGAGCATTGTGGGCACGTTAAGCCCTCGGGCCACAGGTACTGGCCCTCCGGTAGTAAATAAGGGCGTCTTCTACCTCGCTTCCGTGTCACTTTCCTATCGGGCACTCTAGCCCAAATCTCCCAGCTTCCTATTTCTAAGGGTTGTTTAAGACCTGGGGTCAGACACTCCCTTCCTAAAATCCTCTACATATGATCTGATCTGATCTACAAGAGCATTGTGGGCACGTTAAGCCCTCGGACCACCGGCACTCGGTAGTAAATAAGGGCGTCTTCTACCTCGCTTCCGTGTCACTTTCCTATCGGGCACTCTAGCCCAAATCTCCTAGCTTCCTATTTCTAAGGGTTGTTTAAGACCTGGGGTCAGACACTCCCTTCCTAAAATCCTCTACATATGATCTGATCTGATCTACAAGAGCATTGTGGGCACGTTAAGCCCTCGGACCACCGGCACTCGGTAGTAAATAAGGGCGTCTTCTACCTCGCTTCCGTGTCACTTTCCTATAGAGCACTCTAGCCCAAATCTCCGAACTTCCTATTTCTAAGGGTTGTTTAAGACCTGGGGTCAGACACTCCCTTCCTAAAATCCTCTACATATGATCTGATCTGATCTACAAGAGCATTGTGGGCACGTTAAGCCCTCGGGCCACAGGTACTGGCCCCCGGTAGTAAATAAGGGCGTCTTCTACCTCGCTTCCGTGTCACTTTCCTATCGGGCACTCTAGCCCAAATCTCCTAGCTTCCTATTTCTAAGGGTTGTTTAAGACCTGGGGTCAGACACTCCCTTCCTAAAATCCTCTACATATAATCTGATCTGATCTACAAGAGCATTGTGCGCACGTTAAGCCCTCGGGCCACAGGTACTGTCCCCCGGTAGTAAATAAGGGCGTCTTCTACCTCGCTTCCGTGTCACTTTCCTATCGGGCACTCTAGCCAAAATCTCCTAGCTTCCTATTTCTAAGGGTTGTTTAAGACCTGGGGTCAGACACTCCCTTCCTAAAATCCTCTACATATGATCTGATCTGATCTACAAGAGCATTGTGGGCACGTTAAGCCCTCGGGCCACAGGTACTGGCCCCCCGGTAGTAAATAAGGGCGTCTTCTACCTCGTTTCCGTGTCACTTTCCTATCGGGCACTCTAGCCCAAATCTCCTAGCTTCCTATTTCTAAGGGTTGTTTAAGACCTGGGGTCAGACACTCCCTTCCTAAAATCCTCTACATATGATCTGATCTGATCTACAAGAGCATTGTGGGCACGTTAAGCCCTCGGGCCACAGGTACTGGCCCCCCGGTAGTAAATAAGGGCGTCTTCTACCTCGCTTCCGTGTCACTTTCCTATCGGACACTCTAGCCCAAATCTCCTAGCTTCCTATTTCTAAGGGTTGTTGAAGACCTGGGGTCAGACACTCCCTTCCTAAAATCCTCTACATATGATCTGATCTGATCTACAAGAGCATTGTGGGCACGTTAAGCCCTCGGGCCACAGGTACTGGCCCTCCGGTAGTAAATAAGGGCGTCTTCTACCTCGCTTCCGTGTCACTTTCCTATCGGGCACTCTAGCCCAAATCTCCCAGCTTCCTATTTCTAAGGGTTGTTTAAGACCTGGGGTCAGACACTCCCTTCCTAAAATCCTCTACATATGATCTGATCTGATCTACAAGAGCATTGTGGGCACGTTAAGCCCTCGGGCCACAGTTACTGACCCCCGGTAGTAAATAAGGGCGTCTTCTACCTCGCTTCCGTGTCACTTTCCTATCGGGCACTCTAGCCCAAATCTCCCAGCTTCCTATTTCTAAGGGTTGTTTAAGACCTGGGGTCAGACACTCCCTTCCTAAAATCCTCTACATATGATCTGATCTGATCTACAAGAGCATTGTGGGCACGTTAAGCCCTCGGGCCACAGGTACTGACCCCCGGTAGTAAATAAGGGCGTCTTCTACCTCGCTTCCGTGTCACTTTCCTATCGGGCACTCTAGCCCAAATCTCCTAGCTTCCTATTTCTAAGGGTTGTTTAAGACCTGGGGTCAGACACTCCCTTCCTAAAATCCTCTACATATGATCTGATCTGATCTACAAGAGCATTGTGGGCACGTTAAGCCCTCGGGCCACAGGTACTGACCCCCGGTAGTAAATAAGGGCGTCTTCTACCTCGCTTCCGTGTCACTTTCCTATCGGGCACTCTAGCCCAAATCTCCTAGCTTCCTATTTCTAAGGGTTGTTTAAGACCTGGGGTCAGACACTCCCTTCCTAAAATCCTCTACATATGATCTGATCTGATCTACAAGAGCATTGTGGGCACGTTAAGCCCTCGGGCCACAGGTACTGGCCCCCGGTAGAAAATAAGGGCGTCTTCTACCTCGCTTCCGTGTCACTTTCCTATCGGGCACTCTAGCCCAAATCTCCTAGCTTCCTATTTCTAAGGGTTGTTTAAGACCTGGGGTCAGACACTCCCTTCCTAAAATCCTCTACATATGATCTGATCTGATCTACAAGAGCATTGTGGGCACGTTAAGCCCTCGGGCCACAGGTACTGGCCCCCCGGTAGTAAATAACGGCGTCTTCTACCTCGCTTCCGTGTCACTTTCCTATCGGGCACTCTGGCCCAAATCTCCTAGCTTCCTATTTCTAAGGGTTGTTCAAGACCTAGGGTCAGACACTCCCTTCCTAAAATCCTCTACATATGATCTGATCTGATCTACAAGAGCATTGTGGGCACGTTAAGCCCTCGGGCCACAGGTACTGGCCCCCGGTAGTAAATAAGGGCGTCTTCTACCTCGCTTCCGTGTCACTTTCCTATCGGGCACTCTAGCCCAAATCTCCTAGCTTCCTATTTCTAAGGGTTGTTTAAGACCTGGGGTCAGACACTCCCTTCCTAAAATCCTCTACATATGATCTGATCTGATCTACAAGAGCATTGTGGGCACGTTAAGCCCTCGGGCCACAGGTACTGGCCCCCGGTAGTAAATAAGGGCGTCTTCTACCTCGCTTCCGTGTCACTTTCCTATCGGGCACTCTGGCCCAAATCTCCTAGCTTCCTATTTCTAAGGGTTGTTCAAGACCTAGGGTCAGACACTCCCTTCCTAAAATCCTCTACATATGATCTGATCTGATCTACAAGAGCATTGTGGGCACGTTAAGCCCTCGGGCCACAGTAACTGACCCCCGGTAGAAAATAAGGGCGTCTTCTACCTCGCTTCCGTGTCACTTTCCTATCGGGCACTCTAGCCCAAATCTCCTAGCTTCCTATTTCTAAGGGTTGTTTAAGACCTGGGGTCAGACACTCCCTTCCTAAAATCCTCTACATATGATCTGATCTCATCTACAAGAGCATTGTGGGCACGTTAAGCCCTCGGGCCACAGGTACTGGCCTCCCGGTAGAAAATAAGGGCGTCTTCTACCTCGCTTCCGTGTCACTTTCCTATCGGGCACTCTAGCCCAAATCTCCTAGCTTCCTATTTCTAAGGGTTGTTTAAGACCTGGGGTCAGACACTCCCTTCCTAAAATCCTCTACATATGATCTGATCTGATCTACAAGAGCATTGTGGGCACGTTAAGCCCTCGGGCCACAGGTACTGGCCCCCGGTAGTAAATAAGGGCGTCTTCTACCTCGCTTCCGTGTCACTTTCCTATCGGACACTCTAGCCCAAATCTCCTAGCTTCCTATTTCTAAGGCTCGTTTAAGACCTAGTGTCAGACACTCCCTTCCTAAAATCCTCTACATATGATCTGATCTGATCTACAAGAGCATTGTGGGCACGTTAAGCCCTCGGGCCACAGGTACTGGCCCCCCGGTAGTAAATAAGGGCGTCTTCTACCTCGCTTCCGTGTCACTTTCCTATCGGACACTCTAGCCCAAATCTCCTAGCTTCCTATTTCTAAGGCTCGTTTAAGACCTAGTGTCAGACACTCCCTTCCTAAAATCCTCTACATATGATCTGATCTGATCTACAAGAGCATTGTGGGCACGTTAAGCCCTCGGGCCACAGGTACTGGCCCCCCGGTAGTAAATAACGGCGTCTTCTACCTCGCTTCCGTGTCACTTTCCTATCGGGCACTCTGGCCCAAATCTCCTAGCTTCCTATTTCTAAGGGTTGTTTAAGACCTAGTGTCAGACACTCCCTTCCTAAAATCCTCTACATATGATGTGATCTGATCTACAAGAGCATTGTGGGCACGTTAAGCCCTCGGGCCACAGGTACTGGCCCTCCGGTAGTAAATAAGGGCGTCTTCTACCTCGCTTCCGTGTCACTTTCCTATCGGACACTCTAGCCAAAATCTCCTAGCTTCCTATTTCTAAGGGTTGTTGAAGACCTGGGGTCAGACACTCCCTTCCTAAAATCCTCTACATAGGATCTGAGTTTCTCGTTGTGCCTGAGGATGGATCTATACAGATGGACCCGAAAGATCTCGCTCGTTGGTTTTATTCATTTGAACCTTTTAAACAAGTTTTGATTTCCGTAAGTTGTTTTCACGGCTTGCGATGTTTCGGCTTGGTTTATTTTGTGTTGAAATTGGTTAAGTCTGATTTTTCGTGCTTAGCAATGATGATTGTATACCAGTAAAGCTAAAGTCAAACAGAATTTCCGATTCTTTTCCAAACTGCATCAAGTCAGCTACCTATGGAACTAATATGTCCGATAGGTATTCCATGGGGTAGTTTTGAAACTGGAACTGTATAAACGGAGCACATCAGCTTTTGGCACAGTCGTTTAAAAAAAAAAAAGTTTGTAAAATCATGCAATGCATTGATTATAATACGCTTTCCAACATACCAGAAATCATTACTCAAGTTATGAGGATAATGGCTGTGGAATAAATCTCGGTCCTGTGCCCTGACCCTTGATCCCATATCGATGATATTCAACAGAACCGGCTCTGTATACCTCCGAAATAACATGATAAAGTTTTGTCGCAATCGAAGCATTTTTACGTAAGTTATGATGCATAATGGCTATGGAATAGATCCCGCTGCTGTGTCCTTACCTTTGACCCCATTTCGCCCATTTTCAATACAATTCGTCCCCAGGCAAGCCCCTACAACATACTAATATTGCATCCAAATCGAAGCATTTTTTACGTAAGTTATGACGCCTAATGGGGATGGAAGTGATTCCGCTTCTATGTCCTGACCTTTGACCCCATTTCGCCCATTTTCAATAGGGTTTGTCGCCAGGTGGTCCCCTACCACATACTATAATTTCACTGAAATCGAACCTTTTTTACGTTAGTTATGACGCATAACAGCAGTGGAATGGACCCCGCTCCTATTTACTGACCTTTGACCCCAATTCGTTCACTTTAATTAGGGTTCCTTCCCAGGCAATCCCCTACCAGATACTAAAATGTCATCGAAATCGAACGATTGTTACGCGAGTTATCGTGCGGACGGACATACGTACATAACGCGTGACGTAATGAGGCACATGGGAATCGCGAACATCTGCGCGCAAGAGTGTGACGTCATAAAACTTTAATAGGATCCCCACAACGCGTGACGTAATGAGACAGATGGCGTGACCGCGCGCCAACATTCTAAAACGCAAGATTTTGAAGTCATAAGATTTCTAAGCATTGGTAACATTAATGGAACAACGCCATGACACTGAAAACGTTGTAATTCGGGGTGGTTATTTAACCCACTAAACGAATTCTCCTAAAGTCGAGATCAAGCTAAATCGATTTCTAGTACCAGAAAACGGTAGGTTAACGACTTTCATCAAAATTCTTAGAGCCGTTTTCAAAATAAAATGTATATACATACATACAAGGATTGCTACTTTAAGGTAGACGTCAAGTAATTTCGCTTCCTATACTTCCAATGGAAAAACTTCTGTACACATTTTCTTCACAATGTGTTACCAAGGATGAAAATTTGAACATCGATTAAAATAGCTTCATTTCATAACTTGGAATACTTAATATTTTCTAAACCATAACCGTAATTATGCAATCCAACATTTATTTGTCCACTGACGTCATCAAAGTACAGTTCGCGCCATCTTTTCGCTGGTTTCAACACCACCAAAGGAAAAGTTATTGTTTAATATAATTAGGGTTATGTTTTAGAAAATATTAAGTTTTCCAAGTTATAATATGAAATTATTTTAATCGATGTTCAAATTTTCATCCTTGGGGGCACATTAATTGTGGAGGAAATGCATACAAAAGTTTTTCCATTGGAAGTATAGGAAGCAAAATTTCTTGACGTCCACCTTAATAATATGGGATAAGGGGGATGGAATGGATCACAATCCTATGTCCTGACCTTTGACCACATTTCGTCCATTTTCAATAGGGTTCGTCCCCAGGTGGTCCCCTACTACATACTGAAATTTCATCGAAATCGAACCCTTTTTACGCACGTTATGACGCATACGGGCAATGGAATGCATCCCGATATTATGTCCTGACATTTGACCCCACTTCACCCATTTTGAACAGGGTTCGTTCCCAGGCGGCCTCTTACCACATAGTAAAATTTCATTGAAATCGAACCATATTTACGCAAGTTATGACGCATAAGGGCAATGGAATGATCCAGCTCCTACGTCGTGACCTTTGACCCCATTTGTCCCATTTTCAATTTTTTTTGTGGATGGAGGTTCAACGACTACTTTGAGCAACTCAATAGGCTATAAGCAGTCGCCCGTCCCTAATTCCTTCATGTAGGGCCACTGGAGAAACCCAGTTTCTTAAGACAAACTCAACATCCATGCCTCACCGGGATTCGAACCCGAATCCAATCGGACGAATGAATGATCAGAAGCCATTGTTCAGACCACTGCGCCACACGGGCAGCATTATTTCTTTCTCTTCATCATAATTTCTGGTAGAAAACTAAATGTTCAAACTCTTAACCATAAAGCCACACTCAATTGCGACACTAATGCTCGAAGAGTACGACGCAGGTCTACTATTCTTTCTATTTGTTTGAAGAAAAATAAAAAAGAAATAACCCACTAAATGCTCAAATGCAGTAGGTAAGTCGTAAAACAAATGCAGAAAAGCACTGAAATAAAGAAAACAGAGGAATGAGCGACTTCATACAACTGTGTGGAATTTCCTACTCGAACAAATTATACTTAATCACTAAAAACTGTTTCCAGCGAGAACACGGGACATTAGCCCGCTGCGCTCCCGTTTGGAAAATAGTCTTTAATAATATTCGTCATACGTCTAACACAATTTTTTTTTTGAAGGTTTGACGACAGCCATCAGCAACTCAAAAGGCTATAAGCAGTCGCCCGTCCCAAATTTCGGGCCACTGCACTCAATGAAGAGAGAGCCAAAGCCATAAGACAAATGCAACATCCAATTCCTCAGCGTGATTCGAACCCGGACCCACTAATTTTGTCAGAAGTCAGCCTGGGCCTTTCTTTCCACTAGACTTAATAAATTCTTTTAGTTCCTATTTACTGATCCTTTTAACATGGCAAAACTACCTAAAAATACATTCAATGGACAAAACATTAGAGCTACATACCTAATAGAGCGCTGGTCGTCCTCTAACGCGAATAACAGTCTAAACACGGCGAGGTATAGATTCCACCAGATGCCGGAGGTAGAAGCCAGCACGGACCGGGTCGGGCTTTTTTCAGTTTACGGAACAAAGCAATGGGTTGAGCAGGACTGCTTTCCAGACATTTGCTTCTGGGCCGGGTCTGTCCAACTCGACCCATTCTTTTCATCGCAATGGCAAAGAAAGAGAAAAGTCGTGTTTTCCTGGTCTGTAACTGTTTTTCTGGCTTTACTTACTTCCATGACATAGCCTAGGGCGTAATCACAGAGGTGAGGAGAGGCACTCACAGTGTTTTACCATCTCTACGTCTTTTTATCGCAATGGTAAAGAAAGAAAAAGTTTTGTTTCCCGATTCCTGGTCTGTTTAACTGTTTTTCTGGCTTTACTTACTTTCATGACATAGTCCAGGGTGTAATCACAGTGCCGAAGAGAGGTACTCAGTTTTTATTACCATGTGCAGGGATTAAGACGGTAAAACCATTTTGGAGCTTGTTGATAACAAAAAGATTCGACCCCGAGCAAGTGTGTGTGTGTTGTGTGCAGTGGGAGACGGGGGTGTCTGCAGTAAGGGGGTGTTGTGTGTGAGAGATGCGACATTGATTGTCTTATCTCGAATCCGTATAGGAATTGACCTTTATAGTGTTACCACTTGCTAGTTCAGTGAAAGCAAGATTTTTAACGCACTTAATCTTTTTTTTCTCTCTGTTTAAAGGTTATGTTCTTCGATAATTGTCAAAGTTAATATTTTTAGGCTTACATTCAACTCAATATTTTCAAAAATATCTCATTTCATTATTTAATTTTCACAATTTAAGAAAATACAATACAAATACAAAATAATGCAGAATGACATGTCACAAGTTGGGACGGGCCTAAATAATAGCTGCAATTGATCGGCCGGGCCTATATAATAGCTGCAATTGATTGGGCCGGGCCTATATAATAGCTGCAATTGATGGACCGGGCCTATACAATAGCTGCAATTGATGGACCGGGCCTACATAATAGCTGCAATTGATGGACCGGGCCTACATAATAGCTGCAATTGATGGACCGGGCCTATATAATAGCTGCAATTGATGGACCGGGCCTATATAATAGCTGCAATTGATGGACCGGGCATATATAATAGCTGCAATTGATGGGCTGGGCCTAAATAATAGCTGCAATTGATTGGCCGGGCCTATATAATAGCTGCAATTGATGGGCCGGGCAGGGTCTTGAAAGCACAGGCTTGAGCCGGTCAGGACTCGCCAAATAAGACCCGTGCAGACCTCTAGCGGGAGGGATTCCTGAGATAATTCCAGCCATGCCTGTTGCAGCGTTGTCCACAAGTGCAGCCGAGACGTCGCTCCAGTATCCATACATCTGATGGTCCTTCCACAGAGTCCCAGAGAGCTTCAACAGGCTTTCAATCCGAGGACTCTGTGGTCCAACAGATAGTTCCAAACTCAGATGACTTTTTTTTATTGGAGGTTTAATGACTACCGTGAGCAACTTAATGGGCTATAAGCAGTCGCCCATCCCTAATTTAGGGCCACTGGTTCCAGGGAAGAGAGAGCGCCAGGGCCGTAAGACAAGCAAAACATCCATTTCTCACCGGGATTCGAACCCGGACCACTGCGCCACCGGGGCGGCCCAAACTCAGATGAGTGTTCGAGTCATTCCTGGGTGGTGTGGGATAGTCATGATGAAACTGACCATCGGCCGTAGAATGCTCGAAGGCCGTGAAATGGTATACGTGATCAGCCAGCACATTCTGGTAGAGTGCAGTGGTTAAGGACCTCTCAACACACACCAAGAGACCTAATGTGCCCCATGAGAAGGCTCATCAAACCATCGCAGAGCCACCGCCTCCTTGAACAGGGCCATGGTTTTGCGCTGTCCACTCCATGTCCTCCCGTCATCTCGGTGCAGCTGAAAACAGGATTGATCCGATCGCACAACGCGGCGCGACTCTGCAGAGGTCGCGTTTTGATTTTCCCCCGCACCAGATAATACGTAATGCTCGATGAGGTGCAGTGAACTGTGACAGAGGGCGTCGGATCCTGTAGCCTCAGCGTACCATTCTCTTGCTGACGCTGCCTGGAATTCCAAATTTAATCTGGATGTGATTCGTGCCGCCGTTGCTAAGCGGGTGGTCTGTACAAGCGTGGATAGTCCACGTCGACCCAAGTCAGAAATGGTGTGTGGTCGGCTACCAGTTGCTCTCTGGGCGCTGGTTCGTTCGTTCGATGGTGTACTCGCGGTACACCCTTGATACGGTTATCCTCTGGAACTATTGGGTTCTTACCACTTTGGCGAAAGAATGACTCATCTCTCTTTTGCCGACAATGCGTCCTCGACCAAAGTCGCTCAGATCGCCAGGTTCACCGATGTTTGTCAGTTGCGATTTACTTTTGGTAAGACCTGCTGTTCGCCTATTTGTCGCCAGCGTTGAGTTTGTGTCTGTTCCACCTTGCACGAGATAGGATGTCCGTGGGTCCCTATCTGTGTTTTGTCTGCCGAGTGCATTTATCTCCACCTTAGTAACGGCATTTTGCTTCACATTCCGCATCTGTAACTCATCTTCACTCCTCACCTGATTATTTGTCGTGCGACAAACTCGCAAATTGTAACGAAAGGACTTATGTCTCGCACAGCACCCAGGTTTCGCTACCGCGCGTCAGAGTATGACAGTGAAAATTGCATTTTAAAGGACATTTTACAGAACATTTTAAAGAAAATTTTAGTATTAAAAGAAATCCGTCTTGTTGCACGATGATATTTATTCAGCTAAAAAATGAAATCTATATACAGTTTTAAAACACATGAGCACTTTCGGTGTCACATTGACACCTTCATCAGATGTAATTTCACCATGTGGCTACATGCTGGTCTTAAGTACGTGGAGTAGATGCATCATGGGAAAGGTAATGTCAATGTCACATGATATACCAGATAACAAGACAATCAAAAAAAGGCATAGTTAGCCAATGATCACTTAACAGAAGCAATTGCTATTGTGCTGTCCTTTCCAACAAGATTGCTCCAAGGTTCAGGTAAAACATAAGGATAATAGTCATTACAGCAACGTGTATTATAAGCCGAAATATAGAGGCTTTCTGCAAATAACAAGGAATAAACAGAGTTAGGTGTGTTTATGATTTTAGCGTTGTCCCAGTCTGGGGTGGAATTTCCAGCACTTATGGTTCTTGCAAAAGAGGTGCTTTGGTGATTCATTTTTAGATCATATCTGTGTTCATTTAATCTCAAATCCAAATTTCTTTTGGTAGAACCCACATAATGATTGTTTAGTTCGCCAGAGATAGTGTCGAGCATAGGAATAACATACACACCCCATTTTTTCCCTTTGTCAATTTTGTCACGATCATTGCGGATAATGGTATATAGATTGCATGATCGTATTCCAAATTGTATTTTATGACGAGAACATATGTTGGTAAGGAGGTTTACAATATGTGGATTATAATCAACAGATCCAACATACTTTTTAGGCACTTGCTCACTAATTAAAGCAGTTGACATAGAAAACCGTACTTTATTGTGCACTCCCTTAATGCTCTTCATCTCATTAAAAAGCGTTCATTTTTCAAATTTCAGAACATATTTTACCAACAAACCGACGGGACAGCCATGGGTTCACCTTTATCCGCAGTCTTAGCAGAAATTCTTCTACAGCATATTGAAAATAAAGTCATACAAGAATTCCCACAAAAACCTAGTCTCTATATCCGTTATGTTGATGACATCTTGGTAATTTGGCCGTATACCATAAATCAGTTACAGCAGTTTGTCAACGCTATGTCTGCTCAATACCCCTGCATCAAACTCACGATAGAACTTGAAAATAATTTCGTCTTACCTTATCTTGACTTTCAAATTACTCGTACCCCTTCTGACAATTCCCTGTCTTTTGCCGTTTATCGAAAACCTACTTCCACACCCACTCTAATTCCGTACAATTCTGCTCACATTTTTCAGCATAAAATTTCTGCTCTGCACTTCCTATTTAGAAGAGCATATTCACATTCTTCTAGCCATTTCGCCAGAGCTCAAGAACTACAATGGATATCATCCCTCGCTAAAAACCATGGTTACCCGGACAACGTTGTTAAGGGAGTGCACAATAAAGTACGGTTTTCTATGTCAACTGCTTTAATTAGTGAGCAAGTGCCTAAAAAGTATGTTGGATCTGTTGATTATAATCCACATATTGTAAACCTCCTTACCAACATATGTTCTCGTCATAAAATACAATTTGGAATACGATCATGCAATCTATATACCATTATCCGCAATGATCGTGACAAAATTGACAAAGGGAAAAAATGGGGTGTGTATGTTATTCCTATGCTCGACACTATCTCTGGTGAACTAAACAATCATTATGTGGGTTCTACCAAAAGAAATTTGGATTTGAGATTAAATGAACACAGATATGATCTAAAAATGAATCACCAAAGCACCTCTTTTGCAAGAACCATAAGTGCTGGAAATTCCATCCCAGACTGGGACAACGCTAAAATCATAAACACACCTAACTCTGTTTATTCCTTGTTATTTGCAGAAAGCCTCTATATTTCGGCTTATAATACACGTTGCTGTAATGACTATTATCCTTATGTTTTACCTGAACCTTGGAGCAATCTTGTTGGGAAGGACAGCACAATAGCAATTGCTTCTGTTAAGTGATCATTGGCTAACTATGCCTTTTTTGATTGTCTTGTTATCTGGTATATCATGTGACATTGACATTACCTTTCCCATGATGCATCTACTCCACGTACTTAAGACCAGCATGTAGCCACATGGTGAAATTACATCTGATGAAGGTGTCAATGTGACACCGAAAGTGCTCATGTGTTTTTAAACTGTATATAGATTTCATTTTTTAGCTGAATAAATATCATCGTGCAACAAGACGGATTTCTTTTAATACTAGTATTCATGCACGAATTATAGTGTCAACCGTAAAGAAAATTTTAAATGTTTTATAGGACGTTTTGAATAACACTTTAAAGAACATTTTCATATACAGTCGTTCAGGACCTCTTTTGACAACCGAACCAGTCCTCTGAAATGCTTCTGATCGCCTACGTGTGTTTCCTCAGTGCACATACTCGTTCCTCTATTCTAACTCTGTACAATTTAGACTGACCCCGAATCCAATTAGAGTTCTTTGCTCAAAAACGGTGACTTCGTGTGTATGGCTTTTCCCCATGGTGAATTGGAATTCCATTTATTTTTGCACATCCTGCAGAACATACTATACGATTCCCTTTTCCTCTGGACCAACAGAACTGTATCTTCAAATTACAGCAACCTTAACGCGCTGAAATTCCATAAGCCAGTACAGCTAATAGTGCTGATAGGGGATCGGTTCTCTGGCACTTGCATTAGTCTTAGTTCTTACATCGTTGAGAGTCTTTTTCTGATACTTCGTAGATATCTGTAGGAATGAGTTTTCAACCTTATGCATATATATATGACTTCCTTCACCAGAAGCGAACAAGTTCCCTAAATTTAGCCAAACAGTTTTCGAAACAACTGGTGCCTATAGAACCCATTCCACGTGTTTTAAGGTCAAACGTGACGTCTTAATGCGAAGATAACAGTGCTTGTCGATATAGCATTATCGTTTGGCAAAATAGAAATGCCATGATAGTCGTTGTATATCACATGCTGGAGTTCAGCAGTTTGATTTTGTACACGATTCATGAATGACAACTACCAAACTGTAAATTTGAAGAATCCAAACAACGTAAGAGATTCTTCATCTCAAGTTACGAAAGTCGTTGGAGATCTTCAAGAACCAAAATCAGGTTTTAAACAGTGATTTAGACCCTGCTGCACACATTGTGAACTTCTGGGAACTTACCAAGATGATGAACGCATCTGATTTAAATTTATTTTATTTCTACAGTTTCCTTTTTCAAACTGCATTTTTGTTAACTGAACGTATTGTCACATCTGCTCCTGATGAAGCCGTAACTTTAGTTTTGTGGAAACGTGCGAAGTACTTTATTGTTCTGCAATTTTATTTTTTTTCCATTATCAATTTTTTTTTTCATTTTATTATTCGTCATTTTCACTATTTTATTTTTCTTTATTTTTTTTCTTCTCAGCTTATTTACCCCTTTTGTGTGTAAAACGAAAATTGTCGTTTCCAACCAACATTCTTATCAAAGATACGAACTTAAATTGACCAAAGTCATTTACTGGACAAGTAATAATGAAACAAGGTGTACTTTAAAGTTTCAGGACTCAACAGAAATTTTTAAAACAAAACATTCAGAAAAACAAGATCACTATTTCATAAGTCGGGATGAAGGTTGGTATGATGGATTTTACCTTATTTCGTCATCCTGTTCAAGTTTTATCATACACACCGCGCATACTTCATTTTCATCATTGGGCTAATCAAAATTGAGAAAAATATAATTACCAAAGTATCACAACTTAATCTAAGTAAACATTGAAAATAAAATGTAAGGCAACTGAAAAAGTAGAGTTAATGTTTCAATATACAGTGGATCCCATTTAAGAAGTTTTCGTTGGGACGAAGCGCTGAAAACGTCTCAATTTTTTTTTAATTTTTTTTTAATTGGAGGTTTAACGACCACCGTGAGCATCACAATGGGCTATAAGCAGTCGCCCGTCCCTAATTTAGGGTCACTGGTTCCAGGGAAGGGAGAGAGCCAGTGCCGTAAGACAAACACAACATCCATGCCTAACCGGGATTCGAACCCGGACCCCTTTCGGACGAGTGATCAGAGGCCATCGCTTAGACCGCTGCGCCACCGGGGCGGCAAAAAAACGTCTTAAGCGGGAAAACTTCTTAAACGGGAAGTGTCTGATTGGGTTTTGTAAGACTTTAGCGATTAAAATTATTTCCTCATCCTGTGGAAGTTCTATCATACACAGCGCGCACACTTCATCATTGGGCTAATCAAAATGTAGAAACATATAATTACCAAAGTATCACAACTTAATCTAAGTAAACATTGAAAATAAAATGTAAGATAACAGAAAAAATGGAAATATTTCTTTAGTGTATCAGTAAATTATTTTCGATGTGATATCGATAATACATTGTTGTTAGAATCCATCGAGTTGTGTTTGACTCTAAATATGCATATGAACAACCAGTGGTCCTAATGCTCTCCATCACGATTTATTCTCAGCAAGTCTCGCAACTCTTCTACGGTCATTCTGCAAGAGTCTTTAAATCCTTCCAACCATCTTGTTCTGTCTTCCCCTTCTTCTGCTTCCTCCAACCTTGCCAAACATGATAATTTTTTCAAATTCCATATCCGAAATATTTGAGTTTTTTCTTACAGTTCTGCCATAGAAGCAGCTGGACTTGATTTAGTGAAGTCATCATCAACCATTATCAATCCACTGCTGGACGAAGGTCTCCCCAAGTTTTCTCCACAACGGTCTGTCTTGTGCCAGTCTCCTCCATGTCATCCCCGCATACTTTCGAATTCCATCCACCCATCTCCCATGTGATCTTCTTCTGGGTCTTTCCCTGTCCCTTGGAATCCAATCTAAAATTTCGGCTGCCCATCGATGGTCTGTCCTTCTGGCAGTATGTCCAGCCCATTGCCATTTCAGGGATTTAACTCTGAACATGTCTTCCACTCTTGTCATTTTTCGGATCCACGAGTTCCTCTTCTTATCTCTCCTGGTTACACCAAGCATGCACCTCTCCATACTACTTTGAATTGTCTGCAGCCTTTGTATGTCTCTTTTAGTTAAGGTCCACGTCTCTGCACCATACATAAGCACTGGAAGGATGCATTGATCAAACACTTTTCTTTTAAGACATAATGGCATATTGCTCTTGAAAATTGTGCTGTTTCTTCCAAAAGCTCTCCAGGCAAGTTTTGTACGCCGATTAATTTCTTCATCAATGTGACCCTCACTTGATATCTGCTGTCCAAGATAAACGTACCTGTCTGTTATCTCCAGTTTTTCTCCATCAATCGACAAATCTTCATTTCTTGTAAAAGCATTGAACATCATTTTTGTCTTCTGAAAGTTAATTTTTAATCCCACTTCTCTACTCTTGTCAGCAAGTTCCTGGATCATACTCTGCAGCTCTGATGGGGTAGTTGCAAAAATGACTATGTCATCAGCAAAACGAAGGTGGGTTAGATAATCTCCATTAATCTTTATCCCTTTGTTTTCCCAGTTCAGTGATTGAAAGACATTTTCCAACATGGCATTAAGGAGCTCTGGAGATATGGTGTCACCTTGTCTCACTCAATTTCCAATTTTTATGTGTGTTGTATTTCAAACAGCCGAATTTTTGCACCTGCATTTTCATAGATGTTATTAATAATATTAATATATGCATCTTCAATACTGCAGGATTTCAGAGCCATTGTAACTGCTGATGGTTTCACCAAATCAAAGGATTTTTCATAATCGATAAAAGCCATGCACAATGGAAGTTCACATTCCCTCGCTCTTTCAATTAGTTCTCTCAGTACGTGGATATGATCTATTATACTATAGCCACTCCTGAATCCAGCTTGTTCTCTCGGTTGAGCCATGTCCAGTGTTACCTTGAAACGGTGTGAAAGAACTTCAGTGAAGATTTTATAAACCACTGATAGGAGGCTGATAGGTCTGTAGTTCCTGAGATCCTCAATGTCACCTTTTTTATGTAGCAGGATCACTGTAGCGTTGTTCAAATTCTCAGGAATCTTCCTTTCATTAAGGCATCGAGTGAAAATTTGGGCGAGTACTGTGTCAATTTCTCCACTTGCTTCTTGTATGATGTCTACAGTAATTCAATCTTCTTCTGGAGCTTTCCCCTGCTTCATGTTCTTGATTGCATGTGCAACTTCTGCTGGAAGGACTGGAAGAACTCTGGTACCTTTCATGATGTCTGGAGTACATGTATCATCCCTTTCATGTAATTTGGATTAGAAATCTTTCACTCTTGTCAAAATTTCGCCTCTCTTTCTTGTTACAGAACCATCTTTTCTCAGAGCCATAATCTGTTTTCTTCCCTTACTGAGATGTCCCTTTGCTATCTTTAGGCTTTGGTTGTCTTCAATTGCTTCCTCACTAGTTCACAGTTGAATTTCCTTACGTCTTCAGTGAAACTTTTTCGTACTGTCTTGCATAGCTCTATATATTCCACTTTGGAAGTCACATCTTCTTTAGTTGTCCTCATCTCTCTTCTTTTTTGCATCAACATTTTGGTTTTTCCTGATAATTTGTTCACATTCTTAGACCCAGGTAATTTTGTTGCTGTTTCCATAAGAGCTTTGGTTACTTTTCTGTTAACTTCAGAAATATCCACTTCTTCCGATGAGCTTGCCACGTTCGAGTTTAGTGTTGAGGTGCATCTTACATCTCACCAATCTATGGTCACTACCAGTGTTGAACTTGTTTAGCACACTGCAGTCTTCTAAGACGAATTTTTTGTTACACATAATAAAATCAATTTCACTTGTCGTCCCATTTGGATGTCTCCATGTCCATTTCCTGTGTGGCTTTTTCTTGAAAAAGGAGTTCATGATGAATGAACTCCTTTGAAGTACTGACTGATTATTTCTTCTTGCAGTCCACGGAATTCTAAGTAGCCTTCTGTAGATTCTTGAGGTCAGAGACTAGTCTTTTGACGATTATATATACACTCACTGTCATGAAAATCCGCGCACCAAGAAAAAGGCATTGGATTGAAATGAGATTTTAGTAGTGAGATGGTACATACCAAGGACAGAGGTTGTTACAATATAGCAGCAGCAGCACGATTTCCATACGGTACACATTCCGGTCAGCGTTAGTACCGCGTGGGACCGCCTCTTGCTTGGATTCATGTTTTGATACGCTCTGGCATAAAAAGTCAGAGAATTTTTCAAATCGTAGTCTTAGAAACAGAGATATCGTGGAAAACGCAATTTACCTTAACGCCTCCTAGCAGAAAGTCTATGAATTACTTGAAATTTTTTTAATTATACGAGAAACATTTTGCACCGGAAACGCTATCCCACAAAAAAGGAATTTTTCAAGACGGTCTCTTAGAAGCAGAGATATCGACAAATATATATCTATGCCCCTGGCGGAGAAATCGTGCATTACTTTAAGAAGAAAATATTCCGAAACGGTTTATCACAATAAGTGATATCGGTCCACGGAACAATTTTTTCAATCGAACTTTTTAGAAGCTCAAATTTTGCTGCAAGTGCAACAGAAGCAGAAATTAACCCTTACGGCCCCTGGTGGCCAAACCATTTTTACCAAAAATTATATGCAAAAGATTTCCCATCAGGAGCTGTATGCGGTGCAGGAAGAATAATAAATACACAGTTGACGTGGATTAGGAACAACAATAGAAGTCATCGCTCTTTCCACGTTAATAAGTGAGTCACGGAAAAATTATCATCGACCGTCACCGGGAATCGAACCCAGGGTCTTCCAGTTACGCGCCGGACATGCTTCCACTGCAATACAGCGGCCTCGAAATTATCCAGACTCACATACGACAAGCTGCCAAGCCTTCTAGTTATTTGTTTAGTTGCTACTGTTCATCTTTGGTGAATCCCCAGCATTGTGCGGGGCTCCAAGGAAAGCAATCTGCAAGACGGTTTGGCAGTTTCTGGTATGCGAGTTCTGGTAAGCGAGTTCTGGTATGCGAGTTCTGGTATGCGAGTCTGGAGAATTTCGAGGCAGCTGTGGCGCAGTGGAAGCGTGTCCAACGTGTAACTGGAAGGCCCTGGGTTCCAATCCCGGTGGCGGCCGATGATAATTTTTTCCGTGACTCACTTATAAACGTGGAAAGAGCGATGACTTCTATTTGATGCAGAAAGAATGCGTCAAATCATAGTTTTAGCAGCAGAGATTTTAGGGGAAACGCAGTTTACTTTTACGCTCCCTATAGCGGGAAATGTATGTGCAATTTGAAAAGGTGACTATACCTAAAACAGTCTTCGACATAAATTGAATCTATCGGTAAAATATATTTTTCAATCTGACGTTTTAAAGCAAATATGTGGAATAAAATGTATTTTGAATTCGATATTATCGGGGGCTACATAGTAGTAAGCCCTCTGGCGGCGAAATTGTGCGTCATAAAAAAAAAAATAAAGGATCATTTGCACATTTCAAGCTTCTTAATGCAAAAATAATTTTTCAAATCGGACTAATATTTGCAGAGATATTGTGTTCAGAGGCGGACGGACGGACAAACCGATAACAAGGCAAGATCTTTTTACAAAAGACGTGCTAAAAATAAATGGATTCACAAATTTTGAAGATGACAATCCGATTTTTGATGTAAATGTGATAAGGATGGTAAGTCAGATAATATCCAAAAACTGGAAAATTTTCATCGTCCTGGAGCGGGACTCGAACCTGCGTCTCCAAGATAACGCCCGGGTATACTAACCACTACACCACCCAGAACGACCAAGTCTCAAGTTTCCGATTATTTTGAACATAACCATCACAGGATTCCCTAGTCGAAACAACCGGCATTCATGTTTAGCAAATCTGGAGGTTAAGAATCCTATCCAGTGATTGCCCGGAGTAGCAGATAAATCATGAATGAAATACTGGATTACACCATATAATACAAATTTTGAAGATGACAATCCGATTTTTGGTGTAAATGTGACAAGGATGGTAAGTCAGATAAGTACCGAAACATGAATGCCGGTTGCTTCGATTAGCGAATCCTGTGATGGTTATATTCAAATTGATCGTAACCTTGAGACCGTTCTGGGTGGTGTAGTGGTCAGCATTCCCGTGCGCTATCTGGCAGACGCGGGTTCGAGTCACGCTTGAGGACGATGAAAATTTTCAAGTTTTCGGATATTATGTGACTTACCATCCTTGTCACATTTACACCAAAAATCGGATTGTCATCTTCAAAATTTGTATTATATGGTGTAATCCCGTATTTCTTTCGTGAAATGTGCATTTGTTAGGTAATTATTTGCTTCATAGGGCATTTTTTTTTTTTTTTTTTAGTTTAGGTCATACATGTATTTTATATGGCATTTTCTAGCAATTTTTAGTTCATAAAAACCTTAGCCCTAGTAATAAAAATAATCACAAAAGTGGAAAAAAAATGTACCTACTTGCCAGTAACATAGGAAAACTTTCTCAAACTAAATAAATCTCGTACCTTCCTGTACTTAAGCAACTGTGTCTTTGCCGCTAGTGTCTTGAAGGAACATCCATTTTCAGCCATGTGAAGTGGGATTACTGTGATATCGATGGCTGATCCTGAATCGGTGGAATAAAGTGTAGCATCGAGGACGTACGACAAATCTTCAGGTAGACTTTCAAATTCAAGAAAGTGAATCTAATAAAAAATTTAAAAAATACAATTGTAGAAAGGAATATAAAAAAGTACATTTCAAATTACAGTTGAAACAACACATGTTTGTAGGCGGTTTTTTCATTACACACTTTTAAAAAAGCGAAACTTCCCGAGAAAGTCATTCGATCCTGATGAAACTCCGCGGGCAAGTACCTCGGAGATGAATATTAAAATGACTGAAAAATAACGACCAATGGCTACATAGCCCTCCAACCGCGCATCCAGGATGGTATTAGTTGTACAAATAAATTTTAAAACCTCTTTTTTGTGTGACGTATACCGCTAATTTACAAATGCTACACCCTCCCGTGTTTTCATGTGACCATAACTGGTCCAGAGTATAAAATGTGGCACAGAAGTTTGCCCAACAGTCAAACGCTCTTGCACATCGGTAGGTGAAATACGGCAAGCGACACTGCATTCGTTACGAATTTCATCAAAGAAAAAGTGCTGCAAAAGCATGTGAATCTATCTGTTCTGTTCTAGGGAAGAATACTGTATCGAAAAGAACGTGTGCATTTTGGTTTAGCCGGTTTAAAGCAGGTGATTTTGACGTTAACGATCGAGAACGTCGCGGCGCCCCGGAGAAGGTTGCACATGGGGAACTGCAAGCATTGCTGGATGAGGATTCGTCTCAAGCGCAAAAAGAACTAGCTGAACAACTGGAGGGGTAAATCAACAAACCATTTTCAATCGTTTACGCGCAATGGGAAAGACTCAGAAGGAAGGAAAATGTGTGCCACGTGACCTGAGCCAGAAGAACAAGGATGAGCGTGGCATGAAGTTTTTGAATCTGTTGAATAAACAAAACACAAATTCTTTCCTGTGGAATATAGTTACAGGCGATGAAAAGTGGATATGGTACGACAATCCCAAACGCAAACAACACTTGGTAGACCCCGGTGAAGCAACGACTTCGACACCAAAATGCAATATTCACTCCAAAAAGGTTCTGCTGTGCATCTGGTGAGATGTGAAGGGTGTGCTCTGTTTCGAACAATTGGAATAGGGTCAAACTGTTACTGATGATCGCTACAAACAAAAATTGCTGCAACTGGACCAGGAAATCTGTCGGAAACGTCCATTGTCAGGCAAAGGATTGCATCCCGTGAAATAACTGCATGACAACGCTAGGCCGCATGTCGCGAGATCGGTCAAGGAAATGTTATTGACGCTTGGCTGGGAAGTTTTGGAGCACCCGGCGAATAGCCCCTTCAGATTATCATTTGTTCCGATCGATGCAGCATGGTTTGTCTGCTGTACGGTTCCGGACATGTGACGTAGTGCAAAAATGTGTTGACGACTTCATCGCGTCACAGGACGAAGCATTCTTCATGGCTGGAATCAGACAGCTACACGACCTATGGCGGAAGGTGATAGATAATGACGGCGCATATTTTGATTGGTAAAGGTATTGTTGTTTTCTCTCAAATTACATGTTGCGTTGTCTTAAAACGCCTTAAAACTTATTTGTACGCCAAATATATAACGATTCAGCAACTCAAGTACTGATTCACGACGTAATATCGTCTGGCGAAGGCCAGGCAACAGTCTTTAACATCAGAGAAAGGGTCTGGCTGCGAAGGAGTAAGAAACAAACAACTTTTAGAGTAGCTCTGTTAGTGTTATGAGGTCCAGAGATGAGCTCTTGAACCTATGTCTCAGACTACAAGAGCCTTAGTCCATTTTATTCTTATAAACAGTGCCTAAACTTGTCGAACTCATTCGGCCGACAATTTTCTCGAAGAGAAAGGTGTTAACCGAATGGAGGGGCTGGTACAATACCCTGACCTCAATCCCTTTGAGCATGTTAGGGATGCTATAGTGAGACGCATTGTAGCTCGCCAACATCCTGCCAAAACTCAGAACAGTTCCTGTTAAAGAGTGGTGATCGATCCCTAAAAACTTCAATACCCTCATAAACCTTATGCAGAGTCATTGTTTGTGTGAACTTCTTAACTGGTACGAAGTTTCATTTCATTTATTGCATTTTAGTTGCTACAGACATGGTATTACGTAATCATAAATATGTAGCACACATTGTATTTTTGTAACAACAGGGAATGAGGAGGGGAAAGGCCTGATAGGCCTGACGTGTCCTCTTCTACCAAAGCATCAAAATTTTCATGAAAATAAAAAAAATTTAAAAAAACATAAACAAGTCAAGTCCACACAATATCAAACACAGCTAGGGTGGTACTATCAATTAATAAAGGTAATAATACATTATGAGCTTTTGGTCAGTAAGAAATACCTGAGTTTTCGTTTAAATATATTATTATTATTAAGTGATACAATATCAGTAGGAAATGCATTCCATAATGCCGGACCAGTATAATTAACAAATGATCTAAATCGTTCTGTCAGTGGAAACATGGGGATTAGTATTGTTTTATGTCTCGTGGAATAATCATGACCACGAGTACTTATTGAAATTAAATCTTGGTAGTAACCATTTTTTATTCTCAAAAACATCAGTTTACCTATACTATAGATATACAACTGTTGAATCGTTAGTATATTAAAATCATTTGGACTGAGTCTAGCCTGAAAGACTGTATTTGAAAATTGAGTATATTGTAGTTTAAATTGTAATAGTCTTATGATTCTACTTTGTAACGACTGAAGTTTTTTCATATTGTATAAGGTAGTCGATCCCCATTCAGATATACAATAGATTAGATGAGACTGAATTAAAGTTCATACTCTATGTTAAAACTACACATTAGATGAGACTGAATTAAAGTTCATACTCGATGTTAAAACTGCGCATTAGATGAGATTGAATTAAAGTTCATACTCTATGCTAAAACTACACATTAGATGAGACTGAATTAAAGTTCATACTCTATGTTAAAACTACACATTAGATGAGACTGATTTAAAGTTCATACTCTATGCTAAAACTACACATTAGATGAGACTGAATTAAAGTTCATACTCGATGTTAAAACTACGCATTAGATGAGATTGAATTAAAGTTCATACTCGATGTTAAAACTGCGCATTAGATGAGATTGAATTAAAGTTCATACTCTATGCTAAAACTACACATTAGATGAGACTGAATTAAAGTTCATACTCTATGTTAAAACTACACATTAGATGAGACTGAATTAAAGTTCATACTCGATGTTAAAACTACACATTAGATGAGACTGAATTAAAGTTCATACTCGATGTTAAAACTGCGCATTAGATGAGATTGAATTAAAGTTCATACTCTATGCTAAAACTACACATTAGATGAGACTGAATTAAAGTTCATACTCTATGTTA
This sequence comes from Macrothele yani, assembly GCA_039090855.1. Classification (NCBI taxonomy): domain Eukaryota; kingdom Metazoa; phylum Arthropoda; class Arachnida; order Araneae; family Macrothelidae; genus Macrothele; species Macrothele yani. The sequence continues at coordinate 113,122,657 of CM076999.1, read as the reverse complement.
AAACTACACATTAGATGAGACTGAATTAAAGTTCATACTCTATGCTAAAACTACACATTAGATGAGACTGAATTAAAGTTCATACTCGATGTTAAAACTACGCATTAGATGAGATTGAATTAAAGTTCATACTCGATGTTAAAACTGCGCATTAGATGAGATTGAATTAAAGTTCATACTCTATGCTAAAACTACACATTAGATGAGACTGAATTAAAGTTCATACTCTATGTTAAAACTACACATTAGATGAGACTGAATTAAAGTTCATACTCGATGTTAAAACTACACATTAGATGAGACTGAATTAAAGTTCATACTCGATGTTAAAACTGCGCATTAGACGAGATTGAATTAAAGTTCATACTCTATGCTAAAACTACACATTAGATGAGACTGAATTAAAGTTCATACTCTATGTTAAAACTACACATTAGATGAGACTGAATTAAAGTTCATACTCTATGCTAAAACTACACATTAGATGAGACTGAATTAAAGTTCATACTCGATGTTAAAACTACGCATTAGATGAGATTGAATTAAAGTTCATACTCGATGTTAAAACTGCGCATTAGATGAGATTGAATTAAAGTTCATACTCTATGCTAAAACTACACATTAGATGAGACTGAATTAAAGTTCATACTCTATGTTAAAACTACACATTAGATGAGACTGAATTAAAGTTCATACTCGATGTTAAAACTACACATTAGATGAGACTGAATTAAAGTTCATACTCGATGTTAAAACTGCGCATTAGATGAGATTGAATTAAAGTTCATACTCTATGCTAAAACTACACATTAGATGAGACTGAATTAAAGTTCATACTCTATGTTAAAACTACACATTAGATGAGACTGAATTAAAGTTCATACTCTATGCTAAAACTACACATTAGATGAGACTGAATTAAAGTTCATACTCGATGTTAAAACTACGCATTAGATGAGATTGAATTAAAGTTCATACTCGATGTTAAAACTACGCATTAGATGAGATTGAATTAAAGTTCATACTCTATGTTAAAACTACACATTAGATGAGACTGAATTAAAGTTCATATTCGATGTTAAAACTACACATTAGATGAGACTGAATTAAAGTTCATACTCGATGTTAAAACTGCGCATTAGATGAGATTGAATTAAAGTTCATACTCTATGCTAAAACTACACATTAGATGAGACTGAATTAAAGTTCATACTCTATGTTAAAACTACACATTAGATGAGACTGAATTAAAGTTCATACTCTATGCTAAAACTACACATTAGATGAGATTGAATTAAAGTTCATACTCTATGTTAAAACTACACATTAGATGAGACTGAATTAAAGTTCATACTCTATGTTAAAACTACACATTAGATGAGATTGAATTAAAGTTCATACTCTATGCTAAAACTACACATTAGATGAGATTGAATTAAAATTCATACTCTATGTTAAAACTACACATTAGATGAGACTGAATTAAAGTTCATACTCTATGTTAAAACTGCGCATTAGATGAGACTGAATTAAAGTTCATACTCTATGCTAAAACTACACATTAGATGAGACTGAATTAAAGTTCATACTCGATGTTAAAACTACGCATTAGATGAGATTGAATTAAAGTTCATACTCTATGTTAAAACTACACATTAGATGAGATTGAATTAAAGTTCATACTCTATGTTAAAACTACACATTAGATGAGATTTAATTAAAATTCATACTCTATGTTAAAACTACACATTAGACGAGACTGAATTAAAGTTCATACTCTATGCTAAAACTACACATTAGATGAGATTGAATTAAAGTTCATACTCTATGTTAAAACTACACATTAGATGAGACTGAATTAAAGTTCATACTCTATGTTAAAACTACACATTAGATGAGACTGAATTAAAGTTCATACTCTATGTTAAAAGTACGCATTAGATGAGACTGAATTAAAGTTCATACTCTATGTTAAAACTACACATGTCTTAAGCAGAAGACTTTAAATATCCTTCCATGGACATCTTTATCATACAAATAAGATCATTCATTGCTATGTACTTCCCAACATTTTCCGTGAAGAACAACGCATTTATTGCCCAGAATCATACTATATATTGTCCTAGCTGTTTACTTATAAGCACATAGTTATTTTAGACAAATCTAAAAATGATCTATTTTCAGAAATTAAGTTTTAAAATCAGACCAACACACGCATGCTTAGATATGAAGTGTTTGGGAGACAAGAATGCCAATGAGTTAATGGCGTAAGTGATTGACAGCTGCTAACAGCAGGACACAATTGGGAGTGACGCGGATGAGCATAACTCACGGCGGTCCCCAAAGGCTCAGTGAGTGCGTAGGCTCTTGTACCTTAAACTGCAGTATCATCTTAAAGTGAATCGAAGTTAGTAGTCTGTTAAGCAGACGTCAAACCGTGCTGAAGGACAAAACCTGACCTATGACAGCGCTTCACTGTGGAGCTAAAACAAGCGTGGATGTCATTGTGCGATCGGGCAGTGCCATGTGGCATAGGAGTCTTTCATAACGTGCAGCCATTCGATTTTGCTGTCCATTTCCCGGATTTCTGTAGCCTCATCTGTCCACTCACGCCACGTTCACATTACCGCACTCGCATTTCGTTCCGCACAAGTGGCACAATTTTGTAGTAGAACAATTCAGCTCCTCGCATCCAAAAGTCATTACTCGCTCGAAGTCCGCCAAGTGTTCATAAAGCGAGCTTCTTCAGTCACGGGGCATAGTGAGACACAAGAAACACCCTTTCGCGTCAATATCGGCTCTTCACTGAGTGCAACATATCTTTTGAGCCAGCTCTTTTATAACCACTACCAGACAGTTCAGAGGGCGCTGCTACCAAATCGCATGCTCATTTACGCTTTTTTTTTTTTTTAATTGGAGGTTTAACGACCACCGTGAGCAACGCAATGGGCTATAAGCAGTCGCCCGTCCCTAATTTAGGATCACTGGTTCCAGGGAAGGAAGAGAGCCAGTGCCGTAAAACAAACAACATCCATGCCTCACCGGGATTCGAACGCGGACCCCTTGCGGACGAATGATCAGAGGCCATCGCTTAGACCACTGCGTCACCGGGGCGGCATTTACGCTTTCCAACCGTAGGTTGAAGAAGCGTATATGCTCCAGCTTTGTCCGTCCGTCTGTCTGCACGATAACTCGCGTAAAAATGGTTCAATTTCGAAGAACTTTTAGTATGTGGTAGGAGACCACCTGGGGACGAACCCTATTGGAAATGGGTGGTGGGGTCAAAGGCCACGACATAGGAGCGGGATACATTCCATTGCCCTTATGCGTCATAACTTGCGCAAATATGGTTCGATTTCGATGAAATTTTAGTATGTGGCAGGCGACAACCTGGGGACGACCCTTTTGAAAATAGGTGAAGTGGGGTCAAAGGTCATTAGACAGGAGCGAGAAGCATTCCATTGCCCTTATGCGTCATAACGTGGATAAAAATGGTTCGATTTCGATGAAATTTTAGTATGTGGTACGGGAACACCTGGGAAGGAATCCTATTGAAAGTGAGCGAAATGGGGTCAAAGGTCAGGACATAGTAGAGGGATGCATTCAATTGCCCTTATAATTCATAACTTGCGTAAAAATGATCCGATTTCGATATAATTTCAGTATGTGGCGGGGGACCACCTGGGAACAAACCCTATTGAAAATGGGTGAAATGGGGTCAAAAGTCAGGACATAGGAACGGAATCACTTCCATCGCCATTATGCGTCATAACTTACGTAAAAATGCTCTGATTGCGACAAAACTATATCATGTTGTTCCGATGATATGCTGAACTGGTTTCTATTGAATATCAACGAAATGGGGTAAAAGGTCAGGGCATAGGAGCGAGATTTATTCCACAGCCATTATCCTCATAACTTGATTAAAATGTTTCTATTGCGGCAAAACTTTAGTATGCTGTTTTGGAGGTACACTGAACCAATTATCTTTAATATAATCGAAATGGGGTCAAAGGTCAGGACATAGGTGCGGAATCCATTCCATTGCTCTTATGAGCCATAACTTGCGTAAAACTGGTTCGAATTCGATGAAATTTTAGTATGCGGTAGGGAACCACCTGTGGACGAACCCTATTAAAAATGGACGAAATGGTATCAAAGGTCAGGACATATGAGCGCGATCCATTCGATTGTCCTTATGCGTCATACCTTACGCAAAAATGCTTCAATTGCGACAAAACTTTAGTATGTTGTTCCGGAGAGATACTGAACCGGTTCTGTTGAATATAATCGAAATTGGATCAAAGATCAGATCACAGGAGCGAGCTTTATTCCGCAGCAATTATTCTCATAACTTGAGTAATGATTTCTGGTATGTTGGAAAGCGTATCATAATCAATGTATTGCATGATTTTACTAACTTCTTTACACTTTCCAAAGGCTGAAGAACTGTATATGTTCCAGCTTTGTCCGTACGATAACTTGCGTAAAAATGATTCCATTTCGATGCAATTTTAGCATATGGCAAGGCTTCACTGGGGACGAACCCTGTTAAAAATGGCCGAAATGGGGTCAAAGGTCAGAACATAGGAGCGGGATCCATTCCACCGCTTTATGCGTCATAACTTATGTAAAAAAATGCTTCGATTGCGACATAACTTTATCATGTTGTTCCGGAGGTATACTGAACTGGTTTCTATTGAATATCAACGAAATCGGTCAAAGGTCAGGGCGCATGAGCGAGATTTATTCCACAGCCATTCTCCTCATAACTTGATTAATGATTTCTGACATGTTGGAAAGAGTGTCATAATCAATGCATTGCATGATTTTACGAACTTTTTTTTTATTGAAGGTTTAACGACCACCGTGAGCAACTCAATGGGCTATCAGTAGTCACCCGTCCCTAATATAGAGTCACTGGTTCCAGGGACAAGGGCTGGCTCATACGGCAGATTTCAGTTGTTTCCTGAAGTTGCGGCTGGTGACGTAGATGGGATTTTTTTTTTTTTTTAATTATTTGATTAGAGGTTTAACGACCACCGTGAGCAACTCAATGGGCTATAAGCAGTCGCCCGTCTCTAATTTACGGTGGCTGGTTCCAGGGAAGGGAGAAAGCCAGTGCCGTAAGACTAACAACATCCATGCCTCACCGGGATTCGAACCCGGACCCCGTTCGGACGAATGATCAGAGGCCATCGCTTAGACCACTGCGCCACGTAGCTGGGATGCATCGTTGAGTGTTAGGAATCGCGTTTGCTTTTCGAATCGCTGAGCTGCCGAATATGAAACAAAATGGTGAAATGATTTAAAGAAACAAAGGAGTGAAACAAAATATATCATTGATTGTTTCCTCATATATATATCATCATCATAATCATTGTCAACCATTATCAATCCACTGCTGGACGAAGGTCTCCCCAAGTTTTCTCCACAACGGTCTGTCTTGTGCCAGTCTCCTCCATGTCACTCCCGCATACTTTCGAATTTCATCCACCCATCTTCCATGTGGTCTTCTTCTGGGTCTTTTCCTGTCCCTTGGAATCCAATCTAAAATTTCGGCTGTCCATCGATGGTCTGTTCTCCTGGCAGTATGTCCAGCCCATTGCCATTTCAGGGATTTAACTTTGATCATGATGTCTTCCACTCTTGTCATTTTTCGGATCCACGTGTTCCTCTTCTTAACTCTCCTGGTTATACCAAGCATGCACCTCTCCATGCTACTTTGAGTTGTCTGCAGCCTTTGTATGTCTCTTTTAGCTAAGGTCCACGTCTCTGCGCCATACGTAAGCACTGGAAGGATGCATTGATCAAACACTTTTCTTATAAGACATAATGGCATATTGCTCTTGAAAATTATGCTGTTTCTTCCAAAAGCTCTCCAGGCAAGTTTTGTACGCCGATTAATTTCTTCACCAATGTGACTCTCACTTGATATCTGCTGTCCAAGATAAACGTACGTGTCTGTTATCTCCAGCTTTTCTTCATCAATCGATAAATTTTCATTTCTTGTAAAAGCATTGTACATCACTTTTGTCTTCTGAAAGTTCATTTTTAATCCCACTTCTTTACTCTTGTCAGCAAGTTCCTGGATCATACTCTGCAGCTCTGATGGGGTAGTTGCAAAAATGACTATGTCATCAGCAAAACGAAGGTGGGTTAGATAATCTCCATTTATCTTTATCCCTTTGTTTTCCCAGTTCAGTGATTGAAAGACATTTTCCAATGTGGCATTAAAGAGCTTCGGAGATATGGTGTCACCTTGTCTCACTCCTTTTCCAATTTTTATGTGTGTTGTATTTTCAAACAGCCGAATCTTTGCACTTGCATTTTCATAGATGTTATTAATAATATTAATGTATGCATCTTCAATACCGCAGGATTTCAGAGCCATTGCAACTGCTGATGGTTTCACTGAATCAAAGGCTTTTTCATAATCGATAAAAGCCGTGCACAATGAAAGTTCATATTCCCTCGCTCTTTCAATTAGTTCTCTCAGTACGTGGATATGATCTATTGTGCTGTAGCCACTCCTGAATCCAGCTTGTTCTCTCGGTTGAGCCATGTCCAGTGTCACCTTCAAGCGGTGTGAAAGAACTTTAGTGAAGATTTTATAAACCACTGATAGGAGGCTGATAGGTCTGTAGTTCCTGAGATCCTCAATGTCACCTTTTTTATGTAGCAAGATCATTGTAGCGTTGTTCCAATCCTCAGGAATTTTCCCTTCATTAAGGCATCGAGTGAAAATTTGGGCGAGTACTGTTTCGATTTCTCCACTTGCTTCATGTATGATGTCTACAGTAATTCCATCTTCTCCTGGAGCTTTTCCCCGTTTCATGTTCTTGATTGCATGTGCAACTTCTGCTGGAAGGACTGGAAGAACTCTGGTACTGGTACCTTTCATGATGTCTGGAGTACATGTATCATCCCTTTCATATAATTTGGAGTAGAAATCTTTCACTCTTGTCAAAATTTCGCCTCTATTTCTTGTTACAGAACCATCTTCTTTTCTCAGTGCCATAATCTGTTTTCCCCTTACTGAGATGTCCCTTTGCTATCTTTAGGCTTTGGTTGTTTTCAATTGCTTTCCTTACTAGTTCACAGTTGAATTTCCTTACGTCTTCATTGATACTTTTTCGTACTGTCTTGCATAGCTCTATATATTCCACTTTGGAAGTCACATCTTCTTTAGTTGTCCTCATCACTCTTCTTTTTTGCATCAACATTTTGGTTTTTCCTGATAATTTGTTCACATGCAATTTGTTCTTAGACCCAGCTAATTTTGTTGCTGTTTCCATAAGAGCTTTGGTTACTTTTCTGTGAACTTCAGAAATATCCACTTCTTCCGATGTTAGGCCTTCTAAAGCAGAGAATCTGTTCTTCAGTTCCAATTTGAAGGTATTATGGTGTTTTTTAAGGTTGGTTATGTCAATACATTTTGTTTGTCTTATGAGCTTGCTACGTTCGAGTTTAGTGTTGAGGTGCATCTTACATCTCACCAATCTATGGTCACTGCCTGTGTTGAACTTGTTTAGCACACTGCAGTATTCTATGACGAATTTTTTGTTACACATAATAAAATCAATTTCACTTGTCGCCCCCATTTGGATGTCTCCATGTCCATTTCCTGTGTGGCTTTTTCTTGAAAAAGGAGTTCAAGATGAAAAACCCTTCTGCCTCTGCAAACTCTACGAGAGTATTTCCACGCTGGTTTCTGTTGCCGTGACCGAATTTACCTACTGAAGTTTCATTCTGTTGCCGTTGCCCTATTTTTGCATTGAAATCTCCCATAATTATCTTCAAGTGCTGCTTACCTTTATTATTTAGATCACGAATTTCCTCATAAAATTCTTCAATTTCTTCTTCAGGATGACTTGTGGTGGGTGCATAAGTTTGAATAATCTGAGCCTGGTATCTTCTCGAGAGTTGGATAACGAGTCGTGCAGCTCTGTCAGAGGAACTTTCAACTTCTACAACTTTATCCTTCAGTTTCTTGTTTATTATAAATCCAACACCACTAGTTCTGCCAGTATCTGTCCCACGATAGTAGAAGAGATGTCCACTTTTTAGTTCAATGAGATCTTCTCCTTTTCTCCTTACCTCACTTAGCCCGACGATGTCCCACTTGATCCTTTGTAGTTCCTCTTCCAATTCAAGAAGCCTTGAATCAGAAGATAGGGAGCGTCCGTTATACGTCGCCAAGGTCAGCATCAGATGGCAGCCTAGTCCGGTCCTCCGGGGATTCTTAGCACCCTCTGCCTTCATGTCGCACTGGCCGCTGCCTTGGCCAGGTACATTCCAGCTGCCGGAGACTGAGGGCCAAGATTTAAGTTGTGGAGTCATTTTGGAGGGTTTGGCCATAACTCACCACGCTGGCCAAGCGGGTTGGTGAGTGTGGGATAGCATTTCCTCTAATCCCGATAGTATAGTTATACCGCTATTGGCGGTCGTCAGAGCCCCTTTAGTGGGAACAGGATGTACCACGAGAAGGCGGGGTTGACATTTGTCAAGGAGAGGCTGTGATGTTACGCATCACCTGACCTTACATCCCATATATATATATATATATATATATATATATATATATATATATATATTACTTCCATCAAACGCAAAAATAATCCGTGCGTCGGATGGGCACGTTAATCCGTCGGACCCTGGGTACTGGGACCCCCGGTAATAAATAAGGGCGTCTTCCTCTCCCTTTCTACTTCGCTTCCGTGTCACTTTCCTATCGGACACTCTAGCCCAAATCTCCTAGCTTCCTATTTCTAAGGGTTGTTAATGACCTGAGGTCAGACACTCCCTTCCTAAAATCCTCTACATTTGATTAAAAAAAAGATATCTTTCTTTTAATTGTCCGAACTATCGTGTTTATTATATTTAGGACCAGTTGTACTCGCTCTGTGTTTTTACTTTTGCATACTGGTTTATCCTGCAGAAACTATATATTCCTTTACTTTAATTTATAAAGTCTCAGAATAATTATAGCAGATACAAAATGGAAGGACTTCATTTTCCCCGGAATTTTCGGGTTTATCGGCAAAAAAAAAAAAAAAAAATCCGGACCACAAACACCTTTCCTTATTTTTTCTTTATTATTGGAGGTTTAACGAACTCAATGGGGCCGCCCCGGTGGCTCAGTGGTCTAAGCGATGGCTTCTGATCATAAGTCCAAAAGGGGTCTGGGTTCGAATCCCGGTGAGTCATTTATGTTGTGTTTGTCTTACGGCACTGGTTCTCTCTCTTCCCTGGAACTAGTGACCCTAAATTAGGGACGACTGCTTATAGCCCATTGAGTTGCTCATGGTGGTCGTTAAGCCTCCAATCTCAAAAAAAAAAAATGGGCTTAAAGCAGTCTCCCGTCCCTAATTTAGAGCAACTGATTCCAGGGAAGGGAGAGAATCAGTGCCTTAAGACAAATAACATCCTGCCTCCTCGGGATATATATATTTTTTTTATTGGAGGTTTGACGACCACCGTGAGCAACTCAACGGGCTATAAGCAGCCTCCCGTCCCTAATTTAGGGCCACTGATTCCAGGGAAGGGAGAGAGTCAGTGCCGTAAGAAAAATAACATCCATGCCGTAACCTTTTTTTTCGTTTTTTATATTGGAGATTTAACGACCACCGTGTGAGCAACTCAACGGGCTATGAGCAGTCTCCCGTCCCTAATTTAGAGCCCCTGGTTCCAGGGAAGGGAGAGAGAGAGCCACTGCCGTAAAACAAACAACATCCATGCCTCACCGAGATTTTTTTAGCGCGTTTTTTGTAAAAAAAAAATCGTGCTTATGTTATCGGTTTGTCCGTCCGTCCATCCATCTGTACCCACGATATCTCTGCAACTATTAGCCTGATTTGAAAATTTCTTTTTGCATTGGGAAGCTTGAAATATGCGAATGATGATCCTTCATTTTGTTTTGTTTTTTTACGATGTACAATTTCGCCCCTAGTATGTGTAAGTGCAGATGATGTCGAATTCAAAAAACGTTTTAATCCACATATTTGCTTCTAAACATCCGATTGAAAAAATCTTATATTTCGATTCCATTTATGTCGAAGAGTATTTTAGATATAGTTACTTTTTCAAATTACGCATAGATTTTCCGCTAGGGGACGTAAAAGTAAATTACATTTTTCCGATAACTCTTCTAAAACTCCGATTTCAAAATGTTTTCTTCAGCGGATACACCTCCTAATGGAAAATCTTTTGCATATAATTTCAAATTTTTGGTAAAGAATACTTTGGCCACCAGGGGGCATAAGCGTTAATTTTTGCTTCTGATATATTTACCATAAAATCAGCTAAAATATCGATTAAAAAAATTCTTTCGTGGACTGATGCCACTCACATAGATAAACTTTTTCGGAATATTTTCTCCTTAAAATATTCCACAGTTTCTCCACCAGGGGGCGTAGATGTATATCTTATTTTCGTCAATATCTCCACTTCTAGAAATCCGATTTGAAAAATTTCTTTGTTGCAGTGTTTTCAGTGTGACATGTTTTTCATATAATTTCAAAATTTTCAAGTAATTTATAGGCTTTCCGCTAGGGGGCGTAGAGGTAAACTGCCCCCCCGTCTCTGCTTCTAAATCTCCGATTTAAATAATTCTTTCTGCACCGGATACAGCTAATGGGAAATAGTTTACACATAATTTCTAATTTTTGTGAAAAATGGTTTGGCAACCAGGGGGCGTAAATCTTAATTTCCGCTGCTGATGTATTTGCAGCAAAATAAGAGCTTTTAAAATCCGATTGAAAAAAACGTCGTTTGTAGACAGATAGTACTCATGTCGACAAATCGTTTAGAAACTTCTTAAAACAATGCATGGTTTCTACGCCACCGGGCGTAGATGTATATCCTATTTTTGTCAATATCTCTACTTCTAAGAATGCGATTTGGAGGATTCCTTCTTTGTTGGATAGTGTTTCCGATGCGAAATGTTTTCTTAAAAATTCAAAATTTTCAAGTAAATCATAGACTTGCCGCTAGGGGGGCACAAAAGTAGATTGCGTTTTCTGCGTTATTTCTGCTTCTAAAACTCCGATTTGAAAATTTTTTCCTGTATCGCATACAAGACCTGGTAGAAAATATTTTTCACATAATTTCTAATGTTTGGTAAAGAATGGTTTGGCCACCAGGGTGCATAAGTGTTAATTTCTGCTTCTGATGTATTTGTAGCAAAATTTGGGCTCCTGAAAATTCAACTAAATTTTCTTCTTGGACCGATACCGCTCATATGAAAAATCCTTTTGATAATACTTTTTTCCTAAAGTAGTGCATGGTTTTCCCACCAGGGGACGTAAAGTCATCTTATTTTTGTCGATATCTTTGTTTCTAAGAGTCCGATTTGAAAAATTCTTTGTGTTGGAGAGCGTTTCCGGTGCAAAATGTTTCTCATAGAAATTCATGTTTTTCTTAACGCACAAGTCTGCTACCAGAGGGCGTAAGCTCACGATTGCGTTTACAGCAAAATATCTGAGGGATTAAAAACCAGATTGAAAAACTTCTTTCTTCCGTCAGATACTATTGTTTTCCATACCGGCTCCATTGACTTTGAATAGGTTTGATAAATTTAATTTGCGTCAGAACGGATTCAAAAGACGTGCTTATCACACGTGAAAATTCGTTGTCATCTTTCTTGTTCTGTTTTTTTTTATTATTATTATTGGAGGTTTAACGACTACCGTGAGCAACTCAATGGGCTATAAGCAGTCTCCCTTCCCTAATTTAGAGCCACTCGTTCCATGGAAGCGCCGTAAGACAAACGCAACATCCACCAAGAGAAAAAAAAAGTTTGTTTGAAACAAAATAGTTTTGTTGAGCTGTTTTTGTCGATTTATTTTGTTGCTCTAGCCAAACTCAGTCGTAATTGTTCTGCTGGGAACAAAAAAATTATTTCGCTGGCTATATATTGTTAATTTCTATAGCAGTATCGGCGTACAAAACTTGCCTGGAGAGCTTTTGGAAGAAACAGCATAATTTTCAAGAGCAATATGCCATTATGTCTTAAAAGAAAAGTGTTTGATCAATGCATCCTTCTAGTGCTTACGTATGGTGCAGAGACGTGGACCTTAACTAGAAGAGACATACAAAGGCTGCAGACAATTCAAAGCAGCATGGAGAGGCGCATGCTTGGTGTAACCAGGAGAAATAAGAAGAGGAACTCGTGGATCCGAAAAATGACAAGAGTGGAAGACATCATGATCAGAGTTAAATCCCTGAAATGGCAATGGGCTGGACATACTGCCAGAAGGACAGATCATCGATGGAAAGCCGAAATTTTAGATTGGATTCCAAGGGACAGGAAAAGACCCAGAAGAAGACCACATGGGAGATGGGTGGATGAAATTCGAAAGTATGCAGGGGTGACATGGAGGAGACTGGCACAAGACAGACCGTTGTGGAGGAAACTTGGGGAGACCTTCGTCCAGCAGTGGATTGATAATGGTTGACAATGATGATGATGATGATATTGTTAATTCAACTAAACGGTTTATCGCGATAACAATACATATTGTTGGATCAAATAAATTCCCAAAAATGGACTTAGGCATTTTGTTAAATGAACAACGTTTTATCATGATAATAAATTTTGTTGACCCAACAATAATTTTCAGCAAAATAAGTTTGTAATTCAATAAACATTTTTGTTGACTGCATACTGAGTTGATTTTTTGGTTGATTCAATTTATTTTTTTATTTTTTTGCCGAATTAACAAAGCGTTTTTCTCAGTGTCCATGCCTTACTGGGATTCGAACCCGCACTCCTTTCGGACGAATGATTTTTTTTTTTTTTTTTTTTTTGATTGGAGGTTTAACGACCGCCGTGAGCAACTCAATGGGCTATAAGCAGTCGCCCGTCCCTAATTTAGGGTCACTGGTTCTAAGGAAGGGAGAGAGCCAGTGCCGTAAGACAAACACAACATCCATGCCTCACTGGGATTCGAACCAGGACCCCATTCGGACGAATGATCAGAGGCCATCGCTTAGACCACTGCGCCACCGGGGCGGCCGGACGAATGATCAGAAGTCATTGCTTAGACCCACTGAGCCACCGGGGTGGCAACTTTGCTTATTTTCATTTATAAACTGGAAAATTGGTAATTTTTTTTTTATATTACTCACCTTCCGACCATTTGCAGAACCTTGTCTTATGTTTAAATAAGTTTTTTCTGTCAGTGGCCTTTGATCTTGAGGAATATATCGATCCATGGACACAGAGTAAGTCAATGCCGGACTTAGCTGGAAAATAAATATATTTTATAAATCTTTTAAACAAGAAACGGCAAAATCTTGTAGAGAATGAAAGTTCCATTTTACCATAAAACAAGAAATTGTGCTTAAGAGTCGTTTTTGCCGATGCTGTTATTGCCCCTACAAGTCTGGCCATACATATTTTCAACTTGTTTTGGACTTAAGATAACTTTTGAAGACTAATCAGAGGCGGCTAATGCTATGGGGCTGCAGCCCAAACCCGAAGCAGTTTTTTTTTATTTTAAGTCTTGCTAAAATTTTCTAAACTCATCTGGAAGTTTATCCTGCACAACACACTATGCAGTCCCATATCCACTAGGAGGTAAACTCCTTTCAACAGCTCTGAAGCAAGCAAGTACGAGTCATTTTCTTGTAGGACTTCCGTCCACAGTGAGTAGAGTTTAGGTCCCAGTCACCTACAGCGAGTTCGCCTTTTGGGCAGGACACAGAAACGGAAGTAATGAGAGCATTTCTAGCGACTTTGACAGAAAAGTTTGTTGTAGTGAGATTAGAGTACAGTAGATGGCGCCACCGTACAAGTACGATGTTGCACATCGAGGGGTGAGAGAATTTCAGGGGGGGCATAGGAAAGGATACCCATTTAACCAGAGGGTCCAACCTGGGGGCAGTCACTTAACGTGCTCGTCCGATGTATGACGAATATTCAGTGATTGTTAGCAAATCACACCACCTCCGCAAGATCAGCCCAGGATCGAACCTGAGGACCTTGCATCGGTAGTCTGAACTGCTAACCACTCAGCCATTCGCGGCTCCAACAGCTCTGAAGTCTATTGAAACTAACACATGTAGGAATTTCAGCCTATTTCGACATCGGTTAGTTCCATGGAAAAAAAACCTGCCATGCGGCTGTCTTCCTCACAGTCCCGGCTAGCTCATTCAATGGTACTCGCAACCTCGGCAGGTGAAATAGCTCGAGTGCATCGCTGCTATTTCTACATTATTAAGTTTCCATGGAAGTAAACCTCCCATGTCGCGGTCTTTCTCACAGCCCCAGCTAGCTCACTGAGTGGTACTCGCAATTCCGGCAGCTGGAATGCATCGCTGTTATTTCTACATTAGTAAGTTTCCACGGATGAAAACCTTTCATACCGCTGTCTAAACTCTCTCACAACCCCGGCTAGCTCATTGAGTGGTACTCGCAATTCCGGCAGCTGAAATAGCTGGAATGCATCGCTGCTGTTTCTACATTAGTAAGTTTCCATGGAAGAAAACCTCCCATGCCGCTGTCTTTCGCACAGCCTCGGCAAGCTCATTGAGTGGTACTCGCAATCTCGGCAGCTGAAATGCATCGCTGCTATTTCTACATTAGTAAGTTTCCACGGATGAAAACCTTTCATGCAGTTGCGCCTCTGACAGCCTCAGCTAGCTCACTGAGTGGACTTCAGAGTCCTGGACGGTGAAGTAGGTGGACTTCAATGCAAATTTATTGTGTTGTGAGCTTTGTTCTTATCCGCAATATTGGTGCTGCCGAATATGATATATAATGATGAAATGAATTAAAAAACAAAAGAAATAATGCCGAACAAATAATATGTTTTGGTTTTTTTTTTGGTGTTCTTTTATTGAACGTAATATTTTACATCGCTCTGAGATTCGTATGAAACTTGAAAATTTTATCCTGTTTGTTAAGAACAAAATTTCAGTTACGCATGTGTTAAAAAATTTGAAGACCAATAGGCTAAGCAAGTGGTCCTTCTTTGTCCAACAGTTTCAATCGTTCCGCAATAACGCACGGGTAGTCGTCAATACAGGTTTGATATCGTAACCTGTATATATACACTGCTGGACAATTGCTAAGGACGGATCATAAACGGCTATATAGCGCATAAAAAAGTAAGTGTGGCTGGATGCCAAGTGAAATAAAATAATATCAGAATGCCAGGACATTACAAGAAAGACAATTTATTGTGCTCTGAAATCCAGAAGGCTTTGGAACGTGTTCAAGGGACAAACAGGCCATTTTGTGTGAATACGTAAACGTGAAAAAAATGAAATTACCGTCCGCAGGCGTTCCGGCGTAAGATGTCAGTACGGGATATGCCCACCATGGAGGGCGATGAAAGATTCCACACGTCGTGTCATGCTTTGCACAACATTATCAAGCAGCTGTTGGGGTAATTTATCCCATTCCTCTGTCAGTGCACGGATGAGGGTGTCCTTGTTTATTGGAGGGCATTGGCGACCAGCAAGACTCCTCCCCAAAGCATCCCACACATTTTCAATGGGATTCAGATCTGGAGAACGTGCTGGCCATACGAGGCGTTGAATATCTTCGCTCTCAAGACACTCCTGGACAGCACCTGTTCGATGACATGTTGCGTTGTCGTCCATGAACATGAATCTATCACCAACAGCACCACGGAACATGCGAACATAAGGTAGCAGAACATCATTAATGTATCGTTGGCCAGTCATAGTCCCAGTTGGAAGCACAAAGAGGTACGTACGGCCATTGATCATGATGCCAGCCCATACCATGACACTACATGTCGGATATCGGTCCCTTTCCTGTATGTTTGCTGGACAATATGCAGTACCACTATCACGCCAGATCAGTTGTCGTCGACAATCAGACGATAGACTGTATCTACTCTCATCTGAGAAGAGGACAGCAGACCAGTCGTTATCAGTCCAATTGCGATGTTGATGGCACCATTGCAAACGGGCGGTACGGTGACTTCTGGACAATGGGATGCACAGAACAGGACGGCGGGCGTATAGTCCTCCTTCATGCAAACGTCTGGCGACAGTTTTTCGGGAGATCCGCTTGCCAGTAGCAGCCATAAACTGATTTGCTACCTCACTAGCTGTGCTGCGCCGGTGTCGTTTTGTTGATAGCACTATGTACCGATCTTCTGCAGGTGTCGCACTGCAAACACGACCTCCCCCGTGACGTTTGCTACACTCTCCATTTGTTTGAAATGATTTCCAAAGCCTTGAAACAACACTGTGGCTGACGTCGAACTCCCTGGCAACATCTGTTATTTTTCGCCCCTCTTCAATCTTGCCAATAATACGGCT
The DNA here is from genome assembly GCA_039090855.1 of Macrothele yani. Taxonomy (NCBI): domain Eukaryota; kingdom Metazoa; phylum Arthropoda; class Arachnida; order Araneae; family Macrothelidae; genus Macrothele; species Macrothele yani. The sequence goes on along the minus strand of CM076999.1, from coordinate 113,106,355 downwards.
ACGCGTAAAATCATCTAGGTGATGTCGGGAAACATACTGAAAATAATGCAAGTTCGTCAAATAATATGTTTTGTTTTTTTTTTGGTGTTCTTTTATTGAACGTAATATTTTACATCGGTCTGAGATTCGTATGAAACTTGAAAATTTTATCCTGTTTGTTAAGAACAAAATTTCAGTTACGCATGTGTTAAAAAATTTGCATACGCACAACACGTCTTACTGTATCCCGCACTTATGCTAATTTCGACATTTTCCTGCCTTCCATTTTATGGTTGCTATCGTTGCTATTGTCATCCGTCCTTAGCAATTGTAACCGGCAGTGTATATATACTGTACATACGTTCAGTTATTATACCGTACGAATCTCGGAAATGGTCAGAAGCCAGCATTTAGACAAATGGTCCACTGGGGCGACAACATAGCCAACGAGCAACCAAAGGTCGACAACATAACATAGTGATTCGAGCCAAGGCAAATCAAGTGCGACTCTCGGAAATTGTCAGAAGCCAGCATTTAGACCAATAGTCAACTGGGGCTCCAACAGCAAACTTTCTGGGCAATACATTGTAATTTCTGGATTTAGTGCACACAGTTAAGAAAAAGAAGTAGTTTTTAAGTAATTTCCGTTATTTTTGGTAAAACCTGTACAGTTGTAAGCACCGTAAAATATTAAGAACTTTTTCAGGACTTGGGTTTTCTGGCATTGAAATGCTAACGGAACTTAGAAAGTGCATCACCCAAGAGCAGGACTCGAACTCGTGTCTCCTGAATTCCTGGCAAGCTCTGAAACCATGGTCAAAGTATTTCCAAGTTAAAATTTAAATGCGTAAACACACCTAGTGTATATTAAATTTCAAAGAAAAAATTTAAATGCTAAACACACCCAGTGTGCATTAAATTTCCAAGTAAAAATTTAAATGCTAAACACATCCAGTGTGCATTAAATTTCCAAGTAAAAATTAAAATGCGTAAACATACCTAGTGTGCATTAAATTTCAAAGTAAAAATTTAAATGCTAAACACACCCAGTGTGCATTAAATTTCCAAGTAAAAATAAAAATTCGTAAACACACCGAGTGTGCATTAAATTTCCAAGTAAAAATTTAAATGCTAAACACATCCAGTGTGCATTAAATTTTCAAGTAAAAATTTAAGTGCTAAACACACCCAGTGTGCATTAAATTTCAAAGTAAAAATAAAAATGCGTAAACATACCCAGTGTGCATTAAATTTCCAAGTAAAAATTTAAATGCGTAAATATACCCAGAGTGCATTAAATTTCCAAGTGAACATTTAAATGCGTAAACACACCCAGTGCGCATTAAATCGCCTGGCTCTTACGAGAGGTGAACTTTGTTTAAAGACCAACGTGGTCAACTCGATGGGCTAATAAGTAATCGGCCGCCCCAAGTTTACGGTCATTGGTTTAAGGGAAAGGAGATAGCCAGGCCGGTAATACAGACATGACATCCATGCCACACCGGGATTCGAACTCGGGCACCATCGTGGGTAAATGGTCAGAAACCAGCTCTTAGACCACTGCGCCACCGGGTAGCAGATGAAATTTGATATGATAGCAAGCTGATTAAAGATGGCGGGTGAGTGATAAAGAATGGGACTTGCAACTAAAAAGTACTTACTTCAGGATCTCCGTGCCATTGCAGTGTTGTAATTTGATTGTGGATGCCCATATATGGAATTTCCTTCCCTGTGAAATAAGATTCGAGCATCTTCCTCGGTAGAGAAGGTTCCTCAAATTGTTTACCTTCCGGACATTGAGGTTCACACTGTAATGATACAATAAACACCGTGTTGAAAAATAAAGGATATGTCACGGAATGATGAAAACATCTAAGATGAAATACACTTCCGAAAACGCAGAATATTTTTACATAAATTTGCAAACCTCAGTGTGTCAAGCTGCTAATGTGAAAAAAAAAGGGCATCTGAAAAGTACCGCTGGTTGGTACAGGGACGAACCCCATTGGGATTTGGGGGCGTAGCTCAAAAAACCCAATGACATCACAAACTGAAAAATCGCAGGTTTAGGCATCTAAGATGAAATACATGAATAGCACTGTACTGGCGCATAATGAATATTCATAGAATATCCATTATGAATATTCATAGAATATCCATTATGAATATTCATAGAATATCCATTATGAGTATTCATAGAATATCCATTATGAATATCCATAGAATATCCATTATGAATATCCATAGAATATCCATTATGAATATCCATAGAATATTTTGAATAAATAGTGTAACTTTAGCAATATGAATACTCTTGAACACCATACATTAATTCCTACAAATTTTTCAGCTTCGTCACTTCAGTTTTTGGAGATTCTAACCTTCGTTACAGAGCTTAAATGCAAAATATATATACAGAGCTTAAATGCAAATAACATTTTACAAACACACGAAAGCCTACTAAGGAAATAAATTTACTGTCTTATGCGCGATAGCTTGAAAACTTTAAAATGTTTACAGACTAAAGATACGTTATTGCATTACTAACTAAAAGCGCTCTCCAACTGTTAAAAACAGAACGTTAGACCTTTCAGGCGTACTTTTAAGGCCCTTCTTCAGAAGTAGTTCAGTACAATGGTGATTAACTTAAGGTGGTTCCACCTAAAATCTCTGCCTTATGTTTCCAATGGTAAAACTGCTTTACATACATTCTTCGCAATTAATGTATTCCCAAGGATGAAAATTTGCACATCGATAAAACTAACTTTATAATAAAGTCCAGCGGCTCACAAAAAAAAAAAAAAAAAAGTTGGGTGACCACCCCACGTTTTATCAGTATGATGTCATTCAAGATGGCCGCCATCATTCCACTTGCTTTCTGTTAAAGTAAGCGTTTTAGCGAAAACGGTAAGATTTATTGAAAAAATGTTTAAAGAAAAAGTGTTCAATCGTCTACAAATTTGCTTCTGATGTATTTTTGCCATAAAATCTGAGCTTCTAAAATATCGATTGAAAAAATTCTTTCGTGGACCGATACCACTCACATCGGTAAACCTTTCTGGAATATTTTCTTCGTAAAATATTTCACAGTTTCTCCGCCAGGGGGCATAGATATATATTTTATTTTTGCCAATATTTCTACTTCTAAGAGTCCGATTTGAAAAATTCCTTCTTCGTTGCATAGTGTTTCCAGTGTGACCAGTTTTTCATATAATTTCAAAATTTTCAAGTGATTCATAGACTTTCCGCTAGGGGGCGTAGTGGTAAATTGGGTTTTCCCCTATATCTCTGCTTCTAAATCTCCGATTTGAAAAATTCTTTCTGCACCGAATACAACTCCTGATGGGAAATCGTTTGCACATAATTTCTAATTTTTGCAAAAAAAAATAGTTTGGCCGCCAGGGGGCGTAGACCTTAATTTCCGCTTCTGATGTATTTGCAGTAAAATATGAGCATTTAAATTTTCGATTGAAAAAAACGTCGTTTGTAGACCGATGGTACTCATGTCAACAAACCTTTTAGAAACTTTCTTTTTAAAATAATGCATGGTTTCTACGCCAGAGGGCGTAGATGTATATCTTATTTTTGTCAATATCTCTACTTCTAGGAGTCCGATTTGAAAAATTCCTTCTTGGGTGGATAGTGTTTCCAGTGTGACATGTTTTTCATATGAGTTCATAATATTCAAGTAATTCGTAGACTTTCCGCTAGGGGGCGTACAGGTAAATTGCTTTCCTCCTACATCTCTGCTTCTAAATCTCCTCTTGAGAAATCCTTTGCACATGATTTACAATTTTTGTAAAAAATGGTTTGGCCACCAGGTGGCGTAAGTTTTAATTTCCGCTTCTGATGTATTTGCAGCAAAATATGAGCTTCCAAAATCTCGATTGAAAAAAAAGTCGTTTGTTGACTACTACTCATGTCGACAAACGTTTTAGTAACATTTTCTTCTTGAAATAATGCATCGTTTCTACGCCAGGGGGCGTAGATGTATATCATATTTTTGTCAATATCTGTACTTCTAGGAGACCGATTTGAAAAATTCCTTCTTTGTTGGATAGTGTTTCCGATGCGAATAAGTTTTTCCTATAAATTCAAAATTTTCAAGTAAATCAGACTTTCCGCTAGGAGGCACAAAGTGCGTTTTCTGCGTTATTTCTGCTTCTAAAACTCCGATTAGAAAAATTCTTCCAGTATCGCATACAAGACCTGATGGAAAATATTTTTCACATAATTTCTAATGTTTGGTAAAGAATGGTTTGGCCGCCAGGGGGCATAAGTGTTAATTTTTGCTTCTGATGTATTTGTAGCAAAATCTGGGCTCCTGAAAACTCTACTAATTTTTTTTTTTTTCTTGGACCGATACCGCTCGTATGGGAAAACCTTTTGGAATAGTTTCTTCCTGAAATATTGCATGGTTTTCCCACGAGGGGACGTAAAGTCACACCTTATTTTTGTCGATATCTCTGTTTCTAAGAGTCCGATTCGAAAAATTCTTTCTATTTTAGAGAGAGTTTCCGGTGTGAAATCTTTCTCATACAAATTCATGTTTTTCTTAACGCACAAGTCTGCAAACCATAGGGCGTAAGCTCAAGATTCCGTTTACAGCAATATCTGAGAAATTAAAAACGCGATTGAAAAAAGTCTTTCTTCCGTCAGATACTATTGTTTTCCATACCAGTTCCATTTACTTTGAATAGCTTTGATAAATTTAATTTGCGTCAGGACGGATTTTTTTTTTTTTTTTTTTTTTTTTTTTTTTGATTGGAGGTTTAACGACCACCGTGAGCAACTCAATGGGCAATAAGCAGTCGCCCGTCCCTAATTTAGGGTCACTGGTTCCAGGGAAGAGAGAGAGCCAGTGCCGTAAGACAAACACAACATCCATGCCTCACCGGGATTCGGACCCGGACCCCGTTCGGACGAATGATCAGAGGCCATCACTTAGACCACTGCGCCACCGGGGCGTCCTATATTCATTCTTGATGAAGCCTTGTTCTCCACCGTCAAGTACTGACATTCTTTAAAACCGATGGAGCTGAAAATTATGCTGGAGAAGTACAATAACTGCAAAAACTTCAAGATAGCCTTTCCACAAAAGGTTATGCAATGCTCACAACAACATTTGATAACATTGATGTTGAGCACCTTATTTCAGACTTTCAGGAATTTGTTGTCACACGCCGGGAATCATCATAACAGTTTTTGTACTGGGATAACTTCAGGATATTTGTATCCTTACTGAGAAATACGATCTGACCGAGAGGGTTTATGGGATCAACATCTGGATACTATTCAGAAGATTCAATTCAGCTTCTGGTTGCAGTCTTGGATTGTGTAAACTACCAACGCTGGAGCTTTCGTTACTTAGAAGACATGAGGAAATTACGTACTACTCATCCTGAAGTGTAAGAAGCATTCAAGAACGGTAAACATGTTGTTGTGACATACCTGCCACCAGGACGCACACGACATAAAAGCAGATGGCAGTCAGAACGAACGTCCGCTTAGCTCAATTGGTAGAGTGACTTATTCCGGAATGAGGGGACCCGGGTTCGAGCCCCGGCGTGGACGCAAATGACGGAGAAATTTACTTCGTTATAATGGCGCCCGAATTTTCCTGCCGTTCAAAATCTCGTAAAGGTGGGATGTTCTTTCCACACCGTGAGATAGGAAAAATAAGAGAATCCCTTCTCCAGCGCTTCGAAAAATAAAAATGTGTGATGTTGCATTCCACACACCAGATTGACTGGGAGTTCTCAAGTGCACGTTCTACAGCGGATGGCTGCCTGCAACGATTCATAGTCACGGCTGACCCGTGGGCTATGCCCCCGGCCCTCTTTCTGGGGGAGGGGGGGGGAGATGTGACGAACCTGCCAGCAGAACGCACACGACATAAAGGCAGATAGCAGTTAGAACGAACGTCCGCTTAGCTCAATTGGTAGAGTGACTCATTCCGGAATGAGGGGACCCGGGTTCGAGCCCCGGCGTGGATGCAACGGAGAAATTTACTTCGTTATATTGTATAAAGGTTCAGTCATACCTTCTCAGCTGTTGGTGCCAATATGGCTATCGAGCAAACGATTAATAGATCACAAAAAGACGCAAAAGCAGCACAATTTCAGATAGATGAAAGTACTTGTTACATCATAGACGTTGTGAACTGTTTGAGAAAGGTGGTAACAAAAGAAAACGTTTTGGTGATGTTGCCACTTCTTACTCGACGTTTACATCATCACTCTCAGCTGGTGCTTCTAGGGTAGACCATATCTTCGATAGTTACCAAGAGTGTTCTAAAGACTGAACGTCTATCGAGGCAAAAAAGCAATGTCATAGTTTTGTCTAAAATATCATAAGTTAATCTACCAATTCAAATGGAAACACGTTCTTGCCTTCATCATCAAACAAATTGTTACTACAAAAACAAACAGTTTGAAAATCTTGATGGTGGCAAGACCTATTTAGAAACATGCATGTGTTAAGTGCATTATCTAGTTAACCGGATGAAATAAGTGTCAACTGCATGGGTATTAAATGGTGTTGAAAAACCAATAAGTACAGATTTTTAGTAGAAGTAGTAATCTTCAGGATGATGATCAATGGAGAGAACGTAACAAATCAAGGGCTAAAGAGAATCGTGCTTATAAGTGCTGATACTGGCATCTTGGTCCTGGCTCTATTTCACTGACAGTGGGACAAGACATGTGCCAGGCATTAGTAGCACTTCATGCTCTTTCTGGTGCTGACTATACGAGTAGGTTTGGTACCAAAAAAGCTGCAGTTGGCTGTAACCCTGTGCAGTAGCTGAAAGAGTTTGGCGTGTCACCATTGTCTCCAGAGCTCGACAGAATCATGTCACTTGCCGAACAGTACTTAATGCAATTGTTGAAGATTCGTCTTGCAAGACACTTGAGTTCAGGCCATGGAAATACCTCCAAGGGAAAAATATTTCTCTCGATGACCTACCTCCAACAAGTACCAGAGCACAGGGGCATCTTCGTGCTTGCTTCCATACCTACCTATTGTACGTTACCGGGATATGCCGACGTTACCGGGATATCCTGGACGACCATTTGCGCGTCTTCAACATCCCACTGGGGACCTCATCCTGCAACAAGACAATGCAGCTCCCGAATTGTATCCGGATGGTTGGATGAACACTCCACCGACGTTACCTCGCTTCCTTGGCCAGCTAGGTCACCTGACCTCAATCCCATCGAGCACATCTAGGATGTCATCGAGAGAGATGTTCGAGGCTCTGACACCCCCCCCCCAATCAAATCTTCGCGAACTGTGTGAGCTTGTTCAGGGGTCGTGGATCCGTATGGCCTTCCCAACGCTTCCGGTGTCTTGTGGAGTCCATGCCGAGACGAATCGCCGCCGTCATCAGGGCGAAAGGTGGTGCTACACGTTACTAGACAGATATCTCTAATTCAATTGCTCTTCATAGTAGTAATTTTCCATAGAGATTCGTATCAATGGTTCTCATGATAAACGCACTGAATACTAAGTACAGTATACACCTGAAAACTTTTTGTAGAGTGGAGGAAAAAGACAGATTGGGAGAGATTCCTCGTCAGGTTACAAACTGTAACAAACCAAAATTCATATACAGCCCTATGGCAGCAGAAAACAAATGTAAGAAAAAAAGGTACTTAAGTATGCTAAATTTGCCGAGAAATAGTAATTTGTTATAGAGATTGGTATCCATGGTTCTAATACTACACACTAAATACTACGGACAGTATATACACCTGAAAACTTGTTGGTAGATTCGTAGAGTGGAGGGGTTGGAGAGAGGGGAGAGACACAGGGGAGAGAGAGAGAGATTCCTTGTCAGGTTACAAACTAAAATTCATGTACAGCCTTATGGCAGCAGAAAAAAATGTAAGAAAGAAAAAAGTACTTAGGAATGCTAAATTTGCCGAGAAATAGTAATAGTAATTTGTTATAGAGATTGGGGAGCGAGATTCCTAGAGAGAGAGGTTGGGGAGCGAGATTCCTAGAGAGAGAGAGAGAGAGAGAGAGAGAGAGAGAGAGAGAGAGAGAGAGAGAGGTTGGGGAGCGAAATTCCTAGAGAGAGAGAGAGGTTGGGGAGCGAGATTCCTAGAGAGAGAGGTTGGGGAGCGAGATTCCTTGTCAGGTTACAAACTGAAATTCTTATACAACTTTATGACAGCAAAAAAAAAAAAAAGGAAAGAAAAAAACTATTTAAGTAATTGCCGAGAAATAGTACGTAATTTTCCATAGAGATTCGTACCCATGGTTCTGATACTGTACACACTGAAAACTACGTACAGTATACACCTGAAAACGTTTTTTGACTACGGATAACATTAACAGCGTCAGGTAAAATTCGCATGAACGGAACGTTTGCCAAAATTTCTGCCTAGTACTTCAAAATGTATGCTTCCCATCATGCTTAGCCTTCCCGCCGTAATGTAGCCCACCCAGTTCTGCGGTCGTCACTGCTGCATTGAGAAGTGAGGTTTTGGAGATGTTTACACAAGTTTCTGTCAGTAGAAAGCTCAAAAACCTGAACATTTAACCAATTAATAATAAAAGCACTCACAAAAAAGAAAAGCAAAATGACCATCTTACCTTGAATCTGTAATAAACAAAGTAAATCCTGCAATAAGTGATGCCCCGGGGTGAGGGTAGGATATAAGAGACGATTTTGTACCGGTCAAATGCATGGAAGAGAAACTGAAATAAAGTACATTAATTTTATGGAGAAGATCACAAGTAAAAATTAAGCACACTTCTACTCAGTGGCGTATATTCGAGGCTAGCTCCGAAGCCCAGAGAATGCACAAATAAAAGTCACTTAGGTATACACAAATCATACATCAAACTGACCAAGAAACCAAAAAGTTAGTAAAATTATGCAATGCATTGATTATGATACGCTTTCCAACATACCGGAAATCATTACTCAATTATGAAGATAATGGCTGTGGAATAAATCTCGCTCCTGTGCCCTCACCTTTGACAATATTTCGATGATTTTAAACAGTACCTCAGGAACTTACTAACATTTTGTCGCAATAGAAACATTTTTAATCACGTTATGTGGACAATGACTGGAATAAATCTCGCTATTGTGCCCTGACCTCTGACCCCATTTCGATTATATTAAACAGCATTGATTCAGTATACCTCGGGAACATACTAAAGTTTTGTCGCAATCGAAGCATTTTTACGTAAGTTATGACGCATAAGGGCAATAGAATGGATCCCCCATCCTATGTCCTGACCTTTGAACCCATTTTTAATAGGGTTTTTTCCCCAGATGGTTCCCTACCACATACTAAACTTTCATCGAAATCGAACCATCTTTACGCAAGTTACGACGCATAAGAGCAATGGAATGGCTCCTGCTCATATGTCCTGACCTTTGACTCCATTTCGCTTATTTTCATTAGGGTTCGATCCTAGGTTGTCCCCTACCACATACTAAAATTTCATCGAAATCGAAATATTTTTACGCGCGTGCGAACAAAGCTGGAGCATATACGCTTTTTCAACCTATGGTTAGAAAGCGTAAAAGCTGAGCTTCCTAATCGGATGACAAAACAGAAAGAATGACGCGAAAGTGTGCATATAACACAAAACAAGTTAGTAAAATCATGCAATACATTGAATATGACACGCTCTCCAACATACCAGAAATCATTACTCAAGTTATGAGGATAATTGCTGTAGAATAAATCTCGCTACTATGACCTGATCTTTGACCCCATTTCGATGATATTCAACAAAACCGGTAAAGTATACTTCCGGAACAACACGATAAAGTTTTGTCTCAATTGAAGCATTTTTACATAAGTTATAACGCATAATGGCGATGGAATGGATCCCGATCCTATGTCCTGACCTTTGACCCCATTTCCAACTGGGTTTGTCTCCAGGTGTTCCCCTACCACATACTAAAATTTCATCGAAATCGAACCATTTTTACGCGAGTTATCGTACGGACAGACGGACAAAGCTGGAGCATTTACGTTTCTTCAACCTACGGTTGGAAAGCGTAAAAAAATAATTAATCATATTTTAGCACACCGGATACGCTCATCATCAAGTTACTATTCAAAATTGTAACAAAACAAATGCTGTATTAAGTTTAAATTTTAAAGGGAAACACATGCGAAATTAGCATTCCGCTGCTTATACTGTACTACGCATCAAATCCAAGCAACTGACAACTCACTTTTTGTTCTAGAAGAAAATAGAAGTAATGCGTAATACGCACACAACGCGTGACGTAATGAGTCATATGGTCGCGAGAGTGTGACGTCATAAAATTTTAATAGGATCCACAAACAACGCGTCACGTAATGAGGCAGATGGCGTGACCGCGCGCCAACATCTCAATCGCGAGTCGATCGCGAGAGTGTGACGTCTAAGATTTCTAAGAATGGAAATCATTAATAGGACGACGCCATGACACTAAAAACGTGGTAACTCGGGGTGGTATTTAGCCCACTAAACGAATTTTTCCAAAATCGAGATCAAGCTAAATCGATTTCTAGTACCAGAAAACTGTAGGTTAACCACTCATCAAAATCCTTAGAGCCGTTTTCAAAATAAAATTTACATATGTACAAGAATTGTTCCTTTAATAAGATAGGATCGGGATGCATTCCATCACATCACATGTCCTGACCTTTGACCCCACTTCACCCATTTTCAATAGGGTTCCGTTCCCAGGTGGTCCCATACGACAAACTAAACTTTTATCGAAATCGAACCATATTTACGCAAGTTATGACGCATAAGGGCCATGGAATGCATCCCGTTCCTATGTCCAGAACTTTGACCCCAGTTCGCCCGTTTTCAAAAGGGTTCGTCCCCATGTGGTCCCTTAGCACATACTAAAATTTCATTGAAATAGAGCCATATTTACGCAAGTTATGACGCATAAGGGCAATGGAATGAATGCTGCTCCTATGTCGTGACCTTTGACCCCCCATTAACTCCATTTTCAATAGGGTTTGTCCCCAGGTGGTCCCCTACCACATACTAAAACTTCATCGAAATTGAACGATTTTTACGCGAGTTATCGGGCGGACAGACGGACGGACAAAGCTGGAGCATATCCGCTTGTTCAACCTACGGTTGGAAAGCGTAAACAAGTTAGTAAAATCATGCAACGCATTGATTACGATACGCTTTCCAACATACCACAAATCATTACCAAAGTTATTACTAACGTTATGAGGATAATAGCTGTGGAATAAATTTGATTCCTGTCTCCTGACCTCTGACCCCATTTCGATGATATTCAACAGAACCGATTCCGCGTATCTGCGGAACGAAATACTAAAGTTTTGTCTCAGTAGAAGCATTTTTAGTCAAGTTATGAGAATAACAGCTGTAGAATAAATCTCGCTCCTCTGTCCTGACCTTTGACCCCATTTCGATGATGCTCAACAGAACCCGGTTCAGTATACTTCCGGACAAAACATACTAAAATTTTGTCGCAATCGAAGCATTTTTACGTGAGTTATGTTGCATAAGGGCAATGGAATGGATCCCACTCCTATGTTCTTAACTTTGACCCGATGTATTCCATTTTCAACAGGGTTCATTGCCAGGTGGTCCCCTACCACATATTAAAATTTCATCGAAATCGAACAAGTTTTGTTTAAGTTGTGACGCATAAGAGCAATGGAATGGATCCCGCCCTTATGTCCTGACCTTTGAACCCATTTTGTCCATTTTAAATAGGGTTCGTCCCCAGGTGGCCCCCTACCACATAATAAAGTTTCATCGAAATATTTTTACGCGAGTTATCGTGCGGACAAACGGACGAAGCTGGAGCATATACGCTTCTTCAACCTACGGTTGGCAAGCGTAAACGAGATGGAATCGTTCACTAATTTATTTACGTAAATATTAAATTGGAGCACATCGCTCTATTCACAATATAAAATTACCAGGGATGTAGAAGGGCCTTAGCTCGGCTTAGCGGCGCGAGAGTCGATAAGCCACATTTCATGGTTAAAGCGGGACAAAGGTACATTTAGATGGCCATGTGGGCAGAAATGGCAATTGTTGTGTTTTACACGCAAACATGTTCGTACATCAAACGAATGATCGTGTTAGTTTGTTCCCGCTGTATGGCGTTTCATGAATCGCAAGAATTTAATGTTAAGAAAATCACAATTTCTTTGTTACGACCGCAATCTTTTTTTTTTTTTTTTTTTTAATTGAAGGCTTTACCACCACCGTGAGTAAGTCAATCGGCTGTAAGCATCGCCCGTCCGTAATTTACGGCCACTGGCTCCAGGTAAGGGAGAGAGCCAGTTCCGTAAGACAAAACATTCATACCTCACCGGGATTCGAATCCGGACTCTTCACGGACGAATTTCGGTTCTTATACAAATGCACCACCGCCCGCAATCTTCAAAATGACGTTACAGGAGGTAGATTCTCCGTCCGTATGTTAAAACTTTGCTAATAAAAAATAAATAAACACAGAAAAATTAAACAAGCATATATCATAACTGACAAGTGTTTCATGATTGCAGTGGAATTATTTGATGAAGTCGTCACTCTCAGCACATCTCCTGGCAGTGGCGTACCCAAAAATTAATTTTAGGGGGTGCATATCATCGCCGCAATTGTCAAAACCACCAGTGCGAAATGTTATAGTTTGAATTATCGCTATTTAAAAATTAAATTTGATCAAATAATCACTTTTGCGATTACATCATACTGTTCAAGAGCATTATGTATAAAATTTACATCAAGCTGCATCTGTATTATGCATCAGTGAATAAAATTTTACATGTCAACAATCGAAAAATTCTCACATTCTTGGTTTTATCACAGCAGCTACGATATCATTCCTTCCTAAAGTGATGAAAAAAATGTGAATGAGAACAGGCATTTTTATTTTTCTCAAATACTATTAATTACAGAGTAATGTTCATTCTACGTTTTTGTTTTCCTGCTGTTTTATGTACTCAAGATAAAAAGCTTACACCCTGCCTCCTCCAGCCCCCACCATTCATTAGCCTGACTTCCTGACCACTACACCAGTTTTCTCTTTTCTGTCTTTTTAACGCTTTCTAACCGTAAGTTGAAGAAGCGCATAACCTCCAGCTTTGCCCGTCTGTCCGCATGCTAACTCGCGCAAAAATGGTTCGATTTCGTTAAAATTTTAGTATGTCGTAGGGGGACCACCTGGGGATGAAACCTATTGGAAATGGGTGAAGTGGGGTAAAAGATCAGGACATAGGAGCTGGATGCATCCCATTGCCCTTATGCGTCATAACTTGCGTAAATATGGTCCCACCCGGGGACGAACCCAATTGAAAATGGACGAAATGGGGTGAAAGGTCAGGACATAGGACCGGAATCCATTCCATTGCCCTTTTGCATCATAACTTACGTAAAAGTGCTTCGATTGAGACAAAATTTTATCATGTTGTTCCGGAAATATATTTTACCGGTTCTGTTGAATATCATCGAAATGGGGCCAAAGGTCAGGTCATAGGAGTGAGATTTATTCTACAGCCATTATCCTCATAACTTGAGTAATGATTTCTGGTATGTTGGAAAGCGTATCATAATCAATGCATTGCATGATTTTTCTAATTTCCTTTTTTTTTTTTTTATTATTATTATTGGAGGTTTAACGACTATCGTGAGCAACTCAATGGGCTATAAGCAGTCGCCTGACCGTAATTTAGGGCCACTGTTTCGAGGGAAGGGAGAGAGCCACTGCCGTAAGACAAACACAACATCCATGCCTCACCGGGATTCGAACCCAGACCCCGTTCGGACGAATGATAAGATGCAATTGCTTGGACCACTGCGCCACCGGGGCGGCCTTCTGCCTTTGGTGGCATACAAGTGGGAAATGCACACGGGGAGGAATAGGCATATGTGACCACGTCTGACCATTCCAAAAAAAGAAGTAACTAAGAGCAATTGAAGGAAGACCAGAATGGCGACACTAGCAAAAATAACGTCACTGACAATTTCTGTATCAATTTTTAAAACTAGACCAAATTATTTTGGGGGGTGCATACGTCCCTTTGCACCTCCCTCTGGGTACGCCATTGTCTCCCGGTTCTTTACGGGTAACGCGAAAGGAAGCCCCGGTAGACAAGTGGTCAGAGGCGTTGGCTAATCGCTAGGTCTAGTACCGAACCCCAGACCAGGATGAAGTAGACCCGTTAATCTACCCTTCTTGGGACCAGTGGTCCCAAATCTGTGACGGGCGACTGGTCCCTTGATGCTCATGGTGTTCATCAAACCCCACCCCCAAAATATCCTGGGGGGGGGGGGTTAGCGACCACCGTGAGATACTCAATCGCCGTTTCATAATTTAGGGCCACTGGCTCCAGGGAACGGATAAAACCGGAGTCGTAAGACTGACACAACATCCATGCCTCACCGGGATTCAAACTCTGGCCCAATTCAGACAAATAGTCAGAAGCCATAGCTTAGACCACTGCGTCGCCGGGGCGGCCTATATCCATTACTGCCCCCCCCCCTAATTCATAGGAGAGTCTGATAGGCCAAATCAATGAAAAAACACTGAATATTTAAAATATTATTAATGCTTAATATTTAAAATCGTTAAGAATCGCATTCACCGCGAAGGCACTTTCTTATAGAAACAAAAAAGAAATTATATTCTTGGCATGCGACTCGCACGTAACATTCATTCTTTTCTTTAAAATTGCCTATAGTATATAGCACTCGGAGCCGAGAGTTGTGGGTTCGAATCCCGCCACGGCATAAAAATGGAGAAATTTACTTCGTCATAACATTGCTGGCGGTGGTCGTTAACTCTCCTTCATGGTTCTAGACAATATTTTGATACATCTGATGTTACAATATATCCTAACAGCCTTCGCAGTGCAGAAGGAATATTTTTGTTGCGACCTATAACGAAGACACTGTTATAAGTATATACACTGAGTGGCCACTTTATTATGACCACCTGACAGTTTTAAGCAAATGAGCTATGGCTGCACGCTGTTGCCGCCAGAGGGCGAGGCTAGTATAAAAAGGGAAAGCTTAGTGCTTGCGACAGTAGTAGAGATGATTTTTGGGTGACGAGACGGATGAAAAAATGCGATTTGACGGACTTTCAACATGGGATGATTTTAGGAGCTTGGAGCCATGGAGCGAGTATCATCGAAACCGCCGCATTCGTGAAATGTTCCAGAGCAGCTGTTGTTAAAATGTTTAGAGACTGGACTGTCAGCCAAAAAACTGGGTCTCTACGCGCAACGTGTGGTCGTCATCGACTAGTGACTGCTCGGGCGGAACGGAGAGTGTCCAGACTGGTAACAGACAACAGAAGGGCAACAGTGCAGCAAATTACAGACCATCTTAATCCAGGATACCCTCAAATGATCTCTGCACGCACTGTTCGTCGTAAACTGCATCGATGGGATATGGCAGTCGAAGGCCTTTTCGAACACCTTTGCTGTCTGCAGTTAACGAGAGAAAACCATCTTCAGTTCGCACAGGAGAACAAGGATTGGACAGTCGATAATTGGAAACAAATTATGTGGTCCGATGAATCATGTTTTCAGTTGCACCATGCCTATGGCAGAGTGAGAATTTGGTGGAAACAGCACGAAAGCATGGACCCCAAATGCATTGCTACAACCCTTCAAGCTGGTGGAGGCAGCGTTATCGTTTGGGGGATGTTTTCCTGGCATGCTTTGTGCCCTTTAATTCGTGTCTGACTGGCGCATCACATCTAAACATCGTTGCAGACCAAGTGCTTCCCGTCATGTGGATGGTTTATCCCAATGGTGATGGCTACTTTTAACAAGATAATGCGTCCTGCCATAGTGCTCGTATTGTACAGGATTGGTTTCAGGAACATGCCGGTGAGTTTACTTTGCTTAGGTGGCCCCCACAATCTCCAGATCTCAACCCCATGAATAATTCATGGGATGAAGTTGAACGAGCCATCAGGCAGCTGAATCCACAACCCTGCAATCTCACACTCCTGGAAAGTGCTATTCACAAGCATGGTCTCAGATTCCACAAACCACCTATCAACATCTCGTGGAGTCCATGCCACGAAGAATCGGCGCAGTATTAAAGGCAAAAGGTGGCCCAACGAAGTACTGAGGAGGGTGGTCATAATAAAGTGGCCACTGAGTGTATAAGCCACACAGTAGGACATGTGTTAGAAAATGCAAAAACGTACCGACAATGTTGGTAATAATTGTAGATGTTTGGCGTATTTTTTAGCACGTTTTTTGTAAAAAAAGATCGTGCTTATGTTACCGGTTTGTCCGTCCGTCCGTCTGTACCCACGATATCTCTGCAACTATTACTCCGATTTGAAAAATTATTTTTGCATTGGGAAGCTTGAGATATACGAATGATGATCCTTCATTTCGTTTGTTGTTGTTTTTTTTTTTTTTTCGATGTACAATTTCGCCGCTTGAGGGCGTAAATGCAGATGTCGAATTCTAAAATACGTTTTGTTCCACATATTTGCTTTTAAACATTCGATTGAAAAAAGACTTATCTTTCGATTCCATTTATGTCGAAGAGTATTTTAGATAGTTACTTTTTCAAATTACGCATTGATTTTCCGCTAGGGGGCGTAAAAGTAAATAACATCTTTCCCGATAACTCTTCTAAAACTCCGATTAAAAAAAAATTTCTTCTACGGATACACCTCCTGCTGGAAATTTTTTTGCATATAAATTTCAAATTTTGGCTACCAGGAAGCTTAAGTGTTAATTTTTGCTCTTCTGAAGTAATTTGCCGTAACATCTGATCTTCTAAACTATCGATTGAAAAATTCTTTCGTGGACTGATGCCCCACACATCGATAAACCTTTTCGGAATATTTTCTTAAAATACTCCACAGCTTCTCCGCCAAGGGGCGTAGATGTATATCTTATTTTTGTCAAAATCTACTTTTGGGAGTCCGATTTGAAAAATTCCTTCTTTGTTGGAGAGTGTTTTTAGTGTGCCATGTTTTTCATATAACTTCAAAATTTTCAAGTAGTTCATAGACTTTCCGCTAGGGGCGTATAGGTAAATTGCGTTTCCTCCTGTATCTGCTTCCGAATCTCTGATTTGAAAAATTCTTTCTGCACGACACAGTTCCCGAAGGAAAATTCTTTGCACATAATTCCTAATTTTTTGTAAAAAATGTTTCGGCCACCAGGTGGCGTAAGTCTTAATTTCCGCTTCTGATGTATTTGCAGCAAAATATGAGCTAAAATCGAGATTGCAAAAAAAGTCGTTTGTTGACCGATACTACTCAATGTCGACAAACCTTTTAGGAGCATTTTCTTCTTGAAATAATTCATAGTTTGTACGCTAGGGGGCGTAGATGTGTATCTTATTTTTGTCATTATCTACTTCAAGGAGTCCGATTTGAAAAATCCCTTTGCTGTTTCCGATGCGAAATGTTTTTCCTAAAAATTCAAAATTTTCAAGACAATCAAGACTTTCCGGTAGGGGGCACATAGGTAGATTGCATTTTCTGTGTTGTTTCTGCTTCTAAAACTCCGATTTGAAAAATGCTTCCTGTTTGGCATACAAGACCTGATGGGAAATATTTTTCACATAATTTCTAATGTTTGGTAAAGAATGGTTTGGCTGCCAGGAGGCATAAGTGTTAATTTCTGCTTCTGATTTATTTGCAGCAAAATCTGGGCTCCTGAAAATTCGACTAAATTTTTTTTTCTTGGACCGATACCGTTCATAAGGAAAATCATTTTGAGAATACTTTCTTCCTAAAAGAGTGCATGGTTTTCCCACCAGGGGACGTAATATCACATCTTATTTTTGTCGATATCTCTGTTTCTAAGAGTCCAATTTGAAAAATTATTTCTGTGTTGGAGAGCGTTTCCAGTGCGAAATGTTTCTCATATAAATTCATGTTTTTCTTAACGCACAAGTCTGCAACCAGAGGGCGTAAGCTCACGATTCCGTTTACAGCAATATCTGAGGGATTAAAAACCCGATTGAAAAATCTCTTTCTTCCGTCAGATACTATTGTTTTCCATACCGGTTCCATTGACTTTGAATAGCTCTGATAAATTTAATTTGTGTCAGAACGGATTCAAAACACGTGCTTATTAACACTCGAAAATTCGGGGTCATCTTTTTTACGCTTTCCAACCGTAGGTTGAAGAAGCGTATATGTTCCAGCTTTGTCCGTCCGTCCGCACGATAACTAGCGTAAAAATGGGTCGATTTCGATGAAATTTTAGTATGTGGTAGGGGACCACCCGGGGACGAACCTTATTGAAAATGGGACAAATGGGGTCAAAGGTCACGACGTAGGAGCTGGATCATTCCATTACCCTTATGAGTCATGACTTGCGAAAATAAGGTTCGATTTCAATGAAAGTTTACTATGTGGTAGGAGACCGCCTGTGGACGAACCCTATTCAAAATGAGGTAAGTGGGGTCAAAGGTCAGGACATAAAATCGGGATGCATTCCATTGCCCTTATGCGTCACAACGTGCGTAAAAATGGTTCGATTTCGATGAAATTTTAGTATGCAGTAGGGGACCACTGGGGACGAACCTTATTGAAAATGGGCGAAATGTGGTCAAAGATCAGGACATAGGATTGCGATCTATTCCATTGCCCTTATCCCATATTATTAAAGGGGACGTCAAGTGATTTTGCTTCCTATACTTCCAATGGAAAAACTTTTGTACACATTTCCTTCACAATTAATGTGTTCCCAAGGATGAGAATTTGAACATCGATTAAAATAACTTCATATTATAACTTGGAAAACTTAATATTTTCTAAAACATAACCATAATTATATTAAAAATCAATAACTTTTCCTTTGGTGGTGTTGAAACCAGAGAAAAGATGGCGCGACCTGTATTTTCATGACGTCAGTAGACAAACAAATGTTGAATTGCATAATTCTGGTTATGTTTTAGAAAATATTAAGTATTGCAAGTTATAAAATGAAGATATTTTAATCGATTTTCAAATTTTCATCCTTGGGAACGCATTAATTGTGAAGAAAATGTGTACAAAAGTTTTTCCATTGGAAGTATAGGAAGCAAAATTACTTGACGTCCACCTTAAAGTAGCAATTCTTGTATGTATGTACATTTCATTTTGAAAACGGCTCTATGAATTTTGATGAAAGTCGTTCTGGTACTAGAAATCGATTTAACTTGATCTTGACTTTAGAATTCGTTTAGTGGGTTAAATAACCACCCCGAATTATAACGTTTTTAGTGATGGCGTTGTTCCATTAATGTTACCAATGCTCAGAAATCTTATGACGTCACAACTCGCTTTTGAGAATGTTTGCGCGCGGTCATGCCATTTATCTCATTACGTCACGTGTTGTTTGTGGATTCTATTAAAGATTCATGACGTCACACCTTGCTAGCAGATGGTCGCGATTCCCATCTGCCTCATTACGTCACGCGTTGTGTGCGTATGTCCGTCAGCACGATAACTCGCGTAACAACCGTTGGATTTCTATGAAATTTTAGTATCTGGTAGGGGATCACCTGGGAAGGAACCCTATTTAAAGTGAACGAAATGGGGGTCAAAGGTCAGTTCATAGGAGAGGGATCCATTTCATTGCTGTTATGCGCCATAACTAACGTAAAAAAGGTTTGATTTCGATGAAATTTTAGTATGTGGTAGGGGACCACGTGGCGACAAACCTTGTTGAAAATGGGCAGAATGGGGTAAAAGGTTAGGACACAGGAGCGGGATCTATTCCATAGCTCTTATGCATCATAACTTACCGAGAAATGCTTCGATTGCGACAAAACTTTATCATGTTACTTCGGAGGTATACCAAGCCGGTTCTGTTGAATATCATCGAAATGGGATCTAAGGTTAGGGCACAGGACCGAGATTTATTCCACAGACATTATTCTTATAACTTGAGTAATGATTTTTGTAATGTTGGAAAGCGTATTATAATCAATGCATTGCATGATTTTACTAACTTGTTTGTTTTTTAATTTGACAAATAGGAGCAGAGATATCGTGGCTAATAAGTGATTATTTCTCACTCTTCCTTCCGGGTACAACTTCCCATCAAATTCAGCTGGGGAAAAAAATGTGGACAGTCTTCGCCATTATATCAGCTAGCTTCTTTAAACATTAATTTTTCAACCTAAGTGGGAGCAAAATTAAGCACTAAATACGAGCATGCTACTGTATCAACTATCTGAAAAATTCGGCCCCCGAAATACCTTTAAAATCGTTAAAAGTATTGAAATTAGAAAGCTCAACATTTTTAACAAAAATTAATAAAATAATTTTTAATTTTTAATTAAATTTTATTATACATGATTAAAATAAATCAAACTTTAAGAAATTTTCGAGAGCTCCTTTCCAGGTTTTTTTTTTTACTAATCCGTTCACCGCTGAGGCCGGTTTTTATTTACGCTTTCCAACCATAGGTTGATGCGTATATGCTCCAGCTTTGTCCGTCTGTCTGTCTGTCTGTCCGAAGTCAAGTTCAAGTCCGCCGAGCCTATATGGAGTGTTGTAAAGAAGTTAGCTTCATACTCCACACCCAAATCTACTTCCATTCGTGAAACCTTGGGAATCTTGAGCAGCTGCGAGGCTTGCAATGATAGCGTCTCTCTGGAGTTGCCACGTATTTGGAAACAGTTCTTCAAATAATGCTGCGTTTTCTGTCGTGGTACCGCGTGCCCAACCAAGGTGACCTCGTTTCTTCGAAGTATCGCATTTGCTAATATTCATTTATTGTCTAGTCAAGACATCGGGTTCAAATTGTTGTAACGTTCTATTATCCAGTTAGCTGTCTACGTTCCTTGAAAAAGCCATCTGGTTGATGTGCGAAAGCTTGGAAAGCTTTATTTGTATTCTACGCCAAGAAATTTTCGGAGTTTTAATACAGTTGTACTATTTTGAGGAAACTGGAACATATACGCATCTTCAATCTGCGGTTTAAAAGGGTAAAAACGACATGCCAAGACTGCAGATAACTGAAACAAGAAAGATGGCACCGAGTTATCGGGTGTAATAAGCACGTCTTTTGAATCCGTTCTGACGCAAATTAAATTTATCAAAGCTATTCAAAGTCAATGGAACCGGTATAGAAAACAATAGATCTTACGAAAGAAAGAAGTTTTTCAATCAGGGTCTTTAATCCCTCAGATATTGCTGTAAATGGAATCGTGAGCTTACGCCCTCTGGTTGCAGACTTGTGTGTAAAGAAAAACATTAATTTATACGAGAAACATTTCGCACCGGAAAGGCTCTCCAAAACAGAAATAATTTTTCAAATCGGACTCTTAGAAACAGAGATATCGACAAAAATAAGAAGTGATTTAACGTCCCCTGGTGGGGAAAACCATACATTATTTTAGGAAGAAAGTATTCTCAAAATGATTTTCCATATGAGCGGTATCGGTCCAAGAAAAAAAAAATTTAGTCGAGTTTTCAGGAGCCCAGATTTTGCTACAAACACATGAGAAGCAGAAATTAACACTTATACCCCCTGGTGGCCAAACCATTCTTTACCAAACATTAGAAATTAGGTGAAAAATATTTTCCAACAGGTCTATGCGATACAGGAAGAATTTTTCAAATATCTGAGTTTTAGAAGCAGAAATAACGCAGAAAACGCAATTTACCTTTGTGCCCCCTAGCGGAAAGTCTATGAATTACTTGAAAATTTTGAATTTATACGAAAAACATTTCGCATCGGAAACACTATCCAACAAAGAAGGAATTTTTCAAATCGGACTCCTGGAAGTAGAGATATTGACAAAAATAAGATATACATCTACGCCCCTGGCGTAAAAACCATTCATTATTTCAAGAAGAAAATGTTCTTAAAAGGTTTGTCGACATGAATAGTATCTGTCAACGAACCACTTTTTTCAATCGAGATTTTAAAAGCTCATATTTTGCTGCAAATACATCATAAGCGGAAATTAGGACTTATGCCACCTGGTGGCCTAACCATTTTTACAAAAATTAGAAATTATGTGCAAAGGATTTCCCAACAGGAGCAGTATCCGGTGCAGAAAGAATTTTTCAAATCGGAGATTTAGAATCAGAGATATAGGGGGAAACGCAATATACCTCTGAGCCTACTAGCCGAAAGTCTATGAATTTCTTGAAAATTTTGAAGCTGCCCCGCCCCCGGTGGCGCAGTGGTCTAAACGATGGCCTCTGATCATTCGACCGAAAGGGGTCTGGGTTCAAATCCCGGTGAGGCATGGATGTTGTGTTTGTCTTACGGCACTGGCTCTCTCCCTTTCCCTGGAATCAGTGACCCTAAATTAGGGACGGGCGACTGCTTATAGCCCATTGAGTTGCTCACAGTGGTCGTTAAACCTCTAATACAAAAAAAAAATTGCAATTATATGAAAAACATGTCACACTGGAAACACTATCTAACACAGAAAGAATTTTTAAATTCGGACTCCTAGAAGTAGAGATATTAAGCAAAATAAAATATACATTTACACCCCCTGGCGGAGAAACTGCAGAATATTTGAAATAGAAAATATTCCGAATATGTTTATCGATGTGAGTGGCATCAGTTCACGAAAGAATTTTTTCAATCGATATTTTAGCTCAGATTTTATTGCAAATACATCAAAAGCAAAAATTAACACTTACGCCCCCTCATGGCTAAAGTATTCTTTACCAAAAAAATTGAAATTATATGCAAAAGATTTTCCTTCAGGTGTTGTATCCGCTGAAGAAAACATTTTTCAAATCGGAGTTTTAAAGAAAAGTTATCGGAAAAAAGGCAATTTACTTTTACGCCCCGCCCCGTAGCGGAAAATCTATGCGTAATTTGAAAAAGTAACTAAAATACTCTTCGACATAAATTGAATCGAAAGATAAAAGTATTTTTTCAATCGGATGTTTATAAGCAAATATGTGGAATAAAAGGCATTTTTGAATTCGACATCTACATTTACGCCCCCTTGCGGCAAAATTGTACATCTTAAAAAAAAAAAACCGAAATGAAGGATAATCATTCGCATATTTCAAGCTTCCCAATGAAAAAAGAAGTTTTCAAATCGGACCAATAGTTGCAGAGATATCGTGGGTACAGACAGACGGATGGACAAACCGGTAACATAAGCACGATTTTTTTTACAAAGTGCTGAAAAGCATGGACAGGTGTAAGCTTGGTGTAACCAGGAGAGATACGAAAAGGAATTCGTGGATCAGGAAAATGACAATAGTGGAAGACGTTGTGATCAGAGTAAAATCCCTGAAATGGCCATGTGCTGGACATATATTGCCAGAAGGACCAACCACCGATGGACAACCGAAATTTTGGACTAGATTCCAAGGGATAGGAAGACTCCTAGAAGAAAATCACGTGGGAGACGGATGGATGAAATCGAAAGCGTGCGAAAGTGACATGGAGGAGACTGGCACAAGAGACCGTTGTGGGGTGGAAGGAACTTGATAAACATTCATCCCGCTGTGGATTGATAATGATTGACACTGAAAAATCGATTGCTCTGTGGGACACTTTAGAATTGTTATCCTACATGGCTTCTGTGATGTGCCTGCCCCGCAGGACGCACACTACATAAAGGCAGATAGCAGCGAGGACGAACGTATGCGTAGCTCAGTTGGTAGAGCGACTTGTTCCGGAATAAGATGAGTCGGGTTCGGTCCTCGGCGTGAACCAAAAATGACGGAGAAATTTATTTCGTTATAATGGCGCCCGAACTACCCGGCCGTTAAAGATCTCGCAATGGTGTGATGTTTCTTTCCACACCGCGAGCCAGAAAAAATAAGAGAATCCCTTCTTCAGCGCTTCGAAGAATAAATGTGTATGACGTTGCATTCCACACACCAGATTGACAGAGTTCTCAAGTGCACGTTTGATACATGGTCCCGGCCGCTCTAGTTTTTCGGAGACGACGTTTTGCCCCGAACACTGTATCTTGTGTATTCAAATCAAAGCTAACAGAATTTGCCTGTACTACTTACTGGTCATCAATGTACCACTTCTCAGAAGACTTGAAAATTTCAATCGTCCTGGAGCGGGAATCGAATCCCGCACCTCTCGGTACCGGTCGAGTATGCTAACCATTACACCACCCAAGACACCGAAGTTCCAGGCAACTGAGACAATCTTCCTGGAGCGTGACGACTGAAATTTTCAAGTTTTCTGAGAAGAGTTACATGGGTGACCTGTGTGTGGTAGAAGCAAATTCTGTTTGCTTTGCTTGATTATATTCGGTGAATTTTCCACGTATTATGAATATTTCTTCCTTTCATTGAGGGTATGCTGTCATGACGATAGACTCAGTAGCTCTTGATACCCCCACTGCTATGGAGATTTGTCACGAAGGCACCATAGAAACGGCCACCAACAATTAGCCCTCTTTCGAAGTCCGTTAGGTCGCTCATTTCGCCGTCACCCTAAAAGAAATTTCGCAACGGGGCACTTTAAATGCACTTAAACAAGACCTTGAGGTTCCAAACAAAGCTGTTACAACCAAAACGTGGTGGATACGTTTGCGTATTGCGACTTATGACGCTGCACAAGAGTCAAGTCTGTGAGCGTGGTGTTCGCATTATTCTGTCCAACCACTATATATCCACTTGTAATACGTCAAGTGTTTTTGTATCACTTCATGGCACTTTTACCGAAGAACGCAACGGAAATTAAGCAATAAAACGGAAAAAAAAAAAAATGCTTACCATTAGCAGTACATACAGCCCAGGCCAAAAGACACGATAAGTGGAAACCATCAAGCCTGTTGAAAAAAAAAATCAATTAGAAAGCAATTGCATCTCTGTTCACTGTTTTACGATAAGTAAGAATACGAAAATACAATGTAAAAAAGTTTTCTGAAATTCACGAGCGATTTTCCGTGATTCATTTCGTAAATTAACGAAACATATTTCAGATACAACTTTTTTCCGTGGAAATGACGAAAATAAATCTGAATTTCACGGATTTTTCAAACCAAGGTAAAATTCTGAATTTTCAAAAAACTTTTCCGCCATTTATTTCTTTAATTGACGGTAAATTACCATTTTAGAGATGTATTAACGGAAAATTCTGAATTTTCAAAAACTTTTCCGCCATTTATTTCTTTAATTGACGGTAAATTACCATTTTAGAGATGTGTTAACGGAAAATTCTGAATTTTCAAAAAACTTTTCCGCCATTTATTTCTTTAATTGACGGTAAATTACCATTTTAGAGATGTATTAACGGAAAATTCTGAATTTTCAAAAACTTTTCCGCCATTTATTTCTTTAATTGACGGTAAATTACCATTTTAGAGATGTGTTAACGGAAAATTCTGAATTTTCAAAAAACTTTTCCGCCATTTATTTCTTTAATTGACGGTAAATTACCATTTTAGAGATGTATTAACGGAAAATTCTGAATTTTCAAAAACTTTTCCGCCATTTATTTCTTTAATTGTCGGTAAATTACCATTTTAGAGATGTATTAACGGAAAATTCTGAATTTTCAAAAACTTTTCCGCCATTTATTTCTTTAATTGACGGTAAATTACCATTTTAGAGATTTATTAACGGAAAATTCTTAATTTTCAAAAACCTTCCCGCAATTCCTCTCCGATCAAAAAAGGTCGGAGACTAGGCCCATATACAACAAAGTACGTACTTACGTTGCTTAAGTCTGGCTATGATCTCCCTCAAAGTAGTCTCCTTGGACAGCGATCCACCGCTGCCAGCGTTTTTGCCACTGTTGGAAGGCTCCCTGGAAGTCCTGTTCGCGAATCGTGCCAAGCACCGTCGGCAATTCGCGCTGGATCTCGTCCACGGTTTCAAAACGGGAACAGAAAGAAATCGCAGGGGGCCAAATCCGGCGAGTAAGGAAGGTTAGCCATGCTGTTGAGGCTGCAAAACTGGCGTGTTGTGAACGCTCTGTGAGCTGGTGCATTGTCGTGATGGAGCAGGACATCGCCCCTGTGCCATATTTCACGTCGTTTGCGGCAAATGTCCTCCCTAAGAAGCCGCAGAACATCGCAGTAAAAAAGAGTGGTGACTGTCTGGTCCTGGGGGACGAATTCAAGGTGAACAACCCCACGAATGTAGAAGAACAAGATGAGCATGCTTTTGGTTGCGTTCCGAACCTGGTGGGCCTTCTTCGGTCTTGGAGATGTCGGGCTCTTCTACTGCGACGACTGTTGTTTGGTCTCCGGGTCGTAACCGTAGACCCAAGTCTCGTCCCCAGTTATGGAACGTTGGTTCATTCACCACCTGCTGAAGAAGATCTTGACAGAGTTCGACACGGAGCGCCTTCTGTTCGGGGTTCAGAATCTTTGGCACGAACTTTCCAGCAATGCGGTGCATGTTCAAAACCGACGTCAGAATTTCTTACACTGTTCCGTATGACACACTGACGACGGTAGCAATGTTTTGAATTGTTCTCCGACGATGCTCATGCACCAGTTCCCTTATTTTGTCCACATTTTAGGATGTTTCGCTCGTGGACGGTAGCTCAGAACTCTCGTCGTCTTCCAGTGCCGTTCTTCCGATCTTGAAGTGCGAGTGCCACTCAAAACACCTCGCACGACTCGTTGCTTCATTGCCATAAGCCTGCCCCAACATTCCATGCGTCTCCATTCCAGAGTTTGATACAAAATTTGATGTTGGCTCGCTGCTCTAGTTGGCAGTCCATACCGAAATCGCAGCTGTGTTCTTCACGTGGTCACCAAATATCGTGTAGCACAGCTCCTGATGTTCACTGAACGACGTTACTTAGCACAATGACTCATGAAGGTCTCTGCCTTCGACCGCTGCTCGCGCTTCCGCGTACATGCCATCTGTTTGCGCGCTACGTACCTAGTCTCGGAATTGTTAAGCGTTGTTTGCCAATTGTATTATGCATGACCTTGAGGGCGGAGAAGAAAAAAAAAGAAAATAGAACGTTGTTTTTCAATCTCAGTTATTAATTCAAAAGTGTCATACGTCAGAAGGTCATCATACTGTGATGACGTTGTGAGCTAGAAAATAGAACGTTGTTTTAATGTAATTCTAAAAAAGAAATAGCTCAAATTTATCGTGAACTACTTTTCTTCGCGTCGGGTGTAATCAGGTTGCATGTAAAGAAAGCGGTCAAGAAAGCGAAAAGGCACACGTTTTTTTTTGTTGTTGTTGTTAAGCGTTGTTTGCCAATTGTATTATGACCTTGAGGGCGGAGAAGAAAAAAAAAGAAAATAGAACGTTGTTTTTCATTCTCAGTTATTAATTCAAAAGTGTCATACGTCAGAAGGTCATACTGTGACGACGTTGTGAGCTAGAAAATAGAACGTTGTTTTACCGTAATTCTAAAAAAGAAATGGCTCAAATTTATCGTGAACTACTTTTCTTCGCGTCGGGTGTAATCAGGTTGCATGTAAAGAAAACGAAAAGGCACATGTTTTTTTGTTAAGCGTTGTTTGCCAATTGTATTATGACCTTGAGAGCGGAGAAGAAAAAAATAGAACGTTGTTTTTCAATCTCAGTTATTAATTCAAAAGTGTCATACGTCAGAAGGTCATACTGTGACGACGTTGTGAGCTAGAAAATAGAACGTTGTTTTAACGTAATTCTAAAAAAGAAATGGCTCAAATTTATCGTGAACTACTTTTCTTCGCGTCGGGTGTAATCAGGTTGCATGTAAAGAAAGCGGTCAAGAAAGCGAAAAGGCAAAAGTTTTTTTTTTTTTGTTAAGCGTTGTTTGCCAATTGTATGATGACCTTGAGGGCGGAGAAGAAGAAAAAAAGAAAATAGAACGTTGTTTTTCAATCTCAGTTATTAATTCAAAAGTGTCATACGTCAGAAGGTCATACTGTGACGACGTTGTGAGCTAGAAAATAGAACGTTGTTTTAACGTAATTCTAAAAAAGAAATGGCTCAAATTTATCGCGAACTACTTTTCTTCGCGTCGGGTGTAATCAGGTTGCATGTAAAGAAAGCGGTCAAGAAAGCGAAAAGGCACAAGTTTTTTTTTTTTGTTAAGCGTTGTTTGCCAATTGTATTATGACCTTGAGGGCGGAGAAGAAGAAAGAAAATAGAACGTTGTTTTTCAATCTCAGTTATTAATTCAAAAGTGTCATACGTCAGAAGGTCATACTGTGACGACGTTGTGAGCTAGAAAAGAGAATGTTGTTTTACCGTAATTCTAAAAAAGAAATGGCTCAAATTTATCGTAAACTACTTATGTTCGCGCCTTCGCGTTGGGTGTAATCAGGTTGCATGTAAAGAAAACGAAAAGGCACATGTTTTTTTGTTAAGCGTTGTTTGCCAATTGTATTATGACCTTGAGGGCGGAGAAGAAAAAAAAGAAAACAGAACGTTGTTTTTCAATCTCAGTTATTAATTCAAAAGTGTCATACGTCAGAAGGTCATCATACTACGTCTCAACCTCCCAGAAAGAAACAATGTGTAAGAAGAACACAAAGAATGGATAGAGGAAATCAACGGCACGAGATTATCTGTCAAGAAACTAATGAAGAATGTTATTGAATCTACTATAATGACTGGGCATGCAGCAGGCAAAAACGTTTTTATTCCAGCGATCTCGATCATCCAATCTGATGCCCCGTTTCAATTTAAACGTCTTCAATTCCCGATTCGTTTGAGTTTCGCCATGAGCATCAATAAGGAACAAGGGCAGTCTCTAAAAGTTGTTAGATTGGATCTACAAAGTCCATGTTTTTCCTATGGTCAACTGTACGTTGGTTGTTCCAGAGTCGGAAATGGGGAAAATCTTTACATCTTTGCTCCGAATGGAAGGACTTAATATTGTTTATCCCGAGGTTCTACAAGAATAAGGTACTTTTCATCTCAATCAATTTCACTGCATAAGTCTTCTGCTTTCAAACTTTCTGAATTATTTACATTGAACGTGACAACTACTGAATAATTCAATTACTTTTTTTTTTTTTTGCCCTAATATTCTATTCCGGGAAGCTGTACTACAAAGTTGTATAAACCTTGATTTACCAGTCCTAACTTAATTGCCAATATAGCTTTTACTCTATACTATCACTAGCCCGTCAACGATGGATACAACAGGCTAGTTTGTTAATATGGATGGATTTAATGTTGGGTTGATGCGAATGAAATGTCCAACAAAGAACCAGCACATATGGACGGCGGGAATGGAAAAGTAGGACAACGTACTGATGCAAAATAATTCCCCACGGCATCGACACACACCCTCACGGACAATGAAATTTGCGCACATAGAAGAAAACATGCTACAACCGCGAAACTTTCCAAAAAGCTAGAGTGCGTGCTGGTATGCAAATGATTCACGTTTGGTGCGAGTGCGCATGACCGCACATTCACGTTTGGCGCGAGTGCGCATGCCCCATGAAAGCGAAAAGCACCAGCCGACGCAAGCAAGAACACAGAGTGACAAGAATACCGGGTAAACGCCAGAGACGTCGATTTACGCAGCTTACGAACTTTGAGAGAGGCATTATCATCGGGCTGAAAACCGCAGGGTAGTCGGGGCGCCGTATAGCCTGCCATAGGATCGTTCTCACCATACCATCCGACTGTGTTGGGAACAGTAGACACGTGACGGCGCTGCCACTACGAGGTTCTCTGGACAGGACAGTGAATGGCCACCCTATAGCCCTGACCTGAAGCCATGTGATTTTTTCCTGTGTGGTTATTTGAAGGACCGAGTCTTCATGACTGGCCCCAAGACACTGGGGAACCTCAAAAAAGCCATTGCTGACGAAATCAGGGCCATCAAAAAATACTTGTTGCAGCATGTTATCGGCAATTTCCAGTCCCGTCTCTATACGACGGTTTGCGAAGACTGCCCATTTTGAAAATCTCTATTAATTTCACTTATTGCTTGAGTTTCTCTGAAATTTTCATTAAATTTGATCTAGTAATAAACGAAGTTGTGTCATTTTACTTTTCAACACCTTTTTTTTTTTTTTTTTGCCACCTGGTAATATATATTGGCCATTTAGATTTCAAGGTCTTCCATTCTGACCTTTAATTTTTCAAAACATACGTCATTGCATTTATTAAATAAAGCAGAATGAGGAATTCTCAAAGTAGTAATAAAGTTTATCGGAAAATGAAAAACATTATTTTAAAAAACTTTTTATCCTGTAAAGATACAAATGTTTAAATACCCGATCTGGCATGTCCAAGCAGAATTTTTACATTGCCCCGGGCATGTCGGTCAATATAATTTTCGAGCCCATACTGTTAAAAAATTTTATAATAGGTTTCTCCAAAAATTGGTACCATACAAGCTGCACCCTTTGAGAAAAAATACACAACATGTGAGGACAAAAAAGTTTTGTAATAGGTTGAAACAAAAAAAATTGGTAATAGGTTGCACCAAAAATTGGTACAACACAAGCTGCGCCCCTTTCTGAGAAAAAATACATGCGAAGACAAAAAAATTTGGTAATAGGTTGAAACAAAAAATTTGGTAATAGGTTGAAACAAAATATTTCGTAATAGGTTTCACCAAAAAATGGTACAACACAAGCTGCACCCCTTTCTGAGAAAAAATACACACATGTGAGGGCAAAAAAATTTGGTAATAGGTTGAAACAAAAAATTTGGTAATAGGTTGCACCAAAAATTGATATAACACAAGCTGCACCCCTTTCTGAGAAAAAATATCCACATGTGAGGGCAAAAAGATTTGGTAATAGGTTGCACCAAAAATTTATATAACACAAGCTGCACCCCTTTCTGAGAAAAAATACCCACATGTGAGGGCAAAAAAAATTGGGTAATAGGTTGAAACAAAAAATTGGGTAATAGGTTGAAACAAAATATTTCGTAATTGATTGAAACAAAATATTTCGTAATAGGTTGCACCAAAAAATGGTATAACACAAGCTGCACCCCTTTCTGAGAAAAAATACACACATGTGAGGGCAAAAAACTTTGGTAATAGGTTGAAACAAAAAATTTGGTTATAGGTTGCACCAAAAATTGGTATAACACAAGCTGCACTCCTTTCTGAGAAAAAATACACACATGTGAGGGCAAAAAAATTTGGTAATAGGTTGAAACAAAAAATTTGGTTATAGGTTGCACCAAAAATTGGTATAACACAAGCTGCACTCCTTTCTGAGAAAAAATACACACATGTGAGGGCAAAAAAAAATTGGGTAATAGGTTGAAACAAAAAATTTGGTAATAGGTTGAAACAAAATATTTCGTAATTGGTTGAAACAAAATATTTCGTAATAGGTTGCACCAAAAATTGGTATAACACAAGCTGCACTCCTTTCTGAGAAAAAATACACACATGTGAGGGCAAAAAAATTTTGTAATAGGTTGAAACAAAAAATTTGGTTATAGGTTGCACCAAAAATTGGTATAACACAAGCTGCACTCCTTTCTGAGAAAAAATACACACATGTGAGGGCA
Organism: Macrothele yani; assembly: GCA_039090855.1. Classification (NCBI taxonomy): domain Eukaryota; kingdom Metazoa; phylum Arthropoda; class Arachnida; order Araneae; family Macrothelidae; genus Macrothele; species Macrothele yani. Next base: position 113,075,016 of record CM076999.1, on the reverse strand, counting down.
AAAAAATTTGGTAATAGGTTGAAACAAAAATTTGGTTATAGGTTGCACCAAAAATTGGTATAACACAAGCTGCACCCCTTTCTGAGAAAAAATACACACATGTGAGGGCAAAAAAATTTGGTAATAGGTTGAAACAAAAAATTTGGTTATAGGTTGCACCAAAAATTGGTATAACACAAGCTGCACTCCTTTCTGAGAAAAAAATACACACATGTGAGGGCAAAAAAATTTGGTAATAGGTTGAAACAAAAAATTTGGTTATAGGTTGCACCAAAAATTGGTATAACACAAGCTGCACCTCTTTCTGAAAAAAAATACACACATGTGAGGGCAAAAAATTTGGTAATAGGTTGAAACAAAAAAATTTGGTTATAGGTTGCACCAAAAATTGGTATAACACAAGCTGCACTCCTTTCTGAGAAAAAAATACACACATGTGAGGGCAAAAAAATTTGGTAATAGGTTGAAACAAAAAATTTGGTTATAGGTTGCACCAAAAATTGGTATAGCACAAGCTGCGCCCCTTTCTGAGAAAAAATACACACATGTGAGGGCAAAAAAATTTGGCAATAGGTTGAAACAAAAAATTTGGCTATAGGTTGCACCAAAAATTGGTATAACACAAGCTGCACCTCTTTCTGAAAAAAAATACACACATGTGAGGGCAGAAAAATTTTGTTATAGGTTGCACCAAAAATTGGTATAACACAAGCTGCACCACTTTCTGAGAAAAAATACACACATGTGAGGGCAAAAAAAAATCAACATGGTACAATCTTGTACCAAAATGTAGTGCAACTGTGCATCATAACATAGTGCAATACAATGAAGTGCCAAAAGTCATGAGATAGCAGTATGCAAATTTTTAACTGGCGCTGCCGTCGTATAAAGACTTCGACGCACGCTACGGTTTTGATCAGTTGCGGGGTGTAATCTCACGAGTCAGGCTGAACAACCGCCAGTAGCATTATGGCAAGCCAACCCTAATTATCGGAATTTGAATGAGGCATGGTAGTCGGAGCCAGACTGATGAAGTATTCACTTTCCGAAGTTGTGCGAACATTCAACTTTCCTCGATCCATGGTGTCACATGTGTCCCGAGAATACCTCATGGAAGGCATTACCACCCACTGTGGACAGCGCAGTGGCCGACCACGGGTGCTGAATCACCGTGACCAGCGGCGTCTGACCAGTGTTAACAGACAAGCGACACTGGCTCACATAACATCCACATTCAATGCAGGAGGTACCAGAGACATATCCATCAGGTCAGTGCAACGTAATTTAGCGTCCATGGGGTATGGGAGCAGAAGACCCACCAGAGTGCCTTTGTTAACATCACGACATTGGACACAGCGCCTCACATGGGCTCGTGAACACGATAATTGGACCCTGGAAGACTGGGAACATGTGGCCAGGTCCGATGAGTCCCACAACGAGTTGTTTTTTTTTTTTTTAATTGGCGGTTGAACGACCACCGCGAGCAACTCAATAGGCTATAATCAGTCGCCCGTCCTTAATTTAGGGTTACTGGTTCCAGGGAAAGAAGAGAGCCAGTGCCGTAAGAAAAACGCAACATCCAGGCCTCGCCGGGATTCAAACCCGGACCCCTTTCGAACGAATGATCAGAGGTCATCGCTTAAACCACTGTGCCACCTACCAGTTGTTACGAGCTGACTGCAGGGTTCGGTTGTCGTGCAGACCCCATGAGGCCATTAACCCAAACTGTCTCCAAGGAACTGTGCAAGTTGGTTGTGGTTCCATACATGTGTGGGGTTCCTTTACGTGGCACGGTTTTGTGTCCTCTCGTCCACGTCAACACGCCATTAACCGGTAATCGCTTTGTTGCTCTGCTGTGTGAATACTTGCAGCCCTTCACGTATCCCAAACAAAGAATGGGATTTTCAAAGCTTACAGTGCACCATCTCATCGGGCCGAAGTTGTCCAAAATTTGTTCAAGGAGCATTGTGGACAGTTCCGACGGATGGTGTGGCCACCACGTTCGCCCGACATGAACCCGATAGAGCACTCGTGGGACGTGGTGGTAAGGTCCACTCGCACCCAAGATTCTACACCTACAAATAACAGGGAACTGTGTGCTGCTATTCAGACGGTATGGATCAACATCTCTCCAGAAGTCTTCCGGCCTCTTGTGGAATCGATGCCACGTCGAGTTGCTGCATTTCTCCGAGCTAGAGAAGGTCCTATACAATGTTAGGTACTTCAATGTATTACGCCATGTTTGTGTTTTATTTGCACCCCATATGGTGTATTTTTTCTCAGAAAGTGGTGCGACTGGTATACCACTATTTGGTGCAGTGTGCCACAAAATTTGTAACAGTGTATGATAGCTCCTATTCTGATACACTGACTCGTCCATTCATAAGGTTCACTGGTTATAAACTGATCTCGGTGGAGTAGGGTTGAATATACGAGAGAGAATTTTAATCTCAATTGTATAAAAACTATATTGAAACAAGTTAGTAAAATCATGCAATGCATTGATTATGATACGCTTTCCAACATACCAGAAATCATTACACAAGTTATGAGGATAATGACTGTGGAATAAATCTCGCTCCTGTATCCTGACCTTTGACCCCATTTCGATGATATTCAACAGAACCAGTTCAATATACCTCCGGAACAACACAACTAAAGTTTTGTCGCAACCGAAGCATTTTTACTTAAGTTATGACGCGTAAGGGCGATGGAATGGATCCACTATGTCCTGACCTTTGACCCCATTTCGTCCATTTTCAATAGGGTTCCTTTCCAGGTTGTGTTCTACCACATACTAAAATTTCATCAAAATCAAACCATTTTTACGTGAGTTATCGTGCGGACGGACGGCCAGACAGACGGACAAAGCTGGAGCATATACGCTTCTTCAGCCTACGGTTGGAAAGCGTAAATAGCATACAAGCGTTTTTTAAGAAAGATTAAATCACTGAGGAAATTCTGACATTTTCAGAAAAAAAAAAATTCCAGTAGAGGAAATCGGATGTGAGTGAAAAACCAACCTGAAAAGACGCACATAAGCGTTGTACACATATGCATAGAACTTACAATTATTAAATTACTTACCGAAAAATCTGAAGACTTTGAAAACTTCGGACAACCATGGTGGTAAAAAATCGTCAACGTATGCCGTCGAAAGCTCCTATCGGTAAAAAATATAAGAAAACATAAATAAAGAAGCCCAGAACAACATGATAAAAGTGAATGAAGTCAACATTAAAGTGAGTGCTACAAGAAAATAGTAAAACTACACTAGTAATTCGATTTATTGGAAAATATTTGCTTATAATAAATATTTTCAAGCTTTCGCACATCAACCGTACGGCTTTTTCAAGGAAGGTAGACGGAAACTACAAAAATCATAAAGAAGCCCAGAACAACATGATAAAAGTGAGTGAAGTCAACATTAAAGTGAGTGCTACAAGAAAATAGTAAAACTACACTAGTAATTCGATTTATTGGAAAATATTTGCTTATAATAAATATTTTCAAGCTTTCGCACATCAACCGTACGGCTTTTTCAAGGAAGGTAGACGGAAACTACAAAAATCATAAAGAAGCCCAGAACAACATGATAAAAGTGAGTGAAGTCAACATTAAAGTGAGTGCTACAAGAAAATAGTAAAACTACACTAGTAATTCGATTTATTGGAAAATATTTGCTTATAATAAATATTTTCAAGCTTTCGCACATCAACCGTACGGCTTTTTCAAGGAAGGTAGACGGAAACTACAAAAATCATAAAGAAGCCCAGAACAACATGATAAAAGTGAGTGAAGTCAACATTAAAGTGAGTGCTACAAGAAAATAGTAAAACTACACTAGTAATTCGATTTATTGGAAAATATTTGCTTATAATAAATATTTTCAAGCTTTCGCCCATCAACCGTGCGGCTCTTTCAAGGAAGGTAGACGGAAACTGCAAAAATCATAAATAAAGAAGCCCAGAACAACATGAAAAAAGGGAGTGAAGTCAACATCATTAAAGTGAGTGCTACAAGAAAATAGTAAACTACACTTTCTACCCGGATTGGGACCATGCAAGAATCCTAATAACACCAAGATCCCATTCAATGCTGTTATTGACTGAAAGTCTTTATTTGTAAAGCCCGTAACAAATGTTGTAATGACTATATACCATGGGATTTATTACCTGTATGGAAAAGTATATAATCACCCAAAGGAGACTGGACAAAACGTGGGAGATCCACCTTAAACATCGCTGACGTAACACACGCGCATACTATGTTTACCCATACTGCCGTGGTTCCTATAAAATGCAGCACTGTTCAAATGTTCACCTCATACACTGGTTAAATGGGTATCCTTTCCTATGCCTCCCCTAAAATTCTCTCACCCCTCTGTGTGCAACATCGTACTTGTACGGTGGCGCCATCTACTGTACTCTAATCTCACTACAAACTGTTCTGTCAGAAGAGTTCTCAATCGTTCCGTTTCTATGTCCTGCCCAAAAGGCGATCTCGCTGTAGGTGGCTGGGACCTAAACTCTACTCACTGTGACGGAAGTCCTACAAGAAAAATGACAAATACTGTGTACACCAGGTACTACTATGTTCACCTCACATCTGAAGATGGGACCAAAGTGGCTTGAAAGTACTCATGTGTATTTTAGATTAAAGTTCCTTGATTTTCTTATTCAATTGTTCGTACAGAGACGGTGTCATTTATACTTATTTACTACACTAGTAATTCGATTTATTGGAAAATATTTGCTTATAATAAATATTTTCAAGCTTTCGCACATCAACCGTGCGGCTTTTTCAAGGAAGGTAGACGGAAACTACAAAAATCATAAAGAAACCCAGAACAACATGATAAAAGTGAGTGAAGTCAACATTAAAGTGAGTGCTACAAGAAAATAGTAAAACTACACTAGTAATTCGATTTATTGGAAAATATTTGCTTATAATATATATTTTGAAGCTTACGCACATCAACCGTACGGCTTTTTCAAGGAAGGTAGACGGAAACTACAAAAATCATAAAGAAACCCAGAACAACATGATAAAAGTGAATGAAGTCAACATTAAAGTGAGTGCTACAAGAAAATAGTAAAACTACACTAGTAATTCGATTTATTGGAAAATATTTGCTTATAATAAATATTTTCAAGCTTTCGCACATCAACCGTACGGCTTTTTCAAGGAAGGTAGACGGAAACTACAAAAATCATAAAGAAGCCCAGAACAACATGATAAAAGTGAGTGAAGTCAACATTAAAGTGAGTGCTACAAGAAAATAGTAAAACTACACTAGTAATTCGATTTATTGGAAAATATTTGCTTATAATAAATATTTTCAAGCTTTCGCACATCAACCGTACGGCTTTTTCAAGGAAGGTAGACGGAAACTACAAAAATCATAAAGAAGCCCAGAACAACATGATAAAAGTGAGTGAAGTCAACATTAAAGTGAGTGCTACAAGAAAATAGTAAAACTACACTAGTAATTCGATTTATTGGAAAATATTTGCTTATAATAAATATTTTCAAGCTTTCGCACATCAACCGTACGGCTTTTTCAAGGAAGGTAGACGGAAACTACAAAAATCATAAAGAAGCCCAGAACAACATGATAAAAGTGAGTGAAGTCAACATTAAAGTGAGTGCTACAAGAAAATAGTAAAACTACACTAGTAATTCGATTTATTGGAAAATATTTGCTTATAATAAATATTTTCAAGCTTTCGCCCATCAACCGTGCGGCTCTTTCAAGGAAGGTAGACGGAAACTGCAAAAATCATAAATAAAGAAGCCCAGAACAACATGAAAAAAGGGAGTGAAGTCAACATCATTAAAGTGAGTGCTACAAGAAAATAGTAAACTACACTTTCTACCCGGATTGGGACCATGCAAGAATCCTAATAACACCAAGATCCCATTCAATGCTGTTATTGACTGAAAGTCTTTATTTGTAAAGCCCGTAACAAATGTTGTAATGACTATATACCATGGGATTTATTACCTGTATGGAAAAGTATATAATCACCCAAAGGAGACTGGACAAAACGTGGGAGATCCACCTTAAACATCGCTGACGTAACACACGCGCATACTATGTTTACCCATACTGCCGTGGTTCCTATAAAATGCAGCACTGTTCAAATGTTCACCTCATACACTGGTTAAATGGGTATCCTTTCCTATGCCTCCCCTAAAATTCTCTCACCCCTCTGTGTGCAACATCGTACTTGTACGGTGGCGCCATCTACTGTACTCTAATCTCACTACAAACTGTTCTGTCAGAAGAGTTCTCAATCGTTCCGTTTCTATGTCCTGCCCAAAAGGCGATCTCGCTGTAGGTGGCTGGGACCTAAACTCTACTCACTGTGACGGAAGTCCTACAAGAAAAATGACAAATACTGTGTACACCAGGTACTACTATGTTCACCTCACATCTGAAGATGGGACCAAAGTGGCTTGAAAGTACTCATGTGTATTTTAGATTAAAGTTCCTTGATTTTCTTATTCAATTGTTCGTACAGAGACGGTGTCATTTATACTTATTTACTACACTAGTAATTCGATTTATTGGAAAATATTTGCTTATAATAAATATTTTCAAGCTTTCGCACATCAACCGTGCGGCTTTTTCAAGGAAGGTAGACGGAAACTACAAAAATCATAAAGAAACCCAGAACAACATGATAAAAGTGAGTGAAGTCAACATTAAAGTGAGTGCTACAAGAAAATAGTAAAACTACACTAGTAATTCGATTTATTGGAAAATATTTGCTTATAATATATATTTTGAAGCTTACGCACATCAACCGTACGGCTTTTTCAAGGAAGGTAGACGGAAACTACAAAAATCATAAAGAAACCCAGAACAACATGATAAAAGTGAGTGAAGTCAACATTAAAGTGAGTGCTACAAGAAAATAGTAATATATACTGATTTCATTGTCCCGTTCCGCCAATCTGTCTTGGCTCCACGGAGACTTGTTGAGCACCTTGGATGTTATTTTGAAATGTTGCGACAATTATCCTGCCTTGAGACGCGGTTCGGACCCTGGCCACCCCAATGGCCCAGAGACCAGCCCGTGGTGACGTGCTGGCAGGCGACCTAGAATACCTTGTCTGGGTTCCCGCTCTGTCTGGCGGGATAGGTCGTTTCTTACTTTCTCGCTGACTGGAAGATTCCTTGCCCTCGAACTTTTTTTGGGGAATAATTTCCCTTTATTTTCTTTTTCAAACACCTACACACATGTATACACTGTCCTCATGCTTAGGACTTACAACATCGAGAGATAGCAAAATTTATTTACAGAATATTTACATTGGTGGTTTCTTCGTCTGCTTTCCCACAGACTTCTACCCTCATTCATCTTCCGATTCGCTTTCGGTGTGCACGTTCACCTCCTGCGTTTCGGTCCCCGTTTGATTGGGGAAGATGGTATGTTGCTGGAGGGTTAGCCTTTCAACCAAGGCTATTATCCCCCTCCTGTTAACGGAAGATTGGATGAGCAGATCCAATCTTCGCGTTCTTTGCACACCTGGGATCAGTGTGTTTCTCCATTCGGCGAAGCCACTGCATTCAAGTACGCAGTGTTCTATGCTTGCCGTTCTCTTTCCACAGGGACAAGTGCAGTTCCTGATGGCAAATCTGCCTAGGTATTCAGGGCTGATGCCATGGCCACTGAGTACTTGATTCAGGAACTTATTTTTCTGTGCTCGTTTGGTCGAGACTTTCGGAAACACTCTGTGTGTCTTCCGCCCTGTCTCTCCCGTGTCCCATCTGACCTGCCATTCGGTCATGGTCCGACGTGCTAGTGCTGCGCGAATGCACCTTCGCGGCGTTCTGCATTGCACGTCGACCGTCTCTTTCAGCGTGGCTGCCTTCGCCAGCTGATCTGCCCTTTCGTTTCCTAGGGTTCCGACATGGCTTCGTACCCAGTGGAAACTAACTGCCCCATCTCCCTCTGCCCTCAAGAGGGTTTTGATCCTCTGGACGATGGGGTTTCTTCCCCTGAATCTACTCAGAGCCTGCAGTGCTGCCTCACTGTCCGAGTAGAGTTTTATTCTTTCGTCACTACGCCTGGGGAGTGCCCAGGTGAGTGCCATCTCTATCGCCAGAAGTTCAGCCTGAAAGACCGAAGCATTCTGCGATAATTTCACGCTTCCTGCAGTGGCTTCGTTCCCGTCCGAGAACGCACAGAAGCCTGCCCCCACTTGTCCCTTCAACTTTGAGCCGTCCGTGAACAGCTCATGCCCAACTCCCGTGGGTTTCTCCTTGTCCCACGGTGGGCAAATTTCCTCGGCAGGGTGGATCTGCCAGTCCACACTTTCCATCTCCATGTCGGAGGCTCGATGCGGCGCACCGAGAAGGTAGGCGTCCTCGCCTGACCTTAGGCAGTGCATTGCTGCCTCCCTTTCCACTACTAGGTCTGCCGGCTCGCACCCCGCCAGCACTTGGAGTGCTAGGGTTGACGTTGTGCGAAAACAACCGGTTATCCCCAGTAGGGCCAACCTTTGGATTTGGTTTATCCCCGTCTTCATTCTGACTGTGGGGTTCCACCATGCCCCACTTGCATACGTCAGAATTCTTTCAATTCCTCTCTGATAGATGGCCTTCTTGGTTTTGCCCGTTAACCTCATGCCATTCAATCTATTGAGAATCATCGTGCACCTTGTTCTAAGGTGCCTCAGGTGTGGCAGCCCTGATAGACTCTGATCCAGGACCACACCCAAGTATTTCATTTCACGCACCGCCTTGATAGTGCACCCTTGGAATCTGCACTGGGGTGGTGTTTTCATTACTCCTCTCTTAGCTATTGCTAGCAGAGTGGTCTTCTCAGGAGCGAAGCACAGTTTGCTTTCTCTGCTCCAATTTTCTAGCACATCCAAGGCCCTATGTGCTTCTCTTTCGATCACGTGTCTCCCTGAGGCGGAGACCACGAGAACGAAATCGTCCGCATAGGCTTGAATCTCCACTGCGGGCCCCAGGTCTAGGTTCAGTGCTGAATCAGCAACTATATTCCACCAGAGCGGCCCGGAGTTGGATCCTTGCGGACACCCTCTATGGTACGAACGCGAGGATTGCCCATTCCCCGCTTCGAACTCGACTCTTCTATCAGACAGGTAGCTGCTGATCAGTTTGAACAGGTTCCTTGGACAGCCAAGTTCTTTAAGTCTGGTTAAAACCATTGGCCACCAGACACTGTTGAATGCCCCCCTCACGTCTAGTGAGATGAAGCAGGTATGGAGCCCCTCCGCTTTGTTCCTCTCTGCCCTCTCTCGGAGGCTGCGAATTGCCTGCGTTGCGCAACGCCCCGGAAGGAAACCAAATTGGTTCCTGTTTAGCTTTCCCTGCTCCATGAGGAAGCCAAGCGCTCTGTTCGTTATGAGCTTGTCCAGCACCTTGCTCCACGCCGAGAGGAGGCAGATGGGCCTATAGGCTGCGGGGTCATTTTTGTTCTTTCCGGTCTTGTTGAAAAGAACTAGCACCGCTGTTTTCCACAAGTCTGGGAAGATTCCCCTCCCGAGGCATTCGTTTAGGAGCGCCACAAAATACCCGGGATTTGCATAGTAGATTTCTCTGACTATGCTGAGGTCGAACCCATCCTTGCCTGGTGCTTTGCCCGTATTTAGACTGGAGAGGGCATTCTCCACTTCGTCTCTCGTGAAGGGGGGTCCTCACCAGTGTCCGGCGGGATCCGACTTTCTTCCCTTATTTCTTTTTGTTGAGGGGAGTCCCCTTCTCCTTCGTCTCCTTGGAAGTGGTAATCCAAGAGACTTTCTACGGTACTATCAAGAGTCTTTGATAGGCTACCGTCTGCCCTTTCTACCGCTGCTAGTTTTAGCGGTTCGGTTATGGATCCCCTCGAGATCTTATAGGGGATCCCGAAAGGGTCAGCCGGAGTTTGAAACTCACACAGTTTTCTCCAGTAGGAGATTTTCGAGAGATTCAGTTCTCTCCTGTATGCTGAACGAGCCTTTTTATGCACTTCTGTGCACTCCCTGTCTTGCGGAGTAGCTTTTGCTCTTTGCAGAGCTTTCCTACTCCGCCTAGCTCTCGCCCTAAGAGCTTTTAGTTTCTCCGACCACCAGGGGTGGGGGTCCTTGGCTCCCCTTTTATTTCCCCTACTACTCTCGCATAGCGTTGTTATTTGACTGGTAAGTTCTTCAAAGAGGGAGTTGAGGTCCGACACTTCTGCGGCCTCTTCTTCCCTCCTACCTCCCAACAAGGTAGTTAACTTGGCTTTAAAAGCCCACCAGTCTAGATTCTTCATTAAGAATCTCTTGCGCTTGGGTCGGATGGGCTTTTCCGATCCCAAAACGAAAGATAGCGCTAGGTGGTCACTGCAGCTCTCGTCGTCCAGTACTTGCCAATCCTGGACAAGGCTGCGCTTTGAGACTCTGACGAGAGTCACGTCGATCCAAGAGGAGCCCCTCGCCCCTTGGAAGGTCGGGGTGCTCTCTGGATCGTTCAAGAAACTCAGGTCTGCCGCGTTGGCAAAGTCCACTAGTAGCTGGCCGCGTTCGTCCTCGTTCTGATTGCCCCAGAGAGGACTCTTCGCGTTGAAGTCGCCTGCTATTATTATCTCATGACTGGGGAATTCCCCTAATAGAGCCATTAGCTCATTCAGCGTTTCTCTCAAATTGCCTGCCGGAGAACTGTATACGTTCACCATTAAAAATTTCGCATCACCACATTCCACGCCGAGGGCGACCACGTTCTCGGAGCATTTTATCTCGAGAACCGCTAGGGACGGGTCTTTCACGACCGTGGCCACCCTGGGCTTTGCCACCCTAGGGTGGTAGATCCGGTAGGAGTTAGGGAAGCCCACCACTCTTCCCCCCTGTTCGAATGGTTCCTGCAGTAGCAGAATATGAGCTTTTTGCTCAGTGGCTGTCACCAGGGCCTGTGTTGTTGCTGCCCGTGCGTGGTGCAGATTGATTTGAAGCACCTTAACGCCTCTCTTTGGTTTATTATCCATAATGAGTGCGTTCTTTTAGCAGAGCCAGTTCTCTGACAAGGCTTGGGCATTCCTTGTCTAGGCTCGAGTGGCCTACATCCACTCGACGCCTGAATCTCTTGTTGTTTGCCAAGCAGTTAGTGCAGACCGGGCTATTGCTGCACTCTTGGCGCTTGTGCCCGGTTTCCCCACACCGGGCACATCTATCCTGCTCTTCGGTGCACCTTGACCTAAAGTGCCCGAACCCGTTACACCTGTAGCAACGGACCTCCCTCAGATATTCCCTTACTGAGTGGACGGTCCATCCCACTCCGAGCTTGCCTCGCTTCATTACTTTTTGAAGGTCAGTGGGTCCGCCTCTGCTACCCAGTGGCGTTTCCCACCCTTCACCTTCAACGAGAACTTGAGCTGGAGGCTGCTCTCCTCCAACTCTGGGTTCTGTTCCGCGAGACATTGCTCGACCTCTTCCCTTGACAGGTTTCCGTCTATCCCGTAGACGATAAACCTTGGATTCCTCTTAGCTGGCAATCTGGACCGAAGGTTCTCCTTCGTCACTGCATTGCTCTTTAGCTCCGAGTCCAATTTCTCTATTTCTTTGGCGGAGGAGCATTCCACCATTACTCCTCCCCCATTGACCTTTCTGACTCCCTTAACCCCAATCTGGAGTTTGGCGGGGCAAATCTGAGTTTGCAGAACCGCCTTTACGTCATCCGAGGAGGGAGAACCCTTGTCTGTTGCGGGGTAAACGAGAAGCACGTGCCTCTTCTCGACCCTCTTGGGTGCCACCTTCTTGGCTACCTCCTTCTTGCCCGTTTTTTGCTTAGGGGCCGTATTCCCCTTGCCTGGCTTCTGCTCGAGCCGCTTCGGCATATGTCTTTGGAGCCGCGCTAGCGTGCTCACTTCTTTCCTGGAGTCTCCCTTGGATGAGACTCATCTCTATCACTTGCTTGGTGCAAGCTGCTTGTAGCGAGTTCGCTACTTTCCTTATCTTGGTTCTGGTGTTAACCAGAACCTTGTTTGAAGGATTCTCTAGAATCCTCTCCAACTCTTGGAAGAAGGAGTTGACTGCGCTTGCGAATTCCGACGGAATTTCTAAGTCGCAGTCTGCCTCAACGGGCTCACTTGGACCGGGGGTTGAAGCCCCCGCGTCCTCTGCCATCTCTCTACTCGGGTTGCTAACCGAGTGTAAGCCCTGGGACCTGTGTCCCTGGTCGGTCAGACTTAGAACGTTCGAAAGTCAGGTGCTCAGCGGTACCCTGGGGTCCTTCCGCTGTAACCTGCACCTGACGTAAAACTACACTAGTAATTCGATTTATTGGAAAATATTTGCTTATAATATATATTTTGAAGCTTACGCACATCAACCGTACGGCTTTTTCAAGGAAGGTAGACGGAAACTACAAAAATCATAAAGAAACCCAGAACAACATGATAAAAGTGAGTGAAGTCAACATTAAAGTGAGTGCTACAAGAAAATAGTAAAACTACACTAGTAATTCGATTTATTGGAAAATATTTGCTTATAATATATATTTTGAAGCTTACGCACATCAACCGTACGGCTTTTTCAAGGAAGGTAGACGGAAACTACAAAAATCATAAAGAAACCCAGAACAACATGATAAAAGTGAGTGAAGTCAACATTAAAGTGAGTGCTACAAGAAAATAGTAAAACTACACTAGTAATTCGATTTATTGGAAAATATTTGCTTATAATATATATTTTGAAGCTTACGCACATCAACCGTACGGCTTTTTCAAGGAAGGTAGACGGAAACTACAAAAATCATAAAGAAACCCAGAACAACATGATAAAAGTGAGTGAAGTCAACATTAAAGTGAGTGCTACAAGAAAATAGTAAAACTACACTAGTAATTCGATTTATTGGAAAATATTTGCTTATAATATATATTTTGAAGCTTACGCACATCAACCGTACGGCTTTTTCAAGGAAGGTAGACGGAAACTACAAAAAACATAAAGAAGCCCAGAACAACATGATAAAAGTGAGTGAAGTCAACATTAAAGTGAGTGCTACAAGAAAATAGTAAAACTACACTAGTAATTCGATTTATTGGAAAATATTTGCTTATAATATATATTTTGAAGCTTACGCACATCAACCGTACGGCTTTTTCAAGGAAGGTAGACGGAAACTACAAAAAACATAAAGAAGCCCAGAACAACATGATAAAAGTGAGTGAAGTCAACATTAAAGTGAGTGCTACAAGAAAATAGTAAAACTACACTAGTAATTCGATTTATTGGAAAATATTTGCTTATAATAAATAGTTTTGAGCTTTTGCACATCAACCATATGGGTTTTTCAAGGAAAGTAGACGGAAACTGCACCCTGAATAATAAAACGCTACAACAATTTGAACGCGCTGACTTGACAAATTGATATATAAAATGTACCATTACATCGATGACTCGGAGTGGCATCGATTCGATGAGGTGGCGATAGGTATCCTGGTGTATCTCGTACCAATAACTTCAACAGCAGGTCCTCCAGTTCCCATACACTTCGGGGTAGTGGTGATTTATGGCGAACCCGCTTTTCCAAGTAGAACCACAAATGCTCAATTGGATTCATGTCAGGTGAATTTGGAGACCAGAGCAGTAACAAAGTCACCAGCATGTTCCTCGAATCACTCCACGCTTCTGGCAGTATTGTATGGCGCATTAACTTCTTGGTAATGGCCATCACCAGCAGAGAACACGGTTGCCATGAATGAGTGAACTTGGTCATCACCCCTAATAGCTTAGCAGGCCCGCGCACCGATTTGTGACGTCACTAGAGTAGTCCGTAGTCGCGGAGAGGAGCATTACGGCGATGTGCGAACGAACGCGTCTTTACGTACACCAACTAACCAGGTCGTGCGTTCTTTTAGAGTTTCACTGCATTTAAATAAGAACTTGTGTGTTAGTTTTCAAATAACTGCAGAGTTAACAAGTTTGTTTAATAATCTTTTAAAATACAGAAGAAAAAGAAATTACAGCGTAAAATTTAGCGTAGCAGTAATTTCGACTGGAAAGGGTAAGCAACACAGATTCGTCAACTTAATGAAAGCATCCCTGTCATTTCAGTGGAAGTGATAAACCATTCCTATAATCGAAATTATAAACTGTTGTCGTAGTTTCACTTGAAGTTATAGTATCGTTATAGTTAACCGAACGATTCCTGTACTTGTGAACAAATCGTTCTTGTACTTGAAAGATTAGTTTGAGGGTCCATTACGAAGTATCGCCGTCGTTTCAAAAGATGTCGATTGACATATTTAAGGAATCAGATTTTTCATTCATTGCAAACTTATGACTATGAAAATTTTAATAATGAAATAATTCCTTTAGTGAAAATGTATTTTATATGCAATCCGTGGTCACTAATACATAAAAAAAGGTCAAGAAAAACTGAATTTTTTTCTGTGTTTTTTAATTATTACCAAAGGCTCAATAAAACACGTTTTAACATACATACAGGGAATTGCTGCTTGATCCACTGATTGCTTCAAATAAATTAAGATTTCAAGAAAATTATGCCATTGCTACATTATTAAACGTACAATAATGACATAACAAGTTTTCCTAATTTTAGTACCATCTAGTTACGTGTTTGGACAACATTTTCATAAGCAAATATAAAGTTTATAATTTTTGTCTTCCACAGCACTATTTCAAAAAAGTTACCTTGTCAAAGTTCAACACTTCTGTATTAAGTATATTAGTAGCATTAAGCAAAACTATTTGGATCCACAATATAAGCATTTCTTTTTATCTTTTATTAGGGGCTGATGACTTGGTCCGCAACGATGTTCAGATACCTGAGAGAAGTCAGGGATTGCGCTATTGGGATAATGGGGCGTAACGTGTCCCATGAAAACATCGCTCACATCATAACACCGCAGCCGCCGGCCTGCTCCCGCCCAACAGTGCATCCAGGCAGGGCCGGATGGAGCTTTCGCGGGGTCCGGGGCGAAATTGCATTGCTTGCGCTAGGAAATAAATCTCATATTTTAATAAAGTCGTTACGTGAAGATGTCCGTAAATAATACACAGGATGTGAAACCCACAAATCTCGCCTGTGACGGCGACGAATTCGCATCCCTCTGCTCCGGAGCTGAATGCTTTACCGATTAAGGTACACCGACGGAATTTATCTCTAACTTTTCCTTTTTGATATGTGCTTCAGCTCTGTAGTACTTTGAAACGAAAACTATCATAAAGACAAAATGTTTATCTCAAAGAAGCATTTGCTTTAAGCTCAAGAAAAAGACCAGAATATGCATTGAAAGTACAGAGAGAGCAAAAATTTAAAATCTACGATTTTCTTTCCGAGGAGATGGGGTAGAGGTTGTATTTTCACTTATTGTATAAAAACAAACTGCTACGTGCGTAGCGAAAATTTTTTGGATTGTGAATATTTTAGGGTAGAAATATTAAATTCGTATAAATAGTTTCTTTTTCTCCTGATACATGTTTTAGTGATTGGTTTTTAATGCAAAATGGAGTAACTGACAAATTAGTGACATTTTAAACTTTTATACGCTTTTTTTTTTCTAGTCATTTTTTTTTTATTTCTAGTAACTTCTATACGCTTTTTTTTATTTCCAGTAACTTTTATACGCTTTTTTTTTTCCAGTAATATGATTTTTTTGTTATGTAATGTTTTTAAAGTCACTGAATAAATGGCCTCCATGTGTTGCCCGAAACAAACTTTGATATTCTTTTTTATTTTATTTAAATTTAAGTATCTGGTTTGCACGCAAATTGTTACATATATAAAAGCAAGGGCCACAAAATGATGAAATTAAATTTACGATTTCATGAATTCGAAAAATATCAAGGTCGTTACAATAATCACTCGAAATCCACAGATCTCCGTATTTGTACGGCGAAGGGCGATAACCTATTCGAAAACCGGGCGATTGGAAACAAACAATAAAACTTAAAAAAAGAAAAACATCTTTTTAAGGACCTCGAACCCAAAAACTTACCCACAAAAAATAATTGTAAAAAATTCTAATTTTTTTTTTTTTTTTTTTCTTAAACTGCGGGGCCCCTTAAAGGCGGGAGGCACTGGGCTACACAGCCCCGGTTGCCCCTATTGGTCCAGCCGGCCCCGCATCCAGGTGCCATATCTTCCGTTGATATAATCAGCGTATCCACGCTCGGCCGTCTGCGTGATGCATTAGGAATCTAGATTCATCAGACCAGGCTACTTTCTTCCAGTCATCCACTGTCCAATCTCTATTATCTTGGGCCCATTCCATGCGTTGTTTGCGATCAGGTGCAGTGAGCATGCAGACCCGTCTGGGGGTTTTTGGCTACGCTGGCATATGAAGGCTACGATGAACTATGTGCTGTGACGCATCGCCCAGATTATCAAACTCGTAGCTGCGGGTGATTTGTTGCACTGTGACCGCTGGGAACAATGCTGTACAGTCTCCGTTCCCCTTTGCCATCAATGAGCTGCATACCACACACGACCACAAGACAGTTCATCATTTGGCCATATGTGCACCACTTTTGATACGCACTCATTACAGCGGCACGTGATCAATCCACAAGCCGGGCCGTTTCCGAGGCGCCGTACCATCACAATTTGTCCTTTATCAAACTTCGATAAATCGGCAGCTTTCCCCATTGACTTTTTTTTTTTTTGATTGGATTTTTAACGACCACCGTGAGCAACTCAATGGGCTATAAGCAGTCGCCCATCCCTAATTTAGGGTCACTGGTTCCAGGGAAGGGAGAGCGCCAGTGCCGTAAGCCAAACAACATCCATGCCTCACCGGGATTCGAACCCGGACCCCGTTCGGACGAATGATGAGAGGCCATCGCTTAGACCACTGCACCACCGGGGCGGCCCCACCGACTTCGAGCACTACGAACCGAAAGCCGGTCCTTGGGTTGTATTGATATACACTATCTACAAAACAAGTAATTCGATACCTGTGATAGCAAAGGAAAACGAAGTTCATTCACCTTCAATAGTTAGTGGAGCCTCCACGAGCGGCGATTACAGCTGCGATCCCCCGGGGCATACTCTCAACCAGGCGTTGTACGACGGCTAGCGGTATTTTCTTCCACTCGTCTTGGAGAAGACAGGTCAGTTCCTTCACCGATTTCGGACGGTGGGGGCACCCCTTAAGTCGACGCTCCAACTCGTCCCAGAGGTGCTCCATCTGACCAGTCCATTCGATTAACCCCATTGTCACCATACCAAGCCATGGTGGACCTCGCAACATGACAGGTGGCATTGTCATCCTCAAAGTAACATGGGTCCACCCCGTAAAACTTCCACAACGTAGAAAGCGCATGGTCATCCAAAATGGTGCAGTAGGTCTCGGCGTTGAGTCTACCAGGAATCGCGACCAAGGGTCCCGTGCCATACCAGGAGAAACACCCCCATAGCATAATTCCACCGCCGCCGAACTTCACAGTTGGCACAATACGTTCCGGAAGGAGGCGTTCTCCAGGCAGACGCCAAACCCAGACCCTGCCATCTGAACATTAGAGGGAGGACCTTGATTTTGTCGCTCCAGAGAACCTGTTTCCACCGTTCAACGGTCCACTGTCGACATTCTTTGCACCACGTTAGCCGAGCAGCGCTATTGGACTTGGTGATCAAAGGCTTGTGGGCGGCAGCACGTCCTTGATAACCGAGCAGATGGGCTTCCTTACGGATGGTATTCATCGAAAGAACACTCCCGAATGCCTGTTGAAATTCCTCGCGGATGTGGCTTATCGATTTGGTGCGGTTCTTCCTAATTTCTCTGGCCAGCACCCGTCGGTCTCTAACTCCCAGTTTTGTGGGTCTTCCGTGTCGGGGCACATTCCGACAGTCACCTCTCATCTTCCACTTGCCAATCACGTAGGCCACTGTCGATTTTGGGTACTTCAACTCGCTGGGTATGTCACGTATGGATCGGCTATTTCTGTGATACCCGACGATTACACCTTTCTCGAAATCAGAGAGCTCCGAACTGCGTGGCATCTCGCATGCGACTGGTTGCGTTGTTGTTTCCCACACGATATTTAACGGCGGCGGCCGTGACGTGTATCAGGACCACAGATATCGTCGATTGCAGGGGTGTCCAATTACTTGTTGGTAGATAGTGTACTACTCTGTGAACTTCACGAGCGCCTCCGTTCGGTTTTCAGGCGCGCTCATTTCTCTAGGCTGGGGGGTGGTCATAATGGAATGGCTTATTGGTGTAAGTTTCATTTAAGGACAGGAGGTGTCACTTTGTAAGGCAAGCGGTATTCCTAGTAGAAAAAATGTGTTGTTTGAAAAAAATGGTTTCCAATTTCCGTGACGAGAGACGATGTTACTTCCACGGTTGCTAATGATCAAGGGTTCCCGAATGGCGGTAGATTTAGTGGTAGCGTACAAAGCTTAAGGTAGATCTTAGTAGATCACAGTAGGGAATGATAGCTTAAGGTATATCTTGGTAGATCAGAGTAGCGAATGATACCTTAAGGTAGATTTTGGTAGATCACAGTAGGGAATGATAGCTTAAGGTAGATCTTGGTATATCACAGCAGGGAATGATAGCTTAAGGTAGATCTTGGTAGATCAGAGTAGCGAATGATACCTTAAGGTAGATCACAGTAGGGAATGATAGCTTAAGGTAGATCTTGGTTCCCCAAAGTTTGGCTACCCCTGTCAGATATCCGATCATCTCCATCAGTATCTGCAGGAAGATTACCCGAACCATAGTACCATGTTTCCGCCGAAGAACTCACCGTGTCATCGGGCTGGCATAACTATTGAATGGTTGGAAGACCACAAGGAATTCGCCCTATTGCCTTGGCACCCAAACTCCTCTGACTAACTCAACTAAACATTTGTGGGATATGCTACGACGGAGTGTGAGAATTGCTGATTGTCTTCCGCAGAATGAGCCTGAACTGACGGAGCTGCTGCAGGGGACATTTGTCAAGTTACGTGTGGATGGTATTCGATACTTTGTAGAATGTGTTTCTAGGTGTCTGCGAGCCGTGATTGCACAGATAGGAGGACCAATGCGATATTAGATAGGTGTTCCTAATGCAAGCCTAACTCACTATCACTTTTGAGAACGGCGGGGCACAAAATTGCATATCTGAGGCCCGCTGACAAACCATGCTTGAATGAGCTCATTGCATACAAAGGAATTTGTATTAATCCGAGACGGTGTGTAGAAGAATATTTTTTTCTTTCTTTTTTACGCTTTCCAACAGTAGGTTGAAGAAGCGTATATGCTCCAGCTTTGTCAGTATGTCTGTTCACGCGATAACTCACGTAAAAACGGTTCCATTTCGATGAAATTTTAGTATGTGGTAAGGGACAACTCGAGACGAAACCTATTAAAAATGGACGAAGTGGGGTCAAAGGTCAGGACATATGCGCGGGATCCATTCCATCGCCCGCCTTTATGCGTCATAACTTACGTAAAATTGCTTCGATTGCGACAAAACTTTATCATGTTGTTTCGGAGACGTACTGGACCCATTCTGTTTAATATCATCGAAATGGGGTCAAAGGTCAGGACACAGAAGCGAGATTTATTCCACGGCCATTATCCTCATAACTGGACTAATAACTTGAGTAATGATTTCTGGTATGTTGGAAAGCGTATCATAATGAATGCATGATTTTACTAACTTGTTTAGAACCTGACGGCTAGGAAATGCATTTGACATTCGGGCGCCAAATAGCGAATGCAATTTTCTACCGGTGGTGGATTTGTTATAGATGTCTTCTTTCTCCGGAGTCAGATATTCTCCCAAATAAACTACGCCTACAAGACTTATCGCTACAACTTTGCTGATTTGACTCAAACTTTACCGCATTTTCACGTGATGCTTTGTAGTACGTTACAACTTACCGGTTTGCATGCAGATACCCCGATTCTTCCTGGGTGGGACAATTTCACTGACAATCAGTTTATTTAAAGTTCGAGAAATATTCTTCATCGAGAACACAGGGGTCCATAAGTAGGAAAGGTCAGCCCAAAGTTGCGTATACTTCAATGGCTACCGTATGGCAGTCATAGACAGTCGGGTCATATTTATTGTGACTACCACCTACTTTTGGCATCAACAGTGCGTAGTCAGCTGGCTAGGATACTTTATAACGTGTGCTGTAGAAATTCCGAAAACATCACTCGTTGCTGTCATATACAAAAAGAGCGATTTATCAGATTTGCGAAAAGGGATGATTATCGGCACAAGGGTGACAGTATATCTGAAACAGCGCAATTTGTGAACTGTTCGGGTGCTGCTGTGGTTAAAGTGTATCGTGATTGGAGAAATGGCCCCCATTGCAAATAAGTGACGTGCAAACTGCGGAGCACGACGTACCATTGATGTGAGAGATGAACGTTGGCTGCGAATGTCCGTGAGGGCCGATCGACAAGCTAGAGTGGAGAAACTCACTGGACGAATGAACCAGGGGGGCTACCGGAAGTGTATAAAACAGCAGTTCAGTGAACCCTACTGCAAATGGGGCTCCGAAGCAGACGGATGATCACTGCACCTATGCTAACGCAAATGCATCGCCAGAAAAGGCTTACATTTCCACGGCAGTATCAGAGTTGGACCTCCGCTGATAGGTAAAGGATTACCTTCTCCGATGAGTCACATTTTCTGCTTCATCGAACGTACGGATGTTGGCGTATAACGCAAGAAACGTCGGAGAACAAACACTCTTCAACCACTGCTGGAAGAACACAAGCTGGTGGCTGCAGCGTCCTGGTCTGGGGAATTTTTTTGGTGGCATTCTCTGGGTCCACTCATACCTGTGGAAGGCACTATGGACCAAGTTCGTAATGAATCCATCCTTGCAGACCACGAACACCTATACATGCAGATTGTCTTCCCTGGGACGGATGGGATCTTTCAGCACACGTATCTATAACGAAGTAAATTTCTCCGTCATTTTTGGTCCACGCCGGGGATCGAACCCGAGTCCACTTATTCCGGAACAAGTTGCTCTACCAACTGAGCTACACAGACGTTCGTTCTCGCTGCTATCTGCCTTTATGTCGTGTGCGTCCTGCGGGGCAGGCACGTCATTACCCCCCCCGAAGAGGGCCGGGGGCATGGCCCACGGGTCAGCCGTGACCACGCATCGTTGTAGGCATCCATCCGCTATAGAACGTGCACTTGAGAACTGTCAGTCAATCTGGTGTGTGGAATGCAACGTCACACGCATGTATTTTTCGAAGCGCTGAAGAAGGGATTCTCTTATTTTTCTTGTTTCTCGGTGTGGAAAGAACATCACACCATTACGAGATCTTTAACGGCCGGGCCATCCGGGAGCCATTATAACGAAGTAAATTTCTCCGTCACTTTTGGTCCACGCCGGGGATCAAACCCGAGTCCACTTATTCCGGAACAAGTCGCTCTACCAACTGAGCTACGCAGACGTCCGTTCTTGCTGCTATCTGCCTGTATGTCGTGGGCGTCCTGCGGGGCTGGCATGTCACATGCCACACAGCTAGAAATGTCTGAGAAGGGTTGGACGAGCATGATGAAGACTTCAAAGTGCTTCTCTGCCTCCCCCTAGTTCCCCAGACTTTAACCCAGTTAAGCATTAGTGGAACCACCTCGGTCGTGTTGTTGGTTCTACGGATCCTCCACCACGCACCCCCCCTCCCCCAGCAGCTCTCAGATGCACTGCAGTCAGCATGACCCCACATACCTGTGAACACCTTCCAACACCTCACTGAGTCACTCCCAGCCAGTCGAGCTGCTGTCCGCGCTGCAGACGGCGGTTACTCTGGATATTAGCTGGTGGTCACAATTTAAGTCGACCGTGTATAATCGAAAAGAAAATAATTTTTCGCACAACTTTTATTTTTATTCACTGCAGGAAAGACAATATAAAATTTCTATTAGGGTTAAAAAAAAAGAAAGGATATACTATAAAGTAGTATTGAAATTTTCACTTACACTGCTCTCTAGATGTGGAAAACACTCCGGATACGCTTGAGAAATTTCGTTCAACAAATGAGTGGTTTTTTCAACAAGATTGCTAAGATGACTTCTGGCTGTGTCATAATTCTCATTTATTTCTGTCTGGAAGCTATTAGGATATGTTGCTGAATAATATATCTGTAGGCTTGTTTCACCATCAGACATGACTTAACCTCTGAAGATAAAAAGGAAAACACATCAGTATAAACATTCGTAATCACAACAGGTTCGTTATAAAGAGCCGCGGATGGCTTCGTGGTTAGCGATTCAGACTATCGATGCAAGGTCCCCAGGTTCAAGCCTGAGCTGATCTTTCGGAGATGGTGTGATTTACTAACAATCGCTGAATATCCGCCGTGCATCGGACGAGCACGTAAAGTGACGGCCCCCAGGCTGGACCCACTGGTTAAATGGGTATCCTTTCCTATGTCCCCCCCTGAAATTCTCTCACCCTTCTGCGTGCAACATCGTACTTGTACGGTGGCGCCATCTACTGTACTCTAATCTCACTACAAACTGTTCTGTCAAAGTCGCTAGACTTGCTCTCATTCCTTCCGTCTGTTTCTGTGTCCTGCCCAAAAGGCGATCTCGCTGTTGGTGGCTGGGACCTAAACTCTACTCACTGTGGACGGAAGTCCTACAAGAAAATGACAAATACGTGAGGTTCGTTATAAATAAGAGCTTAAAGCTACTTTTATAAAAACAACGAATTGGAAGTTTTTAAGTAAAAAATAACATTCTTTAAGGTTTAACGACCAATTTCAACATATAGCCGTAGTTGCACGATCTTAAAATGTTAATGATTAGCCCTAAAAATCGATGATATTAAAATCTTTAATCCACCGGATTCCTAGTTAAAAACTTCACACTTATCCTCAAAATCAAAAATATATATATATGACTTTTCGGCACCTACTATAGGGCCATCGTCAGATCAATAAAACATCAGATTAATAAAACACCAAAGTTAAATGGAACAAAGCTATATATTAGGTGTGCAACTTAATTCTCGTCACCTAACCGCAAGCGTTAACTGTATTTATGTTCCAAGAGTCTTGTTTTGATGGTCCGTGCAGTAGATCAAATGTAACTTATCCGGGGGGGGGCATCAAAACTAGACTCTTGGAACATAATAAATACAGTTTAAAATCAAATCTCCAATCAACGTCATCTTGCTCATCTAACTAACCAAAGGACCCATTACCCTAAATGGGAAAATACGAAAATTCAGTCTACCCATACTACGGAATTTCAGACTTTGTTTGCAGAGAGTCTATACATTCATAAGTTTGCCGGTGCAGCTTGTAATGCTGATGCTCCTGTTCTTATTCCTCAACCCTGGAAGCGGATTTTGCAATTTTTCAAAACTACTCTGACTATACAGACTACATTATAATTGTTATTGTCTTTAATTCTGTATTTTTATTATTTTTCAGGATCTCTGTTGCTAAGCAACATTTCACAGAGATCTGCACATATCTTTTCAACACATTATAGGCGCCACACTTAAAACTTTAACCTTTATTGATATATATATATATCATCATCATCATTGTCAACCATTATCAATCCACTGCTGGACGAAGGTCTCCCCAAGTTTCCTCCACAACGGTCTGTCTTGTGCCAGTCTCCTCCATGTCACTCCCGCATATTTACGAATTTCATCCACCCATCTCCCATGTGGTCTTTTTCTGGGTCTTTTCCTGTCCCTTGGAATCCAATCTAAAATTTCGGCTGTCCATCTATGGTCTGTCCTTCTGGCAGTATGTCCAGCCCATTGCCATTTCAGGGATTTAACTCTGATCATGATGTCTTCCACTCTCGTCATTTTTCGGATCCACGAGTTCCTCTTCTTATCTCTCCTGGTTATACCAAGCATGCACCTCTCCATGTTACTTTGAGTTGTCTGCAGCCTTTGTATGTCTCTTTTAGTTAAGGTCCACGTCTCTGCACCATACGTAAGCACTGGAAGGATGCATTGATCAAACACTTTTCTTTTAAGACATAATGGCATATTGCTCTTGAAAATTATGCTGTTTCTTCCAAAAGCTCTCCAGGCAAGTTTTGTACGCCGATTAATTTCATCAATGTGACCCTCACTTGATATCTGCTGTCCAAGATAAACATACGTATCTGTTATCTCCAGTTTTTCTCCATCAATCGATAAATCTTCATTTCTTGTAAAAGCATTGAACATCACTTTTGTCTTCTGAAAGTTCATTTTTAATCCCACTCCTTTACTCTTGTCAGCAAGTTCCTGGATCATACTCAGCAGCTCTGATGGGGTAGTTGCAATCATCAGCAAAACGAAGGTTGGTTAGATAATCTCCATTAATCTTTATCCCTTTGTTTTCACAGTTCAGTGATTGAAAGACATTTTCCAATGTGGCATTAAAGAGCTTCGGAGATATGGTGTCACCTTGTCTCACTCCCTTTCCAATTTTTATGTGTGTTGTATTTTCAAACAGCCGATTCTTTGCACTTGCATTTTCATAGCTGTTAATAATATTAATGTATGCATCTTCAATACCACAGGATTTCAGAGCCGTGGTAACTGCTGATGGTTTCACCGAATCAAAGGCTTTTTCGTAATTGATAAAAGCCATGCATAATGGAAGTTCATATTCCCTCGCTCTTTCAATTAGTTCTCTCAGTACGTGGATATGATCTATTGTGCTGTAGCCACTCCTGAATCCAGCTTGTTCTCTCGGTTGAGTCATGTCCAGTGTTACCTTCAAGCGGTGTGAAAGAACTTTAGTGAAGATTTTATAAACCACTGATAGGAGGCTAATAGGTCCTGAGATCCTCAATGTCACCTTTTTTATGTAGCAGGATCATTCTCGCGTTGTTTCAATCCTCAGGAATCTTCCCTTCATTAAGGCATCGAGTGAAAATTTGGGCGAGTACTGTTTCGATTTCTCCACTTGCTTCTTGTATGATGTCTACAGTAATTCCATCTTCTCCTGGAGATTTTCCCCGCTTCATGTTCTTGATTGCATGTGCAACTTCTGCCTATGAGGACTGGAAGAACTCTAGTACTGGTACCTTTCATGATGTCTGGAGTACATGTATCATCCCTTTCATATAATTTGGAGTAGAAATCTTTCACTCTTGTCAAAATTTCGCCTCTATTTCTTGTTATAGAACCATCTTCTTTTCTCAGAGCCATAATCTATTTTCTTCCCTTACTGAGATGTCCCTTTGCTATCTTAAGGCTTTGGTTGTTTTCAATTGCTTTCCTCACTAGCTCACAGTTGAATTTCCTTACGTCTTCAGTGATACTTTTTCGTGCTGTCTTGCATAGCTCTTTATATTCCACTTTGGAAGTCACATCTTCTTTAGTTGTCCTCATCTCTCTTCTTTTTTGCATCAACATTTTGGTTTTTCCTGATAATTTGTTCACATGCAACTTGTTCTTAGACCCAGCTAATTTTGTTGCTGTTTCCATAAGAGCTTTGGTTACTTTTCTGTTAACTTCAGAAATATCCACTTCTTCCGATGTTAGGCCTTCTGAAGCAGATAATCTGTTCTTCAGTTTCAATTTGAAGGTATTATGGTGTATTTTAAGGTTGGTTATGTCAATACATTTTGTTTGTCTTATGAGCTTGCCACGTTCAAGTTTAGTGTTGAGGTGCATCTTACATCTCACCAATCTATGGTCGCTACCTGTGTTGAACTTGTTCAGCACACTGCAGTCTTTGATGACGAATTTTTTGTTACACATAATAAAATCAATTTCACTTGTCGTCCCATTTGGATGTCTCCATGTCCATTTCCTGTGTGGCTTTTTCTTGAAAAAGGAGTTCAAGATGAAAAATCCTTCTGCCTCTGCAAACTCAACGAGAGTATTTCCACGCTGGTTTCTGTTGCCGTGACCGAATTTACCTACTGAAGTTTCATTCTGTTGCCGGTGCCCTATTTTTGCATTGAAATCTCCCATAATTATCTTCAAGTGCTGCTTACCTTTATTATTTAGATGACGAATTTCCTCATAAAATTCTTCAATTTCTTCTTCAGGATGACTTGTGGTGGGTGCATAAGTTTGAATGATCTGAGCCTGGTATCTTCTCGAGAGTTGGATAACGAGTCGTGCAGCTCTGTCAGAGGAACTTTCAACTTCTACAACTTTATCCTTCAGTTTCTTGTTTATTATAAATCCAACACCACTAGTTCTGCCAGTATCTGTCCCACGATAATAGAAGAGGTGTCCACTTTTCAGTTCAATGAGATCTTCTCCTTTTCTCCTTGCCTCACTTAGCCCGACGATGTCCCACTTGATCCTTTGTAGTTCCTCTTCCAATTCAAGAAGCCTTGAATCAGAAGATAGGGAGCGTCCGTTATACGTAGCCAAGGTCAGCATCAGATGGCAGCCTAGTCCGGTCCTCCGGGGATTCTTAGCACCCTCTGCCTTCATGTCGCACTGGCCGCTGCCTTGGCCAGGTACATTCCAGCTGCCGGAGACTGAGGGCCAAGATTTAAGTTGTAGAGTCATTTTGGAGGGGTTTGGCCATAACTCACCACGCTGGCCAAGCGGGTTGGAGAGTGTGGGATAGCATTTCCTCTAATCCCGATGGTATAGTTATACCGCTATTGGTGGTCTGATATAAATATATATATATGTAAATGTAGGAGAAGTGTACATACTTTAATCAAGATGTTGGAATAGATAGGCTAGCACAAGTGTGCCTCAGCAAAATTCGCCTTATGTTTTGATTTGAATCCCAGGGCTTTCTGGATTTATTGGCAAAAATGAGTACATAGAGAGTTTAAAATCTTATTTAACACTGGCTTAGTCTTACATGCTGAATTTGTTATAAATTATAGAAGTGTAATGAGTGCACTCACAGAAAGGTAGTAAATTTCAGTAATGTCCAGCAAAATTCAATAATAATTTTGGCATGTGTATATTTATGCAGCATTATCCATATCAGCTGACCTTGTTAAAATGGCCAAGCGGGTTGGTGAGTGTGGGATAGCATTTCCTCTGATCCCGATGGTATAGTTATACCGCTATTGGCGGTCGTCAGAGGCCCTTTAGTGGGAACAGGATGCACCACGAGAAGGCGGGATTGACATTTGTCAAGGAGAGGCTGTGATGTTACGCATCACCTGACCTTACATCCCATATATATATATATATATATATATATATATATATATATATATATATGGGACTTTGTTCCATGCAACTTGGGTGTTTTCATCTGATGATGGCCCTATAGTAGGTGCCGAAAGGTCTTATGTATTAGGTTTTTTTTTATTTTAAGTGTAAATGTGAAGTTTTTAACTAAGAATCTGCTAGAATAAAGTTTTTAATATATCATCGCATTTTACATTATGCAACTACGGCTATATGTTGAAATTGGTACTTCTCGCACGACTTGTTGATTTAAAGACCACCCCGAGCAACCAAATGGGCTATAAAGCAGTCGCCCGTCTTTAATTTAGGGTCACTGGTTCCAGGGAAGGGAGAGAGAGCCAGTTCCGTAAGACAAACACAACATCCAGGCCTCACCGGGATTCGAACCCGGACCCCTTCATGGACGACTGATCATATGCCAGCGCTTAGACCACTGAGCCACTAATGCGGCCAGAAATCTTCAAAATGGAAGACTGCAAATCTTCACGTAATTTTCAGGGCAATATACGAGAGGTGATCAAAAAGTCAGGTGGATGCGATGCCCTTGCTGCGGTTGCAAAGGAGAGGTGTCTGCGGACCAAGTGCATCCTGTCATGTGGATGGTTTATCCCAATGGCGATGGCTACTTTCAACAAGATAATGCTCGTATTGTACAGGATTGGTTTTAGGAACATGCCGGTGAGTTTACTTTGCTTAGGTGGCCTCCACAATCTCCAGATCTCAACCCCATTGAGAATTTGTGGAATAAAGTTGAACGAGCCATCATACAGCTGGATCCACAACCTTGTAATCTCACACTCCTGGAAAGTGCTATTCATCAAGCATGGTCTCAGATTCCACAAGCCATCTATCAACATCTCGTGGAGTCCATGCCACGAAGAATCGACGCAGTATAAAAGGCCAAAGGTGGACCAACTAAGTACTGAGGGGGTGGCTATAATAAAGTGGCCACTCAGTGTATATCAATTATATACAAGAAACTTTCTCATGCAATTCGTTGCTACCTAAAGAAACTGCTATCTCGGCTCTATGGTATATACAGGAAAATAATATCTCCGAATTTTTTGGAAGAATATATAGGCAAAATTCCGGTGCTCCGATATGAACCTCTGTCTACATTATTTTCTGAAGTGGTTCTGCAGGAGATACAATGCAATGTTTTTGCTACTGATACTGCCTTTTATGCGAGATATGTGGACGACACCTTTCTAATTTTCACAGAGTAATGAGTATCTAAAATCCAACTATCAATTTTATCAAAAAAATTGAACAAAAATATGAGCTATCCTTTCTGGATGTGGTTGTGTCCAAGAAAAAACAAAAATTTAGAATTTCGAGTGTTCAGAAAGATCAGATCATATGTAGAGGATTTTAGGAAGGGAGTGTCTGACCCCAGGTCTTAAACAACACTTAGAAAATAGGAAGCTAGGAGATTTGGGCTCGTTTCTTAAAAACGATCAATTGAATTGATCATTAGTATAGTAGTGAAATATGGTTATAAGAATATGATATTGATTTATGAATTTAAACATCAACTAAGGTAAAAAAAAAAACATACTTTAGCACTTTCCTTAACTCCCTACAATTACCTCCTTATTATGAAGGGAATGCAACAAAGAGCAGAAGAACATTGGATAAAGCGTTACCACTTATGGCGATAACTTTTTAAAGAATAAAGCACCAACATACAGACACAAGACAGGATTTTACATTATCCCAATACTACATCAGGATGGAACAGTATCTGAAAATTATGTTGATAGCACTTAAAAATCTACTCAAATCCCGGATTGAACATATGGACAATTATATAGAGAAAGCTTGGAAAAAAGACAGTTTTAGTTGAATATCGTATGGATAAACCTACTCCAGATTTTGAAAACGCTAAAATTATTACAGGCCAGAGTTCTGAACAATGGATAAGATTCTCTGAGGCCTTGGTGATTGAAAAGACATGGGAGAACAATGGTAACAAAATGAACCCAATCGACATCCCATATTCTTGGAAGCAAATTATGAAAGATGAAGTACTATAGAATATAAGTATAGAAAAAAATATAAATCTGGCCAACATAATATTCGATATAGCAGATCAACTCTCATTACATGGATCAGATCCGAATTTACACGTCTGCTTGCAGCAATTCGCCAACGGAATGCTTGATGACGCGAATCTGACCCCAATGATAACGCAGACAGTGATGTGACAGCCACAGATTGTCAATTTCTGGGAATGTTTACCCACCCATCAGTGAAACTTCCACATGGGCTGCGGATGGCCTAGTGGTAAACAGTCGTGACTGCCAGGAAGAAACCTCAGGTTCAATCCCACACAGGTACGAACGCTCGAACCACTAAATATGCGCCGCGCGTCCGATGGGCACGTTAAGCCGTCGGACCCCGGGTAGCGCCCCCTCCCCCGGTAATAAATAAGGGCCTCTTACTCCCCCTTTCTACATCGCTGGAGCGTGGATGGCCTAGAGGTCAGCGTTCGTCACTGCCACGGAGAAACTTCAGGTTCGATGCCAGGCAGGTGCCAACGCTCGAACCACTAAATATCTACCGTGCGTCGGATGGGCACGTTAAGCCGTCGAATCCCGGGTAGCGGCCCCCGGTAATAAATAAGGGCCTCTTACACCCCCTTTCTACATCGCTGGGGCGCGGATGTCCTAGAGGTCAGCGTTCGTCACTGTCACGGAGAAACTTCAGGTTCGATGCCAGGGAGGCACCAACGCTCGAACCACTAAATATCCACCGTGCGTCGGATGGGCACGTTAAGCAGTCAGGCTCTGGGTACTGGCCTCCCGGTAATAAATAAGGAAGAGTCTCCCCCTTTCTACCTCGCTTCCGTGTGACTTTCGTATCTAGCACTCTAGACCAAATCTCCTAGCTTCCTATTTCTAAGGGTTGCTTAAAACCTGGCGCCAGACACTCCTTTCCTAAATCCTCTACATGATCTGATTTGAAACTTCCACATATAACAGCTTGGTAATGGTATAGATTTATACCGACATGCATAGCGTGTGCCTAAATATCGCGCAAATGTTTATGGAGATGCGAAGTTTCGATATCTTTAGCTAAGAACTATTATCTATTTTATATTGTTGCACCAAATGCTTTGGACGTGATGTTTAAAACCATTTTTAACTATCAAAACTCTTTGCATGTTTAGACCTGCATTTGGCGGAACGCAGTCTTGGAATGATCTGGAGCTGTCTTGCACGTATGCTACTCGACTTGCTAAGTGCTTCAGTTTTATCATTCACTTTAAGTTAATTCAACATTTTTTTTTTTTTTTTTTTTTTTTGATTGGAGGTTTAACGACCACCGTGAGCAACTCAATGGGCTATAAGCAGTCGCCCGTCCCTAATTTAGGGTCACTGGTTCCAGGGAAGGGAGAGAGCCAGTGCCGTAAGACAAACACAACATCCATGCCTCACCGGGATTCGAACCCGGACCCCTTCGGACGAATGATCAGAGGCCAACGCCTTAGACCACTGCGCCACCGGGGCGGCTTCAACATTTTAATCGCATGCTTTTGTTACTGTCATCAGAATAGAAATTTGCCCCTCACATGTGAATTAAATGTCCATAGTTTGTATTCCGAGTCATGTACGAAATAATACATCTCGTTTGTTAAGCAGTTTTGCACATTACAATTGAATATATTCTGATGGTTATTAATACCCGAAACAGTGGTGTACCGGAAAAATTCGACCCCCCCCAATATTTTTGAGGCCCTTTTGCGAAAATCTTTTTTTTTTTTTTTTTTTTTTATTGGAGGTTTAACGACCACCGTGAGCAACTCAATGGGCTATAAGCAGTCGCCCGTCCCTAATTTAGGGTCACTGGTTCCAGGGAAGGGAGAGAACCAGTGCCGTAAGACAAACACAACATCCATGCCTCACCGGGATTCGAACCCGGACCCCTTACGGACGAACGATCAGAGGCCAACGCCTTAGACCACTGCGCCACCGGGGCGGCTTTGCGAAAATCTATTAGCTTATTTTCAAAATTTTAACTTCCACGTTATTAACTAGGCTTTGCGAGTGTTTTAATAAATCAAATTCTTTGGAACCGACGAGTATTTTTCGTAAAATCAGAATTATTTCACTTTAACCGATACAAATTACTACAAAATATTTACGTCAAAGTTAATTAAGTTAATCATATCATGCAAAATTTATTATTGCAAAGAATTAAGGCCTGCTCTTTGAAATGCATCACGACTGCACACACAAAACATGCAGTTAGTTGCCGTGTGACTTTTTGACTTTTGCGATTTATACGAAATGTCACATGATAAGTAGGCAAATAAGTAACCATAAACAAATGAAGCACAAAAAACGTAAAACTACTTAAATTATTTACTCTGGAATATAAAAAGCGCTCTTAATGTAATGCCACAATGTTTTGTACATAGTAAAAAAGAAAACTTTTGACTGTCAAAAAAATAAAATGACAGGTCTGATGTTTCGTCCCCGAGAAGAGCACGTTTTAGTTTTTTTTTTTTTTTTTATTGGAGGTTTAACCGACCACCGTGAGCAACTCAATGGGCTATAAGCAGTCGCCCGTCCCTAATTTAGGGTCACTGGTTCCAGGGAAGGGAGAGAGCCAGTGCCGTAAGACAAACACAACATCCATGATGCCTGACCGGGATTCGAACCCGGACCCCTTACGGACGAATGATCAGAGGCCAGCGCCTTAGACCACTGCGCCACCGGGGCGGCCATTATATTTGGAAGGATGCATAGTTATGTGCAAACAACTAATACATAACGCCTTATCTTCATTGGTATAAATATCCCCCTCATTGAACTGATATTGTTTTTCACATTCTCTTTTTAATATACAGGGGTTGTCCAAAATGATAGAAACACCTCACTGAAAACAGTGACTTTGGTATGTGCTGCTTTGAGTAAAACGAACATGTAGCTACATTTTTTTTTTTTTTTTTTTTTTTTTGTAAAAAAGTATTGCTCATAGTCTCAAGGGTCTGTGTGATTGTATTGTAAATCGGTGTTTCCATAATTTCGTTCCAGGTGAAGGCACAATGAGTGACCTGTCGGAGTTCCAAATAGGGCAGATTGTAGGAGCCCGTCTGGTTGGTGCGTCGGGAACCACAGTGTCACAGGTATTGGCGGGGGTATCGAAGGTCATGACAGCATACAATGCTCACTACACACCATCATCTGCGAGACAACTGTGGAAGGAAAAATCAAACTCTCTGCGAGAGACAGGAGGACATTAAAGAGGATAGTGACCGCAAGGAGAAAGGCCACGGCGACGAAAGTGACTTATAACGAAGTAAATTTCTCCGTCGTTTGCGTCCACGCCGGGGGCTCGAACCCGATTCCCCTCATTCCGAAATACGTCGCTCTACCAATTGAGCTACGCGGACGTTCGTTATCGCTGCTATCTGCCTTTATGTCGTGTGCGTCCTGCGGGGCAAGCACGTCACAGACTGCAGAGTTTTTTTTTTGTTTTTTTTTATTGGAGGTTTAACGACCACCGTGAGCAACTCAATGGGCTATAAGCAGTCGCCCGTCCCTAATTTAGGGTCACTAGTTCCAGGGAAGGGAGAGAGCCAGTGCCGTAAGACAAACACAACATCCATGCCTCACCAGGATTCGAATCCAGACCCCTTTCGGACGAATGATCAGAGGCCATTGCCTTAGACCACTGCGCCGCCGAGGCGGCACTGCCGAGTTTAATGCACATCTCTAAAAACCCAATGTCGACCCATCCCGTGCGAAGGGAATTGCATAAGCACAATATTTACCTCAGAGCTGCGATTACAAAACCCGTGGTGTCACAGGTGAATATGAAACAGACTACAGTGGTGCGAGGAACAGAAAAACGTGGACTGTGGATCAATGGAGACATGTCTTGTTTTCCGATGAATCAAGTTCCTCACTATTCCCCACCATAGGACGGGTTTACGTGTGGAGAAGCCTACAACCCAGACTGTCTTTCCTACAGTGAAGCATGGGGGTGGTTCGGTAATGGTTTGGGTACAGTGTCTAGGCACTGTAGTTTGGGCCATGATCTCGTGGTTTGCTGCAGATCCCACTATCACCTTACATGGACGGATCACTAGTGATCTCCCGTCCATGGGATTGCACCTTTCAAGATGATGTTTCCGTCAGGGGATTGCACCTTTCAAGATGATTCACAGAAGTCGAACTGTTTAATCATGGTTTGAGGTGGATGAAGTTGCACACATTCCCTGGCCTGCACAATCACCGGATTTAAACATCATTGAGCCCCTGTGGTCTGTGTTGGAAACAGAGTGCGATCCCGTTATCCTCCTCCGGCGTACACAGGAAGAATGGTACAACATACCGCCATCCAGGACTTGTATGCGTCTATTCCAAGGAGGATTCAAGCAGTTTTAAATGCCAAGGGTGCTCCCACACCATATTAAGGTGCGTAACACCTTAATATGGTGTGGTTTTATTTTTATTTTTTTTTTTTTTTTTGATTGCAGGTTTAACGACCACCGTGAGCAACTCAATGGGCTATAAGCAGTCGCCCGTCCCTAATTCAGGGTGAATGGTTCTAGGGAAGGGAGAGAGAGCCAGTGCCGTAAGACAAACACAACATCCATGCCTCACCGGGATTCGAAAACGGGACCCCATTCGAACGAATAATCAGAGGCCATCGCTTAGATCACTGCGCCACCGGGGCGGCACCTATTGTTTCAAAGTGTTTCCATTATTTTGTGCAACCCCTGTACCTGAATAGAAACTACTGCAAGGGCTATGAACTTGAGGCCCCTTGTGACAGCAAGGGGCCTCAAGTTCTTTTGAATAGTTGCTTTCCCGTTATTAATCTAGTTTTTATGAACTAAAGCAACGAAAATTATTTCTAAAGATCCTACGTATAGCGAGAATAAAATGCTTTTCTTCTTAATACTTCATTCAAAGCTGCCTTAATTCTTGCCTGTTTCTTTAACCAGCTTCATACGAAGTTTCCACAAAAAAAAATTTGTAAAATCCTTTTGCTCAGGGCAGAAGCCCTTTTAAAAATGAGGGCCGCACTGGTCTAAGCGATGGCTTCTGTTCATTCGTCCGCGATAGGTGCGGGTTCGAATCTCGGAGGGGCATGCATGTTTGTGTGTCTTACGGCGGTGGCTCTCTCCCTTCCCTGGAACCAGTGGCCCTAAATTAAGGACGGGTGACTACTTATAGCCCATTGACTTGCTCACGGTGGTCGACCCGGGTACTGGCCCCCGGTAATAAATAACGGCGTCTTTTTTTTTTTTTTTTTTTGATTGAAGTTTAACGACCACCGTGAGCAACTCAATGGGCTATAAGCAGTCGCCGGTCCCTAATTTAGGGTCACTGGTTCCAGGGAAGGGAGAGCCAGTGCCGTAAGACAAACACAACATCCATGCCTCACCGGGATTCGAACCCGGACCCCTTGCGGACGAATGATCAGAGGCCATCGCTTAGACCACTGCGCCACCGGGGCGACAAAAAAATTTCAAGCCTTGCCGAAACCAACACCCTGAACCTCACCGCCCTCTCCTCCCTCCGTTTAGCTGAAAAAGTTTGTTCTTGACATGTTTGTAGTAGTAATTACTATATCAGGGCCACATATAGAATTTTTTTGTGGGAAGGGAGGCCGACGAAAAACGGAAGTTTTTTAAATCCACCAGAACAAAATTAAAGTTAATGAAAAATAGAAGTAAAGCATTTTTTTTTAAATATAATGTGATGCATTTTTATTAAATTAAGGCCTTTTCTAATGTAAGTCACATTTTAAAGAAAAACTAAACTGAAGCACTTTCGTGGGGAGGGGGGGGGGAATTCCTCTAAATACGCCCGTGTACTTATTATATACTGTATTGACAAAAGTCACCGGACACCTATAGAACAGAAACACAGCATAGCATTTATTGACATACATTAGTACAGTGTCGGTCCACCTTTGGCCTTAACTGCATGCCCTGACCCTTCGAAACATGC
The DNA here is from genome assembly GCA_039090855.1 of Macrothele yani. Lineage (NCBI taxonomy): Eukaryota > Metazoa > Arthropoda > Arachnida > Araneae > Macrothelidae > Macrothele > Macrothele yani. Next base: position 113,039,973 of record CM076999.1, on the reverse strand, counting down.
TTCCGAAAAGGTTTTAGAACACAGCGATAGGTATATGCGCTTCCATTCAGTACATAATGCTGCTCTTAACTGTTGATTAGTAGTAGGCCTTGGTTTCAAACTTCTTATGCGGCGCTCTAATTCATCCCACAGGTGCTCTATGGGGTTAATATCAGGGCTCTGTGCTGGCCAGTCCACGCACGATACGGAATTATCGTCAAACCACGCCGTAACAGTCCTTGCTTTATGGCTCGGTGAATTATTCTGCTGGTATTAACAAGTCTCGGTTCCGTAGTATTGCCATAGAGTTGGTAACGCATAATTGTCAAGAATATCGTGGTAGACGTACTGGTTAACAGGTTTGTCCACGATAACCAATAGGCTGGGAACATTCCACGAAAAACACCCCCACACGAGTACACTGCCATCTTCAAACTTGACAGTAGGAACAGTACTCTGTGGTAAATAGCGTTCCGCCGGCTGCTGCCCTACCCACACACGGCCATCAGACTAATGGATCGTGTATCTGGATTCACCAGTCCATAGAAGCCGTTTCCATTGATCTACGATCCACGATAAATGTTCTTTACACCATGCTGAACGACGAGTAGCATTCAGAGTGGAGATGAAAGGCTTATGAGCAGCCGCACGACCACGGTAACCCAGTGTAATGAAATTATCTGCGAATGGTACGTGTGCATACCGAAATTCCAGCATTTTTACTCACCTGTACACTGAGATCTTGTGCAGTACTCGGTCGATTAGCTGTAACGACTCTCCTGAGGCTTCGACGTCCTCTATCACTGATTTTCTTTTGTCTGCCGGTACGTTTTGCTGCTTCAGGCACGCCATGTGTCTTCCACTTATTCAGTACATCCAAAACAGTTGACTTGGGTATGTTTAACCGCCTCTCGGTTTCTCTTATGGATTGCCCACTGATATAACACCTAACAACCTTTCCTTTCTCAAAGTCAGTTCTCGGCCGTCGCGACATTTTCACTCAACCTCACAGTGTGATATGATCGCGGTCCAGTGTTTCTCTCTGTCACGGGGTTCTGCAATTTTTATTCAATAAGCTTTGCTTGACAGCATTTGTTATTCATCCCCATTGTCATTGCAGTGTATATACCATCATGTTTTAACAGTTTTGTATTATTTCCCAGTGAGACGCCCAATACTGTACGTCTCCCTCTTATGTTTTCTTATGATAAATTAGAATAAAGCGATTTTGAAACCAGTGGCGTTGGCAAAAGGGGGGGGTTGAACCCCTCCCTCGAGGCTTTCATCGATGATGAACCAAACCCATGAACACCCCTTTCCCCCTTAAGAAATTTGTGGCTACGCCACTGTCGCGGTCAGCTGCGGGCTTGTGTTTATACCATTAGCAGCTGTAGCGCATCTAAACAACGCAGCGGATCCATTCATTTGCTTTTGAAGGGGTGTCCGGTGACTTGTCAATATAGTGTATATAGTAATTTCTTCTACAAAGCATATGTATAGATATAGTAGTTAATATATACCATCATCATTGTCAACCATTATCAATCCACTGCTGGACGAAGGTCTCCCCAAGTTTCCTCCACAACGGTCTGTCTTGTGCCAGTCTCCTCCATGTCACTCCCGCATACTTTCGAATTTCATCCACCCATCACCCATGTGGTCTTCTTCTGGGTCTTTTCCTGTACCTTGGAATCCAATCTAAAATTTTGACTGTCCATCGATGGTCTGTCCTTCTGGCAGTATGTCCAGCCCATTGCCATTTCAGGGATTTAACTCTGATCATGATGTCTTCCACTCTTGTGATTTTTCGGATCCACGAGTTCTTCTTCTTATCTCTCCTGGTTACACCAAGCATGCACCTCTCCAAGCTACTTTGAGTTGGCTGCAGCCTTTGTATGTCTGTTTTAGTTAAGGTCCACGTCTCTGCACCATACGTAAGCACTGGAAGGATGCATTGATCAAACACTTTTCTTTTAAGACATAATGGCATATTGCTCTTGAAAATTATGCTGTTTCTTCCAAAAGCTTTCTAGGCAAGTTTTGTACGCCGATTAATTTCTTCATCAATGTGACCCTCACTTGATATCTGCTGTCCAAGAAAAACGTACGTGTCTGTTATCTCCAGCTTTTCTCCATCAATCGATAAATCTTCATTTCTTGTAAAAGCATTGAACATCACTTTTGTCTTCTGAAAGTTCATTTTTAATCCCACTTCTTTACTCTTGTCAGCAAGTTCTTGGATCATACTCTGCAGCCCTGATGGGGTAGTTGCAAAAATGACTATGTCATCAGCAAAACGACGGTGGGTTAGATAATCTCCATTAATCTTTATCTCTTTGTTTTCCCAGTTCAGTGATTGAAAGACATTTTCCAATGTGGCATTAAAGAGTTTCGGAGATATGGTGCCACCTTGTTTCACTCCCTTTCCAATTTTTTTTTTTTTTAAATATATATATATATATATTTAGCAAATAGAAAAGTTGGCGCCTCTAACGTTCCATCACCCCCCCCCCCCCGGTCAAAAAGTCCTGGAAGAAACGTTGAGTGTTGTTCCAATTGCTTTGTTGAAATTATGTTTTTTTTTTTTTTTTTTTGTCGATTGCTTGTTGAAATTTTTTTTAATGATGAAACTTAGAAATACCTTACGCTTCTGCTCGTAAAAAGGACGTTGATTTGAACAATGAACAGCTTTCGCCGTTTTGGAAACAAACTACGATGGATGGATGGATTGGAGGTTTAACGACCACCGTGAGCAACTCAATGGGCTATAAGCAGTCGCCCGTCCCTAATTTAGGGTCACTGGTTCCAGGGAAGGGAGAGAGCCAGTGCCTTAAGACAAACACAACATCCATGCCTCACCGGAATTCGAACCCGGACCCCGTTCGGACGAATGATTTTTTTTTTTTTTTTTTGATTGGAGGTTTAACGACCACCGTGAGCAACTCAATGGGCTATAAGCAGTCGCCCGTCCCTAATTTAGGGTCACTGGTTCCAGGGAAGGGAGAGAGCCAGTGCCGTAAGACAAACAACACCCATGCCTCACCGGGATTCGAACCCGGACCCCAGACGGACGAATGATCAGAGGCCAGCGCTTTAGACCACTGCGCCACCGGGGCGGCAGGACGAATGATCAGAGGCCATCGCTTAGACCACTGCGCCACCGGGGCGGCCAAACTACGATGCCCTTATACTGCTAGATAACGTTACATGGTTGAGGGGAGGAAGTGTTGTGATTAGTTTTATCTATTACTTAGTAGAAATTAGGATATGTTTTCATGAAATTAAGAAAGCCCTTATTTTTTGTATCGGCATTTCTTCCTATTTTCGGGAAATGGGCATTTTTTTCGTAGGCATTAGTTTCTCCTACCGTTCTAACATCTTAAACATTTTTTTTGGTGGTGGTGGGGAGGGGGGTGTTGATTGAAGGTTTAACGACCGCCGTGAGCAACTTAATGGTATATAAGCAGTCGCCCGTCCCTAATTTAGGGTCAGTGGTTAAAGGGAACGGAGAGACCCAATGCCGTAAGACAAACACAACATCCCTGCCTCACCGGGATTCAAACCCGGGCCCCTTTCGGACGAATGATCAGAGGCCATCGTTTAGACCACTGCGCCACCGGGGGGGGGGTTAAAGGGTGGGCACAAAGAAAATTACCTGTAGCGGCGTTACCTTGTTTTAAGGAAGTATTTAGACAAGAGATAAGAACATTACAAAAATAAGATTTACCGTGTACCGATTTAGAAGGGAAAAAAATGCTCTGTCTTAAGCTTTCTCAACTATAAAACATTCATTCAACAATTTTCCATTTTTAGCCTTAGGTTTTGACTGCCATATACCCCCCCCCCCCCATTTTTTTTGTATCCCGCCAATTTGAAATTTCTGTATAAACATCTGTAAAAAACATTCGTCCAAGCTTTGTACACTATACACACGCACACATGTTCTCTCAAATTAATTCTTTCACCACGTGTTCATTCTCAAAGATTTTTTTTTTTTATTGGAGGTTTAACGATGATTTTATCAGACCTGGTGGTACAGAGACATGACAATTACAGTATGCTAAATGGCCAATGTACACAGAGAGCCCGTTTTAATCAAGTAACGCATTGAGAGCCCGTTTTAATCAAGTAACGCATTGAGAGCCAGTCGGGAAGACAAAAACACAAACATCCATGCCTCACCGGGATTCGAACCCAGACCCAACTAGGGCGAATGGACCACTGCGCCACCGGGGCAGAAATCATTGAGAATGTACACATATAACAAGAAGCGACCACTACATTTCTCTAGTATTAGAGATCAGATCATGTGTAGAAGATTTGAGGAAGGGAGCGTCTGACCCCAAGTCTTAAACAACCCTTAGAAACAGGAAGGTAGGAGATTTGGGCTAGAGTGCCCGATAGGAGAGTGACACGGAAGCGAGGTAGAAAGGAGAGGAGGATGACGCCCTTATTTATTACCGGGGGGGGGGCAGTACCCGGGGCCGGACGGCTTAACGTGCCCATCCGACGTACGGCGGATATTTAGTGGTTCGAGCGTTCGTACCTACCTGGGATCGAACCTGAGGTCTTCTCCGTGGCAGTTACGAACGTTGCCCACTAGGCCACCCGCGGCCCCAAATGACCAACGTACACAGAGAGCCAGTATTAATCAAGTAACACATTGAGAGCCAGTGCCCATAGACAGAAACAAACATCCATGCCTCACCGGGATTCGAACCCGGACCCAACTAGGGCGAATGGTCATAAGCCATCGCTTAGACCACCAATCCCGACCTACAAAGCTTTGTAGAAAGGAAATTTTATACAGGCTCAGTGGCGCCTATATGAGTACTTTTAGGGTGAGGCTAAGAAAAATTATTACCTCCATTAAAGGTTGTCAAACATTTTAGTAAATGTAGAAGATACTGAAATACAAGAAAAATAATTGATACAATCAATCATTAATGTCTTATTATTTTTAAAAATGCTTTTAAAAAAGGTTTCGTCTAATTTAGCGTTTAAAATTGATGAAAAATTTGACTACACCAACTGCTGCGGAAGGGGGGGGGCTCGATCCCCTCCATGACCACTCCACCCCCACCCCCCACCCATTGCGCCCTTGTACACGCTGTAACTTCAAATACGCCATTTTCACAATGCATGGTGTCAGACAATAAAAAAAAATTATATTTTTGATAAAATTTAAATATTTCGTGAAAAGACTTACCTTACACACGTCCTTGTACTATTATATTATAGTACCGCCGCCTCGAAACGTGATCCGCGGTCGCTGTTTCCAAGAACACGCAAAGACGACAGAGGATTAAAATGTAAGTTTGAAATTTTGGCTCCCAGGTGAGGTTCTGATCACAATTGCCAGCGCTTCTTATTTTTTTTTTTTTTTTTTTTTAATAAGACGATGAGGCCTATAGACTAAGCTTTGTGCCTCACAGCAACTAGTTGGCCATGTGGAAATAGCTAAAACAAAGAAAGGCGTTTATAAACGTTTCTTAAGATTTGCCTGGTGGGCCTAAACCTCTAGTGTCTGTCAGTAGTAATAGGATTCCCCTGATTGTCGCCAGACGCTGGAATCGTGACGTTTCACACTAACATCTGGCGACAGGTTTACGATGCCACCAATTGGCGTCAGCGTCTGGAATATGGGAGGAGCTACAGATTCCCACCAATCAGCGTGGTCCTCTCAATATTTCCTTACGATCTGTTGAGTATGAGGGAAATACAGCGGTAACATGGCCACTAGCAAACAGCTCACACAGTGGCGCTCCCCGGCGGGGAGGGAGGTGGGGGGGGATTCCAACGAGTCCGGAAACCCCCTTTAAAAATGAGCATAAGTTATTGTGCTATTGCAAAAATAATACATAGTTAATTCATGCATAATATATTCCATGCACACGCAAGATATAATATGTTCTTCGAATTAAGAAAAAAATTGTTAGAGCGTATGTATTCTTTCAGTCCTTCTTGAGTTCGTCCTGGGAAACATGAGTTTCAACTAAGATCTAAGTGTTTGTTCTACATCTACGGAAAGGTGTTGGATGGGCTGGCTCATTCTTTTGTCTTGTGGTCTCAGTTTGGTGCTCCGACCGAGGGGGAATTGGAAGGCTCTGTGACGTCACTGCGAGGACACTGGGTCAAAGAATATAAACGCTTACATATTCTTTTACAGGGTGACCCCTGTGTGTGCCAACCCAGGGGTTCTGGGCAGTCTATTTCTACTGCTTTCCATTTACTGGTAGTGGTTTATGTAGTTGTTTATTAACGTCTGTTTTTTAACTACTGTAAGTTTTATATTAACTAAAATTCAGCGTCTATTTTTTTTATTTTTTTTTATTCAAAGTAATACGCAATATGCCTTCATCCTGTGCTGTCGCTAATTGTACAAATACGCATTTAAGAAAACAAAAGAAAGTGGCGTTATTTACCAAGTTTTCCCTCCAAATGTTAATGTGATAAAAGAATGGATTGTTAAGTGTAAGCGTGCTAACAAATTTTAAAATGTTGGAAGTGCAAGAATATGTAGTGATCATTTCCAAAATTCAGTCTACAATGATGACATGCGAAATCGCCAGCTTGGGCTTCCCGAAAAAATATTCTGAAACCCACAGCTGTTCCCAGTTTGAATTTACCGAATGAAAAATCAACCCTACATACAAGCCGAGAACATAGAAGAATTAAGTGAGATATTCGTATAAGGGCATTGAATCGAACCCCGGAGCTCCAAATTCTAAAAAGTTACACATCGATGAAGTTGCTTGCAATTCTGACAATGGATATTCAGAAGGAAAGTGTGCATCAATTCAGTGCATGTCTTGCTCAGAGGTTAGAAGTCAAAACAAAACTCTTACCGAAAAGATTGACATACTGGAACGAGAAATACGTAGCTTGAAAAGCAAACACAAAAATACTGTTCGAGTTTTGCTTCAAAAAAATATCAGCATACGAAATAAGAGAGCAGAAATTGTGCTAATACGAAAAGCCCTATCAAAAGCTAATATGAAAAATAAAATACTTGAACAGATGGAAATGAGACTCAGGAAAATTTTTACACCAACACAGGTAAAGTTCTTCGCAACACAAAAAATTATTAGCAAATGGTCAGAAGAAGATATATCTAGAGGAATAATAACTAGAGCTATTTCAAGAAAAGCTTACGAATTTTGGAAGGCCGCCCCGGTAGCGCAGTGGTCTAAGCGATGGCCTCTGATCATTCGTCCGAACGGGGTCTGAGTTCGAATCCCGGCAAAGGCATGGATGTTGTGTTTGTCTTACGGCACTGGCTCTCTCCCTGCCCTGGAACCAGGGACCCTAAATTAGGGACGGGCGACTGCTTATAGCCCATTGAGTTGCTCACGGTGGTCGTTAAACCTCCAATCAAAAAAAAAATCAAAAAAATTTGGAAGTGTAAAATTGGCATTCCTTTGCCAAGTGCTAGCATGTTAAGGCGATGGTGTTCTAAATTTAGTTGTCATCCCGGAATTCTGCATAATATTTTGCTCCTTATGCGAAAAAATAGCGAAACCCTTTCTGAAAACAAGTTAGTAAAATCATGCAACGCATTGATTATGATGCGCTTTCCAACATACTAGAAATCATTACTCAAGTTATGAGGAAAATTACTGTGGAATAAATCTCCCTCCTGTGCCCTGGCCTTTAATCCCATTTCGATGATATTCAACAGAACTGGTTCAGTATACCTCCGAAATAACATGACAAAGTTTTGTCGCAATCGAAGCAATTTTACGTGAGTTATGATGCATAAGGGCTATGGAATAGATCCCGCTTCTGTGTCCTAACCTTTGACCCCATTCCGCCCATTTTCAATAGGATTCGTACCCGGCAGGTCCCTACAACATACTAACATTTCATCCAAATCGAAACATTTTTACGTAAGTTATGACGCATAATGGCGATGGAAGTGATTCCGCTCCTATGTCCTGACCTTTGACCCCCATTTCGCCAATTTTCAATAGGGTTTGTCCCCAGGTGGTCTCCTACCACATACTAAAATTTAATCGAAATCGAACCTTTTTTACGTTAGTTATGACGCATAAGATCAGTGGAATGGATCCCGCTCCTATGTCCTCACCTTTGACCCCATTTCGTTCACTTTCAATAGGGTTCCTTCCCAGGTGATTCCCTTCCACATACTAAAATTTCATCGAAATCGAACTATTGTTATGCGAGTTATCGTGCGGACGGGCATACGCACACAACGCGTGACGTAATGAGGCAGATGGGAATCGCGACCATCTGCTCGCAAGAGTGTGACATCATAAAACTTTAATGGGATCCACACACAACGCGTGACTTAATGAGACAGATGGAGTGACCGCGCGCCGACATATAATGGGACGACGTTATGACACTACACTTAAAAGGTGGTAATGCGGGGGTGGTTATTTAACCTACTGAACGAATTCTCCTAAAATTGAGATAAAGTTAAATCGATTTCTAGTACCAGAAAACGGTAGGTTAACGACTTTCATCAAAATGCTTAGAGCCATTTTCAAAATAAAATTTACATAAATACAAGAATTGCTCCTTTAAGGTGAACGTCAAGTAATTTTGCTTCCTGTACTTCGAATGGAAAAATTTCTATACACATTTTCTTCCCAATTAATGCGTTCCCAAGGATGAAAATTTGAACATCGATTAAAATATTTTCATTTTATACATTGCAATACTTAATATTTTCTAAAACATAACCATAATTATGCAATCCAACATTTGTTTGTCTACTGACGTCATGAAAATTCAGGTCGCGCCATTTTTTTCTGGGCAATTAATGCGTTCACAAGGATGAAAATTTGAACATCGATTAAAATAGCTTCATTTTATAACTTGGAATACCTAATATTTTCTAAAACATAACCATAATTATGCAATCCAACATTTGTTTGTCTATTAACGTCATCAAAGTACAGGTCGCGCCATCCTTTTTCTGGTTTCAACACCACCAAAGGAAAAGTTATTGATTTTTAATGTAATTATGGTTATGTTTTAGAAAATATTAAGTATTTTAAGTTATAATATGAAGTTATTTTAATCGATGTTCAAATTTTCATCCTTGGGAACACATTAATTGTGAAGGAAATGTGTACAGAAGTTTGCCCATTGGAAGTATAGGAAGTTACTGGACGTCCACCTTAATAATATGGGATAAGGGCGATGGAATGGATCGCAATTCTATGTCCTGACCTTTGACCCCATTTCGTTCGTTTTCAACAGGGTTCGTCCCCAGGCGGTTTCATCGAAATCGAACAGTTTTTACGCCCCAGTTATCGTGCGGACGGACGGACGGACAAAGCTGGAGCATATAGCTTCTTCAACCTTAAGTGTTTTTTTTTTTTTTTTTTTTGAGGTTTAACGACCATTGTGAGCAACTCAATGGGCTATAAGCAGTCGCCCGTCCCTAATTTAGGGTCACTGGTTCCAGGGAAGGGAGAGAGCCAGTGCCGTAAGACAAACACAACATCCATGCCTCACCGGGATTCGAACCCGGACCCCGTTCGGACGAATGATCAGAGGCCATCGCTTAGACCACTGCGCCACCGGGGCGGCTCAACCTTAAGTTGGAAAGCGTAAATGATAAAGTTTGCGTCTTAAGCTTTGTACAGGTTGATAGTAAAGTGTGTTATGATACAGGAATGCCGCCCCGGTGGCGCAGTGGTCTAAGGCGCTGGCCTCTGATCATTCGTCCGTAAAGGGTCCGGGTTCGAATCCCGGTCAGGCATGGATGTTGTGTTTGTCTTACGGCGCTGGATCTCTCCCTTCCCTGGAACCAGTGACCCTAAATTAGGGACGGGCGACTGCTTATAGCCTATTGAGTTGCTGACGGTGGTCGTTAAACCTCCAATCAAAAAAAAAAGATACAGGAATGGACCACATTTTAGATCCGTACTCAAAGGTGCTAGTTGTTTTAACTAGAGGAATATTGTCTTCCTGGAAACAGCCCGTGTATTTTGTCTTTCAACGTACAATGAATAAAAGGCTTCTGTTTGAAATAATTCTAAACCTTGAAAAAAAAACAGGAATTATAGTAAAAGCGATTGTTTCAGATTTAGATGGTTCTAAGCTCATAAGACAAACAAAATATATTGACATAACCAACCTTAAAAAACACCATAATACCTTCAAGTTGGAACTGAAGAACAGATTCTCTGCTTTAGAAGGCCTAACATCGGAAGAAGTGGATATTTCTGAAGTTAACAGAAAAGTAACCAAAGCTCTTATGGAAACAGCAACAAAATTAGCTGGGTCTAAGAACAAATTGCATGTAAACAAATTATCAGGAAAAACGAAAATGTAGATGCAAAAAAGAAGAGCGATGAGGACAACTAAAGAAGATGCGACTTCCAAAGTGGAATATATAGAGCTATGCAAGACAGTAAGAAAAAGTATCACTGAAGACGTAAGGAAATTCAACTGTGAACTAGTGAGGAAAGCAATTGAAAACAACCAAAACCTAAAGATAGCAAAGGGACATCTCAGTAAGGGAAGAAAACAGATTATGGCACTTAGAAAAAAGATGGTTCTGTAACAAGAAATAGAGGCGAAATTTTGGCAAGAGTGAAAGATTTCTACTCCAAATTATATGAAAGGGATGATACATGTACTCCAGACATCATGAAAGGTACCAGTACTAGAGTTCTTCCAGTCCTCCCAGGCAGAAGTTGCATATGCAATCAAGAACATGAAGCGGGGGAAAGCTCCAGGAGAAGATGGAATTACTATAGACATCATACAAGAAGCAAGTGGCGAAATTGAAACAGTACTCGCCCAAATTTTCACTCGACACCTTAATGAAGGGAAGATTCCTGAGGATTGGAACAACGCGAGAATGGCCGCCCCGGTGGCGCAGTGGTCTAAGGCGTTGGCCTCTGATCATTCGTCCGCAGGGGTCCGGGTTCGAATCCCGGTGAGGCATGGATGTTGTGTTTGTCTTACGGCACTGGCTCTCTCCCTTCCCTGGAACCAGTGACCCTAAATTAGGGACGGGCGACTGCTTATAGCCCATTGAGTTGCTCACGGTGGTCGTTAAACCTCCAATCAAAAAAAAAAAAAAAAAACGCGAGAATGATCCTGCTACATAAAAAAGGTGACATTGAGGATCTCAGGACCTATTAGCCTCCTATCAGTGGTTTATAAAATCTTCACTAAAGTTCTTTCACACCGTTTGAAGGTAACACTGGACATGGCTCAACCGAGAGAACAAGCTGGATTCAGGAGTGGCTACAGCACTATAGATCATATCCACGTACTGAGAGAACTAATTGAAAGAGCGAGGGAATATGAACTTCCATTGTGCATGGCTTTTATCGATTATGAAAAAGCCTTTGATTCGGTGAAACCATCAGCAGTTACAATGGCTCTGAAATCCTGCGGTATTGAAGATGCATACATTAATATTAATAACATCTATGAAAATGCAAGTGCAAAGATTCGGCTCTTTGAAAATACAACACACATAAAAATTGGAAAGGGAGTGAGACAAGGTGACACCATATCTTCGAAGCTCTTTAATGCCACATTGAAAAATGTCTTTCAATCACTGAACTGGGTAAACAAAGGGATAAAGGTTAATGGAGATTATCTAACCCACCTTCGTTTAGCTGATGACGTAGTCATTTTTGCAACTACCCCATCAGAGCTGCAGAGTATGATCCAGGAACTTGCTGACAAGAGTAAAGAAGTGGGATTAAAAATGAACTTTCAGAAGACAAAAGTGATGCTCAATGCTTTTACAAGAAATGAAGATTTATCGATTGATGGAGAAAAGCTGGAGATAACAGACACGTACGTTTATCTTGGACAGCAGATATCAAGTGAGGGTCACATTGATGAAGAAATTAATCGGCGTACAAAACTTGCCTAGAGAGCTTTTGGAATAAACAGCATAATTTTCAAGAGCAATATGCCATTATGTCTTAAAAGAAAAGTGTTTGATCAATGCATCCTTCCAGTGCTTACGTATGGTGTACAGACGTGGACCTTTACTAAAAGAGACATACAAAGGCTGCAGACAACTCAAAGTAGCATGGAGTGGTGCATGCTTGGTGTAACCAGGAGAGATAAGAAGAGGAACTCGTGGATCCGAAAAATGACAAGAGTGGAAGACATCATGATCAGATTTTAATCCCTGAAATGGCAATGGGCTGGACATACTGCCAGAAGGACAGACCATCGATGGGCAGCCGAAATTTTAGATTGGATTCCAAGGGACAGGAAAAGACCCAGAAGAATACCACATGGGTGATGGGTGGATGAAATTCGAAAGTATGCGGGAGTGACACGGAGAAGACTGGCACAAGACAGACCGTTGTGGAGGAAACTTGGGGAGACCTTCGTCCAGCAGTGGATTGATAAAATGGTTGACAATGATGACCTTGTGGAAGGAACTATTAATTTCTCCCGAGAAATATTTTTTAATCATCCGATGGACGATAGTTCTAAGATTTGGATGCTTGCAGACCATCCTCACTAGTTAAAAATTTTACGCAATCATTTCATTGACCATGGTCTTGTCTTGCAGGACGGATCTGTGCTCCAAACTGTCATCATCAAAGAAGTTTTCGAGAAGGATTCTGGGGAGATAAAGTTGTGTCCTAAATAGTTACCGTTCTATATAGCAATCAAAGGGAACGTGAGGCAAAAAGTAGGCCCAGCAGAAACTTAGTTTTCAGCCACCACTGCAAAGGGTATTGAATATCTAACAGAGCATAAAAGCGCTGCAGTTTTCTTCAATTTAGTAGATCCATTTTTTGACATTATGAATTCATTTTTTGACATTACCCACACCCTGACAAAAGCAAACCTCTAAAAGCAGGTTTTGGTACTAACCCCCTTTTTATACAACTAAAGGAAATTCTGAACAAAATGAAATCCGAAATATTGAATCTCACAGTAATGGGGAGAAAACATATGCTGCCTTTCCAAAAAGGCATTCTTGTATCAATTTCTTCTCTTCTCGGTCTCTGTGAGGATTTAACGCTTCGTGAAGTCCGTTACATTTTAACTACTCGTTTGACTCAAGATGCCCTGGAGAGTTTGTTCAGTCAAATAATAGGCATAGGTGCTTTTTAGGACCATCCCTCACCTACGGAATTTATTAGTCGTTTAAAACACATATTGCTGGGAAATAAATTGCCTAATTTGTCCAAGAAAGTTAATACAGAGTTTCAAGAAGGTAAAACTCTCCAAACATATTTGACAGCAGAGCTACTAAAGGAAGCTTTCACTATACAGCTGATAATCAAGAAATTCTTGATGAAGTATCTGGAGAAATAAACTCAGATGACTTAGAAGCTTTAGAAAAAATTTGCAATGAGCCATGGCCGCAAGATTGAGACGATGACATACTTAAAACAGTTCAAGATGAGCAATGTAATGCTGAGAAACAAGCTCTGCGTTATGTCGCAGGTAATATTACCTATCGCTTACGCGATAAAAATCCCTCCCTTGGAACAATTTCTAGAAATGCCGAAGATTTTCCATCTGCTCAATGGATAAAAACTTTATCACTCGGGGGACTAACAGTGCCTTCACCAAAGTGGATGAGAACGGCGGATCAATTTGAAATAATTTTTAAGTCAATTCACGTGACAGAGGGACGCGGTGGCCTTGTGGGCAACGAACGTGACTGCCACGGCAGGTCCGAACGCTCGATCCACTAAATATCTGCCGTGCGTCGGATGGGAACGTTAAGCCGTCGGACCCCGGGTACTGGCCCCCGGTAACAAATAAGGGCGTCTTCCTCCCCCCCTTTCTACTTCTCTTCCGTGTCACTTTCCTATCAGGCACTCTAGCTCAAATCTCCTAGCTTCCTATTTCTAAGGGTTGTTTAAGACCTGGGGTCAGACACTCCCTTCCTAAAATCCTCTACAGAAGATCAGATGAGATCACGTGACAGAGGTTTCCCGAGAGAAAGGCATAATTCGAAAATAAAAAACTGTAACAGAAGAGAGATTTCCAGACACCTGCAAAGAAGCTGTGAAAATTTATTGCCGCATACGAACATTTATCAGAATTCGGTATATTAATCACAACAAAGATTTAGTGTCGGAAAGAAAATCAAATCAAAAGAAAACCAGATGGATAAATTCTGCCGTTAAAAAACGCAGCACGACGCTGTCAATATCTAAACCTGGTGAATATCTTCCTCCTTTTTAGCTATCATCATCATCATAATTGTCAACCATTATCAAACCACTGCTGGACGAAGGTCTCCCCAAGTTTCCTCCACAACGGCCTGTCTTGTGCCAGTCTCCTCCATGTCACTCCCGCATACTTTCGAATTTCATCCACCCATCTCCCATGTGGTCTTCTTCTGGGTCTTTTCCTGTCCCTTGGAATCGAATCTAAAATTTCGGCTGTCCATGGATGGTCTGTCCTTCTGGCAGTATGTCCAGCCCATTGCCATTTCAGGGATTTAACTCTGATCATGATGTCTTTCACTCTTGTCATTTTTCGGATCCACGAGTTCTTCTTCTTATCTCTCCTGGTTACACCAAGCATGCACCTCTCCATGCTGTCTGCAGCCTTTGTATGTCTCTTTTAGTTAAGGTCCACGTCTCTGCACCATACGTAAGCACTGGAAGGATGCATTGATCAAACACTTTTCGTTTAAGACATAATGCTCTTGAAAATTATGCTGTTTCTTCCAAAAGCTCTCCAGGCAAGTTTTGTACGCCGATTAATTTCTTCATCAATGTGACCTTCACTAGATATCTGCTGTCCAAGATAAACGTACGTGTCTGTTATCTCCAGCTTTTCTCCATCAATCGATAAATCTTCATTTCTTGAAAAAGCATTGAACATCACTTTTGTCTTCTGAAAGTTCATTTTTAATCCCACTTCTTTACTCTTGTCAGCAAGTTCCTGGATCATACTCTGCAGCTCTGATGGGGTAGTTGCAGTTGCAAATTTAGCTATACAGGTATTTTAATAAATTTTTCTCTTTCTGTTATTTACGCCTTCCGATAAAATAAACGAAAACGTTACTTGCTACGATATATATGTATATAACATTCAGAGTTGTGTAAAAAAATATAATACGTGCAAAGGTGTTCAGCTTATTCCGACAGCTATGACTACTGCCCTCAGAGGCAGCATCCCAATTCGTCAGTGTACTCGCAGTGACGTCACGTCCTCCCCAGCAAAGCGACTTGCTTTTGACTGTCTAGTGGATCAGCCCTTCCTTATTATCTAGCCTTGGGTAGAAAGACGCCCTTATTTATTGGTAAACGGTAAAAATACCCCCGGGAAAAAATACCCCCGGAGAAAATACCCCTGAAAACTGAAAAGCGGAAACAATGCCCCCGGAAGAAATACCCCCAGAACAAACGGTTCACTGTAAACTGCCACACAGGAACACTGATATGTGGCAGTGTTCCGGTGTGGCAATTTGCCGGCAACCCTGCCACACATCTTTCAGCAACTTGGCCACAAAAGTTCAAAGGGGGTGGGGAGCTATAAAAATTGCCGTTTCTGGGCCTATATGGAGAACTGAATTGGGAACTCCAAACGAATTTCAAGATAACGTTCCATGTAAGCCAAACGAGAATTGTACTTCAATTTGAAGAAATAAATTTCCGAGGATCCGAGGTACTTTTGGTGGTGGGGAAGTTCAACCCCCAACTTCCGTAATATTAGATTCTGAGCAGCTGGAGTCTGTCAGTGTATCCAGGTTGTTCCCCTTGAAGCGTCCGCGAGGTCCGTGAGCTTTGGGGGGGGGGGGGGGGGTCCCAAAATGTTAAAATGGACGTAGAGCTGTAAACATTAGAACCATGCTTCACATAATGATTCTGTACACGACCACGAATTTTCAGAAAGGTGGGGTGCAAGTTTCTAAGAGCGTAAACAAGTGTTCAAGGTAAAGGATTTGCTCGCAATTTCCATGCTTCATGTTGTGTTTAATGGTAAGCTATGAATGCCCTTCCCCCTCCCCCAGAAATTTGGTGAAGCCTGTGAAAGGGATACGAGGTGCTTGGTTTGGAGGGCTGTACCCCCAACTTCCGAAATTTTATATTCTGGAACTCTAGAGTCGGTCAGTGTAACCTCGATGTCATCCGTGAATAGCTCTTAGAAACGGGTAGGGGGGGGGGGGTTACCCCACCCACCTGAAAATTCGTGGTCGTGTACAGAATCATTATATAAAACATGGTACTAATGTTTACAGCTCTACATCCATTTTAACTTTTGGGGGAAGCCACCCCCCCAAGCTCATGGACCTCGCGGACACTTCAAGGGGAATTTCCTAGATACACCCAGCAAAAACACAAGTGCTGGAAAACTGCTGGCCACCAGCTGGCAGTGATGGGTCACTGCTGGCTGAAATCTGCCGTTCACGGCCCGGTAGTGGTCCGTTGATGGCAGCGCTATCAGTTGGCGAGCCATTGATGGCCCTGCAGCATCGGCGTGAATTGTGGGCCTCAAAGCAAGTGCCACTAGTGGCCCGTTGCTGGCAACCAATGCAACCCCCAACAGCAGGTCAAAGCAACGGGACCGCGCATGCGCAGAAGCAACACTTTCTGTGTCTCTCATGGTACCAGTTAGTTGAAGACGACGCTATCGCCATCGTGTTATTTTAGTGGATGTTAAGAAAAAATCCATATGTGGAGAGGTAAATTAATTTCCTAATGAAATTTTACGTCGACGAAGATATCAGATTAAGCCGTGAAATACTAGATTACAGCCATGAAATACACCCACTCCATTCTCATGAATTCATGGAATGGAGTGGATGAATAACAAGAAAAAATTTGAAACCGCTTGAAACAAATGTCCTGGAAAACCATTAAAACAACGTTTGTTGAAAAAAAAAAAAAAAAGAATTATACGCGTACAAAATTTACTAATTATTTGAAAGAAAAAAAAGACAACGCTATGTGGTGTACTCATCCATGGGTTGAATACACAAGACTGGGAGGAATTCGCTTCTAAAAATAACGAGAAGTAAAATAAAATATCTTTTACTCTTTAAAACAAATGTAGCTTCGGACAACGGAAAGGAAAGACACAACGTTAAAAATGTAGCAGAATGTGACATGAACCCGGGTAAATATATATTTATTCAACAATCTCATTTCAAGACGGCAAGGACAGTACAAAACTTTGGAAAGCGACTCTAAGTATGTACACGCCTTGAAAATGAATGAAGTTCCCTTAAGGTAAAAAAAAAAACTATCGTTATGTTGAAAAAATTAATTTATCAATTATATGAAACTGACTTTTATGAAAAATACCTCTCAATATTGTAAAATGAAAGAGGGAAGCATTCGATTACACATTGCATACCGAATTGACAGCTTTAAGCATTTGCTCGAGCGTGGCAAATTAGTCCGGTCGGTACAGAGCTTTGCTGTCACGCAAACGGCCCTGGGTTCAATTCCAGTCATTGAAAGTTTTTCCGGTCTGTTGATAAAATTTTCCCCAGTGCAGTGCGTTAATTCACAAGCTTCGTAAGGGTAGAAAGAAAAAAATTGTAGCTTTGGGAAACTGCGGTTATCCTTGCTTTTTCTTTTTATTATTATGGCTACTACTGGGAAATTGGCGGACAAGATTCGGCAAGCCACCAGTTACGTCACGTGGTTGCTGCTGCCACTAACGGCACACTAGTGGACCACATTAGGCTAGCCATCATTTCTGGCACGTGCTTGCAGGGCCACTGAAAGGGCAACTTGTGGCAGCTACTGCCTGTGATGGACCACTGATGGCCCTGTTGTGGCATATGACAACTGATGGGGTGCCAACTGTTGGCCTGAACTGCTGGCCTTTCTGTTGGCAGCCCGGACATTTTATTGACAGTTCGGCAGCGGCAACATAGTGCTGGGCCATTGCTGGCAGTGCTGGCTGCCAGCACGACCCAGTTTTTGCTGGCCCAGCAAGACTGTTTTTGCTGGGCATTGACAGACTCCAGTGGCCCAGAATATAATATTACGGAAGTTCAAGGTTGCCCCCCCCAAGTGTACCTCGGATCCTCGGCAATTTATTTCTTCAAATTAAAGTACAATTCTCCCTATTGGCTTACATTGAACGTTTTCGCGAAATTGGTTTGAAGTTCCCAATTCAGTTCTCAATATAGACCCTGAAACGGCAATCTTTAAACCACCCCCCTCCCGTTTTGAACTTTTGTGGCCGAGTTGCTGAAAGATGTGTGGCAGGGTTGCCGGTAAATTGCCACACCGGAACACTGCCACACATCAGTGTTCCTGTGTGGCAGTTTACAGTGAACCGTTTGTTCTGGGGGAATTTCTTCCGGGGGCATTTTTTTTTCCGCTTTTCGGTTATTCAGGGGTATTTTCTCTGGGGGTATTTTTACCTACATCCTTATTTAATACCGGGGGGGGGCAGTACCCGGGACCCGACAGCTTAACGTTCCCATCCGATGCAAGGCGGATAGTTAGTGGTTCGAGCGTTCGTACCTGCCTGATGGGATCGAACCTGAGATTTCTCCGTGGCAGTCTCGAACGCTGACCACTAGGCAATCCGCGCCCAAGTGGCCCTAAATTAGGGACTGCCGACTGCTTATAGACCCTCGAGTTGCTAATTGTGGTTGTTAAAACAAAAAACAACAAGAAAAGTTCCTCCTCTTCTACATCGGGGCCGGAGCAGCTACGGTTGCTCAAGGAATGTAGCATTGTGGCCTATCAATTATGGTAATCATCCGTTTTACACAAACATAATACCCAAGGTGATCAATAATTTTAAACAGATTAAATCTTTTTACATATTTTTCGCAAAAATTAAGGACATTATGTAAAACTGCTGTTATATTTCATATGAGTTCTTTAACGGCATAACTAAAAGCTTACGAAAAATCAGAATTTAATGAAACACGAAAAAATCTTTAGAAATAAGGCGTTTTTCCAAAAAAGTAACTAGATCACTAAATGCGTGAAAAAATCAGCAGATCTACGGATAAACCAGTAGACCAGGCAACTCTGTCAGTGGGAATAAGATAGTGACTTTCGCGGTATCTTAGCCCTTTAAGCGGCCGGTGTACGTGAAAATATTTTTGCCAAAAATCCATGGAAGCTTCAGGGATTATTGTTCCAAATTTTCCCCTCTCCTTGAACCTAAAATGTTCCCATTTCGGCGGGCATTCCAATTGCTGACCCCTTCTCACTCAGCAGGGTGTAACACAAACCTGTCACAGGAGATTACCCCTCTCATCAAGTCCTTTATTTCTGTTCTATGACCTGAGGCGAGAAGAGACTCCCCCCCCCCCAACACACACACACACCCTTCTGCCTGAAGATCACAGACCAGTTGCTGAGTCATTCGGTGGACAAACGGGGAAAGTCCGTTAGGTGCAGTCCCCCTCCAATAAAAATCTTGTCCTTCATTGCTCAGACGAAGGAAACAATGCCATCTTCAAAATACTTTATTGCAGTCTTTCAGAACACATTTTAATCATTTTAAGATTTATTTGAACTGGGAATGCCGTTCCTTTTATATTTCTGTAAAAGACAGAAACGAGCTGTTTAATATGTGATATCGGTCAAAGAATGGTCTTGTTCCCTCTAGTTATAGCATTAATACTGGTTCACTGTAAACCGTCACACAGGAAAACTGCCACACCGGAAGATTGCCACACCGGAAGATTGCCACACAGGAAAACTGCCACACCGGAAGATTGTCACACCGGAAGATTGCCACACAGGAAAACTGCCACACCGGAAGATTGCCACACAGGAAAACTGCCACACCGGAAGATTGCCACACCGGAAGATTGCTACACAGGAAAACTGCCACACCGGAAAACTGCCACACCGGAAGATTGCCACACCGGAAGATTGCCACAGAGGAAGATTGCCACACAGGAAAGCTGCCACACGCATTTTATTAAGGGGCAGGGTACAAATTGCTATTCCTCCGAGGAACACTTTGAATGTGTGGCAGTTTTCTGGTGTGGCAGTTTTCCAAGTTTCCGAATTATGTGCGGCAGCAGTTTCCCAAGGTGCCTAACGATGGGAAGGAGCTCTTTTGTTCGTCTGAATTTTCGTGTCGGTTCATAGTTAGGGCAACTGGCCACAGAAGTTCGAGGGGTGGGGTATAAAGATTGCCGTTTCTTGGTCTATATTGAGAATTGGATTGGGAACTCCAAACAAATTTCGAGAAAACGTTCTATGTAAGCCTAGCGAAAATTGCTGTGTTCAGGAAAGGACAATAAGGTGGGATTTTTTAATAACGCTGCACTTTAACTTAGGCACTAAATATTTACATAACATGACAAATTTGTAATATTTTTCTTTTTCTTAATTAATTCACATGCCCAACACTTAGGCCTGAGTATGATCCGACATGAAAATTCAGACAAACAAAAGAGCTCCTTCCCATCGTTAGGCACCTTGAAAAACTGCCACACATAATTCGGAAACTTGGAAAACTGCCACACATTCAAAGTGTTCCTCGGAGGAATAGCGATTTGTGCCCGGCCCCTTAATGAAAATCGTGTGGCAGTTTTCCTGTGTGGCAGTTTTCTAAGTTGCTGAAAAATGTGTGGAAGTTTTCCTGTTTGGCAGTCTTCCTCCAAGCATTAATACTAGCTAGATGGCAATTGCAAACGTTCGTGTGGGTGGCTCTAGTTTGACCCAGAAGTGTTTGGAGTACCCAGAATTCTCTACCACTACCTATGCTTTTTATCCAGAAAAATGAAAGCCTCGGGGCTTAATTTTAAACAAAGCTTCAAGCGCAGTCTTTATCTGCAGCCCATTCTTCGAGCTCATGGATCTATAATGAGCGTCCAATTTTCTGTAGCACACATTTACAGTTTAACGAGCAGTAACGGAAATATTTTTTCTTTTTTCAAATTTAGTAATAATAGAATAGAAATTTGAAAAAAAAAATGCTGCCCATTTTTATGACTCTGTTATATCTTTTATTTTGAACAAATTTATTATAAGAATAATCATATGTTATAAACAAATATTTAACCAATTCACCATAGTTATCTTCCAACGTTAATCGGTACCAACGTTACATTCTAATACGGAACACGTGTTAAAGTTATGAACAATGGCACACGTGTTAATGCTATTCACTGGAACACGTGTTACTGTCATCAATGTTAAATACAAGGTGTTAATTTTATTGTTATATTTATTATTATGAACAAATTATAGGTGCATCAATTACAGATCATTTACCGATTAAATTTACTTTATTGTGCCTTTTTATAACTATGGGACTTTTGTTCTACAGTGATCGTATATGGACAAAAACGTGCCCCTTATATGTACTGGCATATAATAAAGCACGGCGTTGTGATTCACCTTTATCCCGTCACTGAAATGGTGGGGGAGTAAAGGTGCCGCTCGTGAAAGAAATCAGAAACATAAACACATATCTTAGTTTACACATACCTTAACTTATGTCTTGTGTGGTTATAAGGAAAACAAACAGGAATCTTATGTGGAAGTAATCAAAATAGTTTAATACGAGAGAATTAGGAACACTAAGGTACCACGTGCGTGGGTGCATCCGTTAACAATACCTTACACATAAAATTTACTCTTATTACGATTTTTCTCTATAACGTCTCCGATCATTTCTGCATACATCTATTTATATATATAAGTGCAAAGCTTAGTGATTCATTTTGCTTCCAGTTCCTTTTCTCCTATGCTTTACCTAAATGTTTTACCTAGCTAACTGGGTTTTCATTGTTTTATCATGACCAATACACACGCCACGTGCTCTAAATAGGGTTATGAATTAATTTAAGCAAGTACATGCAATAAAAGGGAAAAGGAAAATAACTTATCTGGTATCTCCATATGTCTTTCAGGTTTTCAACACTGGGCATATACACCTAATTCAGCTGACTGGCGCTATCCGAACTCGGCTCTCCGTTTGTCAACGTTGGGCATATTTCATTTCTCTCTCGTCATACTCGGCACTCAATACCCACGTCTGTTCCTTGTCGCTACCCGCACTCCACTACTCTCGACCAGTGAAGACCCCTGACCTTCTGAGCTTCACCTTGTCCGCTGATGCCAAGGTCACTTGACCTTCTGAGGGGTTCATCTATTCCGTCAGGTGAACGTTACTTCGCTCCCTTCTTGGGAACTGACCCTTCAACTTTTCCGACCCCCCTATATCCCCTGGGGCCTAAGTATCGTCTCAAGGCTTGAGATTGCCTCTCGCTATCCCCTGGGGCTATCTATGCACGTGCATGTTGGACTAAATTTATTTTAAATAATTTTATTTCCAACATTCCTCCCTTACCAAATGTAATCTTTATGGGGGGCCAAAAGGAATGCTGGTGGAAAAAACTACACGCACGGATAGACTACTCCATCCTTACCTAGTAATCCTCTATCTTTTTCCTCATGTGCACTTATATATATATATAGCAATGAAATTATATAAAATATTCATAATCACACATATACACAATACACTTTTCAAACACAAAAAGTAATTAACTGTTACGGTCCTGCACCCACAATACATATCTAAAAAATATCAATTCAGTGATACTGCTGGCATCTGAAGCTTACATGCACGTGTCGTTTAGTACACTTTGAGCTGTTGCTTACCAAGTATCAGTAACACATTTAACTGCCAAACACTTTTCCGTTTGTTTGTTTGCTTTTATATTAATTTTTTTTTTCATTGTCATTGTCCACGTCCACCGATTCTTGAGTTTTATTGTTTGACTTAATTTTTTTTTTTTCCTGGTGGAAAGTAAGACAAGGTGAAATTGTTCGATTTACGTTCAGTTCTGCGATTCACACACAATTCACACAAAAAGTTATCAGACATCAAACCAATATCACTGGCAGTTCGCAATATTTGGAGAACATTGTCACCTGATTTGTGCTTTTTATATGCTGGTAATAAAATTAGCTGTAGAACACTTAGCTCTGTACGTATATGTTTATCTAGGTATTATTCGTCCACAGTCACCTATAGCATGGGTTATTCACCAAGGTCTCTTTGACCCTGGAACACAATAACAGCAAAATCATTTCACCTGTGTTTTATTCATCTCTGCATGCGCCCTCATGGACAATGTCCTTTGTGCTTTTAAACACCACACCGCTCATCGGCCATACCGTTTTCACCACACCGTTCATCGGCCATACCGTTTTCATCACACCATTCATCGACCATACCGTTTTCACTACCTGTTGACCACACAGCACAACAAAGTCTTCGCTGTCAATGTAGCACTTTATTTAGTCTGTAGGTCATCCACATGAAAAACATGCGTTGCATTCACAGTAATTACGACCGTCCTTGGATACACCAGCACGCTTACATTACGTATGCCACGTGCGATCCGTTCGTTATTTTCAAAAGCTTGCATCATTACTTGAATATCCTCCTGTTGTTTGAGTTTGGGAAAAGAAAACGGTGTTTCAATCACTGCTGCACTCTAGTTCCCGTAGGAAGCATAGTTATTTTGTTCACCAACACGTGGTTCTTTTCGTTCACCAACACGTGGTTCTTTTCGTTCACCAACACGTGATTCTTTTTGTTCACCAACACGTGATTCTCTTTGTTCACCACCACATGGAACACACTGACTTTACTCACACTTTGATTTATTTTTCTTTTCTTCTATAACCTTCTCTCTTCCCCTGATTACGCACTGTACCGCTCTGTCATTACCCAGACTAGACGCGGCAGTGTGATCCGTCAATCCAAACAAAGTCAACTACCCAGTGGTTTAATTTTCATTTACCCTTATCTACATTCATTATCATTATTATTTTTTTCAGAATAGTTGTATATCTAATATCTTAGATTTACACTATTCTTTCCTTCCCAAGCAAAGATAGATCCGCTCAGCCCAATCAATCATTACCTTCACGCTGCACCTAAACATTATTAACATTAATATTTAAAATTACACTGGCCAATATCACTATTAAATTTTTATTTGACGAATTTTTCGTGCATACACCTCCACAAGAGATAACCAAGTGTTCCTGGGGGAAATATTCTGATAGAACATAACGTTAGCTTCCTATATTTCCAATGGAAAATCTTTTGTATACATTTCCTTCACAATTAGTGTGTTCTCAAGGATGGAAATTTGAACATCGATTAAAATAACTTCATACTGTAACTTGGAATACTTAACAATTTCTAAAGCATAAGCATAATTATATTAAAAACCAATAACGTTTCCTTTGGTGGTTTTGAAACCAGAAAAAAGATGGCGCGACCTGTACTTTGATGACGTCAGTGGACAAATAAATGTTGGATTGCATAATTACGGTAATGGTTTAGAAAATATTATTACGCTTATGGTTTAGAAAATATTAAGTATTCCAAATTATGAAATGAAGCTATTTTAATCGATGTTCAAATTTTCATTCTTGGGAACGCATTAATTGTGAAGAAAATGTGTACAGAAGTTTTTCCATTGGAAGTATAGGAAGCAAAATTACTTGACGTCCACCTTAAAGTAGCAATTCTTTTATGTATGTATGTACATTTTATTTTGAAAACGGCTCTAAGAATTTTGATGAAAGTCGTTAACCTACCGTTTCCTGGTACTAGAAATCAATTGAGCTTGATCTCGACTTTAGGAGAATTCGTTTAGTTTGTTAAATAACCACCCCGAATTATAACGTTTTTAGTGTCATGGCGTCGTCCAATTAATGTTATCCATGCTTAGATATCTTATGACGTCACAATCTCGCGTTTAAGAATGATGGCGCGCGGTCACGCCATCTGTCTCATTACGTCACGCGTTGTGGGTGGATCCTATTAGTTTTATGACGTCACACTCTTGCGAGCAGATGGTCGCGATTCCCATCTGCCTCATTACGTCACGCGTTGTGTGCGTATGTCCGTCCGCACGATAACTCGCGTAAAAATTGTTCGATTTCGATGAAATTTTAGTATGTGGTAGGGGAACATCTGGGAAGGAACCCTAATGAAAGTGAACGAAATGGGGTCAAAGGTCAGGACATAGGAGCGTGATCCATTCCATTGCTTTTATGCGTCATAACTAACGTAAAAAAGGTACGATTTTGATGAAATTTTAGTATGTGGTAGGGGACTACCTGGGAACAAACCCTATCGAAAATGGGCGAAATGAGGTCAAAGGTCAGGACATAGGAAGAGGAATCACTTCCATCGCCATTATGCGTCATAACTTACATAAAAATGCTTCGATTTGGATGAAATGTTATTAAGTTGTAGGGGCCTGCCTGAGGACGAATCCTATGGAAAATTGGCGAAATGGGACACAGGAGCGGGATCTATCCCATGGCCCTTATGCATCATAACTTACGTAAAAATGCTTCCATTGCGACAAAACTTTATCATGTTATTTCGGAGGTATACTGAACCGATTCTGTTGAATATAATTGAAATGGGATCAAAGATCAGGGCACAGGAGCGATATTTATACCACAGTCATTATCCTCATAACTTGAGTAATGATTTCTGATATGTTGGATTGCATGATTTTACTAACTTGTTTCAGGTGTATTGACTATAAATCTGTCACTGGTTGTAAATGCTCCCTTGCAGTCCTTAGTCTAACACTATGTAGCCTGGTTGCTTTATAGTCCTTTATTCTCTGTTCCATCACCCAAGGAAAGATTCGAAAGAAGTAGGTCCCGGACATGGAAATTGTGCCACAGTATAGAAAAACGGTTACTCAAACATCTTTTCTCTACTTTCTTAGGTTCATCGCCCTTTTTATAGCATTCTTAGCGGAAAAGTTAATCAGACAGGGACGATTACTGACAATCATACCCCCAAATGACCACTTAGAATGACAAACCTAAGGTAAAAGCAACGCTTTCTGAAGCGTAGTTTCACTCGTTTCTGTCGCTTTCGGTCTACTTCTTAGACAGCGAATATATTCGTTCGAGCTGATTTCAACCTATTTTGTTTACCCCGAGTTAATTCGTTCCAGCCGGTTAAAGGGTAAAAATAAAAAAATTCGCTAAATTGAGGAAATGTGTTCGTTAAATCGGGAAACGCCGAGCATTAATTTCAATGTGGTTCAGTCCGGACCATACAAAATGTACGTAAACTCGCTGAATTCGTTGAATCGCAGTCCGTTAAATAGGGGTTTTGACTGTATTCAATATTTGTGTATATATACAAATTATTTAATCAAATCAAACACATTCAATCAATAAGTACTACAACAATATCAAGAAGTAACCAGCCACCGAATACCAATCATCAGGGAAAGACATATCCGGCAGCCGACCACTTCTGGGGTCAGCTACCGGATATGTCTCTTCCTGGTTGTAAAAGTAAAGACATATCAGCTACCGGATATGTCTTACTTTGGATCAGCTACAGGGCATCCCTTACAGTACGGATGAACTGCTGGATATGTCTTTACTTTTAGTATCAGTAGCTGACCCCAGGGTTCAGCTACAGGTGCTAAAAGTAGTCTAGTAATCTAGCAATGGGTACTTTAACAGTCAGCTACATGTGTTTACCTTACTATCGGTAGCGAACCCCCTAGGGTTCAGCTACCGGTGCCAAACGTAGTCTAGCAACGGGTACTTTAACAGTCAGCTATATGTGTTTACTTTACTATCGGTAGCGAACCCCCCAGGGTTCAGCTACCTGTGCCAAAAGTTGTCTAGTAGTCTAGTAAGAGGTACTTTAACAGTCAGCTGCATGTGTTTACTTTACTAACGGCAGCGAACCCCTTAGGGTTCAGCTACCGGTGCCAAACGTAGTCTAGTAGTCTAGCAACGGATACTTTAACAGTCAGCTATATGTGTTTACTTTAGTATCGGTAGCGAACCCCCTAGGGTTCAGCTACCGGTGCCAAAAGTTGTCTAGTAGTCTAGTAAGAGGTACTTTAACAGTCAGCTGCATGTGTTTACTTTACTATCGGCAGCGAACCCCTTAGGGTTCAGCTACCGGGGCCAAACGTAGTCTAGTAGTCTAGCAACGGATACTTTAACAGTCAGCTATATGTGTTTACTTTAGTATCGGTAGCGAACCCCCTAGGGTTCAGCTACCGGTGCCAAACGTAGTCTAGCAACGGGTACTTTAACAGTCAGCTATATGTGTTTACTTTACTATCGGTAGCGAACCCCTAGGGTTCAGCTACCGGTGCCAAAAGTTGTCTAGCAGTCTAGTAAGAGGTACTTTAACAGTCAGCTGCATGTGTTTACTTTACTATCGGCAGCGAACCCCTTAGGGTTCAGCTACCGGTGCCAAACGTAGTCTAGCAACGGATACTTTAACAGTCAGCTATATGTGTTTACTTTAGTATCGGTAGCGAACCCCCTAGGGTTCAGCTACCGGTGCCAAACGTAGTCTAGCAACGGGAACTTTAACAGTCAGCTATATGTGTTTACTTTACTATCGGTAGCGAACCCCATAGGGTTCAGCTACCGGTGCCAAAAGTTGTCTAGTAGTCTAGTAAGAGGTACTTTAACAGTCAGCTGCATGTGTTTACTTTACTATCGGCAGCGAACCCCTTAGGGTTCAGCTACCGGTGCCAAACGTAGTCTAGTAGTCTAGCAACGGATACTTTAACAGTCAGCTATATGTGTTTACTTTAGTATCGGTAGCGAACCCCCTAGGGTTCAGCTACCGGTGCCAAACGTAGTCTAGTAGTCTAGCAATGGATACTTTAACAGTCAGCTACATATGTTTACTTTACTACCCGTAGCTGACCGCTATTAGGGGTGAGCTACTTTAGTCTATTAAAGACACACTGAGGGGTAGCTGACACCTAGTCTTCAGCTACCGGTACTAAAACTAGTCTAGCTACTGGTACTTTAAGAGTCAGCTACATGTGTTTATTTTACTACCGGTAGCTGATCCCTATTGAGGGTCAGCTATCGGTAGACTGAGGGTAGCTGACCCCTAATAGTGTGTCTTTAGTTTACCAAAGACACACTGAGGAGTAGCCGACACCGTGAGGAGTAGTAAGACACACTGAGGAGTAGCTGACACAGTGTTTCCAGCTACCGGTACTAAACGTAGTTTAACTACCGGTACTTTAAAGAGTCAGCTACATGTTTTTACTTTACTACCGGTAGCAAAGTAAACACATTAACCCCATCAGGGGTCAGGTACCCTTCAGTGTGTCTTTAGTTTACTAAAGACACACTGAAGGGTACCTGACAGTGTGTCTTTAGTTTACTACTGTGTCTTTAGTTTGTTTACTAAAGACACACTGAGGAGCAGCTGACACCCTATCTTCAGCTACCAGTGTTAAAAGTAGTCTACTTGTTTAGCTACCGGTCCAATTAAGGGTCAGATACCCTTCAGATCTACCCCTCATTAGCCGACCCCCATTAGGGGTTAGCTACCCCTTAGTGTGTCTTTAGTTTGCCAATGACTAAATAGTGGCGAGTCAGTATTTAGTCATCGGTCTGTAATTTTTTATCATTTGCATATTCTGCCCTAATCGGAGTTTGATCAGGATCAAACGACTTTCTCGGGGTGCTTCGTTTTTTTCCTTGACATAGATTCTACACACACGTGTGCATTCTTAAGTTTTTCAATAAAGCTCTGTTTTGCATTCGACTGTCATTTGACTGGTTCGAAATTCGTGCAATAATAAATTTTATTCAATGTAAAAATATTTTCAATTTTATATATATTATTTAAAAGTTTCATTCTTAAATTTCCACCACAAATGTCCTTGAGTGTTTCGTACTTACTAAAACTGAATTTTAGGATTTTTCATATTTGGGATACTTTGTTGCTCAACTACTTTTCCACTCAGAAAAGTGAAATGATTAACTGGCCAAGTGCAACAAAAGAACACTGAGGGGTTTCTTTCCCATCAGCAGAAGTCTGTTATGAGTCCCAAACCTCAGAAATTAAGTACGATGGGGACAAACGGAAATTAACCCTGTGCACCCATGAAAGAAAATACAGAATTGCACATCGAGAAAAGACAGATCACTTTAGTCGTACAGCAATACCGTATGGTACAGCGGCATCTCGTGCAGCACACAATTACGCATGCATTAGTACAATTTCTGAAACGTCACCTGGTTTGTTGGCATCGCTATGCAACCAGTGGTGCCGTTGTTGTAAAATGAGAATTGTACCAGAAAGGTAAAAATAGAGTTTTTATTTTACAAATTGTATCACAGAAATTAAATGTCTTTTGCTATAATACAAGTATGATCTCACACATGCATGTGATTTCATAAGATCCCACATTAATTCTGTTATGTTGCAAATTCCATATGGCATCATGTGACGTTAATATCCACATCAGCATAGATAGTCGACGACTTTTTTTCATCATTTGTCCTAAAATAAAAGAAACAAAATTACTTCTCCGACTGGCAATACACACATAATGCAATATATAAAGCGTCCCACAACAATCAATGGAGAAATTACACTGATGTCCAAAATTAAGGTCACAAACACATTTTTTACAATAATTCAAAATTGTAACCAGTAAAATGTTTAAAATTGCCGTAATATATACTTTGGGGAACGGTGAATCTAATGTGAGGGCCGCGGGTGGCCTAGTGGGCAACGTTCGTGACTGCCGCGGAAAGGACCTCAGGTTCGATCCACTAAATATCAGCCGTGCGTCGGATGGGAACGTTAAGCCGTCGGACCCCGGGTACTGGGCCTCCGGTAATAAATAAGGGCGTCTTCCTCCCCCTTTCTACCTCGCTTCCGTGTCACTTTCCTATCGGGCACTCTAGCCCAAATCTTCTAGTTTCTTATTTCTAAGGGTTGTTTAAGACCTGGGGTCAGACACTCCCTTCCTAAAATCCTCTACATATGAAAGAACAACAAAAAAAAATCTAATGTAATGGTAGCGGGTGGCATAGTGGGCAACGTTCGTGACTGCCACTGAAAGGACCTCAGGTTCGATCCCAGCTAGGTACGAACGCTCGATCCACTAAATATCCGCCGTGCGTCTGATGGGCACGTTAAGCCGTCGGACCCCGGGTACTAGACCCCGGTAATAAATAAGGGGTCTTGCTTCCTCTTTCTACCTCGAGCCGCGGATGGCTTAGTGGTTAGCAGTTCAGACTATCGATGCAAGGTCCTCAGGTTCGAACCTGGGCTGATCTTTCAGAGATGGTGTGATTTGCTAACAATCGCTGAATATCCGCCGTGCATCGGACGAGCACGTTAAGTGACGGCCCCCAGGCTGGACCCACTGGTTAAATGGGTATCCTTTTCTACGCCCCACCCTGAAATTCTCTCACCCCTCTATGTGCAATATCGTACTTGTACGGTGGCGCCATCTACTGTACTCTAATCTCACTACAAACTGTTCTGTCAAAGTCGCTAGCTAGACTTGCTCTCATTCCTTCCGTTTCTGTGTCCTGCCCAAAAAGGCGATCTCGCTGTATAGGTGGCTGGGACCAAAACTCTACTCACTGTGGACGGAAGTCCTACAAGAAAATGACAAATACATGTAACTCTTTCTACCTCGCTTCCGTGTCCCTTTCCTATCGGGCACTCTAGCCCAAATCTCCTAGCTTCCTATTTCTAAGGGTTGTTCAAGATCTGGGGTCCGACACTCCCTTCCTAAAAATCCTCTACATATGATATGATCTGATGAATCTAATGTAAGCATTCACTGTTTGTTAAACGGTTAACAGAGTGAGTTTGGTAAGAGAACGCAAAAGTGACCGTTTTCTGCATCTGCGTATTTCGTCTTTAGAATTTTTTTCTTGCAAGAAAGTTCACAAGACTGACTGATTTCAGTTGGAATGTGTGCTCGGAATCATTTAGACGATGAACTGAGATGAATCGCCATCGGCAGGCTTGAAGATGGCCAGTCTCAAGCGGAGGTCACTCGATGGTTACAGATTTCACGAAAATTGGTATCCAGGTTACGGCTCCAATTCCGAACAACGATTACCATCACCAGGAGGCCTGGCCAAGGCCATCCAAGAGCCACGACACCTGCGGAGGATCGTTACGTGGCATTAACTGCCAAGCGCTATAGACGGATGATGGCTAGAGACCTCTCTCAGGATCTCGCTGCTGCGACTGGAACAGCGATTTCGTTCGAGGCAAACTTTATACAGACGCCCACTCTTTACACCCGACGACCAGTGGTGTGCGTCCCTCTCACCAGATCGCAGAAGAGAGCCCGTTTGTCCTGGAGATAAACACATCTTTCTTAGAAACAGCAAGATTGGGGCCTTGAACCTTTCTGTGATGAGTTGAGATTCAGTACACAAAGTGATTCTCGACGAGTCTTCATCTGGAGACAGCATCCCACCAACATAAGGGAAATCGACCACTTTGGTGGAAGTGGAATCCTTCCGTGGACAGGCATCATGTTGGACGGCCGTACACCACTGCAAGTCTTCGATGGAGGGCACTGTGACCTCACAGCTCTATAAGGATGAGATCCTCGAACCTTATGTGTTTTTGAAAATTCTGAATTGTCCGTAACACATCTTGAAAACGGTAATTTACCGTCAATATAAGAAAGGAATTACGGAAAGGTTTCTGAAAATTTAGATTTTTTTTTGGCGTACGAAACATTCGAGAAATTCAGTTCTTTTTCGTCATTTCACGAAAAAGTTGTGTCAGAAACATGCTTCGTTAGCTCGCGAAAGAAATCACGCAAAGTGGCTCGTGAATTTCAGGAAAATTTTTACAGTGTATGGAAGTCGACGTCCATACAAGCCAGACCAGTGCATAGCAGTCGACGTCCATACAGTGTGTGGCAGTCGACATCCATATAGTGTATGTATGGCAGTCAACGTCCGTACAGTGTATGTAGGGCAGTCGACGTCTATACACTGTCCCCTTTTGATTACAGGGCACCGAAAGATTAGGATGTGGTTTATAAAGTCCTATCCCAAATGGAGTGAAGAGGACTGGGAACACGTTTTCTGGTATGATGAATCAGAGTTTCAACTCAATCCCGCCAACGGGATGGTGAGTGTGTGTCGTTAAACACAAGTGATGCACCCAGTTTCCCAAGTTGGAATACTACAAAGCAAGTGGAGGTGGTGTAACAATTTGGGGTGAGTTTCATATGGCCTTTCTTGGAATCCCCCTTACCTGTCGAAACTTGTCACTTGCACAAGGCGTAAGAACTCCCTCCCCGACCAATCGCACCCGTTCCTAACGATTCTATTTTAGAACACCATCTTTCAACAGGAGAGCATCACACGGTATACCTACCTGGTGGCGACAGATTGGAGACAGGAATTTTCAAGTGAGTTCACCACACGATTGGCCTTCTCGATCGCTGGATCTCAACCCCATTGAGAATTTGTGGAACGAGTTGAAAATACCTAAATATTAGTTAAGCAGAAAACACCAGGTAGGTATACCGTCATCACACGGTATACCTACCTGGTGGCGACAGATTGGAGACAGGAATTTTCAAGTGAGTTCACCACACGATTGGCCTTCTCGATCGCTGGATTTAAACCCCATTGAGAATTTGTGGAACGAGTTGAAAATACCTAAATATTAGTTAAGCAGAAAACACCAGGTAGGTATACCGTCATCACACGGTATACCTACCTGGTGGCGACAGATTGGAGACAGGAATTTTCAAGTGAGTTCACCACACGATTGACCTTCTCGATCGCTGGATCTCAACCCCATTGAGAATTTGTGGAACGAGTTGAAAATACCTAAATATTAGTTAAGCAGAAAACAACCAGGAGTCGGACGGCGTCAGATCTGGGCTGTAGGGAGGCTGTTCAGGAACTTCAAACCCGATTTTCTCGATAGCCTGTGAAGTGGACGCTGGGGTTTGGCGTAGTCGCGCTTCAGAATCATTGGATTCGTTTCTCTCACTCACGCGGTTTATTCGCTGCTTTAACTTTTTTAAGGTATGCACGTAGCATACCTTAGAAAAGTTAAAGCAAAGAATAAACCTCAAAGTTGATAGTCGTACCTTTGATCATGCACTCCTGATGAACAATGCCTCTGTCGGTACTGACACAATAAGCATGCACTTTCCGGCAGAAATTTGAGTTTTGAATTTTTTCGCTCGTGGAGAAGATGGGTGTCTGTATTCCAGCGATTGATTTTTCATTTTTGGGTCATTATGGTGAAACTTGGGTCATAATGGTGAGTGGTAAGGTAACGCGGTACAAAATAAACACACACTTTGTTGTGTCCTAAAACGTTAACAATGACATTGGCACTACCTAAAGTACGAGGGTTGTACCGAAAGTAATACAAAAGTGGGCATAACTTTTTTATTAACTGACAGGCCGTTCAAATTGCACATGTTGGTAGAGTAACTTTTCTATAGTAACCCTTTTCTTCATTGCAGGTAAATACAAGGGTTGTATCGAAAGTAGTGCAAAAGTGGGCATAACTTTTTATTAACTGACAGATGTCGTTCAAATGGCACATGTTGGTAAAGTAACTTTTCTATAGTAACCCTTCTTTTTCATTGTAGGTAAATACGAGGGTTGTACCGAAAGTAATACAAAAGTGTGCATAACTTTTTTATAACTGACATAGGTCGTTCAAATTGCACATGTTGGTAGAGTAACTCTTCCTCTATAGTAACCCTTTTTCTTCATTGAAGGTAAATACGAGAGTTGTACCAAAAGTAATGCAAAAGTGGGAATAATTTTGTTATTAACTGACAGAAGTCGTTCAAATGGCATATGTTGGTAGAGTAACTCTTCCTCTATAGTGACCCTTCTTTTTTATTGTAGGTAAATGCTACGGTTGAACCGAAAGAAATGCAAAAGCGGGCATAAGTTTTTTATTAACTGACAGAAGTCGTTCAAATGGCATATGTTGGTAGAGTAACTCTTCCTCTATACTGACCCTTCTGCATTACAGGTAAATGCTACGGTTGAACCGAAAGAAATGCAAAAGCGGGCATAAGTTTTTTATTAACTGACAGAAGTCGTTCAAATGACACATGTTGGTAGAGTAACTCTTCCTCTATAGTAACCCTTCTTCTTCATTACAGGTAAATGCTACGGTTGAACCGAAAGAAATGCAAAAGTGGGCATAAGTTTTTTATTAACTGACAGAAGTCGTTCAAATGGCATATGTTGGTAGAGTAACTCTTCCTCTATAGTGACCCTTCTGCATTACAGGTAAATGCTACGGTTGAACCGAAAGAAATGCAAAAGCGGGCATAAGTTTTTTATTAACTGACAGAAGTCGTTCAAATGGCACATGTTGGTAGAGTAACTCTTCCTCTATAGTGACCCTTCTTCTTTATTGCAGGTAAATGCTACGGTTGAACCGAAAGAAATGCAAAAGCGGGCATAAGTTTTTTATTAACTGACAGAAGTCGTTCAAATGGCATATGTTGGTAGAGTAACTCTTCCTCTATAGTGACCCTTCTTCTTTATTGCAGGTAAATGCTACGGTTGAACCGAAAGAAATGCAAAAGTGGGCATAAGTTTTTTATTAACTGACAGAAGTCGTTCAAATGGCATATGTTGGTAGAGTAACTCTTCCTCTATAGTGACCCTTCTGTATTACAGGTAAATGCTACGGTTGAACCGAAAGAAATGCAAAAGCGGGCATAAGTTTTTTATTAACTGACAGAAGTCGTTCAAATGGCATATGTTGGTAGAGTAACTCTTCCTCTATAGTGACCCTTTTTCTTCATTGCAGGTAAATGCTACGGTTGAACCGAAAGAAATGCAAAAGTGGGCATAAGTTTTTTATTAACTGACAGAAGTCGTTCAAATGGCATATGTTGGTAGAGTAACTCTTCCTCTATAGTGACCCTTTTTCTTCATTGCAGGTAAATGCTACGGTTGAACCGAAAGAAATGCAAAAGCGGGCATAAGTTTTTTATTAACTGACAGAAGTCGTTCAAATGGCATATGTTGGTAGAGTAACTCTTCCTCTATAGTGACCCTTTTTCTTCATTACAGGTAAATGCTACGGTTGAACCGAAAGAAATGCAAAAGCGGGCATAAGTTTTTTATTAACTGACAGAAGTCGTTCAAATGGCATATGTTGGTAGAGTAACTCTTCCTCTATAGTGAACCTCCTTCTTCATTACAGGTAAATGCTACGGTTGAACCGAAAGAAATGCAAAAGCGGGCATAAGTTTTTTATTAACTGACAGAAGTCGTTCAAATGGCATATGTTGGTAGAGTAACTCTTCCTCTATACTGACCCTTTTTCTTCATTACAGGTAAATGCTACGGTTGAACCGAAAGAAATGCAAAAGTGGGCATAAGTTTTTTATTAACTGACAGAAGTCGTTCAAATGGCATATGTTGGTAGAGTAACTCTTCCTCTATAGTGACCCTTTTTCTTCATTGCAGGTAAATGCTACGGTTGAACCGAAAGAAATGCAAAAGCGGGCATAAGTTTTTTATTAACTGACAGAAGTCGTTCAAATGGCATATGTTGGTAGAGTAACTCTTCCTCTATAGTGACCCTTTTTCTTCATTGCAGGTAAATGCTACGGTTGAACCGAAAGAAATGCAAAAGCGGGCATAAGTTTTTTATTAACTGACAGAAGTCGTTCAAATGGCATATGTTGGTAGAGTAACTCTTCCTCTATACTGACCCTTTTTCTTCATTGCAGGTAAATGCTACGGTTGAACCGAAAGAAATGCAAAAGTGGGCATAAGTTTTTTATTAACTGACAGAAGTCGTTCAAATGGCATATGTTGGTAGAGTAACTCTTCCTCTATAGTGACCCTTCTGTATTACAGGTAAATGCTACGGTTGAACCGAAAGTAATGCAAAAGTGGGCATAAGTTTTTTATTAACTGACATAGGTCGTTCAAATTGCACATGTTGGTAGAGTAACTCTTCCTCTATAGCAACCCTTCTTCTTCATTGCAGGTAAATACGAGGATTGTACCGAAAGTAATGCAAAAGTGGGCATAAGTTTTTTATTAACTGACATAGGTCGTTCAAATTGCACATGTTGGTAGAGTAACTCTTCTTCTATAGCAACCCTTCTTCTTCATTGCAGGTAAATACGAGGTTGTACCGAAAGTAATTCAAAAGTGGGCATAAGTTTTTTATTAACTGACATAAGTCGTTCAAATTGCACATGTTGGTAGAGTAACTCTTCCTCTATAGTAAACCTTCTTCTTCATTGCAGGTAAATACGAGAGTTGTATCTAAAGTAATGCAAAAGTGGGCATAACTTTTTCATTAAATGACAGAGGTTGTTCATATTGCACATATTGATAGAGTAATTCTTTCTCTATACAAAGGAACTACTCAACATTGTCTCCATGACAAGCGATGCATTTGCCCCATCGTTCAAGCCCAACTCTCGAATCCTCTTTAAAAAAATTCAGGCCTGAGCTGTTGTACCCACTTATTCACAGCCACTTTCACCTCATCTGTGTCATCAAATCGTTGTCCCCGGAGACTGTTCTTCATTGGACCGAACAGATAGAAGTCGGAGGGTGCCTGTGCTGGGCTGTACAGTGTTTGGGGAACCACCGACCAGCCTAATTTGCTGATTGCCTGATTTGTTGCCAAAGATGTGTCTGGTCTCGCACTGTAGTGGTGAATGTGAATCCTTGGATCCATTTCAGATTTTTGTTCGGTCTATTCCTCCTTATGGGTTCTCTAAACTTCTTGAGTGTCTCAATGTACCACTTCATGGTCCCATTAAGGCCACGTTCCAGATAATCCAGGAGAATGACACCCCTGTTATCCCAGAAAACAGTCAGCATGACTTTCTGCGCTGATCGCTGGCTCATCAACTTCTTTGGCCTTGCTGATGAGGTGTGACGATATTCGATGGACTGACTCGTCATTTCTGGATCGTAAAGATACACCCACGTTTCATCCTCTGTCATCAGATATAAGCGTCTTCATTAGCTCCAAACACTTCCAGCGGATCACAGAAGACTTTCACCCTTCTCTTCTTCAAATCGGGTGTCAACTATGGAGGTACCCACTCAACATACACTTTCCGATACCCTAAGTCTTCCACCATTTTCTGTATGGCATTGTGAGCACAGTGCAGTTGTACAAAAAGCTCAAGTATTGTGAGTCGTGTCTCGGTCCGAATCGATTCATACACTCGCTGAGTATTCGCGTCAGTGGTCGCAGATGATGGTATCCCACTGCGTGGTTTGCCTTCAATGCTGGTTTCCCCTTTTTCAAACTTCTTCATCCATCTGTGCACATTGCTCATGTCAATGGTTTCATCTCCGTAAACATTCTGTAGCCTTCTGTGGACCGGCCTTCTGCCCCCTTCCTTCGTCAAGAAGTCAATGACAGCACGTTGCTTCTGTTTGGAATCCATTATTTACCTTAAATGAAGAAGGGGTACTATAGAGAAAGAGTTACTTTACCATCATGTGCAAATTGAACCCTTTCTACTTTGGTTAGGAAAGTTTTATTAACTCTCTCAGTTAATAAAAAAAGTTACTCCCACTTTTGAATTACTTTCGGCATAACCCTCATAATGTTCAGCTGATCTGCTGCGGTTCTCAGAGTTATACTTCGATTTTACCTGATGAGCTCATCGACTTTTTGGCGGTTCAAATCGAAAGTTGCGATTACGGGCCTCCTACTCCGCGGTGTACCCTTTACGGCCAACATCCCTCCACTGCCCTGCGATTTTCTTGCCCAACGACGAACCGCGCTTATGTCCAAATTTCCAGAACCATCAACTGCCACTAATCCAGCCTGAATTTCTTTGGGGGGTATATTTAAAAACGCTATAGCTGATCGTTGTTTGGCACCCGTCAACACAGTTGAAAAAGAATCATCCATTTTAAACACAATTAAATACGAACATATAGATGGATGGAATTCTGTTACGCAGTAAAACGGAACTAATGGCACAAAAGAATCGTTTGCATTCTGACTGGTTGCTAGGCAACAAGTCATGCGCGAGACACCGGACACATTACTTATTGAACATCCCTCGTAATTTATCGGTACACGATAAAATTTAACTGTTCTGAGAATAGCAATTTCCACACCGTGTTGAGTTGACTGAATTAATACAATTGTAATTCTAGGGTAACTTATTCATTCAACTAGTATGTAGAAACTGAAAGTACTTACGTCTTTGACAGAGTGGGAACACAAAGGACATTTTCCATAGGACACTACCCATATCGTAATACACAGGGTGTGAAACATATGGTTACACGGCAGTTTCCTGAAACCAGAAAAGAAAAAAATATTAAACATTTATGGAATAAGAAATTCATTTAATTAAAAGTTTACGAATTTACACGCATATCATAAGCTGTTCTACGAAAATCAGAGGTTAGCTAATCAAAAAAAAAGTCATCCGCCAAAATCATTAATTGACGGAGTCAAATTTTAGTCTCAGTTGATAGGTCAACAGACTACATTCACAGCAGTTTTGGAAGCAGTTGCGGGTGTGATTTATTCGATACGATTTACAATTGGAAAGCATATGAAGTAACACATAGCAAAATGCCGTGATTAACAACAAACACAGAATAACAATATAAATCTCCTCGCTTTTATTGTTAAAACTTTTTCTAGAAAATTATAAAACGCAAGCACGTATTTTTTAACACCAGAACCGTGGTTATCATTTCTACTCAAAGAATCTGAAAATGGATAAAGAAATTAAGATGAGCGGAATGAGAGAGAGAGAGAGAGAGAGAGAGAGAGAGAGAGAGAGAGAGAGAGAGAGAGAGAGAGAGGAGAGAAAAAAGAAAGACGGAAGAGAGAGAAGAGAGAGGAGTGAGAAGAGAAAGGGAAAAGAGACGAGAACAGAAAGGGAAGAGAAAGAGAGGGAGTACAGAGAAAGAGAGAGAGAACAGAGAGAATTACGATTACCGAAACCTTACAATTGGAAAGTATATGAAGTAGCACATAGCAAAATGCAATGATTAACAACAAACACACAATAACAAATCTCCTCGCTTTTATTGTCCAAACTTTTTCTCGAAAATTATAAAATGCAAGCACGCCTTTTTAACACCAGAACCGTTGTTATCATTTCTACTCAAAGAAACTGAAAATTGATAAAGAAATTAAAATAAACGGAATAAGAGAGAGAGAGAGAGAGAGAGAGAGAGAGAGAGAGAGAGAGAGAGAGAGAGAGAGAGAGAGAGAGAGAGAGAGAGAGAGAGAGAGAGAAAACGGAGAAAAGGAAAAAAGAGAGAGAGAGATAAAGAAAGAGAAGGAGAGATAAAACGGAGAGAAGGAAAAAGAGATAATAGAGAGAAGAGGAGAGAGGGATGAGAGGGAAGAGAGAGAAAAGAAAGATGAGAGTGGGAAGAGAGAGAAGAGATAGGGGAGACAGAGGGGAGAGAAGAGTGAGAAAAGTGAAAGAAGAGGAGAGGAGAGAGAGAAGGAAGAGATGACAGAGAAGAGAGAGGAAAAAGAGAGAGAAGAGATAGAGAGAGAAGGGAGGGAAGACAGAGAGATATGATTATATACGTATACATCACATCGCTACGAAGGGCACTTTTGCAGCGAAAGCAGAACATTAGAAGGAAGAATATTTATCATTTTCTTTTAAAACTTTTTGTTTTTCAATAGAATTGCAAAATTGTGCATTATTAGAAGATTCCTCTTCTTCAATGGTTCAACAACTCGGTGCGGTCCGTGGCCTTCTCAAAAAGTACGTTATTAGAAAATTAGTTACTTTTACTTTCACCATCTTCGGGCTCGCAATGACCTCTAAATAGTAAATCTTGCTTGTCTGAACAGGATACTACGTCAATTTAGGTAATGAGAAACACCGGTTATTATTTTTATAAAAGCTAAGTTCAAACAAAATTTGTGATTTTTTTTCAAACTGAGCCAAGTCAGCTATGGAACTAATATATTCGAGATATTCCATGGTGTAGTTCTGAGACTAGAACTGTGTAAACGGAGCACACCATTTTTTTGGCACAAGCGTTTGTTTCTAAAAATAAAAAAAATTACAGAAGTAACTGCCAGCAACATCTACGAAATACTAAGGATTGTGAAGCATGACTGCTTTTAGAATTTTCTTAATGTTTTTTGAAAGAAATGGTTCTGCCCCTTTACAGTTATTTCCATTTCTTCATCATAATTTCTGGCAAAAAAACTGAAATTTCTTCAAATTCGTAACCGTACGGACACACTCAATTGCGACACTAATATTCGAAAAGTACGACGCAGATCTACTATTCATTCTGATTGTTTGAAACACGGCTTAAAGACCCAAATAAAAATAATCCACTAAATGCTACTAAAACATTTGTCCACATACATTAGAGAAGTAGCAAAACACACGCGAGTAAAGCACTGAAATAAATAAAAGGGGGGGGGGGGTAATGAAAAAAAAATAATAATAAAAATTTCATGTTGATTTCCGGAGATTTGACATCAAGTTGAAGATGAAAGACCAAACTTTGAATTTTCGTCATATTTTACTGTTTTACTTCCGTAAAGGCAAGAACGCGCGTCAAGCTTGTGAAAAGTTGCGTAAAGTGTACGGTGATAATGCTCTACAAGAACGTCAGTGGAGGTTGGTGACGATCAAATCAAGGCATTGATCGAGTCAAGCCCACATTACACGACACGAGAGATTGTAGACGCATTGCACATTCATCATTCAAGAGTTCACGACCACCTGAAGAAGCTGGGACACGTAAGCAAGCTCGATGTGTGGGTTCCTCATGAACTCAAAGAAGCTCAATTGACGGCGCGTAACAACATCTGCGATATGCTCACTAAACGTGAGGAAAACGATCCTTTTTTGAAGCGACTGAAAACTGGCGACGAAAAGTGGATTGTGTACAACAATGTGCTGCGCAAACGGTCTTGGTCCCGACGTGCTGCTTCGCCTCAAACGACATCCAAAACAGACATTCATCAGCGGAAGGTTCTGGTCTCAGTGTGGTGGGATTTTAAAGGTGTCGTGTTTTTTGAGCTCCTACCACGGAACCAAACAATCAATTCGAATGTGTACTGTCGGCAATTGGACAGTTTGAACGAATCCATCATCCAGAAACGTCCAGAGCTCGTTCATCGTAAAGGTGTCGTGTGTTCCATCACGACAACGCGAGACCACACACAAGTTTGATTGCCCGCCAAAAATTATTGGAGCTTTGATGGGATGTGTTGCCACACCCAGCATACTCGCCTGATCTTGCGCCGTCAGACTTTCACTTGTTTCGCTCTCTTCAACATCCCTTGCGTGGTTTAACGTTCAATTCAGATGAGGCTGAAAATCAGCACCTTGTACAGTATTTCTCCACGAAAGACAGGTCCTTCTATGAACGAGACATTCTGCAGCTCACTGAAAGATGGCAAAAGGTTATCGAACAAAACGGTCATTATATCACTGATTGATCTTTTTTCTTTCTATCAATAAATGACCTTTGCAAAACATGGCTAAAATACGGCATGACTCCTCCTTAGTACCGACATTTTGCTTCACATTTCACATCTACAACTCACCTTCATTCCTCATTTCATCATTACTTGTCGTGCGACAAACACACATATAGTAATGAAAGTACTCTTATGTCGCGTGCAGTGCCCAGGTTTCACTACCGTACATCAGACTACGACAGTGAAAAGTGCATTTTATATAACACTTTGAAGAACACGTTGAAGAACATTTTAAAGGACATTTTGGAAAACACTTTTAAGAACACTTTAAAGAACATTTTCATAGACAGCCACTTAAGACATCTTTGACAACCGAACCAGTTCTGTGAAATGCTTCTAGTCGGCTTCACGTGTTTCCTAAAGACACATACTCGTTTCTTTTTTCTAACTTTGTACAATTTAGACTGACCACGAATCCAGTTGGAGTTCTTTGCTCAAAAGCAATGGCTTTGTGTGTATGGTTTTTTCCCCCATGGTGAATTCAAATTTCATGTATTTTTTGCCCATCCTGCA
Organism: Macrothele yani; assembly: GCA_039090855.1. Lineage (NCBI taxonomy): Eukaryota > Metazoa > Arthropoda > Arachnida > Araneae > Macrothelidae > Macrothele > Macrothele yani. Next base: position 112,998,273 of record CM076999.1, on the reverse strand, counting down.
AAATATGCTATACGATTCCCTTTTTTCTCTGGAGCAACAGGACTGTATCATCAGATTACAGCAACCTGAACACACTGAAATTCTATAAGCCAGTACAGATAAGGGTGCTGATAGGGTATCGGTCCTCTGGTACTTGTGCTAGCCTCTTACTGATAACCTGTAGGCATCTGTAGGAGTGAGTTTTCAACCTTATGTACACATGACTCCTTTCATTAGAAACGAATAAGTTCCCAAAATTTGGCCAAATGTTTTAGAAGCATCCTATGTATATACAGTATAAACCATTCCACATGTTCTAAGATGAAACATGACGTCTTAATACGAAGATAACAGTGCCTGTCGACAAACTGTTCATTTGATCCAAACAATGTAACAGATTCTTCATCTCAACTTAAGAAAGTCGTTGGAGATCTTCAAGAATCAAAACTACGTAGTTTTAAGCAGAGATTTATACTCTGCTGCAAACATTCTGAATTTCTGGGAAATTGTCCTTAAAACATCTAGATGATGAACGCATCTGATTTAAATTCAGTCTGTTTCTAGTTTTGTTTTTCAAACTGCGTTTTTACTAACTGAACGTATTGTCACACTTGCTCCTGATGAAGCCGTAACTTTAGTTATCTCGAATTATATGAAGTACTTTATTGTTTTGTAATTTTCTTAGGTTACTGACATCTTTTGTGTGTAAAACGAAAATCGTGGTTTCAACCAACATTCTTATCAAAGATACAGACTTGAATTGCACAAAGCCATTTGCTGGATAAGAAATAATGAAAGAAGATGCTCTTTAATGTTTTAGGACTCAACAAATTTTTAAACAGAACATGCAGGGAAATAAGTTCAGTATTTCATAAATCAGCATAAAAGTTCGAATAATGAATTTTACCTTATTTCCTCATTCTGTTGAAGTTCTCTCATACACACCGCACACGCTTCTGCATCATTTTCATCATTGGGCTAATCAAAATAGAGAAAAATATATTTGCCAAAGTGTCACAACTCAATCTAAGTAAACACTGAAACAATTGAAAATAAAATGTAAGATAACTGAAAAAGTAGAGATAATTTTTCAATATATCAGTAAATTATTGTTTATAAGATATCGATAATACATTGTTGTTAGATTCCATCGAGTTGTGTTTGACTCTTAATATGCGTATGAACAACCAGTGGTCCTAATGCTCTCCATCTCGATTTATTCTCAGCAAGTCTCGCAACTATTCTACGGTCATTCTATTCTACAAGCGTCTTTAAATCCTTCCAAACATCTTGTTCTGTCTTCCCCTTCTTCTGCTTCCTCCAACCTTGCCAAGCATGATAATTTTTTCAAATTCTATATCAAAATACACTGTTGGCCACCCAAAATGCAACACCAAGAAGGACACGAGATAGCAAAGCCAGATTGTCTGGACACATAACAACAGATACAAAGATGAAACGATTGAGCTTACAGGCCCGTGTGACTAGTTCGTGTGGCCCCCATGGCTGGCAATAACGGCCGCTACACGCTGCGGCATCGAACGAAAGAGGCTTTGGATGTGGGCTTGGGGTATGTCGGTTCAGGATGCTTCCACACGTTGCCACAGTTCATCACGGGTACTGCTTGCCGAGCCACTCGGTTGCCGATCCGCGACCCGACGTGTTCGATGGGCGACATATCGGGAGAACAAGCGGGCAACGGCAGCAGTGACACCTGGTGGGCCGTGACGAATTGTTGCGCGATGCGTGCCACGTGAGGGCACGCATTGTCCTGTTGAAACGTGGCCGCTAGCAGGTAAGGGAGGACTACAGGCTCCAAAACGTCGGAGATGTAGCGGTGGCTGTTGAGTGTACCGGCGATACGTACCAGAGGGATGCGCGTGTCATATCCAATTGCACCCCAAACCATAACGCCAGGCAACGGACCGGTATGGCGATGCACAATACAGGCGTCAAAGAGTCTTTCGCCGCGGTGCCGCCACACGCGGATCCGACCATCGTGGTGTTGCAGACGGAAGCGGGATTCGTCGGAGAAGACAAAGTCGTGCCATTGCGTAGTCCAGGTGCGGCGTTCAACGGCCCGCTGCCTCCTCACTCGTCGGTGGTGTAACGTCAATGGTAATCGGAGCAATGGGCGCTGTGCGACAAGTCCCCGCTCCTGCAGACGACGTCGAGCGGTACGTGCTGACACAGGTTGTTGCAGAACACACCCTAATTCCTGCGCCAACGTTCGTGATGTGGCGGTGCAAGCCGTCAATGCCCGCCGCACAACATGCCGGTCCTCTAGATAGGTGGTGTGCCGCGGCTGCGGCAATAACTCACGTCGGTCCGTCCGTCCCTCCTGCACCCACCGAATCTATACACGCCTCACTGTGGCTGGATGTCGTCCCACACGGGCGCCGATGTCTCGGTACGATAAACTGCTGTCGCGATAAGCCGCTATTCGTCCTCTGTCAAACTCCGAAACGTGCAGGAATGACTGCCGTATTCTGCGACGAAAAATCAGGAAGCTTCCCACGCACAGGTCTGACAGCACAACACACTTCCACTACTTACACCCCGCCTTCTTTGCACCCTTCTTATAGTGCTTCTCGGTGGCGTGCCGGGAGTACATGATTTGTATATGCCCTGCCATGCTTATCGTTTGCATGTCCTCTCACGGACGACGCATGCTGCGAATTTCAGGCCATCGGATGCCTCCTTCTTGGTGTTGCATTTTGGGTGGCCAGCAGTGTATTTGAGTTTTTCTTTTCTTTTTTTCCTTTAGGTTTAACGACCACCGTTATCAACTAAGTGGGCTATAAGCAGCCGCCCGTCTCTGATTGAGAGCCACTGGTTCCAGGGAACGGAGAGAGCCAGTGCCGTAAGACAAACACAACATCCATGCCTCACCGGTATTCGAACCCCAACTCATCTCGGACGAATTGTCAGAAATCATCACTTAGACCACTGCGCCCCAAGGGTTGCGGTTTTTTCTTACTGATCTTCCATGAAAGCAGCTGGGCTTGAAATGGTCTAATACTGATTGATTGATTCATCGTATTCTATGTATCCGTAGCAAGGTCCATAATTCAAAAACATATATCTTCTTACTCTCATTCTTCTCAATGTCCAGCTTTCACAACCATACATTACCGCAGGAAAACCACTGATTTAACAATTCTTATCTTTGTTGTTATTGAAATGTCTTTATCCTTCAGAATCTTCTCAAAATTCGTCATTGTTCTTCTTCCTAGAGATAATATCCTCATTATTCCTCCAACACACTGCCTCGTTATCTATTCTGGAGCACAAGAGAATAAAGCTGTCTACGACCCCCACTTCCTCCTCGTCATTTATAAAATCTGTAAGGTTGGACGTTGACATGACTTTTGTCTTCTTAATGCACAGCCGAGTCACATTATTGTGAAGTACACCTCATACTTTTGAAGTCACACCGCGTAGTCAATGAAAGAAGGCACGTGTCGTCAACTGGCTTGGAGCGTTCATAAGATGTGCTGTAGGCATTCTGAAAACATATCACTCGTTGCTGTCATGGATAAAAACAGCAATTTATCAGATTTGCAAAAAGGGATGATTATTGGCTTTCGGGACAAGGGTGACAGTATTTCTGAAATAGCGCAGTTTGTGAACTGTTCGCATGCTGCTTTGGTTAAAGTGTATCGTGATTGAAGAAATGGCAGCATTGCGAATAAGCGACGTTGAAACTGAGGAGCACAACGTGCCATTGCTGTGAGAGGTGAACTTCGGCTGCGAAGGTATGTGATGGCCAATCCATCTAAACGTTACAGTGGAGCAACTCACTGGCCGAATGAACCAGTGGGCTACTGGGAGTGGGTTTAAAACGACAGTTCAGTGAACCCTGCTGCGTATGGACAGTTCAGTGAACCCTGCCGCGTACTTTCAATAACATTTTTATATCATTTTCTTATTTTCTTCTTTGTTAACAAAAAAAAAAAAAAAGAAAAAAAAAGCAAGTTGTATTTCTTGTATATTCTTTGTTTTGTTTTATAGATCATGTGCTGGTTAGTAAAATAAAGAGTTTCAGTTGACACGATGACAGTCAGCAAATTAAAATATATTTTTTAGATTCCTTTTGTTTTGTTTCGTGCACTCTTCTTTTTTAATTAATTAGTTTTGAAATAAAATAAAAATAAATAAATGTGCATTTGTTAGGTAATTTTTTGTTTCATAGGACACTTTTTTTTTTAGTTTTTCTGGTCATAAATGCATTTTTATAGGGCATTTTTCTTGCAATTCTTTTAGCTCAAATATTTTAAAACCCTAGCCTTAGTAATAATTATAATAATCACAAAAGTGAAAAAAAATGCGTCGTACTGGCCAGTAAGACAGGAAAATCATCTCAAACTAAATAAATTCCATACCTTTATGTACTTAAACACCTGTGTCTTTGCCGCTAGTGTCTTGAAGGAACATCCATTTTTAGCCATGTGATTTGGAATTACTGTGATATCTATGGCTGATCCTGAATCGGTGGAATGGAGTGTAGCATCGAAGATATACGACAAATTTTCAGGCAGATTTCGAAGATTAAGAGAGCAAATCTAATAAAGAAATTAAAAAAAAAATACAATTGTAGAAGGAATATAAAAAGTACCCTTCAAATTACTGTTGAAACAACACATGTTTGTGGGCTATTATTTCATTATTACATACTTTGCAAAAAAAAAAAAAAAAAAAAAGAAAAAAAAAAGCGAAGCTTTCGGAGAAAGTCCTGCGATCCTGTTGAAACTCCGCATGCAAGTACCTGGACAAGTCATTTTCTTGTAGGACTTCCGTCCACAGTGAGTAGATTTTAGATCCCAGCCACCTACAGCGAGCTCGCCTTTTGGGCAGGACACAGAAACGGAAGGAATGAGAGCAAGTCTAGCGACTTTGACAGAACAGTGTGTAGTGAGATTAAAGTACAGTAGATGGCGCCACCGCACAAGTACGATGTTGCACACAGAAGGGTGAGAGAATTTCAGGGGGGGGGGCATAGGAAAGGATACCCATTTAACCAGTGGGTCTAACCTGGGGGCCGTCACTTAACGTGCTCGTCCGATGCACGGCGAATATTCAGTGATTGTTAGCAAATCACACCACTTCCGCAAGATCAGCCCCGAATCGAACCTGAGGACCTTGCATTGGTAGTCTCAACTGCTAACCACTCAGCCCCTCTGGGATAAATAAAGCTTATATAGGGATCCCAGACGTCCCGTTTTTGGCTAATGCGCCCCGTTGTCCCGAGAAAACTCTTCGGGACAGCTTTTTGTCCTATTATATGTTAGAGTTCAAAACTGAAAAATAAAATCGATGAGTTATAATTTCTATTATTTTACAAACATATTTTTTAACCTGTACGCCAAGCTGTCCCCAAACCGTAGGCAAGCACAGCCGTGGCAGATTGATATCGGGGGGTGGGGTGGGGCACCTGGCCTACGCCATTTTAGTAGCTTGCTCCGAGAGAAACAGGTCTGTGCTTGCAGAATATTAATTGCTGTACGGCTGCTGGTAAAATGTATAGTTTTTCAATTCTCCTGTAACACTGTTGAACGCTGAAAATGCTGAAAAGGAAGGGTGATTTTACAGACGCTTTAAAAACTGAATTTCCGTTTTTAAAAAAATCTACTAAATTGGGCTAAATTGGGAAATTACTAAAGTGTGTCTGTCGCAGTTCAAGAGGACGACAGATGGCGCTGCCGCACTAGGAAAAACTCTCTCGCTCGCTCCTACAGGCGAAATGAAGCTCCTGTTGTTCTCCTCTCTCGTCAGCAACGAAAAGGTTAAAATGGCGGTGTGTGTGCTTGTTTTATTGTAAAAACAATATCAACTTAAGTGTGTATTAAATCAACCTGCAGTTATCAGTGAACGATTATGGTGTTGTGAATCAACTTAATGTGAATAAATATTGGATTAATTAATGAATGGTGATAAGTACTTTCTCTCTCTCTCTCTCTCTCTCTCTCTCTCTCTCTCTCTCTCTCTCTCTCTCTCTCTCTCTTCGGTCTTCCTTACAGCGTGTTGAAAAATTTTAGTTCGTTCGTTAGTCATCATTTGAGATCAATGCGCAAAGCGTTGGTGAGTGAACATCATAGAGTATTAAATCACTAACAGTTATCACCAATGAACAACTAAATAAGCTCATTAGTACCATGCCAAGAAGGTGCACTTTGTTACTAAGAAACCGTGGTTATCCAATTAAATATTAAAGCGTATTTTGCTTGTTGGTCAGTTAGTTCAAATGTCCTGCAAATGCCACTAATGTACTCTACAGTAATTTTACGTTAAATGCATTGTACACTAATTTCACGAATTCCACTATGTGTTGCTTTTTATGATTAGATGCTGTACATTTGCTGGTAACTTCACTTCTATTATTGGTAACAACATTCTGTAAATATATTTGAATTCAGCATAAAATTTCTTTTTAAACGATGTTAAATATGTATTCCTGACGTTATCCTTACGCTGTATAAGTTGAATTCAAACACCAAAAATTTGACTTTCAGTGTACTGGTGTAGGCCTTTTGGCCAAGTTTTTTTAGCAGGCTACGTCTGTCCCTAACGTTCTGATGTCATTTAGTACTTGCAGCGCCATCTGCTTTTATCCGGGGAACGATATCAGAACTAAACTGACTGCTATCGCAGGATACGTACAATCAAAGAGAAATACTTAAAAAACAAAAGCAGCATGACAAACGACTTCATCTGTGGCAACCCGCACGTCTTCGAACAACTGTCTGTGACATTTGTTCTGTTACGTATGTGTTATGTCGTGATTTAATTTATTTTCTTCGCATTGCAGAGTAGTTTCATAAAAAGGAATCAGCGTTATTTTAAATCATAAAAAGGAACAAGTAAAATTGTAAGAAAGTAACTGCAGGCGTAGTTTTGATTCAATGTGATGGAAATTTAAAAAATTATTGGTTCCGTGGAATTTTTTCTTTGTAGTACAAGACGGAAGAAGACAAAGCTGAAAGAAAACATTGCTTCAATACAGAACGACAACGGTTATGGCGTGCAGACCAATCTTCCAATACTTTGCATAACTTGAACAAAGGTAGAGCTAATCGCAGACCTATCTTATAGACTGCCGATTAATAATTCAACCGTTTATTATAGTTATGTACACTATATTGGCAAAAGTCACCTGACACATAGAAGAGAAGCACAACATAGCATTTATTGACATACATTAGTATAGTGTCGGTCCTCTTTTGGCCTTAATGCATGCACTGACTCTTCGAAACATGCTTTCAACAAGGGATAGGAACCCAGCGATAGATATGCACTTCCATTCAGTACATAATGCTGCCGCTAACTGTTGCTTAGTCGTAGGCCTTGGTTCAAAACTTCTTATGAAGCGCTCTAATTCATCTCATAGGTGCTCTATGGGATTACGATCAGGGCTTTGTGCTGGCCAGTCCACACACGATACGGAATTATCGCCAAACCACGCCGTAACAGTCCTTGCTTTATGGCTCAGTGCATTAACCTGCTGATAACAACAAGGCTAGTATTGCCACAAAGTTGGTAGGGCATAATTGTCCAGATTATCGAGGTAGACGTGCTGGTTAACAGGTTTGTCCACGATAACCAATGGGCCGGGACCATACCACGAAAAACACCCCCACACGAGAGCACTGCCACCTCCAAATTTGACCGTAGGAATAGTACACTGTGATAAATAGCGTTGCCCCCGGCTACTGCCATGCCCAAACACGGCCATCAAACTCATGGATCGTATATCTGGATTCATCAGTCCATTGTCCCCGTTTCCATTGATCTACGGTCTAGGAAAAATGTTCTTTACACCATGCTAAACGTCGAGTAGCATTCCGAGTGGAGATGAAAGGCTTATGAGCAGCCGCACGACCACGGTAACCCATGGAATGAAGTTCTCTGCGAATGGTACGTGTACGTACGTCGATTAGTGGTAACGACTCTCCTGAGGCTTTGACGTCCTCTATCACTGATTTTCTTTGTTCTGCCGGGTACGTTTTGCTGCTTCAGGCACGCCATGTGTCTTCCACTTATACAGTACATCCCAAACAGTTGACTTGGGTATGTTTAAACGCCTCTCGGTTTCTCTTATGGACAACCCACTAATATAACACCCAGTAATCTTTCCTTTCTCAAAGTCAGTTCTCTCCCGCCACGACATTTTCACTCGACCTCACAGTCGGCTTTTCACTGATTGCAACATATCGTTTGAGCCAGCTCTTTATACCCAAGAATCCTTCGTCGCTCAAAGTCCATCAGGTGTTCGTAATGCGACCTTCGTCGGGGACGGGGCATAGTGAGACACAAGAAACACCCTTTCGACTCAATGTCGGCTCTTCACCGATTGCAACATCTCCTTTGAGCCAACTGGCCTTCCTCGCTTAAAGTCTGTCAGGTGTTCATAATGCGACCTTCGTCGGGTACGGGACATAGTGAGACACAATAAACACCCTTTCGACTCAATGTCGGCTCTTCACCGATTGCAACATCTCCTTTGAGCCAACTCTTTATACCCAAGAATCCTTCCTCGCTTGAAGTCTGTCAGGTGTTCATAATGCGACCTTCTCCGGCGACGGGGCATAGTGAGCCACAAGAAACACCTTTTGGACTCAATGTCGGCTCTTCACCGATTGGAACATCTCCTTTGAGCCAACTCTTTATACCCAAGAATCCTTCCTCGCTTAAAGTCTGTCAGGTGTTCATAATGCGACCTTCTTCGGCGACGGGGCATAGTGAGCCACAAGAAACACCCTTTGGACTCAATGTCGGCTCTTCACTGATTGCAACATCTCCTTTGAGCCAACTCTTTATACCCAAGAATCCTTCCTCGCTGAAAGTCTGTCAGGTATTCATAATTCGACCTTCTTCGGGGACGGGGCATAGTGAGACCCAAGAAACACTCTCTCGACTCAATACCGGCTCTTCACTGATTGCAACATACCTTTTGAGCCAGCCCTTTATAACTAAGACCGGACAGTATAGAGGACGCTGCTCCGAAACCGTATGCGACTTTTTATTGATATTTTAACCATTTGCATATCCCAACGTGTTGTACATATCCTGTCAGTTTTAAGCTAATACTAGCTGTTCTTCATGGTATTGCAATTTTGGCAAACAGTTGTGTACGAAACATAAAAAATATAATGCCATGATTTTCTTCTTAGTTACTTAAGAAATGCAGTAATAAGCCTCGTTAGCAAATGAAATAAGCCTCGTGAGCAAATGCGCACCAAGAAGGAAGCATCAGATTGAACTGAAATTTTATGGACGTAATGACACAGATGATGGCACAAACAGAGCTGCCGGAAAATCACAGGGGAATCTGTGGCACGCAGTCCGGTCATCTTCAATAGCGCGTCGCACCGCCTCGTGCTGTGGTACATGCTGCAATACGGTCCGAGATGCAGGTGCACATACGCTAGATGATCTCTTGCAACAGATTGGCCCACATGTGTAGGACGGTGTGCTCCAAATCCCGGATAGTGCTGCACGGTGGCAGCTAGCTTTTCAACTGGTCTCACACATGCTCGATAGGGGACATGTCCGGAGAGCGGGAAGCTTATGGAAGTGTCTGGACATGACGTAGGCAGTCCTGGGCAACCCGAGCTGTGTGCAGTCGGGCATTATCCTGCTGGTATAGCACACCCGGTATCCCGGCCTGAAATGGGAGCACATGGGGCCGTAGGATCACATCCACATACCGCTGGCTCGTCAATGACCCACGTTTCACTACTGGAGCTGGTCGGCTATCGTAGGCAATGGCTCCACAGACCATAATGCCTGCAGTGGGGGAGGTATGGCGCTCGATAGCGAGGTTACGATTGTGCCGTTGTCCCGGGGACTTCCATACCCGGATACTATGATTATCTGTCGGCAAAACGAAGCGGCACTCATCGCTAAACACCACACGTCGCCAGCCTCTCTCGTTCTACGTCGCTCTGGCCTGGCAGCACTGCACACCGTGTTAATAACAGCACACGTAAGGGGCGCTGGGATCGCAGATTCGCTTCCGTAGGGCGTCAAGAAATGGTTCGTGGGCACACAGAAGCCGCTACATCTGATTGTATAGCGGACTGGGTCCCCGTGGGATACGTTCGTGCCTGGAGCATGATCCGTCAATCCTGTCTACCGGCGGTCCTCTTGGTCCGTTCGGAGCCGCTCCGCCGTGTGGCAGTGCCGTCACGTGTCTACTGTTCCCAACACAGTCGAACGGTATGGCAAGAATAATCCACGTAGCAGGCTATACGGCGCGCTGAACACCCTGCGGCTTTCAGTTCGATGATCAGGCCTCTCTCAAAGTCCGTAAGTTGCGTAAATCGACGTCTCTGACTTCTACTCGGCATTCTTGTCACTCTGTACCCTTGCTAGCATCGGCCGGTGCTCTTCGCTTTCATGGGGCACCGACTACACGCCGGCTGCCGGTTCGTGCTTGCAGCGCCACCATAGGGTGTGTGGTCATGCGCACTTGCAGCAAACGTGGATCATTTGCATACCAGCACGCGCTCTAGCTATTTGGAAAGTTTCGCGGTTGTAGCATGTTTTCTTCTAGGTGCGCAAATTTCATCGTCCGTGAGTGTACTTCAAGTTGTGTACGAATTTATAAATTATCCTTTAATTCTGAGCACCAGGGCGGTTTGATACGAAATAAATCGTTTTCTAATTAAATTGAGATCTCATGATAATGTCGGAAAAGAGAAGATCTAGAAAAATCCTAAAAATAATATTTCATTGGCCCGTGACAATATGTACAGTGTGATTCCCTTTGCGTTTCATTTAAACAAGAGATTACACGTCTGAACACAAATAAGAGAATACTTTAGGTTATATATAAACTGGAAAATTGGTAATAATTTTTTTTTTTACATTACTTACCATCGGTCCATTTGCACCACCTTCTCTTATGATTATAAAAGTTTTGGCTCCCTGTAGCGTTTGTTGGTCGCCGACTTCTTGAGGAACGTATCGATCCGCAGTCACATAAAAAGTCGATGCCGGACTTTTCTAGAAAAAAATATATTTCATAAATCTTTTAAAAAAGAAACAGCAACGTCTTGTAGAGAATAAGAGCTATTTTTTACCTTAAGACAAACAAAATGTACCCAATAGTAATAAGTTTGGCTTATGTAGTTGCCCTTACAAGTCTGTCCATATTTTCAGCTTTTTCTGGACTTACTTTTGAAGACTAACCTTTGGCAGCCAGTGCTATGTGGCTGCTTGCAGCCCCCGCCCCCAGCAGTTGTTTTACTTCAGAACAGATGAGTTCCAGCTATGTCACTTGCCGAGACGCACCGGTGCTCTTACTTGCTACATCAGTTAGTTTCCGCAGAAGAAAATGTGAGAGAGGGAATTAAAAAGAGAGAATGAGAGAGAGACAGAGAGAGAGAGAGAGAGAGAGAGAGAATGAGAGATAGAGCAAGCGAAAGAGAAAGAATGAGTGAGTGAGGCAGAGAAAGCGAGAGAGAGAGAGCGAGAATTTATTATTTTATTTATTGGAGGGTTTTTTTTTTAATGACTAGGGGCTGCACCTCAAGGATGCTACGCTCGTTTCCAGAGTAACGTTCGGGACCTGCAGCCCGATCTTCAAGTATATCACGTGAAATAAAAACTGGAAAATTCATATTAATTTCAATTTTTGTTGCATGTCTAAGCAAATAAGGCTTGTTGTTCCGAAATTTCAGAGTTTTCTTTACTGTCGTTAATTCTTGGAAGGTCGGACTTTTGTCGTTTGAACTTATAGCACTTACTAAATTTACCACTAAGGAAAACAAAAGCGGTCCAAAAAGCATTTTTGTAAATCGTTATGCTAAACGGTTAATGGACGGCAAGTAGTTTTGCTTCCTATACTTCCAATGGAAAAATTTTGTACACATTTCCTTCACAATTAGTGTGTTCCCAAGAATGAAAATTTGAAAATCGATTAAAATAACTTCATAATATAACTTGGAATACTTAATATATTTTCTAAAACATAACCATAATTATATTAAAAATCAATAACTTCTCCTTTGGTGGTGTTGGAACCAGAAAAAAGATGGCGCGACCTGTACTTTTCTGACGTCAGTAGACAAACAAATGTTGGATTGCATAATTATGGTTATGTTTTAGAAAATATTAAGTATTCCAAGATATAAATTAAGCTATTTTAATCCATGTTCAAATTTTCATCCTTGGGAACGCATTAATTGTCCAGAAATAAGATGGCGCGACCTGTACTTTGATGACGTCAGTAGACAAACAAATGTTGGATTGCATAATTACGGTTATGTTTTAGAAAATATTAAGTATTCCAAGATATAAAATTAAGCTATTTTAATCCATGTTCAAATTTTCATCCTTGGGAATGCATTAATTGTCCAGAAATAAGATGGCGCGACCTGTACTTTGATGACGTCAGTAGACAAACAAATGTTGGATTGCATAATTATGGTCATGTTTTAGAAAATATTAAGTATTCCAAGTTATAAACTGAAACTATTTTAATCGATGTTCGAATTTTCATCTTTGAGAAAGCATTAATTGTCCAGAAATAAGATGGCGCGACCTGTACTTTGATGACGTCAGTAGACAAACAAATGTTGGATTGCATAATTATGATTATGTTTTAGAACATATTAAGTATTCCAAGTTATAAAATGAAACTAATTTAACCGATGTTCAAATTTTCATCCTTGGGAACGCATTATTTGTGAAGAAAATGTGTACAGAAGTTTTTCCATTGGAAGTATAGGAAGCAAAATTACTTGACGTCCACCTTAAACAACTGAGATAGCTCTACCAACAAAGCATATGTATAACAAATTCGCTGGGTCACCATGGCAGCAGGTCACGGGACCAGAACGTTCCTCTGTCGTTATCGTGAAGACAGACTTTTCTTTCCTTTGCGTCTTTAAAAATAGCTTAAAAATCAGAAAATGACGTTTTCTTAAAAATTTTTTTGTAAAATAGGGAGGATATTTGTAAGTTTATGCTGTAAAAATTGCCGAGCGTTATGATTTATAGTTTGCCATATATCCGTTTTTTATTAATGGATCCCATCGCGAAATAGAGAATTTTGTGGAATTTAGAAATTTAATTTATCGTGAACTAAATCGAGATTCAGAAAAAGGGCGACGAGGTGAAAAAATTCGGTCATAGCACTACATGCCTACAAAGTTTCGTGGTTCTGTTGCTGTTAGTGTGTCCGGAACGCGACTTGATAGCACTTTTTTGCTTACCTTAGCTTTGAAATACAATAGCTCTTGAAGTATCGCCAGAATCGAAAAACGGTTTATTCCAGCGTGTTCTCCAAACAATTCTCTACAAACGATGTAAATTTCGTATTTTTGTGTTCAATACGTTTTGCGCTGCGAGCTAGGAGAGCAAGAGTGTCGCGAAATTTCTAAAATAGCGGCAGCAGCAGAAGCAGCAGCAGCAGAAGCAGCAGCAGCAGCAGTTACTTTTTTTTAGAATAGAGAGATTTATTGGACCTGGTGGTACAGAGACATGAAAAACAGGCAGACATAAACAGGATACAGATATTTCACAGCAACAAGTACAAATCATACATGGCTTACAGCATGCCAAAGGATCAATGTACACAAATATAACCAGTGTTGATCATGTAACACATTATGAACAAGTACACGTCAAACATGGATTTTACAGTATGGTAAATGACCAATGTACACAGAGAAACAGTGTTAGACAAGCAACACATTGAGAGATAGTGGCGAAAGACAAACAAAAAAACACCCATGCTTCACCGGGGTTCGAAACCGGACCCCTTTCGGACGAATGATCAAAAGCCACGGCTTAGACCACTGTGCCACCGGGACGGGACAGCGAGAAAGGAAAAAGAATGAAAGAGTGAGTGAGAAAGAGAGAATGGTAGAGAGAGTAAGAAAAAGAGAGTGAGTGAGTGAGAGAGAGGATATTTCCAAAACAAATTTTCCTACAGCAAATTGTAGTCATGGATTCCAAAATGAAAACTGAATGTGTTTTCTATCTATATTTCATAAAAAGTATACCTATGAGCGTGTGTGCCTGTGAAATAACTCACAAAAATCAAATATCTTTCAAAATTTAGCCCAGTGTTTTTCATTGCCGTCCGAGCTCCCAATATCAGAAGCAAATATATATATATATATATGTAAGGTCAGGTGATGCGTAACATCACAGCCTCTCCTTGACAAATGTCAACCCCGCCTTCTCGTGGTGCATCCTGTTCCCACTAAAGGGGCTCTGACGACCGCCCATAGCGGTATTACTATACCATCGGGATTAGAGGAAATTCTATCCCACACTCACCAACCCGCTTGGCCAGCGTGGTGAGTTATGGCCAAACCCCTCCAAAATAACTCCACAACTTAAATCTTGGCCCTCAGTCTCCGGCAGCTGGAATGTACCTGGCCAAGGCAGCGGCCAGTGCGACATGAAGGCAGAGGGTGCTAAGAATCCCCGGAGGACCAGACTAGGCTGTAATCTGATGCTGACCTTGGCAACGTACAATGGACGCTCCCTATCTTCTGATTCAAGGCTTCTTGAATTGGAAGAGGAACTACAAAGGATCAAGTGGGACATCGTGGGGCTAAGTGAGGTAAGGAGAAAAGGAGAAGATCTCATCGAACTGAAAAGTGGACATCTCTTCTACTATCGTGGGACAGATACTGGCAGAACTAGTGGTGTTGGATTTATAATAAACAAGAAACTGAAGGATAAAGTGGTAGAAGTTGAAAGTTCCTCTGACAGAGCTGCACGACTCGTTATCCAACTATCGAGAAGATACCAGGCTCAGATTATTCAAACTTATGCACCCACCACAAGTCGTGCTGAAGAATAAATTGAAGAATTTTATGAGGAAATTCGTGATCTAAATAATAAAGGTAAGCAGCACTTCAAAATAATTATGGGAGATTTCAATGCAAAAATAGGGCAACGGCAACAGAATGAAACTTCAGTAGGTAAATTCGGTCACGGCAACAGAAACCAGCGTGGAAATACTCTCGTTGAGTTTGCAGAGGCAGAAGGGTTTTTCATCTTGAACTCCTTCTTCAAGAAAAAAGCCACACAGGAAATGGACATGGAGACATCCAAATGGGACGACAAGTGAAATTGATTTTATTATGTGTAACAAAAAATTCGTCATAGAAGACTGCAGTGTGCTAAACAAGTTCAACACAGGTAGTGACCATAGATTGGTGAGATGTAAGATGCACCTCAACACTAAACTTGAACGTGGCAAGCTCATAAGACAAACAAAATCTATTGACATAACCAACCTTAAAAAACACCATAATACGTTCAAGTTGGAACTGAAGAACAGGTTCTCTGCTTTAGAAGGCCTAACATCGGAAGAAGTGGACATCTCTGAAGTTGACAGAAAAGTAACCAAAGCTCTTATGGAAACAGCAACAAAATTAGCTGGGTCTAAGAACAAGTTGCATGTAAATAAATTATCAGGAAAAACGAAAATGTTGATGCAAAAAAGAAGAGAGATGAGGACAACTAAAGAAGAGAGATGAGGACAACTAAAGAAGATGTGACTTCCAAAGTGGAATATGTAGAGCTATGCAAGACAGCACGAAAAAGTATCACTGAAGACGTAAGAAAATTCAACTGTGAACTAGTGAGGAAAGCAATTGAAAACAACCAAAGCCTAAAGATAGCAAAGGGACATCTCAGTAAGGGAAGAAAACAGATTATGGCACTGAGAAAAGAAGATGGTTCTGTAACAAGAAATAGAAGCGAAATTTTGACAAGGGTGAAAGATTTCTACTCCAAATTATATGAAAGGGATGATACATGCACTCCAGACATCATGAAAGATACCAGTACCAGAGTTCCTCCAGTCCTTCCAGCAGAAGTTGCACATGCAATCAAGAACATGAAGCGGGGAAAAGCTCCAGGAGAAGATGGAATTACTGTAGACATCATACAAGAAGCAAGTGGAGAAATCGAAACAGTACTCGCCCAAATTTTCACTCGATGCCTTAATGAAGGAAAGATTCCTGAGGATTGGAACACCGCTACAATGATCCTACTACATAAGAAAGGTGACATTGAGGATCTCGGAAACTACAGACCTATCAGCTTCCTATCAGTAGTTTATAAAATCTTCACTAAAGTTCTTTCACACCGCTTGAAGGTAACACTGGACATGGCTCAACCGAGAGAACAAGCTGGATTCAGGAGTGGCTACAGCACAATAGATCATATCCATGTGCTGAGAGAACTAATTAAAAGAGCGAGGGAATATGAACTTCCATTGTGCATGGCTTTTATCGATTATGAAAAAGCCTTTGATTCGGTGAAACCATCAGCAGTTACAATGGCTCTGAAAACCTGCGGTATTAAAGATGCATACATTAATATTATTAATAACATCTATGAAAATGCAAGTGCAAAGATTAGGCTGTTTGAAAATACAACACACATAAAAATTGGAAAGGGAGTGAGACAAGGTGACACCATATCTCCGAAGCTCTTTAATGCCACATTGGAGGGTGTTTTTCAGTCACTGAGCTGGGAAAACAAGGGGATAAAGATTAATGGAGATTATCTAACCCACCTTCGTTTTGCTGATGACGTAGTCATTTTTGCAACTACCCCATCAGAGCTGCAGAGTATGATCCAGGAACTTGCTGACAAGAGTAAAGAAGTGGGATTAAAAATGAACTTTCAGAAGACAAAAGTGATGTTCAATGCTTTTACAAGAAATGAAGATTTATCGATTGATGGAGAAAAGCTGGAGATAACAGACACGTACGTTTATCTTGGACAGCAGATATCAAGTGAATGTCACATTGATGAAGAAATTAATCGGCGTACAAAACTTGCCTGGAGAGCTTTTGGAAGGAACAGCATAATTTTCAAGAGCAATATGCCATTATGTCTTAAAAGAAAAGTGTTTGATCAATGCATCCTTCCAGTGCTTACGTATGGTGCAGAGACGTGGACCTTAACTAAAAGAGACATACAAAGGCTGCAGACAACTCAAAGTAGCATGGAGAGGTGCATACTTGGTGTAACCAGGAGAGATAAGAAGAGGAACTCGTGGATCCGAAAAATGACAAGAGTGGAAGACATCATGATCAGAGTTAAATCCCTGAAATGGCAATGGGCTGGACATACTGCCAGAAGGACAGATCATCGATGGACAGCCGAAATTTTAGATTGGATTCCAAGGGACAGGAAAAGACCCAGAAGAAGACCACATGGGAGATGGGTGGATGAAATTCGAAAGTATGCAGGGAGTGACATGGAGGAGACTGGCACAAGACAGACCGTTGTGGAGGAAACTTGGGGAGACCTTCGTCCAGCAGTGGATTGATGATGGTTGACAATGATGATGATGATGATGATGATATATATATATATATATATATATTCTATTAAGAAGAGACTGAAGCAAAAAAATAATAATAATTTGACTCATACCAAGTACAACATAGAAAAGGTTATGTATTGACCGGTGTGAGTAAAAAGAGAAAAAAATAGAACAACTGAATGTAGAAATTGTCGATAATACTGAGCCTTGGCTTTATCAAGGACCAGCAAAAACTCTGCATTTTCTCACTTCCACAAAGACCTATTTGGAAATGGATTTCTGCAAAATCATAGATGCAAGTAATAAGCCCACCAAAAAAAAAATATTTTAAATATATATATGTCATGACCTCCGCAGAGGTGTATGACCAAGCTTTAGTTAACAATTTAGCTTGCATCCATAACTTTCCTGGCCCGACCCATGCTCTTCATCTGTTACTATTAAACGGAAAGAAGATGATTATAGAAAACTCAATTTGTTAGAGTGACGTAATGAATCAGAAATAATGTTCAGCAATAACAAATTGCCAAGTTCGCCTGAGAGAGAATTTAAACCTGAATAGCAATACAAAAGTATTACAAATTCTTAACATTGCAATAAAAAAGGAAATATTAATTTTTTTAAGGCACAGATTCTTGAAAGAAAACTATATTATAAAAACCCCTGCTCCACAGATTATGGCTCTGAGAAAAGAAGATGGTTCTGTAACAAGAAATAGAGGTGAAATTTTGACAAGAGTGAAAGATTTCTACTCAAAACTATATAAAAGGGATGATACATGTACTCCAGACATTACGAAAGGTACCAAGACCACAGTTCTTCCGGTCCTCCCAGCAGAAATGCACATGCAATCAAGAACAAGAAACGGGGGAAAGCTCCAGGAGAAGATGGAATTACTGTAGACATCATACAAGAAGCAAGTGGAGAAATTGAAACAATACTCGCCCAAGTTTTCACTCGATGCCTTAATGAAGGGAAGATTCCTGAAGATTGGAACAATGCTACAATGATCTTGCTACATAAAAAAGGTGACATTGAGGATTTCAGGAACTACAGACCTATCAGCCTCCTATCAGTGGTTTATAAAATCTTCAGTAAAGTTCTTTCACACCGCTTGAAGGGGACACTGGACATGGCTCAACCGGGAGAGAACAAGCTGAATTCAGGAGTGGCTACAGCACAATAGATCATATCCACGTACTGAGAGAACTAATTGAAAGAGCGAGGGAATATGAATTTTCATTGTGCACGGCTTTTATCGATTATGAAAAAGCCTTTGATTCAGTGAAACCATCAGCAGTTACAATGGTTCTGAAATCCTGTGGTATTGAAGATGCATACTTAATATTATTAATAACATGTATAAAAATGCAAGTGCAAAGATTCGGGTACCGCACCCATAAAAATTGGAAAGGGAGTGAGACAAGGTGACACCATATCTCCCAAACTCTTTAATACTACATTGGAAAATGTCTTTCAATCACTGAACTGAGAAAACAAAGGGATAAAGATTAATGGAGATTATCTAACTCACCTTCGTTTCACTGATGACGTAGTCATTTTTGCAACTACCCCATCAGAGCTGCAGAGTATGATCCAGGAACTTGCTGACAAGGGTAAAGAAGTGGGGATTAAAAAGAACTTTCACAAGACAAAAGTGATGTACAATGCTTTTACATGAAATGAAGATTAATCGATTGATGGGGAAAAGCTGGAGATAACAGAACACGTACGTTTATCTTGGACAGCAGATATCAAGTGAAGGTCACATTGATGAAGAAATTAATCTGCGTATAAAACTTGCCTGGAGAGCTTTTGGAAGAAACAGTATAATTTTCAAGAGCAATATGCCATTATGTCTTAAAAGAAAAGTGTTTGATCAATGCATCCTTCCAGTGCTTACGTATGGTGCAGAGACGTGGACCTTAACTAAGAGAGACATGCAAAGACTGCAGACAACTCAAAGCAGCATGGAGAGATGCATGCTTCGTGTAACCAGGAGAGATAAGAAGAGGAACTCGTGGGTCAGAAAAATGACAAGAATGGAAGACATCATGATCAGAGTAAAATCCCTGAAATGGCAATGGACTGGACGTAGACCATCGATGGACAGCTGAAATTTTAGACTGGATTCCAAGGGATAGAAAAAGACCCAGAAGAAGACCACATGTGAGATGGAGTGGATGAAATTCGGAAGTGTGCGGGAGTCACATGGAGGAGACTGGCACAAGGCAGACCGTTGTGGAAATTATTTAGGGAGACCTTCGTCTAGCAATGGATTGATAATGGTTGACAATGATGATGATGATGATGATATATATATATATATATATATATATAGGGATGTAAGGTCAGGTGATGCGTAACATCACAGCCTCTCCTTGACAAATGTCAACCCCGCCTTCTCGTGGTGCATCCTGTTCCCACTAAAGGGGCTCTGACGACCGCAAATAGCGGTATAACTATACCATCGGGATCAGAGGAAATGCTATCCCACACTCACCAACCCGCTTGGCCAGCGTGGTGAGTTATGGCCAAACACCTCCAAAATGATTCTACAACTTAAATCTTGGCCCTCAGTCTCCGGCAGCTGGAATGTACCTGGCCAAGGCAGCGGCCAGTGCGACATGAAGGCAGAGGGTGCTAAGAATCCCCGGAGGACCGAACTAGGCTGCCATTTGATGCTGACCTTGGCTACCTACAACGGACGCTCCCTATCTTCTGATTCAAGGCTTCTTGAATTGGAAGAGGAACTACAAAGGATCAAGTGGGACATCGTCGGGCTAAGTGAGGTAGGGAGAAAAGGAGAAGATCTCATTGAACTGAAAAGTGGACATCTCTTCTATTATCGTGGGACAGATACTGGCAGAACTAGTGGTGTTGGATTTATAATAAACAAGAAACTGAAGGATAAAGTGGTAGAAGTTGAAAGTTCCTCTGACAGAGCTGCACGACTCGTTATCCAACTATCGAGAAGATACCAGGCTCAGATTATTCAAACTTATGCACCCACCACAAGTCATCCTGAAGAAGAAATTGAAGAATTTTATGAGGAAATTCGTCATCTAAATAATAAAGTTAAGCAGCACTTGAAGATAATTATGGGAGATTTCAATGCAAAAATAGGGCACCGGCAACAGAATGAAACTTCAGTAGGTAAATTCGGTCACGGCAGCAAAAACCAGCGTGGAAATACTCTCGTTGAGTTTGCAGAGGCAGAAGGATTTTTCATCTTGAATTCCTTTTTCAAGAAAAAGCCACACAGGAAATGGACATGGAGACATCCAATTGGGACGACAAGTGAAATTGATTTTATTATGTGTAACAAAAAATTCGTCATCGAAGACTGCAGTGTGCTAAACAAGTTCAACACAGGTAGTGACCATAGATTGGTGAGATGTAAGATGCACCTCAACACTAAACTGGAACGTGGCAAGCTCATGAGACAAACAAAATGTATTGACATAACCAACCTTAAAAAACACCATAATACTTTCAAGTTGGAATTGAAGAACAGATTCTCTGCTTTAGAAGGCCTAACATCGGAAGAAGTGGATATTTCTGAAGTTAACAGAAAAGTAACCAAAGCTCTTATGGAAACAGCAACAAAATTAGCTGGGTCTAAGAACAAGTTGCATGTAAACATATTATCAGGAAAAACCAAAATGTTGATGCAAAAAAGAAGAGAGATGAGGACAACTAAAGAAGATGTGACTTCCAAAGTGGAATATATAGAGCTATGCAAGACAGCACGAAAAAGTATCACTGAAGACGTAAGGAAATTCAACTGTGAGCTAGTGAGGAAAGCAATTGAAAACAACCAAAGCCTAAAGATAGCAAAGGGACATCTCAGTAAGGGAAGAAAACAGATTATGGCTCTGAGAAAAGAAGATGGTTCTATAACAAGAAATAGAGGCGAAATTTTGACAAGAGTGAAAGATTTCTACTCCAAATTATATGAAAGGGATGATACATGTACTCCAGACATCATGAAAGGTACCAGAGTTCTTCCAGTCCTCCCAGCAGAAGTTGCTCATGCAATCAAGAACATGAAGCGGGGAAAAGCTCCAGGAGAAGATGGAATTACTATAGACATCATACAAGAAGCAAGTGGAGAAATTGAAACAGTACTCGCCCAAATTTTCACTCGATGCCTTAATGAAGGGAAGATTCCTGAGGATTGGAACAATGCTACAATGATCCTGCTACATAAAAAAGGTGACGTTGAGGATCTCAGGAACTACAGACTTATCAGCCTCCTATCAGTAGTTTATAAAATCTTCACTAAAGTTCTTTCACACCGCTTGAAGGTAACACTGGACATGGCTCAACCGGGAGAGAACAAGCTGAATTCAGGAGTGGCTACAGCACAATAGATCATATCCACGTACTGAGAGAACTAATTGAAAGAGCGAGGGAATATGAACTTTCATTGTGCACGGCTTTTATCGATTATGAAAAAGCCTTTGATTCAGTGAAACCATCAGCAGTTGCAATGGTTCTGAAATCCTGCGGTATTGAAGATGCATACTTAATATTATTAATAACATGTATAAAAATGCAAGTGCAAAGATTCGGGTACCGCACCCATAAAAATTGGAAAGGGAGTGAAACAAGGTGACACCATATCTCCCAAACTCTTTAATACTACATTGGAAAATGTCTTTCAATCACTGAACTGAGAAAACAAAGGGATAAAGATTAATGGAGATTATCTAACTCACCTTCGTTTTACTGATGACGTAGTCATTTTTGCAACTACCCCATCAGAGCTGCAGAGTATGATCCAGGAACTTGCTGACAAGGGTAAAGAAGTGGGATTAAAAAGAACTTTCACAAGACAAAAGTGATGTACAATGCTTTTACATGAAATGAAGATTTATCGATTGATGGGGAAAAGCTGGAGATAACAGATACGTATGTTTATCTTGGACAGCAGATATCAAGTGAAGGTCACATTGATGAAGAAATTAATCGGCGTATAAAACTTGCCTGGAGAGCTTTTGGAAGAAACAGTATAATTTTCAAGAGCAATATGCCATTATGTCTTAAAAGAAAAGTGTTTGATCAATGCATCCTTCCAGTGCTTACGTATGGTGCAGAGACGTGGACCTTAACTAAGAGAGACATGCAAAGACTGCAGACAACTCAAAGCAGCATGGAGAGATGCATGCTTGGTGTAACCAGGAGAGATAAGAAGAGGAACTCGTGGGTCAGAAAAATGACAAGAATGGAAGACATCATGATCAGAGTTAAATCCCTGAAATGGCAATGGACTGGACGTAGACCATCGATGGACAGCTGAAATTTTAGACTGGATTCCAAGGGATAGAAAAAGACCCAGAAGAAGACCACATGTGAGATGGAGTGGATGAAATTCGAAAGTGTGCGGGAGTCACATGGAGGAGACTGGCACAAGGCAGACCGTTGTGGAGGAATTATTTGGGGAGACCTTCGTCTAGCAATGGATTGATAATGGTTGACAATGATGATGATGATGATATATATATATATATATATGTATCATATACTCTGCAGCTCTGAAGGGGTAGTTGTAAAGATAACTACGTCTACATCATCAGCAAAACGATGGTGAGTTAAGTAATCATATATACAGTATACACGTGTATGTATAAAAATGAACTTTCAGAAGACAAAAGAAATGTACAATGCTTTTACAAGAAACGAACATTTATCGATTGATAGAGAAAAGCTTGAAACAACCGATTCCTACATTTATCTTGGGCAGCAGATATCAAGCGAGGGTCACATTGTTGAAGAAATTAATCGGCGTATAAAACTTGGATGGAGAGCTTTTGGAAGAAACAGTACAACTTTTAAGAGCAGTATGCCATTATGTCTCAAAAGAAAAGTGTTTAATCAATGCATCCTGACAGTGCTTATGTATGGAGCAGAGAGATGGACCTTAACTAAAATACACATACAAAGACTGCAGACAACTCAAAGAAGCATGGAGAAATGCATGCTTGGTGTAACCAGGAAAGATAAGAAGAGGAACTTGTGGATAAGGAAAATGACAGGAGTGGACGACATCATGACCAGAGTGAAATCCCTGAAATGGCAATGGGCTGGACATGTTGCAAGAAGACCGGTCAACCGATGAGCAACCGAAATTTTAGACTGGTTGCCGAGGGATAGGAAAAGACCCAGAAGAAGACCCCATGAGAGATGGATGGATGAAATTCGAAAGTATGCTGGAGTGAAATGGAAGAAACAGGCCCAAGACAAACAATTGTTAAAGAAATGTGGGGAGACCTCCATCCAGCAGTGGATTGATAATGGTTGATAATTTTCTATCACCCCTTAAAATTCGTTAGGTGATGCGTAACATCACAGCCTCTTCTTGACAAATGTCAACCCCGCCTTCTCGTGGTGCATCCTGTTCCCACTAAAGGGGCTCTGACGACCGCCAGCCAATAGCGGTATAACAATACCATCGGGATTAGAGGAAATGCTATCCCACACTCACCAACCCG
This sequence comes from Macrothele yani, assembly GCA_039090855.1. Lineage (NCBI taxonomy): Eukaryota > Metazoa > Arthropoda > Arachnida > Araneae > Macrothelidae > Macrothele > Macrothele yani. The sequence goes on along the minus strand of CM076999.1, from coordinate 112,974,486 downwards.
CTTGGCCAGCGTGGTGAGTTATGGCCAAACCCCTCCAAAATGACTCCACAACTTAAATCTTGGCAATCAGTCTCCGGCAGCTGGAATGTACCTGGCCAAGGCAGCGGTCAGTGCGACATGAAGGCAGAGGGTGCTAAGAATCCGCGGAGGACCGGACTAGGCTGCCATCAGATGCTGACCTTGGCTACGTATAATGGACGCTCCCTATCTTCTGATTCAAGGCTTCTTGAATTGGAAGAGGAACTACAAAGGATCAAGTGGGACATCGTGGGGCTAAGTGAGGAAAGGAGAAAAGGAGAAGATCTCATTGAACTGAAAAGTGGACATCTCTTCTACTATCGTGGGACAGATACTGGCAGAACTAGTGGTGTTGGATTTATAATAAACAAGAAACTGAAGGATAAAGTTGTAGAAGTTGAAAGTTCCTCTGACAGAGCTGCACGACTTGTTATCCAACTCTCGAGAAGATACCAGGCTCAGATCATTCAAACTTATGCACCCACCACAAGTCATGCTGAAGAAGAAATTGAAGAATTTTATGAGGAAATTCGTCATCTAAATAATAAAGGTTGTCTCCTCCATGTTACTCCAGAGTGCTTCCGAATTTCATCCACCCGTCTTCCATGTATTCTTCTTCTGAGTCTTTTTCTGCCCCTCGGATTTCAGTCTAAAATTTCCGTTGTCCATCGGTGGTCCGTTCTTCTGGCAGCATGTCCAGCCCATTACCATTTAAGTGATTTTACTGCGATCATGATGTCGTCATCTATTGTCACATTACTTTTCCACTAGTTCCTCTTCTTATTTTTCCTGGGTACACCAAGCATGCATCTCTTCAGGCATCTTTAAGTTGTCTGCAATCTTTGTATGTCTTTTTTACGCTTCCTAACCGTAGGATGAAGAAGCGTATATGCTCCAGCTTTGTCCGTCTGTCTGTCTGCACGATAACTCGCCTAAAAATGGTTTGATCTCGATGAAATTTTAGTATGTGGCAGGGGATAACCTGGGGACGAAACCTATTGAAAATGAGCGAAATAGGGTCAAAGATCAGGACATAGGTGCGGGATCCATTCCATTGTTCTTGTGCGTCATAACTTACCTAAAAATGCTTCGATTGCAACAAAACTTTATCATGTAGTTAAGCTTGGTATGGAAAGTTTAAAGCGACGGGTAGTGTTGGCGATCTCCCCGGAGCGGGCCGACTAGCGGTTACACAAGAAACAACTGCTCAGGAGACATTTCTGCGAAGTCACAGGAAATCCATTCGTCGTGCTTCACTGGAAACTGGGATTTCCCGTTCTACGGTTCACAAAATTTTACACAAACGTCTTAATATTTATGCTTATAAGGTACAGATCGTTCAAGCTCTTCAGCCTGATGATTGGCCTCACCGTGCTGCATTTGCGACGGTGATACGTATTGCAGCGCATAGTTCATGATACTTGTAGGGGCGAGAAATTACGCCTCTATGTAAATTGTGTGATGGACATTAAATCCCATCGATCTTGCAAGATGTGAACATTCCAGAACAACTATTTCCACGTGTATTATTTAGAAACGGATGTAAAACGTGGAAATGTACCAGACCAGGCGACATTACGATGTGCCTATTTGTCATGACGATTGCATTCACGGAAGCACCGCTATTGTTCCTGGCCAGGGGGAAATGCAAGCTGCAGGGCACACGGGAGCTCGAGGTTAGTGAAGGAGATAGTTAGAGGTCAACGAGAGAATAGTCCAAGTTTAGCGACGGAAGGCACGGGTCAGGGAGAAAAGGGTAGGGGGCACCGAGAAGCGGAGGGGGGGTCGCCTGCTCCGATTAGGAACAAGAGAAGCGCCTTAGGCAAGGGAGGCAGGAGCCAATCAGAGGCGAGGAGAATTCGGGGGAACAACTTCAGGATAGCAGTCAGGAATGAAACAGTGGACGGAGAGTGAGTGCGGAGAACGGTCGACGGACAGCGTGAGCTGTGAACGGTTGAGGGGTGCTGGGAGCAGCACGGACAGCGAAAGCTCGGAACGGTTGGACAGCGCTGGGAAAAAGAAAGTTGGTGATAGAACGTGCCAGCTAGAGCACGGGGGAAAATATCGTAGTGCGAAACAGACACGTGGGTCTGTAACGACGTACGGAGAAAGCGAATTGAGAGGACACGTGTTCGATGCAGAACACGAGGCATAGCTTCCGGAACAAAGGAAGGGAGACGAACGGAAGGTTACGACGATTAAAACCTTTCACGTCTGTGATAGAAAAAGAACGGGCAAAGAGTATTCGGTAATGAATAGAAACTCTGATCGTGTTTTCGTGGAACTGCAGTTGCAGGACTCAGGTCAAGGAACAATAGCTGCCGGAACGGTTACTTTTGATTAAATGTTTTTGTTAAGTTTTCCACAAGCCTGAGAGTGAACTCATACTTGGAATTGTCTTGCCATTATTTTTACCTCCCTTCTCCTGAATAGCAGATTTATAGTAAAGCTGGGAGAGCAAGAACGCCGGGCTGTTTTCAACTTTTCGTTGATAGACAGTCTCCAGACAAAAAGAACCTTATAAATAGTTTTCCTTCCTGCTGTGGGGAATTTTCATCAGCGCTGGAAGCCAGTGTTGTTTGGCCGATGAGCATTAATTAACATAATGAGCTTCCACCCCTACAATACTGATTGTCTGCACCCTGTCTGTTTCTCAGATGAGGCCACATTCATCGTCCCTGGTATAGTAAATAGACACAACGTGCGAACCTCGGGATCAGGAAATCCCCGTTATGTTATCGAACAACACAGGGCTAGCCCGAAAGTGAACGTATGGTGCAGCATGATGCATGACAGAATCATCGGACACTTCTTTTTTACAGAGCCCACGGTAACATGTAACGTGCACCTGGACATTCTGGAACTTTTTGTAGCACCTCAGTTGCATGCACTCCAAACTTCGGTTATTTTCCAACAAGACGGTGCCTCTCCACATTGGTCATTAATGGTTCGTGAGTTTCTGAATGCCACATTTCCGGACAGATGGACTAGCCGCAGCGGTCCCATGACATGGCCACCTCGATCGCCCGACATAACCCCTCTAGACTTTTTTCAGTGGGGTTATGAGAACTACCAAGTTTACTCTAGCAGTATCCCGGATGTCCAGACGTTGAAAAGCAGAATAACGGACGCATTTGTTCTGTCTGTGCTGAAATGTTAAACAGAAAATGGCGTGAAATCGAATATCGCTTAGATATCCTACGGCCTACAAATGGTGCCCATGTGGAGGCGTATTTACACTGGAAAAAAAACTTTACTTGTGCACCATTACTGTCGTGCAATCCCTCTCTTGTACCTATAATACATTTTTTATATTAATTTTTTTAATGTGGGAAAGACTTCATGGGCACCCTGTACATTAAACCTAATAACTCAGCATTTATCTTCGTTTGGCTTGCTTCATCTTTAAAACCCAGATCAACACAAATTTCACCCCAGGAAATGTCCTAAGTTTGCCGTGATAACGTGAATCGGCTGATGCTCGGTCTCTACGCTATTAGAAAGTCGGACATCATCGGCGACAATTTCTATATCCATCTTCTATCAAGGTACGGAATTCTTATGCGCCTCCTGGAAAAGTGCTCAGATTCTTATGCGCCTCCTGGAAAAGTGCTCTTGCTAGTTAATTTACCTACTGACAGCTGGGCCACCGAATCAGTAGGTGAAGTTTGATCAGACAGCGAGTCAGTAGGTGAACTGTGGTCAGAAACCATCTCTTACAGAGCTGCACCACCGAGTCAGTAGGTGAAGTGTGGTCACAAGGTAGCTCTTAGGCAGCTGGGCCACCGAGTCAATAGGTGAACTTTGGTCATAAGCCAACTCTTAGACAGCTGGGCCACCGAGTCAATAGGTGCACTGTGGTCATAAGCCAACTCTTAGACAGCTGGGCCACCGAGTCATTAGGTGAACTGTGGACAGAAACCAGCTCTTAGAGAGCTGCACCACCGAGTCAGTAGATGAAGTGGGATCACAAGCCAGCTCTTAGAACGCTGAACCACCGAGTCAGTAGGTGAACTGTGGTCACAAGCCAGCTCTTACACAGCTGGGCCACCGAGTCAGTAGGTGACTGTGGTCACAAGCCAGCTCTTACAGAGCTGCACCACCGAGTCAGTAGGTGAAGTGTGGTCAAAAGTTAGCTCTTAGACAGCTGGGCCACCGAGACTGTAGGTGAACTTTGGTCAAAAGCCAGCTCTTAGACAGCTGGGCCACCGAGACTGTAGGAGAACTTTGGTCAAAAGCCAGCTCTTAGACAGCTGGGCCACCGAGTCAGTAGGTGAACTTTGGTCACAAGCCAGCTCTTAGACAGCTGGGCCACAGAGTCAATAGGTGAACTGTGGTCACAAGCCAGCTCTTAGACAGCTGGGCCACCGAGTCATTAGGTGAACTGTGGACAGAAACCAGCTCTTAGACAGCTGAACCACCGAGTCAGTAGGTGAACTTTGGTCAAAAGCCAGCTCTTAGACAGCTGGGCCACAGAGTCAGTAGGTGAACTGTGGTCACAAGCCAGCTCTTAGACAGCTGGGCCAACGAGTCATTAGGTGAACTGTGGTCAAAAACCAGCTCTTATAGAGCTGCACCACCGAGTCAGTAGGTGATGTGTGGTCAAAAGTTAGCTCTTAGACAGCTGGGCCACCGAGACAGTAGGTGAACTTTGGTCAAAAGCCAGCTCTTAGACAGCTGGGCCACCGAGTCAGTAGGTGAACTTTGGTCACAAGCCAGCTCTTAGACAGCTGGGCCACCGAGTCAATAGGTGAACTGTGGTCACAAGCCAGCTCTTAGACAGCTGGGCCACCGAGTCATTAGGTGAACTGTGGACAGAAACCAGCTCTCAGAGAGCTGCACCACCGAGTCAGTAGATGAAGTGTGATCACAAGCCAGTTCTTAGACAGCTGGGCCACTGAGAGAGTAGGTGAACTGTGGTCAGAAATCAGCTCTTAGACAGCTGGGCCACCAAGTCAGTATGTGAACTTTGTCCTGATAGCAATCTGATTAAAGAAGGCGGTTGAGGGATAAACAATGTGTGACTTACAACTGAAAATTACTTACATGAGGATCTCCGGGCCATTGCAGTGTTATCGCTTCACTGGGGATGATCGTATATGGAATTACCTTCTTAGTGCCAGAAGAATGTTTCTCCGTTGGAGATGGTTTCTCAATCTGTATACCTTCCGCACACAGAGGATCACCCTACAAAGATATAATAAACACCTTGTTGAAAAATAAAGCATAAGTCACGGAATGATCAAAATATCTAAGATGAAATACACCTACACCATTGAGCCATTACATTAAGACCACCTACCTAATAAGCTGTAGGACCCCCTTTATGCAACAAAACAGCGGCCACTCGGCGAGGCATTGATTCGATGAGGTAGAGATAGGTATCCTGGGGTGTCTGGTGCCGTAATGTCAACAGAAGTTTCTGTACAATTCGGGGGAGCTGGTAATTTAGCGGGAAACCGCTTTTTCAAGTCGAACCACAAATGTTCGATTGAGTTCATGTCAGGTGAATTTGGATGCCAGGGCATTAACAGAAAGTCACAAGCATGTTCCTCGAACCACGTCTTGACGATTCTGACACTGTGGCATGGCGTATTATCCTGTTGGTAATGGCCAACACCAGCAGGGAACACAGTCGCCATAAATTGGTGAACTTGGTCCGCAGCGATGTTCAGGTAACTCTCAGGGATTGTTCTATTCGGATAATGGGGCCTAACTTGTCCCAAGAAAACATCGCTCATATCATAACACCGCCGCTGCCGGGCATGTTTCCGCCCAACAGGGCATCCTGTGCCACAGCCTCCGTTAGTAATCGGCATATCCACGCTCAGCCGTCTACGTGATGCACCAGGAATCTTGATTCGTCAGACAAGGCCACTTTCGTCAATGGTCCAATCTCCATGATCTGGGGCCCATTTCATGCGTCGTTGGCGATGACGTGCATGGGGACCCGGCTGTGTCTTCGGCTACGCAAGCCCATGCGCAGAAGACTGCGATGAACTGTGTGCTGTGACACATTGCCCTGATTACCACCGTTGTAGTACAATGCGCAACAGTCTCAGCTCTCCTCTGGCATCAATGAGCTGCAGACGACACACGGCTGGACACGGTTCGTCGTTTTGGTCATCAGCGTACAACTTTTGATACGTACTCGCTACAGCGGCATGTGAACAACCCCCAAAGCTTCGCCGTTTCCGAGATCGTAGTTCCGAGGCACCATGCCATCAGAATATGTCCTTTATCAAACTCTGATAAATCGACAGCTTTTCCCATTCTGACTCCGAACACTGTACTAACCGAAAGCCGGTCCTCGGGGTGTATATATACGTCTCTGTGAATTTCGCCTGCGCCACCGTTCGGTCTCCAGGCGCGCTCATTTCTCTAGACTGGGGGTGGTTATAATGTAATGACTCATCAGTGTACATGACCACATTTGTTTGCAACGCCAAGAAGGAAGCATCCGATTGGCCTGAAATTTGCAGGATGCGTCGTCCGCGTGAGGACATGCAAACGATTAGCATTGCAGGGCATATGCAAATCATGTGCGCCCGGCACGCCACCGAGAAGCACTATAAGAAGGGTCCACAGAAGGCGGGGTGTAAGTAGTAGAAGTGCGTTGTGCTGCCGGACTTGTGCCTGGGAAGCTTCCTGATGCCTCGTCGCAGAATACGGCAGCAGCACGTTTCGGAGTTCGACACAGGACGAATAGCGGCTTATCGCGACAGCGGTTTATCGTACCGAGACATCGGCGCCCGTGTGGGACGACATCCAGCCACAGTGAGGCGAGTATGGATTCGCTGGGTGCAGGAGGGACGGACGGACCGAAGGGAGCAATTGCTGCAGCCGCGGAACACCACTGAACGAGAGGACCGGCATGTTGTTCGGCCGGCATTGACGGCTCGCACCGCCACATCACGAACGTTAGCTCAGAAATTAGGGTGTGTTGCGCAACAACCTGTGTCAGCACATACCGTTCGAAGTCGTCTGCAGGAGCGGGAACTTGTCGCACGGCGCCCATTGCTCCGATTACCATTGACGTTACACCACCGTAGTCCAGGTGGGCCGTTGAACGCCGCACCTGGACTACGGAATGGCACGACATTGTCTTCTCCGACGAATCCCGCTTCTGCCTGCAACACCACGATGGTCGGATCCGCGTGTGGCGTCACCGCGGTGAGACTGTATGACGCCTGCATTATCATCGCCATACCGGTCCGTCGCCTGGCGTTACGGTTTGGGGCGCAATTGGATATGACACCCGCACCCCTCTGGTACGCATCGCCGGTACACTCAACAGCCACCACCTACATCTCCGACGTTTTGGAGCCTGTAATCCTTCCTTACCTGCAGGACCCGCCAGCGGCCACGTTTCAACAGGACAATGCGCGCCCGCACGTGGCACGCATCGTGCAACAATTCTTCACGGCCCACCAGATGTCACTGCTGCCCGCCTGTTCTCCCGATATGTCGCCCATCGAACATGTCTGTTCGCTGATCGGCAACCGAGTGGCCCGGCAAGCACCACCCGCGGCTACGCCTGATGAACTGTGGGAACGTGTGGAAGCAGCCTGGACAGACATACCCCAAGTCCACACCCAAAGCCTCTTTCGTTCGATACCGCGGCGTGCAGCGGCCGTTATTGCCAGCCATGGGGGCCACACGAACTATTGATGTCTGCGTGTTCCGCAAGTTGCACGGGCCTGTAAGCTCAATCGTTTCATCTTTGTATCTGTCCAGTAAATATGGCTTTGCTATCTCGTGTCCTTTCTTGGTGTTGCATTTTGGGTGGCCAGCAGTGTATTATCACTCTTAACAGCTTAGAAGAAAACGAACAACAAAAAGTGTACATGGGATCCACTTTTTGTTCAATATCAGATAGATTTAAAGAACATAAATATGATGTTAAAAATACAGATACAACCACATACAGCTTTAGCATGACTTGTAAACCAAGATAATTATCTTCCTGCCTGGAACGATATTAAAATTCTCAACACACCAAATTCTAGATCAACTTTAAGATTTGTTGAGAGTTTGTATATTATGAAATATGGGGATACAGCATGTAATGATAATTTACCAGAATTTATACCTATACCGTGGAAAACATACTTGGGTTTGTAGGGTTAGGTATTAATAAATCAATAGATTCAACCTATTACTTTTATATTCGACCAGCAACAAATGTTGTTCCACACTCTCGGTGGGAGTCAGCGTCATTTTCTTGTAGGACTTCCGTCCACAGTGAGTAGAGTTTAGGTCCCAGCCACCTACAGCGAGATCGCCTTTTGGGCAGGACACAGAAACGGAAGGAATGAGAGCAAGTCTAGGGACTTTGACAGAACAGTTTGTAGTGAGATTAGAGTACAGTAGATGGCGCCACCGTACAAGTACGATATTGCACATAGAGGGGTGAGAGAATTTCAGGTGGGGTATAGGAAAGGATACCCATTTAACCAGTGGGTCCAGCCTGGGGGCCGTCACTTAACGTGCTCGTCCGATGCACGGCGGATATTCAGCGATTGTTAGTAAATCACACCATCTCTGAAAGATCAGCCCAGGCTTGAACCTGGGGACCCAGCATCGATAGTCTGAAACACTAACCACTAAGCCATCCGCGGCTCGGTTCCACACTCTCATTGGTTAAGCCCATTTCATACTAGTTACGTCATTACGACTGTATGTCTTATACGTATAAATATCACAGTGTTTGTTACGTTCGTTTGGTGAATTTTAACTGTATCTGAAGATGGTACCCACTTTGGGTACCAAAAGATCTCATGTGTGTACATATTTTATTATATCATCTTTTAAATGTATATATTAACTATTTTAACATTGGAGTTAAAATAGTTATCGTGTCATTTCGTTAGTTTTCATGTATGTAGTTATCGGCACAAGTTAAATTCACAGTACTTACAGCTTCGCTTTTTTTTTGTATTTTTATTTTTTTGGCAAAGGGTGTATTTACACATTTAAACAATAAAATGTACTTGAAAAAGATACATCCCTAATTTAAGTACCTCCGATTTAAAAATTTTATTTCTCTTTGTCCAACCTCTTATTTTAAACTACAAAGGTACCCTGCATTGAGCGGGGTCAAAAAAAAAAAAAAAAAAATACGAAAGTAGGGTAAGGCATATCAATGACCCTGGGGAGCAAGTCCAAACAACGCGACGACACTGGACACCAGCATCTTCGAAGTAATCCGCAAATTTCGATTAGAATGCAATCACTAGAAACATTTAATTGTAATACGTTCCAATAATGAAAAGAAGTGAATTTAAAAAGGAGAATAAAATCTGTACTCCTGCCGGCATAATTGAATGAAAACAGCTGTTTTTATGGTCTATGGACACAGGAAATTGAGAAATATTTGAAACATGTATTTTCCAGTGCTTGATTAATGTAATGTACAGTTCTTCCAAAGTACAAAGGAGTTTATTTTTAAAAGCTTTTGGGTCAACGGTGTTGAGTGTTTTTCCATTTCGAGCAAGGATTAAAAGATTTTAATTTTTGCCAACTCTGGAGCAGCTTACATCGAACTGAATATGAGAAAAGCAAGTGCGTGAAATGATTGACTTTGTGGGTGTTGATACAGCAAAATTGAGACTAACAGGATACTGTAGGCGTTTAAACTGAAACGGGAATTCACCACTTCGATTGGAATACCTGGGGAAAAAACAGTCTTTCACAGCATGTGGGCAAAACAGAATTTTTTTTTTCACATATCTTTCCTTGGCAGGCGCGACACTACGGGTGTGGTGCTGTGGGCTTCAGCCCCCCCCCCCCCAACTTTTCTTTGAGCCCATCCTTTAGCATCTTAAAATATTTAACCTGTTAGAACGTATGGCTAGTACCACAGTTTAAGATTTTAGGCAACTTGGATAAATATACCTGAATTTTTCGAAGTCACGAAAATTTTGTTATTTAAAGTGAATTTTTGTTAAATTTCGAGTTGGTACTTCTGGGAAGTTAACGGAGTCCTCTCAGCGAATTTCTAAGGCAGTGCTAGAAATGAAATTCATCTTTTTTATAGTTATAGTTTAAAAGATGATGAGAGAGAGAGAGAGAGAGAGAGAGAGAGAGAGAGAGAGAGAGAGAGAGAGAGAGAGAAACAGAGAAAAAGAGAGAGAGAGAGAGAGAGAGAGAAAGAGAAAAAGAGAGGCAGAGAGAGGAGAAAGAGAGAGAGAGAAAAAGAGAGACACAGAGAGAGGGAGAAAGAGAGAGACAGAGAGAGAGAGGGAGAACAGAGAGAGACAGAGAGAGAGAGAGAAAAGAGAGAGAGAGAGAGAGAGAGAGAGAGAGAGACAGAGAGAGAGAGGGAGAAAGAGAGAGAGACAGAGAGAGAGAGGGAGAAAGAGAGAGAGAGAAGGAGAAAAGAGAAAGAGAGAGAGAAACAGAGAAAGAGAGAGAGAGAGAGAGAGAGAGAGAGAGAGAAAGACAGAGAGAGAGGGAGAAAGAGAGGGAAGGAAGGAGAAAAGAGAGAGAGAGAAACAGAGAAATAGAGAGAGAGAAAGAGAAAAAGAGATAGACAGAGAGAGAGGGAGAGATAGAGAGAGAGGGAGAGATAGAGAGAGAGAGAGGAGAAAGAGAGAGAGACACACACACACACACACAGAGAGAGGGAGAAAGAGAGAGAGACACAGAGAGAGAGAGATGGAGAAAGAGAGAGACAGAGAGGGAGAAAGAGAGAGACAGAGAGGGAGAAAGAGAGAGAGGAGAAAAGAGAGAGAGAGAGAGAGAAAGAGAGAGAGAGAGAGAGAGAGAGAAAGAGAAAAGTGAGAGAGAAATAAAGAGAGAGACAGAGAAAGAGAAAAGAGAGAGAGAGAGAGAGAGAGAGAGAGAGAGAGAGAGAGAGAGAGAGAGAGAGAGAGAGAGAGAGAGAGAGAGAGAGAGAGAGAGAGAGAGAGAGAGAGAGAGAGAGAGAGAGAGAGATTCCTTTCCAGGTTACAAACCAAAATTGATATACAGCTTATGACAGGAAGAAAAAAAAAAGAAAGAAAGAGAAAACTACCTAAGTAAGATAAATTTGCTGATAAATAGTAATTTGCCATAGAGATGCGCATTCATGGTTCTCATACTACACACACTGAATACTACGTACAGTATCAAAACCATCTACAGAACAAGCCCCAGCACGCGAACTGCGAAGGGATGTGACATCACGTTCATTAAGCCATCGCAATCCCCCCTCTCCAAAGGGGTCAATGGGCAAACGTAAGGGGAGTGCCGATATTAGCTTCGCGCTCATGCGGCATTGGTCAGTGTTGAGCTTTCGGTTGTCGTGCACGTGAATTAGTGATTTCATACATCATTCCTGGAAAACACTGGGTGCCTTTATGTAGATCTAATGACAAAGCACGCCCAAAAGGCCCTGTTTTCCGTTTTCCTAAA